>CM076584.1:1608175502-1609597322 GCA_034641835.2 Pinus albicaulis | reverse complement strand
ATTTACATGTGATAAAAAATATCAAATGGTTTTTCTCTCTGTAAAAACAACTTTAGAATGCTTGAATTAGTCAGGAATGACTATTCATTTGCAGAAAATAGAGAATGGATGCGCTTCTCTTTGAAGTGAAATTGAAGGTGGAGATAATGGCACTCTTGCTCTCCTTGTGAAATTTGGATCCTTCTCCTTCTAGTCTTTCATTCCTTTCTTGATAAAGGACTCTCACCATTTCAGTTAAGTCAAGAAATGCAATTATATAAAATATATATATATGTTTTTTTGAAAAAAAAAATGACAAGTCAAACTGAGTCAAAATGTCATTTTTTTTTAGTTTACTAGGCTTTTAAAACCTTCATAACTTCTTCATACGACCTCCGTTTTGCGAACCATTCACAGCGCCAGAATCACAACGACAAGACCTTTCCATTCTCTCATATTGCAAACACCTTTGAGCACTTTAAGTGTTGAGCATTTTTTAACAATGGACATGATTTCTTGATCAGAGAGGGAGGGAGAGAGAAATTGAGTGGGTAAGAGAGAGAAAGGGAGAGAGAGAGAGAGAGAGAGAGAGAGAGAGAGAGAGAGGTAGGTGGATAGAGATAGTTAGTGAGATATAGGGATAGGGGGAGGGAGGGATGAAAGGAGTGAGAGTAAGGGAGAGTGAGAGAGGGAAAAGGAGGACGAGAGGTTAAGGAAGACACACACACACTTATACACAGGTGGGGAGGTAGGGGGAGATAGAAATAGATACAGGTGTGGGGAGGGAGGGAGGGATAAAGAGAAGGCACATTGAGAGAGATAGGGATATAGAGAGAGCATAATGGGGAGAGGAAGAGAGAGAGAGAGGGAGAGAGAAGTCGAGGTTGGGAGATTGGAGGGAGGATGGGAGGGAGAAGAATACAAAGAGGGAGAGAGGGAGGGAGGGACCAAGGTGTGGGATGTAGGTAGAGAAGGAGATTAAGGGAGGGGGTACAGGGATAGAGGAAGAGGGATAAAGAGATGGAAATAGAGACATTAGTGTGGGGAGGATGGAGAGGGTGAAATACACATGGAGGGAGGGAGGAAGAGAGTGAGAGAGAGAGAGAGTCGAGGGGGGTGAGGGAGAGAGAAATAATGGAGGGAGGTAGGTAGGGAGAGAAAGATGGAAAGAGGAGAGGGAAAGAGATATAAGGATAGGGGAGGGAGTGATGGAAATAGGGGGAGAGAGAGGGGAGATGGGAAGAGAGATAAGGCAGAAGGGGAGGGGTGGAGGGATAAAGTGAGCGAGAGAGAAATAAAGAGGGAGAGAGTGAGAGTGAGTAAGGTGGAGGGAGAGACTGAGGGAGAGAGAGGTAGATGGTATGGGATGAGGGAGTGAGATTTAGGGATAAAGTGAGGAGGGGAGAAGGAGGGAGGGAGGGAAAAGGAGAGGGAAATAGTAAGAAATGGGGAGGGAGATAGAGAGGATGGGAAATGGAAAGGGAGTTTGTGTGTATGTGTGTGATAGAGAGAGAGAGAGAGAGATAGAGAGATAGAGAGAGAGAGAGGGAGGGAGGAAGGGAGAGAGAGGGAGAGACAAAGAGTGGGGGGTGAGAGGGAGAGAGGGAGAGGGATAAGGAGACATATAATGGGGGGAGTGGGAGTGGGAGTGGGATAGAGGGAACGAAGGGGTATGTTGAGTCTCCAAAATTTCATCCATATCACCCTCTTTTCTCTTTTTTTACTCCAATATTTACCATATTCCAGAACTCTATAGCCATTCACTAAGACCATCTTCATGATTAAATATTGGTTTAGATGTATTATTTTCCAATACATTTATTTTGGTATTTTGAGTGAATTTATGGTTAAATATTAGAAAAATAACATATATTCAGCTATATATAAAAGTTGGATTAGTTTTGTGATGTCTATAGTCCTATTTGAAAATTCCAATACATTCATAAAGTTGGCCTCTAAGTCTCAAATTTGAATTTCATCTTCAAACTCTTGAAGATTTGAGGAATATTTGAGATCATTATTCAAGAACATTTCATGGAAAACAATCATGGGAGTTTTGATATGTGTCTCCTATCATATTTATGAGATATTTTTGAGAGGATATGAAGAGATGTTATTTTATAGATGTTAGCACATGGCTGTAACCACATGAGATATTTGTGGATCTAGGACATAAATGTGGATCTTATTTTCCATATAAATAAGATTACCTTTTGCATTCAAAGGTGTAGTAAATTTTGGAATGCTAAGGATTGGCTATGCGTATACTTGATGTTATGAATACTATTGAAGTTCACATGTTATGAATACAATCCTTTGATGTCGTTTTACTTTCAATATGGGATCTGGTGATTGATCAATAGCCTTCTAAAATTTCCACCTTTCGTACGCACACATGTATTTTAATGTTTCATTTTTACAAGATAGATTAGCTTCTTTTATGCTCATTTTCTACAAAGCTTATTTCAAGTCATTTGATCAGATGCTTTGATGTTAATTCCATTTATGTGCTTTTGCGGATCAAGCATATTCATTTCATTCACATAGATTATTTCATAGATTAGTTTTCTTTCACAAGAATTCATAGGAAAATCCTGGTTTTAATTTATTAATGAACTCTACGCTTTGAACACACATTGAATTCCTAAATTGCTTTACAATACTCTTCAATTCCTTCATAGATTAAATTTACAAGATTTCATAGACTAGACTTACTCTCCTTCATATATTAAATATTTCCATGGTTTCATCGACTAAGTTTCAATTGTTTTGATAGATTAAGTTTACATGTTTTCATAGATGATATTTACCTACTTTCATAGATTATTTTCCAATGCTTTCCTAGATTAAGTTCAAATTATTTCATTAGATTAAAGGTTATTTTCTTTCCTAGAATAGACAGTTCTTTCTGTCATTAGATTAGAACAACTATATTTTCTTTTACTACCTTCAATAATAGTCATTTCATTAGTTTCATCAAGGTTGAGTATGTCTGTGTGTTTTGACTAGATTTCATCTCATATATTTTCCTTGCATTTGTAGTATTTAAAATTCAATTAATTTTTAGATTAATATTTCGTTTTCACTTCATTGCGTTATTTTGATTAATTTTCATATGTTTACCATTCATTTCTTTCTATTGATAATTTAAAATTCTTCTTTGAAAATTAAATTTGAAAGTTTATTTCGTAGCATATATTTTGTAAGTGTACTTCACATGTATTTGAACGTGGATTGATAATTTAGTGCAAATTAATTTAACTCTCAATTAAATTACCCAATAGGGTTATGGGGAGAGAGAGAGACGAAGGGGGGAGGGAGGCAGATAGGAAGAAGGAAGAAAGGGAGAGAGAGGGAAATAGGGGGGAGGTAAGGAGGGAGAGAAAAATAAATAGAAGAGATGGAAAGGTAAAGAGGGAGGGACAGAGAGGTAGAGATAAAGGGGGAGAGATGAAGGGAGGGGGAGTGAGGGGGAGAGGGAGAGGTATAGAGGGATGGGAGAGAGGGAGGAAGAGAGAGGAACGAGGAGGGAGGAAGATAGGGAGAGGTACATGGAGAAAGAGAGAGTGATATGGGGGGGGAGGTGGAGGTAGGGAGGGAGAGAGTGAAGGTGAAGGAGATAGGGTAGAGTGCAGGAGAGAAAGAAACATGTGGGGGAGAGAGAGGGATAGAGGGAATGAGGGAGGGACTGATAGAGAGAGAGGGAGTGAGTGAGTGAAGGAGAGAAAAATAGCA
Source organism: Pinus albicaulis (assembly GCA_034641835.2). Classification (NCBI taxonomy): domain Eukaryota; kingdom Viridiplantae; phylum Streptophyta; class Pinopsida; order Pinales; family Pinaceae; genus Pinus; species Pinus albicaulis. The sequence goes on along the minus strand of CM076584.1, from coordinate 1,609,593,608 downwards.
ATATAGTTACGAGTGAGGGGTGGGAGAGAGAGAGAGAGAAATGGAGAGTGAGGGAGAGAGAGAAAAATATAATGAGAGAGAGAGAGAGAGAGAGAGAGAGAGAGAGAGAGAGAGAGAAGGGGATATAGAGAGTTGGGGATGGAGGGAGGGAGATAGAGTGTGATAGAAAGAGAGAAAGGGATGGGGAGAGAGAGAGAGAGAGAGAGAAGGGGATATAGAGAGTTGGGTATGGAGGGAGGGAGATAGAGTGTGATAGAAAGAGAGAAAGGGATGGGGAGAGAGAGAGAGAGGGAGAGAGAGAGAGAGAGAGATTTGGGGGGGGAGAAAGTGAGCTAAGGAGAGAGAGAGAGAGGGGGGAAAGGGAGGAGGGTGAAAGTGGGATAGAGATTTAGTGAGTGTGGTGAAAAAAATAGTTTGAGAGGGTGAGGGAAAGAGGGGGAGAGAGTGGTGAAATAGGGAGAGGCAAAGAGAGAGAGAGAGAGAGAGAGAGAGAGATGAAGAAAAGGAGAGGGTGGGAGAAAGAGAAAGCGAGTGAGAAAGAGCAAAGAATGGATAGAGATATAGAAAGAGAGAGGGGGGAATCTAGGATGGGATAAGGATATAGAGAGCAAGAGAGAGGGATGGAAGGAGAGAGAATTATATAAAGATAGAGGGAGGGATAAAGAGCGAGGGATAGAGGAGAGAGAGAGTGAGGGCGTGAGGTAATAATGGGGGAGAAATTTTTGTTGGGAGAGTGAGACATAGAGAGAAGGGGGGGTAGAGAGGTGGAATATATATGGTTATAAATGGGAGAGACAGAAACTAAGAAAGGGATAGTAAGGGAGAGGTAGGGAGGGAGAGTGCAAGAAAGATAGAGAGAGAGAGAGAGTAAGGGAGAGGGGTAAAACAAGAGAGTGAGAGTGAGAGTGCACATTTAAACATGAGAGAGAGAGAGAGAGAGGAAAGTGGTATAGGGAGGGAGAGAGGGGGGAAAGGGAGGTAGATAGGGAGTTAGAGACAAAGACAAAAAGAAAATGAGGGAGATAAGAAGAAGAAGAAGTATAAAAATAGAAAGGGAGAGGAAGTGAATGATGGAGGCAAAGAGAGGGAGAGAGAGAGAGTGATTGATTGAGTGAGAGATGGAGGGAGGATAGGTATGGAGAGAGAGAGAGAGAGAGAGGGAGAGGGAGATGGATATATGTAGTGAGAATTGGGAGGGGGGGAGAGAAGGAGTGCGAGATAGAGGAATATATGGGGAGATATAGTGAGGGAAGCAAAGATGGGGAGGGAGAGAGGGATAGGAAGGGAAAGAGTGAGAGAAATTAAAAGAGTAAGAAATAAAGAGAGAGAGAAAGAGAGTGAGAGGGAGGCATAGGGAGAGAGTGGCCAAAGGTGGGGACGGGGGGGGGCGGGGGAGAGAGAGGGAGGGATAATGAGAGAAAAAGAGTGAGATAATAAGGGAGCATGAGAGAGAGAGAGAGAGAGAGAGTGTGTGTGTGTGAGAGTGAGATTGATAATCAGGATCTATACGGTTTTATTTCCAAAATATAAATTAATACATTCAACCTATGAATTGAACTCTTTCCCCTCTTTCTTAGAAACCATTACACCCTTAGTAGCCATCACTTTGCTACAAAATCTAATCAGTTGCATGTGTATGATATACAACATGGAATTTTTGTTTATTCTGACCATTTACGTGATTTTATTGTTTCGAATGGATTGAATAAAATGGCCAACCATATATCTTTCCTAAAATTAAGATTGGGTTGGTCACACAAGTATCACAGCCCACTGTAATCACTCATCAACACAAACCTCCTACCAAGAAGATAATGCCTCCACATATTCATTGCATGAATGATCATTGCAAACTCAAGATAATGTGTCACATAATTTTTCTTGTGCTTGTTTATTTTCCTTGACTTGTAGCATATGACCAAGCCCTCTTGCATTAGGAATCCACCAAATCCCCTCTTGCAAACATTTGTACACACCACACATTCTTTATTTCGATCTTCAATCTTTAAAACTGGATAATTTGTAAGAAACTGCTTCAACTACTTAAAATTGGCTGCACATTCCTCTATCCATCAAAATATATTTCCTTTCCTCTAAAAGGATGTAATAGGATACGAAATCAATGAGAAGTTCCTGCTAAAACCCTTGTAGTAGCCTACTACTCCCATGAATTATCTAACCTCATCCATATTCCTAGGAGCTTCCCATCCCATGATAACTATAATATTTTTTGGATCCACTGTTATGGATTCCTTAGAAACAACATGTCCCAAGTGATGTACATTTACCTAAAAGAAACTGCACTTTCTAAGCTTGGCATGAAACTGATGCTCTCTCAACATTCTTAACATTGTTGGTAAGTGTTTGGCATGCTCTTCCTTATTATTATAATATATGAATATATCATCAATGGATACTATCACAAACTTGTCGAGATAAGGATGCAACACATTATGCATCAAACACGTGAAAGTAGTTGGAGAGATAGTTAAACCAAAAGGAACTAAAATAAACTCATAATTCCCATACATGGTCTGGAAATTAGTCTTGTAGATGTCCTCTTCTTTAATGCATACTTGATGATATCCTGATCTCAAATCAATCTTCGAGAACGTTGTTTATCCCTTCAACTAATCAAATAGGTAATTGATCTGAGGCAGTAGATACTTGTTCTTAATCGTCACCTTGTGAAACTATCCGTAATCAATGCACAATTTGACAGTACCGTCCTTCTTCTTCACAAATAACACTGGTGCACCCCAAGGCAACACACTTGGCCTGATGTATCCCTTGAGAAGATGTTGAATTACAAGATGTTTCATATTATATCCCATTACCTTGTTTCTACATGATTATATAGTATATCTTTTTTATCCTAGAAACTTTCTAGTAAGAAAATCCTTCTATAAGCTTCATTACAATAATTGAACTTAAATTTTATATAATACATGGGTTTTTTTAATAAGGACGACCTCAATATACAACCACCTATCTTTATATTTTATGGAGTTGGTGTAAGACCTTAACATCACAAATTGAGTGAAGCAATCCTCTCATTCTATAATTAGCTTTGGTAGTTGTTGCATTCACTTAAATAAGATGAGCTCGCACCAATCACAATGTGTCTTATCCTCTCACAAGACCCCTTATAAACTCCCTATGAATGTTTAAAAAAGGTTTAATCCTACCTCTTTACCAATAAAACATCAGTTAAGAGCCAATATTGCCCCAATAAATTTTGTAATAAATTCTAACACTAAAGTTCCTACAAATGAAAAAATATTAAATCTCTAAAAATTTCATAAGAATATATATATATATATATATATATATTAAAATCCCAACTTTAATAATGTCAAGAAGTACCTTTTTTTCAATAGTACAAATATTTATGGGCATTTGAAAAGGTGAACTTTTTGTAGGAGTGCCTTAAAAAAACACCCATAGGCTTGGCAACAAATATTTTAAGCAAAATATAATAAAAATTTTAAACCATATTAATAGTTGTTTGATACACAATATTCCTAAATCAAGCTCTATAAACTAAAAATAAAGTAGATTTTGATATCACCCAATAAACCACACACTTTTTCAAATTATCAATGTAAATTAAAAATGAGAATTTATTCCTTAAAATAAACCTGCATATGCATGTTGCATACATGATTGATTGATTACAATGGCATGGTATGCACTTTAAGGTGTACTCTTGAACAACCCGACTTAAAATTTACATGCCTACCAAATAAAATGTTTATAATTTGCTTCTCTTCTAAAACTAATCAACATAGGTTCATAATTTGTTTGAATGGAAAAAAATATTTGATAGTGACCTGACATAAAAATAAGTTTCCTTCCTTTGCTTTGCAATAGCCATAATAGTATAATATATCTAATGTAATCAAAACTGAGTAGGTTCATAATTTGTTGGTATGCACAAATTTTAAGTTGGGAAAATGGACTAAATACTGTAAGCACATTTCTTATCTTCGTCGCTCTGGTTACTCGTTCAATATCAATAATAATGACACGAACAAATATTCTTTTAACTCTGGTCACTCTTTCTTTTAACTCTTTGAGAGCCCGGGCATCTCAACTTCCCACGGTCCTCCGCGTCCACTTTTAGCCTTATTGAGCGTGTCTATTATAAATATTCACATAAATAATTTTAGTAATTAAATAATAATATCATGAGTGATTTCAAACAATATTTTATTCAAGAAAATATAATAATGGTATATTTAAAAAAAATTGTTTTGATCAATCAATTGTTATAAATTTAAAAAAAATAAATATATGACTGAGACCATTTTTAGTCCGCTAGTTCAACAGTTCCGCTGCTGATGGAAATACCAAATAGCCACAAATCAGCTGCAAGAATTATAATTCAGGTTCTGAAAACGTCAATAATTCTCTTTAAATGGAATTCTTATTTTATTATTATTATTATTATATATATATATATATATATATAGTCTATTTAAAATAATTAAAGACAAATAGAGGAATGTTTAAAATAGTTAGACATAGATGGAGATACAGAAATAGATCATTAAAATTTTAATGATTTGCCTCTTATAAAAGGGACCCATCTTTGTGTACTTATTGTGTAACCGCGTTGAGTCTTTTCGGGAACCATCTGTATCAGATGGTACAGCTTGAATAGTTTTAATATTAGTTTAAATTTTTTATTGGCTGATATTCTTTTACTCTTTAGTGTTCTTGGTAGTGATTTAATCTTTAGTGCACACATTTCCATATATATTTATAATTTATTTTATTATTAAATCTGTGTTTAAATTTTCATTCAATGAAGTATTTTTAAATTTATTATTTAAAATATTTTTTTATAATATATAAAAGCTTTTATTAAATATGAACACATTTGAGTATATATTTACAATAAAAAAAAATTAGTGCAAAGTACTTATTATGAAGTAAACATTGTGATACAAATGTTATCAAAATTTAATGACTATTTGGGTTATAATACTTATTGTATAGATAATTTTTTTTGTTGGTGTGATGCTATTGTATTTAATTAATAATTTTTGTAGGTGTGATGTTATTGTTTTTAATTAAAATATTTAAGTAATTTCTTTTGCATTTTATATTGGAGCAAGGAAATTATTTTTTTCATTTATATGAAAAGAGAGGAAGAAATATAATTATATAAATGGTTTTAATTACATGTGCCATATTGTTATCTATTTATTGCTATGATTTAATTATCATATTAGATATCTCTTCTAAATCTTACATTAAAACAAAGAAAATATATTTTTCCTTCTCAGAGAAAGAGAGGTAGGGAGAGAGAGAGGTGGATGGAGAGAATGAGGGAGAGAGGGAGAGCGGGGGAGGTAGAGAGGGAGTGGGAGTAAGGGAGAGAGTGAGAAACGAGGAGGAGGGTGAGGCTTAGAGTGAGCATGAGAGAGAGAGGGAGATGGAGGGACAAAGTGAAAGCAAAGGATACGGGGCCGAGAGAGTGAGAAAGCGAAGGGGGGAGGAGGGAATGGAGGGAAGAATTCAGAGGGGTGGGGCAGAGATAAAGACGAGGTTGGAAAGGTGAGGACGAAGAGAAAGAGAGATAGGCAAGTGGAAAGAGGGAGGGATAGTAAGTAGGGAGATGAATAGAGTGAGAGTGAGGGAGAGGGGTAGAGGGAGGCAGAGAGAGAGAGAGTTAGGGGAATGGATAAAGAGAGATGGGGAGATAAAGGGGTAGGGAGGAAGGCTGGAAGGAAAAGTCGTGGGGCTAGTAGGGAGGGAGAGAAAGAGAGAGAAATATAGGGAGAGGGGGTAGGGAGAAGGAGACATAAAAGGAGAGAGGGGGGAGAGGGTTAAGGGAGAGAGAGAAGGAGAGAGAGAGAAGGGGGGGAAGGAGGGGGGAGAGAGGGAGGGAGTGAGATAGGGGAGAGAGAGAAAGAGGGGGGGTGGGGAAGTGAGAGAGTGAGAAATGGAGAGGGAGGAAGGGAGGGAGGAACAAGTTGTGTGTGAGAGAGAGAGAGAAAGAGAGAGAGAGAGAGAGGGAAAGACATAGAGATAGTGAGAGGGAGAAAGGAGGGAGAGTGAGGGAGGTGGATGGATGGAGAAAGAGAGGGTGGGGGAGAGAGTGAAGGATAGGGGGAGGGAGGAGGGGAGACAGAAAGGGAGGTAGAGGGAGAGAAAAAAAGGGGGAGGGAAAGTGGGAGGCAGGGGAGGAATGGAGGGCGGGACTCGGGGGGGAGAGGGAGAAAGATAGGGGTGGGTAGGTGAGGAGGGAGATAAATAGAGTTAGGAGAGTGGACAAAGGGAGGGATAGAGAGCAGGGGTATGGATAGAGAGAAAGTGAGGGAGAGGGATAAAGGGAGGAAAAGTGAGAGAGTTGGGGGAAGTGATGGGTAGAGAGGGTGAGAGAAGGGGAGAGGGAGGAAGGGAGGGAAAGGAATATGGAGAGGGAGGGAGGGAGATAAAGAGAGGGAGTGAGGGAGGGAAAGTGTTGGGATCGTAGGGAGGGAGATAAAAAGAGAGAGGGAGGGATAAAGGGGGAGGGAGAGAGGGATTGGGGAAGAAGGGAGGGAGGGTGTGATTTAGAGGCAGGGGATAGAGAGAGAGAGGGAGGGGGTAATAAGGGAGGCAAGGAGTGATTTAGAGGCAAGAGATAGAGAGAGAGAGGGAGAGGGATAAAGGGGGAGGGGGAGAGGGGCAGAGATGGAGGGGGGGAAGAAGGGAGGGAGGGAGTGATTTAGAGGCGAGGGATAGAGAAAGAGGTGGTGGGGAGGTGAGGAGGGAGAGAAAGAGAGTTAAGTGAGTGGACAGAGGGAGGGATAGAGAGAAGGGATATGGATAGAGAGAAAGTGAGGGAGAGGGATAGAGGGATGCAAAGAGAGTGATTTGGGGGAAGGGATGGATGGAGAGGGGGAGAGAAAGGGGGAGGGAGGTAGGGGGTGGGGGGGGGGGATTAGTGGCACTAGTAGGGAGGGAGAAAAAGAGAGGGAGGGAGGGAGGGGAGGGAGATATAGAAGGAGAGAGAAATAAAAGGAGACAGAGGCGTGGGGAAGCAGACATAGAGGGGGAGAGAGGGGGGTAGAGGGGGGGGGGGAGAGAGGGGGGTAGAGGGGGGGGGGGAGAGAGAGAGAGGGGGGGACGGATAGAGAGAGAAAAATAAAGGGAGAGGGGGAGGGAGAATGGGACATAGAGGTAAAGAGGGGGGGAGGGATAATGGGACATAGAGGTAGAGAGAGAGGGGGGGGAGAATGGGACATAGAGGTAGAGAGAGGGGGGGAGGGATAATGGGACATAGAGGTAGAGAGGGGGGGGGAGAGGGAGAGGAAGTGAAAGAGAAGGGGATGGAGGAGGAAAGAGGGATGGAGTGAGATAGGGGATAGAGAGGAAGAGGGCGATGGGGAAGTGGGGAGGGAGAGAAAGAGAAGTTGGCAAGTGGATAGAGGGAGGGAGGAAGGGAGATAGATGGATAGAGTGGGGGTAGAGGGAGAGAAAGAAAGAGTGGGGGGAGGTAGGGAGGGCGAGAAGGATATAGAGAGGAGAGGGAGAGAGGGGGAGAAAAGTGTAGGGGAGGGAGATATGGAGAAGGGGAGGGAGAGATAGAGGAGAGGGGTAGAGAAAGGGGGAGGAATTGAGGGAAAAAGTGTGTGTGTGTGTGTGTGTGTGTGAGAGAGAGAGAGAGAGAGAGAGAGAGAGAGATAGTGTGACAATGCGGGAGGTGGAGGGAGGGAGGGAGTGGGGGTGAGATAGGGCAGGGGAAGAAGGAGGGAGAGAGAGTGAGGGAGAGAGTAAGAAAGGGATAGGTGGGGGGAAGAGAGTGGGTGAGTGAGTGTGTGTGGGTGTGTGGGTGTGTGTGTGTGTGTGTGTGTGAGAGAGAGAGAGAGAGAGAAGAATAGGGAGGGAGGGAGAGGTGGATAGGTTAAGGAAGAGAGGGGGAGACTACAAGGAAGAGAGGGGGGGAGAGGGCAAGGAACAAAGAGGGGGGAGAGAGAGAGACATGGGGGAGGAGAAGGGGGAGAGAGGTAGGGGAGGGGGGTTGAGAGAGGGGGAGAGAGAGAGAGGGGGAGAGAGAGAGAGGGGGGGGGAGAGGTAGGGGAGGGGGGCAGAGAGAGGGGGAGAGAGAGAGGGGGGGGGGGGGAGAGAGGTGAGTGGAAAAATGTGTGTTCAAAGAGTAGGGAGATGGGTATAGAGATAGGGAGAGGGAAATAGGGACGTAGAAAGAGAGAGTATGGGGATGGGAGAGAGAGAGAGAGGGTGAGAGAAAGAGGAAGGGAGAGGGAGAGCGAAATCAAGGGAGAGGGAGAGGGAGAGCAAGGGAAAGAAAGGGGGAGGTAGGGAGGGAGAGAAAGAGAGGGATGGATGGAGATAGGGAGAGGGGGAGAGAAGGAGAGAGGTGGAGGGAGGAAGGGAGAGATATGGAGAGATCGGGGGTGGAGGTAGAGAGAGAAAGAGTGTGGAAAGGTAGGAGGGAGAAAAATATAGAGAGAGGAGAGGCAGGGAGAGAGAGAGAAATGGATAAGGGAGGGAGGGATGAATATGGAGAGAGAAAGAGAAGAGAGGGGAGAGAGGGAGAGGGGAAGAGGGAGATGAAGGAGGAGGTAAGAGTGAGTGTTAGTGAGGGAGAGAGTGAGAAAGGGGGATGGGGAGGGAGAGATTGAGCGTGTGTGCAAGAGAGAGAGTGAGTGAGAGAGAGAGAGAGAGAGAGAGATTGAGTGTAGGAATTTAAGGGAGAAAGTGAGTGAGAGAGATAAGAACAAGGAGTGGGTATAGGTGGAGAGAGAGAGAGAGAGAGAGAGATGGAATGGGGGAAGGAAGGAGGGAGAGGGGGGGAAAGAAGGGGAGGGAGGTAGCAAGAATGTAGAGGGAGAGGGAGAGGGAGATGAAGGGAGGGAGTGAGGGAAGGAATGAGGGGTAGGGGAGGTAGAGAGGGAGAGAAAGAGAGAGGGGGGGGAAGAAGTAATAGAGGTAGAGGTAGAATGAGAGGGGGGGGTGAGGGGTGGGAGAGAGAGATGGGGGGAGTTAGAAGTAGAGAGAAAGGGACATAGATGGAGAGAGAAAGAAGGGTGGATAGAGAGAGAGAAAAAAAAATGGCATATAGGGAGGGAGAGAAAGACAAATAGAGGAGGAGGGGAGTGATAGAGAGGTAGAGGTGGAAGGAAAGGGGGAGGGAGGGAAAGGTGGAAGGAAAGGTGGCGAGAGGGAGGGTTGATGGGAGGGAAAGGGATATGTAGGGGAGGGAAGGAGGGATGAAGAGTGAGGGAAATATAGGCAGGAAGACAGGGATAAGGGGAAGGTGAGGGAGAGGGAGGGGGAGGGATAGATACAAGGAGGGAGGGAAGGGGACAAATAAGGATGGGGGGGAGGAAGAGAGGGAGGCAGGGGGGGGGGAGGAAGAGAGGGAGGGAAGGATGGAGAGAGTGGTAGAGAATGAGTGAGTGAGTGAGTGAGGGAGATAAAATGAGCGAGAGAGTGATACTGAGAGTGGTAGAAGAGAGAGAGAGAGAGAGAGAGAGAGGGATACTAGGGGAGAGGTGGGGAATCGAGAGCAAGAGTGAGAGGGGGAGAGAGAGGTATATAAAGGTGGAGAGAGAGAGAGAGGGAGGGACATAGAGAGAGAGAGACGGAGAGTGTGGGGGGGGTGACAGACAAAATAGACTGAGTGAGGGAGAAATAACAAGGGAGGGAGATAAGTTGAGAGAGAGAGAAAAAAAATAGCTTATACAAGCTTAAAATTACTTTTAATTTTTTTAATAGTTGAAATTTTTAATTATTTTTTAGAGGATACAAAAGGGGAGAGAGAGAGAGAGAGAGAGAGAGAGAGAGAGAGAGAGTGAGGAAGAGAGTGAAATAGATATAGGGAGGGAGGGAGAGAGAAAGTGAGTGGATGAGAGAGAGGGATAGAGAGAGAGAGAGAGAGAGAGGTAGGTGGATAGAGATAGTTAGTGAAAGATAGGGATGGGGGGGGGGCGAGGGATGAATGGAGTGAGATTAAGGGAGAGTGAGAGAGGGAAAAGGAGGGCGGGAGGTTGAGGGAGACACAAACACACACACACACACACACACAGGTGGGGAGGTAGGGAGGGATAGAAATATATACAGGTGTGAGGAGGGAGGAAGGGATAGAGAGAAGTCAAATGGAGATAGATAGGGAGAGGGAGATAGAGAGAGCATAAGGGGTAGGGAAAGAGAGAGAGGGAGATAGGAAGGGGATTTTGGGAGATAGGGAGGGAGGAAGAGAGGGATAATAATAAGAAGAGGGAGAGAGCGAAAAGGAGGGTGGGAGGTCTAGGGAGACAAACACACACACACACACACAAGTGGAGAGGTAGGGATGGATAGAAATAGATACAGGTGTGAGGAAGGAGGGAGGGATAGAGAGAAGGCATATGGAGAGAGATAGGGAGATGGAGAGAGATGTTAAGATTTACTGCAGGAAATAAAATATTTATAGAGAGAAATAAATACAAAGAGGCCAGCAACAAAGCACAAACATTAACACAAAGATTTAACCGAGAAAACCCCAAACCCGGGGAAAAAACCAACCAATGAAATTTCATTAAGCATTGGCCAAAAAACCCTGGCCAATCCGACCAAGTGAGCCTTCATCGCTCACCTCCAAGCCTGCATTACAATGAAGTATTCCCAGCCTCTTATAGGCTCCATTACATGCAATACCATGGGCCAAAACCATGTGCCCCAAAACCACTATTATTTACCCTAGTCAACATTGACTCTATCCCGAGTCATGTTTACCTAACAATTCCCCCCTTAAACTTGACTTGGGGATTATTGACTAAATCCAGCCAAACCTACTAAGTGAGACAACCCTGCTCACTCTAGCTCTTACCCCCTCAAATTTTTACCGAGGGTAATTGTTAACTTGACATCCCCCCTATCACCTAGGTCTAACCCAAACTTTACCAGTGATTATCCAGGGGTACGCATGCCATACCAGGTCTTACAGCAATATGCCCATTTACATGTAAAATTAACTCCATTATAATATATATATATATATATATATATATATATATATATATTTTTTTTTTTTTCATTGTTGCTATTCTTTTGTATAACCATTCTCTACATTCATTCATGATGTCCTCTCCAAAGAGGATATCATAGTTGTACATCAATCTGCCCATCAATTGCAATAAAAGAAATTAATTTTTCATGAGCGTTTCCACGGCCTCTGCTCTGCATCTCTTCAGCGCTATGATCTCTTAAGTCATGTCACGAGTCCAATCTATTCAGCGGTCATGCATGTTTCAACTAAGAGAATGTTGAACCTGCAATCCCCGCTAACTCTACTACCACAAATAGTTTCCTTTTATTTTATTTTTATTTTCTTTCATGCCCCTATACTAGAGACACTAATGAGGTTTCAGATTCGAGTTTCTATTTGTATGTCTTACATAGCCTCCATTAACTCCTTCATGCAAGATCTGCACAACGTGATTCCTGAGAGCTTTGATAAAAAATCCAACCACAGTGGCTGATTATACTATATGTAGCCATATCATTTAGTCATTCATATGTGAGCCATGCTCCCACTATCCTGTATGCTAAGTCCTTTGTAGTTTGCTACCGGTCCTCGACCACCATGTCCACGTCGAAAAATATTTTTGAGAGTTTATTCGACAATTCCACAAACATTGCACTAACTCAACGGTTTCCACCAACAATAACTAGCATTTTTATCTCCACAAACGCTACACATAGCAGCAACACGGTATCTTTGCACTGGTTTTATCTTTGTAGTTTGTCGTGGCCGCCATTGGGAGACCCAGTGACATCTTGAGCTTGTTTCTAGTGCTCCCTCTGCACCCTTTCTTTGACGCGGATACTTTCTTTCTTACCGCAACAATAACCAGATCTCATGACCTGCCTACCTTGAAAGAACAACCACTTTGGAAATATGAACACAAAATTCGACTTGAAGACTGTCATGTTGGCTACTCAACCCTGCAACCCAATGCATCTTCTCCTGCGCAAGTCATCAGCACTACAACACATTTTCCATCCATAACTTCTCTTTTTCCGCTGCAACATCTCTAATTTGGGCACTGTTGTGGCTTTGATTCTGCATCAAGCTCCTCAAAACTGCCCCCACCGCCATATCCGTCACTCTTGGCATTTAGCACCAAAACGTTGCCACTACTTTATATCTCATGAAGCCCATCATGCAATGTTGAATGCTTCTCATTTTCTCTACCACCTTCTGTTGAATCTGACAGGGATATCCGATGGCAGGTAGATGCAAGGCACTTTTCTGGATTCGAACTGTGGTTGTTGGTGAGGAATGGAAGTCAAGAGTTCGATCCGCATCATTATGTAACTTTAAAGCGGGGGATGATAAGATGTTGTCGTCTTCTGCAAATACGTCTATGAGGCTCAGGTCATCCACGCCTGTTTGATGATCCATCGACTGAATCCCCACATTTCAAGCTCCCCGCCATCGTTCTGCACAAGCTGCTACTCCTTCTTCACAATTCAATATGCAATAAGGTATCCAATCACCATCCCAATTTTGCAGTTTCTTCACTGCCAAAGAAAATCTCCTTTGCCAACAATAATTCCTCTAATGGCATCGGCTCCAGCCACCATTTTCTCCATGATGTAGATACGGCCATAGTGATCATATTTTTCCATCAACCCCACGAGCCCAGAGCTTACCTTTTCTCAGCTACTAGAGACATTTTCCAGCTCTTCTAGACCCTTACATTCCAGATTCCAGATCCAGATCTTCATAGCTCTGATACCAATTGTTAAAATTTACCGCAGGAAATAAAATATTTACAAAGAGAAATAAACACAAAGAGGCCAGCAACAAAGCACAAACATTAGCACAAATATTTAAGCGGGGAAACCCCAAACCCGGGGAAAAACCCAACCAATGAAATTTCATTAAGCATTGGCAAAAAAACCCTGGCCAATCCGGCCAAGTGAGCCTTCACCGCTCACCTCCAAGCTTGCATTACAATGAAGTATTCACAGCCTCTTATAGGCTCTATTACATGCAATACCATGGGCTAAAACCATGGGTGCACAAAACCATGTGCCCCAAAACCACTACTATTTACCCTAGTCAACATTGACTCTATCCCGAGTCATGTTTACCTAACAAGAGAGACCATAAGGGGGAGGGGAAGAGAGAGAGGGGGGGGAGAAGGGGAGGTTGAGAGATAGGGAGGGACGATGGGAAGGATAGGAATACTAAGAGTTGGAGAGGGAGGGAGCGACCAGGGAGGGGGATGTAGGTACAGAGGTAGGCTAAGGGAGGGGATGGAATGAGAGAGGAAGAGTGATAAAGAGATGGAAATAGAGACGTGAGAGTGGGAAGGAGAGAAAGGTTTACATAGACGTGGAGGGAGGGAGGAAGAGAGTGAGTGAGAGAGAGAGTCGTGGGGGGGTGGGGTTGTGAGGGAGAGAGAAAAAAGGGAGGTAGGTAGGTAGGGAAATAAAGATGGAAATAGGATAGGGAGAGAGAGATAAGGATAGGGGGGGAGTGGTGGAAAAATGGGGAGAGATAGGGGAGATGGGAAGAGAGAGAAAGAAGAAGGGGGATGGATGGAGGGAGAAAGTGGTTGAGAGAGAAGTAAAGAAGGAGAGAGTGAGAGTGAGTGAGGTGGAGGGAGAGAGTGAGGGAGAGAGAGGTAGATGGTATGGGATGAGGGAGTGAAAGTTGGGGAGAAAGTGAGGAAGGGAGAGGGAGGGAAGGAAAGGTAGAGGGAAAGAGTGAGAAATGGAGAGGGAGAGAGAGAGGAAAGGAAATGGAAAGGGAGTGTGTGTGTGTGTGTGTTTTTGTGTGAGAGAGAGGGGGGAGAGAGAGGAAGAGGGAGAGATAAAAAGTGGGGGGTGAGAGGGAGAGAGGGAGAGGGATAAGGATACATAATGGGAGGAGTGAGAGATGGAGGGAGTGGGAGTGGGAGAGAAAAAAACGAAGGGTTGTGTTGGGTCTCCAAAATGTCATCCATGTGACCCTCTTTTCTCTCATTTTCCTCCAATATTTACCATATTCTACAGGTCCATAACCATGCATTAAGACCATCTTCACCATTAAATATTTGTTTAGGCATATTATTTTCCAATACATTTATTTTGATATTTTGAGAGAATTTATGGTTAAATATTAGTAAAATAAAATATATTTAGCTATATATAAAAGTTGGATTAGTTTTTTGATGTCTATAGTCCTATTTGAAAATTCTAGTACTGTCATATTTGGCCTCTATGTCTCAAATTCGAATTTCATCTTCAAACTCTTGAAGATTTGAGGAATATTTGAGATCATCATTCAAAAACATTTCATGGAAAATAATCATGGGAGTTTTGATATTTGTCTCCTATCAAATTTCTGAGATATTTGTGAGAGGATATTAAGAGATGTTATCTTCTAGATTTTAACACATGGTTGTATCCACATGATCAGATATTGTGGATATAGGAGATAAATATGTATCTTAGTTTTTGTATAAATAAGAGTCCCTTGTGCATTCAAAGTTGTATTAAGTTTTGGAATGCTAAGGATTGGCTATGCTTATACTTGATGTTATGAATACTACTGAAGTTCACATGTTATGAATACAATCCTTTGATATGGTTTTTCTTTCATGATGGGATCTAGTGATTGATCAATAAATTCCTAAACTTTTCATCTCTCTTGCGCACACATGTATTTTATTGTTTCATTTTTATAGGATAGATTAGCTTTTGTTATGCTCATTTTCTACAAATCTTATTTCAAGTCTTTTGATCATATGCTCTGCTGCTAATTCCATTTATGCGCTTTTTTGGATCAAGCACATTCATTTCATTCACATATATTATTTCATAGATCAGTTTTCTTCAACAAGCATTCACAGGAAAATCATGGTCTTAATTTATGAATGAATTATGAGCTTTCAACGCACACTGAATTCCTAAATTGATTTACAATACTCTTCAATTCCTTCATAGATTAAATTTACAAGCTTTCATAGATCATATTTACTCACCTTCCAAGATTAAATATTTCCATGCTTTCATAGAATAAGTTTCAATTGTTTTGATCGATTAAGTTTACATTTTTTCATAGATTATATTTACCTACTTTTGTAGGTTAATTTTCCAACGCTTTCCTAGATTAATTTCAAATTATTTCATTATATTAAAAGTTATTTTCTTTCCTAGAATAGATAGTTATTTATTTCATTAGATTAGAACACCTATATTTTCTTTCACTACCTTCAATATTAGTCATTTTATTAGTTTCATCAAATTTGAGTATGTGTGTGTGTTTTGACTAGATTTCATTTCATATATTTTCCCTACATTTTTAGTATTTAAAATTCAATTGATTTTTAGATTAAGATTTCGTTTTCACTTCATTGCATTCTTTTGATTAATTTTCATAGGTTTACCATTCATTTTTTGATATTTATAAATTAAAATTATTCTTTTAAAACTAATTTTGAAATTTTATTTTGTAGCATATATTGTGTAAGTGTACTTCACAAGTATATGAATGTGGATCGATAATTTAGTGAAAAGTAATTTAACCTGCAATTTAATTACCCAATAGGGTTAGAGAGAGAGAGAGAGAGAGAGAGAGAGAGAGAGAGAGAGAGGAAGAGGGGAGGGAGGAATATATGAAAGAGGAAGAGGGAGGGAGGGAAGGAGAGAGGGAGAGATAGGGAAATAAGGGGGAGTTAAGGAGGGAGAGAAAGATAAATAGAGGAGATAGAGAGAGGAAGAGGGAGGTTTAGATAGGTAGAGATAAAGCGGGAGAGAGGAAGGGAGGGGGAGTGAGGGGGAGAGGGGGAGTTATAGAGGGATGGGATAGAGAGAGGGAGAGATAGGAACGAGGAGGGAGGAAGAGGTATATGGGGAAAGATAGAGCGAGTTGGGGGGGGGGGGGATGGAGGTATGGAGTGAGAGAGTGAAGGTGAAGGAGGCAGGGTAGGAGAGAGTGTGGGAGAGAAAGAAACATGGGGGGGAGAGAGAGGGATAGAGAGAATGAGGGAATGAATAATAGAGAGAGAGGGAGTGAGTGAGTGAAGGAGAGAAAAATAGCAAGAGAGTAAGGAGAGAGGGGTGGGGGAGAGATAGAGAGATAGAGAGAGAGAAATATCAAGGAAGGGAGAGAAATATAGGGAAAGTGAGAGATAGAGTTGGGGAGGAGAGGTGGGGGTGGAGAGAGAGATAGAGAGTTAGGGAGGGAGGGAGATAGAGTGTGGTAGAAATAGAGAGAGGGAGGGTGAGGAAGTAAGGTGGAGGGAGAGAGGGAGGGAGAGCGAGTGAGAGAGAGAGAGAGTGATGGGGGAAGAGAGAGAGGCTGAGTGAGGGAGAAAGGTAGTGTGGGGGGGAAGTCAGGGGAATAGAAAGAGAGAGAGAGAGAGAGAGAGAGAGGAAATGAAGGAGGGTGAAAGAGGTATAGGGATTTAGTGAGTGAGGGTGAACAAAATAGTTTGAGAGGGTGATAGAAAGAGGGGGAGAGACTGGTGGAATAGGGAGATACAAAGGGAGATTGAGGGAAAGAAAGGGTGGAAGATCTCATGTGCGAGAGAGAGAGAGATAGAGAGAGAGAGAGAGGTATGGAGGGAGAGAGGGGTGAAGAAAAAACGAGGGTGGGAGAAAGAGAAAGGGAGTGAGAAATAGCAAAGAATAGATATAGAGCGAGAAAAAGAGAGAGGGAGACCTAGGAAGGGAGAAGGATATAGAGAGGAAGAGAGATGTATTAGGGGAATTTTTAGGTCTAAAATGGGTCTCGTAAGGAAATTATAATAATAGTGGAAATAATAAAATAATATTAGATTACATCATCAAATTTTAAAGGAGAAAAAGGAAAGTCTATTTTTCAACTTGTATTATCAAATTATCTCCCTATGGTTTACTCAAATTTTGAGCGAGAATGCTCATTGGATGCATAATTTGATTCCTCATCCAAGGATTACCCATTTTGCATACTTTCGATGAACCCTTCCACACGAAAAATTATAAATACATGAAAATTTTTATTGTAATCACGTTTTTTCATGTATTTCTCATTTTTTGTGTAGAAGGGTCCATCAAAAGTATCGAACATGGATAATCCTTGGATGAGGAGTTAAATTTTTCATCCAACAAGTATTCTCACTCGAAATTTGAGTAAAACCTTTGGGAGATAAATTGAAAATATAAGTTTAAAAAGTAGTTTTATTAATTTATTATTTTTTAATATTTTTACTTTTTTGTCCAAAATGGTGAATCGGGTTCCCATGGTTGAAAAATCATCTTGAATTCTATTGGTTCTTATAAATTTTATTTTGTTTGTACAAGTTTCTTTAGAGGCCCATTTTAGACCTAAAATTTTTCTAATGGGAGGGAGGGAGCCGCAGAATTATATAAATATAAAGGGGAGGGGAGAAAGAGCGAGGGATTAGTGATAGAGAGAGTGTCATGAGAGAATAATGGGGAGAAAAGGTTGTTGGGAGAGTGAGACATAGAGATAAGTGGGGAGAAAGAGAGGTGGAAATATATACATGGGATAGATGGGAGCTAGATATACTTACAAAGGGATTGTAAGTGAGAGAGAGGGAGGTGAGTGCAAGAAGAGGGAGAGATGAAGGAGAGGGTATATCAAGAGAGGGAGGCTAAGAGTGCATGTATACATCAGAGAGAAAGAGAGAGAGAGAGAGAGAGCATGGGGGGAAAGGGAGGTAGATAGGGAGTTGTAGAGAAAGGAAAAATAAAGGAGGAGATAAGGAGAAGAAGTATACAAATATAAGGGGGATGGGACAGAGATTGAGTAAGGGAGAGGGAGTAATCTAAAGGAGGAAAGAGAGAGAGAGAGAGTTGTAGGGAGGATAAGTATGGAGAGATAGAGAGAGAGGGAGATAGAGATAGGTAGGGAGAATTTGGAGGGGGAGAGAGAAGGAGTTCGAGATAGAGAAAGAGACGGGGAGAGATAGTGAAGGAGGAAAGTATGGAGAGGGAGAGAGGGATAGGAAGGGAAAGAGTGAGAGAAATTAAAAGAGTAAGAAATAAAGAGAGAGAGAAAGAGATTGAGAGGGAGGAATAGGGAGAGAGTGGCCAAAGGTGTTGGGGGGAGAGAGAGAAAGAGAGAGGGAGAATGAGAGAAATAGAGTGAGATAATAAGGGATCATGAGAAAGAGAGAGAGAGAGAGAGAGAGAGAGAGAGTTTGTAACAGAGTTAGAGTGATAACCAGGAGCTATATGGTCTTATTTCCAACATATAAATTAATACATTCAACCTATGGATTGAACTCTTCCTCCTCTTTCTTTTGAACCATTACACCCTTGGTATCCATCACTTTGCTACAAATTATTTCCAGTTTCATGTGTATGATATACAACGTGGAATTTTTGTTTGTTCTGAACATTTACGTGATTTTATTGTTTCGAATGGATTAACTATTTAGAGGTTACATGACTTTGGTACTTGATTTTTGAGGATATGTCAGAAATATATTATCGCTTAGAGGTTCCTTCTTGCTACATTATCTGTTTTATAATGGATTCATAGTACACTCATTTATTCTTCATTAATAATTCTCTATCATTCACGCTTAATTAAATATATTTTTAGGATGTCATCAGGTCCTATCTTATACAAATATCTATTCATGATTGTGAATGGTTACACTTTCATTTCTAACATTTTTTCCATGTTAACACTTGTATATTTTTTAGGAGGCTTTAGCTAGAGGAATTTCCATATCCACTTTTATCTCATATTTGTATACAACATGGCCTAATTATATTCTAATGGGTATAAATAAAATGTATTTATTTACACACACACACACACACATATATATATGGATTTATTCACATAATTTCAGAATTAATCTTAGCAATTTTGCTTTGTAGCAAAACACCCCCGAAAGAGAAAAGTGTTGATACTAGAATAAGGTTAGGTTTCAGAGCATTGTTTTTTTTTTTCTCTCCAAAGGGTAATAAGATCTTTTAGTAATGATATTAAAAAAAGAATATCATGAACTGAAAACCTTAAAATTCCAATGATATGCATGGAATTAAACATAAAATATCATATCTCCTTAAAGTTCCAACGATTTATAGGCATGCTATTAAATATAAAATATCATGTCTCTCAAAAGCCTTAAAATTCCAAGGATGACATTAAAGATAGTATCTCCTCTATGAAAAGCCTTGTGTACCCAAAATAATTTTCGCCGATGGTATTAATATTTTTAGATATAGAGTTCTAATCTCCACAAATATCATTTTTCTGCTTTAATGCCTCTTGTTGGTCTATATCAAGACTCATCCTCAGGACCAACCTGCAAATAAGAGAGTAGATTAGGTTAAATAAATAGAGGGAAAAGGGTTGAAAGACAAAAAGAGATGACCAGTTTTCTACTAATTTATAAAAGGTTAATTTATTATTTTTGATTTAATTATTTATTTTCTTATGTTAGTTTATGCTCATTTTTATTTCTAATTAAATCTAAGAATTTATTAAAATATTTATAATCATTTTTCTTTCTAATTATGTCTATTTATATTTCTAATTCAATCCAAGATTTTACAATATATTAATTTTGATTAAAGTTTTTTCATATGTTACAATTAATAATTAATATTAGTAATACATATAAATTAAGTAATGGAGAATTAGGGTTATTACAAGGAGCTTAATAATGTTTTTAATTTAAAAGGACATTACATTATTTTTAAGGGAGGGTTCATTAACTTGATAATGTGCTTTATTTCAAGAAGTAGCTCTTTATTTAGGTAAAATTAGTAAAGATAGGCTAATTTTTTTATTTTTTATAAGATGTGATTTTTAGGATTGTTTTTTATACCTTTAAAAAAAATTTGGATTGTTTTTTATACTTTTAAAAAAAATTTAGTTACTTTTGAGATTAGATTTTAAGAGTTTTAATTGTTTATTTATTATGGTGGTTATTATTAAAAGAAGGGTTAGTTATTATAAAGAGATTAATAAGAGGGAGGCCAGGTAAAGGGATAGAGAAGGGGAAGGAGAGGGATTGAAAAAGAAGAACAACGGGAAGAGGGCAGCGTAAAGGGAGGAGCAACGAAGTGAGGGCTAAGCATAAAGAAGGTGGGAGGATGAAAAGGGTTGAGGTGAAGGTGACCCCTGACTTAAGGGAAAATCTTGTTATCGGGAAAGAACGTGGATCCAGCCCACCGACTTCTGTGCCTTCATCTCCTAGGTTGGGAGGCCGCCATGATTTCCTGTGGCTTCACGAGGTTTACGTTTAATATTATTTGAAAAAAATTATTACCATTTAATTTATATTAATTTATTTTTGTTTTAAGATTATCATATTAGTAACAATTTATTAAATGTAATGTTTTTTTTTATATAATGTATTGAAGTCACTAGATAGGGAATACTTTAGTTATGATGAATGAACAACTTTACAAAACAAATGAATTTATATGTGATTTTGGAGCTTTTTATACTCTCTACATTAAAACTTTTTTTTTTGGAAATTTGTATGAATATTTTATTTTTAAATAATTTTAAGATTTTGAAATTTGCAAATTGTTTTTTAAAAACTATATTTCATTATTGAGAAATATATATATTTTAATTTTATTTCCATATATAATAATAATATTAATATTAATATTAATTTAATATTAAAATTATATTTCTTTTGAATTTCTTAAATCGAAACTCATAAACATATTAAAGATTAAGCAAAAACAATTTTCGTTTCCAAAATCCTATCGACCGCTAACTAAGTACACCATCAACAAAAAATAGTTCTCCTAGACTTATTACTTCTACATGCTTTTTATTTTGACATATATATATCCATTCAAATATATTGAGAATATGAAAACAATGAAAAAATGAAAACTAAAACAAAACAAAAAAAACACAAAAAATAATAACAAGTGAATAAAAATATATATAAAACATTAAAAAAAAATTGAAAACATAACCCTTAACAATTACATATAGTTGTAAGGCTCTACACAACACAGTGGGATATGCATAGTTATGCCGGCATGGTGCTCCCTTGAATCCATGTTAGTTGGTTGTTGGGACAATATTGACAAAAACCTTATCACATTCTAGGGTTAGAGTGAATGAAAGCCTTAAGCAGGGACGACTAGTATTTTGATAGCAGCAGCTCTAGTCTTAGCTGCTTTAGTAAGGATGGAAGACCGATCTGGCAACTGGGATGAGAGAAAGAATACGGATAAGTGACTCGCTTGAGTAAGACAAGCATACCTCGTATGGGCTCGAGTACGAGCCGACGTCTTTGGAGAGTAGGGCGCAACTACGGAATAGGAATCCCGTTTCAATAAAGAAGGAGCGGTGACTCAGACTTCTTGGTCATGAAAGAGAAGGGAGAACCCTGACCATGAGGTGGCCTGCCAAGCCCGGGACCGTCTATAGAGCCAGGGTTAGAGATAGGGGTTCATGAAAGAGAAGGGCGAAGATGCATAATCTTGATAAGGAGGTGCACCAATGAAATGATGAAACAACAATACCCGCATGACGTGTTACCTTGCCTTAGGACCCTTACCCCTTCCTCGTGATTGAACCTTCAATAATGAACCTCTCGAATAATCCTATCAAGACTACTCCCGCTTTCTGTTATTTGATGGTCGCTTTATGCCAGAAACCATCCCGAGTTTGTTAGTGAGGGAGGTTGTCACCAATGAAACTGAACACTTAGAATGAACGGCATGATTTGTTTCCCATTAGCGAACCAGACCGGAAGAACCCAAGTCGTTTGAGAGGAGTTAGGTGGGTAGCCGCACCAAGTCCATCAACCAACGATACCGATTTTGGTTCTTACACTTATGCCGGCCGTTGACGAACCGCCAAGGTGATGCCTAGAGATCCCGCATTCCTTCGCTTGGTTTCATATCCAATTCGGATCCGTATTGCGTACTATATTAAGTCTCCTACCACGTCGAGGGCCTCGCCATCTAAAACCGAATCATACATTAGAGCCATGTTCACAGGGTTCACAATAGATAGAATCTCCATGGTTTGTTCATTTGGTTGGACCAGAAGATGACAACTTTTATCATATATATATGTGATGATTCCGAATATTGAATAATAAGTCTTCTTATTAGAGTAGTGTCATAATTATAGGAATACGAAGGAGAAGAGAGGATATATATATATATATATATATATATATATATATATATATATATATATATATATATCAAAAAAATAAAAATAAAAAATTAATAATAATAATAATAATAATAAAAAGTCATTTAAAAAAATTTAAATTATTAAAAAACATTAAAAAAATTAAAATAACATTAATTAAATTTTTTTTTAAAAATATATAGTTTTTTTTAAAATTGGATTTATAAAAAAATATTAAAAAATGATTGCGATAAGATTAGAAAAGAAGAAGAGAACATACAATTAAATAAAAAAACCTTATCAATAAAGATGAGAAACATTAAAAGTTAAAAGACTAAACAATATAATTAAATTTTAAAAAAATAAAGAAATTCAAAACAAAAGTAACCAAAAAAAAAAGCATTAATACATTTTTTTTTTTAAATAACAAAAGAAAAATTAAAGATAAAAATGAAAAAAACAAATTAAATACTATTAAAATAACTTTGAATAATAATTTAAAAATCATATTAAATAATTAAAAAACAAAATATTTTAAAAAAATAAAAAGAAAAAACCATTTTAAAATTTAAAAATCATTTAAAACAATTAAATTTATAAAATAAAAAAAAATAAATAAAGAAAACAAAACCGGCACGGGCTGTGGGGCCCCGGCACGCCCGCCCAGACCCAAGGCCCCACGACCACCTAGGCAGACAATTTGATTCCAAAAATCACGTTACCCACCCAAGAGGCCTCGGGCGAGTAGCTCCTCAGTCGCTCACGCCCCAAGCCCGTCACAGTTTCGATCGTTTTTTATAATTTTTTTGTAATTATTATTTTTAAATGTTTTATATTTTGTTTTAATGTTTTTATTTTTTTTTAATGTTGTTTTATAATTTTTTGTTTTTTTATCCTTTTTTAATTATTATCTATAATTTTTTTAATGTTTTTTTAATAGTTTTTAATTTTTCTTTTTAATATGTTTTTATTTTTTATTATTATTATGGTTTTTATTTCTTTAATTTTTTTTAATATGTTATTTCTTATTTTTTTTTTTTTTTTTTTATTTTTTCAATTTATTAATTTTTAATGGTTTTTTTTGTGTTAAGTTTTTTTAAAAGTGTTTTCATGTTTTTTTTTTCATTAAGTTTTGTTATTATTTTATTTTTTAATTTTTTTTTCAATATTTTTAATTTTTAATTGTAATTTTTTAGTATTTTGAATTTTTATGTTTCTAATTTTTACTTTTAGTTTTATTTTTAATTAATTGTTGTTTTTAAATTATATGTTTTATTATTATTATTATTATTATTTTCTACTTGAAATCTTATTTGAATTAATGTTTTTGGAAAAAATAACTTAAATGTCATTCTTAATATAAAAGTCATAAAATCTATTATTTTTTGAACTTTTTATTCAAAATTTTCATAAAATTATTTTATTTAACATGTGGTTTTTTAGCGAAAATATTCTAAATTACGTATTTTTTTTAATTATATTTATATGCAAAATGTGCATTTCTTTTTTTAGTGTTTAAATTGTTATTTTTTTAGCGACAAACTAATTTATGTGTATTGAAGTATTAATTAAAAATATATAAATATATAAAAAATCATAACCTCAAAATATTAATGTTATTATTTTTTTTGAAATTTTGCAAAACAAATTATAAATTTCATTATAAAATAATGTTGCAAAGAAAACAAAAAAACACATGTTTGGAAAACCCTTACAAAATAAACATCTTAGGATGAAAAACAAGAACATGAATAAGACAAAAAATGGTAAAAGAATCAGCATTTAAAAAAAAATTATTCACACTTAATACATTATAAAATTTAAGGTCTACAAAAGGAGCCCTCTAAAAAAGGGGGGTTGATTCTGCATCAACACTTTTCAAAATTAGCATGAAAATTAGTATCATTTAAAAAAGATGTTCATACTTGATACCTAAGAAAATTTAGAGTGCCAAAAATATGATTAAAAAAAGGTGTATTCTCAATAACCACTCTTCAAAATCGGTATTTTTTTGTTGCCTTAAAAAAACATGCAATCGGTAATTTTCTCGTTTGATTGGTATCTTCATTCTAATATGATGACTTCAAAATTGACAAAAGTTTGGATACCATTATAAGTGCATGGATGTTTTCTAATGTACCAACTGCCTCTAAGAAAGACTGATGTGCCAACTTGCATTTGTAGTACTTTGGAGTGTCAGTGTACACAACTTTATCCAAGTATATTTAGGATGAATGTTTATGTATGATACAGCTTCAACCATGACATACTTTTCCATGTAACCATTGATTTCTAGGTTGACTTGGGGAACATGGTGCTTGTAAAACTTATTCTTATTGAGATGGTGAATATTTTTTAATGGAGATTGTTCTTCTTTGTATCCTTTTAATATATTTAATACTCCATTTGTCCATCCAAATGATTAATTTTATTTCGGTAATTCTAATAATTCTTCAAGGATGTTGTCCATACTTGGCATTCCCTTTGGACAGAAATTTTTCATAATCTTTGTATTTAAAAAATTTGAGTGCTTCCATCATTGATTTCTTATGGTATTCAACATATGGATAAGGATTGTCCATTCCCTTGTGGAGATATATGTTCTCTGCATGTTTTATTTTCTTGACATGACCCAAATTTAGTGACAATATGAAGATTTTTTTAGTTATGTATGTCATATTTGGTAACTCAACATAATATATTTACAAAAATTTTATTGATCTTTGTTTTAAAAAATTTAGGGAAATCCACTAAAAAGTGATCACCTAGGACACATATATTATAAATTCAAAGGTTTGTTATATCTTTTAATGTGTATTCATGTGTCATATGTCCCTTCTTCTAGCATAAGAAATAATAAATTCCACCTCACCCTTCATCTTTGTTTTTGAAAAATATCCCATTGAATATCCTATGGAATCCTCGTCCTTGACATTAATTTTGATATTAGCAGTTATTTCATTGATATTCATTTTTTCTACCTCCTTGCATGTTTATATCCATCAACTAATCAATTTCATGCATATAGTATACTACATGGTAAATGAGTTTTTTCGACATTTCAACTTGAATTCTTGTGTAGAGTGGGTTATTTCCTTGCATATGACACAACATTTTGGCTTTGCATTTTTTACATTGTATGGACAATCCCATGTGGTGTGACTAATCAACACTTGCAAAATTTCATAGAATAAGTTTAGTTCCATCCAAAAAAGATCTATTTTTAAGGTTTAGCTTGGATATATCTATGTTATGGCCTTCATCCATATAACTCATGAATAATAATTCATTTCATCCAAGTGATTTTTTTTTATATAGTTTGTTAAAGTTATTGAAAATTTTATGCTATCCTTTTCTCCATCAATGAGAATGTAACATGGGAGCGTCGTTGGTCTCAAGAAATCCTCATCAACCAAAATCAAGTTTCTGCTTAAGTTCGTAATGTAGGAAAATAAGTGCTACTACTTCCACGTATTTTGAGTTGTTGACACTCCCATTATGTTAGTTTTTGGTAAACCTAGTGCACAGTTGTTGCTACTCCTATAGCTACATTTTATCAAAGCGATGATTACTTTTGAGTTGCTAACACTCCCAGGATTTCATGTTAAACTCCTATTGCATTCATTTACTAACACACCAAAATTGATAGTGCTACTATAGGAAAATCGCTACTAGACACACCACAAGAATGGAATGTAGTTTACAAATTCTGGTTTTCCCATGTACTGTGAGGAATCAAATTGATTTGTTTATAGAATATGAAGAGGTAAGTAGTGTGAGAAATAAATTTTGGGATCAAGGAATATAATGGGAGTTTTGCTTCCAACTCTTGAACTTATGACATTGGTTTACGCTATTGCATAATTTAGAGAGAGTGTGACTGGATTTTATCTAAGTTAGCGAGTATGTTTGGGTTGTTGTGTCATATCACTATGTGACAACATATGAATTGCAAGTACTCTAAGGACTCCACTCTTATATTTTACTTTTTTTTGTAATGTCACATCCCACATTTACCCACTTTCACCGTTCTGCTAGGTTAAACATTAACTGAAGGTTACTATGACATGACATAACCTCCTAAGTACAATTATGGAACTGGAGTCAAAAAATGGAACTTTTTTAACCTTCCTTAGGAAACTACAGGAAACCCATTAGCTAAAAAACCACCCTCAGTGCCCAAACCATGATCTGGATTAATTTTTGAGTGACCTAGGCTCCCAACCGCATGCATGAAAAGTCCTCCATGCAGTTGAGGTACTCCAACTGCATGCACAAGCCTTCCTGGGTGCGGTTGTGACCCAAATTCCTCAGTTTATAGGGTGTGGTCCTAGATTCTATGACTAAAGTCTAAGTCAACCTCCAGAACACTGCCCAAAACTCAATGAGGCTTTCAAATATGATAAATAACATCAGGATAAATCCATTCATATAAAACTTGATCAAATAATGGACCTACGTAGGCCTATCCATGACAATCATTTCGTCAAACATATTGAGAACATGTAATCTACAAGTCATGAGTGCATATCTGAACACAAGGGTTTAAAACTTATCTGAGAATCACCAAGAAGGTCTAATTCCCTCCCATAATTGCTACAATTACATTTATTGTCTCATTCATTCATTAACCATTCATCAACTAATCAAACATATCAAGCACCATGGTTAGAACATGTTATGGAACCATGTTTATAACCAACATATAACCAGATTAATAACCATGATAGAATAGCCATCAAATCCACATAGTAACAAGTACAAGTACTTATGAAATACAATAGGGAAAGAGTTCTTATTAACATATGCAAAATAGAACCAAGTCAAGGAATTCCACATACCACCCGACCATAGATTGAGCTGAAACAAATATTTCTTTTACCCAATCAACCCTGTGCCATAATCCAAGGATGAATGTGGGACTCAAGACATAAACAACCAATGATTCCTAGAGATTAAACCACCTCTACCCTCATGCTCCGGCAATCTCTTCAAAATTAGTCAAGAGATCACGTAAGCAAACCAAAGCATAAACAACCAAGGATTCCTAGATATTAAACCACCTCCACCCTCAAGCTATCATGATCTCACCAAAACTGGTCAAGAGATCACTAAGCCCAAAACAAGCTTGGATGTCTCAGAATTTCTTCACTAACGTTGGACATTGGGTTCAACGCTCCCCATGTGTTTCGCAACATGGACTAGCCGCATCTAGTGGATCCTAACTCTGGCGATTGTAGCAGAGAATAAAGCCTGCGGGTTTTGGTCTAACGACAATCGTGATTCCAACAAGTGGTATCAGAGCGACAGGTCTCGAGTTCGAAACTCACTCGGCTCGCGTTGGGGGGGAGATTGCTAGACATTGGGTTCAATGCTCCCCGTGTGTTTCGCGACATGGACTAACCGCCTCTCGTGGATCCTAACTCTGGAAATTGTAGTGGAGACTAAAGCCTGCGAGTTTTGGTCTAATGGCAATCGTAATTCCAACCAATAATACCTTGAGGAATTTTCCAGTCCCCACCTGCATGTTTAGGGCTTCCTACAGATTAAGCCACCTGCACCCCCAACCCTTGGGAATTTTCATGAGACCATATCACCCAGTTCCAAAACCATCTAATAATCCAAAGCTCAACCAAATAGAAGAACCCCATAACCCCATGACTATCCAGAAATGGAAAGGCAAGGTTGAAGCCGATGTCACACATGGAATAACCTATGCCATTGAAAACAAGAGAACAAAATACACAAATTCATGTACCACGCATTCACAAACCAGATAGGAAATCACACGTGCAACTTGTTACCTACAAGTATTCCTACTGAAACAACTTTATCACACAATTCCTTGCATTTCCCTTGCTTTTCTTATCCTTCCTTTACCTTCCTTTTCTTGCTTTCTTGTTTTCTCCTCTTGTTGCTCTTCTTTCTCTAAAACCAATTCCAAATCCAAACTAAAAATAAGCTATGAACTAATCCTCATAAGCCTTTTTATCATTGAGGCCTTTATTTTCTTCAATTTACTCTATTTTTCCTTCAATTTAACTCTCATGCAAGCTAGCAACCTTTCATCTCCATTTTCTCCTATTTTCCTTTATTTTCATAAATAAAATGCCAATTAATGCCAATTTTCATTTTCGAATGTATTTGTTAATTCATCTATCAATTTACTTAGCCATAATAAACAACAAGTGATGCCAACTAGGATTTTTTTCCCAATATTCAACTTGGAATATGTCTACCATGACCTTGGTCTTATTTTTCCTTTATTAATTTTATTACATGAAATTTTAAGATGGGGTTGTTAGAGACCCCTCCCCCTTAGGGGAACACCGTACTCAATGTTCTATGATACCTATAACCAGCAAAACCAAGGAAAAGAAAAACATACTTCCCATGGATATTTATAACTTATCTCGATGCAATATTTACAATGAAAAACCTACTGACAAGCAAAACCATAATGCTTGTTGGATATTTATAACACAACAAATTGTGGTATTACAATAAATATCATACATAAATATATACATATACCCAAAACTTATTTTCATCAACCAAAAAACAATGAAGGATACATAGATTTCAATTGATTAGGCATCTCTCACATAGCTTCATCGGGCCCAAAGTGCTTCTACTACACTTTAACTTGCTTGATTTCTTGGTTCCAAAGCATGAGTTATTTTCGCTACAATATAAACTGAGGTTTCAGCTATAATTCTCCTTCTGGCTCCACTTTCAATACAGACCAGTCAATCACATGATCAACATCCTTCACATATATTTATGCAATGAAAGATGGGAAACATCATGGAATTTCACTATTGGAGGTAGTTCAAGTCTGTAGGCAACTAGTCTAATCCTCTCACATATCTCTAAAGGCCCACAATACCGAGGTGACAACTTGGCACATGACCCAATCCTCAAAGAGCTCTCTTCTTGGGCTTGATGCCCAAGTACACATGCTCCCAAACCTCAAAGTCCTTAAAAACCCTATGTTGGTATACATACTATATTCTTCCAGTCCTCTGATGCCTTTAGATTCCTCTTGATAACCTGTATTTCTTCTTCCATCTCTTCCAACATGTCTAGTCCTATCAGTACCCTTTTCACTAGATCACCCCACATGATGGGAGTATTACAGCTCCGCCCATAAAGTTCCTCAAACAAACTCATCCTTGTGACTCATGATACCCATTACTGCAAGAAAACTCAAACATTGGAATGTACTCCTCCCACTTCCTCTATTGATGCATAACATACATTTTCATCATGTCCTCTAGAATCTTGTTGACCACGTCTATCTGTCCATCTTTCTACAGATGATAAGTTGTACTGAAGGAAAAATGTGTACCCAAAACTACAAAAAACTCCTTCCAAAACCTGAAAGTGAACTTAAGGTCTCTGTAAAATACAATATTCTTAGGAATAACAAGCAATCTTACTATCTCCCTAATGAAGACCTTGGCTACTTCCCTAGCTAAATTAGTAGACTTCACTAGAATGAAGTGAGATACCTTGGTTAACCTGTCAACTACAACCATGATGAATCATGCTATATATATTTCCTTGGAAAACCTATGATGAAATCCATGGAAATGAACACCCATTTCCACTCCAAAATCAAAATCGAATACAATAGACAACCAGAATACTTGCACCCTGCTTTTACTTGTTGACAATTCAAACACCTTACGATGAACTTAGCTACCTATTACTTAAGATTCGGCCAATAATAAAACTTCTTCACCACTATAATATTATTATGAGATCTAGGGTGACCTGAATATGGCTTGACATGAGATTCCCTTAAGATAAGCTTCTTGAGCTCATTGTTGTCTGGCACATAGATCATGTTCCTAAATCTCACAAAATCAGTTTTTGTGAGATGATAATCCACATCCTAATAACATGTATTATGTTATCGTAGCCTGTGCTTAAGTTAATGATACGTGTCATCCTATTGTCCTTCCTGTAATATCTTATCCTATAAATATGTCCCATACGAACTCATAGCTTCTATGTGATTTACATGCACTCTTATACTAATAGCATATACAACTGCATTCTCCTTACCCTTAATGTACATGATCTCGAAGTCAAAATCACTCAGTGTGTCCAATCATATATCTAGCCTATAATTAGATTAGGTTGGTCAAACAAATATCTCAACCCACTGTAATTACCCATCAGCAAAAACCTCCTACCAATAATATATTTCCTAGACATCTTCAATGCATGAATGATCGCTGCCAAATAAATATCGTGTGTCACATAATTTTTCTCGTGCTCATTTATTTTACTTGACTTGTAGCATACCACTTGTCCTTTTTGAATCAACACTCCACCAAATCCCCTCTTGCAATAATTTGTACACACCACAAACTCTTTATTTGGATCTGCAATATTTAGAACTAGAGCATATGTAATTGTAACCAACTGCTTAAAATTGGTTGCACATTCCTCTATCCATTAAAATTTATTTTCTTTTCTCTAAAAGGATGTAATATGATAGAAAATCCATGAGAATTTCCCATTGAACCTCTTCTAGTGGCATACTAACCCCATGAATGATCTAACCTAATCCACATTACCAGGAGCTGCCCATTCCATGATAGCTATGATCTTTTTTGGATCCACTATTATGCCTTCCTTGGAAACATGTCCCGGGTAATGTACCTCTTCCTAAAATAAACTACACTTACTAAGATTGGCATAAACACGATGCTCTTTCAATAGTCTTAACACTACTGTTAAGTGTTTGGCATGCTCTTCCTTATTTTTAGAATATATTAATTTATCATCAATGGATACTATCACAAACTTGTCCAGATAAGGATGCAACACACTATGCACCAAACACATGAAAGTAGTTGGAGAATTAGTTAAACCAAAATGAACTACAATAAAATCATAGTTCCCATACATGGTCTGGAAATTAGTCTTGTAGATGTCCTCTTCTTTGATGCATACCTAATGATATCTTGATCTCAAATCAATCTTTGAGAACATTTTTTATCCCTTCAACTAATCAAACAAGTCACTGATCTAAGGAAACATATACCTGTCCTTAATCGTCACCTTGCTAAACTTCCTTTAATCAATGCACAACCTGAGAGTACCATCCTTATTCTTCACAAAAAACACTGGTGCACCCCAAGGCAACACACTTGGCCTAATGTATCCCTTTTCAATAATTCCCTTCAACTGTAACCTTAGTTCCACTAACACCAAAGTGTTAATTCTATAAGGTTCCTTTGATGTTGGTGTTTCCCCCGGCATCAACTCAATAGAAAAATCCACTTCCCTATGAGGTCGTAACTATGAAATATCTACTGGGAATACATCATGAAACTACTAAAAAACATTACACCTCTTCAAGACTTCTGCATCCTCAACATCCTTACCTTTATCACTATAAACATGATCTATAAACAATATTCACCTTTTTTGCAACTTATCTTTTCCCGCATCGTTTTAACAATTCCCACCAATGTAGGATTCTTATTACTCTGCAAGATTCTCTTCTCTCCATCATCATCCAATCACACAATATCCTTTTCATAAAAATAAACCTTATTCCTATGAATATACAACCAGTCCATACCTAGAAGCATGTTGTATAATCCTAATTGAAGAACATTTATATGCGTTGATGTAGGCATATCATTCACCTCAAATGTACAAGCCCTTACCCAATGATGGAATCTTTTCTTAGTACATGTATCCAATTGCACCAACCAAGACTCTGCATGCACTTATTTTCTCAAACTACACTTATCTACCAAGTTAGGATTAACATAACTATAATTATGGGTCAATCAAAATAGAAACAACGCGATCACAAACCTTACCTTCCATCTCAATGATGGATTCCTGATGGTTTTCCTACTTGCTATCAAATGACGCATAGATCTAATGAATGTTGTGCCAAACATCCCCAATTTTTTGCACCTCCCGAGCACTGTAGATTTGAATTCTACCACCCTGATACAACATACACCTCTATCGTGTATCACCTAAAAAGGAAATCGATTTTGTTTTTCTGCACGTTTCCTGGCCTACGTGATTTTTATTTAAAAACAGTGCGGTAGCCTTCACAGTTTTTAGCTCAGAACAGTGCGGTACTGCTATTTTCTCCATTAGAACCTGCGGACTTATCGAATTTTTTTGAAAAATTAAGACTTCTCTTTTTAGGAGCCAGATTAATAGATTCTCTGTGTTTGCCCCAACTTGTCTTGACTGTCAAAGTCTTATGTGTGAATTTGTTTCAACAACTTTTGTATTTGTGTGATTTTTCATCTGATTTGCATTTTATGAGTGAGTGTTTGCCCTACTTTCTTGCTACTCCATATCAGAAACCTTCATATACCTTAGCTTACTGGTATGATGTTGTTTTCTTGCTGAGCCATTAAACTTGTTGCAAACCTTACTTTTATGGAAATTGATTTTCATTTTCATTTGAAAATTTAGAAAAGCTTTTAGCTTATTAAGGCCAGAATTTCACATTAAACCATTGTTGGATGTTTTTATT
Source organism: Pinus albicaulis (assembly GCA_034641835.2). Classification (NCBI taxonomy): domain Eukaryota; kingdom Viridiplantae; phylum Streptophyta; class Pinopsida; order Pinales; family Pinaceae; genus Pinus; species Pinus albicaulis. The sequence goes on along the minus strand of CM076584.1, from coordinate 1,609,560,996 downwards.
TCTACTGAGATAAGTAGAAATTCTTCTTGGTTCGATTACAAACTAAGAGAAAAAGACCTCAACACTTTCTAGATAGAGTTCAAAATAAACGTTTCTTCTTTTGGTTTTGAATTTTATGTTTTTAGGAGTTTTAGATATGGTTTTATGTTTGGAAATGGTTTGTTAAATGATTTGTAGTTTCTGATCTGATTGATAAAGGATTTCATTTTGAATGAGTAATTGATCATTTTATGAAATTGAGTTCTCAAAGAAATCGTCCTCTTTTCAAATATTTTTGTTTATGAAAGAAAGAATTGGTGCTTTCAAAGTTATTAAATCTCTCAAATCTTTCCCTAAAATAAGTTTCATTGAAAAGAAAAGAGTTGTACTTTCCATTTAGATGGATTTAGCGTATTTTTGAGTCGGGTCTCTAAACATCATTGAAGTTTCACTTCCATACCTTCTGACTTAAGAAACATTCAAATTAAAATTAACGCTTTAATAAAATCAATCTAGATATTTTACATTTTCTAGGGCTCCTTTCCACCAACATAGCTTAGGCTAGTGTCTTGGAATAGGTTGTAATTAACATTCCAAGACAGTTCAAACAAAAAAGTAGCAATCTTGCGGTAGGAAAAATCCAATTGTAGAATTTATGCTCTAGGAAGCTCTTCTTAAAAGAGTCAAGCACAATATCATGTCTGACCCAGTGAGGTAATCGTACCTATCTCATTTGGAAAGATAGCAGAAGTGCATGTATTAAAAACGATAAACCTTGAATAGACCATTGTTGAGGAGCCTGGAGTCACTTGTTGGTAAACCTTGGATTATATCAAGGAGCCTTCAAGGGGATTGAGCTAGTTACTCTATCCTTGCATGTATATCGGATCATAGGATGTTCCCCCAGGTATATTTGTTTCCGTTGGTGACCATAGTGGCTATAAAATTTAGGATTTTTTCCCAAGGTGATGGTGGAGGGAAGGTCCCACTGTACCTAGAGTAGACGTCGACTAGACTCACTTGGACTTTCCGGAGGGTACTTTTCACTTCGATATGGTATAAGTGGAGAGCCTTGCACTGGACTCTTTCATTAAGCAAGTTCTCGGGGTAATTGTTCCAACAGCCATTTCTGAATTAAAGTTCTATGACGTTGGATTTCATCACCAACTAGTGTTTTTAGTGTGGGAATCTAATGTTTGTGTGTGGATTTATCTCTTATATTTTGTAGGCGTGTGATCGATTTGATTGTCTCCTTAGATACTTTAGGATATTTTGTTGAAATTTTCTTTGATTCCATGTGTTAAAACTTTTAATCGTGGTTGAATTACCTAGGCAATCACATAGAATGCAGGGGAAACCGCTTGAGTACATACCAAGCTAGTTAGAAAATCTTAAATATGGGAAAGGAAAAATATTAGGGACATGATCAATTGAACATGAAGAAACATCAATAATTATTCATCCTGAATATGAAGTAGATCAACCTCAAACATCAGAGAGTTCTCAAAGAAAGATTTCAATTTCTGAACTAGTTGAACTTGCTTCAACAACTAGTGAATTATCAGCTACTGAGCCTAAAATTTCTGAACCAGAAACTAAACCTACTATGTCTAAGCTTGCTTTAGATTTCATCCCTCCAACCCCTCGTCGTCCTGATTCACCCAGAGTGAAGTAATGCATCATAAAAAAATCTTCCTCCTGGTCTCATTAGTATTGAATAAGTTACTAACACAGAGGAAGAAGTTGTTCTTCCTTCACATCAGGAATATTTATATCTTAGACCATGTGAATCTATTTACTATATTCCTTTTAAACAAGATCCTTGGTATTCTCAGTTAACAGACTTTCTACACAATACTAGTCTAAAATATTCACCACCCCGAATTCCTTTTTACGCCATACCAAGAGGTTACAGAACTCCATTAAACATGTCTGGTCAGTCATCCATGTTTTTTGCATCACCAGAAACATATTTTTATGGTGGTCTGTCTGTTCCTGTGGGATACTAGTCACTTTTTGGTACTTTTTCAGGAGTAGCTCCTTCTCCCAACAAACTTATATCATCACCTGGTCCAAATGAATCACATACCGAAAATTTTAATGCAGAACAAATTTACATGATGTCTGGAAACATTCCTAACCTTGACCCTCAAGGTAGTAATTTACCGCCTAGGTGGCAACCTCAAAGTAGTACTTTACCGCATGGGGAGCAACCTCAAGGACAGTACATACCTCAAGGTCAATACATACCTCAAGGAAAATATCAACCTCAATGGAAGTACTCAGTTCAGGTTCTGCAACCTCTTCAAGGATAGTACCCTATACCGGGAAACCGTCTTTCCAAGTACAACAACCTCCTTTGGGGCCATAGTTCTACCCAGAATAGCAATTGTTTCAAGGAGGTGGGAATTATCCAACCAACTCTCAAACATATGTTTCAAATTATCAACCTAGTTATGGTCTGTCTTATGTAGCACAACCTTCAATGGGACCTCCATATCCTGGAGTAAACACGATGTCAGATCCATCAAATATTCAACAAAATTTGCAACCTAACGTGCAAGTACCCTATAATCAACCTGGTGAGCCAATTGGTCATAGTCAAATCCAACAACCTATCCAACTAGCACTTCAAGTTATACCATATGTATCTGCACCTAGTACTATTCAGCAGCCTAGTTTGAGTACACCTAAGGCTCCACCTCAAACTGCTGCACCAAATTCTGTTCAAGCTACCACACCTATCCCTGGAATTTACGCAGCTCCTATTTCTATAGCCCCTCAAGTATCACAACAAATCCCTGTAGTCACTACACAACAACCTGGACCCACAATTCATACTATTATTCAGATGCCTGCGAGACAACCTAGTACAAGTAAAATTGTAACATGCCAACCTCAGTTTGTTTATCGACTGCATCAAGGGAAATACAAATATGGACCTGTAGCACAAAATCTAGTATACTAGCATCAACCATACCCTAGGTACACGTATCAGACACCAGCTCAACCCCAATATGGTCTGACTAATCCTGGTTATCCGAGAGGCATTCCAATCCCAAATTCATAGGCTATTCAGGGATATCCTATATATCCTCCTCCTGGTACTGGTATAGTTCCACAAGGTTATCAATTTACTCAGCAACACCCTAACCGTCGATTTCCATTCATAGCAACTTTGGATTTACCTAATTTGTCACGCCTAACTAATGATCTGATCTATTATCTTCCATATTGGTTGCCAATGCCGAACAAGTTGCCCAGCGATATCCCTAAGTTCGAAGGTAAATCAGGAGAGGACCCTTCAAACTGTGTCATGGCTTACCACCTCTGGTGTGCATCCAACTCTTTGATTGATGATTCTATTCGATTACGACTTTTTCAGAGAACGCTGATAGGTTTAGCTGCAAAATGGTATATTTAACTACCATGTGGCTCATTCAACATTTTCAACATGTTAGCAACAGCTTTCTTAACCCACTTTCAGTTTCCAGTCAGATACGACAATGGCACCAAACTATTGACTTCATTAAAACAATCTACGTCTACGTACATATCAGATCACATACATGAATGGAGAGGTAGAAGAGTTTGGTGAAAGTCTTTATTCTAGATCAGATCTTGGCAGAATGGTTCATCAAATCATTGCTTCCAAAGATCACTGAAGATGTGGCTAAGGGAGGGGTTGTTACAAAAGAACAGGTCATTTCTCAAGCTCAATACTTAGACCTTGTATATATAAAGTCTGGTACTTTATATGAAAAAATTCTCGATTTACCACGTCCTTTTCAAATACCCGCAACTCCTTCAGGGTCTCATGTTGTTGACGGTGTAATTGGTTTAGTTAGCACAAATAAGAGTAATAACAAGTCTTCAAAAAGTAATTCTCCTATCATAACTTTAACAGATTCACCGAAAGGAAATTCTTCCCTTGAAACTTCTGCCGACATTCACATTGTAGATACATCTATAGCTAAATCTAAAACCAGTAATAAGAAGAAAGGAAAGAATAAAAACAAACATACTTTGTTTCCCAAGGAGAAAACCGAAAATAATGGACCATTTGATGATAAATGAAAACCTCGTTATCCTTGTCTTATCTGTGACGAGGATCACTTTACCAAAGAGTGTCTGCATCGGTCCGAGGTATCTAAATTCATCAAAGGTTCACCCACACCCGTTGTCTTGAAGGATCCTTTTCCTACTCAAGATAGAAAAATGATAGGATCATCTTCAAATTCATCAACATATATTTTAATGATGTCTTAGGTGATGGTTGCGACGCGATCGCAAGACTATGGAAGTAAAAATCCTATAACTGGTAAAGAGATAGAAAATTCTAGTTCAATGCCAGCTACATCTCCTTCAGATTCTGATCCACTTCATATCGAGAAAACTAATCTTGATCTAGTAATTAAACTGCCCGCTAAAGGTGTACTTCGAAAATCAGCTTTCAATCCACATGCGAGAGTTGCTTAGAACTACAACATTGTTGAAGACTTGGCGATTTCCGCTTCAGCAATCTCAGCCTTAGAAGTGCTACAATCATGTCCATCACAGAGGAAATTACTTTTATCAGCTATTGGAGCTATAGATCCTCAAGATTCTAACGTCATTGTCTTCGATTTAGAAAATTTTACACCAAGGCTCCCTCATTAGATGGCTTTTCAGATTTCGGTATTAGTAGAAAACAGACAAGTTTTTCGTACTGTAATTGATGAGGGGGAATCCACGTGCATAATGTTTTTAAATTGTTGGAAAACTCTTGGTTCTCCGACACTCAACCAATATCTGAAAATATTTAAAGCTTTTGATGGAAAAGGATTCCATTCGTTTGGAATACTTCAGGATCTACCTATAGAAGTCGAAGGCAAAACAGTAAATCTAGATGTGGAAGTAGTGGATGCCCCTCTGGATTACAACCTTCTTGTGGTTCGAAGTTGGTCTTATGCAATGACTGTTGTCCTGTCATCCATCTTTTGGTTAATCATGTTTCCTCATAAAGGAAATATTGTGAAAATCGATCAGCTGTCATATTATTCATTCGATGTAGCTTCTACAAATAGTATCCAACATGTTGGAAAATCGATTATCCCGTATAAAGATGTTGGGGTAGGTTTAGTAAAGGACTTTTCTTTGATGGGAAATTTCTCTATGTCTCCACCCAATGTACCGCGTACTATTTCTAACATCAATATGATTTCATCAAGCACTATTCCATTCGATGACACTTGGATAGTGCCTTCAGAGTCAGAAATAGATTCTTTCAATGGAGAGATACCTTTGAGTCCTTTTGAGATGTCATATCAAGCAATATAGTCATTTTCTAACACACTTTCAACTAATTCTGATCCAATGAATGTGATCACTGAAGAATCTTCTTCACTTTCAAGCTCAGCCTTGACATCAATTTCCAATCATTTTCAACAAATGTTTCATACTAATGAAAGTATTCGAGAATTTTTGTCTATGGATGAATTACCCTCGGATGATATACATCATACATCATCGTTTTTACCTAACCTTGATAGGTTTAAAAATGATTTTTTGTCTATTTTTACAATTTATTATGTCAAGGAACCACAGAATCCCATATCGATTTCAAATTTGGATTCTGAGATTAATTTGGGAAACATTTCTACAATATTTCCTATTGACATATTAGTTAAACCAAGAATTGTTGAAAACATTCATATAGGTGCTTCTTGTACGATGGATGAAATTAATACATATAAAGCCTTATTTCAAGAATTCCGTGAAAAAAATTTCTGGTCCTACAAAGAGATGCCAGGAACCGATCCAAAGATTATCGTTCATGAAACAAAGACATACCCAGATGCCAAGCCTATTAGACAAAGATTACATTTGTTACATCCACAAAATTTTGCTGCTATTAAATCTGAAGTTGAAAAGCTATTGCGAGAAGAATTTATTTATCCAATCCCTTTAACAGACTGGGTATCTAATATAGTTCCCGTTACCAAGAAACAAGGGACTATACGAGTATGTGACGATTATAGGGACATTAATAAATCCTATCCAAAGGACAATTATCCTACCCCCTATATCGACCAAATCATTGATGATTGTGCCGGAAATGAAATATTTTCATTTATGGATGGATTTTCCAGATATAATCAAATAAACATACTCCCTGTTGATCAACCAAAAACAACATTTATATGTCCTTAGGGAACATTTTCTTATTGCAAACTACCTTTTGGATTAAAAAATGTTGGTGCAACTTTTCAAAGGGAAATGTCTTACGCTTTTCATGACATCAAGAATATTGTACAACCTTATCTGGATGATTTACCTGCTCACTCATTACACGGGGATTATCATCCTACTCGTTTACGAGCAATTTTTATGAGATGTAGGCATTACAAGATTTGTTTGAATCCGCAAAAATGTGTTTTTTCTGTGCAATCCAGATGATTATTGGGATTCATTGTTTCGAAGGCTGGCATTCATGTCGACCCCTCGAAGGTCGAGGCCATCATAAATTTACCTCCTCCTTCCACACTTTGCCAACTCCAAATTTTTCAAGGGAAAGAAAACTTTCTGTGTATATTTATCCTGAACTATGCTGAGTGAACAAAGGTTTTTACCCAGTTGTTGAAGAAGAATGTTCCTTTTATTTGGGATGAGATTGCTGATTGATCTTTTGATTTTCTAAAACACGCATTAACCCATGCACCATTATTGCATTCACCCAATTACAGCTAGGACTACTTTTTATACCTAGCAGCCTCTAATTCCACCATTGGAATGGTTCTAGTTCAAGAGGATGAATTTCACAATGAGCATGTAATTTACTATTGAAGTCGAAATCTGAATCTGATTGAAATTAAATACTCGCATATGGAGAAATTTTCCTTGGAAACAGTTCAAGCTATCCAAAGATTTTGTCATTCCATATTGTTACGAAAGAAAATAGTGATATTTAATTGTAACCCGATGATGTACATTTTGACAAAATAATTAATCAGGGGAAAATACTCTAAATGGATTATTATCCTACAAGAGTTTGATTTGGAATTCGCAAAATCCAATTCAAAGAAATCATTGGTGTTTGCAGAACTTATGTGTGACTTTCCCCATACTGAGATGGAAATTGTGGTAGAGCATCACATTGCAAATGAATCTTTGTTTATTATCAGTACGTTAGATCCATGGTATGGAGGTATTATCATTTATCTTCAAACCCAAACCTTTTGCCTAGATATTTCACGTTCAAATCAATGGAGAATTCATTATCAATATTAGCAATACAATATTGTTGGGGACACACTTTATCGTCAGGGTGTGGATTCTATTTTTCGACGTTGCATAACTCAAGAAGAGGCTGAAACGGTTTTGAATGATTGTCACTTTGGAGCGTGTGGTGGTCATATGTCTGGGTATGCCACAACCCAAAAGACATTGCGTGCTGGCTATTTTTGGTCGTCATAATTCAAATATTGTATTATCGCGGTCCAAAAATGCCACAACTGTCATATTTTTTATCAAAATATGTGTGCACCTTCAGCTCCTCATCACCCAATAATTGATGTCGGTCCTTTTGCAAAATGGGGCATTGATTTCATTGCATGTAACCGTCATTCAATCGAGGGGCATGGGTATATTATTCTCAATGTTCATTAATTTACCAAATGAGCCGAGGCAATGCCTACATTTGCGACAGATGGAAAAAATGCAACTACGTTCGTATTCAATCATGTGATTTCTTGTTTTGGTGTACCCCAAGCTATTATCACTGATCATGGGAGTCATTTTCGAAATATAATGATGACCGAAATTTTCGATCAACTTGGCCTACGCCATGATAACTCTACTCCATATTACCTGCAGGATAATGGTCACATTGAAACCGTTAATAAATTTTTAACCACCATGATTAAACGGATTATTGGAACTGACAAATTGAATTGGCATACCATGCTTTTTTCATCACTATGGGCATAGTGAACCTGAGCAAAAACTGCTACAGGGTTCACTCCTTTTCAACTGGTTTACGATTTAGAAGTTGTGTTACACATTAAATGTGAAATACCATCACTCCAATTAGCCATAGAGTTACTACCAGCTACCTATGAAGAGGAAAATCATTTTTTGTACTTAGCAAAATTAGATGAGACTCGGCGCACCGCTTCATTAGCTGTCGAAGCTCATAAGAAACGTGGGAAAGCTCAGTATGATTGAATACATCTCATGTTTTTTTAGAAGGTGACCTAGTCTTAGTATATGATCAAGCTAACGATAAGATAGGAGCTGAGAAATTCGAACGAATGTGGCATGGTCCTTACATTGTCAAGTGGGTGCTTGCCAAAGGGGCCTATGAATTGACTGATTATGATGGGATCTGTTTAGATAAGCCTAGAAATGGTCTTTATTTAAAGAGATATTATGCTTGATTCTGGTGTGAATATCTCACTTATATATTAGTTATTTTTCTAGCTAGTGTGCCTTAGATTAGATAAGTATTCCTAGTCTAAGTTTGTTTTTATTACTATCACTAGTTATCTTGATTACTCTTGATATTGTATATGTTGACATCCCTTCAAACGTACATTAGTTTTGCTGATGGTGCCTGTCATACTACATAGAATATTTCTTCCATGGCTTGGGTTATCTATTCACCCACTGATGAGTTATTTTCTATGCATGGGGTAAGCCTTGGTCAAACAATGAAAAATATTGCAGAATATAGCGTAGTAATTGAGTCATTATCTGATGAGATTTCATTTGGTATTCGACGTTAGATCATTAGGTTAGATTTAGAACTCATTGTATTACATTTAAACAGAGTTTACACAATTAAAAATCCAGTGTTATTGAGATTATTTTTGAAGGTTCATCTCTTGGAAAGACAGTTTGATTACATCGAATATCAACACATTTCAAGGAATTTAAACACATTGGCTGATGCATTAGCTAATATTGTTCTAAATAGACATTTTCAACATTAAAAAGGTAAACTAAAACAACATTCAATATATGTTGAACAAGATAATTAGAGAAAGTAGTAATATCATAGATAGGTTTGTTTTCAAAAAATATTACATGGTCTGTGATCATAGGTTCAACACCTTATTATCTGAAAGATACTGATAAAAAAAATAAAATATGTCAATCCACGATGATCATCCACTATCTATGATGATGATCATGGTAGTAGACTATGGCACACGCCACCTTGCGCAGGAATATCCTAAATTGTCCTGGTACACTTGTAACATGTCTCTAGAGACAGAGGGGAATGTCATATGTCCCTATCTCGGGAATATCTATGGTTAACCTCTCCAAGTTGTGTTCCATATCAGTTAGGATCTCTGTTTCCTAATCTTGTGGTGGTACTATAGGATTTGTTTGTCGCGTTTCAAAGCGGCGGAGTTTAGCTGGTCGTCGTGGACCAACATCTGCATTTAAATTATTTTATCAATATTGGACGATAAAAAACAAATAAAAATTAGATTTAAGACACATCAAAATGATTTTCTTACCTCATTTGTCCCACTGTGTCCCTAGAGGCAAGGACATCTCAGGATCACCTCTGAAATATATACCCACATAAGGGAAGTCTTCAATCATGAAGACTTGGTTCTGCAGCCACATAAAGTACGCTAAAGTGAACCAAACCACTAAACTTCTGTCACCACCATGGCAGGCCATTAATGCAACCCAACATACCATACGAGGTTCTTTAAGCTCTCCACGACCTACTGGAATAAGCTAAGGGGCGAGAAGTGGGATTCTCTCCAAAGCAAAAGAAATTAGGATGGCACCATACCCAAAGTTTTTTAACTTTGCATTCTTTGCTCTGGTTAGTTGGCCTTTCATTTTGGCCAATACCCCTTCACACGAGTTGAAAATCGTGCCTCTGAAACACTCCGCCACGGTCTGCATTTGATATTTAGTGGCTACATGTGGAGCCGAACTTCCACACAACCTGGTTACTATGAATGCAAAAAGTTTGAGATCAAGTCGCAAGGTAGTCTTTATGTATATGTGATTATCGTTTGGATCCGCGACATTACTGCAAAAATATTGTTTGTAACTACCAACGAGTAGGCCACCCTGTCTAGCTCCAAACAAGGATATGTTTTCTCCTCTTTTGGACAATCCAGTGAGAAAATAAATATCTTCAAGCTCGTTTTCAAGCCAGTGGTTGCCAATGATAAAGTATTGATCTTTAACATCCCATTTTTTCACTAACCATGTCATTAGTTCCACCTGTGCCCTCATACCTTGAATCGCTCAGAACTTATACAAACCACAATTTTGAAGCACTCGAATTGTTTGAGGATTATTCATGGCTTCATTGTCTATATCTTCATGCTCACTTTCTCTCCACTCTAGCATGTTGAATTAGTCTGCAAATGGACGCATTTGAAGGTTAGAAACTTTTTGAGTGGAAAACTTAATCATTTTTTAGAGAATTTATTAATTTTAAACCGGTCACGGCGCCTCCGCAGTTTTTGTACAGAGACAATGCAGACAACTGCATGGTCTCCACACAAAAACCACGGTAGCCCGGTAATTTTCCTTTAATAAAATTATCGAGGTCCACAGGTAACGCATGCATGACTTGCAGACCCCAGAGAGTGCAATTTTGAACATAATTTCTCCCCAAAAAATGAATTTAAAGCCAAAAAAGAGAATTTAATCGGATAGAAATCAAGAGAATGGTGTTGTGGATTACCATGTTCTGATGAATCACGATTTTAGCAGACGGTTCTCCCAATAGCAACTCCATAACTTTTTCTCCAAAAGCTCTCAATTTACAACTCTGAATACAAAAGGTGAAAATGAATTTGTTAAACTACTTTTTATAGTTTTTGAATGAATAAAATATAATATTTTATTTATCTTTCACTTTAAAAAGTTATTTTTCGATGTTTTTACTTCTTGGAAACAGGTATGTTTAATTTTTCGAGTTTTTGTGCAGAATACAAGTTTTTTCGGAGAAAATAATTATTTTGATGTTGAGTATAATTTTATCACTTTTTCGGGCTCTTGAAAATTACAAAAAATCAAAACCCTGGAGTTCTCTTTTTAAGCCCTTTTGAAACTCTCTAAACATGAAAATATCCCTTAGTACTTGACTATTCGAACTCGTTAAAGGAATTGAACAGTTGTCCTTTCAGTATAAGTTTACCCCTTTTCCAGACTGAAATCGACTATTTACAAAAAAGGTATGCGTTGACTAATCATGGTCAATAGAGTTCTCTCCTGCATTATTTTATCCTTTTTCGAACTTGAGAGACTAAATTTACGAAAAAGAACAACCATGGAGTTTACTTATGTTTTTCTTCTGACTCCCTAAAACTGAAAAACACAGAGTTTATCCTATACTAGACTCATTAAAATTTAACAGTAAAGGACCTGTCGATTACAAACAGGAACGAACCACTCCTTCTTAGGGTTCAATTTTAATACTAATATGGACTCATCTGAAGGATAAGCTTACACAATAAGCAAATGTTGTCCTCCTCAAGCTTGTCAAAAATAAAGAGGTACTTGCCAATAATGGTGGGGGGGGAAAGAGAAAGGGAATTCAACTATCACCCTTGTTTTAAAAGCAATATACCACTCTTCAGCATGATACTTCTTATCACACTTGTACCTGGGTTGGAAAAATCCTTTATCTAACAGTTAATCAAACCACATTGAAATTCTTCAGTCGGTTTCTGGGTATTAGCTTTAGGACAATTGTTACCAAACCATCTGCAGTGTCGTTATGTGTTCAAGAGATAGTTCAAATAAACCATTGATTGCAAACATTTGTCTCCATTCGCATTGACCATCCCTAAGTCATTCCTTGCAAATATTTCTTCAAAACTGGATCTAATGGTTTTGTGTCATGGGCTTTCCTACGACGGGTCGCTTTCTATCGACGATAGCTCATCATCTATAAATATGATCTAGAATCCTATCAGTACCTTGGGATCTAAATGCTCTAATGGCAGGTTTCTCACCTTCGACGATGGGTTGCATCATTGACCTTCGATTGAATGATTCCATGAAGTGTTTAACTGCAAATCATTCATTCACATTTCGTGGATTATACTGAGTACTTTAAGAACCATTGTCATTATTGGTGGTTTCTCTCACACTTGTTAACAGTTTACATCATTCATTAGTAATCAAGTGGTTTCTACCATGTTCGACTTGGACACAATCAATCGCATGGATAGAATTGTACTAATTCGGGAAGCGGAAATGAAGACCCTGGATCTAGTTTCCACCATCCATGCTGCGAGGAGTTTTATTATTCATGATACAGTAGACTACTTATGACATATGGCTGCATCCATGTTGTGTATACTATTGATGTAATATTAAAATCATTTTTGTACCAGAACATTTAGTTAGTATTTATCTGAGTATATGAATGCCTACATTAGTGGTGATATACATATATATATATATATATATATATATATATATATATATATATATATATATATATATATATATACATATATATTTTTGTATTGAATTTTTTTGCAGTTTTTCGACCAATGTGTTCATAATCCAATCCTCAGAATGATAAAACAATTCACTCTTTAGAACTACCTCAAACTTCGCACTTTAGGGGGAAATTTTTTACACTTTATTTTGTCACCATGACATTTGATTGTCTATATAGGTTCATCACTACCTATATTATCCTCCCTTAGAGGTCGAAAATCTTAATGTTCCTAAACCAAGTCTTGGAATTGGAGAAAAGCTCATTAAAACCCTAAAAATTTTAACTTTGCATTTTTCCTAGCTCTTTCTTGTGGATTCACGGATATTTGTTCTATAGCCTGTGGCACATCCCACACATTTTGCTTATAAAACCTGTGGACCTCCGTAAACAACCAAATAAAGGAAAAAGTAAGTTCTAGAATCCCAGCTGGGCGAATATTCTCCCAACTGGAAGCTTCTAGAGGCGCAATCAGTTCGAGCTTTATCCCTCCACTCATGGAGCTTTATCCCTTCGTTCATGGATTTTATCCCTTGGTATATGGAGCTTAAATCCCTTCATGAGAGGAATCCATCCCCCTCTTCATGGAACTAAAACTACCTCCATTTCCCTATAAATTGAGCTCATGTTTCAGTCTCAAGTGTAAAGATTGTACCTAGCTTGTATAAGGTAATTCCTAAAGAAATTCCAAGAGAGCATACTCTCTACACTAGTCATCATTGGTATCAGAATGATCACACTCTCATGTCCATAACTTCATTCTAGTTCAGAGAGAAGAAGGCTTGTCAATTTGAAGGAGGAATGATTGTTCAGGACCTTGAGAGGAACTTGTATGACATGAAGGTGACAAGTTGTAAAGTTACTCTTTTATTCAAGATAATACATATGGATCTCCTTTTCTCATTGAATTGTTCTTGTGTCTACTGGAATAATTCAATACTTGGATTCAATTATTATATGTTGCAAGTGCTTTTAATTCTTTTGTCTGTCTTTGATTATAGGTTCTACATACTGAAGAGGCCCCTTTGGAGTGACTGGCTAAAAGGCTGCACCGAAATTCGGATCTCAAGGTAGGGGCATGTCCTCTTTCTTTTTTTAAAATAATTTTGAATTGCAAATGATCTAGAGAAAATGATATACAAATGGATGTTTGTTTCTAGCTATCCGTAGGATACTAGGGAGATCGCTCTTGTCCACAAGAGGGATTTATCCACATAACAACAACCCATTTCCCTTCTTAACTGGATTAAACTTCTTGTAAGGAGAAACATTCTCTTTCTCACCTCCATCCTGAGGTATTCCCCACTTCGGTGGTCATTTACCTCTAGTCTTGTCATTCCCTTTATGACCTTTCTTAGACTTAGTCTTACATTTTAATTTCTCATAACAATGTTTCAACTTCCCAATGAATTATTCCAACAACAAAGGCTCATCATTACTCAATATGATCCTTAAATTCTAATGGAATTGCATTGATAAATCTTTGAAATTTTTTCTTCTCATCCTTAAGATATGGCACATACCGCAAAAAATATAGAAACTTAGTTGTGTACTCCTCATTTGTCACATATGCCATCTTTAGCCCATATAACCCGTAATTTCCATCGTAGTACCTCTCTGACAAGTATTTCTTCCTAAAGAGTCCCTTGAAACCATGGTAAATCAACCCCTCTATATTTATGTCACTAAAACACTTCACATCTTCCCACCAGATATATGCTTTCCCTTTGAGACTGAAAATGGCTATCATGGCCTTCATGTTCTTTATATAGTCATGCAACTCAAAGAACTTATTCATTCCAAGAAACTGCGACTCTACATCTTCCGCCTTCTTCAATTCTCCATTGAATTTTTTCGCCTTGGTTTTCTTTAACTCATTTGGTAAATATCCCCTCTCACTCCTCCTATAAGGATGATAGCGATGATGACCATGATACCTATCTGAATCAAAACTATAATAGAACATGTATCACCTACCTATCCTATGAAGTGTATCCATGAGCCTGTCATCTCTAACTATGTCATCTTTGTCTAAAATGTACCCACCATGATATATGCTACCATATGCCCCATTAGTCCTTTCCTCCTATCCATAACTAATATGTGGTTTTCCCTATCTCTGCAAGTCTAAAAAACTCTTAAGGATAACTGCATTGACCTCTACTTATTTCTCCTATGTTGTGGAAAGTCTTTTTGTAGTTTAATGATTCTTTAATTATCTACCTTACAACTTCTGATCTCTTCCTTTAGACTTATCAAGGTATCTATTATTTCAATGGAGTTCCCCTCTCTTGGTTTCTCATCTTATTTGTAAGGAGAGTTTCATGAACTATAATCCACTAATTTTCTAGTCATCTATGATCTTCTTCTTCCTACAAACATACCATGTCACATAAACCAAATACAAACATAATCAACATACCTCAGTGAAGTTTAGGGGAGGCTATATCATCTGCAAAATCAGTCTAGATTAGCACAATACATGTATATACATAATCATACCAATATATCAACACCATGCATGATAACACCAAATTCATATAATAACCTCCTCGATGATAATCATAACCATGAAAATGAATTCATAATAGCCATATTACGCCCATACATTCCAAGTGTCGAATGTGAGAGCTTTAATACTAATATATAACACCACATCCCACATTTACTCACTTTCAGCAGCCTGTCGGGGTAAACATGAGATGGGGGATACTATGACATGACCCAACCTCCTAAGTACAATTAAGGAAGTGGAGTCGACAGACTGGAACTTTACTAACCCTCCTAAGGAAACTACAGGACACCTTTGACCTAAACAACCACTCCCAGTGCCCAAGCTATGATAGGGATTAATGTTTTAGTGACTTGGGCTTCCAACCGCATGCATGAAATGGCCTCCATACAGTTTAGGGCCTCCAACTGCACACACAAGCCTATATGGGTGCAATTGTGAACCAAACTCCTTAGCTGAGAGGGTGTTGTCCCAAATTATGAGCCTAAATTATAGTTGGGCCTCCAAAACATTGCCCAAAACTCAATTATACTTTCCAAAATGATAAATAATATCAGGAACAAGCCATTCATACAAAAATTGATAAAATAATTGACCTAACGAGGCCTAACCATGATAGTCATTTCATCAAACATATTGAGGACATGTAATATATAGGTAATGAATGCATATCTGAACATAGCAGTCTGAAACTTATCCGAGAATAGCCAAGAATGATTAATTCCCTCTCATAATAATTGAAATAACATTTATTAGCTCATGAATTCATTAAACATTCATCAACTAATCAAGAATATCAAGATCCATAACTAGAACTTGTTATGGAACCATGCTTATAACTGCATATAACCAGATTAATAACCATGATATAATAGCCATCAAAGACACATAGTAACAAATACAATTACTTATGAAATAAAATAGGGAAATAGATCGTATTAACGTATGCAAAAGCCAACCAAGTCAGGGACTTCCACATACCACCCGACCATAGATTGAGTTGAACCAAAATTTTATTTTATCCAATAGACCTTGTTCCATAATCCATGCATGAAAGTGGGACTCAATACATAAACAACCAAGGCTTCCCAAGTATTAAGTCACCTCCAGCCTCATGCTCATGTGATCTCACCAGAACCAGTGAAGAGATCACATAAGCAAACCAAAACATAAACATCCAGGGTTTCCTAGAGATTCAACTACCTCCACCCTCAGGCTATCGTGATCCCACCAAAACTGTTCAAGATATCACTAAGCCCAAAACAAGCTTGGATGCCTCATAATTTCTTCATCAATTCCTTGAGTAATTTTCCTATCTCCACCCACCTGTCGAGGGCTTCCCAGTGATTAAACCACCTCCAACCCCAACCCTTCAAAATTTTCCTAATACCACCTCACCCGGTTCCAAAACCATCCAACGATCCAAAGCTAAAACAAATAGAGGAACCCCATCACACCATGGCTATCCAGAAATGGCAAGGCAAGGATGAAACCATTGTCATACCTGTCAAAACCCATGCCAATGACAGTAAGAGAACTAAATACAAAATGCATGTGCCATGCATTAAAAAACCACTTATGAAATCACACATGCAACCTGTTACCTAAAAGTCTTCCTACCAAAGTTTCTTGATCCCACCTTTTCTTGCTTGCCCCTTGCTTTCCTTGTCCTTAATTTGGATTCCTTTGCTTACTTTTTTTCTTCTCTTGGAGCTCTTCTCTCTCTTAAACCAATTCCAAATCCAAACTAACAAAAACTTCTGAATAGATCCTCAGAAACCTTTTTATCATTGAGGCCTTTATTTTATTTAGTTTCCTCTATTTTTTTCCTTCAATTTCCCTCTCATGCAAACCCTTGACCTTTCATCTCTCTTTTCTTGTATTTTCCTTTATTTTCATAAATAAAATGTCAATTCATGCCACCTTTCCTTTTCCAATTTCCTTAGCCATAATAAACAACAAGTGGTGTCCACCAAGATGTTTTACCTAGAACATTCAATTTGGAATATATATCCCATGCCCTTGGTCTTATTTTTCCTTTATTAATTTATTACATGAACTTTTAACCCGAGGTTGTTACATTCTTGTATGTAAAAACACATTCTAAATGAGTAAAAAAAAGTTGAATTCTATTCTAAGTTATCATGAGCAGGCTTAAATTACTCTTTTTTTATGGTCTCTGATTTGTTCATTTGAAATAATTTACTACTGTAGAAAAATCCAAATGCTTTGGGATATGTGTTATGTAATAGAAAGTTTTATTATATAATTTTTTGTGAAAGCTACAAAATCTCAGATTGAGTTAAGTGGTATCAGAGTGAGTTTCATTATGGAATTTTCACCTTAATATTCTTGGAGAAACATGGTAATAGAAAACCTTGTTCAGTGGGTGCTAAAAAAGAGTGCCAAAGGTACAAGTTAGGACACAAAACCTTAGATGAGGTCTATGGATGTTTGTGAGACATTTACAACTTGGAAGGATTTCACTAAGGAGAAAATAATTAGGACAAGGAGGTGTAGGAAATCAAGAACTGGAAGAGTTAACACAAAGAATAGAAGAGTTGGAGCATAGAAGAAATGAAGATGCAGAAGTATATTATGTTTAGAAAATATATAAACAACAACAAAGTGGATTTCATACGTGAGAAAGATAAGTAGTGCAAGAGTTGAAGTTTCCTATTATCATGGAAATATGAGAGATGATGTGCTCATGGATTGGATTGGACAATTTGACAGATACTTTGAGTATGAAAATATTCAAGATCGAAATTTGGTGATATTTGTCGTGACAAATTTGAAGGGTCATGTTGCATTGTGGTGGGATATGCTACACAAAGACATAGTAAATAATTAGATGGAAAAGATCAAGGCATGGAAGAATATGGTCACGAAGATCAAGGATGAATTTCTACCTATTGAATACCAATATAATTTGTATATAAAAGTATAGAATCTAAGACAAAAGAAAACCTCTATTGATGAGTACACCAAGGATTTTTTTGGACTGACACCTTAAAATACTATGAAGGAAACAAAATTCCATAGAGTTGTAAGGTATGTGAATGGACTAAAATATTTTATTCAAGATTAAATGAGTACGCATTATTTCTAGACTATTGATGAAGCCTATCACATTTCCTTGAAGGTAGAGTAAAAATTGAATAAAAAAAATAATAGAAAATTAGAGGCTTGAGGTTTTAGGAGAAATGGTAATATAGATATTACTAGAGGAAATTAAAAGGAATAAGAATCCACCAGCGGTCAAGGTAGTAGAGGTGGAAACAATTCTGGAAAAGGCTGAGGAAATCTTAGAAGAAGAAATGGAAAGTCTGTAATTAATTGCTATTGTTGTGGAGTTGAAGGACATAGGAAATATAAGTTCTTAGAAGGAAAAAAATTAGGGAGAAGAGGTGAATCAAGAACACAAGTTACACATGTTACGCAAGTTAATGAAGCTTTTGTTGCTAGAGAAAATGTGACTATACTTCATCAATAATAGGGAGAAAAATTGATGTTTCATAGAGTGTTACGCAAGCCTAATAAAAGGATAGTGGAATAACTAGAACAAACAAGGAAAGTTTTCAAAACTAAATGTATGATCCAAGGAATGTGTTATAACTTGGTTATAGATGGGGGAAGTACAAAGAATTTAGTTTCCATTAAAATCATGGACAATATGAAACTCAAAATTTTAGTCCATATGAATCCTTATACAGTCTCATGGCTACAAAAAGGACAACATCTGGTTGTGACTAAGAAATTCTTATTGAATTCTCAAATTTAAATCCTTTAGGAGCACGTATTATGTGATCTTGTCGAGATGGATGCATGCCACATACTTCTGGGAAGAATGTGGTTGTTTGACAGGCAAGTTTACCATGATTGTCAGGGATACATATGAGTTTAGGAAAGATGTACAATGGTCCAAGCTCACAACAATGGTAGAAGAAGCTATAGAATATTGTGTAGGTACATGCATGAGTAACAACAAGATGTTAATGTGTTTAACAAAGGATTTTGTACATGAAGAAAGGAGGGAATTTTTTCTAGTAGGGATTCCAAAGGCTATGGAAGGAGAAGTGGACTTAGAAACCATACATGCAGAAATTAAATCCTTGTTAGATGAATTTAAGGATTTTTTTTTTAGGGATTCCGAAAAGGACTACCTCCCCTCTCCCCCATATTTGAACTATTATTGATCCTCTTTCTTATTACACTATCATTGTTGGTATCTTCTGGAAGCATACAAGGTTCATGTACTCATAAGCTAGCGAGATGCACATAAAAGATACTACTATAGTGTCCCTAGGGAATTTATTTCCCATAGGGTTACATAATCACATGAGAGCTACAACGATTCTCAACCTCAAACATATACAACAGTTTCATAATATAGTAATACTTCACATCAATATTAATTTAACAATTTTCGCTAGGGATGTTGCACCAGTACTAATTATTCTTCAACATTCATTATAGTGGTTTTCTAATCAATACAAAGCTATTTATTTCTATGTATTAATAACAATAATTAAATTTTAACCAATGATTGTGGTCTAACAACCTAATTTTGATTGATAGTTTATTATGCTAGTGATGCCCTAACTAGGTTTTTTTTCCATTTATTGACCTATATATCTAGTTTCTCTATTTCTCATGTTGGTTTCAACTGGATACAATTTCCTAGCTCATCCGATTACAACTTAAGTATTTTTTATTACTCACAGTCACAGGAGCCTTGTCTTGACCTCCTCGCGATTCTGAGTGGGTTACAAGGTTCTCTCACCATCTCTTTTGTTGATTAATATTATGCGACTATAGTTTGTTACATAAACCCATGATTATCTTGTTCATGGATTCAGTTTGTCACTATAATCTGCACTATTTTCCAACATCATATCTCATCAACACACTATAATCGAGCCAACACTCAACCATTTGATTGATCTGCGAGGAAGATTCTACATTATACGATGTATGAGACCCTTAACTATTTTGTTCACAACTTCGACTTTTCAACTAGGATATGTGTTATTGTCCACCATCATTTATCATCTACATATTGTAACAATGTTATTTATTACCCTTTCTTATCCATGGTGATGCAATCGTAGTTTGGGAGATGTAGATCGATCCTTTCTCTACCTATGATTGGCGCCCAAGGAGACCCTATCTTTTTGAAACTTGAATTCCACGAGACCTTTGTTCTCATGTTTAATTGATGTAGAGAGAAACCTTTCAAAAAGAAAGTATTTACCTTAGAACTCTGATGAACCGGGATGGTTTATTTTGTGTAGTTATGTGCCCTTAATGTGCGAGAATAATTCATTGTGCCTTAGAATTATAGTGTAAGCTAACCTAAGGAAAATATCATTGGTCAATTCAATCCCTAAAATTCCAGCTAACTAACAAGGATATAAATGAGTTTCTTGAGGGAATATGTTGTTCCGAATAAGAGAAATATGTGTCTAGGTAGGGTGGGATCAACTTCCACTTTAAAACTATACAAAGGATTAGCTAGGGTAGGATCACCTCCCTTGAAAATAATTAAGAATAAGAGGTCTTAAAACCACAGAGCCTTAGGTCAAGAAAATAAATATCAATCCAAATCTATGATATGTTAAAAAATGATTCCAAGTCTCATTTATTTATATATTTCCTCATGGGCTTCTCCTCCATAATCACTGGTGAGGGGTTCATGTGCAACCCCTAATTTGTGATTTTTGCCCCAGCTACCCCAAAGTTTAACCAACTTCCCCAATACATTGGATAATTGGGTTTCCCCTTTTATCAAATATTATATCCTACGGGGTTGGATAGGCTATTTTGTCCTCCCATGGGAAATTTATCTATAAGGGACATTACATGAGCTACGTGAAATAATAATGCCAATGTAGCCATTCATGTAACTCCAAGCCTATAGTCACATGTTCATCACAAATTTTAAGTAAAATTTTGAGAAACAACAAACTAAAGGTAGAAAAACCAAAAGTATTTAAACATATATCCATCACTTGCAAGATAAAACCAATATTATTTATAAGAAATATAGCATTAAAAGATTCCTCTAACCATGTTTCTATAGTTTCATGATATATACAATGATTATTGTATAAATATTGGAAGGAATCTATAGATGAGTGGTATACTCAATCTGATCATGTGTGAAAATTATATGAAGAATACTTTGTGAAATAATCTTGAAATTATTAATATGATTTATTTCGAATATTGGAGCAAGATAATAAGAACCTAACATAACTATTGGTTGATATCAACATGCCTCATTTTCTTCAAGTCTCTCTAGATTTGCATGATAAATATAAATAAATTTTGATGAATTATAGGGTCAAATAACGTGTTTAGGCTATCTTCCACCATTGTAAAAGGCATTTTGTTAATTATAGAGTAGAAGCCATCAACATCATTTATTTCATAAAAACCTTCAATATTAACTAGTTGATTACTAATACAACAAGACTCTTCACTAATCATGCATGCATTTGAATCACTAAAATACTCTTTTTGAATTATGTTTGATATAGGAATTCCTTCTTTCGATTTTGAAAAATGATAAGGAATAAAATAAAAAAATAATGCAAAGAAGTTTTATTATTTTTATCTTCTATATGCAAGTTCTTATCATCATGTACCTTATTAGAATCTAGCCATGTAGAATAAAAATAAAAAAAATTTGAAATGATTATTTTTGTAACATAAATGTTGAACATATTAGGGTACAGAGAATAATAAGTGGAGGATGAAAGAAACATAAAATGATCTCTTGAAAAACAAAAAACCTTTTTAAAGGTCATTTTTTCTTCTATTAGGATATGCATGTTTGGTTCCAATTTTGAATAATGTATTTATTTCTTCTCCTAGATTTAACCAATCATCATCCATGACGTGTTATACTAGATAATCCAAAAACAAAATGTTATTTAGAAAACAAGTATGTTAATTGTAATCAGATAAAGATGAGATCAAACCATAAGTATTTTCTAAATGAAAATATTCAAAACTTAGCTTTGAGCGAAAATCAATATAATAATTAACGATGGAGTTATCAAAAATTTGTTATTCAAGTTAAGAAAATATTATTCAGGTTAAGAAAATATTTTGCAATGTTGTGAACATATATTTTGGATTCAATGTATTTCATTTCTAAGGTAATGCTTTTATTTTCTATAATGTGACAATTTTCTTCATCTCTACTCAAACATGCTTCCTCCTTTTGCTCACGAATAGCTCAAACCATATTGTCTACACAAGAGGTATCTTCTTCATCGAAAGGATTATCATAGGTTATATTATTCATCGAAAGGATCATCATAGGTTACATTTTCTTCCTTTAAATATCATATTCCTTATATCCACATCTATTAGAGTGAAAAAAGTTTTCAAACACTGTCGGTATCCTAAAACTGTTCAAATCCCCAAGGCTTTCATGTGAATTAAAATCATGATATGAATAATCATTAATATTTGATTTAGATTTATTAATGATTAATTGATAATTTTGTTAGAAAGAGACATAGAATATTGAAACGATATACTAATACAAGGCATATCATTTAAAGGAATTCTGCCTCATAGAAAAAAAATTGAATAATTCATCTTATTTTATCCTAAGAATATTAAATTCATCGTATAAGTTATTACAACCATAATTCTCAAAATAAAATAAAATAATCTATAAATTGTTCCAAAGAAAGAATAAAAATAGTCATAAATGTCTCACACCATCTCTTAGCCCAAAGTTTGAAACTAAGAGTGAACAAATTGCACAAGACACCTTCATGAAGAATATTATCATAAATACAATTTTGAATAAATTGAAAGCGGTAATACATGTCTATAAACTCATATCCAAATAGAGATTTGGGAATAAGCCATTAATCATCAAACAAAATTAAACTAGAAATACTCCATAAAGTTATCTTATCACCTAGTACTCTTTCTAGCACCAATCATTGACAAGCAAAAAAATTCCTCTTGTAACAGGGAATCATCACATGATCAAGGTACCAATTAAACCTATACTCATTTGGTGTAGTTATGTCCACTAGTATGTGGGCCTAGTCACCACTAAATAGATTTCTCCTCAAAAGTAACATCCATTCAAGCTCTTATAAATCTATATGTAATTTACTATATTAAATAAAATTAAAACTAATTAATCTATTTATATCTACTTTCTTTTGTAAAACTAGCTATCCTATTGGGATAAAGAAGTATTTCATAATATCTCAATTAGGAGTATGAACACATTAAATATCAGGTGTTGAGAGGAAGATAAATTTATTTAAACAAATAATAGTTCATTGCTTTTGAAATTATTAAATACAGTGCATAATGTAACTTAAAAAATATTATATTAACATTTCAACATCGAAATATAATCACTAAAAATAAATAGGACAATTCACTTCAAAGATTGAAAATAGTTCCTAGTGTTAGAAATGAATATTATAACACATTTATAACAAAATTTGAAAACAATATACACATCATTATCAATAACGTATTATCACCAATCATATGCTTTCAAATCCTTTATTAAATTTAGATAATAGTATACAAAATCAATAGTATATTATGCAGCTAAAGAAGACACTAGCATTTGGAATATACCAGATAATAGTATATAATCCTAACTCCGTATTCTAGTCCCTTCTTTTGAGGTCTTCAATCCTTTAATAACAAACTTGAAAATAGTGCACAATTTGTTCTTTTCTAGATGATCCGGCCTCAAGTAAATGAAATTTTAGAAGAAAAATTAATGATATTGCAAACTCTCTAGCTCATAATTCAACCCCATTTTATTTTTTAGGAAGAGCTATATTTATACAAAAAATTCAAAACAAAAATATAAGACTACTCCATCTTTTCCTTAACTAAGTCTATATAATTCATTTATCTAAACATTTTTTTCATAGAAATTGGATCGTTTGGGTGCTGTTTTTTTTAGATATTTTCCTTACTATTCAATGATTTGATGCTCTTCTTGTGTGTGAGATTATATTTGGAGAATTAGCTTTATTCACCAAATTACTGATTTCATATTTCTTTTCCAATAGAGTTTTATTATTATCCTCATATAGAAAATAAAAAATTTAATGAAAATCATGGAATATCATTCAAATTTATTCAAATTGTAAATAAAAAGTGAAAATAGGTAGAGTTGGACAAAATATGTGAAAGCACTAAGTTCTAAAAACACTAGCAATAAGTGTTATACCCAAACTCCCTATAGGACTAAATGCATGGAACCTAGTGCTTATTGAGATATCAACATATCAACCTCCCAAATATTTTAACACAAAAATCATTTTATATTGGGCTAGTATAACGATGATCACCTAAGAAACAATTTTCCATCATTTGACTAGAGGGTTAACACCCTAGTGTAACGGTTAGTCAACGCATCAGAATATTGGGGAAATTAGAAACTGTGACTTTGTTGAAATTTTGAAATAACAATATGGAAATATGATACACTTGACGGTCAAAAGTCTGTTTTTGCTTCTCCATATCAAGTTTATGGCCTCAAGCACCATTACGTCAGATATCGCCAAATATAATGTAGAAAATCCACATAGATTCGAACTGATAATTGTAATATGATAAAACAATATACTTGATCTACTCTACCAATTTCAGAAACTAATTTAGATCCTGAAATCACAAAAAATGAAAGAGAAAGAATTTCAATCACACAGTACACAAATATTTCTTGGGGAAAGCCTCATGTAAAAACCTCACTATATGTATATTTCATAAGTCATGAAATATGAGAAGATTACAATGCTTTTATCCAAGATGAGAAACCTTCACACTATCTTTATCTGTCTCACTGATTCTTAGGCAAGATTGGTTCAATACTTAACCAGTACTTAAATTCCCAATCCATATTGTGCAATAAATTAGGGGCCTTCCTCTAACTACATGCACCACCTATATAATTTGGATGATTATACAACTGATAATAAAATTTCCTTGAACTTCAATCTCAACTCGGTCTTTCTCAAAACTGACATGCATATATGAGTGAATTATCAGTTATCTAACTGATCACTAGATGTGGTTCAAGTCCAAGTTCCATTCTTTGACCTCTCACTTGTTCCTCCATTAGTTATAACTAGTTAACCTGATTTTAACTCGGATAAATTGTGTTAATTAATTACAACTCAAAATAAACTCAATCATGGCTCTTATTTTGTAGGAGGAACTCTACATGAATTAGGTTAGAGCCTCAAATCGAATTAACTGAACCAACTAAGTCATAATAACTTAGTTAACTCTTACAAGTTGTCTTGTGATGAGGAATTACAATTTTATTGTAATTTAATTGAAGGTAAAAGTAAATTAGAATCCTTTCTTGGTTCCATTTTCAACACTCCCTCTCAGTAAGAAATGGATTATCTGATACCCTGATCCTGCCTCTATGGAACTCAAATTTTCCTCTTGATAGTGACTTCGTAAATATGTATGCATCTTATTCCTATGTAGGAATGTACTCTAGCATCATGATATTCCTCTGCAAAAAATCTCTAAGATGGTGATATCGGATGTCAGTATGCTTGGATAAATCATGAAAAATTGGATTAACCGATAGTTTTATGCAACTTTGGTTGTCACAGTAAATCACTCTAGGATCCATATATTTAAAAAACAACCCAACAAGGATGTTTCTGATCCAGATAGCCTCACAAGAATCTTGACTAGCAAACATTTACTTTGCTTCTACTGAACAGAGTGAAACTGATCTTTTCTTCATGTTGTACCAGGAAATTGTTGTTGAACCAATACTGAAGGTGCATCGTGATGTGCTCTTCTTTTTGGATGGATGTCGTGCCAAATATACATCTTGGAATCCTTACAGCTTCACTCCCTTTGTCTGTTTGTACCAAAGACCAAACTGAGTGGTTCCTCTGAGGTAACTCAACACATGTTTGGTTGCCTTCCAATAGAACTTGATTGGCTTAATCGTTGCTTGACTAAGTTGGTTGACCACATAACACATGTCAGATCATTTTTTCACCAAGTACATAGGTGAATCGACAATATGTCTGTAAATGGTAGCTTCTACCACTTCAATTGAAGTAACATCTTCCTTCCTCCAATTCCCTTATAAAGGAGTTTCTATGGGTTTTCTTCTCTTCATGTGAAACTTCTTCAGTATCTAATTCACATATTTTCCCTAAGAGACCAAAAATTCCCCATATCTTTGAAAATTTTCCAAACCAGGGAAACAATGTAAGAGCCCCATGTATTCCATCTCAAATTCTATTGCCAAATATTCTTTGCAAGAATTTATCAGCTTCTCATCACCTGTTAGCATTAAATCGTCGACATATAATACTATAATCAATAATTTACCTTCAACCAAAATATGGTAAAGGTTTTCATCTGCTTCATTTTTGGTGAAGCAGAACCCGGTGAAATAACTGTCAATCCTAGTGTGCCAACCATGGGGTTCTTATTTCAATCCATACATCTCTCGCTTGAGTCTTCACACATGTGAATCTCTATCAAAGGTGTCAAATATTTCATGTTACTCTATGTACACATCTTCCTCAATCAATCAGTTGGGGAAGGTTGTCTTTACATCCATATGATGTATTTTCGATCCCATCTGTGCTGAAAGTGCAAGAATGGATCTCATTGAAGAGTACCTTGCTACTCGATCAAACGTATCATCGTAATCTATTCCATCCACCTAAGATAACCCCTTGGCCACAAATATGGCCTTGTGTTTCTCAACACTCCCATCTATTTCTTGCTTTACCTTGCAGATCCACCTGGATCCTACAACTGACTTGTCCTCCAGTCTTGGGAAGAATTCCCATCCATTGTTTCTGATAATGTATTTATACTCTTCTACCATGGCATCAACCCATACTGGTTGTTTCACTGCTTCCTCGAATGAGGATGCTTCAGTCTTTACACTCTCCCTCATAAGAGCCATGTAGCCATTTTACTGATCTAGGGACCTTCTCTGCATGCACTATGATGTGGGTTCTCCCACATTCTCTCTAGCATCATGCATCAACATGTCAGCCTCTCCTTACAATGCTTATGTTCTTCCTTTTATGTGACCCCATTCTATTGTAATATGAGGTGTTATCAACTCTCGTTGAATTCCTTGATGCACAAAAATCATTGAATCTATTTGAAACATATTCTCCACCATTGTCGCTTCTGAAAGCCTTCACTTTCTTGTCTGTGTATTTGTCAACAAGTGCTTGAAATAAAAAAAGGTTGAGAATGTATGGTCTTTATTCTGTATGAATAATATCCAACACTTGCGTGAAAATTCATTCATAAAAATTACATAATACCTATGCTTGGTCATGGAGGCTGTTGAGAACGGTCCACACACATCTGAATCAACTCTTTCAAGGATCACATTAGCTCAATTATCCTTATCATGAAAGGTGGTCGTGATGTACTTCCCCAATGCACACCTTTTGTATGTATCATGTTCCTTAAGTGCACCCTTGGGAAGTCCGATAGATATTTTCTACTTGATCTTCAAAGATATGTGGTGTAGATGAACCCGTCTTCTATGCCATAACTCACCGATGTCTCATTTCCCCATTTTATCTACTTTCGTGCTCAAGGAAGCACAACTATCTACATCCAATTTATGGAGGTTCTTTACCCGAAACTAGATATTATTCAGCAATCTCGTGGTTATGTGATGAAGGAACGCCTTTCCTTTTCTCAATATCAAATTGTAGCCATGGTCTTCTAACATAAAAACTGAAACTAATTTCTTCTTCAAACCAGGAACATAAATTACATCTTTCAAGGTGAGAGGAGAACCGGACTCCCTATAAAAGGTAACAGTACAAATTTTGGTCACGCTATACCATCCATCATCTCGCATCTTGATGTGCATCTAAAGGTCCTTCTCCTCCAAGTTGCTGAAGAACTCTTTGTTTCTGGTCATATGGAATGAGGCTCCACTATCCATGTACCACACAGAACCCATCACTAATGACACCATACATGTGATGAGAGTGAAATCCAACCCAAATTGTGAAGCAAGAGATTCACCTATTGCTCCTCTTGAGGGCTTCTTGTTGGCCTTCTTGTGCAGGCATTTCGTGGCATAGTGTCCTAGCTCATGACAATGAAAGCATTTAATCTTTGATAATTCCTTCTTATTTCCTAATTGACCAGAATATGATTTAGAATAGGATGACTTCCCTTTCCCTTTCTTTTCCTTTCCATCCAAGGAAAAATTCTCCTCAGCATCATGCTTTGAGGAGGATCCATCTATGGTTTTCTACCAAATATCTTCTTATACCAAGTTGGACAACAAACGCTCCCACTATGGTAGCTTCTCCCTCCCATTTACCGAATCCTGGTAGCTGTGCCAGCTCTTGGGAAGGCCTAGAAGTGCTAGGCTCACCATATCATCTTCGATAACTGTAACACCAATAATTCCAAGCTCATCCCAAAATTGGGTAAACTTGGTCAAGTACTTTCGTATTGTGTCGCCCTTCTCCATATTGATTTTTCTGAGCTTTTCCTTATGTGCCAACTTCATGTGGTCACCATTCTTCTGAAAAAAATATGTTAAGGCCTTCCACATATCATATGGAGTTCCTTTCCATGATGGTTCAAGACAATATGATCTCCAACACCTTCCAATAGAATCCTTCTTGTCTTCTCTACATTCTTCTTCCATGCCGCAAAATATTGAGCATATGTTGCTGCAAGATTAGGAATATCATTGTCTATGAAATCCTTCAGCTTGTTGTCTTCCAAAATTCCTTCCATTATGTCTCTCCAATCTATGTAATTCGAGCTACCCTCAAGGGAATATTCAAATCTCAATCCAGAGAAAGACATCCTGATCTTGTTGTAGTCTTGAAGAGTAGATCTGCAATTTGATTCACTTGCCTATAACAAACTCATATTCTTCTCTTCTATAATGATTCCTTCTCTGATACCATGTAGAAAATCCACGTAGATTCAAACTGATAATTGTAATATG
Organism: Pinus albicaulis; assembly: GCA_034641835.2. Lineage (NCBI taxonomy): Eukaryota > Viridiplantae > Streptophyta > Pinopsida > Pinales > Pinaceae > Pinus > Pinus albicaulis. Next base: position 1,609,532,019 of record CM076584.1, on the reverse strand, counting down.
CTAAAATAATATACTTGAATCTACTCTACAAATTACAAAAACCAATTTTGATCTTGAAATCATAAATCATGAAAGAGAAAGAATTTCAATCACAAAGTACACAAAGATATCCTGGGGAAAGCCTCAGCTAAAAACCCTGCTATCTGTATATTGCAAAAATCATAAAATATGATAAGATTACAATGCATTTCTCCAAGCTAAGAAACCTTTGCACTATCTCTATATGCCTCATTGATTCCTAGACAAGTTTGGTTCAACACTTGACAAATTTTTTGCCCTCCGGGAATCTTATTTCGTTACATTGCTTCCTTGATTAATTAGGCCCTATTAATTAGGGAAATTCCCAATCCATACTACGCAATCCATTAGGGACCTTCCTCTGACTGCATGCATCACCTATATAATTTGGATGATTATACAACTGATAGTATATTGCCCTTGAACTCTAATCTCAACTGACTATTTCTTAGAACTGACATGCATGAGTTATTAATGAGTGAATTATCAGTTATTTGATTGATCACTAGATGTGGGTCAAGTCCAAGTTCTATTTTTCGACCTCTCACTAGTTCCTCCATCAATTAGAACTAGTTAAACTAATTTCAACTCAGGTAAATTGAGTTAATTAATTACAACTCAAAATAAACTCAATGAGGGCTCCTATTTTGTAGGAGACACTCTACATGACTCAAGTTATACCCTTAAATCTAATTAACTAAAGCAACTAAGTCATACTAGCTCATTTAACTTGTACAAGTTGTCTTGTGATGTGGAATTACAATTTTATTCTAATTTAATTCAAGGGAAAATTAAATTAGAATCCTTTCTTGGTGCCATTTTCAACAAATAAAATACAAAAGGAATCATTGCAAAACACCAAGACTTGAGCATGGAACCTTGTCTTCGTTTTCCATGTGTTGCATACTGATTGGGAAAAAATATGAGTAGGGTGCTAACATGGCATATAAAAGTCCTAGAGTTTTGATAAAAAAATGTTAATTTGAAATCTACCAATATTTTGATATTGTAATATCAATACTTTTACAACAAAAAGCTAGAAATTATGCCACAAACGATGACATGAAAATGCCACATGGAGGACATGTTTCAAGTAGGGTTGTCATTTTTAGGCCATAAAAGATTCAAAATTGAATTCTACATGTCAATGGACACATCACGTGCCACGTTAGTTGACATTTAAATGGCACGCCATCTTACATGTGAAATGCTACATTAGTTACACGTCATATGTTATTTTAGCTCACATGCCAAATGGAACGTAATCATGTCCCATGTGTCACAACATTATTGATCATCAATGGTTGAGGTGGAACGTTGATTTGGCATAACGATATATCGGTATATCAAAATTTTGTGAAGTTTTAGTTATAGAAAATCGTTTATAAGCCAATATTAGAACATTTTGATATTGGCCATATCATTGAAACAGCAACGTAGCCATATCACAGTATCGATAACCTGTCATATCAAGGATTTGAGTGATTTAAAAAAAAATTGATATTCGAATATCGAGAAATCGGGGCATTCAATATTGTTGTTTGTTGATGCAAAATAATTCATTATTTAAGATAAAATACTAGCGGCCTCAACATATTGGTAGTTCGAGGAGTTTAACGAATAAGAAGGAAAAGAAGGACAAGGGTCGATATTTTATTATGCATCAAAATTTTGAGTTTTCAAAACAAAACAGAGAAAATACAAATGATAAAATTTGGGTTGTTGTTGAATTTTGGAGTTTTCTTAATGAAATTTGGCGTTTTTCATGAATTTTGGGGGTTTGGTTATTTACAATGTACCAATTATAGGCTAAGAAAGATTCCTAATAAAAGTCCTATTTTTAAGAAAGAAAACAATTGAAAGATTTAGGAAATTCATAAAATAATTTCTTAAAATAAAAATTACCCTTAAATTTTTGAAAATTTTTGTATGTAGATAATTAACGTTTAACACATTTGAAAAAATTTAATCCCTCTTAACCCCTAATATATTAAAAGATAAAATGAATCCACATTAAATAATATATCAAACTATAAAAATTCATTATTCATTATAGTGATACAATTTATTTAACACCTTAGATGTAATCATAACATCTAATTAATAAAATTTAAACTAAATTTAATTAAACTCACATCTTATTTCATTCCATATTTCATCTTATTTTTTAATTTAACCATTCAGGTTTCAATTCTCTGAAATACAATCCCATTTTAGTTACAGAGAAAAAATTAAGATATTTAAAAGTTGTCGCCTAAAATTGGAAAAGGTGGAAATGAAACGACCACCAAGGCTATTAATACTCTATAAACTACAATGTTACACATTTCCAATTATGATGCGAAATCGTCAAGTCAAAGAGTGAAAATAACGGAATCCAACAGAATATGGAAACTGCATGCGTTAGCAAGGTGTGAATCTTTCCAAATACAATGTCAAATATTCATTTAAGAAATGCAATCACAATTTACTTGACTAAAAAATACATTACAAAAAACTCAACTAAAAACGTATTTATTGAAAGGAAAAAGATAAAAAAAATATTATATTCATTTAAGAAATGCAATCACAATGTATTTGATTAAAAGATAAATTAGAAAGAACTCAACTAAAAACATATTTATTAAAAAGAAAAAGATAAAAAAATATTACATGTTTCCATGACTATGTGACTTTGAGCATGGATAATTAGTATAACATACCCACTAAATAACAAGATGACTTTATTGGTTTGAACTATGTATATATATGTATTGAAAATCATAGTAAAATATATAGAAGATGATTTTGTTTGAAAGAGTATATATAAAGAATGAAAATTATTTTAAAAATATATTCTAAGATTTTTTATATTAAAATGTCACTTTACTACCTCATACCAAAAACTAATTACATATAAAAATATATATAAATCCATTTATTTGATACAATCTAATTTCATTTGTTTGATAAGATATAACTTATTATTGCAAATCACTCCATTTAAATCCAAATAAGATGTAGCTTATCATTACAAATCATTCTATTTAAATGTAGTGAATTATTAAAATTATGTCATGAAAAACAATAAGAGTTTTGGATAGATGGTGATCAGGAGTTTTGTTACACTCTTTGATGTCCATACACCAATTGAATTTTTCATCCTGAATTTTCCATCTTTCTGAGAATGATATATTAGACATAATAAAATGATGCAGGAGCATCAAGGCCATTTTTCATTTGTAAATATGTAATAAAGGGGGGTGTGAAATTTTTATTATTTTATTAATTAATTTGTCATTTTTAATAAAATAGGAGATAAAGTGAGGATTTTGTAAATATTCCTTTATTAATTAAAAGGATATGAGAGAAATAGATTAGGAGCAAAATTAGAGAGTAGGTATTCTATGTATGGGACTTTGTTGAGTCCACACCTAAAATATAGATTTAGTTGAGGATTAGGTGGAGAAGATTTTTGGAGTGAATTAAATGCATTATTTATGTATAAATATGAGTGGTTTTTGTGAGGAAAATACACTTGAATAGATTGAGAGTGTGAGTAGTGAGAAGGTTTCTGCTGGGAGCCTTCGGGAAATTTGTAAAGGGCCAATAATTGGGAAATCAGGCCAAGAAGAAGGACTTCCATTTCAGGTTTGCATGATTAATGAAGGAAATTGATTTGAGTTAATCTCCATTGTATAGCTGTGGGATTGTTGTTTATGAATGCAAAAACAATTGTATGAATCGAATTTGTAATGGACTGACAATCGATTTGAGTAATTGGTGTCGATATTGAAAAAAAACCACAATGCAAACTTACTGAATGTAAAAGGCGTAGAATTGGTGTTGAATTGTTGTATGAAGGATTGTTCACAAATTACAATTAAGTCCACAGGTTTTTATTTGTTATGTCGGCTTGAAATTCAGTTGAATCCATGAAAATGTTAAAGACAGAGCTTGAGCTGGAGAATGGACAGTGTTTTGATAACACAGGTATGTTTTATTTCGATGGAATAAGATAACTATTATGAATCGAATGGAATTAGATTGGACAGCGCTGGAAAAGGAAATCGATTGAGTGTTTTGAATGAATTTAAAAGTATATATCGGAAATAATAGAACGATGGTGAAATGCTGGAAGAGGTAAACTATTGCAGGGTCCAAGTTTTAATGAATGGTTGATTTGTGGATGATTGAAAAATCAAATGTGAAGGAATGAAGGTGAGTTTGGCATACCTGTGCGTCTTTGTAGATGTTAGACGTTAATATTAGCTAGCTCAATTATATAATTAAATGCCAATGGGTAGCGCTGGCAAGATAAGTTGTGGGCTGAAGGTTCAATACTTGGTTTGTATTGAGTTCAAAGGCGAAACCTTGTTATGATGCTTGGTTTGTATTGAGTTCAGATAGGATGTTAAGAATCAAGCATGGGAAGACCCATGAGCGCATGGTCTAGAGTTAATAATTGGAATTTATTCCAATTGTGGAATATTTGAACTCACATTGTTATTGGGTTCTATATACTCATATTGCAGGCATTGAAATAAATCAAATGGAAGTGATGGGTGAGTTTATGGTATTTATGTTGAAGGGCTTCCGCATGATAATGGTAATGTGTGAATTTGCCAGCAATTGGGGTTTTTATTTGGGAAAATGCTGAGATGAATGTTTAAATGCATGGTATTTGGAGATTCTGGGTTTGCAGGGTTGGCCCTGCATCATAAAAATAAAATTCGATATCACACTCATTTAACACAACTTAATTCCCTTTAATATAAAAAATAATCAAGATATAATGACTATGTAATTTATTTGATACAATCTAACTCCATTTATTTGATAAGATGTAACTTATTATTACAAATCACTCCATTTAAATCCAAATAAAATGTAATTCATCATTACAAACCATTCTATTTAAATGTAGTGAATTATCAAAATTATATAATGAAAATTTTGGATAAATGGTGATTAGGTGTTTTGTTAGACACTTTTTAATGTGCAGTAACCAATTGAATTTCTCATCTTAAATTTTCCATCTTTCTTATGAAAAAAATATTACATGTTTCCATGACCATGTGACTTTGAGCATGGATAATTAGTATGACATACCCACTAAATAACAAGATGACTTTACTTGTTTGAACCAGGTATATATATGTGTTGAAAATCATAGTAAAATATATACTTGATGACTTTATTGGAAAGAGTATATATATAAAGAATGGAAATTATAGTAAAAATATACAAAGTTATTTAGATTTTTATCGATAAAATTCTAACATTCTTTATATTAAATTCTAAGACTCTTTATATTAAGATATCACTTTGCTACCTCATACCAAAAACTAATTATATATAAAAAAATATATAAATCCATTTATTTTATACCATCTAATTTTATTTATTTATTTGATGAGATGTAACTTATTATTACAAATTAATCTATTTAAATCCAAATAAGATGTAATTCATCATTACAAATCATTTTATTTAAATGTAGTGAATTATTAAAATAATGTAATGAATAACAATAAAAGTTTTGGATAAATGGTGATCAAATATTTTGTTAGATACTCTTTGATATACAGTCACCAATTGAATTTCTCATTCTGAATTTTCCATCTTTTTCAAAATAATATATAAAACATGATAAAAATATAATCATATCACAATCATTCAACAGAACTTAATTCCCTCTAATATTAAACCTAATAAAAATATAATCCTGCCCAACTTTAAAAAAACAACATTCACTGCAAAATCTATCGGTTATTTTGCATATTCTATTTTAAACCGCCGTTCAAATTTCTTCATCTTTGGGATCCGTAGGATAACTGCCAAGGACCCTCATAAAACTGGTGAACTCCTGCAGTTCAGCCAACGCGTTCTGTACTCGAGTCTCTGCCATGGAAGCTTCAAAGTCTATATAAAAAACATGCTGAAAAGGCTTAACATTTAACCCCATTTCTCCTCGCACCGGATTACTCGTCATCTTCTTCCGCCCGGGGCCTGGACTTCTCTCCAGCTTACTCAAACTAATTCCCCGAGACAAAAACGTGGAGAGAAGTATGAACAGAAAATCCACAGAACCATCGTCATGCCCAATCACGATGCTCGTCTTGTGACGTGGCGGGTGAGCGGCAGGAGGCAGCGGCTTGTGGCTTACCATGGCCGCCTCTGCGCTGTACGTGACAGGGACGCCCTGGTAAGCCACGCGGAACAACCCCTTCTCACAATTTAGTTGCCACTGTGTTTCTCTTATTTCTTTCAGCACTTGCTCTACCGTCGGGCGGGCGTACTCGTTCCGAAAGGAGTCCGGACGGCCGTTGAACATGAACTTGGCGTTGATGGAGAAGGCACTGTCATTCTTGCAGAAGAGGGCGTGAGGTCGAAACTCAGTGGGCGGCCTTTTCCTTATTTTCTCGTCGTTGATAAACAGAGCGGCGATAGAATTGCTGGTCGGTCTCGTGGTGTGTGTCACGCTGAGCGCCATGGCTGCACATTTCAGTGTACGTTAAGCGTTTCAACTTCATATTTATTGTGTAATGCATGTGGGATTATGCATTTGAAAATAGGCCCGATGGATTTAAAATTGATTCACATATCGCAAATGGATTCGTATGTCCCCCACTTTCTTCATTCTTTACGATTATCTTCGTACCCTTCGACCTTGTATATTATTATAAACAATTAGGCGTCGAGCAAAGTGTTTAATAGTAAAGATTCGTCAAGTAAATTTCATGGAAACGAAATTAAAGAAAACCGTTGATAAACAGAGCGGCGATAGAATTGCTGGTCGGTCTCGTGGTGTGTGTCACGCTGAGCGCCATGGTAGTACACATTTCAGTGGAGATTAAGCTTTTTCAACTTCATATTTATTGTGTAACGCATGTGGGATTATGCATTTGAAAATAGGGCGGATGGGTTTAAAATTGATTCAGATATCGCAAATGGATTACTATGTCCCCCACTTTCTTCATTCTTTACGATTATCTTCGTACCCTTAGACTTTGTTTATTATTATAAAAAAATAGGCGTCAAGTAAAGTGTTTAATACTAAAGGTGCGTCAAGTAAGTTTAATGGAAACGACAAGAAAAACGACATTAATGGAAACGTCTTCGTTAAATCTAGTCCGGTCTTTGTGTACACTGAAAAACAAGAAAGGTGCGTCAAGTAAGTTTAATGGAAACGACAAGAAAAACGACATTAATGGAAACCTCTTCGTTAAATCTAGTCCGGTCTTTACGATTATCTTCGTACCCTTAGACTTTGTTTATTATTATAAAAAAATAGGCGTCAAGTAAAGTGTTTAATACTAAAGGTGTGTCAAGTAAGTTTAATGGAAACGACAAGAAAAACGACATTAATGGAAACGTCTTCGTTAAATCTAGTCCGGTCTTTGTGTACACTGAATCTGGTCTCGCTTTAATGAGTGCTGAATATTCTCCGAATCAAATCGCAGCACCGAAAAGGGGCAACCAATATTTCCACTGCTATCAGCCCATTAATGCGGTGGCAGATACACTGCCCACAATTAGATTTAAACAATTTTAAATCTAACGGTGTGCAGTGTATCTGCCACCGCATTAATGGGTCGATAGCAGTGGAACCCGAAAAGGACTCATCGTATAAAGTTGGATAAAAGCTCGCACCTACTCAAAAGCGGATTATATTATTTTATGTCCCTAACTTGTCTAGGAAATTTATCTTTTTCAATATCCATTTTTCAATCGTGGATATTGTAATAGAACGATTTAATATTATGTAATTACGTCGTAAGGCGTTATTATTTGAAAACAACCTTCCTGGCTGCCACTCTGTCTTATTTTGCACCATTAGATAGAATGTTAGACGATTGAAATTTTTTAAGCCATCAGATTAATTGTTAATTAAATATATATATATATATATAATAAACTGTTTACTTAACGGCTTCTTGTTTCTTGATAGGACTTAACCACTTATTGCCCTAAGTTTTGCAAATAAGAAAAGAGGATTTCTCATAGCACACACGAGTAACTACTGAGGAATTGCCACCTCCACCTCCAACTCCATCCTCTACTTTCTCTGGCTCAAACTCAAAACTCTCCCTGTAGCTCTGACGAATGCAGCTTCGCCTACCTCGTAAAGTAATAACTGTTGCATTTAGTTTTATGGCTCTGGTGGCGAAATCCCCCTATGGCTCTGGCAGCGAAATCATAGGCATACGCAGCTTCTTCTAAGGTATCGAAGGTTCCAAGCCAACGGAAATCTTTCATTTTTGGGTTCCTGATTTCTGCAGTGAAATGACCCCATGGACGCCTCCAAACCGTCTGAATCTCTGGGCCTCCTTGCACATGAGGAACCGCCACCTCCACCTCCACCTCCATCCTCTGCTTTCTCTGGCGCAAACTCGCCCACTGTAACTGCTCAGACTCTTCTGGAGAATGTCTTCCAGCGAATGGAGCTTCACCCATCTCTTCAACTAATCACTCTGCTGCATTTATTTTTATGGCTCTCAGCGAAATCCCCGGCTCTTGCAGCTAAATCATATGCATACGCAGCTTCTTCCGCCGTATGGAAGGTTCCAAGCCAAAGGGAATCTTCTTTTTGGGGTTTATTTATTCGATCATTAAATTTTATGGTGAGGAGAGAGGTTAAAGAATATTGACACTTCTCATGACTATCATGACTATCAAATTCCAGAAATTGTTTGACCTCTCTCTTCATTATGAAATTTAGGAAATTGTTTTGACTCTATCATCGTATTCATGAAATATGCAATCGATTCAAAGAAACCAAAACATTTGAAACCATGGAATTTGCAGTCATTTCAATGTCTTAGCCATATTATAAAGTCTCTTAGAGCAGATGAAGTTTTCCATTGGGTAAAGAAGAGATCTAACAAGCTCTACCAAAATTTTGCTAAGCATTATCTAGCACTCGTGCCACATGGTTTGTTTGTAAGTTTTGGAGGAGATATTCATGAAATATGCAATCGATGCAAAGAGACCACAACATTTGAAAACATGAAATTTATAGTCAGTTCAATGTCTTAGCCATATTATAAATTCTCTTAGAGCAGATGAAGCTTTCCATTGCGTAAATAATTTTTGCTAAGAATTATCTAGCACTCGTTCGTTTGTTTGTAAGTTTTGGAGGAAGTTCATTTAGAGTAAAGAACTCTAATTTGGTGAAAAAACTCGCAAGTACCATTGAAGAATGGATTTATGTACTCAAAACTGATTGGCATGTTCCTAAATTTGTTCATGGTAAATGGAAATTCTAAAAATTTTACTTCTTTCTTCTATACTACTCTTTCCTTTGTTACTTCCTTACGGCATTTCCTTTGCAACATCTGGTGCAATTGCTAGTATTATTTTATAATTATGACAAACTTCTAATATGTAACACATGGTGTTATTTAGATAAAGGCGAAGGTCAAATCTTTCAACTATCATAAAAGTAGAGTGAGTAGATTAAGATTTTAGATTGATAAAATATAAAATTTTGAAAGTTAATAAATTAGATTTTAAATACTTTAAAATGCTTATTTTATTTATCAATCATGTTTTTGTTAAATTTTTTAATATATATATATATATATAGTCAAAATAAAATTAATTAAATATTTTAATTTTAAAGTTTAAAATGTTGAACAACATTTTAATCATATTGTGAAAAAAAATATTATTTTTGGTATCTAACCAATATCAAATTAGTTGGCAATGACAAACTGTGGGATAAATAAAAATCTATTTTCTAAACCACTTAGTTAACTTTAATAAATTAATAAATATGAAATAATGAAATTTTTATGGCTTTTGAATGCCATCACTATTAAACATGAGTGACACCAACCAATTTTTATGACTTTTGAATATCATCACTTCATTAAACTTGAGTGAGACCCACAATTTTTAATGGTTTTTGAATGCCATCACTCCATTAAGACTATTATTGCATTGTCAATTCTAAATAATTTTTGGAATATAGAGATAAGGAGTGTAACCACATCAAACATGAGTAAGACTATTACTAGCATTTACATCGAGAGGTATAAAGAAATGTCGATAATGTTTTGGGTTTTCAAATTAAAGGGGATAGACATAACTTCACATGATATTGTTGCGAATACCCAGAATAGTGCATCAACAATACAAAAAAGTGAAATGCTAAAAATTGAGAATGAAACAAAATATTATCTAAAAAGAATACATAGCTACACAACCATTTCATGACTAAAATCATTTTGATGGATCTTGCAACAAAGGAGGAAATGGGACTGGTGTGGTGCTAAGCTCACCCAATAGATGAGAATTTTCTCAAAGTTGTTGAGCCTGGAAACTCCATACAAAGAGGCACTCTTTCTTGGTCGAAGAGTAATTCATTACTACTCATGCTTCCCTATTTCTCTCTATTAAATACCTCCTCTCTTAATAAATTGTACAAGATAATAATCAGGATTCCCTATTTCTCCCTATTAAATACCCTCTCTCTTAATAAATTGTACAAGATAATATTCATTCAATTATAAATATGTTTAAATACAATTGTCATGGCTCATGTCTTATGTGCAGCACAACTGCAACAAAAACATGTTGGCAAACCTTGGGTGTCCAAATCAAGTTCATGATTGGCTCTAACATTAACTTTGATTTGAACATGTCCAATTTTTTTAATTACTGATTTTGATACTTCAACGACTTCTAATAAATAAATAAATTGCATAACTGCTATGAATTGGAAAGTTAAGGTTAATAGTTGTTAGTAAAAAAATATTAATTATGTATAACTCTTGTTATAATTAAAAATTACCCTACTCAAATCCATAACCTATGCCCAACAACACTCCACAAATTTAGCTAAAATGTGGCTAATCATAATGGCCTTTGTAGTTGGAGGTAATGTTTTCATCCCCCACTTTTAAAGATAGGCACCTAAGGCTCTGTGTGTAGTGCTTATGGGAGCCTTGTTCCCTTGGGAGATTGCAGAGTTTGTGTATACGAGAGATGAGGGAAAACATTCCCATTTTGAGAATTTTAGTTTGCTAGCCTTCAATATCCCATATTGGTTAATAGGAAAATTGAATCCTATAGTCTTGCTTTGGAACCAACTAATAAATTGAGATGTCCACACAGTTACGATTTTACTTCTACATAAATAATGATGGGAAGTAACTTCTGGTAAGTATATTTATTTACAGCCTTCAGGGTTAACTCAATTTCTTGAGTACCTGTTGCTAAAGCACCTTGTTAATGGGAGGTCATGAGATCAATTTTCCTCAATAGGGTTAGGAGGTCATGGTATCAATTTTCCTCAATGTCATTAGGGTTAGGATCTAATTAGTTTGGCTGGCAAGACCTTATCCATTTTTTCATTTTTTATGCAAAGACTTGATAAGATTATGGTGGGAAGTAGCTCATGCTAAATATCTTATCTACCTAAGTATGAATTATCTGTAAATAATTTAATTTTGAATGGTTTTCTTGCAAAGCTTAAGAATAAAAAATGACTACACAAATATTTAAAAACAAATGACTACACAAATATTTAGAAACCATGCATGAATATGAATACACAAATATTTAAAATTTGTGCTTGAATATCACAACAATATCTAAAACTTATGGGATAAAATATGTGAGGTAGTTATCCAAATTGCAGTATATTGTGAAATGATGCAATAAGACTTTCAACTTATGATCTAACCAAATATTTCAAAAAAAATTAATAATATTGAAAAATATTTATTTTCAAAAGAAAACATTATAAATTTCATTGGTCAATGTTAAAATAATATTAGTAAATGGGAAATAAACAAAATAAAATAAATATTGTGTTAAAAAAATTATAGTGGTAAATGGACAGTAAAAAAAATAAAAAAATATTGCATCAACATGTTGTTTTATAAAAATATTTTCATAGTTTTATACCATCACATCATTGTTTTTAAACAATTTTGTTGAATCTAATGTACAACATGCTTTCCTTGTATATAGTTGGCATTGAAAGGATAAAAAAATGAATATTTATTTTTTCAAAGTAAAAAAAAAACACGTTTGACTTTGAATGTTTTAAACAATCTTACCTATTGCGGTCACTATTTTACTTATGTATGAAAATGTTTTGTGGATAGATGTTCACCATTTCAAATTTTTTGCTTCAAATATTCTACATAATTCAATTTTCAAAATTCACATATTATACCCTTTAATGTATAATCAATCTGTTTAGAAACATATGATATTAAGTTTTTGTTTCGAAATCTTAATTTTAAATTACACATAATTTTGGACAAATCAAGAGTCTACTACAGTTTCAATTTCCTTTTGTCGCTATAAATCCACTGAGCTGAAATGATATGTCCATAACTCGATCATGTCCATATATAAAATACTATATAAATTTAATACTCCAATATTTAAATATTTTAACTTGGTGCTATTCCCATTCGATCTTTCATTCATAAGGTTTCATACACCTCCACATTTTAAATATACCATTTTTATATGCTTTATGTACATAAAAACAACCAAAGTAGGTTTCATACGCCTCCACATTTGAAATATACCATTTTAATACTATCAAATTCCAGAAATTGTTTGACCTCTCTCTTCATTATGAAATTTAGGAAATTGTTTTGACTCTATCATCGTATTCATGAAATATGCAATCGATGCAAAGAAACCAAAACATTTGAAACCATGGAATTTACAGTCATTTCAATGTCTTAGCCATATTATAAAGTCTCTTAGAGCAAAACTGCTTCATTGCAAAGAAGATCTAACAAGCTCTCACCAAATTTTACAGCATCTTATCTAGCACTGCATACATTGGTTTGTTTGGGGAAGTTTTGAGGAGATATTCATGAAATATGCAATCGATGCAAAGAAACCACAACATTTGAAAACATGAAATTTACAAATACTCAACAAGGTCTTAGCCATATTATAAATTCTCTTAGAGTGCACCTAGCTTTCCTATCACAGAAATAATTTTTTGTATACATTATCTAGCACCTGCTTCCGTTTGTTTGTGTTTTGAGGAAGTTCAATTAGGAGTAAAGAACTCTAATTGGTGAAAATCCCGTAAGTACTATCAAGAATGGATTTATGTACTCAAAATTGATTGGCATGTTCCTAAATTTGTTCATGGTAAATGGAAATTCTAAAAATTTTACTTCTTTCTTCTATACTACTCTTTCCTTTGTTACTTCCTTACGGCGTTTCCTTTGCAACATCTGGTGCAATTGCTGGTATTATTTTATAATTATGACAAACTTGTAATATGTAACACATGGTGTTATTTAGATAAAGGCGAAGGTCAAATCTTTCAACTATCATAAAAGTAGAGTGAGTAGATTAAGATTTTAGATTGATAAAATATAAAATTTTGAAAGTTAATAAATTAGATTTTAAATACTTTAAAATGCTGATTTTATTTATCAATCATGTTTTTGTTAAATTTTTTAATATATATATATATAATCAAAATAAAATTAATTAAATATTTTAATTTTAAAGTTTAAAATGTTGAACAACATTTTAATCATATTGTGAAAAAAAATATTATTTTTGGTATCTAACCAATATCAAATTAGTTGGCAATGACAAACTGTGGGATTAATAAAAATCTATTTTCTAAACCACTTAGTTAACTTTAATAAATTAATAATTATGAAATAATGAAATTTTTATGGCTTTTGAATGCCATCACTCTATTAAACATGAGTGACACCAACCAATTTTTATGACTTTTGAATATCATCACTTCATTAAACATGAGTGAGACCCACAATTTTTAATGGTTTTTGAATGCCATCGCTCCATTAAGACTATTATTGCATTGTCAATTCTAAATAATTTTTGAAATATAGAGATAAGGAGTCTAACCACATTAAACATGAGTAAGACTATTACTAGCATTTACATCGAGAGGTATAAAGAAATGTCGATAATGTTTTGGGTTTTCAAATTAAAGGGGATAGACATAACTTCACATGATATTGTTGCGAATACCCAGAATAGTGCATCAACAATACAAAAAAGTGAAATGCTAAAAATTGAGAATGAAACAAAATATTATCTAAAAAGAATACATAGCTTCACAACCATTTCATGACTAAAATCATTTTGATGGATCTTGCAACAAAGGAGGAAATGGGACTGGTGTGGTGCTAAGGTCACCCAATAGATGAGAATTTTCTCAAAGTTGTTGAGCCTGGAAACTCCATACAAAGAGGCACTCTTTCTTGGTCGAAGAGTAATTCATTACTACTCATGCTTCCCTATTTCTCTCTATTAAATACCTCCTCTCTTAATAAATTGTACAAGATAATAATTAGGATTCCCTATTTCTCCCTATTAAATACCCTCTCTCTTAATAAATTGTACAAGATAATATTCATTCAATTAATAAATATGTTTAAATACAAATTATTAACATGGCTCATGTCTGCAGGTGGCAGCACAATTGGCAAAAAAATATGTTGGCAAACCCTTGTGTATCCAAGCAAGTTCATGCTTGGCTCTAACATTAACTTTGATTTGAACATGTCCAATTTTTTTTTAATTTGATTGATTTTGATACTCAACAACTTCTCTAATAAATAAATAATCATGTTAACCGTTTTGAATTGGAAAAGTTAAGGTTACTAGTTGTTAGTTAAAAAAATATTAATTATGATAACCTTTGTTGCTAATTAAAAAATTACCCGACTCAAATCCATAACCTATGCCCAACAAACACTCCATACAGCTTAGCTAAAATGTGGCTAATCATAATGGCCTTGTAGTTGGAGGTAATGTTTTCATCCCCCACTTTTAAAGATAGGCACCTAAGGCTCTGTGTGTAGTGCTTATGGGAGCCTTGTTCCCTTGGGAGATTGCAGAGTTTGTGTATACGAGAGATGAGGGAAAACCTTCCCATTTTGAGAATTTTAGTTTGCTAGCCTTCAATATCCCATATTGGTTAATAGGAAAATTGAATCCTATAGTCTTTCTTTGGAACCAACTAATAAATTGAGATGTCCACACAGTTACGATTTTACTTCTACATAAATAATGATGGGAAGTAACTTCTGGTAAGTATATTTATTTACAGCCTTCAGGGTTAACTCAATTTCTTGAGTACCTGTTGCTAAAGCACCTTGTTAATGGGAGGTCATGAGATCAAATTTCCTCAATATGGTTAGGAGGTCATGGTATCAATTTTCCTCAATGTCATTAGGGTTAGGATCTAATTAGTTTGGTCGGCAAGACCTTATCCATTTTTTCATTTTTTATGCAAAGACTTGATAAGATTATGGTGGGAAGTAGCTCATGCTAAATATCTTATCTACCTAAGTATGAATTATCTGTAAATAATTTAATTTTGAATGGTTTTCTTGCAAAGCTTAAGAATAAAAAATGACTACACAAATATTTAAAAACAAATGACTACACAAATATTTAGAAACCATGCATGAATATGAATACACAAATATTTAAAATTTGTGCTTGAATATCACAACAATATCTAAAACTTATGGGATAAAATATGTGAGGTAGTTATCCAAATTGCAGTATATTGTGAAATGAAGCAATAAGACTTTCAACTTATGATCTAACCAAATATTTCAAAAAAAATTAATAATATTGAAAAATATTTATTTTTCAAAAGAAAACATTATAAATTTCATTGGTCAATGTTAAAATAATATTAGTAAATGGGAAATAAACAAAATAAAATAAATATTGTGTTAAAAAACTTATAGTGGTAAATGGACAGTAAAAAAAATAAAAAAAAATATTGCATCAACATGTTGTTTTATAAAAATATTTTCATAGTTTTATACCATCACATCATTGTTTTTAAACAATTTTGTTGAAGCTAATGTACAACATGCTTTCCTTGTATATAGTTGGCATTGAAAGGATAAAAAAATGAATATTTATTTTTTCATAGTAAAAAAAAACACGTTTGACTTTGAATGTTTTAAACAATCTTACCTATTGCGGTCACTATTCTACTTATGTATGAAAATGTTTTGTGGATAGATGTTCACCATTTCAAATTTTTTTGCTTCAAATATTCTACATAATTCAATTTTCAAAATTCACATATTATACCGTTTAATGTATAATCAATCTGTTTAGAAACATATAATATTAATTTTTTGTTTCGAAATCTTAATTTTAAATTACACATAATTTTGGACAAATCAAGAGTCTACTACAGTTTCAATTTCCTTTTGTCGCTATAAATCCACTGAGCTGAAATGATATGTCCATAACTCGATCATGTCCATATATAAAATACTATATAAATTTAATACTCCAATATTTAAATATTTTAACTTGGTGCTATTCCCATTCGATCTTTCATTCATAAGGTTTCATACACCTCCACATTTTAAATATACCATTTTTATATGCTTTATGTACATAAAAACAACCAAAGTAGGTTTCATACGCCTCCACATTTGAAATATACCATTTTAATACTATCAAATTCCAGAAATTGTTTGACCTCTCTCTTCATTATGAAATTTAGGAAATTGTTTTTACTCTATCATCGTATTCATGAAATATGCAATCGATGCAAAGAAACCAAAACATTTGAAACCATGGAATTTACAGTCATTTCAATGTCTTAGCCATATTATAAAGTCTCTTAGAGCAGATGAAGTTTTCCATTGGGTAAAGAAGAGATCTAACAAGCTCTACCAAAATTTTGCTAAGCATTATCTAGCACTCGTGCCACATGGTTTGTTTGTAAGTTTTGGAGGAGATATTCATGAAATATGCAATCGATGCAAAGAAACCACAACATTTGAAAACATGAAATTTACAGTCAGTTCAATGTCTTAGCCATATTATAAATTCTCTTAGAGCAGATGAAGCTTTCCATTGCGTAAATAATTTTTGCTAAGCATTATCTAGCACTCGTTCGTTTGTTTGTAAGTTTTGGAGGAAGTTCATTTAGAGTAAAGAACTCTAATTTGGTGAAAAAACTCGCAAGTACCATTGAAGAATGGATTTATGTACTCAAAACTGATTGGCATGTTCCTAAATTTGTTCATGATAAATGGAAATTCTAAAAATTTTACTTCTTTCTTCTATACTACTCTTTCTTTTGTTACTTCCTTACGGCGTTTCCTTTGCAACATCTGGTGCAATTGCTAGTATTATTTTATAATTATGACAAACTTGTAATATGTAACACATGGTGTTATTTAGATAAAGGCGAAGGTCAAATCTTTCAACTATCATAAAAGTAGAGTGAGTAGATTAAGATTTTAGATTGATAAAATATAAAGTTTTAAAGTTAATAAATTAGATTTTAAATACTTTAAAATGCTGATTTTATTTATCAACTATGTTTTTGTTAAATTTTTTAATATATATATATATATATATATATATATATATATATATATATATATATATATATATATATATATATATATATATAATCAAAAATTAATTAAATATTTTAATTTTAAAGTTTAAAATGTTGAACAAATATTTTAATCATATTGTGAAAAAAAAAATATTATTTTTTTGGTATCTAACCAATATCAAATTAGTTGGCAATGATAAACCGTGGGATAAATAAAAATTTGCCCTAAACCACTTAGTTAACTTTAATAAATTAATAAATATGAAATAATGAAATTTATGGCTTTGAACATATCACTCATTAAACATGAGAGTGACACCAACCAATTTTTATGACTTTTGAATATCATCACTTCATTAAACATGAGTGAGACCCACAATTTTTAATGGTTTTTGAATGCCATCACTCCATTAAGACTATTATTGCATTGTCAATTCTAAATAATTTTTGAAATATAGAGATAAGGAGTCTAACCACATCAAACATGAGTAAGACTATTACTAGCATTTACATCGAGAGGTATAAAGAAATGTCGATAATGTTTTGGGTTTTCAAATTAAAGGGGATAGACATAACTTCACATGATATTGTTCTGAATACCCAGAATAGTGCATCAACAATACAAAAAAGTGAAATGCTAAAAATTGAGAATGAAACAAAATATTATCTAAAAAGAATACATAGCTACACAACCATTTCATGACTAAAATCATTTTGATGGATCTTGCAACAAAGGAGGAAATGGGACTGGTGTGGTGCTAAGCTCACCCAATAGATGAGAATTTTCTCAAAGTTGTTGAGCCTGGAAACTCCATACAAAGAGGCACTCTTTCTTGGTCGAAGAGTAATTCATTACTACTCATGTTTCCCTATTTCTCTCTATTAGATACCTCCTCTCTTAATAAATTGTACAAGATAATAATCAGGATTCCCTATTTCTCCCTATTAAATACCCTCTCTCTTAATAAATTGTACAAGATAATATTCATTCAATTAATAAATATGTTTAAATACAAATTATTAACATGGCTCATGTCTGCAGGTGGTAGCATAATTGGCAAAAAAACATGTTGGCAAACCCTTGTGTATCCAAGCAAGTTCATGCTTGGCTCTAACATTAACTTTGTTTTGAACATGTCCAATTTTTTTTTTAATTTGATTGATTTTGATACTCAACAACTTCTATAATAAATAAATAATCATGTTAACCGTTGTGAATTGGAAACGTTAAGGTTACTAGTTGTTAGTTAAAATATATTAATTATGATAACCTTTGTTGCTAATTAAAAAATTACCCAACTCAAATCCATAACCTATGCCCAACAAACACTCCATACAGCTTAGCTAAAATGTGGCTAATCATAATAGCCTTGTAGTTGGAGGTAATGTTTTCATCCCCCACTTTTAAAGATAGGCACCTAAGGCTCTGTGTGTAGTGCTTATGGGAGCCTTGTTCCCTTGGGAGATTGCAGAGTTTGTGTATACGAGAGATGAGGGAAAACATTCCCATTTTGAGAATTTTAGTTTGCTAGCCTTCAATATCCCATATTGGTTAATAGGAAAATTGAATCCTATAGTCTTGCTTTGGAACCAACTAATAAATTGAGATGTCCACACAGTTACGATTTTACTTCTACATAAATAATGATGGGAAGTAACTTCTGGTAAGTATATTTATTTACAGCCTTCAGGGTTAACTCAATTTCTTGAGTACCTGTTGCTAAAGCACCTTGTTAATGGGAGGTCATGAGATCAATTTTCCTCAATAGGGTTAGGAGGTCATGGTATCAATTTTCCTCAATGTCATTAGGGTTAGGATCTAATTAGTTTGGCTGGCAAGACCTTATCCATTTTTTCATTTTTTATGCAAAGACTTGATAAGATTATGGTGGGAAGTAGCTCATGCTAAATATCTTATCTACCTAAGTATGAATTATCTGTAAATAATTTAATTTTGAATGGTTTTCTTGCAAAGCTTAAGAATAAAAAATGACTACAAAAATATTTAAAAACAAATGACTACACAAATATTTAGAAACCATGCATGAATATGAATACACAAATATTTAAAATTTGTGCTTGAATATCACAACAATATCTAAAACTTATGGGATAAAATATGTGAGGTAGTTATCCAAATTGCAGTATATTGTGAAATGATGCAATAAGACTTTCAACTTATGATCTAACCAAATATTTCAAAAAAAATTAACAATATTGAAAATGGACAGTAAAAAAATAAAAAAATATTGCATCAACATGTTGTTTTATAAAAATATTTTCATAGTTTTATACCATCACATCATTGTTTTAAAACAATTTTGTTGAAGCTAATGTACAACATGCTTTCCTTGTATATAGTTGGCAGTGAAAGGATAAAAAAATGAATATTTATTTTTTCATAGTAAAAATAAACACGTTTGACTTTGAATGTTTTAAACAATCTTACCTATTGCGGTCACTATTTTACTTATGTATGAAAATGTTTTCTGGATAGATGTTCACCATTTCAAATTTTTTTGCTTCAAATATTCTACATAATTCAATTTTCAAAATTCACGTATTATACCCTTTAATGTATAATCAATATGTTTAGAAACATATGATATTAAGTTTTTGTTTCGAAATCTTAATTTTAAATTACACATAATTTTGGACAAATCAAGAGTCTACTACAGTTTCAATTTCCTTTTGTCGCTATAAATCCACTGAGCTGAAATGATATGTCCATAACTCGATCATGTCCATATATAAAATACTATATAAATTTAATACTCCAATATTTAAATATTTTAACTTGGTGCTATTCCAATTCGATCTTTCATTCATAAGGTTTCATACACCTCCACATTTTAAATATACCATTTTTATATGCTTTATGTACATAAAAACAACCAAATTAGGTTTCATACGCCTCCACATTTGAAATATACCATTTTAATATACTTTAGGTACATAAAGTAACTAAATTGAGCTTAACAAATAGGAACGACATTTGTGCATGACCCTCATTTGACCTTACACTCGCTCTTTAAATATATAGTGCTCCATAAAAATTTGACTTCCATTCCAATTCCTTACCAATGGCCTTTAAAAATAGCTCAAATAGTAGCCGCCTTCTTCCGTGGGAGCGATGCCAAGAGATAAAAAATAGGTGCCATCCCATGTCATGTGTAATTGTTATATTCCATGATAATACTCTCAACACTGACCCCACTTTCAACCTTTCAACCTTACATGAGTATAAATGATTTAACATGTCTTGAAACGTTATAAGGCCTTACCTCATATTATCAATATGTCACATATATTTATGAAACCTTATGCCATTTCCATATAAAGCTATACCACGCATAAACTTAATTCACCTTATCTGAAAATACAAATATTTAAATGCCCCTTCAATTCGATAGTTCCCCAATTCAACTTTTTATACCAGTACATACATTACGACTATCTCATATAGTTCCAAGCATCATTTCGATATGAAGGTATATTTTCATCGATAGGGTATTAAAAACACGATACTTTTAAGAACCTCCGCATCTTACATATTTAAACGATTTAAATCCCCTCACATCCAAGCTCGCTGAGAGACTCAAAAGTTCCACCCTTGGAACCATGCCTTCGCTCTAACCCAATGCAAAAATGATATTACTTTTTTGTTTCGAAATCCTAATTTTGAAGTACACATAATTTTGGACAAATCAAGAGTCAACTACCATTGCAATTTCCTTTTGCCCAAACAATCTAAGCTAGAAAATTACTATGCTAGAGTTATCTGCTTCAGCATGTATGGAATAATTGATTTGGTCTAAAGTTCAATGTAGTCTCAATGAATTTAATATAATTGACAACGAATTTATCTTGCAGGTGATTGAAATATGAGACAAATAGTTTTTATTGAGAGAAAAGAGAGGAGAAGGTTGAGTATGTGCAATAGAAGAGATAGACCAACCTCAGGGTTGGGGAATGGCAGGCTAGGGCATATCTAATGGCTCATTCAGCATATTAGAATTAAGACTCAGGAAATTTATCCACAATTCCTCGGAAATAATTGAGAGTTCCCTTGTCTTCTATCGCCCACCCATTGAACCCAACCAGTGAGACACGAAATCAAATTTATTTAGCTCCATCCATGTTGGTATTGTGATACGAGAGAGATATATCACCCACCCATTGAACCCAGCCAGTGAAACATGAAATCAAATTTATTTAGTTCCACCCATGTTGGTGTTGTGATACTAGAGAGATATATTGATTGAGTTTCTTAAGTTTCCACGATACGAGAGAGATTCCCCCCATAACATGACACTGGAAACATCGATCCAACACAACATGGATTGGGCCAAGAGCATGCACCACATGGATTGGGCAAGGAACAAGCACCAGAACAAATGAGAGGTGGATTTCTCTCCAACGACGATTTGAAACGGTTGGTTTAAAACCATTTCTAGCTTCTCACATAGGAATGCGTCACATTCATCATCTAGTATTTACTTCAGCTTCTGGTTTTCCTTTCCTAGCAGAAACAATTCAATTCATTTACTCTGTAGCTAGTGCAGAAGAAATTCCTTGCATGCCTCTCTGTGACATCATTTCCATGCATCTTTGGCATTATTCAATCCCTCGTGATTGTAGCTTTATGTGAAGGGATCCAAGAATGTGGAAGGTGTCCTATGAATGATAACTCTTTACTTATTTATAGGCAGTAAGTACTATTGTTTCCTTGATTACCGACTGATCTAAATTACAGTGATGACATGAATTTCTCCAAAATTTAATAACAGAAATTAACAGATATTAGGAACACAGACAATAATAGTTATAAAGACTAAGTGTGTTACAAAGAATTGATATGGTGTATTGATAGATGAGGTCATGTCTTTGTTGTACCATATTAACCTATTCAAACTATAACCATGGTTCTAATTATCATCTTGTTGGTGGTTGCGGTTTTTTTTCCCAGTTTTTATTTGTTTGCTGTGTGGAATTATTTGTATTTTGTATCATTTCAGAAATATTATTATAAAATGATTCTATTTCTTATAGAATTTACTCTCCTTCCTTCCTTGTTCTTGAGAACAATAAGCTGCATCATGGGCTTCTCTTGTTGGGAGCTCTTCAACTTTGTCATATTTTTAATTTGTTTGGAACACTAACTAGACGTTGATGTAAAATTTTGTTTGTTTTTGTGGGTCTATATATGTGGGCATGCCTTCAGTTTCATGTAGTTTTCAGTTTTTGGGTCATCCTCTTTTTTATTTTGATCTTCCCTGTAGATTTCGAGTTGGGTGTCCTATTATTGCCAGAAACAATCTATCTGTTTCCGTGGTTTTGAAGCTGTAGAAACCCTGCAAGTCAGGGTAGCATAACATCAATTCAAAACAGTAAATATTTTTTACAAGGCTAGAGATTTGGGCAACTATTTTTTATCAGTGAGGGTGCTTGGATTAACACTAGATAATGGGTTTCTCAATAAAAATAGGGAAATTGGATCTGATCTCACTGGGGAGGGCAGTTGAAATTAACACATAATATGTTGTTGTTTTCGAGTTTATATTGAATTCTTCCAAGTCTTTGGAACTTGTGTTTCAGAAATATGCCATTATTTTTCCAAGTTATCCAATTTATGAATTTTAATAGGAGTACAAACCTCAATTCTAAGTGAGCATTATATGTATGGTGTTATACCATATTTCTGATTTTTTTTGCAGAATACAGTACTAAAGTCTAAGTAAGCATTGTATGGATGGTGCTCTGTCATATTTCTGATTTTTTTGCACAGGACCATGAGAAATTTGAAAAAAATCGAACACTGCTACACAGATGAGGGACTACACAAAATTTCTGAAAATTGTCGGACATATTCAAGTTTGAACTGCTGCAAAGATCAAGGACAAAGTGACATTTCTGAGAATTGTTTCGCGAATTCAAGTTTGAACTGAACTGGTACAAATATCAAGGACAAAGTGAAATTTCTGAAAATTGTTTCAAAGAATCAAGTTTGAACTGAACTGCTGCAAAGATCAAGGACAAAGCAAAATGTGTGAAAATTGTTTCACAGGTTCAAGTTTGAATTACTGCACAGGTCAGGGACTACACAAATTTTCTGAAAATTGTTGCACAGATTCAAGTTTGAACTGCTGCAAAGATTAGGGACTAACGGAATTTATGAAAATTGTTTCACGGATTCAAGTTTGAACTGCTGCACAGGTCAGGGACTACGCTAAATTTCTGAAAAAAAAAATTGCTCATATTCAAATTTGAACTGTTGCAGAGAACAAGGTACTACATGAAATTTCTTAAAAATGTTGTACAAGTCTTCCCCTAACATTAAAAATGAAGAAATTTATTGTTGTACAGGCCTTCCTGTAACATGGAAAATGAATAAATTTACTGCAGGGCCCACTTTTACTGAATGATACTACCGCGAATTTCACTGTAACTAATGATATTCCTTGTGAAAATGAGCTCTTGCTCATGATCTCTTTCCCTTGTACCGAGGTGCATGGCCTGCTTTTACTAAATGATACTACCATCGCTTTCACTGTAATTAAATGATAATCCTTATGAATGCGAGCTCTTGCTCTTAATCTCTTGCTTTTGTATTGGGGTATTGGGAAACACTCTTGAACTCTTTCTCTTGTACTGGGGTACTAGGGAACTGTTGAGATTGGCACTGTTGTGATTTGTTGATATTTGCGCAAGCTATCCAGGATGACGAATCTCAACAGTGTCACCAACAAGAACTTCATAATAAAATTCCTATCAGCATAATTACATTGTCAATTCCAAATAATTATTTAAATATAAAGATAAAGAGTCTAACCAATTTCGAGGAGTCTAACAACTTTCCTCTTTAAAAGTCAAATCAAATCCAATTAACTTTAATATGCTAAATATTAAATATCAAATATTTTAAATTTAAATTTAAAATTAAAAATAATTTCATGGTAAAAAATTCACTTAAATATTATAACAAAAAATTAGAGTAATGATAGGGCGTAGATTATTGTTTATCGAAAACCACCTTTATAGTGATTAAACAAAGATAAAATCCAACAAAATTCATAGTGTTCATTATAATTCCACACGATAAACTTTTCAAGGGCGTGTTTTCTCCATTCCTACGGGTTTCGACCACTTTCAATTTGATTTAAAACTTCAGATTTGTGGAGAAAAGAAATGAACTCGAACTTGAATTTTGTTTTTTTCTTAAGTCAAATTAATTCAAATAAAATAGAATAGAATTTCAATTAACCATTTATAAAATAGCTCTAATAAGTTGTCTATAACATTTCAGTTTATTTATTATTATTTTTAAAATATTCTAAAAAGTAATAAAAAAATTAATAATTTATTTTAAATGATTATTTGGATTTAAGCTGATATGTTAAATCTAATAACTAGATTCATTATTAGGATAAGAAAAGGGAGAGAAATGTATAAATGAATTGTAACATCCACTTTTAACCCTTTAGACATGGTAAAAAAAAAGTGTTAACATTATGCTCGTGCATTCATTAATTAAATTTATCTGTCAATCAAATCTTACAGAACATGAATATTTTCATGAAATGGTTTAATTAAAAGCTAATGGGTATGAGTTTAATCAATTCAACTGTATCTATGCATTTGATATATATATAACGACATCATATCCGTATTGTATCATGTAAGTCTTTATTGCTCGAGGACAACTCGCATATTCATTGATTAAGCATGAACGCCTAGGGTTATTTACATGGTTTCAATGGCCTTAATACCTACACACAAACCTATGAAATTGTTTAATATTTCACATCTACTTTGGATGCCAACCATCCTAAGTTTCCCAACCGTTAGATGGCAGGAGGTCCGGCTAGCACTTGGCACCTTCTCTCCGTTGATCTTGAGATGATCGAACAGTGGAGATATTCAAGAGGGAAGTTAAGGTTATACCCTATCTGAATACGCCTTTCTATTGTCATTATTTTTCTTGTCGCTATCGAGAGTCACTTTGCACATTGCAGGGGCAACATCTCTAACCCTTTTTCTCATGGCGAACCCTCTTCATGGGATTCTACTTCATTTGAATAGGCATGCCGTATAATACGCACCCATCCACACAGATGAGCACTTGATGGTTGCGTCGAATGGTTTTTCGGTTTACAGTTATTTTGTTGATTGTGATTTCCTTTGGATCATCTAGTTATTGTCACGGTGTTCTCTGTTGTTAGGCGAACATGATACTACTTTTTCTTTCCTGAACACGGTGAGGGTTGTTTCTACAACGAATTTTGGTGAAAAACCCTAAGAGGTTTTCTCCCTTGCCGCCTTCTGGTTAGTTGTTGATGCTCGCCGTGACTTTCTAGGTAAATTCGTCTACAATATTTTTTTTTTAACATTAGACTTCCAATGTTTTATCTTTTTATAATGGTAGCTGCAGTGCATCTTAAAAATTACCCAATACATGTTGTTCCTGAGTGCCTGAGGGGTTTTGGTCCGTGCTCTTATTAGCTGCCCCTCCACCAAATCTTTGCAAGAGCGGTTACCAGGTACATTAATGAATTTTTTAGTGGTGCCCACTTAGAGCTCGACCCAAAATTTACAACATTCTTCATAGTTTCAATTTTTCATTGGCATGCCACAATGGCTATATTGCCAAGGGTTTTCTCCTCACGAAACCTATCAATTTCCTTGGTTTTTAAATTAAGAGTTGTAGGTTTTAGTGCAATGTATAACTGTATAATATTTGTTTAACTGTATGGCAATAATTTACATATTTACTGGTTTGCCTCTGTGCATCGAGGTTATAGGCAGTTGGTTTATTGAATTACAGATTTTAAACCTTGAACACTCAAGGCGTTATCGATGTTTTAGTGGTTTGATTTTTAAGGTTAACTAGACAACTATTGGTTCTAATTTTTTTTTGGGGGGGGGGGAATGGAACCATTCTAAATCAGCAAGGACTTGTCGTAGGGTTTTACGTGTTTGTTAGTCCTTCACTTAATACAAAACAAGGGTTTGATTCATGGTTCTTGTATTTTATTCATGGATAGAGCATAATGCTACATTTCCAATATATAAAAAAATATTTGTTTTCCAATGGTTGATTTTGTCATTTTCTATGCTTGAATGTTTAAGTTCTATTCCCAGTTGAAGCCTTCCTATGTACTGGGTTGTATTGTAGTTTGTCTTTTATTTTTTTTCCGCAACATTTGGGGTATATGAATATCATTTGAACCCTTATTTCATTGTATAGTTTTTCTATGATTACAACATTTCAGTATTTAAATTTGAATTAACAACTTTCTAGATTAGTAACTCGCACTATTACATTTCTTCTGTCAGTTATATTTACATTATTCTCCATATCACCTCCAATAAGTACGCTATTGTATGGAATGCTTGTAGACTTAATATGTAAGTGGTTTACACGAACACTTAGAGAGGAAAATGTTGTCTCTAGTCTCATTCAGAAGCACAGCTAAACCTCTCAAGCGATAGAACCACAATTTTTACAATTTCAAACTTAACAAAAACCTCTTAAATGCAAAAAGCAGTTTCCAAAATAAGGACTATTTAAAGGTAGACATATAAAAATATAGACCTTTACCATTAAGATTTTTGTATATAAAATCACTTTCTATCTTGTTCATAATATGCCATAAAATGACAAGCACAATATTTTCTGTCTATTTTCTCTTAAGACAAGTCACCTCTAATCTATGAAAAGAAATGCAACCATCTTTGCTATCATATTTCTTATTTTTAATGCCCAAACATGCATTATATTAGCATTGCAGAATTATCCCCTAACTAAACTTTGAATTTCGACATTCAAAAAATATTCTACACAATAACCATATTTGCATAGTTACTTATCTATTTTCAATGGGAAAAATTACACAACTTAGATGGTCCTCCCAAACTTGAGAAGGGAAATCATGTCCTCTTCTCCCCATCGAGCTTCCACTCCTGGAAAAATTCCATAGTTGCTTCACAATTTAACCCCTAGGGCAATGGGACAATAGTCCAGCCTCTAGTATCGAGATCTAGGTTTCTCCACTGACTCCTAGTCCAGCTCGGGAATCTTTCCTCAGGCAGCTTCCTGCCTATCACAGACCGTTATCTACTCTTGTTTCCTCTAGTCTCTTCACAGACCCTCCTAGAAAAGTTAGAACCAACCCCTTTCTCTCTTCAGATTTCCTATAAATCTGCAGAAGGGTGGTTATAATTGTGCAACTGTCCAAACTGTCTAGGGCTGAAATTCGTTACCAGCTAACTTTTCCTTTAATATGTAAAAGTACTTATAATATTCATAACAGAAAATAAATTACAACTATTCATTTGTTC
This sequence comes from Pinus albicaulis, assembly GCA_034641835.2. Classification (NCBI taxonomy): domain Eukaryota; kingdom Viridiplantae; phylum Streptophyta; class Pinopsida; order Pinales; family Pinaceae; genus Pinus; species Pinus albicaulis. The sequence continues at coordinate 1,609,504,313 of CM076584.1, read as the reverse complement.
ACTTGAGTTATTTAACTGAGTTTGTAATAACATAATTACCATAGCAACTTTAAATAAGTCTTTAAACAATCATGAGGGTTACATATTCCCCCTCTCAGCCTAACACCATCCTCGATGTTCATTCCAATCCATGGAAAATATCTGGATAAGCTCTCTTCATCAAACCTTCATCTTCCCACACGGCTTCTTTTGGGCTAAAGTGCATCCACTGCACATTAACTTGGGCGAAAACTCGCCTCCGCAACGTGGCTTCTCTCTAGTAGAGTATACATAGGGTTTCTCCCCTGAATTCTTCGTCCGATTTGACATGCCAATCATTACAATATTCATTAATTTGTGATTATAAACTTGAACATAATTTTTTTTTAAATCATTTACAACACCTACCTAAAATTATTTCCAATTAATTATATGTCGGTGGTCATATATGTATTTATTTAACAGAGAAATGTGAAAGACATTATGGACCTTCACATAGCTAGGGAGGGCAATCTGGTAGGCCACCGGCCCTATTCTTTCCAAGATCTAGAAAGGTCCGCAAAATCAAGGTGCTAACTTAACACTCCCATCCCACTACAGGGAACTTTTCCTGGGTTTAATTCTCAAGTGAACGTGATCTCCCACTTGAAATATTGGAAGAAATCAATATATGTTATGAAACCAACTCACAAAATAGAAGAAAAGATAGATCGATGACTTATAAATCAACGTCTTCGATGGGGAAACCTCCTTTATATTACATAAATGAACAATTATGGGATGATAAAAATGAAAAACCTCCTCTCTATATATAGGAGTCCAAGGGGTCACAATATAATCCTAGCTGACATAACAATAATAATGTAAGGTCACAACAATAACAATAGTGGGCTTCTATGGGGCACAATAATAACGATATGGGGACTACATGGGCACAAAAATAAAAATAAGGGGGCCACACTAACAATAACAATAAGTGGATACACTAGTATTATAGGGACCTAACATACCCCTCTTGTTCAAAAAAATTTTGTCCTCAACGCATGTAGGATTATGCATTTGAAAATAGGGCGGATGGGTTTAAAATTGATTCAGATATCGTAAATGGATTACTATGTCCCCCACTTTCTTCATTCTTTACGATTATCTTCGTACCCTTAGACTTTGTTTATTATTATAAACAATTAAGCGTCAAGTAAAGTGTTTAATAGTAAAGGTGTGTCAAGTAAATTTAATGGAAACGACATTAATGGAAACGTGTTCGTTGAATCTTGTCCAGTCTTTGTGTTCACTGAATCTGGTCTCGCTTTATTGAGTGTTGAATATTCTCTGAATAAAATCGTAGCACCGAAAAGAAGTTGTCTACCGAGCCCGTGAAATAGCTCGGACGGAAGAAAACCGTCGGAATCTGGTCAACTAAAGCTCAAAAAATCAGGTGCTTGGAGTGTTTAGAATCCATTTTTGATGCTGGAAATGGATTCATCACTATCAAAAACCCTTAGGGCACTCAAAATACTAAAGTTTAACAACTGTAAACAAGATTCTTGGAAAAAATTTGCCGAATTTTCTGAAAATCATTGCTGAATTTTGAGTGAAAACGCGGCCTTTTTAGACTATGCGCACCGAAAAAACTCATCGTATAAAGTTGGATAAAAGCTCGCACCCACTCAAAAGCGGATTATATTATTTTATGTCCCTAACTTGTCACGGAAATTTGTCTTTTTCAATATCCATTTTACAATCGTGGATATTGTAAAAGAATGATTTAATATTATGTAATATTATTACACCGAAGGTGTTCTATTGTGGAGCTTTTCGTAGCGACACTGTAGAGATTCGTCGTCTTCGACACAATCTCCGACACGTGTCAAGTACCACCTGTCTAGTTCAGGCCCTGTTGTTGGCTCCTTGTGGTTTGACTTGCTCTGCGCAGACTTGCAATGACGGTCGATCCTCTCGGTTGATGACGCCAAGGCTAAGCTCCCGTAGCGCGACGCGGAGATTTTCCATGGCCTGGACTAAGAATTCAGCGAGCTCCGGTGTGAGGGGCAGGACTTCGTTGCCCACTGAGATAACAGAGATGCGCGTGGCTGGGAAGAAGCGCTTCACGTATTTGAAAACCCAGCGGAGCGACTCGGTCTTCTTGCAAGCCAAACGCCGGATGAAGCCGTTGGGCACGTCCACCATCAGAGAGATCCATGTGAACACAAACGCTCTGCAATAAGCACAGTGGCTCTGCAATCTTCATGCTCTGTCTCCTTTGGTGATGGTGCACTCTGCGGGCTCGATGGCTAGTCTGCTGGCTTGGATTGATAATTTTCAGGACAGCAGGATTGCAAGTTTACGGATAATTTCAGGCCTTAAGATTGTGCGTGATGATAATTTTGACCAAATTGCGGGCTCATTATCAATTCTGCACTTTCTTCATAATCCCGTGGGCGTTCGTTTTCAGTGCTGAAAGGTCCCCGAACAAAGAGAGCGGTCCCGTGACTCTGTCAACTAGATTAATCCTAGATTATCCTCTGTGGTTAAATATTGTTATGTATCTATTCATATGTTGATAAGTAACCAACAACGAAGAAACAAATAAAAAATTTTGAATCCTGTGCGGTAATCACAACACCGATAAAAGTCATTCCTCGAACCTTGAATGTGAAGGCAGTTGCTGACGAGCCATATTTTCTAGGCTAATTTTCCATCGTAGTTCTGACTTAGTTTCCAAAACAACGATGTCAATTAGGTTCGATATCGACTATTAATCCACTTTGAAACTGAATGTTTGATATGTGCTTGTTTTTTCGTCTGAGTGCGCAAAATAACAATATCCAGTGGAGAAAGATATCTGAACTGGGATATTACTTCTTCCTGCAATGTTACAACATTAACCTTTTGTAACCATTATTCTGAAACATAGCCAAATCTGCGCTAAAACAAATTTAAACAAAAGAACCGATCCTCTGACAAACTAGACCCTTAATGACTTGAAATTCGATTCATCAAATCACTCTCATCTGTAAGTGTGTCCTCGCAGGATCATGACAAAGATTGAATTCAGAGTCTTCTGCCAGAACAAAAGACACATCACGGGGACTTATTTCACCATGGTCCCCGTGATGTGTCTTTTGTGTCTTTTGTTCTGGGAGCAGAGGGATTCGTTGTTTGTCTGTGGGCGAGCAGAGTGTCATTTTGCCTGTGTTTTTCGCCTTTCGTTGGGGTTGTTTTACTTTTTTCAAACATTTTCTTAGCGGTTTCCACCGTTCTCTAGCAACAGCTTCTTTTACTACCATAGATTTTGGTTTTTTTGGTTCTGCCTCTTTTAAAATATTGTTTCCGGTTTTTCTGCGTTTTATGTCAAGCATGGCCATGCTATTTGTGGTTTTGGTATATTGTTTTTTCTTTTCTGTTTGTTTACCATTTTTTCCATGGTTTTATGTGAAAATAAAGGCCGCCAAAAATAGCCCAGCCGGCAAAGGTGAAGGTAAGTATGCATAGGGTCATTTATTTATTTTTGTGAACTCAAAAATTGTGGTCGCTGACGTCAACTCTTGTCTGATGTGCTATAAATCTGCCTGACCTATTGAAATCTGGCCAGAGTGAGGAGCGAGATGGAGAAATAGCAATTGCGATGACAAGGAAAACGGATAATATTTGGAGGTACCTCTTACGAAATTACAGGTGTTAAGGTATGAAACAGTATACAAGCCCCGCATGAAAATCAATGCATATAATTATTATTGTTTAAACTTTCGCTCCGTTTCCTGCGGCGTCAGACACTTTTGAAACTCTTGGCTTGCTGCCGAAACAACAGCGCGATCTGCTAACCATATCAATCTTCCCTCTGTAAATCCAAATCCAGTTCCTCTACCTGTCACACCGATCTTTTATATGTTGCAAGACTCCTCGCATGGCATACACAGGGCAATGAAAATGAACGAACAGAGAGGCACAGAGGAGGGCAAGAGAAATGGATTCATCCTTTACGCCACCGGGAAATAAATATAAATAGTTTTTGTCTCGTAGCTGTCTGAGTGGGGACCGGATCCCGGCCTACCTTATTTTTTTTAAGAAATATTTTCTTTGGCTCTCACTGACACCCAAACAGGAGCGGATTCCTAAATTGAACGCATCCCCAATCTCAATTGAAGTGAGCGGTTTTGAACGAAGATACCACTGGTATCACGAAGCTTCAAGCCGGCAAGTAGTTTCTTTGAAATTAACACGATGTTGGTCTTTGGTTGACGCGTCTCCAATGTACTTGGACCAGATCCATTTATTGAGTCACTTCTAAATCAGATCATTGCTCTGCATACTTGGGCACAGGGTCAGACCTTAGGTTAATTCCCATTCTTATTCATTAAACTTCTCACGCCTTCCTCCCCTTCCCGCCGTCCGATCTCCTTCGCCCTGATCAACGGTTCGGGTGCATTTCGCTACGCGTCCCTCGTCGGACTTTAACTCGCGAAATTTCACGCTAATAAAACCACTTGGGACACGCGGCAGATTCCCTATGGAATCGCTGCCCGACCCATGAATACCGCTCAATGTCGAGAGGCAGTGCGGAATAGGGCAATCCGCCCTTGGAAATCCACTGTGGTTTTTTTGTACAGTAATTAACCACGGCTATGCACTCGAATCTTCGGTACCATTCCTCTAAAATTGGCGCAACTCTCCAATCTGTAGCACTCGTTGCCTTCAGAACTTGGTAAATGTCATCTTTTGTACTCTGTTTACTTAAGTTTTAACTCATTGAATGGCTCAATAGTAGAGCAGTTGGCCAATCTACAGCGATTGGAATATCTAGGAAGCATTCCAGAAATGTTTTCGAGCAGTTATTAAAAAATAATTTTCTTTTTTATTTTATTTTTTAAATTTATTTAATTTTCCCCCTTTTTATTTTTAATTAATTTGTATTCTTTTTTTTTTAATTTTAACTTTAATTTTTTTTTCCTTCTATTTTAAAATTTATTTATCAATTTATTTATTTATTAAAATTTAATATTTTTTGTTTTTAATTTATTTATTTTTAATGTTAATATTAATGATTTTTTTTAATTTAATAAAGTTTAGTATATATATTTTTTAATTTAATTTTTATATTTAAAATTTATTTGTTTTTCAATAATTGTTTTTAAATTTAATATTTAAATTTTTTTAATTAAAGCTTGATGCCATAGTAATAATGGAATGGGTTAATATAATTATGTGAATAACCTTAATATAGCCTTTTGAACCAAGCCATAGTGTTTAACTAAAGCTTGATGTCATAGTAATAATGGAATGGGTTAATATAATTATGTGAATACTATTTAAACTTTAAATAGTATTCCATTATTCTTAACATTTAATTTATTCGAAAATGTCAATTGTTAATCTCAAACAAAACACGCACGACTAGGCCGAACTCTTTGATAGGCACAAGAGTTAATACAAAGTCTACTCCTTCGGTGTACCTTTGCACCCTTAGGGGCAAATGCTAGTTTTATAATTATGATAAACTTGTAATATGTAACGCATGGTGTTATTTAGATAAAGGTGAGGGTCAAATCTTTTAACTATCATAAAAGTAGAGTGAGTAGATTAAGATTTTAGATTGATAAAATATAAAATTTTGAAAGTTAATAAATTAGATTTTAAATACTTTAAAATGCTGATTTTATTTATCAACCATGTTTTTGTTAAATTTTTTAATATATATATATATATATATATATATATATATATATAATCAAAATAAAATTAATTAAATATTTTAATTTAAAGTTTAAAATGTTGAACAACGTTTTAATCATATTGTGAAAGAAAGATATTATTTTTGGTATTTAACTAATATCAAATTAGTTGGCAATGACAAACTCGTGGGATAAATAAAAATTTATTTTCTAAACCACTTAGTTAACTTTAATAAATTAATAAATATGAAATAATGAAATTTTTATGGCTTTTGAATTCCATCACTCCATTAAACATGAGTGACACCAACAAATTTTTATGACTTTTGAATATCATCACTTCATTAAACATGAGTGAGACCCACAATTTTTTATGGTTTTTGAATGCCATCACTCCATTAAGACTATTATTGCATTGTCAATTCTAAATAATTTTTTAAATATAGAGATAAGGAGTCTAACCACATTAAACATGAGTAAGACTATTACTAGCATTTGCATCGAGAGGTGTAAAGAAATGTCGATAATGTTTTGGGTTTTCAAGTTAAAGGGGATAGACATAACTTCACATGATATTGTTGCGCATACCCAGAATAGTGCATCAACAATACAGAAAAGTGAAATGCTAAAAATTGAGAATGAAACAAAATATTATCTAAAAAGAATACATAGCTACACAACCATTTCATGACTCAATTCATTTTGATGGATCTTGCGACAAAGGAGGAAATGGGACTGGTGTGGTGCTAAGGTCACCCAATAGATGAGAACTTTCTCAAAGTTGTTGAGCCTCGATACTCCATACAAAGAGGCACTCTTACTTGGTCAAAGAGTCATTCATTACTAGTCATGCTTCCCTATTTCTCTCTATTAAATACCTCCTCTCTTAATAAATTGTACAAGATAATAATCAGGATTCCCTATTTCTCCCTATTAAATACCCTCTCTCTTAATAAATTGTACAAGATAATAAGAATATTCATTCAATTGATAAATATGTTTAAATACAAATTATTAACATGGCTCATGTTTGCAGGTGGTAGCACAATTGGCAAAAAAACATGTTGGCAAACCTTTGTGTATCCAAGCAAGTTCATGCTTGGCTCTAACAATAACTTTGATTTGAACATGTCCAATTTTTTTTAATTTTATTGATTGTGATACTCAACAAATTCTCTAATAAATAAATAATCATGTTAACCGTTGTAAATTGGAAAAGCTAAGGTTACTAGTTGTTAGTTAAAAAAATATTAATTATGATAACTTTTGTTGCTAATTAAAAAATTACCCGACTCAAATCCATAACCTATGCCCAACTAACACTCCATACAGCTTAGCTAAAATGTGGCTAATCATAATGGTCTTGTAGTTGGAGGTAATGTTTTCATCCCCCACTTTTAAAGATAGGCACCTAAGGCTCTGTGTGTAGTGCTTATGGTAGCCTTGTTCCCTTGGGAGATTGCAAAGTTTGTGTATACGAGGGATGAGTAAAAACCTTCCCATTTTGAGAATTTTAGTTTGGTAGCCTTCAATATCCCATATTGGTTAATAGGAAAATTGAATCCTATAGTCTTGCTTTGGAACCAACTAATAAATTGAGATGTCCACACAGTTACGATTTTACTTCTACATAAATAATGATGGGAAGTAACTTCTGGTAAGTATATTTATTTACAGCCTTCAGGGTTAACTCAATTGCTTGAGTACCTGTTGCTAAAGCACCTTGTCAATGGGAGGTCATGAAATCAATTTTCCTCAATAGGGTTAGGAGGTCATGGTATCAATTTTCCTCAATGTCATTAGGGTTACAATCTTATTAGTTTGGATAGCAGGACCTTATCCATTTTTTCATTTTTTATGCAAAGACTTGATAAGATTATGGTGGGAAGTAACTCATGCTAAATATCTTATCTACCTAAGTATGAATTATTTGTAAATAATTTAATTTTGAATGGTTTTCTTGCAAAGCTTAAGAATAAAAAATGACTACACAAATATTTAAAAACAAATGACTACACAGATATTTAGAAACCATGCATGAATATGAATACACAAATATTTAAAAACAAATGACTACACAGATATTTAGAAACCGTGCATGAATATGAATACACAAATATTTAAAATTTGTGCTTGAATATCACAACAATATCTAAAACTTATGGGATAAAATATGTGAGGTAGTTATTCAAATTGCACTATATTGTGAAATGATGCAATAAGACTTTCAACTTATGATCCAATCAAAAATTTAATAATATTGAAAAATATTTATTTTTCAAAAGAAAACATTATAAATTTCATTGGTCAATGTTAAAATAATAGTAGTAAATGGGAAATAAACAAAATAAAATAAATATTGCGTTAAAAACTTATAGTGGTAAATGGACAATAAAAAAATAAAAATAAAAAATATTGCATCAACAGGTTGTTTTATAAAAATATTTTCATAGTTTTATACCATCACATCATTGTTTTTAAACCATTTTGTTGAAGCTAATGTACAACATGCCTTCCTTGTATATAGTTGGCATTGAAAGGATAAAAAAATGAATATTTATTTTTTCATAGTACAAAAAAACACGTTTGACTTTGAATGTTTTAAACAATCTTACCTATTGCGGTCACTATTTTACTTATGTATGAAACTGTTTTGTGGATACATGTTCACCAGTTCAAATTTTTTTGCTTCAAATATTCTACATAATGCAATTTTCAAAATTCACATATTATACCCTTTAATGTATAATCAATCTGTTTAAAAACATATGATATTAAGTTTTTGTTTCGAAATCTTAATTTTAAATTACACATAATTTTGGACAAATCAAGAGTCTACTACAGTTTCAATTTCCTTTTGTCGCTATAAATCCACTGAGCTGAAATGATATGTCCATAACTTGATCATGTCCATATATAAAATACTATATAAATTTAACACTCCAATATTTAAATATTTTAACTTGGTGCTATTCCCATTCGATCTTTCATTCATAAGGTTTCATACACCTCCACATTTTAAATATACCATTTTTATATGCTTTATGTACATAAAAACAACCAAATTAGGTTTCATACGCCTCCACATTTGAAATATACCATTTTAATATGCTTTAGGTACATAAAGTAACTAAATTGAGCTTAACACATAGGAACAACATTTGTGCACGGCCCTCATTTGACCTTACACTCACTCTTTAAATATATAGTGCACCATAACAATTTGACTTCCATTCCAATTCCTTACCAATGGCCTTTAAAAATAACTCAAATAGTAGCCTTCTTCTTCCGTGGGAGCGATGCCAATAGATGAAAAATAGTTGCCATCCCATGTCATGTGTAATTGTTATATTCCATGATAATACTCTCAACAGTGACCCCACTTTCAACCTTTCAACCTTACATAAGTATAAATGATTTAACATGTCTTGAAACATTATAAGGCCTTACCTCATATTATGAATATGTCACATATATTTATGAAACCTTATGCCATTTCCATATAAAGCTACACCACGCATAAACTTAATTCACCTTATCTGAAAATACAAATATATAAATGCCCTTCAATTCGATACTTCCCCAATTCAACTTTTTATACCAGTACATACGTTACGACTATCTCATATAGTTCCATGCATCATTTCGATATGAAGGTATATTTGCATCGATAGGGTATTAAAAGCACGAAACTTTTAAGAACCTCTGCACCTTACATATTTAAACGATTTAAATCCCCTCGCATCGAAGCTCGCTGAGAGACTCAAAAGTTCCACCCTTGGAACCATGCCTTTTCTCTGACCCAATGCACAAATGATATTAATTTTTTGTTTCAAAATCCTAATTTTGAAGTACACATAATTTAGGACAAATCAAGAGTCTACTACCGTTGCAATTTCCTTTTGCCCAAACAATCTGAGCTACAAATTTACTATGCTTGAGTTATCTGCTTTAGCATGTATGGAATAATCTATTTGGTCTATAGTTCAATGTAGTCTCGACGAATTTGATATAATTGACAATGAATTTATCTTGCAGGTGATTGAAATATGAGACAAATAGTTTTTATTGAGAGAAAAGAGTAGAGAAGGTTGAGTATGTGCAATAGAAGAGATAGACCAACCTCAGGGTTGGGGAATGGCAGGCCAGGGCATACCTAATGGCTCATTCATCATATTATAATTAAGACTCAGGAAATTTATCCACAATTCCTCGGAAATAATTGAGCGTTCCCCTGTCTTCTATCGCCCACCCATTTGTTGTGTAACCAACTCCAATATGAGAAGAAAAGAGATATCAACGCCTTAGAAATAAGCCACTTCGAGGGGGCAACCTCCAATACATTACATAAATGAACAATTCTTGGATGATACAATTCACAAAACCTCCTTTCTATATATAGGAGTGCATGGGGCCATAATGTAATCCTAGTGGGCCACAATGTAATCCTAGCCGACCTAACAATAATAATTTAAGGGCACAATAATAACAAAATGGGGGTTACAAGGGTACAACAATAACAATAAGGGGTTTACACTAACAATAATAAGGGGCTATACTAGTGATATAGGGACCTAACGAACCCAATCAGTGAGACACGAAATCAAATTTATTTAGCTCCATCCATGTTGGTATTGTGATACGAGAGAGATATATCACCCACCCATTGAACCCATCCAGCGAAACATGAAATCAAATTTATTTAGTTCCACCCATGTTGGTGTTGTGATACTAGAGAGATATATTGATTGAGTTTCTTAAGTTTCCACGATATGAGAGAGATTCCCCCCATAACATGACACAGGAAACATCAATCCAACACAACATGGATTGGGCCAAGAGCATGCATCACATGGATTGGGCAAGGAACAAGCACCAAAACAAACAAGAGGTGGATTTATCTCCAACGACGATTTGAAACAGTTGGTTTAAAACCATTTCTAGCTTCTCAAGTAGGAACGCGTCACATTCATCATCTAGTATTTACTTCAGCTTCTGGTTTTCCTTTCCTAGCAGAAACAATTCAATTCATTTAGTATGTAGCTAGTGCAAAAGAAATTCCTTGCATGCCTCTCTGTGACATCATTTCCATGCATCTTTGGCATTATTCAATCCCTCGTGATTGTAGCTTTATGTGAAGGGATCCGAGAATGTGGAAGATGTCCTATGAATGATAACTCTTTACTTATTTATAGGCGGTAAGTACTATTATTTCCTTGATTACCGACAGATCTAAATTACAGTGATGACACGAATTTCTCCAAAGTTTAATAACAGAAATTAACAAATATTAGGAACACGGACAATAATAGTTATAAAGACTAAGTGTGTTACAAAGAATTGATATGGTGTATTGATAGATGAGGTCATGTCTTTGTTGTACCATGTTAACCTATTCAAACTATAACCATTGTTCTAATTATCATCTTGTTGGTGGTTGCGGTTTTTTTTCCAGTTTTGATTTGTTTGCTGTGTGGAATTATTTGTATTTTGTATCATTTGAGAAATATTATTATAAAATAATTCTATTTCTTATGGAATTTACTCTCCTTCCTTCCTTGTTCTTGAGAACAATAAGCTGTATCATGGGCTTCTCTTGATCGAAGCTCTTCAACTTTGTCATATTTTTAATTTGTTTGGAACACTAACTAGACATTGATGTAAAATTTTGTTTGTTTTTGTGGGTCTATATTTGGGGGCATGCCTTCAGTTTCACGTAGTTTTCAGTTTTTAGGTCATCCTCTTTTTTATTTTGATCTTCCATGCAGATTTGGAGTTGGGTGTCCTATTATTGCTAGAAACAATCTATCTGTTTCCGTGGTTTTGAAGCTGTATAAACCTTGCAAGTGAGGGTAGCATAACATCAATTCAAAACAATAAATATTTTTTACAAGGCTAGAGGTTTGGGAAACTATTTGTTATCAGTGAGGGTGCTTGGATTAACACTAGATAATGGTTTTCTCGACAAAAACAGGGAAATTGGATCTGATCTCACTAGGGAGGGCAGTAGAAATTAACACATAATATGTTGTTTTTTTCAAGTTTGTATTGAATTCTTCCAAGTCTTTGGAACTTGTGTTTCATAAATCTGCCATTATTTTTCCAAGTTATCCAATTTATGAATTTTAATAGGAGTACAAACCTCAATTCTAAGTTAGCATTGTATGTATGGTGCTATGCCATATTTCTGATTTTTTTTGTAGAATACAGTACTAAAGTCTAATTAATCATTGTATGGATGGTGCTCTGTCATATTTCTGATTTTTTTGCGAAGGACCATGAGAAATTTGAAAATTGAACACTGCTACACAGATGAGGGACTACGCAAAATTTCTAAAAATTGTCGGACATATTCAAGTTTGAACTGCCGCAAAGATCAAGGACAAAGTGACATTTTTGAGAATTGTTTCACAAATTCAAGTTTGAACTGAACTGGTACAAATATCAAGGACAAAGCAAAATTTCTTAAAATTGTTTCAAAGAATCAGGTTTGAACTGAACTGCTGCAAAGATCAAGGACAAAGCAAAATGTGTGAAAATTGTTTCACAAATTCAAGTTTGAACTACTGCACAGGTCAGGGACTACACAAATTTTCTAAAAATTGTTGCACAGATTCAAGTTTGAATTGCTGCAAAGATTAGAGACTAATCGGAATTTATGAAAATTGTTTCACGGATTCAAGTTTGAACTGCTGCACAGGTCAGGGACTATGCTAAATTTCTGAAAAAAATTGCTCATATTCAAATTTGAACTGTTGCAGAGAACAAGGTACTACATGAAATTTATGAAAAATGTTGTACAAGTCTTCCCCTAACATTGACAATGAAGAAATTTACTGTTGTACAGGTCTTCCCGTAACATGGACAATGAATAAATTTACTGCAGGGCCCGCTTTTACTGAATAATACTACCACGAATTTCACTGTAACTAATGATATTCCTTGTGAAAGTGAGCTCTTGCTCTTGATCTCTTGCCCTTGTACTAGGGTGCCTGGCCTGCTTTTACTGAATGATACTACCACCGCTTTCACTGTAATTAAATGATAATCCTTATGAAAGTGAGCTCTTGCTCTTAATCTCTTGCTCTTGTACTGGGGTATTGGGAAACACTCTTGAACTCTTGCTCTTGTACTGGCGTACTAGGGAAATGTTGAGATTGGCACTGTTGCGATTTGTTGATATTTGCGCCAGCTGTCCACGATGACGAATCTCAACAGTGTCACCAACAAGAACTTCATAATAAAATTCCTATGAGCATAATTACATTGTCAATTCCAAATAATTATTGAAATATAAAGATAAAGAGTCTAACCAATTTCGAGGAGTCTAACAACTTTCCTCTTTAAAAGTCAAATCAAATCCAATTAACTTTAATATGCTAAATATTAAATATCAAATATTTTAAATTTAAAATTAAAATTAAAAATAATTTCATGGTAAAAAATTCACTTAAATGTTATAACAAAAAATTAGAGTGATGATAGAGAGAGAGAAAAAAAAATTCTCTGTGCGTTGCTGCCTCCAGCTACGATTCTCTGCGCGGCCTGTGGCTGGGCTCTGCCCTCTCGGCCGTTTCTTCCTCTGCCCCAGGTCCTCCTGACCTCTAGGCCTCTCGGTTCTACTAGGCTCCCTTCTTTCCACCTGCCCTGCTTCAAGATCTCGCTGAGCCTCTCGATCTCTTGTCAGATCTGCTTGGGTCTGCGCCCTTGGGGTTTCTGCTTGCAGGGACTATTTGGATTCTCCTTCATCCTGGCCTTGAGATGCCCCATTCCTTTGCTTGGTGCAGATCGGGTTTTCTGTTTTTATCTTCTTGCCATGGAGGCCCAAGGCTCGCCCACTGGTCCCTCACAAGCCGCTCTCCCGGAAGCTGAAGCATCCTTCTCCTCTCTTCTTGCTTCGATGCCCAAAAAGAAGAAATCTGAAGCTACTAAGTTCGTCAAAAGGCTCGACGATGTTCCGAAGGTAAACCTCCCTCCTGAGGGTCCGATCAAGGTCGCTTTGTCCCTAGCAGATCGGGCCCTGGTGGGTCAATTCACGGGCCTTTGGCCCTCGCCAAGATCCACGGAAAACTAGGTCGTTAAGAACTGGGTTCCGCTGATCAAAAATAAAGTCACCTCTTATTTTCTGGGTAGAGGCTTCTTTCTGTTCGAGTTCAACACCAAGGAGGATAAGGACTTGATCTTCAGGAATGGGCCCTATTTCATGGGACCTCAGGGCCTCTACCTTAACAAATGGACCCCCGATTTCGATCCGGCTGTGGATGTCCCAACGACAGTCCCTGTCTGGGTTCGACTCCCCAATCTACCAGTGCACTGTTGGAACTGGGAGTCCCTCAAGCACATTGGAGATACTCTGGGAAAATTCATTGACAGAGCAAACAACAATGATCAGTATGATTGCGCCTGAATCTGTGTCGAGGTGGACTTAGAGGTGGGGCTTCTGGAGGCCATTAAATTAAAGGTGGGCAGTTGGACGCATGTGCAAGTGCTGGACTATGAGAAAATCCCCTTCAAATGTCGCAAATGTCACATATATGGCCATTTTTCAAGAGGGTGCCCGAACAAAGGGGAAGCTGAGAAAGGAAAGGAAGAGGGCTGGAACCAGGTCAAGAGGCCAAAGACATCTCACAAGAAATCTGGGGTTCATGGACCCCAGCCTGCCTCCATCCAGAATGTTCCCCCGCCAAAAAGCCAGGAAAACAGGTATGAGGTCTTAAGCTCTGCTGAAGAGACTCCTCAGGAGGAAGATAGGCAAGATCAACCTTTAGAAAAAATGCCTTCAGCAGAAACAAGACCTGAAGAAAGCGTCACGGCAAGAAACAAGGATAAGCAAACAGAAGCCTCAGAGGAGGAACATGACTCGGAGGAGTCTGAGGAGGATGGAGAAATAGGAGATACGCAGATATCGTTCAGAAGATCTGCAAGGGGCCGCAAATCTGCTAGAGAAAAGAGAGATCAGGAAACTTACAAAGACAAGCTTCAGGGTAGTCAGCCCACTCTAGAGAAACTTCTTGGCAAAAATCCGAAGATGGTAAAAAACCAAGGGCAGGGTTCCAAGGGAGCCCATCATCATAAAAATAAATGATGAAGATTGTCTCCTGGAACTGTAGAGGAATGGGGGGCAAATTGAAAGAAGAAGCAAAGAGAAGCCTTATAAGAAGAGAAGCTCCAGACATTCTTCTGATTCAGGAGACCAAAATGGAGGACAAGGAGTTTCTCCAAATCAGTAAAAAAATTTGGAAAGGTAGCAGCGGACATGCAGTTTCAGCATGGGGAGCATCTGGGGGACTGGGCTCCCTTTGGAACCCTCTCAAGTTTAGATTGGTCACCGTGCTGCACAACACCCACTGGCTGTTTTTGAAGCTCCAGCCTTTGGACTTGAGGGTGGCAGTCAGTCTTTTCAATGTCTATGTTCCAACAAATATAGGGGAGAAAAGGGAGTGCTAGGACTCCATCAGACATCTGTCGAAGTCAAAAAATTTGGAAAACATCATTGTTGCAGGTGATCTTAACCTCAGCTTGCGCATGGAGGAAAAGCGAGGAGGCACAATCGTAAGGGACCCTGCAAGGGAATGGGTGGAAGACCTCATGCAGGATTGGGATCTGCTTCACATCCCTCCAGCAAATGGTAAGTATACCTGGTCTAACAAAAGAATAGGTCCTGGTCATATTGCAGCTAGACTTGATAGATGTTTGGTTCAGAGTTCCTTTCTTTTGCTGGGCTTAGATTTCAGATTGCATATCCTCCCATGCAGTGTTTCTGACCATAAGCCCATCTTGCTTGAGATGTTGGGCCACAAAGATCTTGGCCCCATCCCCTTCAGATTCAACCCTCCTTGGGTCAAGGAACCAGAGTTTCTAAATTTGGTTCAGGACTACTGGAATACACTAGTGAAAGGTTCTTCTTTCTTCATTTGGGAAGAAAAACTTAGAAGACTGAAAGCGGTTCTTAAAACTTAGGCCAAATCTCTTCCCTCCCCTGCAGAAGAGAGAAAGCAGGCCCAGGACAATTTTTCCCAGCACCATGCCCAAAGTGAAGATCTAGAAATCACTAAAGAAGTATTAGACAAGGAAGCTGAGCTCCAGCAAATCTTCCATAAATCTTGCCTCTCGGAGGAAGAGCATTGGAGACAGAAGTCTAGGACTTTATGGCTTAAAGCTGGAGATGGAAATTCTGCCTTCTTCCACAAACAAGCTCAAGCCAGAAAGAGCTTCTATTCTATCGCAGAAATCAAAGATGGCAACTCGACACATAAAGACTTTGATAGCATAAAGGGAGCAGCTTTCAATTACTTTCAAAACCTGTATAGAGAAGAGGGCGTGACTCACCCAAACTCTAAATTTTTGGAGGCGGTTCCCCATAGCATCTCACCTTCAACGAATCAACATCTTGAAGCTAAGATCTTTTTACAAGAAATAAAAGATGCTCTCTCTGACATGGAGCCTGACAAAGCCCCAGGCCCAGATGGCTTCACTGGAAGATTTGTTCAAACCTGCTGGCAGATTGTGGAGAAATACCTCTACAAAATTATTTTGAAATCTCAAAATTGCCAGAAAATTGGGGGTAGCACCAATTCAACTTTTCTTGCTCTCATGCCCAAGGAAAAGGGTGCTACAAAATTTAATCAGTTCTGCCCCATCTCTCTTTGTAATATTGGATACAAATTAATCACAAAGGTTATTTCCAATAGACTAAAAGGTATCCTTCCAACCATCATCCTGGAGAACCAAGGCGAATTTTTTCAGGGGAGACAGCTTGCTGACAACTTCATCCTGGTGCAAGAGGCGATTCACTCGAGCCAGCTTCGCAAAGAGAAAGGTATGGTAATTAAATTAGATTTGGCTAATGCTTTTGATCGAGTCAGACTTAGCTTTCTTTGGGAAGTCTTGAAAAAATTTGGCTTTGGAATGGGCTTTTTAAAATGGATCCATGCTTGTATTGCTGACCCTTGGATCGCCCCCCTGGTGAATGGGAGAGCTGCTGGTTTTTTTAAAGCTTCAAGAGGGCTTAGGCAGGGTTGCCCCCTCTCTCCTCTCCTCTTCGTCCTTCATGTTTCTATCCTGAGTTTCTACCTGGATCAGAAACTGGTTGACCAAGAGATCTTGGGGCTCAATATAGCCAGAGGGGTTAAAAATGTTAACCACTCCATGTTTGCGGATGATACCCTCTTGTTAGGGGCTGCCTCTGCCAGATCTGCTTTAAGTTTCAAGGAGGTCTTGGACAACTACAGTGAGGCTTCAGGCAGCAGTCTAAACAAAGGTAAGTGCAAAGATTTTTGCTGGAATATCTCTGCTTCCACCCTTTTTTCCATTTCAAGAATTCTTGGATTCACTGCCGTCCTCACCTGGTCCTCCTTTACTTATTTGGGCCTTCCAATCTTTCGCAAGTTGGCATACAACAGAGATTGGATTCCTTTGTTGGACAAATTTAAGGCCAAAGTCCAAGCTTGGGGATTCTCATGGTTAAATCTTGCCGGAAAAACTGTCCTCATCAAATCCGTTCTCAGTAGCCTCCCTATTTTTCAATTCTCTGTACTTCTAGCCCCTTTAGGCATCATAAAAAAAATGGAAGCCTTCATTCGCAAGTTATTTTGGAAAGGGGGCAATCACAATGAAAGGAAAATCCCTTTGGTAAGCTGGGAGAAAATCTGCAAGTCCCAGAGCGAAGGAGGCTTTAACTTCAAAGATCTCAGCCTCCAAAACATAGCCATGGGAGCCAAGATCTTCTGGAGAATCATTGGACCACATCCTGGTTGGGCACAAAGAGCTCTATGGAGGAAATATTTCATGGGAAAGAGGAAGAGATGTCTAGACGCCCTCCTACCCTCCTCAGGTTCGCAGCTGATCAAGCTCTGTCATAAAGCAGCCCCTTTAATCAGAGACAAAGAGTATTGGATCCCTGGAAACAGCAAAGAAATTAAAATTTGGGATGACAGCATTATGATGCACCCTCCTCTATCGTCCCACTGCTCTCTACAAGCGCTGCGTTTGTGGTTGGACAACACTGAATGCACCACTCTTTGGGACATTTCACAATGGGAAGGCAGACATTGGCAGCGATGGAGGCTCCCTCCCGTCCCTCCTGCGCTATCCCAAGCTCGAGATCTTTTCCTTTCTTTATTAAATGGTATGGCGCCTCTGCGCGTGGGTAAGAAGGATGCCCGAGGATGGGGAGCCGCCCCAGGGCTTTACACAGTTGCACAGGGATACAAATGCCTTCATGATCGCCCTAACGTCCCTCCTAATCCTGCAGTCTGGAACGAGATCTGGAATCGCAAAACCATGCCTAAGGTCGACTCTTTCTGTTGGTTGTTATGCCACAGAGGGATTTTAACTGCAGATAGATTGAAGAAGAAAGGATTTCACGGTCCTTCTCGATGCTACTTATGCTGTGATTGTGAGGAGAACGCTCAACATATTATTTTGGACTGCAACTTTTCAAGAGATATCTGGCACGGCCTTCTGAGCTTCTGGAATTCTGAATTCACCTTACCCACGTCCATATCTGATCTTTTTGCAAACTAGCGGAATTCCTACCCAGGATCGCTTCCAAAAAATGAGAGTTTCACAGCTGCATGGCTCTCTTTGCCGAAATTTGCTTGCTGGCAGATCTGGCTTGAGCGCAACAGAAGAGTTTTCAGAGATGAAAGTCTAAACGCTCAGTTCATCATCACCAAAATAAAATGCCTTTGGAAAGAAAGTCTGGGGGATCATTTGCCGGATCTAAATCTGAGTCAACAAGACTTAGAATGGGGTGCCTCGATGGACCTCCATTTCTCTAGTGAAATAAGGCATTACAAGGCCACAAAAGAGTGGCAATTCAGAGGGAAGGAGAATGATCTCTCGGATCTGCTCCTCAGGCATTCCATATTCTCTTTATTCTTCGATGGAGCAGCGAAAGGCAATCCTGGTTTGGCTGGGGCAGGAGGAATTATTAAAAATAAAGAGGGTATTACTGTGGCAAAGTTCGCTTAGGGTTTAGGGCATTCTACCAGCATGCAAGCTGAAGCCTTGGCTCTTCTGCAAGGTCTCAAGCAAGCAAAGGCTTTCGGTATTTCAGATATCAGTATCATAGGAGACTCTCAATCCATTATCAAAGCTCTAGTGGAGGATTCCTCTCCTGCAGACATTAGACTGGCAAGAGTAATTTCAAGAACCAGAAATTTGGTGAAATCCTTCCGGACTGCTTCCTTCCTTCATATTTTGAGGGAAAATAATAAAGCTGCTGACTTGGAAGCCAACAGGGCAGTTTCACTTCCAGCTGGCTATCTCTTGGCAGATGGAATTGAGAATTGGGACCCCATTCCATAAATTTTGTCATGTTTTTCTGCATTTTGCTGAAACAGTTTGTTTGTCTCTTTAAGATAGGGAAAATAACGGAGATAGACTTGATAGTCTTGAGTAAATCTTGCGGTTTTCCAAGTTTAGGGGCCTGTGATCAGTTCGTGAAAGAAATGTTAAGGGCTATGCCCGATCAAATGTATCCGGTGAAAGGCATTTTGGCCAAATTCTAATATAAACCATAACCGTTCTTGTTAAAAAAAAAAATAATAATAATAATAATAATAATAATTAGAGTGATGATAGGGCGTAGATCATTGTTTATCGAAAACCACCTTTATAGTGATTAAACAAAGATAAAATCCAATAAAATTCATAGTGTTCATCATAATTCCACACGATAAACTTTTCAAGGGCGTATTTTCTCCATTCCTATGGGTTTCGACAACTTTCAATTTGATTTAAAACTTCAAATTTGTGGAGAAAAGAAATGAACTCGAACTTGATTTTTGTTTTTTTTTTAAATCAAATTAAAGAGAATAGAATTTCAATTAACCATTTATAAAATAGCTCTAATAAGTTGTCTATAATATTTTAGTCTATTTATTATTATTTTTTAAATATTCTAAATAGTAATAAAAAAATTAATAATTTATTTTAAATGATTACTTGGATTTAAGCTCATATGTTAGATCTAATAACTAGATTCATTATTAGGATAAGAAAAAGGAGAGAAACGTATAAATGAATTGTAACATTCACTTTTAACCCTTTAGACATGGTAAAAAAAAGTGTTAACATTATGCTCGTGCATTCTTCAATTAAATTTATCTGCCAATCAAATCTTGCACAACATCAATATTTTCATGAAATGGTTTAATTAAAAGCTAATGGGTACGAATTTAATCAATTCAACTGTATCTATGCATTTGATATATATATTAATAACGGCATCATATCCGTATTGTATCATTTAAGTCTTTATTGTTCGAGGACAACTCGCATATTCATTGATTATGCATGAATGCCTAGGGCTATTTACATGGTTTCAATGGCCTTAATACCTACAAACAAACCTATGAAATTGTTTAATATTTCACATCTACTTTGGATGCCAACCATCCTAAGTTTCCCGACCGTCAGATGGCAGGAGGTCCGGCTAGCGCTTGGCACCTTCTCCCCATTGATCTTGAGATGATCGGACAGTGGAGATATTCATGAGGGAAGTTAGGGTTACACCCTATCTGAATACGCCTTGCTACTGTCATTATTTTGATTGTCGCTATCGAGAGTCGCTCTGCACATTGCAAGGGCAAAATCTCTAACCCTTTTTCTCACGGCGAACCCTCTTCATGGGATTCTACTTCATTTGAATAGGCATGCCGTATAACACGCACCCGTCCACATAGATGAGCACTTGATGGTTGCATCAAATGGTTTTTCGGTTTACAATTATTTTGTTGAATGTGATTTCCTTTGGATCATCTAGTTACTATCACGGTGTTCTCTGTTATCAGCAAACATGATACTATTTTTTCTTTCCTGAACACGGTGAGGGTTGTTTCTACAACGAATTTTGGTGAAAAACCCTAAGAGGTTTTCTCCGTTGCTGCCTTCTGGTTAGTTGTTGAGGCTCGCTGCAACTTTCTAGGTAAATTCGTCTACAATAAAAAAAATTTATCATTATACTTCCAATGTTTTGTCTTTTTATAATGGTAGTTATAGTGAATCTTAGAAATTACCCAATATATGTTGTTCCCAAGTGCCCGAGGGGTTTTGGTTCGTGCTCTTTTTAGCTACCCCTCCACCAAATATTTGCAAGAGCGATTACCAGGTAAATCAATGAATTTTTCAGTGGTGCCCACTTAGAGCTTGACCCAAAATTTATAACATTCTTTATAGTTGCAATTTTTCATTGGCATGCCACAATGGCTATATTGCCAAGGGTTTTCTCCTCACGAAACCTATCAATTTCCTTGGTTTTTAAATTAAGAGTTGCAGGTCTTAGTCCAATGTATGACTGTATAATATTTGTTTAACTATATGGCAATAATTTACATATTTACTGGTTTACCTCTGTGCATCGAGGTTATAGGCAGTCGGTTTATTGAATTACAGATGTTTTAGTGGTTTGATTTTTAAGGTTAACTGAACAACTATTGGTTCTAATTTTTTTTTTTTTAGGAAATGGAACCATTCTGAATTAGCAAGGACTTGTCATAGGGTTTTACATGTTTGTTATTCCTTCACTTAATAAAAAACAAGGGTTTGATTTATGGTTCTTGTATTTTATCCATGGATAGAGCATAATGCTACATTTCCAATATAAAAAAATATTTGTTTTCCGATGGTTGATTTTGTCATTTTCTATGCTCGAATGTTTAAGTTCTATTCCTAGTTGAAGCCTTCCTATGTACCGGGTTGTATTGTAGTTTTTCTTTTATTTTTTTTTCCACAACATTTGGGGTATATGAATATCATTTGAACCCTTATTTCATTGTACATTTTTTCTATGATTAGAACATTTCAGTATTTAAATTGGAATTAACAGCTTTCTGGATAAGTAACTCGCATTGTTACATTTCTTCTGTCAGTTATATTTACATTATTCTCCATATCACCTCCGCTAAGTACGCTATTGTATGGAATGCTTGTAGACTTAATATGTAAGTGGTTGACACGAACACTTAGAGAGGAAAATTTTGTCTCGAGTCTCATTCAGAAGCACAGGTAAACCTCTCAAGCGATAGAACCACAATTTTTACAATTTCAAACTTAACAAAAACCTATTAAATGCAAAAAGTAGTTTCCAAAATAAGGACTACTTAAAGGTAGACATATAAAAATATAGACCTTTACCGTTAAGATTTTTGTACATAAAATCACTTTCTATCTTGTTCATAATATGCCATAAAATGACAACCACAGTATTTTCTGTCTATTTTCTCCTAAGAAAAGTCACCTCTAATCTAGGAAAAGAAATGCAACCATCTTTGCTATCATATTTCTTATTTTAATGCCCAAACATGCATTATATTAGCATTGCAGAATTAGCCCCTAACTAAACTTCGAATTTCAACATTCAAAAACAATTCTACATAATAACCATATTTGCATAGTTACATATCTATTTTCAAGGGGCAAAATTACGCAACTTAGATGGTCCTCCCAAACTTGAGAAGGGAAATCATGTCCTCTTCTCCCCATCAAGCTTCCACTCCTGGAAAAATTCCATAGTTGCTTCACAGTTTAACCCTGGGGAAATGGGACAATAGTCCAGCCTCTAGTATCGAGATCTAGGATTCTCCACTGACTCCCAGTCCAGTTCGGGAGTCTTTCCTCAGGCAGCTTCCTGCCTATCACAGACCGTTATCTACTCTTGTTTCCTTTGGTCTCTTCATAGACCCTCCTAGAAAAATTAGAACTAGCCCCTTTCTCTCTTCAGATTTCCTATAAATTTGCAGAAGGGTGGTTATAATTGTGCAACTGTCCAAACTGTCTAGGACTGAAATTCTTTACTAGATAACTTTTCCTTTAATATGTAAAAGTACTTATTATATTCATAACATAAAATAAAGTTCAACTATTCATGTGTTCACTTAAGTTATTTAACTGAGTTTGTAATAACATAATTACCATAGTAACTTTAAATAAGTCTTTAAACAATCATGAGGGTTACATATTCCCCCTCTCAGCACAACACCATCCTCGGTGTTCATTCCAATCCATGGAAAATATCTGGATAAGCTTGCTTCATCAAACCTTCGTCTTCCCACGTGGCTTCTTCTGGGCTAAAGTGCATCCACTGCACATTAACTTGGGCAACAACTCGCCTCCACAACGTGGCTTCTCTCCAGTAGAGTATGCATAGGGTTTCTACCCTAAATTCTCCGTCCGATTCGACCTGCCAATCATTACAATATTCATCAATTTGTGATTATAAACTTGAACATATTTTTTTTTTAAATAATTTACAGCACCTACCTAAAATTATTTCCAATTAATTATATGTCGGGGGTCATATATGTATTTATTTAACAGATAAATGTGAAAGACATTATGGACCTTCACATAGCTAGGGAGGGCAAGCTGGTAGGCCACCGACCCTATTCTTTATAAGATCTAGAAAGGTCCGCAAAATCAAGGTGCTAACTTAACACACCCATTCCACTGCATGGAACTTTTCCTGGGTTTAATTCTCAAGTGAACGTGATCTCCCACTTGAAATATTGGAAGAAATCAATATACGTTATGAAACCAACTCACAAAATAGAAGAAAAGATAGATCGATGACTTATAAATCAACGTCTTCGAGGGGGAAACCTCCTTTATATTACATAAATGAACAATTATGGGATGATAAAAATGAAAAACCTCCTCTCTATATATAGGAGTTCAAGGGGTCACAATATAATCCTAGCCGACATAACAATAATAATGTAAGGTCACAACAATAACAATAGTGGGCTTCTATGGGGCACAATAATAACGATATGGGGACTACATGGGCACAAAAATAAAAATAACGGGGCCACACTAACAATAACAATAAGTGGATACACTAGTATTATAAGGACCTAACATATCCCATTTGAAAATAAGACGGATGTGTTTAAAATCGATTCAGATATCGCAAATGGATTACTATGTCCCCCACTTTCTTCATTCTTTACGATTATCTTCGTACCCTTAGACTTTGTTTATTATTATAAACAATTAGGTGTCAAGTAAAGTGTTTAATAGTAAAGGTGCATCAAGTAAATTTAATGGAAATGACATTAAACAAAACGACATTAATGGAAAAGTGTTCGTTGAATATTGTCTGGTCTTTATGTACACTGAATCTGGTCTTGCTTTATTGAGTACTGAATATTCTCCGAATAAAATCGCAGCACCGAAAAGGACTCATCGTATAAAGTTGGATAAAAGCTCGCACCCACTCAAAAGCGGATTTTATTATTTTATGTCCCTAACTTGTCACGAAAATTTGTCTTTTTCAATATCCATTTTACAATCCTGGATATTGTAATAGAATGATTTAATATTATGTAATATTATTTTATAATTATGATAAACTTGTAATATGTAATGCATGGTGTTATTTAGATAAAGGTGAAGATCAAATCGAGTTGTCTTTAGTGCGACTTTTTGGAGTTTCAGGTGCCGAAATCCGGTGAAAAATTTTGAGGTAAAATCTTGGTTTTTGTTATTTAAACTGGTTTTTTTTACTCTATATATGGATTCAGCACCCTCAAAAACCACTAGGGCACATCGATTGTGCAAGTTTACTAATCAAACTTCTCTTTTCAATGAATTCCTGCCAGATTTTAGAGAAATTACACTGGAAAAAGCCACAGTAAAAGCCTTCAAAAAGTCGCACTAAAGACTACTCGGATCAAATATTTCAACTATCATAAAAGTAGAGTGAGTAGATTAAGATTTTAGGTTGATAAAATATAAAATTTTGAAAGTTAATAAATTAGATTTTAAATATTTTAAAATGCTGATTTTATTTATCAACCATGTTTTTGTTAAATTTTTTAATATATATATATATATGGATAATCAAAATAAAATTAATTAAATATTTTAATTTTAAAGTTTAAAATGATGAACAACATTTTAATCATATTGCGAAAGAAAGATATTAATTTTTGGTATTTAACCAATATCAAATTAGTTGGCAATGACAAACTCGTGGGATAAATAAAAATTTATTTTCTAAACCACTTAGTTAACTTTAATAAATAAATAAATATGAAATAATGAAATTTTTATGGCTTTTGAATGCCATAACTCCATTAAACATGAGTGACACCAACAAATTTTTATGACTTTTCAATACCATCACTTCATTAAACATGAGGGAGACCCACATTTTTTTATGGTTTTTGAATGGCATCACTCCATTAAGACTATTATTGCATTGTCAATTCTAAATAATTTTTGAAATATAGAGATAAGGATTCTAACCACATTAAACATGAGTAAGACTATTACTAGCATTTGCATCGAGAGGTGTAAAGAAATGTCGATAATGTTTTGGGTTTTCAAATTAAATGGGATAGACATAACTTCACATGATATTGTTGCGCATATCCAGAATAGTGCATCAACAATACAGAAAAGTGAAATGCTAAAAATTGAGAATAAAACAAAATATTATCTAAAAAGAATACATAGCTACACAACCATTTCATGACTGAAATCATTTTGATGGATCTTGCAACAAAGGAGGAAATGAGACTGGTGTGGTGCTAAGGTCACCCAATGGATGAGAATTTTCTCAAAGTTGTTGAGCCTAGAAACTCCATACAAAGAGGCACCCTTTCTTGGTCGAAGAGTAATTCATTACTACTCATGCTTCCCTATTTCTCTCTATTAAATACCTCCTCTCTTACTAAATTGTACAAGATAATAATCAGGATTCCCTATTTCTCCCTATTAAATACCCTCTCTCTTAATAAATTGTACAAGATAATAAGAATATTCATTCAATTGATAAATATGTTTAAATACAAATTATTAACATGGCTCATCTGCAAGTGGTAGCACAATTGGCAAAAAAACATGTTGACAAACCCTTGTGTAACCAAGCAAGTTCATGCTTGGCTCTAACATTAACTTTGATTCGAACATGTCCAACTTCTCTAATAAATAAATAATCATGTTAACCGTTGTGAATTGGAAATGTTAAGGTTACTAGTTGTTAGTTAAAAAAATATTACTTATGATAACTTTCGATGCTAATTAAAAAATTACCCGACTCAAATCCATAATCTATGCCCTCAAACACTCCATACAGCTTAGCTAAAATGTGGCTAATCATAATGGTCTTGTAGTTGGAGGTAATGTTTTCATCCCCCACTTTTAAAGATAGGCACCTAAGGCTCTGTGTGTAGTGCTTATGGGAGCCCTGTTCCCTTGGGAGATTGCAAAGTTTGTGTATACGAGGGATGAGGGAAAACCTTCCCATTTTGAGAATTTTAGTTTGGTAGCCTTCAATATCGCATATTAGTTAATAAGAAAATTGAATCCTATAGTCTTGCTTTGGAACCAACTAATAAATTGAGATGTCCACACAGTTACGATTTTACTTCTACATAAATAATGATGTGAAGTAACTTCTGGTAAGTATATTTATTTACAGCCTTGAGGGTTAACTCAATTGCTTGAGTACCTGTTGCTAAAGCACCTTGTCAATGGGAGGTCATGAGATCAATTTTCCTCAATAGGGTTAGGAGGTCATGGTATCAATTTTCCTCAATGTCATTAGGTTAGGATCTAATTAGTTTGGCTAGCAAGACCTTATCCATTTTTTCATTTTTTATGCAAAGACTTGATAAGATTATGGTGGGAAGTAACTCATGCTAAATATCTTATCTACCTAAGTATGAATTATTTGTAAATAATTTAATTTTGAATGGTTTTCTTGCAAAGCTTAAGAATAAAAAATGACTACACAAATATTTAAAAACAAATGACTACACAAATATTTAGAAACCATGGATGAATATGAATACACAAATATTTAAAATTTGTGCTTGAATATCACAACAATATCTAAAACTTATGGGATAAAATATGTGAGGTAGTTATCCAAATTGCACTATATTGTGAAATGATGCAATAAGACTTTCAACTTATGATCCAATCAAAAATTTCAAAAAAATTTAATAATATTGAAAAAATATTTATTTTTCAAAAGAAAACATTATAAATTTCATTGGTCAATGTTAAAATAATAGCAGTAAATGGGAAATAAACAAAATAAAATAAATATTTCATTAAAAACTTATAGTGGTAAATGGACAATAAAAAAATAAAAAAAATATTGCATCATCATGTTGTTTTATAAAAATATTTTCATAGTTTTATACCATCACATCATTGTTTTTAAACCATTTTGTTGAAGCTAATGTACAACATGCTTTCCTTGTATATAGTTGGCATTGAAAAGGATAAAAAAATGAATATTTATTTTTTCATAGTAAAAAAAAACATGTTTGACTTTGAATGTTTTAAACAATCTTACCTATTGCGGTCACTATTTTACTTATGTATGAAAATGTTTTGTGGATAGATGTTCACGAGTTCAATTTTTTTTGCTTCAAATATTCTACTTAATTCAATTTTCAAAATTCACATATTATATCCTTTAATGTATAACCAATCTGTTTAAAAACATATGATATTAAGTTTTTGTTTCGAAATCTTAATTTTAAATTACACATAATTTTGGACAAATCAAGAGTCTACTACAGTTTCAATTTCCTTTTGTCGATATAGATCCACTGAGCTGAAATGATATGTACATAACTCGATCATGTCCATATATAAAATACTATATAAATTTAATACTCCAATATTTAAATATTTTAACTTGGTGCTATTCCCGTTCAATCTTTCATTCATAAGGTTTCATACACCTCCACATTTTAAATATACCATTTTTATATGCTCTATGTACATAAAAATAACCAAATTAGGTTTCATACACCTCCACATTTGAAATATACCATTTTAATATGCTTTAGGTACATAAAGTAACTAAATTGAGCTTAACACATAGGAACGGCATTTGTGCACGACCCTCATTTGACCTTACACTCGCTCTTTAAATATATAGTGCACCATAACAATTTGACTTCCATTCCAATTCCTTACCAATGGCCTTTAAAAATAACTCAAATAGTAGCCTTCTTCTTCCGTGGGAGCGATGCCAATAGATGAAAAATAGGTGCCATCCCATGTCATGTGTAATTGTTACATTCCATGATAATACTCTCAACAGTAAGCCCACTTTCAACCTTTCAACCTTACATAAGTATAAATGATTTAACATGTCTTGAAGCATTATAAGGCCTTAACTCATATTATGAATATGTCACATATATTTATGAAACCTTATGCCATTTCCATATAAAGCTACACCATGCATAAACTTAATTCACCTTATCTGAAAATACAAATATATAAATGCCCCTTCAA
The DNA here is from genome assembly GCA_034641835.2 of Pinus albicaulis. Taxonomy (NCBI): domain Eukaryota; kingdom Viridiplantae; phylum Streptophyta; class Pinopsida; order Pinales; family Pinaceae; genus Pinus; species Pinus albicaulis. Next base: position 1,609,476,393 of record CM076584.1, on the reverse strand, counting down.
TTCGATAGTTCCCCAATTCAACTTTTTATACCAGTACATACATTACAACTATCTCATATAGTTCCATGCATCATTTCGATATGAAGGTATATTTGCATCGATAGGGTATTAAAAACACGAAATTTTTAAGAACCTTTGCATATTACATATTTAAACGATTTAAATCCCCTCGCATCCAAGCTCACTGAGAGACTCAAAAGTTCCACCCTTGGAACCATGCCTTTGCTCTGACCCAATGCACAAATGATATTAAATTTTTGTTTCGAAATCCTAATTTTGAAGTACACATAATTTTGGACAAATCAAGAGTCTACTACCGTTGCAATTACCTTTTGCCCAAACAATCTGAGCTAGAAATTTACTATGCTATGTATGGAATAATCGATTTGGTCTAAAGTTCAATGTAGTCTCAACGAATTTAATATAATTGACAACGAATTTATCTTGCAGGTGATTGAAATATGAGAGAAATTGTTTTTATTGAGAGAAAAGAGCGGAGAAGGTTGAGTATGTGCAATAGAAGAGATAGACCAACCTCAGGGTTGGGGAATGGCAGGCCAGGTCATATCTAATGGCTCATTCAGCATATTAGAATTAAGACTCAGGAAATTTATCCACAATTCCTCGGAAATAATTGAGAGTTCCCCTGTCTTCTATCGCCCACCCATTGAACCCAACCAGTGAGACACGAAATCAAATTTATTTACCTTCATCCATGTTGGTATTGTGATACGAGAGAGATATATCACCCACCCATTGAACCCAGCCAGTGAAACGTGAAATCAAATTTATTTAGTTCCACCCATGTTGGTGTTGTGATACTAGAGAGATATATTGATTGAGTTTCTTAAGTTTCCACGATACGAGAGAGATTCCCCCCATAACATGACACAGGAAACATCGATCCAACACAACATGGATTGGGCCAAGAGCATGCACCACATGGATTGGGCAACGAACAAGCACCAGAACAAACGAGAGGTGGATTTCTCTCCAACGACGATTTGAAACAGTTGGTTTAAAACCATTTCTAGCTTCTCACGTAGGAACGCGTCACATTCATCATCTAGTATTTACTTCAGCTTCTGGTTTTCCTTTCCTAACAGAAACAATTCAATTCATTTAATCTGTAGCTAGTGCGGAAGAAATTCCTTGCATGCCTCTCTGTGCCATCATTTCCATGCATGTTTGGCATTATTCAATCCCTCGTGATTGTAGCTTTATGTGAAGGGATCCAAGAATGTGGAAGGTGTCCTATGAATGATAACTCTTTACTTCTTTATAGGCGGTAAGTACTATTGTTTCCTTGATTACCGACTGATCTAGATTACAGTGATCACACAAATTTCTCCAAAGTTTAATAACAGAAATTAACAGATATTAGGAACACTAACAATAATAGTTATAAAGACTAAGTGTATTACAAAGAATTGATATGGTGTATTGATAGATGAGGTCATGTCTTTGTTGTACCATATTAACCTATTCAAACTATAACCATGGTTCTAATTATCATCTTGTTGGTGGTTGCGGTTTTTTTTCCCAGTTTTTATTTGTTTGCTGTGTGGAATTATTTGTATTTTGTATCATTTGAGAAATATTATTATAAAATAATTCTATTTCTTAAGGAATTTATTCTCCTTCCTTCCTTGTTCTTGAGAAGAATAAGCTGCATCATGGGCTTCTCTTGTTGGGAGCTCTTCAACTTTGTCATATTTTTAATTTGTTTGGAACACTAACTAGACGTTGATGTAAAATTTTGTTTGTTTTTGTGGGTCTATATTTGTGGGCATGCCTTTAGTTTCACGTATTTTTCAGTTTTTGGGTCATCCTCTTTTTTATTTTGATCTTCCATGTAGATTTGGAGTTGGGTGTCCTATTATTGCTAGAAACAATCTATCTGTTTCAGTGGTTTCAAAGCTGTAGAAACCCTGCAAGTCAGGGTAGCATAACATCAATTCGAAACAGTAAATATTTTTTACAAGGCTAGAGGTTTGGGAAACTATTTTTTATCAGTGAGGGTGCTTGGATTAACACTAGATAATGGTTTTCTCAACAAAAATAGGGAAATTGGATCTGATCTCACTGGGGAGGGCAGTTGAAACTAACACATAATATGTTGTTGTTTTCAAGTTTGTATTGAATTCTTCCAAGTCTTTGGAACTTGTGTTTCAGAAATCTGCCATTATTTTTCCAAGTTATCCAATTTCTGAATTTTAACAGGAGTACAAACCTCAATTCTAAGTGAGCATTATATCTATGGTGCTATGCCATATTTCTGATTTTTTTTTGCAGAATACAGTAGTAAAGTCTAAGTAAGCATTGTATGGATGGTGCTCTGTCAAATTTCTGATTTTTTTGTGAAGGACCACGAGAAATTTGAAAAAAATTGAACACTACTACACAGATGAGGGACTATGAAAAATTTCAGAAAATTGTCGGACATATTCAAGTTTGAACTGCTGCAAAGATCAAGGACAAAGAGACATTTCTGAGAATTGTTTCATAGATTCAAGTTTGAACTAAACTGGTACAAATATCAAGGACAAAGCAAAATTTCTTAAAATTGTTTCAAAGAATCAGGTTTGAACTGAACTACTGCAAAGATCAAGGACAAAGCAAAATGTGTGAAAATTGTTTCACAGATTCAAGTTTGAACTGAAACATAGGTTAGGGACTACACAAATTTCCTGAAAATTGTTGCACAGATTCAAGTTTGAACTGCTGCAAAGATTAGGGACTAAGCGAGATTTATGAAAATTGTTTCACGGATTCAAGTTTGAACTGCTGCACAAGTCAGGGACAATGCTAAATTTATGAAAAAAATTGCTCATATTCAAAATTGAACTATTGCAGAGAATAGGGTACTACATGAAATTTCTGAAAAATGTTGTACAAGTCTTCCCCTAACATTGACAATGAAGAAATTTACTGTTGTACAGGTCTTCCCGTAACATGGACAATGAATAAATTTACTGCAGGGCCCACTTTTCCTGAATGATACTACCGCGAATTTCACTGTAACTAATGATATTCCTTGTGAAAGTGAGCTCTTGCTCTTGATCTCTTGCCCTTGTACTGGGGTACTGAATGATACTACCACCACTTTCACCGTAAATTAAATGATAATCCTTATGAAAGCGAGCTCTTGCTCTTAATCTCTTGCTCTTGTACTGGGGTATTGGGAAACACTCTTGAACTCTTGCTCTTGTACTGGGGTATTAGTGAACTATTGAGATTGGCACTGTTGTGATTTTTTGATATTTGTGCCAGCTGTCCAGGATGACGAATCTCAATAGTGTCACCAACAAGAACTTCATAATAAAATTCCTATCAACATAATTACATTGTCAATTCCAAATAATTATTGAAATATAAAGATAAAGAGTCTAACCAATTTCGAGGAGTCTAACAACTTTCCTCTTTAAAAGTAAAATAAAATCCAATTAACTTTAATATGCTAAATATTAAATATCAAATATTTTAAATTTAAAATTAAAATTAAAAATAATTTCATGGTAAAAAATTCACTTAAATATTATAACAAAAAATGAGAGTAATGATAGGGCGTAGATCATTGTTTATCGAAAACCACCTTTATAGTGATTAAACAAAGATAAAATCCAACAAAATTCATAGTGTTCATCATAATTCCACACGATAAACTTTTCAAGGACGTATTTTCTCCATTCCTACGGGTTTCGACAACTTTCAATTTGATTTAAAACTTCAGATTTGTGGAGAAAAGAAATGAACTCGAACTTGATTTTTGTTTTTTTTTTAAATCAAATTAAAGAGAATAGAATTTCAATTAACCATTTATAAAATAGCTCTAATAAGTTGTCTATAATATTTTAGTTTATTTGTTATTATTTTTAAAATATTCTAAATAGTAATAAAAAAATTAATAATTTATTTTAAATGATTATTTGGATTTAAGCTCATATGTTAAATCTAATAACTAGAATCATTATTAGGATAAGAAAAATGATAGAAATGTATAAATGAATTGTAACATCCACTTTTAACCCTTTAGACATGGTAAAAAAAAGTGTTAACATTATGCTCGTGCATTCTTCAATTAAATTTATCTGTCAATCAAATCTTGCACAACATCAATATTTTCATGAAATGGTTTAATTAAAAGCTAATGGGTACGAGTTTAATCAATTCAACTGTATCTATGCATTTGATATATATATTAATAACGACATCATATATGTATTGTATCATTTAAGTCTTTATTGTTCGTGGACAACTTGCATATTCATTGATTAAGCATGAACGCCTAGGGTTATTTACATGGTTTTAATGGACTTAATACCTACACAAAAACCTATGAAATTGTTTAATATTTCACATCTACTTTGGATGCCAACCATCCTAAGTTTCCCTACCGTCAGATGGTAGGATGTCCGGCTAGAGCTTGGCACCTTCTCCCCATTGATCTTGAGATGATCGGACAATGGAGATATTCAGGGGGGCAGTTAGGGTTATACCCTATCTAAATCCGCCTTGCTACTGTCATTATTTTGCTTGTCGTTGTCGAGAGTCGCTTTGCACATTGCAGGGGCAACATCTCTAACCCTTTTTTCTCACGGCGAAGCCTCTTCATGGGATTCTACTTCATTTGAATAGGCATGCCGTATAACACACACCCGTCCACACAGATGAGCACTTGATGGTTGCGTTGAATGGTTTTTCGGTTTACAGTTATTTTGTTGATTGTGATTTCCTTTGGATCATCTAGTTACTGTCACGGTGTTCTCTGTTATTAGGCAAACATGATACTATTTTTTCTTTCCTGAACATGGTGAGGGTTGTTTCTACAACGAATTTTGGTGAAAAACCCTAAGAGGTTTTCTCCCTTGCCGCCTTCTGGTTAGTTGTCGATGCTCACCGCGACTTTCTAGGTAAATTCGTCTACAATAATTTTTTTTTTTTATCATTAGGCTTCCAATGTTTTGTCTCTTTATAATGGCAATTGCAGTGCATCTTAAAAATTACCCAATATATGTTGTTCATGAGTGCTCGAGGGGTTTTGGTTCATGCTCTTATTAGCTACCCCTCCATCAAATCTTTGCAAGAGCGGTTACCACGTACATCAATGAATTTTTCAGTGGTGCCCACTTAGAGCTCGACCCAAAATTTATAACATTCTTCATAGTTGTAATTTTTCGTTGGCATGCCACAATGGCTATATTGGCAAGGGTTTTCTCCTCACGAAACCTACCAATTTCCTTGGTTTTTAAATTAAGAGTTGCAGGTCTTAGTCCAATGTATAACTGTATAATATTTGTTTAACTGTATGGCAATAATTTACATATTTGTTGGTTTACCTCTGTGCATCGAGGTTATAGGCAGTTGGTTTATTAAATTACAGATTTTAAACCTTGAACGCTCAAGGCGTTATCAATGTTTTAGTGGTTTGATTTTAAAGTTAACTGAACAACTATTGGTTCTAATTTTTTTTTTTGGGGGAGATGGAACCATTCTGAATTAGCAAGGACTTGTCGTAGGGTTTTACGTGTTTGTTAGTCCTTCACTTAATACAAAACAAGGGTTTGATTTATTGTTCTTGTATTTTATCCATGGATAGAGCATAATGCTACATTTCCAATATATAAAAAAATATTTGTTTTGCGATGGTTGATTTTGTCATTTTCTATGCTTGAATGTTTAAGTTCTATTCCCAGTTGAAGCCTTCCTATGTACTGGGTTGTATTGTAGTTTGTATTTTATTTTTTTTCCACAATATTTGGGGTATATGAATATCATTTGAACCCTTATTTCATTGTACAATTTTTCTATGATTACAACATTTCAGTATTTAAATTGGAATTAACAGCTTTCTAGATAAGTAACTTGCACTGTTACATTTCTTTTGTCAGTTATATTTAAATTATTTTCCATATCACGTCCGCTAAGTATGCTATTGTATGGAATGCTTGTAGACTTAATATGTAAGTGGTTTACACGAACACTTAGAGAGGAAAATGTTGTCTCTAGTCTCATTCAAAAGCACAGCTAAACCTCTCAAGCGATAGAACCACAATTTTTACAATTTCAAACTTAACAAAAACCTCTTAAATGAAAAAAGTAGTTTCCAAAATAAGGACTACCTAAAGGTAGACATATAAAAATATAGACCTTTACCGTTAAGATTTTTGTACATAAAATCACTTTCTATCTTGTTCATAATATGCCATAAAATTACAAGCACAATATTTTCTGTCTATTTTCTCCTAAGACAAGTCACCTCTAATCTAGGAAAAAGAAATGAAACCATCATATCATATTTCTTATTTTTAATGCCCAAACATGCATTATATTAACATTGCAGAATTAGTCCCTAACTAAACTTCGAATTTCGACATTCAAAAACTATTCTGCATAATAACCATATTTGCATAGTTACTTATCTATTTTCAATGGGAAAATTTATGCAACTTAGATGGCCCTCCCAAACTTGAGAAGGGAAATCACATCCTCTTCTCCCCATCGAGCTTCCACTCCTGGATAAATTCCATATTTGCTTCACAGTTTAACCCTTAGGGCAATGGGACAACAGTCCAACCTCTAGTATCAAGATCTAGGATTCTCCACTGACTCCCAGTCCAGCTCGAGAGTCTTTCCTCAGGCAACTTCCTGCCTATCACAGACTGTTATCTACTCTTGTTTCCTCGGGTCTCTTCACAGACCCTCCTAGAAAAATTAGAAACACCCCCTTTCTCTCTTCAGATTTCCTATAAATCTGCAGAGGGGTGGTTACAACTGTGCAACTGTCCAAACTGTCTAGGGCTAAAATTCGTTACCAGCTATCTTTTCCTTTAATATGTAAAAGTACTTATTATATTCATAACATAAAATAAAGTACAACTATTCATGTGTTCACTTAAGTTATTTAACTGAGTTTGTAATAACATAATTACCATAGTAACTTTAAATAAGTCTTTAAACAATCATGAGGGTTACATATTCCCCCTCTCAGCACAACACCGTCCTCGGTGTTCATTCCAATCCATGGAAAATATCTGGATAAGCTTGCTTCATCAAACCTTCATCTTCCCACGTGGCTTCTTCAGTGCTAAAGTGCATCCACTGCACATTAACTTGGGCGAAAACTTACCTCTGCAACGTGGCTTCTCTCCAGTAGAGTATACATAGGGTTTCTACCCTGAATTCTCCGTCCGATTCGACCTGCCAATCATTACAATATTAATCAATTTGTGATTATAAACTTGAACATAATTTTTTTTTAATCATTTACAACACCTACCTAAAATTATTTCCAATTAATTATATGTCGGTGGTCTTATATGTATTTATTTAACAGAGAAATGTGAAAGACATTATGGACCTTCACATAGCTAGGGAGGGAAATTTGGTAGGCCATCGACCTTATTCTTTCCAAGATCTAGAAAGGTCCACAAAATCAATGTGCTAACTTAACACACCCATTTCACTGCAGGGAACTTTTCTTGGGTTTAATTCTCAAGTGAACGTGATCTCCCACTTGAAATATTGGAAGAAATCAATATATGTTATGAAACCAACTCACAAAATAGAAGAAAATATAGATCGATGACTTATAAATCAATGTCTTCGAGGGGGAAACCTCCTTTATATTACATAAATGAACAATTATGGGATGACAAAAATGAAAAACCTCCTGTCTATGTATAGGAGTCTAAGGGGTCACAATATAATCCTAGCTAACATAACAATAATAATGTAAGGTCACAACAATAACAATAGTGGGCTTCTATGGGGCACAATAATAACGATATGGGGACTACATGGGCACAAAAATAAAAATAAGGGGGCCACACTAACAATAACAATAAGTGGATACACTAGTATTATAGGGACCTAACATACCCCTCTTGTTCAAAAAAAAAATTGTCCTCAACGCTTGAGTAGTTCTGGATTCATGTGTATAAAATTATCATCCTCCCATGTCGAATCTTCAGCTGGCAAGTTCTTCCATATGCTCTGAAATTGATTGATTTTGTAGCTATAGAGTTATTGTTTCCGTGACTACTTTAGGTTTCAATATGATTTTTCCTTGCTCATCAAGTTCTAGCAATATTGTTTGAACTGGGAGCTTGTCACTTATAACCTTCTTTAAGAATGAAACATGGAAATGGGTGCACTCGGGAAGATGCATGAAGCTCCAATTTGTATGCTATAGTACCAATATTTTGCAACACCTTGTAAGGACCATAATACTTTGGTGATAATTAATTATCTTTCTTAGCTTGCTTGAGGGACATTTGTTTGTATGGTTGTAGCCGTAAAAATACCCAGTCACCTACATCAAAACTTCTTTCGTTGCTATGTTGATCTGCCTATTGTTTCATTCGATTATGCGCTAAGGTGAGGTTATCCTTTAAGAGTTGGAGAAATTATCCTTTAACCTTATAATTTTATGTTAAAGATGATGTGATGGAGGGTGGAGGATATCCATAAAGTGCCATAAATGTAGTTATTTTTGCTACAGTATGGAAGGAAGTGTTATATGGTACCATTCAGCCAAAGGTAACCACTTGACCGATTGCATTTATTTATCAGATACAAAGCAACGAAGATATCCTTTGAAACATTTTTCACTATCTCAGTTTTCCCATTCGATTGAGGATGATATGATGAGCTATGAGCTAATTAAGTATCCAAACAAGAAAATAATTCCATCCAAAAATTTCCTTTAAAAATGGGATCTCTGTCGCTTAAAATAATCTTTGGGTTTCCATGTATCTTTTGAATTGTTTCCATAAATGCAGTAACAACTGTATTGGCTTTAAATGGATAAGATAATGCACAAAAGTGTGCATACTTGGTAAGTCTATCAACTACCACCATGACGACAACCTTTCCTTCGGACTTGGGTAAACCTATGATAAAATGCATTGAAACCTCCTCCCAACGTTTACTTGGAATGGATAAAGGTTGTAACAGACCTAGGGTCTTAATTGTCTCAACTTTATTTTTTTGGAAAACCAAACATTCTGCCACAAACTTTTGAATATCAGATTTAAGGCCATCCCAAAAAAAATCCTTCTTGACCCTGTGGTAAGGTTTTAAAAATCCTGAGTTCCCTCCTAAGGGAGAGGTGTGAAATTCCAAAATAATATTTTGTTTTAGTTGGGAATTCTTACAAATATATAAGCAATCTTTGTACCATAATGAATCATTTTTCTAGCTAAATGTTTCAGATGTGCTGGGATCTTGCTACAACTTTTGAATGAGAGTCCACACATATTCATCATTCTTCCATTCATCCCTTGCTTCAATTATCCACTCATGTTGGATAATAGAAATGGCACAAAGAAATTATTCCACATTCTCATCCTTTCTTGAGAGTGCATCTGCAACAACATTTTTGTTCCCTTTTTTGTATATGATTTCAAAGTCATAACCCAACATCTTTGTGAACCATTTTTATTTCTCTTCTGAATATAATGTTTGTTCCAAAAATCATTTAAGACTGTCATGATCTAATTTTACCTTGAAGTGTTTTCCCATTAGGTAAGTTTGTCATTGCTTTACTGCATGTAGTATTGCCAACATTTCCTTTTCATAAATATGTTTCAGTAAATACTTTCCTTTGATTGGACAACTTTCAAAAGAAATGGATCTTCCTTCTTGCATTAAAACTGCACCAATTCCATTTCATGAGGCATCACATTCCACAATAAAGGTTTTTGTGCACCAATTCCATTTCACGAGGCATCAAATTCCACAATAAAGGTTTTTGTGAAGTCCGACGTAGCTAAGACCAGTGCTTGGCACATTGCCTCTTGAAGATGTTCAAAGGCCTTAGTTGCTTCTGGAGTACAAGAAAATGAATCTTTCTTCTATAATGATTTTAGAGATGTTGATATTCTCCCATTTTTCTTAACAAGCTTGCGATAATATCTTGTTAACCCCAGAAATCCTCGAAAATGCTTTATGGTTGTAGGTATTTTCCATTCCTTAATGGATTTTATTTTTTTAGGGTCTACCTGAACACCCTCATGATATACAATATGACCCAAATATTCCACCTCATGTACTCCAAATAAACATTTGGAGGTTTTTGCATATAATTGTTTCTCCTCCAATAGTTTCAGCACCATGTCAACATGTTGAACATGATCCTTCTAAGACTTGTTGTAGATTAGTATATCATCAAAAAATACTAACACAAATTTTCTAAGGAAGGGTTTGAAAATGGAATTCATCAAACCTTGAAATGTGGAGGGTGCATTAGTAAGGCCAAAAGGCATGAACAAAAATTCATAATGACCCTCATAAGTTCTGAATGTTGTTTTCAGAATGTCTCAGTCTTCATTCTAATTTGATGATCTCCACAATAAAGATCTATCTTGGTGAAGTAAATTTATCCATGTATTTCATCCAATAATTCATCAATGACGGGGATGGGAAATTTATCTGTAATAGTGAGCTTGTTGAGCTCCCTATAATCCAGACACATACGCCATGATCCATCCTTCTTGTGCACCAATACTACTGGAGTAGAAAAAGAAATTTGACTAGGTTGAATTGTACTAGCGTCTAGCATTTATGCAACCATACGTTCAATCTCACTCTTTTGGGCATAAGGATATCTATAAGCCCTCATGTTTGGAGGAAAAATTCCTGGAATCAAATGAATAATACGATCATGATGACGAATAGTTGGGAGTCTTTTGAGAGTTTCAAACACCTTGGAATTATTTTCCAACACTTTTTAGAGATCTGGAGAAATAGATGATTTTGATGTTTGAACCTCTAGTGAGGATAATTATGCAATTACACCTCGTTTTTCTTTCTTCAGAAGATTTTTCATGACATCAGAACTTATTATATTTCCTGACTTCCTTATGATACCCCGTAATTCAACTTCCTTTCCTTCCCAAAATAATTTCAAGAAACGTTCTTGAAAATTAAAATCCATCATCCCCAGAGATTGTAGCCATTGGACTCCTGGTACAACATCAGCACCACCCATCGGAATGGAGAGAATTGGACTATTCAATACATATTCCACATTGGTTAGTTTGATATTATGGCAATTTCAAGAGCAATTTATAGTTCCTGCATTTGCAACAATCACTTGACACTATGTTGCTGGGTATAGGAAGAAATTCAATTCCTTGGATACCTTACAATGAATAAAATTATGGGTACTACCCGAATCAATCAACACTATTACATTTTTCTTCTTGATATGTCCTTCTATCTTTAGAGTATGAGGAGTGGTAATTCCTCCCAATGCATTACAAGATATGGTCAGATTCATTTCTTATTTCTCTAGGGTTGGTTCCTAGTGTATATCCTCTTATTTTGAATTTTTTTGTTCATTTTATTCCTCCTCTTCACAATCTATGTAAAATAATTTCTTCTCGGCACACTTTTGACCTTTAGTGTATTTTCTATCACAATTGTAGCAAATCCCTTTTTCTCTTTTTTCCTCCAATTGTTGTGGTGTCAACCATGTAGGTTGTGGAATTTTAGGAGTAGCAACACTTCCATCTTTATAGTTGTGAGTGGTAGGCTTCCTTGTCACCATAATTTTTCTTTCAATTTTTCTTGCCAACATGAATGCCTTCTCCAATGAATGAGGTCCCCAAAGGTGATCCTCATGTTGGATGTTATCCTTTAAAGTCCTTATGAAGACATCAAACATGTGTTCCTCTGGAATATCAGTTACCCTTATATTCAATTTTTGTAAGTCCTAAATGTGCTTCACCATTGAACCCTTTTGTTTGAGATTTATCAATTTACTAAAGAAGGTGTTTCTCTTTGTATCCTCATAATGTGTTATCATTTCCTCCGTAAAAATTGATCAAGTGACAATTTTTTTACGAGAGAAAAACCATCGATACCATACAATGTATTGGGTTATAAATATAAAGTTGCAATATGTACCTTTTGTGTTTTTTGCACATTATGAAGATCAAAATATTGCTCCATATGTAGTATCCATGTTACGGGATCCTCTCCATCAAAATTATTCATATCGATCTTTGGAATATGGTGGGTCTTCAATCCAACATTAGAGTTTATGAAATCATGATTAACGCTTATTTTGTTCTCATCATGAGTTTCCTTTACTACCTTTTCTCCATTAGGAAGCTTTTCTTGTAGAAACTTTGTCAAACCTTCCTTCAAACCTTCCATGTATTTATTCAAATATTACATGTTTCCTTTCAGTTCTACTTATATGCCTTCCATGCCATCTTCAACCCATCCATTTTCCTTTTTATTTCTTCTTTGTTTGCTCTTTGGGAGAGAGAAATTTGTTGCACTTGCTCCCGTAATTTTGATATATCATGCTGCACTTATTCCTCTTCATGTGTCATAGTATAGTTTTCTGAGGACTTAATGTTTGTGGAATTATTTTTGGTAGGCATTTTAGAATCTAGTAATTATATCTATGCTTCAATATTCCCTTGGAATCACTTCAAACTATTTTTTCAAACAAAAGTTATGCAATTTTGAAAAATAAATGCACACATTTTTCTTGCTTTTTAGGAGGTCAATATTGAACATCATTTATCTCTATGATTTATGATCTTCAAGATTTGAACTTTTGTCCTATATTATCCCTCTGAGTCTTCTTTCCAATGCAACAGGTCATACCTAATGTGGATTCTTGAAGACAAAGTTATGCCCCCTCTCCCATAATGACGGATGGTTCATAAGAGTGAACTTGTATGACGTTCCACATGTCACTGTTTCGACCTTCAACTCTGAAATAAATGTACAAGAAACTAAAGTTCGTGCACTTTCGGTCACTTTTTATAGAATTCCAATCTGATTCCTGAAACGAAAGTTATGATGATTTTCCCTTGGTCGCCTATTTGAGATAAAATTTTGGTGCCTGCAAAAACCCTAACTTCCACAAATCACAACTCCTACAATGTTGTGAACCAAGGTCTGAAATGTTTACACAAATATCATCAGGATTTTGGCTCCATGTGGTAAAAATTTCAGCTTTTGAAGCCTCATAGAAACAATTTATAGTGAAAATTCCAAGATGACCTATTTGTAGCAGCGAAACCCTAGAATCCAAAGCTCTGATACCAAATGTTATGAAAAAAACTCACAAAATAGAAGAAAATATAAATTGAAAATTTATAAATCAGTCTCTTCGAGGGGGTAACCACCTTTACATTACATAAAAGAAAAATTCTTGGATGATACAAATGAAAAACCCTCATTTCAATATATAGGAATCCAAGGGGTCACAATATAATCCTAGCGGAAAAAACTATAACAATGTAAGGGCACAACAATAACAATAATGGGCTTCTATGGGGCACAATAATAAAATATGGGGACTACATGGGCATAACAATAAAATAAGGGGGCTACACTAACAATAACAATAAGGGGATACACTAGTATTATAGGGACCTAACAATATATGAGTGGTATACTCAATGAGAATCATGTGTGAAAATGCTACGAATAATACTTTGTGAAATAATCTTGAAATTATTGGTATGATTTATTCCAAATATTGGAGCAACATAATGAGAACCTAACATAACCATTGGTTGGTATCAAAATGCCTCATTTTCTTGATAAATAACTAAATTTTGATGAATTAATAAGGTCAAATAATGTGTCTAGGCTATCTTCCACCATTGTAAAAGGTATTTTGTTAATTATAGAATAGAATCCATCAAGATCATTTATTTCATCAAAACCTTCAATCTTAACTAGTTTTTTACTAATACAACAAGACTCTCCACTAATCATACATGCATTTGAATTACTAAAATACTCTTTTTGAACTATGTTTGATATAGTAATTCCTTCTTTCGATTTCGAAAAATGATAAGGAATAAAATCAAAATATTCATGCAAATAAGTTTCATTCTTTTTATCTTTTATATGAAAGTTATTATCATCTTGTACCGTATTAGAATCTACCCATGTAGAATAAAAATAAAAAGATTTTTAAATGATTATTTTTGTAACATAAATTTTGAACATATGGGGGTACAAAGAATAATAGGTGGAAGATGAAAGAAACTTAAAATCGTCTCTTGAAAAAACAACCTTTTTAAAGGTCAAATTTTCTTCTATAAAGATATGCATGTTTGGTTCCAATTTTGAATAGTGTATTTATTTCTTCTCTTAGATTTAACTAATCATCATCCATGACGTGCTTTAAAAAATAAACTGAACACAAAATGTTATTCAAAAAATAATTATGTTAATTGTGATCAGATAAAGGTGAGAGCAAACTATAAGGCTTTTCAAAATGAAAATTTTCAAAACTTAACTTTGAGGGAAAATCAATATAATAATTAACGACGTAATTATCAAAAAAAAATTATTTAATCTCTTTATTCAAGCTAAGAAAATATTTTTCTGCGTTGTGAACATGTGAAAATTTTCTTCATCTCTACTCAAACATGCTTCCTCCTTTTGTTCACGGATAACTCAAACCATATTGTCTACACAAGAGGTATCTTCTTCATCTAAAGGATTATCATAGGTTACATGTTCTTCACTTTAAAATTCATGTTCCTTCTGAACCACGTCTATTAGAGTGAAAAAAGTTGCCAAACAATGTCAATCATCTAAGACTTTCAAATCCCCAAGGATTTCATGCAAATTCAAATCATGATATGAATAATCATTAATATGTGACTTAGATTTATTGATGATTAATTGATGTTTCTGTTGGAAATAGAAATAGGATGTTGAAACCATCTACTAATACAAGGCATATCATTTAAAGGAATTCTATAGCCTCATAGAAAAAAATTTGAATCATTCATCTTGTTTTATCCAAATATTATTAAATTCATCATATACGTTATTACAATCATAATTCTCAAAATCAAATAAAATATAATCTATAAATTGTTCCAAAGACGGAATAGAGATAGTTGGAAATGTATCACACCAGCTCTTAGCCCAACCTTTGAAATAAAGAGTGAACAACTCGCATAGGACACCTTCATGAAGAATGTTATCATAAATACCATTTTGAATAAATTAAAACCATAATACATTTCTACAAACTCATATCTAAATAGTGGTTTGGGAAGAAGCCATTAATGATAAAACAATATTATACTAGAATGACTCCATAAAGTTAGCTTGTCATGTAGTACTCCTAGCACTAATTGTTGGTTGGGGAAAAATTCTTCTTGTAACAGGGAATCATCACCTGATCAAGGTAACCATTTAGACTTATACTCATTTGGTGTAGTTATGTCCACTGGTATGTGGACCTAATTGTCGCTAAATAGATTTATCATCAAAAGTAACATTCATTGAAGCTCTTATAAATCTATATATAATATACTATATTAAATAAAACTAAAACTAACTAATCTATTTATATCTATGTTCTATTGTAAATTTAGCTATCCTAATTGGGATAAAGAAGTATTTCATAATATCTCAATTAGGATTAAGAACACATTAAATATCAAGTGTTGAGAGGAAGATAAATGTATTTAAACAAGGAATAGTTCATTTCTTTGGAATTATTAATTACAATGCATAATGTAACTTACATAATATCATATTAACATTTCAACATCAAAATATAATCACTAAAAAGAAATAGGATAATTCAATTCAAAGATTGTAAATAGTTCCTCTTAGAAATGCATATTATAACAAATTTATAACAAAATGTGAAAATAATCCACACACCATTATCAAGCATCTCTTATCACTAATTCAAATCCTTTATTAATTTATCACCAATCATATTCTTTCAAATATTTTATTAAAATTTAGATAATAATATACAAAACTCAATAGTAGATTCTATAACTAAAAAAATATTAGCATTTGAAATATACCAATAATAGTATACAAGTGACTTCATAGACTAGTCTCTCCTTCTGAAGTTTTCAATCCTTTAATAACCAACTTGACAATATTGCACAATTTTTTCTTTTCTAGATGATCCAATCTCTAAGTAAATGAGATTTTAGAAGAAAAATTAATGATATTGCAAACTCTCTTTCTAAGCCCCAATTTTTTTTTAAAAAGAATTATATTTACACAACAAATTCGAGACAAAAATAAAATATCACTGCATCTTTTCCTTAATTAAGTCTATATAATTCATTTATCTAAATGATTTTTTCACATAGATCGGAGAGTTTGGTTGCTATTTTGTTCTTTGATTTTATGCTCTGTGCGGGATTAGATTTGGATAATTAGCTTTATTCACCACATTATTGATTTTATATTTTTTTGCCAATATATTTTTATTGTTATCCTATATAGACAATCAAAATTTTAATTAAAATCACGAAATATCGTTCAAATTTATTCAAATTATAAATAAAAAATGAAAATAGATAAAGTTCGAAAAAAAAAATGTGAAAACACCGAATTCTAAAAACATTAGCATCAAGCGCTATACCCAAACTCCCTATAGGAATAAATGCAAGGAACCTAGTGCTTAGTGAGATATCAACATATTGGCTTCCCAAATATTTTAACACAACTAATTTTATATTGGGCTAGTATAACGACAATCAACTAAGAAACAATTTTCCACCATTTGACTACACTTGAGGTCAACACACCAGTGTAACTGGTAGTCAACATATCATAATATCGGAGAAGTTAGAAACTATGACTTTGCCGAAATTTTGATATAACGATATGGCAATATGATAGACTACACTTTGGTGGGCAGTCTTTTATGCTTCTCCATAGGTTGATGGCCTTCTCCATAGGTTGATGGCCTCAAGTACCATCACATTAGATTTTGCCAAAAATAAAATATAAAGGGAATTATTGCAAAACACCAAGGCTCGAGCATGGAACCTTGAGGACATGTTTCAAGAAAATTTGTCATTTTTAAGTCACAAAAGATTTAAAATTGAATTTCACGTGTCAATGGATATGTCACATGCCATTTAATTTCAGCACTTGCTAAAGTGTTAGCTGGGTGTAGTTCTGAAAGGAGTCCCAACGGTTGTTGAGCATGAACTTGGAGTTGATGGAGAAGCCACCCTCATTCTTGCAGAAGAGGTCGTGAGGTCGAGTCTCCGTGATCGTCCTTTTCCTTATTTTATCGTCGTTGATAAACATAGCAGCAATAGAATGGCTAGTCGGTCTCGTGGTGTGTGTCACGCTGAGCGCCATCGCTTAACATTTCAGTGGAGATTAAGCTTTTCAACTTCATATTTATTGTGTAATACATGTGGTATTATGCATTTTAAAATAGGTCGGATGGATTTAAAATTGATTCAAATAGCGCAAATGGATTGCTATGTCCCCCACTTTCTTCATTCTTTACCATTATATTTGTACACACCCACCCGTGAGAACACTTCGAATTTTTGTTTATTATTATAAATAATTACGCGTCTTCTTTTATTATTATTATTAAATGTTGAGTGTGGCTATTTTATGTTGCAACTCAGCGTCACCAATCGCAAGATGATTTTTTCCCCTTCCCTTACCCCAGTGCCGGTGTCGCTTCTGCACATATCTTTCTTGGAAAATATATACTCCACCTCTTGTGATCTTGTAATAATGACCAGCGATTCCCATTCCCACTAGGTCATATGGTACAATCAATCATACAAGAGGGTCCTTGGACTTAGACATCCCGAAACCCCTGGCAACTTTTAGTCTTCACAAGCACCAACCTGGTTTGAATCTTGACAACTCCTCTTCTCGAGCAACTTTGTGGGGTTTTGCCTAGAAATTATCCCCAGCTCCTCAAAACATGGACATCATGGATTTTCTGCACATAAAGAAAGCCATCATGATAATGTCACAATGACAGAGACCTGTGGGGCCAACTGTGTTGGTTGAGTGCAGAGACCTGTGGGGTCAATTGTATTGGTTGAATGCATAAAATATGCCAAATTGCAAACCTCTCCCCTAAGTGTCTCAATGGAGGAAATAGAAGAACAAATTGAAGCAAATAATTGTACTACTCTCATCTTGGATTCCAACAACAAAGTCTGTTGAGCTAACTCTGCCTACAACCAAGTGGTAGGACAACGAGAGTGGAATCCATTGAAAATGTGCAGCAACTTGGCCACCTAGAGATTCACAGTGGCGAGACCCAAAGCCTTTCTGGGGCAGACTCGACAACCTACACCGAAAGGCGTAAGCCTCAAATCATTCCCCCTTACATCCATGTTTCTCCCACCCTCTCCCTCGATGAACTTCTTGGGGCAAAAATACTTCGGCGATTCCCATATGTGAGGATCATGAGTAATCGACCACATATTCACCATGGCAGTCATACCGTCTGGGACACAGAATCCACCTGCCATGTTCACATCCTCAGTTGACAGGCCAGGCGGATGCATTGGTAAAGTATCTTTAACCACTTCTTGGAGATACAAAAACTTAGGAATATCCCCATCCCTAATACTTCGCGCAAGCCCGACTACTTGGTCTAGCTCTGACTGGGCTTTCTTCTGAGCTTCGGGATTCAGAACCAGCTCCTCCATGGCCCAGTTTGTGAGCAAAGTCGTCGTGTTGATACCACGAAAAATAATCTCCCATAGTTCTACAATAATGTCCTCCTCATAAAGTTTATCTTCTCCCTGCAGTGAAAGAAAAACATCAACAAAATCAGAATCTGCACTTCTTTCCTTACGCGGGCTTTGCGGGTGCTCTTCGATAATATTTTTAAGAAAACCTTTCACCCATAGCATAAGCTTGGCACAACGAGCATGGATACGAAGAGGGTCAATAATTCACATCCATGGGAGATGATCAACCCAATTTAAAGCTCCCAACAGTTGAAACCACTCATCCACCATTGCCCATAGGTTCCTGACTTCTTCACTTTCATAACTCATATCAAACCTCCTTCCAAAAACACTTCCCATGATATTGTTCAAAGAAAATACTTAGAGATGCCCTCTAAGCCTAACAACCCCATTAGACTGATACTCATTTTGGATTTTGACAAGCATTTCAACAACATCAACTTGGCGTCCAACTTCATGTGCAACAATTTTGAAAAAATATGAGCAAAATAATTTGTCCTTTGAAACTTCTAGTAGTTTCCATTTGGGAAAAAACCAGTGGCTCTCCCAAACAACAACTGTTGTGCCGATTCCTTGAGGGGTCTATTGGCTAAATGAGGAGAGCTTGACAACTCTCTAGTCACCCCAAGGTCCAAAGTAATCACAGTTGGAGTAGACCCCAAGATAAATTCCATGAGCTTCTTAGCACAATGAAGACGAGCTAGATAACCAAGCTTGCAGTGGGCAAGACCAAGATGGTGAACCGCAGTGAGAAAGACCAATATGGAGGTACACATGTCAAATTTGGATAAGCTTGAGGAGGACAAAATCTATGCTCGTTGATTCGCTGCAATGAATAGTGTCTGGACATCAAAAGCCCGAAGAGAGAACGCCTTCGGTGTAATTGTTTGTGTGCAATATTTCAATGATCTTGCTTACTTTGTTACATTAATTTAGGGAATACAAATCTGCCCAAGGAGAATGTTCCTTGTAAATTAGTCATTTTTTCTAGAAAATTGCTAAATTTAAATCATTATTAACAATTAATTCTAGCAAGTTGTTTACACTTGTAAACCCAATACCTTATTGTATTTGCATATGGATCTAATGTAAATTCAACCAATCTATCATTGTGTGTAAATT
Source organism: Pinus albicaulis (assembly GCA_034641835.2). NCBI lineage: Eukaryota > Viridiplantae > Streptophyta > Pinopsida > Pinales > Pinaceae > Pinus > Pinus albicaulis. The sequence continues at coordinate 1,609,456,771 of CM076584.1, read as the reverse complement.
TCTATGACTATAATTTGCATAATGTAGAATCAGAGAGTGATCCATAGTGTTCATTGTATTGTTATTGTTGCAGTGAATCACTCTCTTCGACTTTGTTCTAAAACCTATTTTTATTCACATTCACAGGGTCTTAACAAGAATTGAAACCAAATTTTTGTTCACCAATTATTGGAATCCTAAGATGAATCATATGAAATTATTTTCCACGAGAAAACAAGAATTTCAAATGCACCTTAGTGTAGGGAATACAAATCTGCTCAAGTTGAATATTCCCCTTAAATTGGTCATTTTTTCTAGTAAAATATTAAATTTAAATCATTATTAACAATTAATCCTGGCAAGTTTTTTACAATATTAAACCCAATACCTTATTGTATTTGCATATGGATATAGTGGAAATTCAACCAATCTATCATTGTGTGTAAATTTCTATGATAATAATTTGCAGAATGTAGAACCAGAGAGTGATCCATAGTGTTCATTGTATTGTTATTGTTGCAGTGAATCATTCTCTCGTTCTGTGTTCAGAATCCTATTGTTATTCACATTTACAGGTTCTTAACAAGATTTGAAACCAAATTACGGTGCACCAATTATTTGAATCCTAAGATGACTGATTTGAAATGGTTTTCCATGATAAAACAATAATTTCCAAAGCACTACAACATAGTTCATGAATAAAAAGCTAGAGCTTCAATAAAAAAACCAAACTTCTTATGTATGTTTCCGAAAAATATCACAGTCCTACTGTGAAAATTTGATTATGAGATTTACAGCCATAGTGATACAATCATAACCATTATTCTCTTGCATGCACATAAAGATGGTTCAGTAAAGAAAAAAATAAATGGAAAACTTTTCCATAAAATGCAAATGCTAAGCCAAAATGATTAACACTAGAATAATACAACAAATTTTATACACAAATTTTAAACTGGAGAAAAAATCCCTTTCCAAGGTTTAAAATACTCCGCTGATATTAATTAGGAGAAGAATGGGACAAATTATGAGTTACAAAACACAAAGAGATTCAAGGTTTCTTGGATCTTATCCTAGAAGTTAGTCTCTCAACCCTTAGCCTCCATTTTCACTATAATAACGACCTTCTCTTGTACTATGCATCATCCGTGTCGCTCCTCCTTTTGGCCCCTTTCCTTGTAGAGACCGCAAAGGAGTTTAGGATTGGGGGTATGTGGTTTTCTGACCCTGATACTTTTCAAAATAGGATTTGCATGGGCCTAGGTTTGCTTGTCTAAATTTTCTACTTCCGGGAAAAAGGGTTCACTGGATCTGGAAGTGTATAACTAAACTAGGAAAAAAATTTTAGAGTAACTTCTCTCTTTTGTAATGTTGGCCCTTTCCTTTTAAGCATTGATTGTGTAGGTATCATAGATATATTTTCCCATTCATTCCTTCATTTCATTTGTGTCTCTCTCTACTGCTATGCTTTGACCCAGAGATGAAAACCTTTTATTGGTATGAAGATACAACTAGATCCTCATTTCTATCCATGTCGACTTCTATGAGAAACATGGGATGTGGATAGTGCTTCATTGCTCACTTGAAAAATGGAATTCGCTCCAAAAAATTTATATTGTTCTGCAGAACCACACCAATTGTGGGAACTGGGGTCCAAGTCTCATGGAAAACGTAGATTTTGAATTGAAGCATGGACAAAACATTTTTGGTAAAGCACCAAAATTTGAAGCAACTTCGTCCAAATTCAAAATTCAAATCTCAAATTGGAGGGTCTACAGTTTGTTTGATTTCTGATTCCCTTCATTGATGGTAATTTCGAGGAAGGGAAATTATTTGAAGAAGATAATTTTGGTGAAGCAGTATAGAGGATGAATCCGAAAGCCCAGCTAACATCGCTTTGAATATACACAAAAACAGTGAGGGACATTATAATATCCACATGACTTGCGAAGTAATACCAGTTGAAGTATCTTTGCAAGCCTTTTTCTCCCTCTATCCACCCTCATCAAATTGATATGCCCCGAAGGCCATGACGGACGACCTTGTCCCCGAAGAAACCCCCGCCATGAGTGTGAAAAAAAAACTAGAAGCATGAATTGCCCCACAGAAGCGCTCTCGCATTTGTTAACCTTCTTGTCCATGGAGGTGCAGGAAGACGACAAGAGTCTCTGGATTATAGTCGTGAGCATGATAATAAACATTTCCTGCAGAATAAATTATAATAAGAACACATGCTATATTTTTTCGGATCTTGTCAATTAAGGTGGATGTTGGAGAGCATCGAGAAGTTTGGAAAGGGAGAGCATCCAACAAGTTTAGAGAGCGTGCAAAAACCAGCCGCGTGGTCAAGGTTCAGAGAGCATGCAAAAACCAGCCACGTGATCAAATACTATTAGCTGGAGGAGGATGAAATTTAAGTTCATTGATTCATTAGAGTGAACAATGTTTGCACATGGAGATCCCAGAGAGAGAACGCCTTCAACGTAATTATTTTATGTCCCTAACTTGTTAGGGAAATTTGTATTTTTCAATATCCATTTTACCATTGTGGAGAATGTAATAGAATGATTTAATATTATGTAATATTATGTAATATTTTTTTATATTTATGATAAACTTGTAATATGTAATACATGGTGTAATTTAGATAAAGGTGAAAATCAAATATTTCATTATAGGAAAGAATGTTAGTATACTTTAATACTAGTAATTGATCCTAAAGGTGAAAAGGTACACAAAAGGAATAGAAACTTTGGGAAGATTATCTTGCCACTCACTCCAATGCAAGCATTGTTAATCATTTCTATGAGTGCATAAAAATTTCTTCTCGATAAGAATATGTAGATGCCAGATATCTAAATCCACTCAGAGACGTTAGAAAGTAGCATACAAATCAACGAAGAGGGCTCCACCTGCTATATTTTAACGACTTATAATAAGAATTAGGCTATTATTAGGATTGAAGAAGGCATTTTTGGTATTAAGATAGATGTCATTGTCAGTTCCTTCGGTACAGTCTAGTGTCAAACCAACAGGAATGGGAATGACAACAGAGGAGGTGGAACAGGAGTAGAGTGATGCTCTTCCAAAGGTGGAAAGAAAGACACAATTCTAGGAAAAAAATTCTAATTTCGTTAATCATTTTATGGTTAAGTTCATTTCTATGATAGTTTTGAACTTCCAAGTTCTAAGTTTTATAAATATGGGAACCAAGATAGTATAAAAAGTCCTTTTCGAAGAAAAAAAATAAATTTAAGCAAAATGGCTAGCACATCTCAGTTGTGGTGACTATAGTCACATAATTTTTTTTGGAATAGGAGTTATCTTCTAAAGTAGACAATCTTGAATTGACCAACTAATTTCTAGGTCGTGCTAGTGAAATCCCAAGCACATCGTCTGTGATCTCAGGCTTGGGCTTGCAAATAAAACTATCAATCCTTGAATGCTTCAAATCACCATCCAAGTCCCCATAATTTTCCATTTTTGGGTAATAGCAACACATATGGCATTGATTTCGGCCAAATCCTTGATAGATTACATGCACATCCAATCTGTCAGATTGATTAAAAGAGGGTGGCACAAAAATGACATTACTCCATGATTAATCTACAAGAATTAAATATTTCCTTATGCTCTAGCTGAAGCTCCATCACATATTTGCATCGTTCTTCATTGTTTCTAAATCTTTAGAAGTATGGGTGAAAATGTGAAGTTGGGTTACACTTTTTGCCCTTTTTTGAGAAAAAAAATCATTTTTTTCGGTTCTCCAACTTTCTGCAAACTATAACAATTTTTCTGTTTAGAATTTCATTTTTCGATAAAATAAAAGTTGTCAGAAATTTTGTTAGCTTTCTAATACCTTTTTTTTGAAAAAAATTTATGCAGATTTGATATGTCAACTTAGCGTTTCTTTGAGTGTGTGTTTCTTAACAATCAAAGGATTCATAATAAGTCATGTTAATACGCAATGTTGTATTCATTGAAAATTTGTGTTTTTGAGAAAACAAAATGTGTTACAACAATCTAGACAGAGTCTACTTCGGTTTCGTCATATTTACAAAGCCAATGGATGCATATCATAATTACTAGAATTTTTTGAACTGGTTGAATATGAAAAAACTGCATATTTTGGATATGTTTCGTGATGCAACAAATTTCTTAACATATAAGTTATAAACTAAAAATATAAAAGCTACCCATTAGAGAAGACGGACCAATGTAATGCCCCATAATTTTTTCAATTTTTTTTACAATGTATTTTGGAAGATACAAAATTTTGATTTCACTGAATCACAATGACCCTCAGAAATTGTTTGCACCCATTTTATTAGAAAATTAATTAAAATTAGTAAATGTTTATGAAATTCCATAAAAGTTATATTTCCTGAAAGTAGATTCAATTCTGAAAATGCTTGTCCTAGTTCTGACAGTTAATTCAAAATGTTTCATGGATTTTAATCAGTCCAAAGTTGCAGAAACGTCAAGCTGCGTGACTGGTGATGCGCTAGTTCGGCCGAAATTTGATTAAAAGTTCGGCCGAACTATTTTTTGCGCCGATGGCCCGTTAAATCTAACGACTTAATAGTTTAGACAAACTATTAATTGAAGTTCGGCTGAACTTTTAATCAAAGTTCGGCCGAACTGTAATCTAATTTTTCGTCGACCGAAAAATTTCGCGGCGCCCCTCCTAAAACACATTTCGCGGCAATTTATATTGCCGCAAAATCATTCATAATTTTCGCACATTTCGCACATTTGATCTGATTTTATAAAGGTCTTGGTTTGGGTTTAAATACTTTTCTTGGAGGTTTGAGTTTAAGGGCATTTCTTGGAGGCAGACCAATTTTGCAAAGAATTGTTTTGGGTTTAAGGACGTTTCTTTGAGACGGTTTGATTTTTGAAAAAATTGTTTTGGGTTTAAAGAATTTTCTTGGACGTACATTCAAAGGACATTTCTTGGAGGTATGTGATACATTTTTTTGGATGTTTTTTTTTTCGTTTTTTTTTCAAGTATGGATTTGTGCTTAATTTCGAATTCTTGGAGACGGTCTGATTTTGCAAATAATTGTTTTAAGTTTAAGGAATTTTTTTGGACGTACATTCAAAGGACATTTATTGGAGGTATGTAATACATTTTTTTGGATGTTTTTTGTGCTTCATTTTTTTTGAAAGTATGGAGTTGGGTTTAATTTCGAAAAGACATTTTCTGAAAGTATTTTTTAAAGTGACTTTTTTTTAAGTTGGAGGCATTTTTTGAAGTGACATTTTTTTAGAGTACGTGTTTTAAGATGAAGTAAATATTTTGAGCTTCGTTTCATTTTTATAAGACATTTTTTCTCGAATTTTTTAAAGTAAGTGTTTTGGATTGGAGTATGTATTTTTTGCAAAAAAATTAAAATTATTTTTTTATAAAATTAAATCTTTTGTGATGTTTTTTCTAATTGAGTTATTGCCTAATTTTTTGAACTTCATACTCTATTATCATAGGAAATCGAAGAACTTATGCGAGAAAATATGATCGAAAAAGAGACCCTGAGGAACGTAGAGAAGAGACGAGACAATCTCGCAAAATAAAGATAAAAGCCCTCTCAAATATTGAAGGGGAAAATCAACCTCAAGCAAAAATTGAAGCAGGTATGTAAATGTAAATATTATGATCTATTGATATATTTTAAAATTTTCCTAGTGTAAAATGTGAAGCTTAATTTTTATTTGATGAACTAATTTGAATTTAAATATTTTGTTTAATGTAAACAAACAGAGATATTCCTCAAAACATTGATGATGAGATACATAATTTTGAAAGAGAAAGTGAAAGAAGTATTGAACCAATGATTGAAGATGGTGAAAATATTGAAAGAAATTCAAATGAAGAAATTGAATCACAAGGTATGTACACACACACACACACATATATATATTGAACACATGCACGTATTATTGAAATTATACATATATTTATTAATTCAGTTATTTATTGTTCATATGTAAGCTTATTATGTACTATTTTTTCGAATATATGTACAGATGAAATCAGTGTCGATGATGAGATGTTAGAAAATGTTGACACTCACACATATGGAGATAAAAAACCTCACCCTGTTATACGATATCGTGTTAACTGCATTTTTGAAAAGTATTTCTTAAATGAGTCGGTGATAGTTCAAGCTCAAATGTTGAAAGGTCTCTTATCATTAAGAAAAATAAAAGAAGCTACGACACTGCTGGGTATTCTAAAATCAACCAAAGATTAAAAATAAATAAATAAATAAATAAAAATTAAAAATTAAAAAAATAAAAAATAAAAAATAAAAAAAAAAAAATGAAGGAAAATGTGATACAAAATATAAGTAGTACTACAAATTCAATTAAGAGATCTAGAGATAAAAATGTTTCAATTGTACATAGAGGAATACATATGGAAATGGTTTCATCAGGTACTAAAGAGAATCGTTTAGTAACATCTATGGCACGAGCATTAGGAACCTCGCGAAAAACTTTGCACAAACATCGGAAATTTCGGTTGCAAGTAGATGTAAATGATGAACTCGCTTGTTGGAGAGCTATTTGTAGGAAACCATACAAAGATAGACTTGGAGAAAATGTTAAAAAAATAATTTATGAATATTGGAAGAACAATTCGCATGCTTCGCCAACTGCAAGGCATGTGATGCGAAGAAGAATAGCACGAAATCAGTACGAATAACATGAAAAATATTTCTTGGAAACCACTCAGATAGAGTTATTCAACAAGTTCAAATAAGAGAATCATCAAATTCACGTTTCAATCAGTGCTTTTGTTCAACAAAAACCATGGTATGTAAAACCTATCACTGTACGCGATACTTGTTGTTGTCGTTATCATGTGGAATTTGAGTTATATTATGACACATTCCTTGATTTTGGTAGAACATTATGGAAGGATTCACCTCCTCCTTCCACTATCTGTGATTTCATATCTCAAATTCTATGTGAAAGAGAAAGCGATGAACTATTTTACAAAAAGAAATGTGTTGGTGGTAAAAAATGCGATGATTGTGGAAATTTGACTAAATTTCAAAACAAATATCGTACTGATATAAATGATCAATCATTTTCCAACATGAAAATGAAATGGAAGAGATATGAATATATCGATACATCGATTCAAGGTGCAAATAGTGTTAAAAGAATTGAATTACTAGAAGACGAAATTTTTGTGATAGAATTTTTGAGAAAGTTTGAGGCAGAAATTTACAAATACACCAAGCATTCCCATAGAGCTCAATGGCAAGACTTTCAATTGAAAAAATCTCGTGAATTTTTTCCACCGGGGACCATTTTGTCAGTGATTAATTTTGTAGAAAACTACACATTTGTTCCACAAAAAGAAATTCAAAGTGAATACTATCATTTTGACCAAGTCTCCATGCTCATCCATATTGTATATAGACGTGATGAACAAAACGTCGATCATATAGAAATCACAAGTGAAAATCGACATATCATTAAAGAATATCACTTTTATATCAGTGACAATCGTACACATGATACATATTTTGTACAACATTGTTTTGGAAAAAATTATGATTCCTTGAAATAACGTGGAATAACATTCAATGAACATTGGATATCGTCAGACGGATGCGCAGGTCAATTCAAATATGCACGATCATTCTTTTGGTTGTGTTGTCTTCATAAAAAAACCTGCATTAAACATTGTTGGAATTTCTTTGAGACTGGCCATGGAAAAGGAGAACATGACAGTGCAGGAGCATGCATAAAACGAGCACTTCGAAGATGTCAAATGAACCCCTCTGCAAGCCGACTTGTGAACGCTAAAGAAGTTGTTCAATGGTGCATCGCTGCTCTAAGCCATGAGACTCACCCATCAAGGGAAGTGTGAAGGTACATTCAATTTAATTTTTATTGGAAATCTAATTTTAAACATTGTGTACATTTATCGTGAAATGATTATCTTTGATTGTATTTTGATATCATATTTACAAATTCTTCTTTTAATTTTCCATATAAAGGTTTTTATGGCATATTAGGATCGAAGACGTAGATAGATCAATTGGAAATGATGTTGAAACAATAAAAGGGACTCAAAAATTTCATTCAATTAAAACAAAGTCGTCCAGAAATGTGTTTGCATTGGATAAAAGAAAATATTCTTGTTTTTGTGATGTTTGCATAGACAACACAAAATCCAATGACATTTGTGAAAACAACATGTATGTAAAATATTGGAAACATACAGAGCTAAATACAAAGGGAAAAATGTCTGTTGCAATGTTTGAAGAAATGCAATCAGAGGAAACTACAATATCATCTGATGGTGATCAAGTTTCTGATCTTGTTAGAGAAGGTAACATTTGAATTGCTTTCTAATGATTTAAAGATCTAGAAATAAATTTAAATATGTATAATTTTGTTTAAAAGTTTGTTTTATTGTGCAGGAGATGTTTTTGCTATAATTGCACCTATTGACAACGATGAAAATGTTAAGTATTATTTGATGCGTTGCACTAAACGAAAAATGAAATTATTAGAAAACTATAATGATCACAGATTTCAATATGACAGAGGATCTATTATACTGAAAGGTTATTTTTTCAAACAAACTAATCAAAGTGGGGACTTTGTTTACTTTGAAGACTATGAACCTGATTCCATAAGTTGTCAATATAGTCACTTGGTGTGTGCAGCACGCATAAAGTTGATATAGGTTCAATCAAAGAGAAAAACGAAAATTAAGAAATGGAAAATGTCAAAATCCGATCATGAACGGATTATTGAAGATGGAATTCCATTGGAATTTGTTTTATTGAATTGCCCAACAATTTATTCTCTTTGGATTAAATATGTTTTAGAACTTCCAGTACACTCAACTAAAAATTGTGCTGCTTATGTTATTTGTGCAAGTGTTTTCACATGTACAAATTTTTTTGGTACATGTGCACGTGCTCTACTATCAACTGAAAGTATCAAGGATATATACATGTGCATTGATGAAAAATGTTACATGTATCAAGGATATATATATATATATGTGTGTGTGTGTGTGTGTGTGTGTGTGTGTGTGTGTGTGTTCTAGAATGCAATTAATTGTTCAAGTAGTTTAACTATGTGCATTGATGAAAAACTACTTGGATTTTCTGGTAAAAAGTATACATAATGTAAATAAATCATCCGCAGTATAGTTTTGTACGAAGATTCCTTTCAGATAAGAGACTCAGAGCACTTCTCCGACTTTTGGTGGGATTTGACCCACATCTCTATTCCTGATTGAAAATCTAGTACAAAATTTGTTTGTCCAATGGTCGGATATGTTCAATGTGCATTGATGAAAAATGTTACTTACATATTGGATATATATACATTCTAGAATGAAATTAATTGTTCAAGTAGTTTTACTACGTGCATTGATGAAAAATGATTTAAATGTACTCAATATATATGTTCTAGAATGCAATTTTAACTAAAAGTAGTTTTTCTATGTGCATTGATGAAAAATCGTATTGGATATATACACGAACTTAATGCGCCCAATTTTTCTTGTGAGATTATCTGATAAAAAGTATCCGTGCAATGTAAATAAATCATCCACAGTATAGTTTTGTACGAAGATTCCTTTCAGACAAGAGACTCGGAGGACTTCTCCGACTTTTGGTGGGTTTTGACCCACATCTATATTCCTGATTGAAAATCTAGTACAAAATTTGTCTGTCCAATGGTCGGATATATGTTTTATGTTCTAGAATGCAATTAAATGAATTTCATCAATTTACCAAATTATAAATCAACAAGGCTACCTATTTGAGTGCCAAATCTGTTCACTGAAATAAAGTGCTCCAAGAGAATAAGTTGATATTTATTGTCTGATCATTATTAAGGGCTAATAATAATCGACATGCACCTATTTTTAGATTGAAGATCTATAAATAGACTTCACCCAATATTCTAAAAATAGAATTTTATCAATTTTTCACATTTGATCAACCATCTACAAATAGCATCCTGCAACTTATAGAATATGCTCACCATGTCTAAAAATAGACATACACCTAAAAATAGCTTACGAGCCCCACTTAGTGAAGGTGCTTACTTTTCACTAAGCTCGCCATCTTGTTGAACCTCAACACATCTTGCCCCTTAACAAGAGTGCTTACAAGAAGCCCTCCCTTTTTATTAAAAGCTACAACTGATGGAGTTGTTTGTGCACCTTCCGAATTTTCAATAACTTTGGGGTTCTACAACCATTCAAACATGAAATCAGAGAGAGAATTGTGCACATAAAGGCAAATATAAAAATGTAGATATTTCTTCTATTGAACAACAAAATTCATTTGTGTAGCAATGTAGAAAATATTTACATTGCCTTCCATGACAACAACACATGAATTTGTTGTTCCTAAATCAATACTAAACAAATCACCACCAACACCCTTTGAGTTGCAAACATTATGAGGACAACTAATTAATATTTAAATAGCTAGGTAACTAAAGCAAATTTTTAACTCAAATACCATGTAGAGACTATTTTCATCGAATAAGGTCATTAATTTCACATCTCAAGAGGTGTTCAATTATGATCAATTCAAACTTGAAATCTCTGGTTGCATTTCCCCATCTCTGGATCAACAATGAACCAACGTTTGAAGACTTGATACTCTGTGTGGCCTGCAATAAATCACATTGATGCATTCTTAAGCAAATGATATCTCATTTTAAAACAATTTAGACCACTCCATTCTCTAAATTGCATGGTCCTTTTCTCATACAAAAAATCCAATATCATTACATGGTGATTAACAAACAAAAAAATGCACTACATATTCTTGAATATTGGATTACAATTTGACCTAGTATTAACAAATATCCAATAACTCTCTTTTTGTATTAGGAAAAGAAGAAATAAAATGACCCTAAATAAATCTTTTTCTTAGGTAAAAAAGAAAGGAAATAAATATAAATATTTTAAGTATGAATTGCCTTTACTATGAAATGCATACATAACAACCATATTTTAGACATCTTTTGCCATTTGAGGAATGGAAAAGTTCTGTCCAAAAAATCTCAATGTGAACCAACATTAGGTGAGGATTTAAAGAGTTGCTTTCATCACCACTTGAACCTTGTTGAGATTCAACAAGATGACGAGCTTAGTGAAAAGAGTCGCCTTCACTAAGTGGGCCAGCAGGCTATTTTTGGCGCAAGTCTATTTTTAGACATGGTGATCATATTTCAGAGGTTGCAGGATACTATTTTTGGATGGTTGGTCAAGCTGGAAAAATAGATGAAATTCTATTTTTAAAATATTGGGCGAAGTCTATTTATAGATCATCGATATAAAAATAGAAGTATCGATTATTATTAGCTCTTAATAATAATCCGACAATAAACAACAACTTATTCTCTTGGAGCACTTAATTTCAGTGCACAGATTTGGGAAATCAGTGGGCTAAGGGAATTACACAATTCCCAAGGGAAAATGGAGGTTCATGCATGGAGGACTCAGTTAGAACTGAAGTGGCAGAGTTATGACAGAGTTGGAAGAGTAGTTCATGGAGTTCTATTCAGTTTGATTCAGTTAGACTCGGTTGAGCTAGTTGTATCTAATCTAACTGAATGATACACTAGTGGAGCACAGTTAATTAATTAGTTAATTAATTCACAAATAATAACTCATTAATCAACAGAACAATACAGTAGTTAACTACAGTGCATGGCAGTTCCAGTGGAGACCCAGTGGAGAGATAGGTGAGAGGGCAAGATGGACTATCTGTTGTGACGATATTGATGCATTGATTGCATCACACACACATTGGAGTTGCCAATGAGGATTGCACAGTCAAGGCATGAGTAATTTGAATTCACTCAAAGCTATTCTTCAGCAGGAATTGCGCAGTGGAGGCAGGCTAGCAGGGGGCAAAGATTGGTGCATGGATTTGCAAATTTTTCCTAATTAGCGTGTGATGATTGATTGTACTGAGAGCTTGTTGTACTAAGATTTGTATAGGATTGTTACATGATCTCCATGATACATAATATATGATAGTTGGGGTTTTCAGCTTCAGGCTTTCCCGTTAAACAACTGTGTTATGTGTGAGTGTTTTTATTTATTCTTCACATGTGTTTGCAATTAATTTTCCGCAAAAGATTAACAGTGGAATGATTTTGTATTTTGCAAGAAGTTAAATATTGTGAGATCAGGGGAATATATATGTATGCATGCTTAGTTTATACTAATTTCTACATGGTATCAGAGCATTCTTAATTCTTGAAGATTGCAATTATGAAGAATTGGTGAGTTTGTGCTGGTGGACAATTCGAATTTGCTATAGAAGATTCTTGGTGCAGAAGTTGAGTATACATTGAAATGTCTTTCAATGGGTTGCGATTGGAGTATGCCCTTGATGGTAGCTCAAATTACATAGCCTGGAAGGACAGGATGGAGGCGGTGCTGGAGGATAATGGACTGAAGGTGTTCATCGATAGCGATGTTCTTAAGCCGAGATCTAGCGATGCTGCATTACTTGACGCATTACAAAAGAAGACAACAAAGACAAGAAGAATTATGTTGGAAGGTGTGAAGGAACATATTGTGTCCAGCCTTCATGGGAAAGCCACTCCATTCTTAATGTGTAGGCTTTGACAGATTTGTTCCAAATCAGAAGCGACCAAAGGAAGTTGGCGCTTAAAGACAAGCTCAGAAAAATAAAAATGGAGAAGGACGACAGTATTCCAAAATACCTCACAAAGTTTTTCCACTACAAGGATGAACTGCGAAGTGTGGGGGTTACTATTGATGATGAAGACTTGGTGAGCTTGGCTCTCCTCGGGCTTCCGAAGAGTTGGCATAGCTACGAAGACTCTATCAATGGACGGGAGAAACTGCAGGGATGGGAGCAACTTTGGTCGGATCTTGCGCAGGAAGACATAAGGCGGGGTACCAAGGATGGTTCTTCATCGAAGAATGAAGATGAATAAAATTGCACTTTGGCTGCCAAAGCAAGGAAAGGGAAGGGGAAGAAATTTCCTTCAAAATCCGATGCTAAAGGCAAGAAGCAGGATTTGTCCAAAGTGAAGTGTTTTCACTGTCACGAACATGGGCATTTCATCACTAATTTCCCACAGAAGAAGAAGAACAAGAAGGCTGCTGGAGCTACAGCTAGAGAGGTCTTAGCCTCGCAATTTGAACTTGATTTCCCTTTGATCACATGATTGGTTTCAAGCTATATGGGATCGGTGTGGTATCTTGATAGTGGTGCGTCTTTCCATATGACGGGAGACAAGGAGTTTTTTAGTGACTTGGAGGAGAAGGACCTCCAGATGCATATAGAGATGGGCGACGATGGTCGGTACAGTGCAACTGGCATTGGGAACATTACCTTTGAGAGGGAGTCCGGTAATCCATTCTTGTTAAAGGATGTTATGCATGTTCCAGGTTTGAAGAAGAACTTGGTCTCGGTCGCAATGCTAGAAGACAAAGGTTATGATGTTGTTTTCAGTGAGGGAAAAACCTTCCTTTGACATAAAACAACGGGTCAAACCAAGAAGATAGGGGTTCGAATTAAGAATCTCTACAAGCTGGAGGTAGATGGTTGTGCTGCAATGGTGGGAAAAGCAGAAGAAGTGGTGAGCCTGGATGAGGGCGAATTATGGCACAGGAGATTGGGCCATCTTCACCATGGCACTTTGAAGATTTTGCAGCAGATTTCTACTAGAATTCCCAAGGGCACTCTTGCGCAGTCAGATCAGTTCAAAGGATGTACTATGGGTAAGTTTTTGAAGACCACATTTCATGAGAAGGAGAACCGTGCTTCGGTGATCCTGGACAGAATTCACACAGACGTGTGTGGACTTTTCTCGGTTGCTTCAAAGGCAAAACATAGGTATTATGTTATATTTGTTGATGACTATTCTCGTAGATTCCAGATCTTCTTCATGCAGAAGAAGAGTGAAACGTTCTCAAAGTTCTGTGAGTTCAAAGCATTGGTGGAGAAGGAGTCGGGGAAGCAAGTGAAAGCTCTACGGAGCGATAATGGTGGTGAATACATCTCGAGGAAATTCAAAAAAATTTTGTAGCAAAGAAAGGAATTCAAAGAGAACTCATAGCACCTCATAACCCATAGCAGAATGGGGTTGCTGAGAGGAAGAACAGAACGATCGTGGGTGTTGCACGAGCGATGCTGCATGACCAGGGCCTACCGATGCACTTGTGGGCGGAAGCATGCAACACTGCGGTTTATGTGCAAAACCGTTATCCTCATAGAGTACTTGGCATGAGTACACCCGAAGAAGCTTTTACTGGTAAGAAGCCTGATATTTCTCATTTGAATATTTTTGGCTCATATGTTTACATTCATGTGACAAAGGATGCCAGGAAGAAGCTGGAGCCAACTGCAGAAGTTGGGATATTTGTGGGGTACACAGAAAAACGCATAATTATCGTGTGTATTTACCAGACAGTCGGATGACTATGGTGCGATGAGATATAAAATTCAATGAGGTGAAAGCCATGAAGTTGCCGCTTGAGAGGGAGCTACACTTGAATGTAGAGGAGGAACTTCTTGTTCCCAAAGATGAGCCTCTAGATGTGGATCAGCCACAGGAGGAGATTCATGGAGTGGAGTAGTCCACTCATGTAGAACCAAACATCAGACAAGGCAGAAAGCAGACCACAGAAGCTAAGAGACTGAAGCTTGATGCGGCACAGAATGTAGGATTCCCTACATCACATCACAGACAGAGACAGTCACCTGACCAATTTACTGGATACATGGCTCTTATGAGCAAGTGTATCGTGACAGAGCCATCTTCTTTTGAAGAAGCAGTGCAGGAGCCCACATGGGTAGATGCCATGGTGGAGGAGTATGACTCCATTGTCAGAAACAGTGCTTGGGAGACTATTCCAAGGCCGGTGGGAAAATCAGTTGTAGGATCAATATGGATCTACAAGGTAAAGCAAGCTATTGATGGGAGTGTCGAGAAGTATAAGGCAAGATTTGTTACCCGGGGCTTCTCACAGATCGAGGGGATTGAATATGAAGAAACCTTTGCACTTGTCAGACGGTATTCTTCCATACGGACCATCCTTGCTCTCTCAGCGCAGATGGGTTGGCACATTCATCATATGAATGTGAAGACTGCATTCCTTAATGGGATCATTGAGGAAGAGGTGTACATTGAGCAGCCTGAAGGATTTGAGATCTTCAACAGTGATTCGCATGTGTGCAAGCTCAAAATAGCGTTGTATGGGCTAAAACAAGCACCACGTGCTTGGTACACTCGGATCAACAACTATTTCACTGGACTTGGCTTCACTAAGAGTGAGGCGGATGCAAACCTGTACCAGATTGTGGTGGAGGGAAGCTTTTAATCATTGTTCTTTATGTTGATGATTTAATACTGACGGGTGATGAGCAGTTGATACACTCATGCAAGGCAGATCTTGCAAAGGAGTTTGAGATGAAGGATTTAGGCCTCCTTCATTATTTTCTTGGATTGGAAATATGGCAGCGGGAAGGTGAACTGTTTGTGTCTCAAGGCAAGTATGACCGGGAGATACTGGAGAAGTTTCACATGCAAGGCTGCAAGCCTATCGACACTCCTCTTCCAGGAAATTGGAGGAAAGAGGATGCTACATCGGCAGAGGTAGTGGATGCCATTGTTTATCGATGGGTTCGCTCATGTATTTAGTCAATACAAGACCGGACATATGCTATGTGGTGAACCAGCTTTCACAATCGATGGTTAAGCCTACCAAGCTCTTTTGGAAGGCAGGAAAGCATGTCCTGAGATATCTCAGGGGCACATCTGAGTATGGTTTATGGTACAAGAAGACAGATGAGGTGAATTTGCATGGCTTCAATGATGCAGATTGGGCAGGAAGTCCAACAGACAGAAAGAGCACATCAGGAGGGATTTTCAGTATCAGATCTAGATCCATGGCACTCTGTGCAACGCAAGAAGAATACATGGTAGCAAGTCAAGCTGCATGTGAGGCTATCTAGATGAGGAAGATCCTGGTCGGTTTGTTCGATTCACATTTAAATCCTACAGTGATACATTGTGATAATCAGAGTTGCATTAAACTCTCGGTTAATCATGTGTTTCATGATACATTTAAACATATTGATATCCGGTATCAGCATTGTTTTGGGAAATAACTCCCTAAAGGTTTTTGGGTCGGCAACCTTCACAGGTCAGGGGCATACCATTCAAGGAGGACTCACTTAACCTATATTTTATGCTGAAAACTAGATTTAATCAATTGCGGAACTTACCTGAAAGTCCTACGTTTTATGTAGATCCCGTAGGGTTCAAAGCCCCAGTAACTCCTCATGCTTCGTAACCTGGAAATCAAGAAAGAACGAACACAAAACACTAGTTGTACAACATATATTGTTCCTAGATGTCAGTATAATTCATGTAAAATATCATGTAAGAAATACTAAATGTTTAACTAACAATCTTCACACATATATAAACACGTGAATATTTGGGAACAAGATGGTACTTCTTATTATAAATGGCATGTACAAGAATAGAAAGTGGAGAGATCACCTGAATCCTTCCATGACCTTCGAGTAGGCCGTCCTCTGGATCCGTCTAGCCCTCACCTCGCTCGGATTCTTCCAAGATGTGTGCACACGAGATGTCATATAGAATGATGATCATCTTTAAGGAAACAAGGGTTTCCTGAATATACTTGGGAAGTTCAGGAGGCATGGAAACATCAGAATTGAAATAGGGATCCAACAGAGTATAATATCTATAATTTTCTCTATCCCTTAGGCCATACACATAAGGGGCTTTTATACTCCCTCAAAGTAGTTTCAGCAGTTGGAAACAGTTGGGCCACAGGCTGCGGTGGTTGAATTACGGGAATAACCATCACCTTGCCACGAAAATAAGGAATTTATATATTTTTTAATGATTTAAATGGCATACATAGAAAAGTATGAACGGACTCGCGTATATACGCGGAAAATTCTAGGCATAACCGTGTATGGGAATTTTAACACTGTTTTTTATGAATTTATTCAAGTCTGGAGGGAAAGGGTGCCTAAGGCCAAAGAGACAATCATTATTCACATGAGCGTGAAAAATGATGCTATAACAGATGCCCCCTAATATATGAGGTCAGAAGGGGTACATGATGGCCAAAATATATTATGTGCATAGAAAGAACCTTGCAAAGACAAGAGAGGACGTCAATAGATTTCAGCCTGTCAAAAAACCAATGAAAGAAGTCAGAGAGTCAACTCATGTCTGAGGTGGGCATACCCATCCTCAGTGAAAGCAAAGCATGTCTATAGATCCAAAATGTATACAAGTATAACTGAACTGGAAAGTACATAGTGAATCATCTAAGCACTGCCCAAAAGTAGAAGTTGAAAATCAAGTGCAAGTATCACATATAGAATACTGGTCAATGATGTTGTAGTAGATATCTGATCACACAAGTAACTAAAGCTCCAGGTACCAAATCATACGAGGTGGAATACATGGTACAATCACGCAACTTGGGAGCCAACATATAAGATGTTTCTGTACTGAAACTGCAACATATAAGGGAGGATGGCATCATTGGCAAAAACTGAATGAACTGTCAAAAGTGAACTGCAGCATGTTGATGCAAACCCGAGGTCTTCACCGATCACTATGGCACAATTCTACACAATGGGAATGAATGAGCTGAAGACGACCATGTGAGAAATCGTTTGATTTCAAGTCAATAATGTAAACCGTTAACAAACGTGAGACAACCCACTAATAATGATAATGGGTGTCAAGGTGCCCAGTACAATCTAGCAAGTGTGAATAAATGAGTTGAAGTCGAACACTTGTAAGAATCTATCAATCAGTAGGCAATAATGAATTCTCATTATCGATAGCGAAGAGTCTGCCACTAATTACTGCAAACCCTAAGGTACTGACAAAAAGACTCTAGACCTTATTCCCAGAGCAATGAGTTGGAGTCGATGGGAAAAGATCTGCTAGAATGAAGGCATTGAGGCATCCCACATCAGTCCAGCGCGAATTTAACCCGCAGGCCAATATTTGGAAGGAATCGGACGAAGTAGAGTGAAGGAACCAACCCGAAGTATGTTTCCAACATGCATAAGATGAAGCTAGCACATGGAAGAAACTTTCTCAACCAACCAATAGTGAAAGCTGAAAAAGAGGCGAGATATCCATCGAGAGGGTCAAATGGAAATCAAGGTACTGCACGAATCCCAAGTGTGATAATGTATGCTGACGTCGAACACAAGGAAAACTACTCAGTCAAATACCCATAATGATGATCAAATGCTGAGCACAAGGTCACCTATCAATAATGTAAATAGGGCCAGGGTGCGGCTCTAGGTTTACTCTCAGAGCAAGATGTCGTAGTTAATAAGAGACAAACCCGCCGGCAAGAAGTCAATGGAGACCTTCTCAAACCAGCACGAGCAAAAAACCAAATATCTGATGTGATAATACAAGACACTGACGAAACCGGGAAGGCCTGAATAATAAGTCAAGAGACACCGCAAAATGGCCAACTCGGGGTTAACTTCCCTTGAACAAAAGCACGACTCATGATGACCATGGAAGTAAATAATGACATTGTATAAGTCTGTTATGCATGGGCCAACAACAAACTCTCCATATGATTGGAAGAGATAACCAACCAGGGGAGAACTGAGTCGTGAAACAAGGTTATGGCATCACCTAGGCCAACAACTAAAACCATCCCAAATGAGGAAAAGACATAGTGTTATGTGCTTTGTTCAAGGGCGACAAACTGATACTATAACTGCCATCAAAATAGGAAGTAATATCTCGTTCCCGCTCTTTTTTTAACATATTTGATTTTTTTTTTTGTCTTTTTCATATAGCAAGCCTGAAAAAGAATAAAAAAATGTTATGGTACAATGGATAGAATGAGTATCAGGAAACAGATGCACTAGTTCCTGGGATAGGAACAATCCTATGCTCAATGCAAGGTGGCGGAAACTGGTAAGTGATACTCAAAGGAGTGTTCCATCCATGGGTAACAAGGGTGTCAAGTTGTGATAGCTAAGTGCTTTGCAATGGCTAAATTTGTACAGAGAGTCAAGGTCAAAATATGGCTTAAACATCGAGTCCAAATGAAGCCGGCTAAAGGCCAAGATAAACAAGTAGTCAATATGCAATGCAGTAATGCAATTGAAGAACACCAGAGATCCTCTAGGGTAATAGCCAGAAAGATGATAATGAAGAAGAAGAAGAATGAAGCTTCAACATATAAGTCATGGTGGGACTAAAGAGGACTCTCGAGCCTACATAAATTGTAGCATGGCAAGAAGTGCTAGCGAGGAACTAACTAGGAAGCCCATGTAAAGGAAGGCTCTACCACCAAGTCATGATTAAATAATCAGCGAGTGAAATGGTTTAAGTACTCATGACATGATGGGATCGACCCTATGGAAAGTGATTAGAATGGAGGCTAGAATGAAAAATGCAATGGAAAGTGGATTACCTAACCTATATGCCAGTGGAGATCATATACCTGCCATGACAGGTCAGCGGTCATGGATTCGAAAACTGGAAAAAATCTCAAAGTCAACAAAATGTACCTAAAAATATACCCATCCCAACACTTCCAAGCAACTGGGTTATGCAGCTTAATACAGATGTGATAACTAAGCATAATGAAATTTTGCAAAAACAATTCAATTTATGGGCATAAATACACATTTTACCTCATATTTGGTTCATTGTTACTGTGTTGAATTGGAGAAAAGAGCTCTGGAGAAAAAAACTTCTTTCCTCAAATCAGGAGCAAACAGCGATCAAACTTCGTCAGATTAGTCAAGTAAGCCTTAATTCATCTTTGTGATTAATTTCATCCATTAATAGATTAAAAATTTTGATTTTTCACCATTGAAATGATTTGTTTTGATTTATCATTCTGCGCATATGCGGGTTGATGTGGACGAACCCGTGTATGATACGCAATTGTCCAAAAGGGAAGTCGCGTATGCACAGACCGTGATTGCAAAAAATGAACCTAATGATAAAATTAATTATTTTTTGTAGGATGACTATCTATTAGAGAGAACGTGAGCACAATGCCATTGACCAAGAGGTCATGGGGAACCAAAATTCGCTCAATATCCTCTGAAATTGTGGTTTACTCAAATTCTTCAAAATGCCAAATTTGAAAAGTAACGTCCGGTTACTTGAAATGCTAGTGAATCATTGGGAACCGGAGGAAGATTGTTTCATGATCGATCAAATACCTATACACATAGAGGTGGAAGACATTTACTTTATTACTGGACTCTCCTGAAGAGGAGATCCAGTAGATTTACATGGAAAGCCTGTGGGAGGGCTTACAGTTGAGGATTATGTCCACGTCTATTGTGTAGAGGGGGCTCAAAAAGTAGGGACTCAAATTACAATCAAATATTTATCAAAGCTGAATATGAAAATTCTCCTCTTTACCATTGGCAGGGTGGCAGGATCTTCTTCCTTGCACCAGACATTGAGAACACAGATGAGTATAGTTGTGGAATGTTTAGTGCATCTCTTTGATTGGTGTACAGCTCTTCTTACCAACATGAAAAAACAACTGACCTCCATCCGGAAAGCTAAAACAAAGCATTTCGGGTATGGAACTGTCCTGATGACATTCTTCTTTGAGAAGATTCCTGGGCTTCGTCCCAAAGTGATCTCATCCATTAGCAGCCCTAGAGACCCAAGAATAGCCGGATGGGTTGATCTAATGAAGAGACTGGGGGGAATTGAAGTTCCCCGAACGACATGGGATGATGAGTTCTTCCAATGGTGGGTAGAACAGATTATTGCAGTGGATGACTATCCCTGTGCTAGGATGGATTTTCCCGGTGATTCAGACTTAGTCCTTCCACCCGGCGCAGCATGGGGTGTTATTGGTAAGACTGCAATATTTGATTGATTTTTTATTTTTTCAATATATGTGAAAAAATAAAAAAACAAACATGTTTTTTATTGGATTCCAAATGACTTACAAAATTATATGACCATGACACAGATATGGGACCAGTTTGTCTTGAAGGATACCCATGGCACAAACGTCGTAGAGGCAAAGCGAATGCTGAAGACCCTGGTAGGACACTACATGTCGTTCAGAGAAACTTGGAGAGTTTAACTCACCAAGTGCCTATGTCTGTAGTAGAAGACTTACCAGAGGCTATCCAGAGACAAATAGTCGGGGTACCGTGAGACTGGGTGCGGTTATTCCGCTGTGTGGCTACTGTGATTGTGTTCTATATGAACACGAATGTTGGACAGGGACCATAGATTTTATTGGATGACTGTATTATATTTTTGAGACTGAACATGATCGGGCATAAGCCCTAATTTTGTAGGACATATGGGTCCAAATTTTTGTATAGTTTTTGGTACATTCTGATGATATATACATATATACAACGGTTTATGATGTGATGAAACAAACATGTGAAAATGTATAATGATTTTGATGATTGGATTTAAAGTATTGAATGAATAATGTGCCAGTCAATTGCTTGATTAGCTAATGAATCTGCCATGTGATTGTTAGCTAGAGGGATATGAATAAATGTTATAAATTTAAATGATCTTTGCAATAAACGTACCCTCAAAAGCAATCGAAACAAGAAAGGATTCTGGACCCGATATATATTGTTCAATTGTGATAACACCAACTGGGAGTCCAAGAATACTACCAATGAATCAACACCTGAAGATATTGCTTCTGAAAGTAGATAAATGACTGCAATGTATTCTGCTACGTTATTGGAAGCAACACCAATACAGACCCCTCTTGAAACTAACAGTTTGCCAGATGGATAGTAAAGTACCCAAGCCGCGGAAGCTAAGTTCCGTGTGTGCCTACTAGCACCATCGGCGAAACCATAATGACTCATGATCTCCAATACAACCTACCAAAGCAAATAAAAAATCATCACCATCACCTCATAGACCGAAAACTCAGACATGTACAAAAACAAAAACAAAAATATATACAAAAAGAAAGATGCCAGGCCAAGGCCTAGGCGTAATACCTTTTCAGATAGAGCCCATTTATGGGCTCCGCCAACTCATTTCCCTCAAAATCAACTAAGGTATAAGCTCCCTTTTTAAGGACCTTTTTAACGATTAAGGGGCCATACCACATAGACTTAAACTTACCTGCCCCTAGGGTATCCTTTTCCTGGGCATAAACCAAAACGAGGTCGCCTTCGGAGAAGACCCTAGGTTTGACCACTTTATCGTACTGAACTTGTACCCGTTTCTTATGCTCTTCGTTCATCGTGGCAGCATCTCAACGCTGTTCATCAAGATGTTCCAGATGAAGAAGGCATTCTTCAAGACTCGAAGTGTCAGGAAGAAGTTCGACAGCCAACTTAAGAGAAGGAATCTCACACTCAATGGGAAATATTGATTCCAACCCGTAAGCTAGTTGAAACGGAGTAAAACCAGTTGCAGTTTTTACTGACATCCGGTATGCCCAAAGCGCAGGATACAACATAATGTGCCAGTTAGATCTATCTTTATCAATTGTCCATTGAAGAATGGTCTTCAAGGATTTTTTCACGGCTTCCACTTTCCCATTGGCTTGAGGATAATAAGGAGATGAATGCTCTTGCTAGAAACCCAATTTGAGAGCTAACTCAGCCATCATGCTATTCTAAAAATGACTGCCATGATCAGTGACAATCTCTTTAGGAACACCAAAACGAGCAATAACTTTATTGAAGAGAAAAAGAGCTATTGTCTCACCATAATTCCCAAAACTAGGCATAGCCTCGACCCACTTCGTGAAGTATTATACTGCTACAATAATGTACTTGTGACCTTTACCCGAAGGCGGGTTACAAGTAGTATAATCAATACCCCACTTTGTGAACGGACCGACAGTGACAACTGGGAAGAGCAGAGCTGGATGAGCGCGCATTTTTCGAGTATACACTTGACACGGATGACATCGTTTGACCGACTCAATACAATCTTTGAAAATTGAAGGCCAAAAGTATCCAGCACACAAGATATTTTGGGTTGTAGCAAGCCTAGATAAATGACCACCACAAGCTCCACCGTGGAAATCATTCAGTATAACCTCAGCTTCTTCGAGAGTTAAGCATCATCTTAGGATTGAATCGACCCCTCGACGGTATAAAGTATCACCAATGATCAAGTCATTTTTAGCTAGGTGACGTAACTTACGGCGCTCATCTTTCGAAAAAGTTGAAGGAAACTTCACAATCTGGAGATAAACAATAAGATCCCCATACCAAGGATCCTGTGAAGAGATGAGAAAAAGATGTTCATCCGGAAAGGATTCGTCATAAACTATCTCCTCTCCACAAGGCAACTCAGAAATCAATTCTGCGAAAACTAATGAATTCTTAGACTTGGCAGACATAAACTCAAGGTCAAATTCCTGCAAAATCACAATCCACTGATTGTATTTGCCCCAAATTACTCACTTGCTGAGAACAAACTGAAATGGATTGACTGCTGCCAAAACATAATTTTTTCGTAGGAGAATATAATGTATGAGCCGCTTAACAGCATGGACAGCTGCTAAAGCGAGCTTTTCTATCAGAGAATACCAGAGTTCAGGTCCTACAAAACCTCGACTAAGGTAGTATATAACATGCTCTATAAGAGTATCATCCTCCTGAACCATAACCATACCAAGTATATTCTGCCGTCGCGAGATACAAGAGGAAATCCTTGCTATAATCAGGTGGAATCAGTATAGGAGCAGAGGTCAATGCTTTTTTCAAAGCATCAAATGAGCGTTGAGCAAAGTCATCCCACAAAAATGGGACTCCCTTCTTTAATAATCTCATGAATCCTCTTGTAACTTCGGCATAATTCACAATAAATCTCCGCAGAAAATTAGCTTTTCCTTGTAGACTTTGAAGTTGACAAATAGATGACGGGGGAGACAACATAAGTATTGCCTCAACCTTGAAGGGATCTACCCGAATCCCTTCCGTAGACACAATAAACCCCAACAACCGACTAGATGGGACCGCAAAAATGCACTTGTTCGGATTCAACCTGATTTTGTAAAAATGACATCGTTCAAATGCCTGATGGAGGTGAGAAGGATGATCAATTATCTTGCGAGAACGAGCAGCTAGATCATCCAAGTATGCCTCGATAATATGTTTGATGGCGTGGAAGGCATATGACATGGCCCGCTGAAAGGTGGCTCCAACATTTTTAAGGCCAAATGGCATTTTATTGTAAGCAAAGGTACCCGAGGGACAAATAAAGGCAGTCTTACGCTGAGCTTCAAGACGGATAGTAATTTGATTGTATTCAGAAAAACCGTCCATGAAGGAGAAAATCTCATTATCGGCACATTCGACAATAATCTGATCTATAAGTGGTGTGGGGTAATTATCTTTCAGACATGCTTTATTAAGGTCTCTGAAATCAATGCAAACGCTAATTGTCCCTTGTTTCTTATCCACCGGAACTGGATTAGAAACCCATTTAGTCAAAGAAACAGGGAAAATAAATCCTGCCTTAAGCAACTTCTCTACCTCAGCTTTGATAGCTGCAGCCTTCCTAGGGTTGACCAGACAAAGCTTTTGCCTCACAGGCTTAGCGTTTTCGTAAATCTTGATCTCATGTTCGACAATAGATGGATCAATACCAAGCATTTCTTCATAAGACCAAGCTAACACATCCCTAAACTCTTTAAAGAGATGGGTGTAAATTTCAATCTCTTCAGGGGAACATTCAGCTCCGATGAAAACATTCTCGATAACATTGGGATTCCTGGAGATGTTCACCAGGATAGTCAGATAAATCACAGCCATGTTCCCTTCAGCAAATACCTGTGCTCGTGCTAAAGGGTTCAATACTGGGTGAACATGACCAGAAGACTAAGGACTTGGAAAACTTGACTCAACTTCGTTCAAGTCTAGTAGAAACTAAGACCGATGATGCAAATCATCCCACGGTCTATCTACACCAGTCATAGCTTCCAGGATAGCCTCTTTAGATGGAAGAGTGCTATCTAGGCAATCCTGGGCAGAAGAAGAACTAAGTGTCCAAGCCGGGGCCACATCGCCTTCCAATTCCTCTGGTGAAAGAGAAACTGAAATGGATTTTGTAGAGTCAACAATGGATTTATAAGCAATATCTGCTCCAGACATTGAAAATTCCATTCCACCTACTTGACCTTCCGCTAATGTGGAAGTAGGGGAAGGTAAGGTCCAAGGATCCGAAAAATAATGAGTTATGAAGAACTCTCTTCGAATAGGAGCCCTGGAGGATGAAATTTCATTTATATGAATGGAAGGAGGTGGAATATCGAAATTACCCATCAGAGAAGAATACATTCCAACCCTGAGATTCTCAACAGGCAGTTTGACATTATCCACCAAAGGGATAGTTGAGTCAGCAAATGCATTCTGGTCTATAGGAGAACAATCCAGTTGGTCAACTGTGACAATCCTCCCTTCGTGAGGGAAACAAATAATAAAAAACAAGGAGGACGCAATAGCATCCATCTCATAAATCCAGTTTCGCCCCAACAGAAGGTTGTAGTCCAAGCTTGCATCAACTATCTCAACCTCTATATTTACAGTTTTTCCCCTAACACAGATGGGAAAAACCGGGACAATACCATGCGGCCTGTGAGAATGACCATCAAACGCAGTCAGAAGAGTGGCTGATGGAACAGCTGCAGGAGATCTGATTCCTTTCCAGCATGCGAGAGACATCACACACATGGAAGCACCCTCATAAACAACTGTTCGAAATATAGTGAATTTTCAAAACGACAATCTAATATGGAAATCCATATGATGTGGGAGTATCTTTTTAAAATTATTCATATCAAATGTAATCAAAAGAGATTTTTTCGGATCAACAGCCCCAATAGCAGTGAGAAGAGCACTTCACTGAGCTGGACAAGACTGGAGCACCTCAAGAGCAGACATAGCACAAGGACTCTGCGCCAGATCTTCTACAACAGAGTAGTTCTGGGCAGCCTTAGCATTTGGATTGATTGTCGTACGCTTTGTAGATGCTTTTGGCATCCGAGGAATGGGCTCAACAGTGGGCCTCGTAATGTGAAGTGGTTCAGTAGTATCGGAAGTACCCTTAGCTTTTGAAGACTCAGTTGTACCATAATCACGAGATCTCGTAGTGATATCTGCGTGAGCACTCATCATATATATGTTTGACGGGGTTTCCACTTCCTAGGTGGCTCCAGAGGAAGTCCCAGTATTTTGATTCATGCCAACAACTAATTGTTGCCCTTGGGGAAAAGGGTTTGTTAACACAGCCTGGGAACTAGAAGATCCCTGTTGAGCTAACAAGCGCTGCGCATCCTGAATTTTAGGACAAAGGTGAGTAAGATGATCTCCAGTGCATAACTTGCATTGAAATTTCACTTTATTTTTATCCTTCTGTCCCTCACCCACATGCTCGTTGGATTTATTTGCATCGCCCTTCCCATCTTTGCCCTTCTTTCTATTATTATTTCTTCCTTTCTTCTTCCTCTTGGATTGTTTATTTCCTTTGGGGTTTGAAGTCTGGACAATATTTATTGACAAAGCTTGGGAAGAGGTTGGCACTGAAGGTACAGCCTGACCTAAAGAAGTAGATTGTATGGACAACTGCTGCAATTGGCTAAGCAGGTTAGCTGCACCGCTATCGATCGACCCAATAAGTCCATCACCATGAGGACCAGGTTTAGTTTTGGACAAGTCCAATTTGAAGTGAGGAGCATCAGGCAAAATTTTATTGAGGACTCCAGACTGAGAATAAATCAGTTCTAATTGCTAGGCCCTAAAAATAGCCTGTTCCTCGGAAAATACCCCAGATAGGGATACATCCTTCGAAATATCTGGCTGCAAAGATTTCAAAAACCATTCTAGAAGGAATTTGTTTGGAATGTAGGCTTTAATGAGCCACTTCCTTCTCCACCATTCCTGAATATGATCAGAAATGTGGGTTGCCTTGTCCTGCTTAAAATTAGCCAAGAGTTCAGTCCCGGCATCATAATGAATAGGAAACTGAAAACGATTTAAAAACATGGTAGCCAGATCTCTAAAAGTGGCAAAACTACCCCCAGTTAACCCAATATACCACTTAGTTGCATTTCCAGTCAAGGTGCACTGAAATAACCCCAACCTAATCGAATAATTGATCAGGGAGTTTGATGAACACCATAGATGAAAAGTGGTGATGTGATCTGTCGGATCATATCCATTCTTTCCTTCAAACTTTGGAATGTCTAAAGGTAGTTTGGTGGGGACCGGAGGCCACCCCGGACTATATCAGATTGGATCATTATTTAATTTCGACAAATCTGGCAAGTTTAACGTTTCCATAAATGGTAAACGAGGAGGAGCCTGGGAATTCCATCCCTAATAAGATGAATTTCCCACATTATGAAAAGAATACCCTGGATTTGATGAGGCACCAAGTTGCCAGAAATAGTTCGTAGAAAAATTTGGGCCATAGGAAAACCCTTGTGACCCAGCATTCGGAGAAGGACCCCCTCACAACATAGAGTTACTATAAACCAGACCAATTCCCCCCACTGAAGTATTGAATGAAGAAGAAACCCCCTGATAAGGGTTCCAAGCATTTGAAAAAGGAGAAAAATCCTGATAAGCACTAGATGAAGAGACAGGAAGATTCCCTTGGTGACCAGCGAGAAACTAATTCCCTTCCCCTACTGCCGTAAAGATAGGGTTCCACCCCGTAAAGGTAGTAGAACTTTGACCTCCAGACCATGGATTAAAATTCTGAGTCTGGGAAGTAAAAGGAAAAGATCCTAAGGAAGGATTCGAGTGAGGAATATGCCCACTTCCAAAGGGGAACCCTTGAAAAGAAGCTAATCCACTAGCCATAGAGGAGATGGGTGCAGATGCAGTTGCAGCAGTAGAAAAGGAAAATAGAGGAATTCCACTAACGGATATTCCAAGACAAAAGGGACCAGATTGAGAAGCCTATTGTTGGGTATAACCAAAACCAAACACAATAGCACTAGAAGCAATCGAAGATATAGCAATAGTGCCTCCTCCTTCAACATTAGGAGGAGTTTGAATACTTGCAGCACTCACAGCTGAAGTTGTGTTCCCAGTCGTGGCCATCGAAAGGGGAAAATGTGATGGATAAGGACTCTCGGGTCTCTCAGACTCAGGTCTGATGTACTCGATTATAAACGGAGAATTAGAAGAAAGAGGAGACGGAAGCGATTCAGGAGATTGAGGTACTTCCTCTACTTCTACTTCTGGAAATAAAACTCTTGGGGTGGGTGGAGTACTCCTCTCAGTACTGACACCAACACCAAGACCAGCTACAGAAACTTCAAGCCCTAACGGAGGATCTCTCTCTGTTGCGACAGATAACACTGGGTGATAACCACCTTCTGAATTACTCCTACGCTTCTTGAAGAAGGCTCGGCACTCGCGGGAGACAACCCACGAAGTCGTCTCGATCGACGAATCAATCGGTCAGCAACTTTAAAATATTGATTAGACTCAAAAAGTATAAAGCTAAGCAAGCTAGGAGATAAGAGCACTCACTACAAAGTCCCTAAGATACAACCAAGCAAGCGGCCTTCAAGTATTTCCGCTCCGGGTGATTAGGACCGGATGCCAAAATACAGAAAAGCGAAAAATAGGACCTCCCGAAAGTAGTCTAGGGTAATTACGACCCAGATCCACTAGCGAAGGTAACAAAGGTAGTTACGCTGACCTCCTAACAACAGCCTTTGCCAGTGCAAGTACCCAAGATTCGCAAGGGCACCCTCCAGAAGTACTGTTGGAAGTGATACAAGGTCTGCCTCAGGTACCACGGGTATTACCCCTCGCAGTCACCTGTGTGATACCTAGGATGGGCAACTAAGGACACCAATATGTATCAGCAGCCGGGTGGAACGGTCTTAGGTCAAGATTCAACAAATTAGAGAGGGAGTATCTCTCCTCTCTGCTTGCACTTTCCCTCACGCTTGACTCTCTGGAGGAGAGCTTTCCTGGTCCACCTAACGGTGTTGGCTTTCGCTCATTAATAAACTTCTATGTTTCAAAATCTGAGCGGTCTTGGAGATTTAACTCTCCACTCACCTAATCCAAGGTCCTACAACCTAGCTAGTTGATGTATGACACTTAAAACAAAAATTGCTAGTTGTTTTTAAATTATATCGCTTATTTTAATTAGTTGTTATTTTATGTCAAGGGCATATGGAAGTGAAACCATGATGTTTGTATGACGCAACAAGAAACCAATGAAAACCAAACTATATGAAAATGCATTGATTGCCTTTCAATGAAGAGTGATTTCTACACAGGTTCTACAAGACTATATATTTTACTTTTCTTTTCAGATAACCAGACTTCACACACCTCAAAAAATTGTGAAAAAAGACTAAAATGCTTATGTGCACCTAATGCAAATCACTAATGGCATGAAAATTCTAGGATGCAAGATCTAAGAAAGCAAAGAGAAATCTCTAATGATACCAAGGTTCAATAACTTTTTGGTAGTCCACCAATTTAATTCCAATTCAGAAGCTCAAGGTATAAAAACGCCAAAATCAGACTTCATATAACAGAATGAAATCAAAAGAAGACTCCCTTAGTACTCAAGTCAAGAACCGAAGAAAAAATATCTCAACAAGGCTTCAAAAAGATGAAAATAAACCATAAACCAAAACAAAAGCAATGGGAAAAAAAAATGTTTTTTGGCTTTTGAGTTTTATGAAGAAAAGAGACTTCAAAAAAGACCAAGAAACTATCAAATTACTGAGCCAAACAAACTTCGAATTTCAAGCAAAACTTCAACAAAATGCTCTAAGCCAACTGTGATACCCTCGTAACAGGGCTTATATGAGCAAGAGGAAGACAAGAAACTCAACAAATCAATTCAGCACAATAGTATAAACTTGCAGCAAACTCAGACTCCAAAGAATCAAAAGAGACTCTTCGAAAATTGCAACAAGACCTAGTCAATGAAATCAAGAAAACCAAATGCAAAAACAGGGAAAAATCAAGATGCAAAGAAACTCATAAAGTTAGGAAAGAGTAAATGAGCAAAAGCTCTCTGTCCTGAATACTCAAAATAGCTAAGAGTCTTTAGAAAAATATCTTGGTGCTCAAGCCAGAATTGCAAGCACAACAAACCAAGACTTCACCAAATGAGCCGGTCTTCAAATAACCAAGAGAGAAACAAGCATAAAACCACTTTAAACACAGTCCAGAGACTTCAAAGATATCATAGGAATAAACCTCCACAGGCAGACAAGACTAAAAAAACTCTCAAACCAAAAATTAAAAAATTTACTCAAACATACACGCTTTCACAACTTTACAACAAGTGTGTATACGCGACTGTTGTAAAGGCAACTCGTGTATACGCAAGTTCCTTTACACAAACTAGCGTATATACGCGACTGTTCAAAATAAAAACTGCGTATGGAAAAGTAAATAAGGAAAAAATATAAAAAAAAGGTCAAGCCTGATCAAGAGATCAGGTCTTCAGTCTGACTAGAAAAAGATTTACTGAACTGGAAAAAATGATTAAAACTGTTAGGTCCCTATATTACTAGTATAGTCCCTTATTGTTGTTAGTGTAACCCCCTTATTGTTATTATTGTACCCTTGTAACCCCCATATTGTTATTATTGTGCCCTTAAATTATTATTGTTAGGTCGACTAGGATTACATTGTGGCACCATGGACTCCTATATATAGAAAGGAGGTTTTGTAATTTGAATCATCCAAGAATTGTTCATTCATGTAATGTATTGGAGATTTCCCCCTCAGAGTGGCTTATTTCTAAGGCGTTGATATCTCTTTTCTTCTCTTTTTAGAGCTGGTTTCACAACATTTGGTATCAGAGCTTTGAGATTCTAGGGTTTCGCTGCTCCAAACAGGTCACTGTGGCATTTTTTCTATAACTTTTTTTTTCTACGAAAGTTTAGAATATGAAATTTTTAGAGTGCAAAGCCAAAATCCTAAGGAACATCGTCGCAAAATTTCAGAGCTTGGTTCGCAATATTTTCAGAGATATGATCTGTGCAATTTAGGTCATTTTGCAGGCTCCTGAATTTAACCTAAACAGGTCATCGTGGTATTTTCGTAATAAATTTTTTTCTACGAAGGATCAAAAGCTAAACTTTTTAGCCGCAATCCGGAGGAAGATCTTCGCAAAATTTCAGATATTATTTTGCAATATTTTCGGAGATATGAGCTGTGGAAGTTAGGGATTTTTTAGGCTTCTGAATTTCATCTCAAAGAGGTGATCGTGGGAAAATCTTCATAGCTCTCTCTCTGAGCATCGGATTGGAATGCTGTAAAAAGCGGCCACAAGTACATGGAATGTATTTTTTGGTCTATCAATTTCAAAGCCAAAGGAGGAAACAGTGACACGTGGAAATTCGTACAATTTTTCTCTACTGAACCAATCCAAAATTGGGTCATCGTGGGAGATTGGACATAACTTTGCCTTCAAGAATCCAAATCAGATCATACCTATGGCATTTGAAAGAAGCTTCAGAGGGCTACCATAGGGCTTAATTTCAGATATTGAGGATCCGAAATTATAGAGATAATTCAATTTCAATATCGAGCTCCTCAAAAGCAAGTAAAAGGTGTGTATTTTTTTTCCAAATTGCATAAGTTTTGTTTTAAGAATCAAGTTGAATTGATTCCAAGGGCATATTGTAGAATAGATATCAGTATTGGATTCTAAAATGGCCCCTAAAAATAATTCAACACCCATTAAGCCTTTATAAATCTCTACTATGACTCATGAAGACGAAGAATGGCAACATGACATATCAAAATTACAAGAGCAAGTGCAACAAATTTCGCTCTCGCAAAGAGCAACAAAAAATGACATGGAAGTTTTGAAGAAAGGCGTGGAAACTAAGATGGATGGTTTGAAGAAAGGCGTGGAATCTAAGATGGATGGTTTGAAGAATGGCATGGAATATCAAATAGATGGCATGGAATCTAAGATGGATGGTTTGAAGAATGGCATGGAATCTAAGATAGATGGCATGGAAGCTTGCATGGAATCTAAGATGGACGACATGGAAGCTAAGATCGATGAGAAAATGGAAAACATGAAGAATGATCTAAAATAAAACATGGAAGGTTTGAAAAAGTTGATACAAGAAATGTTTCCTAATGGTGAAAAGATAGTAGAGGAAACTCATGATAAGAACAAAATAAATGTTAATCGTGATTTCATAAAATCTAATGTTGGAGGGAAGAACCAACATATTCCAAAAATGGATATGAGGAAGTTTGATGGAAAGGATCCTGTAACATGGATACTACAGATGGAGCAATATTTTGATCACCATAATGTGCAAAACACACAAAAGGTACGCATTGCAACTTTACATTTAGAACAAAATGCATTTGTATGGTATCGATGGCTTTTCTCCCGTAAGAAAATTGTCACTTGGTCAATTTTTACGGAGGAAATGATAGCACATTATGAGGACACAAAGAGCATCACCTTCTTTAGCCAATTGATAAAACTCAAACAAAAGGGTTTAATAGGGGAGCACATTGAGGACTTCCAAAAATTGAATATAAGGGTAACTGATATTCCAGAGGAACACATGATTGATCTCTTCATAGGTACTTTAAAGGATAGCATCCAACATGAAGTTCGTGTTTTGGAACCTGATTCATTGGAGAAGGCATTCAGGTTGGAAAGAAAAATTGAATGTAAAATTATGGCGACAAGGAAGCCTACCACTCAATTCTATAAAGAAGGAAGTGTTGCATCAGGGGAATCTGGATGTATGCATGCTTAGTGTATAATAATTTCTACAAACCTTAGAAATCCCATAAAACCATGACAATCATGAGGTAAGCATCCCACAACAATTTTGAGTGAGTTTGACACACATTTGCTTGCATATTTGAAGAGGAGTTTAAAGGCTATTTGAAGCAGACTTTAGGCTACATTTATTAGCATCCTTTCCATGTTGTCCCCTAAGTTCTAAAACTTGACTTTGGTTTCCAAGAGGAATGGCTTCACATGAGCTATGCTAAAGATAGTTTCCACTAAAAGATATGGGAAACCTACTCAAGCAATTAGGAATTATTCAAAGACTAAGTGTTTCTCTAATAGAATATGATTTTGATTACAAAAAAAGTACCTATGGGCAGTAAAATATAACAAGGGAATGGAGATAAGAGCCTAGAGAGGATAATGTTCAAGACATCATGAGAATATGCAATATATCCAAAAAACTTTAGATTTAAATAAAAATAAAAATTAAATTAACTTTTTTCAATGCATTCGTACACCAACATGATCAAACATAAAGCCACAAATATATAGACAAAAAAAAAAAACCCTATTCATAACAATGAAATCACAAGAGATATTGGACAAGCCCCAAGGCATTGTCAATGTTTCACCATGTTCTCCAGAAGGATATTCCCCTTAGTTCAAGAATTGAGTATAAACTTGCACACGAACTCACACACACACACGCACAATAGTATGCAAAAGAGTTACAAAAAGGATGTACTTGGAATTATTTACCAATATACTCCCCCCCACCCCCTCTCTAGTTTTCACTAAATTATAATGTTACTAACTTTCATTTTAGCTACAACACAACTACATTCATTTTATCTACTGTGAAATCTTATTGCCACCAATCCTGCTTCTGCCAAATCCCATTTTATCCTATTTTCTTTGTCGCCGAATATTTGTGCCACAACGTTTGCGTTTAATTTAATCAAAGCTATCACCATTTTCCCAAATTTTCAAAGAGCTCTAACAGAAGGAGAGAATTGCCACCACCGAACCGTTCAAAGGAATCAACTCCAAGTTCTATTCAAGCACTACAATTCCATAGGGAATCTTATTCCTTGCCTTCATTTCACATTGTAAAGACGAGTTTACAGAAACCAAAGACAATTAAAAATTATTCTAAAACCCCTTCTTCTACTACCTCAATAAAAATGGATGTATTACCTTTAGTAGAAAGGGAAGCAAAGTATCGCCGAATATTCAGAACCCTTCGAAACACATACTCAACACTCGAATGGATTCTGAACCTCAACGCGTCGCTTCTGAAAATTTCAACCTTCGACTTGGCATAATATGAGCGCTACTGGTGAGGACAAACTTGAACAACAAGCTGAGAGTCATCCTACTGATAGCGCGCTGCAACCCCTGCAAACCCTAGCTGCTCTCCCTGCGCGCTGCAGCCTCTGCGGCTGCGCCTGCTCTGGCAGGGCCTCCTGCCTCTGCCGCTGCTTGGTTGGGTCCTCCAAGACTTTGCTTCATTTGCGAGTGCCCCTGCGCTGCGCCTGCCCTCGCAGGGCCTGCTGCTCCTGTTGCGGCCTGCTGTTCCTGCTGCCTCCTGCTGACTCTGCTATGTTGGGTCAATGTCTAAGCTGGGATCCGAAGGCTATCAAGAAAGGGAAGCAAAAATTATTAAGATACAATGTGAATTTGACTTGTTTGAAATTAGGAGTTGAGATTTTTAAAGGTTTCTTGACAATGGTGATGAATTTTCTGTCTCAGAATCTTGTCTTCCTCAAATTAATTTTTCACAGACTTTTCATTTCCTATAATTTGTAGTTTGATGTATACCAAGGTATTTACCCAATAAAGAATTTGTTGTTTCTAAAGGGGGAATTCCATTGGTTTACATTACTCTAGAATCAATTCAAGAAATCTTGCAAATTTCTATATTAGAACAATTTCAACCCCTTTCTAATCAACTCCTGTAATAAAGATTTCAGAAACTGACCCCCCAAGATAGGAGCATTGTTCTTGAGTTGTTTTTACCAGAAAATGCCCAAATTCCTCAAACCAATCCTCCTTATTCTTCAAGCTTATTCTCTGATATTTATAGGCAGATAATATCAATGCTTTATTGTTTATTGGGACATGGCAATGATGAAACCACCAATGAGGTGATTAGATTGAGTTTTTGTCCACTTTGTCCTCAAGACTCAAACCCTTTGTTTATCTTAATTTCAGCTAGTTCTTAGCAAAAAATATCCATGACAAATTTATGAACTTCAGCACCATAAATATATTCAAGTATCAATTGTAGAAATTACACCAACGGATTCAATTTGATCATGCAATGTACTAAAACAAGAGATTTAATCCTTCTACAATATTTGCGGAATATAAATCACGAACACTCATTCACATACAAGTAAGAGAAAGAAGTAAATCAATCACAACACAAGATTTTCCTAGGGAAATCCACTGCTAAAAACCCCTCTATCTCTATTGTATAATAAGCCAAGGAATCATAAAACAGTGCAATGCATGTGTGTTTACAAGAACCTCATACACTCTACCAATCGTCTAACACTGATCTAGGAAAAATTGGACAAACACATAGCCAATTTCCTGCCCACCTTCAGCCTGCCTTTCTCACGCAATCCCTAGGCAAATAAATCTATATTACATAGGAATTTCAACCTTCCTTAACTGCATAATCCATCATGAGCCTTCCTCTGACTTTATAATTGCGCTGGGGCAATTTTCTAATAATACAACTCATATTTAACTTCCCTATAACCTTTGTCTTAATTGGGTCGTCATGAGAATTGACATGCATGTAGCTAATAACAACGAATCATCAATTATTTGATAGATCACTACTTGTGAATTAAATCTAATTTAATTCACTTGACCTCTAGCTCATCACTCGATATAACTAGTTAAACTTATTTTAACTCAATTAATTTGATTTAACTTATTACACATGCACCAAACTAATGCATTAACTGCAAGTGTACCCCCAAAATAATAGAATCACTCTACATGCCTCACCTTTGACCCTCAACTTGAAATTCTTGAGCTAACTCATTCTTTCTCACTTAGTTAACTCATGCAAGTTGTTATGAGATGAAATTACAATTTATTTTCCAATTTATTTAAGGGATTAATAAATTAGATGCCCACATTTAGGGCTAGTGTGTAACTGAATTCCTCACTCATGTGTAACTGGAATCCCACACCAGTGATATGGTCAATTTTTGTCCTTTATGGATGCCAATTTCACTGTTTCTTGTTGCAAATTTCAACACTCCCTCTCAACAAGAAAGGAATTAATCTATCATGATCTGGTACCTTTGGAAAATTCTGCAAGCAACACTTTTCTAATGTTGTTTGCACATGCAACTCCTGAAACTAAATAGCCTCCAAACAACTGAATCAGTATGATGCATATGTCATCAGAGTCTTTTAACTATTAGATCCTATCGTCTCACCCTCCTCCTTCTTGATCTTTCTAAGCTTGTCCTTCAGCGCCAACTTCCTTTGGTCATTGTTGTTCTGAAACAAATCTTTCTATGCCTTCCACATAGCAAATGGAGTTGTCTTCCAATGGAGACTTGAGACAATATGATCTCGAACTCCCTCTAACAATATCCTTCTCGCCTTTGCTACCTTCTTCTGCCATGCATCAAGAAGCTGGGAATCTGTTGCCATGAGCTTGGGAATATTAAAATCTATGAATTCCTTCAAGCTATTGTCCTCCAACACTGCCTCCATCTTGTCCTTCCATGCAATATAATTTGAATTTCCCTCGAGTGAAAATTCGAGTCTCAAGCCATTGAAATACATCTTGATCTGCCGATATCTCCAAAGAATGTATCTGCAAATTTGAATATTGTTCAAAACAAACTCAATTTCTTCTCCACTATTGTGATTCCTTGCGCTCCGATACCATGTAGAAACTACACCAATGGATTCAATCCAATCATGTAATGTACTAAAACAAGATATTGAATCTTTCTACAATATTTGTGGAATATAAATCACAATCTCTCAATCACATGCAACTAAGAGAATGAAGTAAATCAATCACAACACAAGATTTTCCTGGGGAAAGCAACTGCTAAAAACCCCTCTATCTATATTGTATAAGAAGCCAAGGAATCATGAAACAATACAATGCATGTGTGCTCACAAGAACCTCATACGCTCTACCAATCGTCTCACACTGATCTAGGAAAAATTGGACAAACACATAGCCAATTTCCTGCCCACCTTCAGCCTGCCTTGCTCACGGAATCCCTAGGTAAATAAATCACTATTAAATATGAATTCCATCCTTCCTTGACTGCGCAATCCATCATGAGCCTTCCTCTTACTTTGTAATTGCGCCTAGGCAATTCGCTAATAATACAACTGATAGTTAACTTCCCTTTAACCTCTGTCTCAATTGGGTCGTCATCATAATTGACATGCATGCAGCTAATAATAATGAAACATTAGTTATCTGATAGATCACTGTTGTGAATTAAATCTAATTTAATTCACTTGATCTTTCACTAGCTCATCACTCAGTTAGAACTAGTTAAACTGATTTTAACTCAATTAATTTGAGTTAACTGATTACACATGCACCAAACTAATGCATTAACTACAACTGGACCCCCAAAATAATAGAATTACTCTACATGCCTCACCTTTGACCCTCAACTCGAAATTATTGAGCTAACTCAATATTTATGGATTAGTTAACTGATACAAGTTGTTATGAGATGAAATTACAATTTATTTTCCAATTTATTTGAGGGATAAATAAATTAGATTCCCACATTTAGCGCTAGTGTGTAACTGAATTCCTCACTCATGTGTGATTGGAATTGCACACTAGTTATGTGGTCAATTTTTGTCCTCTATGGATGCCAATTTCACTATTTCTTGTTGCAAATTTCAACACTCCCTCTCAACAAGAAAGGAATTCATCTATCTCGATCCGGTACCTTTGGAAATTTCTGCATGCAACACTTATCTAGTGTTGTTTGCACATGCAACTCCTAAAATTGAATAGCCTCCAAACAACTGAATCATTATGATGCATTTGTCATAAGAGTCTTGTGACTGCTGGATCCTATTGCACCTGTCTACTAGAATCTCTACGTTGTTTCTGACATCTGCTTTCGTTCCCTTTGCACTTCTGCCAACTTTGATCTGCGCTCTAGTATCCAACATCTATAACTCTGATTTCTATCTTCCTGACATCTGACTGCATCAATCTAATCGATCCTTCCTGTTACTGTTGTACTGTGGGCTCCTCGTAGCCAGGTTCGATCCATGAGACACACCATCTTAATGGGCCCTGCCCAATTTTCTTCTTGGGATTATATCTGCACATCGCCCCACCTCACACCTGGAGGCATAGCTACATGTACTCACTTTCTCCATCTAACTCGAAATTTCCCTCTCTTAGAGGTCTCTGCTTGAGTGGACTCTTCCACTCGTTCTTCTCTCTACTTCTCCATTTTTGGCTAGTCCACAACCTTATAAGACTGCTTCTAAGGCTGCATGTTGAGAGATAATTTATCCCTCTCAACCACCAAGTCATTAACCATTTATTTTCTCCTCAAATCTTTGCATGCATTCTCAACCTCGAGAGCATACATGTTCTTAACTCTTGCACTGATCTGTTTCAACTGAACCATGGCTACGTGTTTAAGGAACACATTTCCTTTTCTAAACATCACCTCATAACTACGGTATTCCAATACTGCTACGGAGACAAGATTCTTCCTTGGGCCTGGAACATACAAAACATCTACTACTCTGAGAGGGGAGCCAGACTCCCTCTAAAAGGAAAGTGTAACTATGTCGGTTGCACTATACCTTCTGTAATCTCCAAACTCTATGTTTTGCTAGAGGTGCTTCTCCACCAAGTCACTAAAGAGATCTCTATTCCCCGTCAAATGGAACGAGGCACCGCTGTATAGATACCACATGCATCCCATTATAGTGCTGCCCATGCATGAAATGAGAGTAAAATCAAGCTTGAACTGTGAATCCAATGCTTCACCCACTGCAAGCGCAGGCCCCTTCTTGCTCGCCTTCTTTTGTGGACAATTCGAGGCATAGTTCCCATGCTCGTGACAGTGAAAACACCTGATCTTGGACAAGTCCCTCTTGCCCTCTTCGCCTTGGGACTTCTTTCCCTTGGCTTTCTTTCCTTTTCTAATCAATGCACAATCTTATTCTTTGTTGTTTCTAGAGGTCCCATCTCTGGTGCTCCACCTTATCTCTTCTATTACCAAGTTGGATCACAAAATATCCCAGTCTGGTAACTTCTCCCTCCCGTTCATAGAGTCATGGTAACTATGCCAGCACTTGGGAAGGCCTAGAAGTACTAGGCTCAAAAATTCATCATCACCTACATTCACACCAACACTTCCAAGCTCATATCAACATTGGGTGAACTTCACCAAGTATGTTGGTAACATCTCACCCTCCTCCTTCTTGATCTCTCTGAGCTTTTCCTTCAGTGCCAACTTCCTTTGGTCATTTTTGTTATGAAACAGATCTTTCAAGGCCTTCCACATAGCATATGGAGTCACCTTCCCATTGAGACTTGAGACTATATGATCTCGAACTCCCTCTAACAATATCCTTCTTACCTTTGCTACCTTCTTCTGCCATGCATTAAGAAGTTGGGCATCTACTACTGCGGGCTTGGGAATATCAAAATCTATGAATTCCTTCAACCTGTTGTCCTCCAACACTGCCTCCATCCTATCCTTCCATGCAATATAATTTGAATTTCCCTCAAGTGAAAATTTGAGTATCAAGCCATTGAATTACATCTTGATCTATCGATAGCTCCAAAGGATATATCTACAAATTTTAATAATGTTCAACCCAAACTCAATTTATTCTCCATTATTGTGATTCCTGGCACTTTGTTACCATGTTGAAATTACACCAATGCATTCAATCTGATCATGCAATGTACTAAAACAAGATATTGAATCCTTATACAACATTTGCGGAATATAAATCATGATTGCTCAATCACATGCAACTAAGAGAAAGAAGTAAATCAATCACAACACAAGATTTTCCTGGGGAAAGAAACTCCTAAAAACCCCTCTATCTCTATTGTATAATAATCCAAGGAATCATGAA
Organism: Pinus albicaulis; assembly: GCA_034641835.2. Classification (NCBI taxonomy): domain Eukaryota; kingdom Viridiplantae; phylum Streptophyta; class Pinopsida; order Pinales; family Pinaceae; genus Pinus; species Pinus albicaulis. The sequence goes on along the minus strand of CM076584.1, from coordinate 1,609,416,871 downwards.
ACGATACAATTCATGTGTGCTCACAAGAACCTCATACACTCTACCAATTGTCTCACACTGATCTAGGCAAAATTGGACAAACACATAGCCAATTTCATGCCCACCTTCGGCCTGCCTCGCTCACGCAATCCCTAGGCAAATAAATCCCTATTAAATAGCAATTCCAACCTTCCTTGACCGTGCAATCCATCATGAGCCTTCCTCTGACTTTATAATTGCACGCGGGCAATTCGCTGATAATACAATTGATAGTTAACTTCCCTTTAACCTCTGTCTCAACTCGTTCGTCATCATAATTGACACGCATGCAGCTAATAATAGTGAATCATCAGTTATCTGATGGATAACTACTTGTGAATTAAATCTAATTTAATTCACTTGACCTCTCACTAGCTCATCACTGAGTTAGAACTAGTTAAACTGATTTTAACTCAATTAATTTCATTTAACTGATTACACATGCACCAAAATAACGCATTAACTACAATTGGACCCCCAAAATAATAGGATCACTCTACATGCCTCACCTTTGACCCTCAACTCGAAATTCTTGATCTAACTCAATCTTTCTGACTTAGTTAACTGACACAAGTTGTTATGAGATGGAATTACAATTTATTTTCCAATTTATTTAAGGGGTAAATGAATTAGACGCCCACATTTAGTGCTAGTGTGTAACTGAATTCCTCACTCATGTGTGACAGGAATCCCACACTAGTTATGTGGTCAATTTTTGTCCTTTCTGGATGCCAATTTCACTGTTTCTTGTTGCAAATTTCAACATCAATCACTGTTAACTCATCTGTTCATATATTACCACTTAGATATATTTGTTCAGATTCAATTTTGTAAACATGATCCAGAAGGTAATCCATGGTCTGTAATTCATTGTAAACCATTGGTTAGAAAGCATGTAGAGGGGTTTTCTTTTACAGTTTTTGTAAATAATTTCTTATCAGTTTGTTATAACCTTTTGAATGACACCGAAGCCCAAGGATTTTTCCAGAAGTGAAATGTATGTTACAACTAAGTGAATAGACTAAAGTGGGAGATTCATTTCTATATAAGAGTTTCACAAAGATTAGATTGTATGGGTGTGAGCTTCCTCCCTACAGGTTACCAAGTTTTCTCCCCATAATAATTTTTGCTTTAGAATTCATCACGAAGAGCTTAAATGTTGATAAGATCCATTTATTACCAAGAAAGAAGCCAACCCTTTTTAAAATAAAGGGTGAAATTGAACCATTCATTGTAAATACCTGAGCAGTAGATACAGAAATTGAAAGTTTATTGCAAGAAATGGGATTAAGAAAAGGTTAGATTTGGAATTATGATCATGTTGGTAAGATTCTTCTCTTAGGGTTCTAGAAGGTTCTTCCCCTTGTGCACATATATCAAAGCCATAAATTGAACAGTTTGCCAACAAATAAAAATGGGAAGATGATACCCTGGAAGAAGTACCAAAAATACAAGAAATAGAACAACTTGTAAAACATCTTGTTTTATGTACTCAGCAGAGAGAAAAATAACCAAAGAGGGTAATTAAAGACATTCCACATCCCACTTCAAATTCAGAGGGGGCATCATTTAGAGCGCATAAAAGGAAAAAATTAAGGGAAACTAAAGAAGCAAAGTCAGAAACTTTGTCAACAGAGGTATCTGCACCTTCTATAGTTAATTTTTCAAGTTAGCCTATGTACAGTCTACAACAAATGGAAACAACAACGTGACAATATTCTTCAACCTCTTCTCCTAGTCAAATTGTTTTCTCTCAATTTAGGGAGATTAAAAAGAAAAATGAAGCATTGAAGTCAATAACCTACCATCAATTTTGGAAGCAAATTCTTCCACCAAAAATAGATTACTCTCAACATTGGACACTGAAAAGGGGCAGTTTCAACTGACCTTCGGAAAACCTAAAGTCCAAGGAAAATCCATCCAATTGACCAAATTGATCTTCATACGTAGACAAGGGAAATGATTTACTCCAATGATTTACTCCACTCTGACAAGTTTAGCAATTAACTTGTCTAATTTGCAGAATACCTTGAGTCAAACCATTTCTGAATGAAAGATGGAGAGAATGTCCTCTTTTGCTAAAGGCATAAGGATTAAATCATTGGAGGACATAATATCAAACTGGGAGTAGATCCCAATGATGCCAATGTTGTCTGGGAAATCATAAAGAACATAAATGCAAGAATTTAGACTCTTCACAAAAGATTAAAGTTTCCAGCTACTAAGCACCACAAACACAATAAATTAGAGAGATGGAGAAAGAAAAAGAATTGATATTATTAGTAATGATTGAGCATAATAAATTAATGAATAGCTTGGATTCACACATAGAGCAGCTCCTAAAGGAAAGATAGCATGTAGGAGGCACAATTCCTTCTACATCCCAGGTAAGTTTAGAAGGAAATGACTCAACAGAGGAATTAGAAAATACTTTGTCATATTTTATATTAAAGAATCAAGGAAATGATAATCTGAAAAAAGCTTTAGAAAAGGCTCAACAATAAAAGCTTAAGTCAGACAATTCCTTAAGTGTTGAGCTTCAAAAGAATTCAAGGTTACAAAAACAATTGGAATGGAAATTGGGTCAAGGTAAGAGTGTTCAATGTTTAATCCAAGCTAAAGAAATAAATTGGATGGAAATTATGTTTGCAATGTTTAAGGTTTGGAAATTAGTTTAAATTATGGTTGAGCAAGAGGAATTGTTAGAATGAGTAGAAAGGGAAATTGATATAATCATAAATGAACTTGGAAACAAACCTATCAGGCTGGTAAAATTATGAAGTTTTTGAATTAAAAAACAAAGCAAGAATTAAAAGAAATGGGTATTGTTGACAAAACTAATTCAATTATGCAAACTAGAAAATTTTTGTCTAAGAAGCATTTGATGGTGCAAATGAAGGAAAAATGTAAATTCCTATAGATGCAGATTAACAGTTTTAACAAGAGGTTTTTTCTCTAGAACAAAGAGGTTTACCTTCCTTCAAAAATTCACAGGGAAAAAATGTGTCTAAGGAAGAATATCAAAGATTACTTAATAGGGTTACACAAAATAAGTCAATGTTTGTTGAATTCAAAGGAGATTTAAGTGGTCAAAGTCTTATGGAAAAACTATTTGATGATTTATTTCTATGTTATGAAATTAAGTATTTGTTTATATTCAAAACAACCTTTCAGAAATACACTTAAGTAGATGAAATCTATAGAGAGATGGTTAATTTAACTTATCCAATAAGAGAGGAATGGGAAAAGATTGTTGAGATTATTTCCTAATTCTCAATTCAAAAATAGTATCTCGAAAAACAAGCTACTTTTCAATAAATAATCAAGACATAATTCATATATTGTGGATAAAAATCCCAAAATTAAGGGTGGTTGTAGGGGAAAGCTCTAAATGACAATAATCATCTAATAAATGACTCCTCAGTTAATTCACCCAAGCTTGTTGAGATCATAAGGTAGAGGATAAATCTTTCAATGGTGCTGGAAATCTATCAACCAAGGGGATCTCCCCAATGTGAAGTCCCAATTAGACCTCACATTGTTTGGAATAGGATCCCCATCTGGAGTATTGACCCAGCTGTCATGTATTCTTATATATTTACCTTGGCTACAAAGTTCAACACAAGAAAGTAGTGCACAGGTACTTTCAGATCAGCAAGTGAGTATGCCTTGTGAAATGTTCAGTTGTAGAAAGTGTCAAGGTCCTTCTATCGAAAGGGGAGATAATAGTGGGCCCTTTAAAGACAAGTAATAGTTCTAATCTGGAAAAGGCACACAAACATATACATATGAATGAATTGTTGATTAACCAACAAAATATTTTATAAGGAAGCAACGATTGTTAAAGCAAATACAACACACCTTCAACAAGATAAGTACCAAAGCCACCGAAATAGTTCAATTTCCTTAGTACAAATGAAAACAACATACATCACAAACATTCAAATAATAGTCTTACAATACTCACGACATATGCATGAAAGCGTATTAGCTTAACGATCTTCTGAATTAAGTAAAAGTTCCAAGATACATCAATATGGTGAACACCACTAGCCCCAGTAGTGGAGCATTAGAGCAACCACTTGCTTGTCCAAAAACAACTATCTTCCTCTCCAATGTCTGATAGGAGGATATAAGGTGAAAAAATCCTTTGCTTGTACAATCAGGGTGTATATATATCAAATGAGGTGACCATTCACCTCCCTTATGACTCTTGGACTACCCTCATGAATGTTTAACGTCTCCATGACTCTTTGACTTCTACCATGACTTTTCACATTACATGGATGACTCTTGGACTTCCACTTTTACAATACATTTTCCAATGTTGAATTACATATTCCATAAAATGTTGTGGCACATGATGACTGGTGACATGACATGACATTGGTGATATGGACTGCATGATGACATGGTAGTGTCAAGTCACTCTTTGTTGCTACTTCCTTTCAGTCTTCTTGAAATATGGAACATGCTCTTCTTCTTCCTCCTCCTCATGATTTGAAGATAATGAGTCTCTAATGTGGTCTTGGTCCTCAACTGTTATTGCAAACCAATGCCCCTTTGTCTTCTCTTGATGGATCAACTTGTCTTTGCAACTACAAGGGTATATTCTAGCATGGTCTCCTTATCCATCTCCTTCATCATCATCCTATCATAGCATGAAAGAACACCCATGTCTGAAATCCACTCATTACAAGAAGACATTAATCCGATAAATCCTTAGTCTAAGATATTACATGATGATGCACTGAATGAGCTGTGACTGAGTGGAAGGTTGAGAAAGGGGCTTAATGACTACGCAATTGCGCAACTCAGGAGCTCAATTACTTGAGCCTTGAGACCATGCAATGCGTAGTTCAGGCTAGACTAAGCAAGTCAATTGTGCAGTTCTGGAGTTGAAGGAGCCAAGACGAGGGATTAAGCATTGTTTTTGCTTACTGTGCAGTTCTAGAAGGTAGAGGAGGCCAGGTGATTGCGCAATTACACAATTCAGGAGCTCAAGGCTAAGGCCTAAGCCTTGAGATTGCGTAATGCACAATTCTGGTTGGGAAAGAAAGAGAGATTACGTAGTTTTGGAGGTCAACGGCTGATATTATGTAGTGCCAAGGGACAAGGGTGTTGCTTGAGGGCTGAGATTGCGCAATGCACAGTTCATGCTGGGTGGTCCGCTTAGGGAGTTTTTCTAGTTGGACTAAGTGTTGGATAAATGAGTTGAATATCAACAAAAGAGGGACTCTAGACATGATCACACACTTAGATCACTTAATGACACGACAAGGAAAACTCAAGTCATATGAACAACATACCTTCCTCAATGCAATAACTTTGTGACAACTCCTCCCAAGTGCGACACAAAAGGTACACTTTGTGACGAAAGTGGTGACACTTGTGCGACAATGCTTGAAACTTTGGAAATGAGTGCGAAACATGTCTACATGATAAGAACAATTCATTATCACAAATATTTCCCTCTGAAACAAGCCAAAAATCCACTTTATGTGATAAGCGACAATTCCCATGCCAAAAGGCGACACTTGCGATATGATAAGAAAAGTGCGAACAATACTTGCGATATATGAACAACATTGAAAGCAACACATGTTGGAGTGAAGATAACATGAAAATGATACTAATTAGATTGGAAGCAAGGAAAATTGGCAGTCAAAATCTTGAAAACGACACTCGCAAATATGTAGTCAAATTAAGCATATTGTTTAGTATGCCATGAACGCATGTGTTATGTCAGAGGTTCATTGAGTGAAGCCTCCATGTTGCATGTACACGAATGAGGGCATTGGAATTTATAGAGGGAGAACCTCTACCCCCTCTCCCTCTCCTACCTCTTCATAGAGTTTTATTATTGCATGAAATACTATTTTTCAGTTATTTTGTTTTTGCGAAAAAGAAACAAATTAGAACCTATTCAACACATGAGATGTGACAAAGAGGCAAAAAAAATGTTGATTGAAAAGTTTCTAAATAATTAATGTGCTTTATTTTCTTTATAATTAGTGTTATTATAGGATTGACATATATCTAAGTAATTAAAAGAACAGAGGACGTGGATCCTTGCCACGCAGTCAGCAACCTTAAGGACATTAATGATCAACGATTAAGTAGCAATGATAATGTTTTGGGTTATGGTATTATTCATAGTTCAATAAACAATAATTCACAATTAAATGAAATAGAGGAATGCATTCTGTGTGGCCCGTTGAATGGGAGTTCGATATTAAGCAGTGAACCTCGGAGCATGGAGGAGAGAGACATTAATATGAAGATCTTATTTAATGGGGATAGAAATATTAATAGGGAACCTTTATATGAATGTGAGAATAGTATTAGCGGGAATGAAGCAAATATTAAAAATAAACCCTTACATGATGAGGATAGACATATTAATAGGAAGCCCTCATTTGGTGTGGAAAGATATATTAATAGGAAGTTTTTACGTGATGATTCCTCAAACAAAAAGGTTGTTAACCTCTCCTAGGTATACCCGTAGGATTCTCAACAAAGGTTTGGGATTTGTTGTTGCTCCTAAAGGTATTCCCAATGAGAGCATTTTGTGTAGCATTGAGGAGGGCATTCAAAGTTTACGTTTGGATGACAAAGAAGCTCTTAGACAAGAATGCTCCCTGATTATAAGGAAAGCTAAACCCCCTAAAAGCAATCTTAGCAAGGAGGAGATAGGCGCTCTTAGAGACCTTCATAATAACGATGAGATTGTAGTCCTTAAGGTAGACAAGGGAGGTGCTGTTGTCATTTTAGATAAGGAGGATTATATTAAAAAAATGAAAGAGCATCTTTATTACGGGAGCTATAAGAAGTTGAAGTCCAACCCCCTACCAAAGATCTTAAGAGAGGTTAAGAAGGCAATCTCGAACTCCCATCTCGATGATAAGTTGAAGAAGAAATTGACACCCTCCTGTGAGGTCACTCTGATAATTTATGGGCTTCCTAAGACTCATAACGATGGGGTTCCTCTTAGACCAATTGTCAATACTATTGGATCCCCCACCTTTGAACTGGCGAAATATGTCGCAAAAATTCTCAAACCTCTTGTTGGGATCACTGATTCCTTTATCAAGGACTCAAGTGACTTCGTCAAGCTTATTGAAAAAGAGAAGGTGGAGGAGAACGACATCCTGGTAAGCTTTGATGTGGTTTCATTGTTTGCCAAAATCCCTTTAGATGAAGCAGTGCAGGTTATTAATGAGGTCACAGATCCTGAGACAGTCAAGCTTGCTAAGATTTGTTTACTATCCACCTTCTTCAGCTTCCAAGGAGAATTCTATGAGCAGGTATATGGTGTCGCAATGGGATCACCACTCTCACCTATTGTGGCCAACTTATTCATGGAAAACTTCGAGAAGAAAGCCCTTGCGTCCTTTCCCTTAAGTCCAGCTTGGTGGAAGCGATTTGTAGACGACACTAACATAAAGTGGTCGCATGGTAGGGAGAACCTCGAGAAATTCTTCGATCACCTCAACTCAATTTCCTCAGAAATTAAGTTTACCAAGGAGATGGAAGAAAACAGGAGCATTCGTTTCTTGGATGTACTGGTTACCAGGAAAGAGGATGGAACATTAGGGCATCAATTTTTTAGGAAGAAAACCCATACTGAAAGCTACCTTCACTCTGAATCTTACCATCACCCTGTTAAAAAATTTGGTGTCCTCAACACTCTTGCTGTAAGAGCCCTGAGAATATCAGATGAGGAGCACTTGGAGGAAGAAATCTCTCACCTAACACATGTTTTCTTGGGTTTATGTTATAAGGAAAGAGAAATCAGGAAAGCCATAAACAGAGCGAAAAGCGCCGTCGTGTCCAAGAAACACCAGGATCCTCAAGAGAGGGGTGGAAGGTTTTCTCTGCCATATATTAAGGGTGTGACAGATAATATTGCTAGGGTTTTGGGGAAGAGTAACATTTTTTCACAATTCTCAGCAGCATGTACCATTAGACAAAAGATGTGCTCAGTTAAAGATAACATTAGCGAGGGTCAGCTCAAAGGTGTTTACAAGATTGATTGTTCTTGTGGGAAGTGTTATATTGGCGAAACTGGGCGCTCTCTTCATAAGCGTCTGAAAGAGCATGGTGCCGATATTAAACATGAGCGATCACGAACCTCGGCTCTTGCTGATCACTCCTAAAAAACAAAACATCACTTACGCCTTGAGGATGCTAGAATCATTGCAAGGGAGGATCACTATCAGAGACGTAAGATTAGAGAAGCGTTGGAGATTATAAAACACCCGCATAACATCAATAGGGACAGAGGATACGAGATTAGTGATAGTTGGCGACCTCTTATTAGACAGATTTGCTCCCTAGGTTCGTCCTCATCCAAGGTATAATGTTGCATGTATACTTCTCCCTCCTTTTCAGTTATCTAGTTTAGGGCCGTGTCAGCTCAAAAACTCTTATTATGCCACTTAATCATAATAATTATTTTCATTAATTAATTTTTATTCTATTAATACAAATTAATTAATTATTATTTATTATGAGTAAATAAAAGGTTATTAAAAAATTAAAATTTAAATTTAAATGTAACTCATAATATAGTTTTAGAATTAAAATTTATTAGGAATTAATTAATATGAAAGAGAATTAAATTAATTAATTAATTAGTATTAGAATTAACACTTAGTATGTTTGATTAATGAGAATTGATTAAATTCATTTAGTAACTTATATTTAGGTATATTATTTAAATACCATCATATTAGTGTTAATTAATTTTTTCTCTTACATTTACTTTTACTGTCGTAGGTTAGAATTTAGCTAATTTGGTTACTCTAGAAGTTAAATTTAGACTTTGATTTTAATTTTGAGACATTAATTATTATTTTAGGGATATTATAAATTTAATAAGGTTTTAGAATTTAAAATTCATTAGGAATTAATTAAAATAAAATTTAAAATTTAATAGTTGGAAATTTATTAGGGTTAAATAATGAGAATTGATTAAAATTCATTTAGTAACATATAGTTAGGAATATTTTTAATATTAAAAATCATGTCATATTTGTTTTAAATAATTTCCTCACATTAATAAAACTTAGACAAAAATTAAATTTATAATAAATTTGAATTTTTGTTTTAGGGTTTTAATTTAGAATCAAAATTAATTCAATTAATATTATAAATGATTAAATTAAAATTTAATTATTATTATTTTTTAAATATTTATCGTAATAAGCTTAAGAGAAATAGAAATTAATTTGAGTAAAAATTTTAATTAATTAGCATTACATATTGTCGGCTCCTCTTAACATCATCATTAGCATTCACTATTTATACCTGAACTCTTGCGACCTTCTTTCTTCCTTCATTCATTTCTCATCTTGAAGATGGATCCTCGTTGGGATTCGAAACGTCGACAATTGTTTTATGATACTGTGGATAATCCGGTTTCTGCAAATAACAACAACCACACGAGTTTAAGAACCATTAGCCCAAAGCATATCAAATAATAGTGCAGTGATACATAATATATATATCTAGTGCACTAGTGCACATTGCCAATATAAGCACATCAACAAATAAACACAAATATTTTAGTTATGATGAAAGTTTGCTAAAACCCTCACTACCAACAATGGAGGTTAGTTTTTTTTGTTTATTGAGTTTTGTCCAATCTTATTACATTAAAACCCTCCACAAAAACCTTTGCTAGAATGTTTTTACCTTACCATTGGTGTGTGGATATAGGATTGACATAATGGTGGTAAGGAAAACCATGTTTTTTTCATATGTTACGACTAGATGTAAATGATGAACAATAGTATGTTCTATATAAAATCGTTTTAACAATGCAATGAAATTGACATCATCTCTTCCTTCTCTCTTGAATGGATTGCTTCTATTTTTCAACAAATCATTAACAACTTTATAATTTTATGGAAAAGAACGGGGGAGATCGCAATGTTTCGATACCACAATATATAACGTGGGTTCCTACATAATACTAATAATTTAAAAAATAAAAAGAGAGAAAAAGATCCAATATTTCTCTCTATAACACTGATATAACATGCATTGAATGAACTACACATAAAAACAAATAAAATAAAAATAAACATTATATGTTTTCAATGGAAAACAAACAAAGCCAACATATATCTAATTTCAATATTAGCATCACTATTGTTACATGAATTATTTAAAAAAAACACCATCTTCTGATGATTTAGAATTAAAAAGGAACATTATTTGGATGGAATAATGGGTTTTGGATTAAAAAACAAAAAAATTGCATTTCGAAAACAATTCAAACAAAAATGACCTTTGATGGAACCAAAATAAAATTTAAGTGATTTTATTTGTTTATTTTTCATTTAATTCAATATTGTTGGCATATATCTCAATGTAATGCCAACTTCACAACAATCACATCCACCATGCAAAAAAAGATAAAATTTGCAAGTTTTTTTTAAAACAAACCTAGTGGACACATATCTTGATATAATGCATGCATCACTGCCATGACATTTATGATTTTCATTAAAAACCACACACCTTTTGCACGGGTTTATTGTTATGAAGCTAACTCACAAAAATAGAAGAAAAGATAAATCAACGACTTAGAAATCAACCTCTTCGAGGGGGCAACCTCCTTTACATTACATAAATGAACAATTATCGGATGATACAAATGACAAAACCTACTTTATATATATAGGAGTCTAAGGGGTCCCAATATAATCAGAGGCTACATAACAATAATAATGTAAGGGCACAACAATAACAATGTTGAGATTCAACAAGATGATGAGCTTAGTGAAAATAGTCACCTTCACTAAGTGGGCCCGTAGGCTATTTTTGGCGCAAGTCTATTTTTAGACATGGTGATCATATTTCAGAAGTTGCAGGATACAATTTGTGGATGGTTGGTCAAGTTGGAAAAATAGATGAAATTCTATTTTTAGAAGATTGGGTGAAGTCTATTTATAGATCGTCGATCTAAAAATATATGTGTCGATTATTATTAGCCCTTAATAATAATTATACTCTGAATATAAACTTATTCTCTTGGAGCACTTTATTTCAGTGAACAGATTTGTCAAATCAGTGGGCTGAAGGAATTACACAATTCCTAGGGTTGACTGGTGGTTCATGCATGGAGGACTCAGTTAGAACTGAAGTGGAAAAGTTATGACAGAGTTAGAAGAGTAGTTCATGGAGTTGTATTCAGTTTAACTCAATTAAAGTGAGTTAAACTCAGTTCAACTAGTTGTATCTAGTCTAACTGAATGATACACTAGTGAGAGTGGAGTGAATTAATTAGTTAATTAATTCACAAATAATAACTCATTAATCAACTGAAAAAATACAACAGTTAACTACAGTGCATGTCATTTCCAGTGGAGACTCAGTGGAGAGATAGGTGAAAGGGCAAGATGGACTATCCGTTGTGACTATAGTGATGCATTGATTGCATCACACACACATTGGAGTTGCCAATGAGGATTGCACAGTCAAGAAAACGGTAATTCAAATTCATTCAGAGCTATTCTTTAGCAGGGATTGCGCAGTGGAGGCAGGCTATCAGGAGGGCAGAAATCAGTGCATGGATTTGCAGATTTCATCTTGTTAGCATGTGACGATTGATTGTACTGAGAGCTTGATATACTAAGCTTTGTATGAGATTTTTACATGTTCTCCATGATACATAATATATGATAGTCGGGGTTTTCAGCTTCAGGCTTTTCCGTTAAACAACTATGTTATGTGCGATTGTTTTTATTTATGCTTCACATGTGTTTGCAATTAATTTTCTGCAAAAGATTAATAGTGGAATGATTTTGTATTTTGAAAGAAGTTAAATATTGTGAGATCAAGGGAATCTAGGACATATGCATGTTTAATGTATATAATTTCTACATGGTATCAGAGTAGTGTTAATTCTTGAAGATTGCAATTGTGAAGATTTGTTGAGTTTGTGCTGGTGGACAGTTCGAATTTGCTGCAGAAAATTCTTGGTGCAGAAGTTGAGTATACATTGAAATGTCTTTCAATGGGTTGCGATTGGAGTATGCCCTTGATGGCAGCTCGAATTACATAGCCAGGGAGGACAGGATGGAGGCAGTGTTGGAGGATAATGGACTGAAGGAGTTCATCGATAACAATGTTCCTAAGCTGGATTCTAGTGATGCTGCAGGACTTGATGCATGGAAAAATAAGGTAGCAAAGACAAGAAGAATTCTGTTGGATGGTGCGAAGGACCATATTATGTCCAGCCTTCATGATAAATCCACTCCATTTGTAATGTGGAAGGCTTTGACAGATTTGTTCCAAAGCAGAAGCGACCAGAGGAAGTTGGCGCTTAAATACAAGCTCAGAAGAATAAAAATGGAGAAGGGCGATAATATTCGAAAATATCTCACGAAGTTTGTCCATTGTAAGGATGAACTGGGAAGTGTGGGGGTTACTGTTGATGATGAAGACTTGGTGAGCTTGGCTCTCCTTGGGCTTCTGAAGAGTTGGCATAGCTACAAAGACTCTGTCAATGGATAGGAGAAACTGCCAGGATGGGAGCGACTTTGTTCGGATCTTGTGCAGGAGGAGATAAGGCGGAGTACCAGGGATGGTTCTTCATCGAAGAATGAAGATGAAGAAAATTGCGCTTTGGATGCCAAAGCAAGGAAAGGGAATGGGAATAAATTTCCTTCAAAATCCGAAGCTAAAGGCAAGAAGTAGGATTTGTCCAAGGTTAAGTGTTTTCACTGTCACGAACATGGGCATTTCGCCATTAACTGCCCACAGAAGAAGAAGAACAAGAAGGTTGCTAGAGAGGCCTCAGCCTCGCAATTTGAACTTGATTTCTCTTTGATCGCATGCTTGGTTTCAATCTGTATGGGATCGGTGTGGTATCTTGATAGTGGTGCGTCTTTCGATATGATGGGAGACAAGGAGTTGTTTAGTGACTTGGAGGAGAAGGACCTCGAGATGAATATAGATATGGGCGATGATGGTCGGTACAGTGCAACTGGCATTGGGACCATTACCTTTGAGAGGGAGTCCGGTAATCCATTCTTGTTGAAGGATTTTATGCATGTTCTATGTCTGAAGAAGAACTTGGTCTTGGTCGCAATGCTGGATGACAAAGGTTATGATGTTGTTTTCAGTGAGGGAAAAACCTTCCTTCAACATAAAACAACGGGTCAAACCAAGTAGATAGGGGTTCGAATTAAGAATCTCTACAAGTTGGAGGTAGATAGTTGTGTTGCAATGATGGGCAAATCAGAAGAAGTGGTGAGCCGGGATGAGGGCGAATTATGGCACAGGAGATTGGGCCATCTTCACCATGGCGCTTTGAAGATTTTGCAACAAATTTTTGCTGGAATTCCCAAGGATACTCTTGCGCAGTTAGATCAGTGCAAGGGATGTACCATGGGTAAGTTTGTGAAGACCACCTTTCATGAGAAGGAAAATCGTGCTTCGGTGATCCTTGAGAGAATTCACACAAACGTGTGTGGACCTTTCTCGGTTGCTTCAACAAAAAAACACAGGTATTATGTTATTTTTGTTGATGAATATTCTCGTAGATGTTGGATATTCTTCATGCAGAAGAAGAGCGAAACATTCTCAATGTTCTGTGAGTTTAAAGCATTGGTGTAGAAGGATTCAGGGAAGCAAGTGAAAGCTCTACGGAGCGATAATGGCGGTGAATATATCTCGGGCGAATTCAAAGACTTCTGTATCAAAGAATGAATTCAAAGAGAACTCATAGCGCCTCATAACCCACAACATAATGGGGTCGCGGAGAGAAAGAACAAAATGATCGTGGGTGTTGCACGAGCTATGTTGCATGACCAGGGCCTACCGATGAACTTGTGGGCAGAAGCATGCAACATTGTGGTTTATGTGCAAAACCGTTGTCCTCATAGAGTACTTGGCATGAGTACACCTGAGGAAGCTTTTACTGGTAATAAGCTTGATATTTCTCATTTGAAGATTTGTGGCTCATTTGTTTACATTCATGTGACTAAGGACGCCAGGAAGAAGCTGGAGCCGACATCAGAAGTTGGGATATTTGTGGGGTACACAGAAACACCCCATAATTATCATGTGTATTTTCCAAACAGTCGAATGACTGTGGTGCGATGGGATATAAAATTCAATGAGGTGAAAGCCTTGAAGTTGTTGCTTGAGAGGGAGCTACACTTGCATGCAGAGGAGGAACTTCTTGTTCCCAAAGATGAGCCTATAGATGTGGATCAACCACAGGAGGAGATTCATGGAGCGGAGGAGTCCACTCATGTAGAACCAAACATCAGACAAGGTAGAAAGCGTACCACAGAAGCTAAGACACTGAAGGTTGATGCGGCATAGAATGTAGGAGTTCCTACATCACAGCGCAGATAGAGACAGTCACCTGACCGATATACTGGATACATGGCTCTTATGAGTAAGTGTATCGTGACAGAGCCATATTCTTTCTAAGAAGCAGTGCAGGAGCCCGCATGGGTAGATTCCATGGTGGAGGAGTATGGCTCCATTGTCAGAAACAGTGCTTGGGAGATTGTTCCAAGGCCGGTGGGTAAATCAACTGTAGGATTAAGATGGATCTACAAGGTAAAGCAAGCTGCTGATGGGAGTGTCGAGAAGTATAAGGCAAGATTTGTTGCCCAGGGCTTCTCACAGTTCGAGGGGATTGACTATGAAGAAACCTTTGCACCTATCGCACGATATTCTTCCATACGGACCATCCTTACTCTCTCAACACAGATGGGTTGGCACATTCATCAGATGGATGTGAAGATTGCGTTCCTTAATGGGATCATTGAGGAAGAGGTGTACATTGAGCAACTTGAAGGATTTGAGATCTTCAATAGAAAGTCACATGTGTGCAAGATCAAAAGAGCGTTGTATGGGCTGAAACAAGCACCTCATGCTTGGTACACACAGATAGACAGCTATTTCACTAGACTTGGCTTCACCAAGAGTGAGGCGGATGCAAACCTATACCAAATTGTGGTGGAGGGTAAGATTTTAATCATTGTTCTTTATGTTGATGATTTAATACTAACTGGTGATGAGCAATTGATACACTCATGCAAGGAAGATCTTGCAAAGGAGTTTGAGATGAAGGATTTGGGCCTCCTTCATTATTTCCTTGGATTGGAAATATGGTAGCGGGAATGTGAACTATTTGTGTCTCAAGGCAAGTATGCCTGGAAGATACTGGAGAAGTTTCACATGCAAGGCTACAAGATTATCGACACTCCTCTCCCAGGAAATTGGAGGAAAGAGGATGTTACAGCGGCAGAGGTAGTGGATGCCACTGTTTATCGATAGTTGGTGGGTCCACCCATGTATTTAGTGAATACAAGACCGGACATATGCTATGCGGTGAACCAGCTTTCACAAGCGATGGTTAAGCGTACCAAGCTCTTTTGGAAGGCAGGCAAGCATGTCCCGAGATATCTCAGGGGCACATCTGAGTATGGCTTATGATACAGACAGATGGATGAGGTGAAGTTGCATGGCTTCACTAATGTAGATTGGGCAAGCAGCCCAACAGACAAAAATAACACATCAGGAGGGATTTTCAGTATCAAATCTACAACAGTTTCTTGGTACAGCAGGAAACAAAGATTCGTGGCACTCAGTTCAGTGGAAGCAGAATACATGGCAGTAAGTCAAGCTGCATGTGAGGCTATATGGATGAGGAAGATCCTGGTCAGTTTGTTCGGTTTTCATTTAGATCCTATAGTGATACATTGTGATAATCAGAGTTGAATTAAACTCTCGATTAATCCTGTGTTTCATGATAGATCTAAACATATTGATATCCGGTATCATCATATCAGAGATTGTGTGCAGCGGAAGATCATGTTGCTTCAGTACATTCCTACGGAAGATCAGGATGCAGATATTCTGACAAAGGTGCTCACCAGGAGCAAATTCAAATACCATAGAGGCAGGATTAGGGTGAAGGATAATCCCTATCTTGTTGAGAGGGAGTGTTGAGATTCAACAAGATGATGAGCTTAGTGAAAAGAGTCACCTTCACTAAGTGGACCCGCAGGCTATTTTTGGCGCAAGTCTATTTTTAGACATGATGATCATATTTCAGAAGTTGCAGGATACTATTTGTGGATGGTTGGTCAAGTTGGAAAAATAGATGAAATTATATTTTTAGAATATTGGGGGAAGTCTATTTATAGATCGTCGATCTAAAAATAGATGCATGTCGGATATAATTAGCTCTTAATAATAATCCGACAATAAACAACAACTTATTCTCTTTGAGAACTTTATTTCAATGAACAGTTTTGTCAAATCAGCGGGCTGAAGGAATTATGCAATTCCTAGGGTTGACCGGTGGTTCATGCATGGAGGACTCAGTTAGAACTGAAGTGGCAAAGTTATGACAAAGTTGGAAGAATAGTTCATGGAGTTGTATTCAGTTTAACTCAGCTAAAGTGAGTTAGACTCACTTGAGCTAGTTGTATCTAGTCTAACTAAATGATACACTAGTGAGAGTGGAGCGAATTAATTCAAAAATAATAACTCGTTAATCAACTGAACAAATACAACAGTTAACTACAGTGCATGTTAGTTCCAGTGGAGACTCAGTGGAGAGATAGGTGAAAGGGCAAGATGGAATATTCGTTGTGACTGGGATTTGAATTCATTCAGACCTATTCTTTAGCAGGGATTGCGCAGTGGAGGCAGGCTATCAGGAGGGCAGAAATCAGTGCATGGATTTGCAGATTTTATCTTGTTAGTGTGTGGCGATTGATTGTACTGAGAGCTTGATGTACTAAGCTTTGTATGAGATTGTTACATGATCTCCGTGATACATAATATATGATAGTTGGGGTTTTCAGCTTCAGGGTTTCCCGTTAAACAACTATGTTATGTGTGATTGTTTTTATTTATGCTTCACATGTGTTTGCAATTAATTTTCTGCAAAAGATTAACAGTGGAATGATTATGTATTTTTCAAGAAGTTAAATATTGCGAGATCAGGGGAATCTAGGACATATGCATGTTTAATGTATATAATTTCTACAAACAATTGTGGGCTTCTATGGGGCACAATATTAACAATACGGGAACTGCATGGGCACAATAATAACAATAAGGGGGTTACACTAATAATAACAATAAGGGGTTATACTAGTATTATAGGGACCTAATATGCCCCTCACCTTCAAACAAGTGTTGTCCTCAATGCTTGAGTAGTTCTGGATGCTTTTGTATAAAAATTTCATCCTCCTGTGAGGAATCTTTAGCTGGTATGTTCTTCCACTTGATGAGATACTTTGAAATTGATCGATTTTGTAGTTGTAAATTTATTGTTTCCGTGACTGCTTCATGTTCCAATATGATTTTTCCATCCTTGTCAATTTATGGCAATATTGTTTGAGTAGGGAGCTTGTCACCTATAACCTTCTTCAAGGATGAAACATGGACAATTAGGTGCATTCGGGAAGATGCCGTAAGTTCCAATTTGTATGCCATAGTACGAATATTTTGCAACACCTTCGAAGGACCATAATACTTTGGTGATAATTTATTATCCTTCTTAGTTTGCTTGTGGAACATTTGTTTGTATGGTTGTAGCCGTAAAAATACCCAGTCTTCTACATCAAAAATTCTTTCGCCATGACGTTGATTTTCCTATCGTTTCATTCGATTTTGCGTCAAAGTGAGGTTATCCTTTAAGAGTTGGAGAACTTGTTGTTGATTCTTGATGTGATATTCTGTTGTTTGAACCTATAGTGAGCATAATTGTGCAATTACGCCTTGTTGTTATTTCTTCATAAGCTTTTTCATGACATTAGAACTGATTATGTTTCTTAGTTTCCCTGCAATACTCCGTAATTCAACTTCCTTTCCTTCCCAAAACAATTTCAAGACAATTTCTTGAAAATTAAAAGTTGTAGTCCCCAAAGATTGTAACCATCTAGTACAACATCAACGCCACCCATTGGATAGAAGCATTGGACTATTCAATACATATTCCCCCATGGTTAGCTTGATATTATGGCACTTTCCAGAGCAATTTACAATTCCTCCATTTGCAACCAGCACTTGACACTCTGGTGTTGGATATGAGAAGCAATTCAATTCCTTGGCTATCTTGTAATGAATAAAATTATGGCTACTACCTGAATCAATCAGTACTATTACCTTTTTCTTCTTGATATGTCCTTCAATCTTGAGAGTTTGAGGAGTGGTAATTCCTGCCAATGCATTGCAAGATATCGTCAGATTCATTTCTTCTTTACCTAGGGTTGGTTCCTAGTGTATATCTTTTTCTTTTGAATTTTCTTGTTCCCTTTCTTCCTCCTCTTCACAATCTATGTGACCTTTAGTGTATTTCTATCACAACTGTAACATAGCCCTTTTTCTCTTTTTTTCCTCCAATTGTTGTGGTGTCAACCCTGTAGGTTGTGGAAGGCTAGGAGTAGTAACATTTACATCTTTATGGTTGTGATTGGTAGACCTACTTGTTGCCATAATTTTGCTTTCAACTTTTCTTGCCACCTTGAATGCCTTCTCCAATGAATCATGTTCCCAAAGGTGAACCTCGTGTTGGATGTTATCCTTTAAAGTCCATATGAAGACATCAATCCCATGCTCCTCTGGAATATCTCCTACCCTGATATTCAATTTTTAGAAGTCCTCAAAGTGCTCCATCATTGAACACTTTTGTTTGAGGTTTATGAATTGGCTAAAGAAGGTGTTGCTATTTGTACCCCGATAAGGTGCTATCATTTCCTTCATAAAAATTGACCAAGTGACAAGTGGTTTACTAGAACAAAGGCATCGATAACATACAAAATGATTTTCTAAATATAAAGTTGCAATGCGTACCTTTTGTGTGGGTTGCACATTACAGAGTTCAAAGTATTGCTCCATTTGTGGTATCCATGTTATCAGATCCTTTCCATCAAACTTCCTCATATCGATCTTTGGAATAAGGTGGGTTTTCAATCCAATGTTAGAGTTTGTGAAATCATGATTAACATTTATTTTGTTCTCATCATGAGTTTCCTCTACTACCTTTTCACCATTAGGAAACTTTTCTTGTAGCAAATTTGTCAAACTTTCCTTCAAACCTTCAAATTTTCCTTCTATATCATCGATATTAGCTTCCATGCCATCCATCTTAGCTTCCATGTCTACTTTTAAACCATCCATGTCACCTTTTAGTTCATCTTTGGTTACTCTTTGTGAGAGTGAAATTTGTTGCACTTGGTCTCGTAATTTTGATATATCGTGATGCAATTATTCCTCTTCATGTGTCATAATAGAGTTTTTTGAGAGCTTAATGGGCGTAGAATTATTTTTTGAAGGCATTTTAGAACCCAATACAGATATATATGCTTCAATATTCCCTTGGAATCACTTCAAACTGATTTTTTCAAACAAAAGTTGTGCAATTTTTTTTTTAAACACACCCCTTTTTCTTGCTTTTAGGAACTCGATACTGAAATGGTTGTAACTTTGTAATTTAGGATCTCCAAGATATGAAATTCAGTCTTGTGGTAGCCCTCCGAGTCTTCTTTCCAATGCCACAGGTGAGACCTAATTTTGATTCTTCGAGTTAAAGTTATGCTCAATTTCCCACATTGATTTAATTGTGGGTTAGTTCAACAAAGCGAACTTGTACGGCGTGCTACGTGTCACTGTTTTGACCTTCAACTCTAAAATAGACACACAAGAAACTACAGTCCGTGCACTTTCGATAACTTTTTACAGAATTTCAATCCGATGTTTGAACAAAAGTTATGACGATTTTCCCTCGGCCACCTGTTTGAGATGAAATTATGGATTCTGCAAAACCCTAACTTCCACAGATCATATATCCGAAAATATAGCAAACCAAGATCTAAAATTTTTACACGAATTTCATCAAGATTTCGGCTCAAATGAGTTTTTTTTCAGCTTCTGAACCTTCGCAGAAAAAAAGTTAATGTGAAAATGCCAAGATGACCTGTTTGCAGTAGCAAAACCTTAGAATCCGAAGCTCTAATACCAAATGTTATGAAATCAACTCACAAAAATAGAAGAAAAGGTAGATCAACGACTTAGAAATTAACCTCTTCGAGGGGGAAACCTCCTTTACATTACATAAATGAATAATTCTTGGATGATACAAATGACAAAACCTACTTTATATATATAGGAGTCTAAGGGGTCCCAATATAATAAGAGCCTACATAACAATAATAATGCAAGGGCACAACAATAACAATAGTAGGCTTCTATGGGGCACAATAATAACAATATGGGGACTACATGGGCACAACAATAACAATAAGGGGGTTACACTAACAATAACAATAAGGGGTTATACTAGTATTATAGAGACCTAACATTTATGCAGTTTTGAACCACAGAACAAATATATACATCTCAAAAACTACTTATGGAAAATAGAACTCAAATGGAACTGAATAAGATTTGAATGATTTTAGGGTGTTCTTTTAAAATAGAGCGTACATATCTCTCAACACAATGTTGACATGGTCATCATAATGTGTTACACAAAAAAAAAAAACAAAATCAGGGTGTTTCTAGTTAAAGCAAAAACAACAAACATATATTTCCCTTTAATGCTAATGTCACTACCATGATACATGTTAGTTTAAAGGAAAAATATTATTTGATCTAAAAGGTTATTAAATCAAAACTAAACTTTGGTGGAATCACACAGGACTTAGAAGGTTTCTTGGTTTTCCATATATATATATATATATTTCAAGAAATGTAGGGATTGTGCATTCCCTAGATTTATTGGATTTATGTCAACATTGTACATGACCTTCAATGTTTCATTGACACAATAATGACCTCCATTTTGTAATTAGAAGACCAACTCACCCATTTTGAAGTCATCAAGATTTCTAGAGACAATACTAATGGTTTCAACACGAAGGTATTTGCGTTGGAATAACTTCAATTTCGAGTTTGTAAAATCAATTATCAAGGAGTTCCTCTAACGTTGTCTTAAGTATTGTTTCGGGTGATGATTGTTATGACATTAATACTATACTCACAAATCCTCTTGTGTGATCCATTTTTTCTTTCTTCTATCTAGTATTGCCTCACATCCTCTATCCAACACAATTAGTTGTATATTAAATTTGTTAGGATCAAGATCATTGAATTTTGATCCTCTAGCACTTGGTTTTATTCCTTTACCTCTTGAAGAATTTAAAATGTGAGTCCATCCTATTTATGGTCATGCAATGTAGTCAAGTAGTAAATTGTCAACAATTTTGTTAGAGATTTACTAATCAATCAAATTAATGAATTCACCATTATATGGTAGCAAGGACAATGTTTGTCGTCGTTACATGGTAGCCACAATAATGTTTATTAACTGTGATATTTTCTGATCATAGTATATGTTCAATAAAATGACTTTTCTTGACATGGTTTATGATTTAGTATGATTGACCCAGTTAGGTCCACGAGGAAAAACATATTATTGAATTGATACTGAGAAACTATGGGACAAAGATTGTAAGGATGGTAAAAAAATAGAGAAAGGTAAACTCTCCGATATACACAACTTTCAATGTTCCTATTTGACATTCCTAATGATATGAAAGTTTACATTAATTCACTTGTAGTCTAGATCTAAGGAGTTATTCCATGTTTGTTCGCTTTCTAGGACTAACAAATGTTCTTTGGCTTGATTCAACAACCTACTCCATAATAATATACATTTTTTCTTTGATATTTTTGTAATATTATAGGAACACCAAACATGCATGTAAACTGTGAAAAAAATATTCTTTCAAATTATTATAAATTTAATAGTAAGTAGATTTTTTTTTTTTCTTCGAAATCTCTTTAGATACTAATAATACATGAGATTGTTCTCTTCTTCACATGTTAAGAAAAGCATTTAAAACTCCCAAACACTCCAATGAAATGCGCCAATAATGAGACTACTGAAGATTAATACTTTCATAATCAATCACTAAACTTCAATGGTTAACACTAATTGGTTAACCCTAATTAGGTACCAAGAAAGTCACGAATAAAACACAACCCTAATATCATATCAGCAAGGGAATTGTTAAACCCATTACAAATTATATATATCCTTCCCACAATAATATAAATACAAAATAACACCATGGTTCCTCCTCTCACGATACTTGGTTTAATTAAAGCAATAACAAAACATAATAGCATTACTTAATTTATTAATTAAACATGACAAATAACACCACCACTCGTAGACTACACGTTGGTCTTTTCCTTGCCTTTTAGTAAATAAAAAGAATTCGAACAAAAATAGAATTTGTCAAACTTAAAACCTCGAAAATTGTTTTATATTTTCTTCTCACCAAATATGGAATGAAAATTATTTGTCTGCACAATGTTAGCCAGCAGAGACAAATTACAAATTTCTTTTTAAGCAACCAAGCAAATACCCTTTGAGTACATGCACTTCAATTTTTTTGACTTCAGGGTTTAGGGTTTAGTGTCTTCTATAGTAAGGAAAACTGTCACCCGTCGCCAGAGTTCCAATTCAGTAGAGTCTATCGTTCTCGCTTTGCTGTCGAATTATCAAGTCAGGAATGCACATCAACTATACACTAGCCGCACTCTAACTATCTTATACTTCAGCCTTCAGTTTTCTTCAGGGTTTAGTGTAGGAAGGAAGACCCTGTTATTCTCTTAGCTGCCGCCAAAGTTCCAGCTCGAGGGGACTTTTCTGGAATCGCAGCTATGGCGACTTCTTTGGAATCACAACTTAAAGCTATTGCCTCCACCCATGTGCAAGTTGAGGATTTGAAAAAGAGGCCCTTCACGCGGCCATCAATCCTTTTCAATCCCACTGAAGCAGCAGACGTTAGTTTGGAAAGCGTTTATGATATTGCTCTCAGAGGTAAGGGCTTTCCTTCTTTATACATGTGTTACATGTTATTAATTATAAATCAAGTCTCTTATCAGTATTTCATGGGGAATTTGATGAAACTGTACACTCGCTAATCTTTGACAGTCGGCAAATTTTTGTGGGAGAATTCTAAAATTTTTGTCAGTTTCATAAAATTTAGGCTAGATGTTATCAACGTTTCTTAGTTGGATGGTGAAACCGGGTGTGGATTTGGTGACATTAGACTGTGCCAGCAGGCCGCTGGTACACTTGAAGTTACTGTGGCTGTTTTAAAACAAAGAGCACTAACCAGAAGCATGCTTGAGCTTGAACTTCATACAGACAAAACAGAACAACAACAGAAGAAAAATAGAACCGACAGAAATATTAAATGTATGTATCTGTTTTTAAATTACAAGGAGATCATCAGTATTTATAATAAACTTTGTGGAGGCCAGCATTAAAGACGGGTGGTTGGGTAGTTCACCTAGCAAGCAGTGACAAGTCAATTATGCACAGTGGTTAGATTACCGACCTAAGTAAACTTAACCAACATGGTGTATGTACACTAACACCCCCCATAAGTGCTACTTAGAGAAGTATGAAAAGGACTTCTCGAAAATGTGTCCTGCCTATAAGACCATGATAGGTATCCGTGTACAAAATGTCCAAAGGATGAATGCTGGCAAGGGGCCAGAACAAGCTTTCTGGAAGGGAGTAGCACTGTAGCACCAATGCTGAAAGGCCTTGGAGCCGAAACTAACGAAGATTCCACGAAGATGCATTGAAAGGCAATAGCGTGAGGCCCACAGAGATCGAAAACTCCAATCAGGAAATATGGCTGAAACTTTGAAGAGGAGGGCCAAGTAACTTTAAAGATCATGGTTGAATCCTGAAGCAGAAGAGAATTGGTTGCAGAGGCACAAGGATGACAAACACTGGCAACTAGCATTTGAATGCTCTAGAAAAATAGGCATTGGTTAGGAACCAAAACAAAGACTTCAAACAGAAGCAAACGTCACCAACCAGCAAAAGAGTAATGAGGCCTGTAGAGGCTGAAAGCTACACAGAGAAAGCATGACTAAATCTCTAAAGAGGGCCAAGGGACCCCAAGCTAGCAGTGCCATCAAAGATCCACATAAGAGCTCCAAGCAGCCACACAAAGCTAAGCAAAGTTAAGTTGTCAATGCATTATAGAGTTACATATAATCCGAATCTTCAGAAAGGAAAGAATCACTTTTAAATCAAGTCCATGTGAATCTCTGAGGGCCAGAGCTGCCATCCAAGTTGAGAGACTTGAACTCTTGCGCTGCAAAGCGGCTATGCATCCAGCATCTGTTTCTTCTATGAAATCCTTTCCTTTGGGTTTTTCAGGGCCACCATTGCTGAGCTGGAAAATGCCATTATTATCATGGATTTCAATCTGGGCACAGGAGTGGAATGATGCCCGCATGTCTATCATCCATCGCTGTATCATGATTTTCCGTCCATCAGATCATCTTGAGGCTTGAAATTGGTCGCGCCAACCTCTGTACTGGCCATTCTTTTGTGCTTTTCTGTAAAACTCTTGAAATTTGCAGCAGGCGATGGATGTACAGAGTGAACACAGGATATACACATTCATAGGGTTACAAAAAAAATAAACGTACGGGGATGTGGATCTGAGAACATCCCACTACAGAGATGTGATGTCTTCATACTAAAAATTGCCGAAAAATGAGCAGAATAGGAGCCAACAAAATCCAGAGGAGTTTATAACACAGATCCAAAGAGTTCCCAAATATGGATACTTATTCACAAAGCAATGCGAGGTGGAAAAGCATCTATAAATGCAGGCAGGGCAGGACGTGTTTGCTCTGATGGTCATGGCATGTGAGGAAGAGCACAGAGCAGCAAAGCAGAGATGCCCACAACAGAGAGGTTGAAAAACAGAGGGTCATGGCTAGGATACAAGTTAAGGGCACCACCAATGAAAAATACTGGAGCAATGGAGAAAGCTCTACATCCCGCACTTTGATACCATGTTTAAAAACAAAGAACACTAACCAGGATTATGCTTGAGTTTGAACTCCATACGGAGTCCAGACAAAACATAAATGATAACAGCAACAAAGGAAAAATAGAACTGACAGAAAGATTAGTAATTTAGATCTATGTATTTGTTTTTTAATTACAAGGAGATCTCCAATAGTTGTAATAATCTGGGAGGAGCCCAGCATTAAATATGGGTGGTGGGTTAGTTCACCTACCAAGCAGTGATAAATGGACGGTGTCTAGATCACTGACCTAAGTAAACTTAAGAACATGGTGTGTGTACACCAGTAGGGCAAGGTGCAAGTTCTGGATGAATTTTCCTTTCTAGATATCCCCACCCATAGTTTTTTGCCAAACATGTATTTGAAGAGGAGGAGATTTGTTGTGGTAGAAGTTATTCCAAGTTGCCTTAAGATAGCTGTTTCTGACTGCTGGTTTAGAAACACTTACTCACACATCACGTCACACATCTGAGCAGGGGAAGGCTGGGCAAGCAAGAATATTCAGCCTGACCACTTTCTTGTCGATGACCCCATTGGCTACAGTCCATTGTCAATTCTCCCAGATGGAGGAGGCCCTGCTTGCTGGACAAGGGTAATTAGAAGAATCTTGGGAGGGGCTTGCTTACCGAAAAATAGTATTTGGAAGAATCTCGGGAAGCACTCACTTGTCTAATAAGAATACTTGGAAGAAGCTTGGGAGGCTCTTGCTTGTCAAACAATAATATTTGGAAGAATCTCGGGAAGCACTCACTTGTCTAATAAGAATACTTGGAAGAAGCTTGGGAGGGTCTTGCTTGTCAAACAAGAATATTTGGAAGAATCTTGGGTGGGGCCTGCTTTCCAAACAAGGATATCTGGAAGAATCTTGGGAGAGCTGGCTTCCTGAACAAGGATATTTGGAAAAATATTGTAAAGAAAATAGCATATATATCAAACATCGGAAATTTGAAAGTGCCTTGATATTCCAAGGCATATTCTTTCTTGCTGAACAAGGATATTTTAAAGAAACCTTTTAAAAAATAGCCTAAACATCAACCATTGGAAATTTTTAAGTGGTTTGATATCCTGAAGCATCTTGTAAAAAATTAGGCCAGAAGTAACATCTTTTGAGAGGAGGGATTTTATAGTTGTAGAAGCTATTCCAAGATGCCACAAGATGGGCATATCTGACATTTGTTAACCCCAAATCAATCGACCATTATGTTAGTAGCAGACAAAGTGTGAGTGCTGAATGAATTTTGCTTGAAAGATACCCCACCCATAGCTATTTATCCAAACAAATATTTTTTGAGAAGGAGATTTTTTCATTGTCGTAGAAGCTATTCCAAGATGTGACAAGATAGGGATATCTGACTATTGTTTCCCCACAATCAGCCAACCATTAGTTTAGTGCCAGATACCACTCCGTTGTGGCTACCCTAGTTGGGTACAATCCACTTTCAATTCTCCTAGATGGGGGGGGGGGGGTTGCTTGCTGAACAAGGATATTTGGAAGAATTTTAGCTGGGGTTTGCTTGCCAAACAAGGATATGATATTCAGAAGAATCTTTTAAAAAATATAGCTTATGTATCAACCATAGAAAATTTGTAAGCACTTAGATATCCCAAGGCATATTCTTGCTTGCTAGACAATGATATTTGGAAGAATCTTGTTAAATGAATAGCCTAGACTAGATGTCAGCTATTGGAAATTTGGAAGCGGTTTGATATTCTGAAGCATCTTGTAAAAAATAGCCCAGAAATCGACCATTTGAAATTTGAAAACCGTTTGGCACTATTTTCTTTCATGATGGGATTAAGGTCTGAGCCATCAGGACTAATATTCATGCGAGTCTGATAAATCAAAGTGCTTTGTTCTTATGTATGTATACATATGTGTGTGTAAACTCTGGCAAAATTCAAATATTAGATTAAATTATAGATTGTCTTAACTTTGATCAAAATTCAAATACCAGTTTTAGATCACAGAGGATGCTAAAAGACAAAAAATGGTCTATATATGTAAATATGTCAATGTTTTTTTTTTTTCCTTTCGCTTTTTCTTTTTCCCCTGACTGTCACAATCTGTGAATCTGCAGGGCTTGATGAACTCTCCACAATTGAGAGATCCTTTGCTGCATTTAAGAAGACTTTGTTCAATTCGGAAAGCCTACAGATAGACCGGGAGCTTCAGAATAGAGAATACAATGCAAAGCTAGATAAATCTATTGCCACCTTCTTGCGTTTACTGTCTGGATATCTGCTTCTTGCACATTCTCACAAGACGCTGGAGTACTTGATTCGGCGATACAAGTTTGTAAACTTTATCCTTAGACTGTAGTGCATATTCATCGTTTTTTAGGGATATTTGAATGTTGTTCTTCTCTTTTATTATTCTCAGTTCAGATGGGATTATCCAGCTGCAAACCAGGTTGGTCAATTTGTGATTGTCATTGATCTTAGGTATATAACATTATAATATCTAGCTTTTATCATTTCTGCATACATTTTTTAATTGGATATCAAAAACATTATTAAGGTCATAAAGCAGCCATGGGTCAAGATTTTCATCAACCCATGTTGCACTTTAAGCATTGATGCCTGAGTCATTTGTCTAAGAAGACATGTTTGAGGAGTAACCATATCACTAAAATCACCTAGGACTTGCAGTTGGCTTTGATTGTGAAGCATCTAATGTGGATTCACTGGAATATATGTCCATAGTGGCATGACTATAGGCAACTCTTGAAGTTTTTGACGAACACAAAAAGACTTAGCTGCAAGCATAGTGTGATTTTCAGTGGCAACATCAATGATGTAAATGTAAGCTGAAATACTGTTGAAGAAAAGATCCAGATTTTAGTGGCAACATCAATGATGTAGATGTAAGCTGAAATACTGTGAAGCCAAAATCACAATTTTACTTTACAAACATCTAATTGACTTCACTAGAGCCTAGAAGAGATCAATAAGATAAGTTAATTTTACTAATGTCCAACGAATGACCATAAATAGGTCAATGGTACTGAAGGATACGACCAATACGAGTGCAAATGCAACTCCTAGAAAATGCCAAAGCTAAATCTAGGATAAAATGAAGTAAAGAAAGATAGAATAACAAGACAACCTCCTAAACATGTATGTAACTGAATCATGTAGAAGGCTAACTGAATAAGTCCATGCCTGGAGGTCGATGATGTCAAGAATGCCCAAATCTGACAGTTGATGATGAGGGGGCGAAAGTGGTGTTGGCTCGCTATCAGAGCCCTCTGGATCCAACGAAGAGTCTAGCTACATGAATCTTTGGGGGATGTAGGAGTAAGGGATACTCTTAACATCTGAGGCCAAAGGAAAAGAGCTCTGGATAAGTCTCTGGCTGCTCTGTTGGGGTTGGGGAGGAGCTTGTCAAGGGGGGGGGGCTATTCGGGAATTGTTTGGTACTAAACCCTCAAATGCTCTAGATGTGAGTGAATTGATGTACGACTTGGCACCTCCGCAACCGTCTCAAGGGTACCTGTTGGCCTCTTGGGGGTTGTGGGGGGCTGTTTGAGAATTGTTTGGTACTAAACTTGCAAATGCTTTAGACGTGAGTGAATTGATGTGCTACTTGGCACCTCTGCAACGTCTCGTGGGAACTTGTTGGCCTCCTGGGGGGGGGGGCGCCAAGGAAAGACCCAAGGTCTCATTGTTCTACTATCTGAAATACCTTGGAACTCAAATTGTCACTTATTGCTTCGATCAACTAGATCAACCTAAAATTATGATGTGATTGCTCGAATTGTCCCCGAATGAGGCAGGGTATGTAGGATCTTAAATCTATGTCTAAATATCTTCCTGATGGAGAGGGCTAGGCATCTCTGGTCAAAATATCAGAATAAGGTAGAGAGGGATCCTCTAACTCCCTATATAGGCAATGATATCATGTTCGGATCTCATAGTATATGGGGCACCAAAAGGTGAGGTGATTCTCGATCTCCGTCTCATGTAGGTGGCAAAATTAGCATACCTTATTAGATCGTGGTATATGTTGATCCATCTCCACTTGAAATCGATGTGACCCAACTCGAAGTTGCCTTAGTGGGATCGTGAGTGACTGCATCCAGTTCCTGCGAGTATAAGGGGGCAGACAATGAGGCCATCTTGTAGCTCGAAAAAGTGCTCTAGGTAAAAGGACATCTTTGATCCTAGGCTCACTGAGGGGGATTTCCAAGTGACCTGATTGTGTAATTTGTAAATATCCTCTTTGATGGTCTGATTCAGTATCTGCTGAGGCAGTAAGAGATGTTGTTAATTTTGGGCAACTAGGTCCAAACTCCATGTTGCACTGCTCATATGACGATGGTCATATTTTTGTTGGATTCCTCTTTCAGAGAGGTGCAAGATTGATCTCAAGATCATCTTGATCGGATGAGCAAAACATTTATTTTGAATTTATTTTCGACATGTGTAAGGTCAGCCAGATTTGTAATGAAGGCTTACATGCCTAATAGATGTGTCACACACCCTCATTGATGGATATAAATTGGGGAGACTTGGAGGTCATTTCATCATCATCTCATCACACATTCTCTCATTCTGATCTGATTGGTTCGATAGCCTTTGCAGGCCCTTTTCCCCCTCACACGTGTGGAGCGAAGCTGCTATTTTTTGCGGATCTGTCTAGGGCTTTTTGCTGCAGCGTTGACCATGGTCAACTCTTGGTCGTTTGACCTCCAACTTTTGCGAACAATCTGATTTTAGGAGGCCGTATAGCTGGGCACTAAAATCGAGGAATTCCGGGTTGTTTGATCGAAGCCCTAATTTGCTGCGTTGACTTTTCTGCTGCTGCTTGTGTTGACTTTTCTGTGCTGTCTTTGAGTTGACTAGTGTTGACTTGTGATGAGCTGTCTTTGAGGGCTGTGGGTGTGACACATGAAGTGTTGGCTGACCGAGGAAGACTTTGTTGATTGAAGCATCCTGCTGACCGCTGTAACATAACAATATCTCATATCTTTGCTTGTTAAAAGGAATTATAAATCTGATCTATATTTGGCTTGTCTTCTATTGATCTATTATTGTGTTCTATCAGCCTTTTACTTTCATGTTTATGTGATTGCTATTTTGTATCGGGCCTAAGAAAGATTGAAGTAAAAGTGCATCAAGCATAGAATACCATGGTTATCTAAAATAACATGGGATCAGAGTTGAGGTGAAGACAAAGTCCAAGAGTCCAAGCTGGTGTTGCTATCTCTGAAGGAAGAAATCCTATCAAGGACAAATGGCCTCCTCAACCTACAAGGGTTTCCAGGCTGATGATAAATTGACTGATAAGTCTGATTATCATGCATGGAAGATGTCCTTGGATTTGGTGCTAGAAGGTCAAGATGTTATGGACTATGTGCAGGGGAAGATCCAAGAGCCTCCATCAAATGCAGCTGTTGCCACGAAGATGAAATATAGAAAAGGGGAAATCAAAGCAAAGATGATTATCCAGGATTCTATTTATAAGCACTTTGTTGCTTACATTTATGAGCTGAAGAAATCTAAGGAGATGTATGATAAGCTGGTGAGCATGTTCAGGGCTAGCAATGCTAATCAAATCCTCTTTTTCAAGAATCAATTGAAGAATATCAAGAAGGGTAAGGATGAGTCTATTCAATCCTATTTTATGAGGCTCACTGCAATCAGGAATAATCTCCTAGCTATTAGGGAAGCAATATCTAATCGAGAGGTGGTTCTTATTGCACTTGGATGTCTCCCTCGTGATTGGCATGTATTCAATACCATTATCCTCAATAATAATGTGATTCCTGATTTTGATGAAATATTGACGAGATGCACTCAAGAGGAAACAATAATGGTAATGAAGTGACCCTACTGCCTTCGTCGCTCATGCAAAGAAGAAGAACCATGGTGGCCCGAGAAATCAAAACCATGGTAGAGCAGGGCCCAAAGGAAGGAAGGGAAGATGTTACACTTGTAACAAGACTGGTCACTATGCAAGAGAGTGCCCTAATAGAAGGGACTCTCCCAAGGATGATGACAACAACAACTCGAGAAGAAATGGAAGAAACACCAGGTTCCAAGGAAAAAGGAAGGCTCCCTCTGGTTGTAGTGGAAATGGGCAACCTTTCAAGAGGTCAAGAAATTCTAGGTACGATGAGTCTAATGTTGTTGATAATAAGAGAAATGAATTTATTCTTGTATCTGCCCTCTTTGCTGCATCTCCACCCGACACCCTGGATGTCTGGTTGATTGATAGTGGTGCTTCAAGGCAACTCACTGGTTATAGAGAAGCCCTTTCTAATTTGGTTGAGAAGGATACTAATCTGGAAATTATCCTTGGAGATAATGCCACCTATCTCGTGAAAGGGACAGGGACTATGACCCTCCGTCTATCTCAAGGTCAAGTCCTCCGATTACAAGATGTGTTGTATGTACCTGATTTGAAGAAGAACCTTGTGTCCATTTTGGTAATGGAAGACAAAGGGTTCAAGGTGGCATTCGTTGATGGAAAGGTACTTATCTGGAAGAAGAACTTCAAGGAAGCTCTTTCTATTGGTTTTAGAGTTGATACACTCTACCAGGTTGGAGGAAGTCCATTGGGGGCTATGACATGTGATACAACTCTTCAAACAGAGTTATGGCACCGAAGGTTTGCACACCATCATTACAATGCCCTTCCCGAAGCAAGGAAGGTGGTGGCAGGGATGCCCGAATTTAGAGATGATCATGAAGGTATATGTCTGAGTTGTGTGAGGAAGGGAAGCATACAAGGGGACCATTCCCGTCAAGTGTCACAAAGACAACTGATATCTTGCAGTTGATACATTATGACTTATCTGGTATCCTGCCTATGACATTCTTGGGAGGATGTTCCTATTACATGACGTTTACAGATGACTTCTCTCGCAAGACCTGGATATTTTTTTTTGAAGAAGGACGAAGCATTCAAATGGTTCCGTATCTTCAAGGCCTAGGTGGAAAATCAAATCGAGAAGAAAATCAAAGTTTTGAGGATTGACAATGGGACCGAGTATGAGTCAAATGAGTTTAATGACTTTTGTAGAGAAGTTGGCAATAAGAGGGAGACCACAACTGCGTACATTCCTGAGCAAAATGGTGTTGCTGAAAGAAAGAATAGGACCATTGTGGAAGTTGCCCGCGCCATGCTATGTGACCAAGGTCTTTCAAAGTTTCTATGGGGAGATGCTGTGAACATTGCTGTGTATATTCAAAATAGATGCCTGCATTCTGCTCTGGACTCCAAAACTCCCAAAGAAGTCTTCTCTGGTAAGAAACCTGATGTTTCTCATTTTAGAGTTTTTGGTTGTCCTGTTTACTTTCATGTGCCGAAAGAAAAGAGAAGCAAGCTGGATGCTTCTGGAAAGAAGGGAATGCTTGTGGGCTACACTGAAACTTCAAAGGCATATAGAATCTATGTGCCTGGTCAAAGAGAAGTAGAGATATGCCACGATGTCACCTTCGAAGAAGATGCAGCCCTCAAGAAAGTGAGAAATCTTCCTAGCTCCAAGGAAGACAAAGAAGATGAAGAAGCAGGGAAGCAGGAAGAGCCAAAGGATAACCTGATGCTCGTTGTTGAAGGACCTATGGATCTCATTGATCCACATCCTTCAAATAAGAGAAGACCCTCATGGCTTAGGGATACTCTCGAAGATACCGATAGACATATTGCCCCAAGGGGGACATTCCGTGAAAGCAAGAAGCTGAAGAGATACCAAGGGTATCTAGTAGCCATGAGTACGATAATACAATCTGAGCTTGGATCATTTGAAGAAGCTGTAAAGCATCAAGTTTGGAAGTATGCTATGCACGAAGAGTATGAGTCCATTATGAAAAATGATGTCTGGGAAGTGGTCCCGAGACCAGAGGACAAATTTGTTGTCACCTCGAAATGGCTGTATAAGGTCAAGCATGGATCTGATGGAAATGCTGAGAAGTACAAGGCGAGATTTGTTGCTCGAGGCTTCTCTAAAAAAGAAGGCATAGATTATGATGATATATTTGCACCTGTGGCTCGCTATACCACCATCCGATCTATTATTCCCTTGCTGCTACGCAAGGATGGAGTCTACATCAGATGAATGTGAAGATCGCTTTTTTGCATGGATCTATAAAGGAAGAGGTGTATGTGGAGCAACCTCTGGGGTTCGAAGTCCGAGATAGAGACACCCATTATGCAGGTTGAAGAGAGTCATTTATGGGTTGAAGCAAGCCCCAGGGCTTGGTACGAGAGGATAAATAGCTACTTAATGAAGCTGGGCTTCATTCGAAGTAATGCTGATCCGAACCTTTATTTTAAGTTTGATAGAGAAAGGCCTCTCATTTTGGTTCTCTATGTGGACGATCTCTTCCTGACAGGTGCTGACCCATTCATCAGTGTAAGAGGGAGCTAACTTCCGAGATTGAGATGAAAGACCTAGGATTGATGCACTACTTCCTAGGCTTGGAGGGGAGTGCAGCGGAGACGGTGGACACTACTCTCTTAATGAAAATAATAATAGTGAAGCTGACTAGGAAGATTTGGTATGGTGAATTTGTAAGTTTGTGTCGCGACAGTGGAACTCAAATTTAAGAAGTTGTGTGGAAGTACTGCTGGGCCCGAGTTGGGAAATCCCACCGAGTATCGTCAACTCGCGGGGGCCCTGATGTTCTTAGTGAACTTATGTCCAGACATACGTTTTCCAGTGAACACATTGAGTCAATATATGGTTGACACTCATCACATTCATTGGATTGGTGCCAAGAATCTCTTGAGATATCTTCCGGGGCACAATCAACCATGGGTTGAGATACACATCCGAGAGTATGAGGCTCCATGGATATACCAATGTTGATTGAGCAGGCAGTGTGGTGGATCGTAAGAGCATATCTGGATGTTGCTTCACTCTTGGTTCTGCTTCGATATCTTGGATGAGCAGGAAGCAAAAATCGATTGCTTCAAGCAGAACCTTCTGCGAGGGGTCGAATGCATTGCAATGAGTATGG
The DNA here is from genome assembly GCA_034641835.2 of Pinus albicaulis. Taxonomy (NCBI): domain Eukaryota; kingdom Viridiplantae; phylum Streptophyta; class Pinopsida; order Pinales; family Pinaceae; genus Pinus; species Pinus albicaulis. The sequence goes on along the minus strand of CM076584.1, from coordinate 1,609,382,977 downwards.
CTGTTGTGAATGTTGGTTGCAGCTCTTCAATGAAAGTTGTTTAGGCATGTACTAGATACCAGTTATCACTTTAACCCAGCTGATGGGATTCGTCTTTAAATCTACATTCCCTGATAGTCAGCATATGGTTTTCGTAGTGGTCCAAGGACTTCTCAGGGATATGAACTTGCAAGGCCTATGGCTCAGTCATGGGAGAGCGATGAGTAGTGCAGCAGCAGAATATTCTCACAGAAGCACATGAGAAGGTCAGTTCCCTAACTTAGTAGAAACTTGGAATAATGAAATACCTGTGCAGGGTCCTCAGTATGTTGGACTGTAAAACTCTTGAGGGCTCAGAAGCTCAGAATACTTTCCTAGAGATAGCACATGTGGGGCTAGACTTTATGAAGGCCTTGTCTTTTTGCCCCACAGACAATCTTAGGTTGGTTCGCCTCTCTCTGATCTGTGCCCCGCACGCATCCTGCCCATGGAGTTTCAGATTCATGGGAAGTACCTCTCATTTGGCCAATGAGGTGGGAAATGTGGATAGAGACCATAGTAAGATTGATGGACGCATCGGATATTGCCATACTCTCTATGTCTAGGATGGCACGTGTCGAACACCTTGATCTGGGATCAAGTATGATGAGGTTTTTACCTCTAAACTGACTTTGGGTCAGTAAACTAACTTCGGGTTAGTAGGAGACTCTTTTGAATTCCAAGAGAGGTTTTTACCTCTAAGCTGACTTCGGGTCAGAAATTCTGAGGTTCCTTTGATCATGACTCACCTTTTATTCTCTCTAAAATAAAAAATTACTTGACAGTTATCTTGAGATGCCCTTGATCTTTTGGTGAAAAGTGTACAAAATCGTCTGATGGATGGTGCTTGTGGATAGTTGGGTTCTCCCTAGTTTTGAGAGGGAGTGTTAATTTTGTAAAACTAGGTCAAGCTGTGTTACCTCCATATGATAGATCATATTTTGTGGATTCCTCTGGAGAAGTGCAGATTGATCTAAAGATCATCTTGATCGGATGAGCAGAACATTTATTTTGAATTTATTTTCCACATGTGCAAGGTCGGCCAAATTTGTAATGTAGGCTCACATGCATAATAGATGTGTCATACACCCTCATTGATGGATATAAATTGGAGAGACTTGGAGGTCATTTCATCATCTCATCACACATTCTCTCATTGTGATTTGATTGGTTCGATAGCCTTTGGAGGCCCTTTTCCCCTTCACACACGTGGAGCGAAGCTGCTGTTTTTTGCGGATCTGTCTAGGGCTTTTTGCTGCAGTGTTGACCGTGGTCAACCCTTGGTCGTTTGACCTCCAACTTCTGCCAAAAATCCGATTTTAGGAGGCCGTACAGTTGGGCACTAAATCGAGGAATTTCGAGCTGTTTGACCAAAGCCCTAATTTGCTGCGTTGACTTTTCTACTGCTGCCTGTGTTGACTTTTCTGCGCTATCTTTGCTGGACATCTGATCTATATTTGGCTTGTCTTCTATTGATCTATTACCGTGTTCTATCAACATTTTACTTTCATGTTTATGTGGTTGCTATTTTGTATCAGGCCTAAGAAAGATTGAAGTAAAAGTGCATCAAGCATAGAACACCATGGTTATCTAAATTTAACAGATGTGCTAGTCCTTCAAGGGAGAAACTAAATGGAGGAAGGCGCTTTGGGGAGATGGTCATCAACTAAAGGAGTTGAGATGCCTCTACGAACCATCCACAAGCACGACTTGAGGGGGTATTATTAAATTTCCATGAAACTCTGCAAGAACTTAGATGAATAACTGGAAACTGAAACTAGTTATCTTTCACCAAGATATGGGGCCCCTTATCAACTTATAAGCAGTGGAATGGAAACATAGAGATAAAAACACATCACACAAATTGACACACTTTTTTTTCTCAGGAAACCCAAAGGGGAAAACTTGCTTGCCTGATGTGGCTATTTTATTGATTGTTCTTGGAGCAATTGAATCTATTACAAAGAAATTTGTCTCTTGAGAAAGCGTTTTGCTTATCACATAAATCTCAACTGATACAATTGATATTGGCTGGCCTATATTCTGCTTGATCTTGGCCCTCTAGCACACAATCGACCCTTTGCTACCTCCTTGACTTGCTCTGCAAAACTTGCTGTCTTGCTTCAATTTTGCTCCTCCTTCCTTGCGCACATGAGCCCCTTGTTCCCATCACTGATCTCCTATTTCCTAGCGCACTTCAACGCTATTTTCTAGCGTATTTGTGCCCTATTTCTTAGCGCACTTCAGCACTATTTTCTAGGCACTTGTGCCCTATTTCTTAGCGCACTTCAACCTCTTATAATTTAGGACACCGACTCCTCTTTCCTATGCACTTTTGCCTCTTGTTTTTTAGGACACAATTCTTGCGCTCCATAATCAAGGATCTTTCACAAACTCGTGAGCTCTGTCTTGTCACAAACCTTTGTGCACAAAACAATTAAATTTACTTGTGCCTTCGTCCTTTCTTTATAGGTGAACTTCGATCCATGCAAGGAGGATCAACTTAATTTAGAACTAAAGCTCTGATAGTGAGTTAACTGAGAGTGTTACTCGCTCTCCTTCCAATCATCACTGTTGTTGTTAACTCGTGCTCTCTCCAATCAACACTGGAGACTAACTCGCTCTTCCTTCAATCAAGATTGAAGACTAATTCGCTCTAACTGAATTTCTAACTGCCACCACGTTGTGTAGTCAAACTGATGAAGACTCCACTTAACTAAAGCTCCAACTCTATGCGTGCTAACTTGATGATTATTCCAGTAAACTCGAAATAACTCATCCTATTGAAGTCTAACTCATGAGGAAAATTCGAGGTCTTTACTGGCTAAGGCACAAGCTAGAAGGCCTTGCTCGCTACATTTCCAACACTCCCTCTTAGCGAGGTAGGTACTTTTGGAAGAACCTATTCCGCTTGGATTTGTCTCCAACACTACCATGTTATCTGCTGCTGCAGTTGCTCCCTTTGAACTAGAAGACTTCTTGTTGCGGAATCTAATCTGAAACAGTTCTTTCCAACTATGCTCTGCGAGTCTATCACGTTAGTCATAAGTGCCATGTACCCCATTTATCTCGATGGTTGCTTACTCTGCCTGAAGGTGGTATTGGGAGGTCCAACTCTCTTCTGATCCTCCCTAAACAACTCATATGCCCGCTTGGCTCGAACTTTCCCTATACTGGGAGTCACTAACTGAGTGGTTGCCTCCACTCGCCCTAGTCTTTGCTCCTCATCATCTCGCTGGTCAGCCCAACTGGCAACTAGACGAGACTCAAACTGAGATACTGGCCGCGTCTCCATCTTGAGTAGCTTCTTCTCAAGCACTCTAACTTGCTCTTGCTCTAAGGATTCCCTCAGAGCTTTGCTCTCCTCAATAATCACTTCTCTACTCTGCGCACTTCCTGCCTTGCTGCTCAAGGCTACGCCTATCTCTTCCTGGAACTTGTAGAGATTCTTCATCCGCACACCTATCTGCTTCACACATCCAAAAGCTAAGTGCTTGAGATAAGCCTTACCTTTGTTGAAGATGACATCATAACAATTGTCCTTAAGGGTAGCTACTGAAACAAGGTTATGCTTCAGGCCTGGAACATAGAGGACATCTCTGAGATGGAGAGGATTACCTGATTCCCTTTGAAAACTGACAATAGCAAGTCCTCTAGTCAGATACATGCCATCATCTCCTAGCTCAATTTGAAACTGCATGTCCTTCTCCTTCAGGTGGCTAAAATACTTTTTGTTCTCGGTCATGTGGAAGGATGCTCCTGAATCAATATACCATACAATGTTGTTTGCTGAGCTTGCCATGCAAGCTATCAATGAGAAATCTTTCTTGAATTGTTAAAAAAATGCATCTACCTTCGCTGATGCAGCTACATGATCCATACTGGATTCCTTCTTCTGATTAGGACATTGAGTGGAATAGTGCCCAAACTCATGGTAGTGGGAGCACTTGATCTTGCTCAGATCCTTCTTCTTTGTCTTGCCCTTTTGACTGGGCTTGGCCTCTCCTTGGCCCTTCTTGCCCTTGGCTCTACCTTTTCTTGCTAGGGCAAAGCTCTCCTCATCCTATGCTGGACCTCCTTTACCAACTCTCGTTCCTCTCCAGATTTCTTTTTCAATGCAATCACTCCATGACCTTTCCTAACTGGGAATATTCTATTTGCCACTTATTGCATCCTAGAAACTACACCAAGACTTATGGAGTCTCAGAAGCACAAGACTCACAAGGTATTTTTTGTTGCTGTCTCGTCCACACCACATAGGTCATCCCGAACCTGAGTGAACTTTGAAAGACATGTGATGATGGGCTCTCCTTTGCTCATCCAGATACTTCTTAGCTTCTCTTTGAGAGTAAGCTTCTTGGCATCACTAGAACCCTGATTGAAATCCAGGATGGCCTTAAACATCTCATATGCTGTCTTCTTTTCATGGAGGTGAGGGATAATATGGTCTCTGATCCCCTCAAGAATGATCCTCCTCGCCTTGGTGTCATTCTTGTTATGCTTGGTCAACTGTTGGGCATTTGTAGGTGGCACTATTTGCTGCTTTACAAACTCTAGCACCCCATTATCTTCCAACACCACTGATATTCGCTCCTTCCATGCGTAGAAATTCGAGGCTCCCTCTAAACTGTGATCTGACCATATTCCTAGGAACGCGATATTGCTATCCAAAGAACTGATCTGCTCTTCAAACTCTAGCACAGGCCTTCTGCTTGATCTGCACTGTCCACTTTGATCAACTTGGTGCTGGTCTTTATGCTGATCTCTACTCTGGTACCATGTTAGATTTGCATGAAACTTTGCAATTACTTGGATGAATAAGTGAAAACTGAAACTAGTTAACTTTCACCAAGATACAAAGCCTCTTAAGAACTTATAAGTAGCAGAATAAAGACACAGAGATAAGAACACATCATACAATTTTACACACTAATTTTTCTCAGGAAACCCAACAAGGACAACCTGCTTGTTTGATGTGGCTATTTTATTGATTGTTCTTGGAGTAATTGAATCTATTACAAAGCAATTTGTCTCTCTTGAGAAAGCGTTTTGCTTCTCACACAAATATCAACTGGTACAATTGACCTTGCCTGGCCTAGATCTTGCTTAATCTCAACCCTCTAGCAAACAATTGTCCCTCTATTGCCTCCTTGACTTGCTTTGCAAAACCTGCTGTCTTGCTTCTAATGTGCTCCTCCTTCCTTGCACACTCGAGCCCCTTATTCCCTGCTCTGATCTACTATTTCTTAGTGCACTTTAGCCCTATTTTCTAGCACACTTGTGCCCTATTTCTTAGCGCACTTCAACCTCCTATTCTTTAGGATACCAACTCCTCTTTCCTGCCCACAACCAACTCCTAAATCCTAGTGCACTTGTGCCTCCTATTCTTTAGGACACAATTCCTGCGCTCCACAATCAAGACTCTTGCACAAACTCATGAGCGCTGTCTTGTCACAAAACTTTGTGCACAAAACTATTAAATTTACTTGTGCCTTCGTCCTCTCTTTATAGGTGAACTTTGATCCATGCAAGGAGGCCCAACTTAATTTAGAACTCAGGCTCTGATAGCGAGTTAACTGGGAGTGTTACTTGCTCTCCTTCCAATCATCACTGGAGTTGTTAACTCATGCTCTCTCCAAGCAACACTGGACACTAACTCGCTTTTCCTTCAAGCAACATTGAAGACGAACTCGCTCTAACTGAACTGCTAATTGCTACCTCGTTTTGTAGTCAAATTGATGAAGACTCCACTTCACTGAAGCTCCAACTCTACGCATGCAAACTTGATGATCATTCCAATAAACTGAAAATAACTCATCCTAACTGAAGTCTAACTCATGAGGACAATTCGAGGTCTTCACTGGCTAAGGCACAAGCCAAAAGACCTTACTCGCTACATTTTCAATAGGTATTCAAAGCGATGGTCTCTGAAGAACAAAAAGCAAGATAGGGGTATCTTTGTCTCTCGGTAGTTGACTCTCTAAAAGCCCTAACTTTATGGAGGAAAGAGACCAAGTGGAAAATGACCTCAAGGCGAAATGGGTGCACCCTGAACATTGCTTGAATAATGGGTTGCAAAATTGTGTGTTTGCAACGGATGATATGTTGGAAAAGCAGGGTTTGGACTCTCTCCATCGTGGTTCAATATGACTTGAGTAAAATAGGTCCCCAAATCTTGGAACCATAGAGGATCATGGGTCTAATAATGGACTCAATGAGGTGGAGTTTGGACAAGATGTCTTGGATGTTGGCACTATGCCTAGAAGCATTGTCTCTTATTGAGGGCTAGGGGGCAATAACCTTTATTGAGTTGAGGTTGGAGTGCCTGCTGCACACCAAATCTGGCCCCTGTGAATTCTACCCCCAAGTAGGTGTAAGATGTGGTGATTTAAATATCTGTCCCGTGGTAGTAGAAATGTAGATCTGCAATAATGTTCTTCAAGGCATTGAAGATCAAAACCTTGATTTTACCTAGGTTGACCTTCAACTGTCGAAGGTCACAAAAAATGGCCGTGTCAATCTGTCATAGTATTTCTTAGGAGTAGAGGCCAACAAGACCAAGTCATCAACGAAGAGGAGCAAGGAGATGAAAACATGGTGCAATAGGAAGCCGTCACCCTCCTGTATGTGCTCATGGAGGAAAGATTTGAGCTCATTGATATAAATCCCAAAGAGAGTTGGAGAGAGGGGACACCCTTGCATCACCCCAATGGTACTTTGAGTGAAGTCTAAAAGACCATGGGCCATCTTGAGACGCCCCAGTATTGACTCATAGAGTCTCATGATAATAGTTAAGAGGGTCTATGATATGCCATTATCACGGAGTCTTTGGAATAATGCCTACCTTGGAACTTTGTTAAAAGCTTTTTGAAAACCTACAAAACCACTGTAAATCCACGAAGATTGATGGTAGGCCTCCTCAATGATGGCTTTGAGGGTGATGATGTGATCAATTGTCTGGTAGTCTTGGTGGAAGCCTTCTTGTCCTCTAGCTCTATGATGTCAATTATTCGGTTCCTCAGAAAGCCACTAGTGTAGAATTGTGGCATAAAGCTTGGAGAATGTGTGGCCCACCATGATAGTCTTGTAGTTATTCAGATTAACACTGTTCCAAGGTTTGTGGATCAGATGGATGATGTGTCTTGTCCAGTAGGGGAGAAGCCTAAACAAACCACATCGTTAAAAATATCTGCAATATACGTCTTAACCGATTGGGTGCCATGCTTGTGGAATTCGGCTTGAAATCCATCCTCATCTGCTTCTTTCTTGGTACTCAAGGCCCTGGCTGCTCTCTTGTTAGAATTTCCTAAACCCAACACCCATTATTTGGTTCCCAACAATTATTAACTGAATGAATACACGACTGAGTTCCTAACCAAATATTTAGTGGAAGCAAAATTACTCAATCTGAATCACATACACATAAACAAATTTATGCCCAACCAACAATTCTTCATTAATAAATTAATCACAAAACTTATTTGGGCTCCCATCTTGGGATAATGGCCTAAGTGAGAAAATACAAAATTGATCACCAGCCTCACCGCACTCTCTCGAACCCAACACACGCTCATTGAGAAGCCTTTCTCAATCTTGTGTTGCAGTCATGTTTTAGGGCTCACTTTATAACTTTCCTAATAGATTGACAACTAAAATTAACTCGTTAAGTTTAACTAAGGATAAGTGACTTTACTTTAATTAACTATCCTATCTTTAGCTTTCTCTACTTCAACTCAAGCACAAGTCATAGATTTAGGTTGCTTTACATGCAAATATCATGCATGTCACATGCAACACATTGACATGCGTGCAACTCACTTGCACACTCTGCATGTCGCATGCAAGCTTCTAAAGAGGCAAATCAGGGTCCTTCTAGTCAAGACACAAGACTAGAAGTACCTTTTTCAAGCTACAAAACTCAACACTCCCTCTTAGCAAGGGAGGTACTTCTGGAAGAACCTCCTCCACCTGGATCTATCTCCAACACCACCACGTTATCCGCTGCTGTAGCTGCTCCCTCTGAACTAGAAGAATTGTGTTACCCACTTCAGAATCTGATCTGAAGACTTGTTCCTTTCAACCATGCTCTTAAAATCCTGCTCTTGAGCGTCTAACAATGTCATATCATACCAGTTGAGGCTCTTGGCAGTACCTAAAGAATCACTCTTCCTTGTCACCTGGTCCCTCTCAGCAACTGACACTGATCCTGTATCCAATATCTCCTTGAATATACCCACAGGTTGTCCCAACAACCTGCATGATTGCCCCTGTTTGATGCCAAACATTACAACTGCATTTAAAGCTTCTCCCTCTGAATATAGAAGCACTTGTCCATCCCTGAAGAAAACTCTATATCCAACATTCTCCAAGGTTGATATTGAGAGCACATGTACCATCAACCCTGTAACAAACAACATTCTTGTCACCTACATAAATCCTCCTAAATTTGGCTGGAATCTGACACATCCAACCCCCTTCACTGCATGCATGGTACTAGTTCCACTAAACACACTACAGTTTGAGACTGTCTTTAAAATACTGCCAAACACTGACCTCATCATTGTCATGTGACTGGATGCTCTATTGCCCACTAGCCACGATCCTGTGCTAAGTCCTTCTAACACGACTGTGGGTTTGTCTTAGTCCTTTGAGACACCCACAAATCCTTCTGCCAATCCCTCGATTAGTACGATCTCCCTCTCTCCCTCTAAGGGATGACCTTCGCCAATCCTACTGGCTGCTAGTATTGTCCTTCGTACCTGCTGCTGGCTACTACCAACTCTGCCAACAACTACTGGCCCATGCTTGTCGCGACAGATCCCCTACCCAACGGCTCTTGCTGGCCATTGCATCTCGCAGTTTCTTCGATCATGCCTGGCGTGGCACCTTGCTCATGACACGATCACTTGCAACTATCTCTGGCTGCTCTGACTGCTCTATAGTTGGTTCTCGCCTCCAGTAGTGAGCCTTTGTGCCAGTCCCTTGCGCACAACCCACCCCTAGCTGGTTTCTGCAGTGGACCACCTCTTGCTAAAGCGCTCGGGCCTCTAAGCTACCACTCACACATACTCTAACACCCACTTTTCTGCTACCTGCTAATATTCCCTATACGCAACCCTTTATTTATTGGTAGTTCCTGCGAATGCCTGGACTTGTTTCTTGCGGCAAAGTTTCGTGTCGAACCTCCAAATATGTTGACTGGGTGGGCTCTTGTCAATCGCACATCCATGTCGGATATCCCACAGACTGCGTCTTGGTGGCATCTGGTGTTTGCACGGATCCCTTGTGGCTGGTGTGCTGTTGATCACCCGCTACGGCTGCCCAACCCCTTTTTTATATATTTTTCTTTCTTTTATTACGATTTTTTTTTTTAATCGTAAAAAAAAATCCACCCGTAAAAAGATTCCTCTGGGACCGAAAAAAAAGTTATCGTTCATATGATCCCAACTGGAGTGTAAAAACTCTAGTAAACTTGATAAATATATATTATTAATGATGAAAGATGAGATGGTTACAATGAGGGATCGCCTGGGCTTTAAATACAGCCTCAAGGTGTCCCTTGGTGAAGAGGCATGATCTTTGATCATGCCCTTTCAGTTAATAACCTAAGATAACTAATCTAACTAATAATTAATAAAATATTCATAACATTGCCCCTCTCTTAAGATGCTTTGTCCTCGAAGCATACGTAATGATGGACAATGTTGACGAATGTCTGGTTTTCTCAAGCGATGAGCTTTTGCTTCCCACACTTTAAAAAGATCGTGAAGCATCTTCTCGAGCTCCATCTGTTGGTGATGTGGACAGTGAAAAGATCTGATATCGACAGAGTTGGATACTGTCTTGACTTCTATTGGACGTTTGATTTTCCTATTGGAAGACACTTTTATGGGTAGTTCTTGGAATACTTTTTCATGTTTTCCAACTATCCCTTGTTCTTCTGGTGATTTTTTGTGATTCCTTTTTAGACTTAGAGGTAAGTTACCAACAATTATTGTCTGATGTAACTTCTCCTCATCATTAAATGTTTCATTCTTAACAACCATATCTGCTTCATCACCGAAGGCCTCAACAACCTCTGTCGTTATATCAGCGGCTTCGGGTGTGTTTGTTGCTTCACATGTTTCGTTCAAGTCTGGGAATGGAACATTTTTTTGTTTACAAACATCTGTATCTTCATGGTGATGTGGGGAATCAGTTTTTTCCTGAGGCTCTTCTGAGTTCCCTGAATCTGTGGCATTGTTTTGTTGAGTTTGTTCCCTGTCAGGAGATATCGGGGATTGTGTCTGACTTAACTTATCTATTTTATCATTTAGCTTATTGCAGAGTTCTGACATTCTGTTCATTGCTTTGCTAAGCTTTTCTGTGGCCTCCCTTCGTTTTAGCTTTGCTAAGCTTTTGATCTGATCAATTGTCATCGTAGATAAAGACATACTGAACAGATATGAGGTGAGAAATACTCTTTTGCCAGTTTTTCTTTTCTCCTTTTTTTTTTAATTAATTAATTAAATATTAATTAATTAATTAAACTAATAATAATAATTTCTATTATATATATATTTTTTTAAATAATAATAATAATAATTATTATTATTATTTTATTATTTGAATTATATATATATATATATATATAAAAGATTGTTAATCTTGAAAAGTCACGTGCCTTTTGAAAAGTCACCTTGTTTTGAAAAGGCACGTTGTTTTGAAAAGGGGAAATGGGTTTTTAATACCATGGGCCCAAAAACCATGAGCTTGTAAATCACGAGCAATTACTCTTCCTTTTTAATTTTACTTTTACTCTTCACATGTACGTATATCTCTCCTTTTACTTTTTCTTTTTTCTTTTAATTTATTTCGCCCTTTATGTTAACTTTCCTTCTCTCTTTATTTTATTAATATATATATATTATATATATATTTCTTCCTTATTTTTTTTTAAAAACAAATGTTGTTTCCCACAAGCACTTGGTTTTTAAAAAAAAATCTGCAATTTTGGAATTTTCTTGTAATTCCTTAATTTTGGGTGATCACACAGATCCCTAAGAGCGATGGCTCCGATACCAATGGAGTGTAAAAACTCTAGTAAACTTGATAAATATATATTATTAATGATGAAAGATGAGATGGTTACAATGAGGGATCGCCTGGGCTTTAAATACAGCCTCAAGGTGTCCCTTGGTGAAGAGGCATGATCTTTGATCATGCCCTTTCAGTTAATAACCTAAGATAACTAATCTAACTAATAATTAATAAAATATTCATAACACCAACCACTTAGCTTCGACGATCCAATACGAAGCCGTCACTTGTAATTCTGAGATCGATTCAGAGTTGGGGCTCTGATACCATGTTAGAATTTCTTGAGCCCAACTCTTCGTATTTGGTTCCCAACAATTATTAACTGAATGAATACACTACTAAGTTCCTAACCAAAATATTTAGCAGAAGCAAAATTACTCAATTTGAATCACATACAGATAAATAGATTTATGCTCAATCAAATGTTCTTCATTAATAAATTAATCGCAAAACTTACCTGGGCTCCCATCTTGGGATAATGTCCCAACTAAGAAAATACAAAATTGATCATCAACCTCACTGCACTCTCTCGGACCTAGCAAATGCTCAATGAGAAGCCTCTCTCAATCTTGTGCCGCTATTGTGTCTTAGCCTCAACACTTAGGCTCAATTTATAACTTTCCTAAGCTAATATTGACGACCAAAATTAGCTCAAGTTAACTAAAGATAATTGACTTTACTTCAATTAACTATCCTATCTTTAGCTTTCTTTACTTTAAGTCAAGTACAAGTCATAAATTTAGCTTGCTTTACATGCACATCTCATGCATGTCACATGCAACACATTCACATGTGCGCAACTCACTTGCACACTTTGCATGTCACATGCAAGCTCCTAAAGAGGCAAATCAAGATCCTTCTAGTCAAGACATAAGACTAGAAGTATCTTCCGAGCTATAAAACTCAACATCTCTTAATCTCTAGTTTAGAGAAGAGGGTGGCATAATGTGGTAGAGGAGGGGATACAGGTGGGGGGTTGTTTAGGGATGTCGTAAAGGGAGGTACTATGGGGGAACATGGTTATGGGGCTAGGCTGGGAGAGATGGCGTGATGTTTACGAAAGAGGGCTCGCCAAAAAGCTTTCTAGGAGTGGCAGAGAGCATCAAAAAGTTCTTGCCTTTTTTGGGAGAGGAATGTTCGTTTTTTGTGGCGAAGTAGTTTGCGGTAAGCTTTGCGAAGGTTAGGGGAGGAAGATGGGTCAGGCGTAAGTGTGAGGTGTAGAAGCTTATTGAGAGATTTGCTTTCATCATCAAAGCAACAATTAATAGGACAGGTACCGGGGGTAGTTTTGTTGGAGAATGCAGTAGGGCAAATTTTAATTCAAATTCTCCTTAACCTTAAGAATTGCTTTTGAACTTTAGTTATCTTCTTATGTTTCTTTATTAGATCTTTTCATTAAACAATTATCAAGAGCAAAACAATAAAGACAATGGACACAAGAAGTAGGCTCCAAGCCAGGGCAAAACCCCTCCAAGGGTAAAACCCAGAAAAAATCTCCTCTTCTTATAGAATTTGCTTCAAGTAACATGACATAAACACAAGAGGACTTTCATTATGCCCTTCACACTGTAACTCGACCATTGGCATCCCTTCATCCTTCAAGAGTATTGTTTCCATACTAGATGGAATATATACCAGTCATAATGCTTCTTCCAAGAACCTTCCTAAATGATAATTCTTATAGGAGGGTCTCTAATAATCTGTCTTGCAAAATGACTACCTATAACAATATGTTACAAAATGCTTGGATGAACTATAATATGCAATATGGTCTAATCTTCTCATTCTTAGATAGCTAGATGATTCCTGCCAAATCAACTTAATCAAGTAGATTCTAATTCTTCTACTATCACTTGCTTCTTTCTATGATGCTGTGTTGTCGCCTTGCCGCCTACACCTACCTACTAGTTAGTGAGAAAAGCATCTAACCCCACAAGGTGTGGTTGGTGGCAAGGATTTCAGAGAAGGGGTTGTCACCTATTCTCGACTCTCTCCGTTTAAGCTATCTCCTAAGTGAGCTATGGGGGGTGGTCCCTAAAGAAAAACTAAGTTAAAGATGTGTGTTTTCTAGGAGAGTTGTTAGAGTGAAACTGAATTTACTTTTTAAAGATTCATGATCATTTATGAGCAACTTTGAAATAATAATGACCAGTGCCTTTACAAATAATGTGCTCAAAAGTAAAAATAATGCTCAAAAGAGATGAGGACACAATAACACTGAAATGGAAACAAAAAGATGTTAGCACAAGATATTTGCAAAATAAAACTGATTATGGGCTAACCAAATCACAACATTAAAGCATATCTTGTCATAGTTAGTAACAACTAAAAATTAGATGCTAAATATGAAATTAAACTTTGTGAATATGGAAAGTAAGCATCTCAATACTTACATGAGATCAACAACCATCAAAAGACAAGTAGAAAAGAAATGTGGTGAATAGTGCTCTTGGTTAATATTAGTTAAACTATCTCTACAACAAATATTTCAAATCAACTCTTCAATCCCCAGACCTCATCCTCGCCCAAATTATGTGGATCTCACAGTGAGGAGTCAATAGGGGAGTAGAGGGTCCCTAGAAGTCTATACAACCAACTTATGTTTGAGATAAAGTTTTAATGAGTGTTTGTATGAAATCGATGTTGATTAATCTCAATTAAATAATACATGCAATGTTCCACAAGAGTTGAGATAACGTTTACTTGCAATAATGAACCAAACTTTGAGAGACAAATAGACTTATGTGTGCTATAACATTAAATGGCAAGTGGAATGAAATAATTTCTCATTAAAAAGTGCTTCAATGGTTCCTCAAAATGTATAACATGCATGGACTAAATAGTGAAGCATAAACATTAACATAATGGAAACTTGCCAACCATGTGAATTGCTCACACATGAAAAGAGATTTGCTCAAGTTTGTAGCCTTTGGAGCTCATGCATGTAAGTTTAATTAAACTCAAAATTTAGTGAGATGGATGTTGAGTGCATTAGTTGTTAATTCTTTAACATGCATGAAATGAAAATAAAAAAATGAGTCAATCCACCCAAGAAGTTCCTTCCTCTTCAACCAAGGAAGGGGGTTACCATGGGAAAAATATCCCAAGCTCCCTCAAGCAAAAAAGTTATTTTATTAGCGATTACAAATGAGGAAAAGAGCCTTTAAGACGGTTGCCCAAAAGGAGGTCCTTTTACAAAGATAGAGCTTGGAAAAAGCTAGATTTCCTCCTCAAAGATGACAACAAAAACTCATGGGGAAAACCTTCAAAACATAAATTTTACAAGGCTCCAAGGCCCACAGCAAAGATCATGTTGCTGCTGTCCTAAAGGTGCTTACGGCCTCCCTAAAATTCGATTTTGAGGTAATGGAAGGCTTTGCATGCAAGGAGGATCAAAAATTTTTCGCCATCTTTTCCTCAAGCTCCTCGTTGTTCACGCTCAAGTTTATGGGCTGCGAAAGAAACTCAAACATTAGATCGAAATAAACAAGATCTAAAATACAAATTAATATACAAAGACACTAGCCCAGGAAATGGGAGCGAACCCCCATTCTTGCCTAGTCTAGAAAACACTCTTGAACTAGCAAATATGACTTTAAAATGCTCTACAAAGGGAAATTTTTAGATTTTAAAATTTGAAGTAGATGATCAAGTAGCTAGAGAACGAGAAAACTCCCTCTTCGTCTTCCTTTGATGAAAGACTCTGGGTTGAACATAGCTGAGTCTTGGATCGCCTTGAATCTAGGAGTGAGTTGGTTCATGTGAGACTTCTCCCACGCCTGGATGGATTTCCTGCACACAATACAAATAGATCTTCTCTACACACTTGAACAAATATTAGTTTGCAAAAGGATTAGAGCATCATAATGAATAAGATAAACCAAACATTCCTCTGAAAATGACTTGGCAAACTTATTTCTAAATTACTACTCTAAATCAATGATGCATGCAAGATAGCTTGCATGTATCAATCCAAGCTAGATGGAAAATATAAACTAATACTGATCAAACATGTAGACGAATTCAAACACAATAGCAATAGTATGGAAAGAAATCACCTCATAATGCCAATAGAACATCCGCTAAATAGCCCCAAAGTCTTGATTTTATTGATATGCAAAAATGGCAGAGTTTCCTCAAGCTCAATAGCTCATAACATGATACAATACAATAGCCCACAACTTTGTTATATAGAGATTCAGGAGCAATTTCCAAGGATGAATGCATGTGAGAAGTGAACTTGGAGCAAACCCCAAGTAAAGGTAAGCCAAGTTCCATATGGAGAAGACTGAGACACCCAGAGCAAAATCGAATTTCTTTGTGCACACCAAGGGAAATCGAATTCCCATATGATCCAGTAAACTCATCCATAAGGCAGAGGAAGTCCTGTGCTACACCAAGTCCACCATTGCAAACTCGAACCAACTGAAACTGTACCTGTAGATGACCCCAGTGATCTTCTGCGTAGGTCCCTGAAAACTGCGTGTTTCCTCTGAGTGACTGCGTAGTCTAAGCTCAAGGAATAGCGTAAATCCTTTGAGTGAAGTGTTGAGTGCTGTCGTACTCCAAATAGCTCGTGAGAAGAGGTCCCCACACTTGGTCTTCAGTTAATTGATCATGTAGAATATTCCTTTTATGCTCAACTGCCTTTAATAAATTCGATTTTCTTTTTGTGTAACTGCCGCTTCGTCTCTGGAAAATTCGATTTTAAATAAATAAATGATGAATTAATGATGCAGTGTGCTCAGTCATCCTTTACATGTTCGTTGGCTCAACTCTTTGACTTAGAATAATTTCCAAGTCATTTCCACGTCATTTTGTCACATGGAATAATTTATTTCTCTCTATTTTATTTAATTCTAGCCTAATTAAATACCACAATTTCCACTAAACTCAGGAAATGTGGGTTTTGAAGGTCCAAAACTCATTATTAACCCCTCAAAGTGTGTTATAGTAGAAAGTTGTGGGTGAGAGGTGTAATTTTGATTACTCATACCCCTTACAACTTCTCTAGACAACACTTGTTACAATCGAATTACAATCTTTATTGCAATTTTTGACCTGCGAAAAATCAAAAAAATTAAAAAATCACTACCTAGACTTAACCAAATTCCACGAAAGTTTTTGTGTGATCTAGTATGGTAATATACATTGACTCTAGACACTAAGATGCGTTAGGGGCTCAGCCTTCAAGTCGTCACCCCGATTTTGTAGTAATGTAATCAGTGAAAAAACCTAGAAAATTATTCACCGCTAAAATGAAGGAATAATTAACCAAGTAAAAAAAACACTCCAAGGTGTACTCGCTTGCTGATCGAGTTCCAACATCCTAGGGCTGTTACAGACTCAATATTGACTCAAATTCATCATTACTAGCATCACTTATTACAATTGCCCGTAGGGTGTGGAATTTGGGTACAAGAGAAAGATGATGAGAAATAGAAGTAGAGTTCAAAAACTCTGTTGAACTGATGATATCTGATGGTACAAATGTTTTCTGGTTCATCCTTGGGCATGGAGTTTTCTCATTATCATCAGGTGCCACTCCAGAGGTCAACACCATGCTTTTACAAAAACCACGACTCTTCTAGAGTATAATGCATGCTACTCTACTTTTTTCTTAATAAAAGCAAGACAATTTGCATAAAAAACCTAGAAGTGATGGAGCTTCCTTCAATATTAAAATTCGTTGGGATCTCCTTTAAGCTTCTTCTTAGGTTCTCCCTTTTCTTCAACTATGTGAGCTTCACTTCTTTCCTTTCTTTTGTTGTTGTTCTTATTTGGACAATCCCTCTTAAAATATCTATACTCATTGCATCCAAAGCATTGAATCTTGGACATATCTTTCTTTTTTTTTGGACTTTCCAAACTTCTCTTTCTTCATCTTCTTGGACCTTGCAATAAAGGCTTGAGAACTTTCGTTTGATTCATCGTCATCCTTTGCCTTGATACTAGATTCTTCCAAGATAGATTGAGCGCATAACTCATCAAAAGGTGAAGTTATAGGAGATACTAGTTGAAAAATTGCTCCAATCAAGGTGGCAAAGCATTTAATACACAAATAGTCTTTTCAGAGTCTGAAACAATTTTCCCTAGCCCTCACAACTAATCTCTTATTTGTGAGATCTTCATAAGATATGTGGCCATATCTTCATCCTTTGAATTCCTTGTTCTATATATTTCATTTCTCAAGAAAATCTTTTGACCTGATTTACTTATAGAGTACAATTTTACCAACTTATCATACATAGCCTTGGATTCTTCAAATCAACAACAAAGGGAACAAGATGATCTTTTATGGATTCAACAATGATCCTTTGTGCTCTTACTTCTCCCTTTTTGTATTTTGCGAATTCTTGAATCTTTTCTTTGTATGGCACAACCACTTCACCAAGGACATATTCCATGACTTCATTTTCTGTGAGTGTCAAGTCAATCCTCTTGTTCCATCCTAGGAAGTTTGCTGATCCAAGGAGCTTGTTGCTCTCCTTGCAAAATGTAGCCATATGATCTGTAGATTGAGACATAGAAAACAATACTTACTTGTCAACGAAGAGTCTTCCTTCTTGATGATGATTCCAATTATCTTGATGTTTTCAAGACCTTCAAAGAGACTTCATATATGCCCTAGAAAGATGACTTCTAGGATTCCTTTAACAATAATGTCTTTAATTAGCTTTAAAGAGTGGATGATAATTCCAAGATTCTTTGGTGCTTCCTTTTCTTCAAGAAGATGTACTAGAGAATTTTCAACAAGAGCTTCTCCTTCCTTCCTTCAATGAGAGCTTGATCCTTCTTGAGATGATGAGATTTTTTGATGAAAGTTTGATGTAGTTACCTTCCTTTTAGGTCAATAGGTCTTCTTATTCTTTCCTTGTGTCCTTTTGGCAAATGATTCCCCTTGATAAACAATCCCTTGATATGTCAACAAGATGATCTTCCAACTGCCTTCTCTTTGTTCACCTTAGCTCTGATACCATGTTGGAGAATGCAGTAGGGAAACTATTAATTCAAATTCTCCTTAACCTTAATATTTGTTTGTCAACTTTAGTTATCTTCTTATGTTTCTTTATTAGATATTTTCATCAAACAATTATCAAGAGCACTCAGCAAAACAATAAAGACAATGGACACAAGAAGTAGGCTCCAAGCCAGGGCAAAACCCCTCCAGGGGGAAAACCCAAAAATAATCTCTTCTCTTCTTATAGAATCCGCTTCAAATAAGAAAACCAAGACCAAAAACCCTAGACCAAGTCCTCCTCCAAGCACAAAGTCTGCCCTCCAACAAAGTCCTTGCAATTAGTCAAAGTCTCCCAAAGTCAACAAGAGTCAACGTCCTTCAAATCAACCCTAATCCATCTCTCGACCTGTTGAAATAGGTAACTAGGTTCGATCTTCATAATGACATATGTAATCATGATCTTATGTATTTGTTGTAATGAGAAAAATAAATTTATTATTGTTGATCTTGAGGCATGGGTTTCATGCTCAAGGAAATTTATTTTTAGGTCAAGCTCCCATTGAGAACTTCTAGGGCTTGTCATTGAGTCTACAAGTCAAGAAAGTCTTGTCATGTATGAAAGACCCATTTGGGGCATTTTACATATTGTAAAGAAAATTATTTGAGTCAATGCTAGAGTCAAAAGACCCTCCAAGACCTCGTCTCAAGTGCTATAACAAGTCGAACTTCAATAGGAGCAGTCACCCTATCTAGAAGGACATGTCGGCCTATTAGGGCTGCTGTAAAAACCATAATTTTCACAATTAACGATCATTAACAAAATTTATACTACACAATCCAGAGTGGGATTTTTGAAGCAGAATATATATCAATTGACTATTTAATACTTACCTGGAACCGTGTTTGAAGATGTTCCTGATCCGCCATGGCTCCATCTCCCGTTACCAAACCGTCGTTTTCCTCCTTACCTATCTGAGGTTAACCTCTCCGGTCCCTAGATCGAGAAGACAAGTCTTCTGGTCCCTGTGCCCAAAACTCCAATAATAATCGAGATCACCCCATGACTTTGTTAGAACTCATTGCTCATGTCTCCCGCAGTTAGAACTCCTCTGACAACATCCGGGTCAGTTTTCCTACCTCACTACCCATGCCCATCAAGTCCCCCACCCCCCCCTTCACCTTTTATACACAAACTCCTTTCAAGATATTTATTAAAATATCCTCTTTTAATAAATATCTTGGATTTCTAAAATATCTTAGTTTTATTAAAATATTGTTATTTAATAAATATCTTGGATTTCTAAAATATCTTAGATTTATTAAAATATTATTATTTAATAAATATCTTGGATTTCTAAAATATTTTAGATTTATTAAAATATTATTATTTAATAAATATCTTGGATTTATTAAAATATCATCATTTATTTGCATAAATCAATGCTTTTACTTTTCTTTGAACAAAGTATTAGTTTATATTATGATAGTGGTAGATATAACTTTTACCTTACACTACATTCATTATATTCTAGTGAGTTAGGTATTTACTCAATACTTCAATAATTCACTCATTACTCTACACTTAGATTTTTTATAATTGATTAGTGCATGTACTAGTGCAATACACGTGATACATGCATATGTAGCTATCATATGCAAGTCTCATATGCATGATAATATTTCTATGTTCCATATAATTCGAGTTGGGTCGTTACATACACCCCTCCTTCAAAAAACTTCGTCCCGAAGTTAAGTTTTATGTCGTATATCATTAATTATATAAGTGATTAGTATAATCATATAAGGGTGGTGTACCATAATTGAATTTTTGTTTAATGTGTGAGACACTTTAACATTTATGTTTTGATCATTTATTGGTTTACAAATTTAGTAGTCACGTCTTGCCTCAAAAGAGTTTCCAAGCTATTCTAGAATCATTCTATTCTCCCTAATCTCTTCCGTTCCCATCCTATCCGTCCTCTACAGGAATATGCCATGGCATTAGTTTTACTGATCCAACCATTCATAGACCTTAAGGGTGTCGGCGTCGATTACGTTGACCTGATTGACCAGTAGGCATCCGGTAGTCATCATCACACGTCTAGGAGAGTGTGACTTGCACAACCCTCCCATGACTCCAAGTTTTGGAGGATAAATGGTGGGCAACACCTCCACCCCTCCTAGTAGGACAAGGGTTAGCACCTTATCATGGAATTTCAATGCATCTCAATTGTTCTTGGAGTTTTGTCATCATGCGGTCGGTTTGGTAATGATACCATTTGCGATGTAAAACACTTGTCCACAAATTATAACATATGTATCAATATGTTTAAAGCAAATTGTTACCACATAACAATTTCTACACATTCCAAATATATTGCTATCTACGATATTGATTCCTGAGTTCATATAACATACTTGGTTATGTTTATCCAATAGGTCTGTAAATTCATTTTCACCTTAAATAGTCAAGTATAATCACTCTTTTATTTCTATCTCTTCATTTATGTTGATATGTAAAGTTATAAATACCATATCCATCACATACTTCATAATTTATATCAGCATCCCTGTACCAACAATGTTTGAGCAAAACTTTCTTCATATTGGTATCCATGTACCAACAATGTTTGAGCAATTAATATATTCTTACATGTCATAGTACAAAATGACAGTCTTAAGTATCCATCCAAAATAAGGTAAGGTTATACAAAATAAGTTTTTAAATGTTTATAAATATAACCCACAGTTATAAATGTCGCATAGAATAATCGAACACGGATATACAAATAAGGGTGTAGCTACTATTCTCTATACTATATTACCAGATTAACCTTGTAAAAATCATAGGTTGAGACACTAAATATAAATAGAAGGATGCTCCAATCTTTATGATTGCATATATAGAAACGAAATGAATTTAAACAAGAGCACAAAACACTTACTGTTTAGTTGAAGCATGATCTAATTTCTTGATACAAGTTGATTAAGAACTCTAAAACACAAAACTACAAATGGATCCAGCCAATCTTTTAATTCTTGTTATTTATTTGTCTTTTAAGTCTAATTATCTTTGATGTGTAATTTGGATCCCAAGAGATAATAATAACATTAACTTCTTTATCATGTTATTTCAGCTCATCTTCAGCCTAAAATTTAGAAGCCATGGAGTAGGGTTTCGCAGGGCTGATCATTAGGGTTATGCTAGAGATGGAGGAAGAGTTAATTGACTACTCTAAAGATCCCTTAGTGGGAGGTTTATCTTCCTTGAAGGAATTTGTTATTGCTAGAAAATGCATTATTCACTTTGCGTTATACTTGGTCTACTAAGAGTGTCATGTTTTCAACAAGATGTCAATTATTGACCAATAATAATTTCCTCTTTCAATAAGAATTTCACAATTTATAAGATATGCATAGTCACATTATCAGTATGTTACAGTTTTGATATAGTCTATTTTCTTGTAAGTTTCACCATTTAGAGTCTTAACTCTAGCTAGGATATTACTAGTTTTTCCATCATTCCTTAAACCATTGTTTCATTTATATTATATTGACTCATTTAATCCAAACACACAACACATCACTGGTATACTCTCTTTTTTTCTTCACATCAATCGTTTTCTTATTAGTCCTTAGGCCTCATCTCATTGCCAAATGTATCTTCTTTTCTAACGGTGTACAGTTATTATCTTTAATTTTTATTTTTAAATATTTTCCCAATTTGTCACTTGTTATTCTGAACAAATTAGGAGTATTCACAACTCCTTATAGGTCATTGTTTTGACCTTTACCAAATCATGTTGCACATATTTTTAAGAAAATTCTTCTTGATAGAAACACCTTTTTTTTTCCTTATACCATATACTCCTAATATCCCATGTTTACTTTAATTTGAAAAACATATTATCAAACTGACTTTGTTTTCTTGCTTCTAGTCATCATGGTTTTCTTTTCTTCTCTTAATGCATATAATTATTATCAATGTTACACGGAGACTCGCCCCCCCACCTAGGGGTCTAGAATCCTCACCCCCTCGCGCTCCGGGGTCTTGGGGACTTCTAGGGGACGTTTCCCGACGCCCCCAAAACTTAGAAAATTAAGGGGGACGTTTCCTCAGATTGAGGGGTCGAGGGTGCTTTAGGGAGCGTGAGGGGACGGGAGGGAGCGTGAGGGGGCGTGAAGGAGCGTGAGGGAGCGTGAGGGGACGGGAGGGAGCGTGAGGGGGCGTGAGGGGGCGTGAAGGAGCGTGAGGGGACTGGAGGGGGCGTGTGGGGCCCACAATTTAAAAAAAAAATTAAATGAAAAGCATAAAAAATATATTTTAATAATCGATTGTTTAATTATATTAATTTTTAGGTTTCATTTGTTTTCATTGTATCATTGTATCATCTGCACTTAGCACTTGCCGCCCAACCCTTAGCACTTGCCGCAGCCGCCGGAAGAAGTCTGCAGCTTGCTTCCCGTAGTCGGAAGAAGTTATGTTTTATGTTTTATGTTTCACTGTTGCAAACATAACTTTAAACTTATTTGCTTTTAAGTTTTAATATTTATGTTTCAGACTTGAGTTGTAAACTTCAGTTTAAAGTTTATTTTGAATCTTGATATAATATCATATATGTCATGACTCATATGATATCTTAAACTTTATTTTCATTGTACATTGTTAGTAGTTACATTAATGATTATAGAGTTACAAAGTACATATGAATCTATGATGTATGTTTTAACTTTTAACTTTTAAATTTGTTTCAGTTAGATGATTCATCATTCATCGATTTATAATTTTTAAATTTTATCATTTATGATTTATCTTTCATGATGTAAGTGTATGATGATTGTATATACATTCCTTGCAAAAATGAAAAATACAATTGCATTATAAATATTTATTATTAAATTTTCAATGATATATCATATATAATATTATAATATTATATATATTTTTATATTTTATAATTTTTATGACCCCGACGTCCCCCCACGTTTCCTGAAAATTGGTAGGGAGCTTTTGCATAGGCCGCTCCCGCGCTCCCTCGCCCCCTCGCTCCCACCTCCAGGGGACTTGGTGGAATATTGATTATTATATTTGGAAATATCGTTACTATTTCCCAACTTGAGTAAAACCCTATAAATAAATTCAATAACTTGGATATCGAATGTAATCTATTTGTTATTTCAGGTTTTAAGGTAACATGGGATAGAATTTCCTAATCATACTCCCTGATGTCCATAAAATATGGATATAGTTAGTCACTTAAGAAAATTTTTATAATGTGACTCTCCCATTAGAGGGCGAAACGATTATAGATGTTGCTATGCACATAAATTATCCTATAATTGATCAATTTTATTATAGATTCACTCTTTAATCTAATGTTATTGACTTCTTATGTTGCTTTGTGAGACTTCCACTCACTCACCTTTGGTGCTATTTTGTTGATCTCAATATTCTAAGTTGATTATGATAACTAACATTCATTATCATCATTAGAAGTTTGCCATTTCGTTCTTTTCCCGTCTTTCCTAGATACTATATTGATTATATTATGGTAACAATGGAGATCAAACTTTGAAATTTTCTGTTGCACTCTCTTGGTAACTATATCGTCTTGTTCTAATAGTGTGTTTACTACCTTACATGGTGGTTTCTCACCATCTTAACATATGTTTCATCCATCGATTTACCTCAAACTAGCTTAGCCTTTTATGTGGTTGTATCTTACTTTACATCTAACGGTCTTGTCATAATGTCCCTAGTCATGCTTTCATTACCATTCTTCCTTTCTTCAAGAGTTAACTTCTTTGGAGCAACTCCGCCAACTAATCTTCATATATGTCTAAAATAATTACCATGAATCATCTTATATAGTGTCATAATGTCTCTAATTTCTTTTTCCTAAACCACATTGTTTTCCTTTCCATGAAAATGCTATATTGCCATATTATTTCGTTTTGGACATCGATATATCCTTATGGTTGTAAATGGAAAATTATCTGTCTTAACAAGGACATAATGGTTGAATATCAAAATGTCCAATTTAGTGTATATTAAAATATAAAAATTTAAACCTTTACTCTCCTTCTTAAACCACTTACACATATACTTGGATAGTAATTAAAATATTAACATAAGAAAACGGTATAAAAGATATTTGCATAAATTCATATCATCCATGGTTATAGTTATCAGCTAGTAAGATTATACATGGAAATCTCAACGTCACTTGAAGAATGGAATGTTTCAATTGCATAAAAACAGTCAGGATAGTTTCCATTCTAATGTTCAAAAGTTTACAGAAAAGTTTGATGTCTAAAGTGATGTTAATGTGCCCATTTTAATATAATAATTTGAATGTACTTCAAACTCTACTTGCATGATATACAAAATCTTAAACCTCATTGTGGAAAAATTTGCAGATGATATACATGAGTTATCTCAAATCCTTTGTCGGATGGAATGTAATGTAAAAGTAATGGATTAGGAATTAAGGGGGATTGAGCTTGATATATGTCTTCGATACATAGATTAGCGTTAAATATCCTGTCTCTTCTAATAAAATGTATCATCCTAGGGTTTATAGCTTTCGAATATCGAATTATATAAAATTTCATTTTATCATTGTTAAAAGCTTCAACTTCTTCCAAAAATTGAAAAACCATTCTCCCTGTCATTGAATATTACATAACATTGAATACTTTGGGTAAGTTAGTAATACACCTTGGGTTATATTAGGATTGTTGCTATAATTATGAAAATAAGGCGGTGACATCCAAGAGTCAACACAAGATCTCGAGAAATATTTAGAAACTAAGTTATTTCCCATTGTGATCATTCATCCTAGTACTTTCAACCTAGTCTAACAAACCCCTAGATTAACTTTGTATTCCTCAACACTTAAACCTATGGACTGAAGTTCTCCTGAAGCCATTTCTACCTTTAGAAATCATTTTTCTTGTAAGTTGCCAACCCACATCTATTTAATGCATATGATGAAATAAAACTATCATTAGCACTAGTATCAAATAAAATTTTAAGTTTTATTCCATTGATAGTACCTGAAGATTCCACAACAATAGACTGATGCGCTGCCTGATTATTGTTGACTAAAGCATGGATTCTATGATTGCCTTGAGTATTTGATGATGGTTACCACATTTTAACCATAGCCTTGATTCGAGGATTTAATCCATATACAAAACGCTCGGCTTGACATTCGTCAGTCTCTAGATAAGGAACATATTTTACCAGCTCCATAAACCTTATCTCATATTTTTCCATTGTTTTATTACCCTGGATTAAACGCGACCTCCTTGTCCTAATGCAGGATATTCTATGCATAATACTTCTTTAGTAAAATGCAAGGGTTTTCATAGACTATAGTATTACTTTGTCATATTTGCCTAGATTGGACTTATATAAAGTTGGACCTTTTTGAACATTTTTCTCCTTCAAAACATATATTTTATATTTCTAATAACTTAAATTATTTTAATATAAAATGTTTTTTTTTATAGTAATTATTTTTCAATGCCCCTTTTCACAAAAATTAATAATTATAACAATATTATTATTATTTTATGAATATATTAAATTAAATAGAAATTTACATCTTCTAATAAAATAACCTATTAGTTCACATTAAAATGTTATATCTTTTATTTTAAAGAATTATATTTATCCCTTGAGAGATTTATGATCCGAAAGTTTCATAAATCTCGAATAAAGATTGACTTTAAACCTAACTAATGAAACAATGCCCCTTTTCACAAGAATTAATAATTATAACATCCAAAATCTAAGGTCGGCCTTACAAAAGAAATCTCATCAAATTATATAAATAAGCAATCGACCTATTCTTATGAGATATTCAATTTTTTTTTTTTTGATTAAATCGATTGAAGAACATCAAGACGCTATGGCCCAAGCTATACTCTATCTCATATTCATTTAATGATTCACATATTCTATCATGGCTCGATATCGCATCTCTAAATAGCAATCTCGGTAACGCTCGATAGATATGGGTACCGAGGCCCTGCTCGTGTGGGATTACCTGGCTGCGCGAGCAGGATTACTTGGCTCATTATTGGGGCCATTTCAAGTGAACCATTGACAACGCAGAATTGTTATGGAAATGAGCAGCACGGATAGTGACAACTCAGGTGACATAAATATCACAGTTGCTGCCGAAGACTCTGCCTCGAGCTTGGAAATTTTATTGCGCAACTACTCTGCCTCGAGCTTGGAAATTTTATTGTGCAACTCGGCAACATAGAATAATCCTCATCCTCGATAGTTTTTTGCAGATCTGTTCGTAGACACAAAATCGCTATCGCTTTGTCTTGAGCTTCATTCAATTAACACATTTCCAAATAAATCAATAAGTAAAATGAAAAATCTGGAACAGGTCTGCAAGCCTTTCTGAGGTAGCTACACTAGATGCATCCAGAGGTCAAATTTTGAAATTTGTAAATCTCTGAAAGCATAATAATTTCTTGAGCATTTACCAATGTCATTTTCCCTTTTAATTTATCTTACAAGGAGTAACAATTTGGTACTGTTTAGACTCACTGAAGCTTAACTATCCTATTGCTGTCCCAAATTGCTCTTTAGAAATCTAAATACTGCAAGTGGCCCTACTCAAAGAGATTTAAAACCTATTAACCGAATTGAAATTTAATCCATTAGTACTGTGGTTGGACGCAGTTAGGTAATTACAGTGCTATTTTGTGGTTTCATTGAATTGTAAGGTCCTAAGTGTTTCCATTAACTCATTGAGGGAATGCAAATTTAATTGACTATTTTCTGAAGGGCATTAACAACCTTGACATTGGTGTTCTAAGTATCTTAGAACATTGTTGGTGGTCTTTTTAGTATCACCGTGATATCTGAAGATTGGTGAATTTAATTGCTTCCATCTTGAATGATTGATTTTGAGCATCTTTTAAGTAGCTTATTGGTGTTTTGGGGTCACTCATTAATGTCATAAAATTTGATTGCATTGCTAAAATCTCTCTTTCACTCATAAGCATTAGATACTAGGTTTTTCTTGGCAAACTTACTAATTCTTCTTTGCTGTCCTAGGGACTGATTTATTATAAAGAAATTTCATTGTGCCTTGCTCTATAGCCATTACTCACTGCTATCTTATTCGCTGATATTGCTTACGGAATTAATTTTAAATTGCTTTTTGATTATTTAAGATCTGAATGCTTGCGTGGCTCTAAGCGCCTTCACTGATCCATAGGAGTGACAATATTGGATAAGGAGTATCTTCCTAAGAAACTTGTTTACATCATTTGTCTTTTAATAGTCTTTATCATTCGAAATATAAGGATATTGATGTAATTATCATTGCTCTTGTTGAATGGTCAATGGCACTCCCTAATTTGACTATTGGCTACATTGTTTAAATAATCGTCAGTGAAGTAATTGATTGTCATTGGATTACTTGAAGCATTGGGTATCTCTTACTTTGAAGCATCTTGGTAGATTGCATGTAACATGCATGCATGGGATACTTGATAAAATTAGCATTGAGGTCTGACTAAAAGCTCCTGTAGAAGCACTGAACATGGTGCCCACCGCATACTAATCTAAAAATTTCTAAAATAGAACTTGTCGTGATATCAAATTCTGGAACCAAAAGATTTCTTAATGAACGTGCAGAAACTTTAACACTGAATATGCCTAAGGGAATTTCACTGTTAATAGACTGACTCTTATATTCACTACCCACTGTTGGAAACAACCACCAGCATGACTTCTCATATTTGGTTTGGCTTAGTGGTTCAAAAATTCCTGCATTTTTTATGAGTATGTCATTCTGATTCTGTGTTGTTCATGGTTTTAAGTCAAGGACTAGGGACTGTCAATACTTGTGCAGGGCCAATAAGGTTCCATAGAGTTTAAAACTGTGCTCTGATACCATGTGTAAAGACCATAATTTTCACAATTAACAATCATTAACAGAATTTATACTACACAATCCAGAGTGGGATTTTTGAAGCATAATATATATCAATTGAATATTTAATACTTACCTGGAACCGTGTTTGAAGATGTTCCAGATCCGCCATGGCTCCATCTCCCGTTACCAAATCGCCATTTTCCTCCCAGCATATCTGAGGTCAACCTCTTCGGTCCCTAGATCCAGAAGACAAGTCTTCTGGTCCCTGTGCCCAAAACTCCAATAACAATCGAGATCACCTTATGACTCTGTTAGAACTCATTGCTCATGTCTCCCGTAGTTAGAACTCCTCTGACAACATCCGGGTTAGTTTTCCCACTTCACTACCCATGCCCATCAAGTTCCCCCCCCCCCTTCTCCTTTTATACACAAACGCCTTTCAAGATATTTGTTAAAATATCCTCTTTTAATAAATATCTTGGATTTCTAAAATATCTTAGTTTTATTAAAATATTATTATTTAATAAATATCTTGGATTTCTAAAATATCTTAGATTTATTAAAATATTATTATTTAATAAATATCTTGGATTTATTAAAATATCATCATTTATTTGCATAAGTCAATGCTTTTACTTTTCTTTGAACAAAGTATTAGTTTATATTATGATAGTGGTAGATATAACTTTTACCTTACAATACATTCATTATATTTTGGTGAGTTAGGTATTTACTCAATACTTCAATAATTCACTCATTTTTTTTTTCTAAGTTAGTTTAATCTATTAACAAGAGAAATATATTACATCGTGGCCGAAGCCAAGTCTTTGCCCAAACCTGTGGCATACTTAACAAAATTGACAGAAAAAAGACTGCCCACAAGGGGAAACCAGCCTCGAACAGTTCTCAGACTATTGTGTTGCCCACGCAGGGGTAACAGCCATGGATTCCTATGAAGATTACATCGATTATAACTTGTAAAACCAAAACTATAGACTAACATTTCTAGATATTCAAAAACAATCCCATTAGCATGGGCCTCGAAGCACGAAAACCAGACAAGAAAAGAATAATTACTCATCAAGAGGTTCTTCAACAATGCGGCACCTGTATGCTGCCATATCATCATCCTTCTTTGACAGGTCCGCGTTGGAAGCCGCTTCTTGCATGGATGGTCTTGGATCGCCATGAGCCAACTCTCCCTCACGAACCCTGCTGACGTGAACATCCTTGCCCTGCATGTTCAACGACCCCGTTTGATGGTCCAAATCCTGAGCATTCTCTGTATGCTGCCCCTCCCAAACAGTGCTCGGCTCTCCCGCCTGGGCCTCTTCTTTGAAAACAATTGTAATTGAGGCAGTTATGCGGGAGCGATTCAAGGAACAATTGAAAGAGAAATGCGCAGTTTGGAACGAGTGAGAGGCCTGAGCAGTAGGGTCGGGAGGAGCAGAGGAACCCAAGCGATGGCCAGATTCATGGAGTTGGCCCCTCCCACTTCTGGTATTAGGATAACGACCAGAGAAATATTCACTGGATTGAGAAGACGACTCAGAGGTGGAGCTTGAGGGCGGGTGCAGGGGTTGGCTTCTAGTGCTACCCCTGCGGCAACGCATGCGTTGACGTAATCGAGGCATGGAGTTGGTATTCGCGGAGGGCAAGAGAGGAGACGGAGGAGCAGGAGTGGAAGGGGTCTGGTTATTGAGAATATTTAGAGAAACAGAAGCAGACAAACAAAGGCCAGAGCGAGAGAGGTGCAGACCATCTCCAAAGTCTAAGCAGCAATTCAGCAGGCTTCTCCTTCCTGTAGTTGTGCCCTGACTGGGGAGCCCAGCATTCGGAGAGCATAGACTGTGCAGCGGTGGAGGAACGCCCGAATAGCCAGAACCACTCTCCATATTTAAAACCAGACTGGAAATACATCGAGGATCGCCCTGCATTAACATTTCAGTGATGAGAGCCGAAGGTCGAAGCAATGAGGAGCATACAGCGGCGCAGATGAGAATTAAGGTCGGATCTCAACCTGCGCAAGGAGTAAATGCGCATGATGCGATGACAATGTGATTTGAGTGCTCCCCTCTAGCAGTGACTTGGGTGGGCAAGTGTCTCCACCGTTTGCTGCACCCAGGTCCCATCACATTATTAATTCTCAAATACACCCGCATCCGGGATCAATAATTCACTCATTACTCTACACTGAGATTTTTTATAAATGATTAGTGCATGTACTAGTGCAGTACACGTGATACATGTATATGTAGTTATCATATGCAGGTCTTATATGCATGCTAATATTTCTATGTTCCATATAATTCGAGTTGGGTCGTTATAACTGCCAAGGAAGCCTATATATAGAAGCATTCGAACTCATTCCAAAGAGAGTCAATCAAACATTGATATCAAGAAAAGAAGTGCGAAGAAAGGAAAAAAGGAAGCCTCTTGAGTAGCAAGTAAAAGGAGAAGATCGAAGTCTTCAAGCATTGTTTTTGGGTCCCTCATCTCACACGTGTGACTGCAACTAGGGTTTGCAGTAAGGTATTGGAGATCTTAAAGAGCTGAGATATAGCCCAAGAAAGGACTACTTTTGCTAGCCGAATCCATAAGGAGAAGAATCCAAGTCAGGGAAGCTACTTAATTCTGCTTTCATGATCTCACATGTGCAAGATTGCCGGAAATTTCAGTGGGGCTTGCTATCTCCTTGCCGCCTACACTTACCTACAAGTCAGTGGAAAAAACCTTCAACCCCACAAGGTGTGGTTGGTGGCAAGGAACTCAGGAAAGGGGCTGTCACACTAATCCCGACTCTCTCCGTTTTAGTCTCTCTTAGGTCAGCTAAGGGGGGTGGTCCCTAAAGTGGAGAAGCTAAGTTAAAAGAATATGAGGTTCTAGGAGACTTTGTTAGAGTGAAAAATTGATTACTTTTTAAAGATTCATATATGAGCAACTTTGGAGTAATAATGATAAATCATAAAACCATACAATAGTTCCTTACAAATAATTTGCTCAAAAGTAAAAGTATTGCTTTCAAAAGGTGAGAACAAAGTAATCCTGAAATGGAAACAAAAGCTGTTAGCACAAGATATTTGCAAAATAAAATGATTATGAAATGACCAAATCACAACATTGAAACATATCTTGCCATAGTTATGAAACAACTTAAAAAATGTTTGATGCTAAATGTGAATCTAGACTTTGCAAATATGGAAAGAAAACATCACAATATTTGCTTTTGGAATAAAATTTGTATAAAACCCAAAATCATCAAGATACAAGTAGAAGGAAATGTGATGGAGAGTGTTCTTGGTTAATTTTAGTTATTTACCTCTACAACAAAGATTTCAAATCAACTCTTCAATCCTCAGACTTCACCCTCGCCCAAATCATGTGGATCTCACAGTGAGGAGTCAATAGGGGAGTAGAGGGTCCCTAAGAGGTCTATACAACCAACTTATGTTGGAGGTAAAGCTTTACTGAGTGTTGGTATGAAAACTATGTTTATTTATTCCAATTAAATGATACATGCAATGTTCCACGAGATAAAAATGAGATAATGCTCACTTGTAATGGTAGATCAAACTTGAGACAAAATGGAAATAGCCTTATGTGTGTTGTAACATTAATAGGCAAGTGGAATGAAATGAGTTCTTCTTAAGATACAATCGTTTTACTTGAAAGAAAATGCTTCAATAGTTTCTCAAAATGTATAACATGCATGGACTAAATAATGAAGCATAACCATGAAATTAATTAAAACTTGTCAACCATGTAAATTGCTCACACATAAGAAAATAGATTTCCTCAAGTTTGAAGCCTTTGGAGCTCATGCATGTAGGTTTAATTAAACACAATATTCAGTGAGATGGATGTGTAGTATATGAGTTGTTAATTTTTTAGCATGCATGAGATGAAAATTAAAAAAAAAGTCAATCCACCCAAGAAGGTTCCTCCTCTTCAACCAAGGAAGGGGGATACCATGGGAAGAAGATCCTAAGCTCCCTCAAGCACAAAATTTCCTTTATTAGTGATTACTTATTACAAATGAGAAAAATAAGCTTCTAAGAAGGCTTCCCAGAAGGAAATATTTTTACAACTATAGAGCTTGGAAAAAGCTAGATCTCCTCCTCAAATATAACAACAAAAGCACATGGGAAACACCTTTAAAATAAAAATTTTACAAGGCTCAAAAGGCCCATGGCCAAGGTGATCTTGCTGCTGTCCTTAAGATGCTCACGACCTCCTTAGAAATCGGTCTTTAAGGTAGTGGAAGGCTTTGCATGCAAGGGGGATCAATAGTTTTTTGCCACCTCCTCTTCAAGCTCCTCGTTGACTACGCTCAAGCCTATGGGCCGCAAAAAAAGTCAAATGTTAGAGCAAAATAAACAAGATTTAAAGTACAAACTAATATACAAAGACACTAGCTCAAGAAATGGCAGTGAACCCCCATTCTTTTCTAGTATAGAAAACGCTCTTGAGATAGCATATACGACTTTAAAACGCTCTAAAAAGAAATGTTTTGGATTTTAAAATTGAAATTTGATGATCAAGTAGCTTAGAGGAAAATGACACTGCCTTTTGGTTCTCGTTGGATATCTGAGTCTTGGATCGTTGTGAGTTTAGGAGTGAGTTAGTCTATTTGAGACTTTTCCCACGCCCGGATGGATTTCCTGCACACAATGTAAAATGGATCTTCCCTACACACTTGAAATCAAATATTAACTTGCAAGAGGATCAGAACATCAAAATGAAACAAGATAAACTAAACATTCCACCTAAAATGCCTTAACAAGCTTTCTTCTAAGATAGTGCTTTAAATCAATGACACATGCAAGATAGCTTGCATGCACCAATCCACGTTATATGGCAAATATGAATTAACATAGATCAAACATATGCGCAAATTCAAACATAATAAGCACAAACACAGAAAAGAATCACCTCATAACGCCAAGAGAACATCCGCTTCATAACCCCAAAGTCTTGATTTTATTTATATGCAAGTAAAAAATGACAGAGTTTCCTCAAACCTAATAGCTCATAACATGATACAATATGAGAGCCCATGGTTCTATTATATAGAGAGTTGGGAGCAAATCCCAAGGAAGAATGCATGTGAGAATTGAACTTGGATCAAATCCCAAGGAAAGATAAGCCAAGTTCGATGTGGAGAAGACTGAGACACCAGAGCAAAATCGAATTCTTTTTGTGCACACCAAAGGAAATTGAATTCCCTATATGATCCAGTGAACTCATCCATGAGAAAAGCGAAGTCCTGTGTTACATCTAGTCCACCACTGCAAACTCGAGCCAACTGAAGCCTTACCTGTAGATGATCCCGGTGTAGCTCTATGTAGGCCCCTGAGAACTGCGTGATTCCTCTGGGTAACTACATAGTCTAGGCCCACGAGAAAATGTAAATCCTCCGAGTGAAGCTTTGAGTGCTACTGCACTCCAAATAACTTGTGAGAAGAGGTCTCCACGCGGTCTTCAGTGAACTGATCCTGTAGAATATTCCTTTGATGTCCAATAGCCTTTAATAAATTCAATTTTCCTTGTGTGTAACTGTTGTTTTATCTCTGGGAAACAATTTTGATAAAATAATGGTGAATTAATGATGCAGTGTGCTCAGTCATCCTCCACATGTTTGTTGATTCAACTCTTTGACTTAGGATAATTTTCAAGTCATTTCCATTATGTCACATGTAATAATTTATTTCTCTCTATTTTATTTAATTCTATCCTAATTAATTGCCACAATTTCCGCTAAACTTAGGAAATGTGGGTTTTGATGGTCCAAAACACTTTATTAACCCCTCAAAGTGTGTCATAGTAGAATGTTGAGGGTGAGAGATCTAATTTTGATTACTCATTCCCCATACAAAGACAACACTTATTACAATCCAATTACAATTTTTATTGCAATTTTGGACTTGCGGGAAACCTAAAAAAATAAAAAATAAATACCTAGACCTAACCAAATTCACGAAATTTTTTGTGTGATCTAGTATGGTAATATACATTGTCTCTAGACACTAGGACTCACCCAAGGCCTCATCATCAAGCCGTACTCCGACTTTGGAGTAAAATTGGAGGAAAAAACTCAATTAATTATTAAGTTCGGGTGGAGAGATGATAATTAACCGAGTGAAAAAAACCTCCCAAAATAATATTCACTTGTTGGCAAGGTCCCAAGCTACCTAGGCTTGTTACAGACTCAATACTGACTCAAAAATCATCATTACTAGCATCATTTATTACAATTCCCCGTAGGGCATGGAATCTGGGTATAAGAGAAAGATGATGAGAAGTAGAAGTAGAGTTTAAAAACTCTGTTGATCTGATGATATCTGATGGTACACGTGTCCTCTGGTTCATCCTTGGGCATGGAGTCTTCACATCATCATCAGGTGCCACTCGAGTGGTTAGCAAGGCCGAAAGTTGCAGAAGTTTTAGGTGTGCTGAAGTTGCAGTCGGAGATGTCATAGAGCCAAAGTTGAAGACAAAGAAGGAGGTGCTAGTTTGACTTGGAAAAAGAGGCAAGGTTTGACATGGTCTTGGAGGAGTCTTGGTCAAGGGTCTAAGTTTTGGAACTCGTCAATTGAAGATTCTATAAGAAGAAGAATTCTTGTGGGTTTTCCTTTCAAGTTGGAGAGGTTTTGGCGCTCGCTGATCGTCTATATCTTGTGTCCTTTGTCTTATTGTTCTTTGTGATTTGGTAGCTGTTTGATGAAGAAAATACTAACAATAATCTAAAGAAGAAGCTATTAAGTGAAGTAAAAATACATCACAAACAATTATTATTGCAAGAGAAATCATCTTATGTTGTTGCCCCTAGATTTCTCAACACAACCCTGCAATTCAGATCTACAACTCGACCTGCAATTCTTCGGCCCTGCAACAACAAAAAAACTGTTAAGTCCCTATATTAATAGTGTAGCCCCTTATTATTGTTAGTGTAAACCTCTTATTGTTATTATTGTACCCTTGTAACCCCCATTTTGTTATTATTGTGCCCTTAAATTATTATTGTTAGGTCGGCTAGGATTACATCGTGGCCCACTAGGATTACATTATGGCCCCATGGACTCCTATATATAGAAAGGAGGTTTTGTGAATTGTATCATCCAAGAATTGTTCATTTATGTAATGTATTGGAGGTTGCCCCCTCGAAGTGGCTCATTTCTAAGGCGCTTATATCTCTTTTCTTCTCTTTTTGAGTTGGTTACACAACATTTGGTATCAGAGGTTTTGGATTCTAGGGTTTCGCTGCTCTAAACAGGTCATCGTGGCATTTTCGCTATAACTTTTTCACGAAGTGAATCCGAAATTTTTAGGTGCGAAGTCAAATCCCGAGGAAGATTGTCTAAAACTTTCGCAGCTTGTCGCAATAAAATCGAGATATCATCTCTGTGGTGATTAGGCCTTTTTTCAAGCTCCTAAACAGGTCATCGTGGCATTTTCGCTATAATTTTTTTTCTACGAAGTTTCAGAAGCTGAAATTTTTAGGGTGCGAAGCTGAAATCCTGAGGAATATTTTCTAAAAATTTCAGAGCTTGGTTCGCAATATTTTCAGAGATATCATCTGTGGAAGTTAGGTATTTTTTCAAGCTCCTAAACAGGTCATCGTGGAATTTTCGCTATAAATTTGTTTCTACGAAGGTTCAGAATCTAAAATTCATATGGTGCGAAGCTGAAATCCTGAGGAAAGTCGTCAAAAAATTTCAGAGCTTGGTTCGCAATATTTTTGGAGATATGATC
Source organism: Pinus albicaulis (assembly GCA_034641835.2). NCBI lineage: Eukaryota > Viridiplantae > Streptophyta > Pinopsida > Pinales > Pinaceae > Pinus > Pinus albicaulis. The sequence continues at coordinate 1,609,347,253 of CM076584.1, read as the reverse complement.
TGTGGAATGTAGTGCTTTTTCAGGCTCCTGAATTTCATCTCAAAGAGGTGATCGTGGGAAAAGTTCAATAACTCTCTCTCTAGGCATCGGATTGGAGTGCCGTAAAAATTCGTCGCAAGTACACAGACTATAGTTTCTTGGATATCAATTTCAGAGACAAAGAACAAAACAGTGACACGTGGCAAGTCGTACAAGTTCGCTCTACTGAACCAGTCCAAAATTAGGTCATTGTGGGAGATTGGACACAACTTTGTCTTGGGGAATCCAAATTAGATCAGACCTGTGGCATTTGAAAGAAGCTTTATAGGGCTACTACAGAGCTGAATTTTAGATATTTAATATTTTCAATTACAAATATAATTCAATTTCAATATCGAGCTCCTCAAAGCAAGTAAAAGGTCTGTATTTTTTTTTTCCAAATTGCATGAGTCTTGTTTGAAGAATCAAGTTGAATTGATTCCAAGGGAATATTGAAGAATTTTTGTCAGTAATGGGTTCTATTATGCCTCCAAAAAATAATTCCATACCCATTAAGCCCTCAGAAAGCTATACTATGACGCATGAGGAGGAAGAATTGCAATATGAGATATCAAAATTACGGTACCAAGTGCAACAAATTTCAATCTTACGAAGAGCAACTGAAGATGACATAGATGGTTTAAAAGCAAAAATGGAGGCTAATTTGGATGGTTTGAAGGATCAAATAAAATCTATTATGGATGATAAAGTAGTGGAATATCACAAGGAGCATCAACAACAAGTTCTCCAACTCTCAAAGGATAACCTAAATTTGGTGCAAAATCAAATGAAACAACCAGAAGATCAATATCACATCGAAATAAGTTCTGAAGCAGTCACAGAAACAAGAAATCGACAAGTACAATCAATTTCATATTATCTCAGAAAGTGGAAGAACTTTCCTGTAGAAGATTCCACATGGGACGATGAGAATTTTATACAGAAGCATCAAGAAATAATCAAGCGTTGAGGACAACACTTGTTTGAAGGAGAGGGGCATGTTAAGTCCCTATATTAATAGTGTAGCCCCTTATTATTGTTAGTGTAAACCCATTATTGTTATTATTGTACCCTTGTAACCCCCATTTTGTTATTATTGTGCCCTTCAATTATTATTGTTAGGTCGGCTAAGATTACATTGTGGCCCACTAGGATTACATTATGGCCCCATGGACTCCTATATATAGAAAGGAGGTTTTGTGAATTGTATCATCCAAGAATTGTTCATTTATGTAATGTATTGGAGGTTGCCCCCTCGAAGTGGCTTATTTCTAAGGTGCTTATATCTCTTTTCTTCTATTTTTGAAGCTGGTTACACAACAAAAACCCTAATTTACTTTGCACGTGTGAGCAGAAGAGTCCAATTTTAGTCTCTTTCCTTCACCAGAGTTTCCTCCTTTGCTTTTAATCTTTTTGACTTCAAATCTTGATCTTCCTGCAACAAAGTTTTGGACCTACAATTAGGTCTGCAATTTCGACTTCCTGCAATTGTGACAAAAACCCTAATCCTCACAGGTGTGAAAGGACAAGGTTCAAAAATCATATTTTCGCTTCCTTCATAGACTTCCTCTTGCCTCATTATTCTCCGCTCTTCTTTTCTTCCTTTTCTTGCTTCAGATTAAACTTGTCTTGCTTGTAGATCAAATTGATGCTAAGGAGTTCGAAGCTGCTCTTATATATACCAATCTGTGGAGGTCAAATAACCTCTTCTAGGCTGACTTGTCACTAATAGGGCTGACTTGTGCTTGGAGGCTCATAGGACTTTCTAGATTCATAATTAATATCTTTTACATGTTACAAATTGCCCAGTAGGTTCTTCTACAAAGGACAAGGACTCTTTTGACTCAAGAAAAATATTCTTTTGACTTGACAAACCCTAGGAGCATGAAATGAATGCTTGACCTAGTTGACCAATAAAACAAAGCATGAAACCCATGCTTGAAATAATATTTTCTTTCTTCTTTTTCTTGTAACATAAGATATACATATTGACATGAGTACAATGACAATTATGAAGGCCAAATTAGTTACATTTTCCAACAAGTTTTAGGGTAAGACTTACAAGTGGAATGGGGGTAGGAGTCAAGGGTTGCTTCCATGACGACCGTGGAAAGTGTGTTGTATTCAACTGTGGTTGTGTCTAAGGCTCCAAAGTTAGAGATGGGAGGGAGCAATGTCTTGAGGTGGGTATTGTAGGCATTCGTGTAATCTCTATCCAAAAGGATGGTGGTACAGGTGGATAAAGGGGTGGAAGGGGGGTGGGTAGAGAAGTGGATATAGAGAGGGAGAAGGCAAGGAGAGCGTGGACAACCAAAGTGAGGCGAGAGACAAAGAAGTGCTGGATTTGGGGGAGGAGGTCCTGGTTGGCCAGGACATAGTCAACTACACTAGCTCCACCGCTATGAGAAAGCTAGTAAAATCCCTTGAATCCGGGAAACAAGGGAGCTTGTTTAGGATCACCCATGAGATTCCCCTAGCTATAAGAGGTATCTCTTGTAACCTTTGAGGGGCCCATGTTTGTCTTGTGAGCTCTTACGAAGACCCATTGATGCTGGCTCCAACTCCTGGAGGCAAAGTGCATCATCTACTTTGTCATGGATGGGTACTTGCAGGCCTTTGGTGCGTGCATTAAAATTTCCTAGAAGGATGATGTCTCTAAGAGAGGAGTAGTGGGAGATGTTTGCATAGAGGTCAAGGAAAGGGTCTCCCTTGGACTCTTTGTGAAGTGCAAAGTGCTATGTGGCAGGCGGAATGTAGCAAACTGCAACATATCTGTCTTCGACTAGGGGGCTATTCTGATGGATTTGGACCCATTCAAATATGGCATGCTCATTTGAAGAAACCAAAGTGGCCTAGCCCAGGAGGGTGTCTTGTATAAGGCACGCTACAACCCTTGAGCCTCCGACATTGTCAAACCTTCTCTTGTCGGCAAGACCATGCCCAGTGGTACCCATAAACTGGTGGTATTTGTCTTTGTAAGGAAAAGGAGGTCACATGACCCAATCGCGTTATGAAGCATGCCTGGGGAAGACCAAAATACACCATTACAGTTCCAACAACCAATGGAGATGGTGGATCTGTGCCCCCTATCATGTCCTTCATCTGAAAGGGATTGTCATTTGGCCCACGATTGGGAATACCCCCGAGGAGCTGAATCTTGAATGATGGCTTTGAGATCACAGATAACCGCCCATTTCCCTCCTTTTCGTGCCGCTGCAACCCAATCTTTGGATAACGTGAGTTTCACCTATTGGGATTTGTTGAGGTCAGGTTCAAGAAAAATTCTCTGAGAATGGGAGTGAGGTGTATGTCTTCTCTTGGCCCAAAGAGCTCTCATATGGCCCTCGAAGGTCCGGAATGAATGAAGAGTGTGGAGTTGGGCCCCATCCATGCGTGATCAAGAGTGATGTCCTTTAGGTCCAGCGTGTCATGGAGGAAAGATGTACCCAGCTGAATGGGGTCTGATGGAACCACTAGAGGGGGCAGCCCATGTGCTCTCCGATTAAGGCTCGTTACGACGGAGGTGCTACTCGTTCAATTTTTCTTGTAAAACCCCCTCAACCATTTGTGGGGGGGGGGGATAGGGGATGGGGCGCTGCTGTTCCCTTGTTTCCCTTTTACGGACCACTTCAACCCAAGAGTTACGTGTCTGCTGTTGTGTTTCCACCTCCTGTCTATAATGTGCCTGTTGTGAGCGCATTTCATTTTGTAGGTTCTTGATGTGGGAGCATCTATCCATGGGTTTTGTAAACGGTTGTTTTCATTTTGTAAATGTATAGAAAAACAGGCAAAAGTCTGGAGGGGAAATGGAACTGCTTTGCCAATCCAAATCTACTGAATTTCACTCTGCAACTTTAGCCCTTTTGGGGTCCCCTTAGGAAATATTAGGTTTTCTGCAGCCACTGTGGTTTTGGAGTGGCATCCCTTTTTGAAAATCAAACATACTCTATGCATATTAATCCTTTTTTCGTTGAAGTACAATGCATCCCACCCTCAAGCCCATAAGCAAGAATGATATTGCTGGTACCTTGCCATCTCTACCAACATTTGGTTCACAAAGAGCAAATATGTCACAACTGGGATTTGAACCAAGGTGAAGAGGTAACATTCTTCTGCTCAACCTCCTGAGCTAGACCCAATTGACAACTACCTATAAGTCGTTAATGTAGACTTTGTAATATACAACAGGAATTGCAGCTGTACAGATCAAGCTAAACAGAATATTCATGTGAATTTATTTTTGGACATTTCAGGCAAGTTACATCAATAACTTCTCTTGGTAAACTTTTCTGGAATCTCTGGCTACCCAGTTCTGACAATTTATGGAAATCCTCATCAGTTTCCTGACATCTATATTGCTGTCAGAAGACATAACTCTATGGAACACTGACTGTTTTCTAAGCTTAAATTTTGATTTTGGAATTAATAGGAAAATAATATGAACCTCTCATCAAAAAACTTCAAAGCAATGCTTTTAGTTTGGGTTTTACTGTTCTTTCATTTACTTAATGTTTTTGATATCATATGGATACAGGATATACACATACAATGTAGACGATGTGATGCTCTGTGCTCTTCCCTATCATGAAACAAGCTTATTTGTGCGAATTGTACAACTGCTAAAGTTGGAGTGAGTCCCTTATTTTATTGTATCCTACAGACTTATAATTTTTTCTGTAGTTTGTTAAGATGCTTCTCCAAAGCATATTGTTCTCATTGATACAGTTTTATTGATGTTGTATGTTTCTATAGAAAAACTAAGTGGCATTTTCTAGAAGGAGTGAAGAAGTCAGGTGCACCTCCACCAAGAGCAGTCCTTGTTAAACAATGCACCCGTGTAACAGCAGTTTTGGAGACAATATGCGAATATGTAAGCTTTGCCCTTTAGTTTTATGCAAATTGAGATATGGGTTTAGGCTTTACATCCAGACATCCATCACTGTATGTGATTGGTTTATATTGATTGTACTGAAGTTTGTAGAGCTTTAGCATAATGCTTCTTGGAGTTAGCCTTTTCAAGTTTCAACTGAGTACTTACTGTCTGTTGCACTTACGTAGATGCCTAAAAGTTATGCTTTGTTCAACATTTTTTGATTGCAGAATATGCCAGTGATCAGAAGCCGAGCATGTCTCAAATCATCAATTTCCTTCTGCGTTGCAGTAATAATTGAGACCTTGGGTGCTGTGACAACTGTGGACACTGATTTAGTTAACAAAGTTCTCCCATTCATTCTTTATTGCTTTGATCCTTTGGTTGGTCAAGACTACAAGGTTTCAACACTTACCCCTGCCATTCTGAAACATCTTTTGTTTTGAGGGTCATACTACAGTATATTTTTGAAACTTAACCTAGATAATGGAAAGATGTTGGCAGCAAGGCTATTGTGCTTAATTCTTCATGTTGCTTTGGTTTGTATCTAGATTGTTTTATTCGTCAATTTTAATCCTAGTTCTTTGGTCTTTGTAACACATGTGGTTGCTTGTAACACTGATAATATGGTTGTCCATTTGATTGATATTTACTGTGGTTAATAAACAATACCTTTTCCACTTTCGTTTCTGAAACATTGTTACATGGGTTCGTGTTAACTTGGTTAAAATAAGTTCTCATTTTAGCATGTGTAATTGGCTAGTTTTTCATGTCGTCTATTATAGTCACTCACTAATGAAAGGCATATTGTTTCTTTTCATCAATATACATGTCCTTAAACAAACTTTGTCTCTTGGGGGTGACCTGCCCTATAAATGGTTAGAACAGATCCCAGGTCTGTTATAATGGCCATTAACTTTGGATTACTTTAAAGTTTATATCATTTTATATATAATGTCTCAATCATTGAGTAAGGGCATGTTCTCATCTTCAATGTTCTAAAATAATAAGATTTTTCAGCAGAAACTAACCACACACACACGGATATAATGTTCAAGTTATGCTTGAATGTTGGCACACGATCACCTACACAAACTTGAAATGCTCTTCGCAGCAAGTCAATATTTAATATCCTCAAATATTGATTCAACCTTGTTGGGTTATTAATATCTAAGTTACCCAAATCTGGATCTGGATACAGATTCGGATTTGTCCAGAGCGAGATATGGATTGGCCATATTTTTGAAAAGCCAGGATCAGGTTATGACAGGTAAATGGCATGTACATTCAATATGAATATATTTTTATCATTTGAGAAATAAAATTTATATAAAAAAAAATATCACTTATATATGCATTATAATATATAATACTTATATTAGTATATCTGATTGGAACGAGGACATGCTATAAATATCATTAGATCTATAGGTTTATAAATTAGTACCAAGTTTTTACATAACTTTGGTTTAACTATATAACATAATATTTTAATATAAATTTACAAGTTAAGATGAATTAATAATTTTAATATAATTTAATACTTTTTATAAGTACTTAACTTTAATATAACTTTATTCTTTAATATGACATTATGAATTATATCAAGATAATATCACTTTTATGGAATTAATTATGGAATTCACATCCATTTCCAGTGGAAGAAAGCTCACTTTATGGGAGGGTTGGTTTTAGATACGTTTATAAATTATTATACGGGCTGATGAGTGCGAAATTTGGTCAATGTATGGAGGGCTCGACCAACGATCATTAGGCTAAGAAACTGGATGAGCATTAAGTGAAGGATCAGTGTATGTAGGGGGCTTGACCAATGAACATGCTTAGGTATTTGGATGTGTAATCATTATTCTAGCATATTCCAGGGCATCCAATGATTTTAGTGTCAGAATAGTTGGCAAGCCGATGAAACCCTGTTCGCTGCTAAGAAAGTTCACCAAGGACCCACCATCAGAGAAGTATTAGAAACGTTCTTCACCATTTTTTTGTTGTTTGAAACCTTGTTCGCTGCTAGTATTAGTTTTCTATTAGGATTTGGAGCTAATCTAGGTGGATCTAGATCCGAATCCTTACATATCTTATTTGGGGACCCGTGGATCCCCCCAGGGACCTATGCATCTGGTAACTTATTATGAGCCATTTATTGTGTGATGTGGGTATTGATCTTGAGTTAATGTTCTTGAGCCATTGTGATTGTTATTTGACATGTAAGCATCTGTTTTCTGGCACTACCTCACCAAGTGATACCACACGACCAAACAAAGAAGAGGTACATGTAGGAAGGACGACAAAGATTGAAATAAATAGTCAAATGCAAAGTGAACTGTACTCAACACTAGCATTTTCTTGAGACTACTAAATATGACATTCTTCAAGTTATGATTAGATACTTGGCAAAATGTAACCTGCACATCCTAGTTAATTGGGTTGACGTAATTTATTCTAATAACACATGACCAAGCAATCAAGATTCAACACGTAAATTTCGTGAACTTCCAGAACTATTGTTATGCTCCTCCTTTAAAGCACAAAATGTGTTATATTTTGTTAAAATATCCTAAAACCAGCTATCTAAGCAAACAGATCAAATCTAGGTACTTGTTGGTAATATTAACTTTTGAACGCAGTGGAAAACGAGAAAAACAATCACACACAATACACAAATATTTCTGCCCTTCTAGATCAGTTCATCATTCAAAATTTACAAGAGCTCCCTTACAGGGAAAAATGACTCTAAGAATTAATCAATCAAACAGCAAACCTGAAAATTTCAGTTTGCACGGAAATCGAGGCTGTTTGCCCTCAAATCCGTATGACTACGAAATTCGTATGGACGATGGTACAACCTGCTTTGCTTGGATGTAAGGCTGCTCTTTTCCTTGCTGCTAACTGGCTGCTTGTCCTTGCTGAAGACTGGCTGCCTTCTCCTTGCTGAAATACTGCTGAAATCCTCGCCCATGGCTGAAAATCAGATCTTTGATTTTCTCCTTCACTTACATGACTTGTGAAATGAATGTTCAGTGCGTATCTTTGTCCTTTTCCCTCTCTTTCTTTTATAACTTTGGCATGGCTAAAAACCTAATCTTTAACGGTTAAGATCTAACCTTGAGATCAATGGCCCTCTTTTAATTAAATGATTAAGTGACCCACTTTAGTCACTTTATTTATTAGAAATCACTTTAATAAAAGAATGTTCACTTTTTTAATTAATTAATAAAGTGAACTTCTGAAAAAGCATAGGATACTTTTAATGACAATTTAAATAAGTAAACACCCTCATGGAAATACATGTCTGAGCTTCAAACACCAACACTCTCTTGTAGCGAGGAAGGTATTCTCCACCAGTTCAAGCTTGTCTTGAAACCAGATGAACTTGCCCATCACCAAGGGCTTTGTAAAAATGCCTGCCAACTGCTTCTTTGTAAAAATATATTGGAGTTTGACTGCTCCTCTCAACACCATGTCACGCATGAAGTGGTATTTGATCTCAATGTGCTTTGATATGTCGTGAAACACTGGATTCTTCGAGAGTTTGATACAACTCTGGTTATCGCAGTGGATCATTGTCGGCTCAAGCTTTTGACCAAACAATCCTATGAGTAGCTTGCGAATCCAAATGGCTTCATAACTCGCTAGACTGACTACCATGTACTTTACCTCACCTGAACTCAGTGCTACTGAGGTTTGCTTCCTACTGAACCAATAAATGTCTGCTGACCCCAAACTAAAGCAACGCCTAGAGGTGCTCTTTTGAATTGTATCATTGCCTGCTTGTTCTGAATCTGAGTATCCCTGCAACCTCACACCATTTCCACCAAGGTATTACAATCCATATCCTATCGCGCCCAACAAATATCTAAGCATGTGCTTTGTTGCAACCCAGAGAACCTCCCTCGGTTCCACCATGAACTGGCTTAGGGTGTTAACAACAAAGTTGATGTTTGGTCGAGTGTTGACCAGATACATCAACAAGCCAATCGACTACTTGTACTCTCTAGAGTCTGCCAACTCTGAAACTGAAGAATCAATCTTCTTCAGGTTGGTTACCATCGAAGTGTTCATTGGTATGTTATCCTCCATTTTGAATCTCTTCAAGATCTTTAGAATGTACTTCCCCTGTCAGAGGAAGATCTCGCCTGATTGTTGCAAAACCTCAAGTTCGAGAAAGTAATGCATCACCCCGATATCCTTCATCTCAAATTTTGACGTTAGATCTAACTTGCATCCTGCAATTAGTCTCTCTGCACCTGCCAAAATGAGATTGTCCACATACAACACCAAAATGAGTGGCTTAGACCAACCAACAAGAAGGATAGGTTAGGATTTGCCTCACTCTTGGTGAAGTCTATGCCTTGCAGATAACTGTCAATCCTGGCATACTAGGCCCTGGGTGCCTGTTTGTGTCCATATAATGCTTTCTTGAGCATGCATACATGCGTCTCTTTGTCATGGACCTCAAACCCATGTGGCTGCTCGATTAAACTTCTTCCTCAATGATGTTGTTGAGGAAGGCGGTCTTTAGATCCATCTAATGGATGCTCCATCCCATCTTAGAAGCTATTGAAATAATTGCTCGAATAGAGGAGTATCTGACTACAAGAGCAAAAGTTTCCTTGTAGTCTACTCCCTATTAAGAGAACCCATGAGTCACAAATTTGGCCTTGCATTTCCCCACACTGCCATCTGATGCATGCTTTACCTTGTAAATCCACTTGGAAGTCACAACTGACTTCCCCTTTGGTCTCGACACAATCTCCCAGACATCATTCTTCATGATGGAGTTGTGCTCCTCCACCATGGCATCTCTCCACACTTGTTGCATGGCTGCTTCCTTAAAGCTGGAAGGCTTTGAGTGTATGATGCTGGTCATCAAAGCGGAGGTTTGCTCTCCCTTAAAGTGGTCTTGGGAGGCTCAACATGCTCCTAAGCATCTTGCAAGGTTTACTCCACTCACCTAGGCCTCCTAACTAATGTTGAAGGAGCTAACTGCTCCTGAGGCTATCTCTGCTACTGGAAGTCTCTGCTCTTGGCTCCTCCTTTGGTTCCTCCTCCTGAGTCCCCTCTGCAACTGTTTGTAGGTCTTAAGATTTCCTACATGCCAAGTTCTCCTCGAACTTGACATCTTGGCTTAACATTGTCTTTTGCTGATCTTTCAGGAGGACTATAAGCATTCGAATCCTTGCTGTATCCCACCAAAATGCCCCTCTCACCTAAGGGATGCAACTTTGTCCTCTTTTCCACAGGTATGTGGATGTAGACTGGACAACTAAATATCCCAAGATGTCCTATCTCAGGCTTCTTGCCTGTGAATGCTTCCTCCGGTATCTTATCCTCCAAAACCATGTGTGGGCTCTTGTTCTGCAAGTACACAGTTGTATTGCATGCCTTGGCCTACAAAAACATCAACAAACTCTGATCATGGATCATGGCCTTCACCGCATTGATGATAGACCGACTCTTCCTCTATGCAAACCCATTTTGTTGCGAGTTGTAGGCCACTATCTTCTCTCTCTTGATCCCTCCTCCTTGTAGAAATTTGTGAACTCATTAGAGGTGTATTCACCCTCGTTGTCTGACCTCAACATGTTGATCTTCCTTCCTATCATCTTCTCCACCTAAGCTTTGAAAGCTCTGAAATGACTGAAGACCTCACCTTTGGTCTTCATGAAGTAGATCCAGGTCTTCCTAGAGAAGTCATTAATGAAGGTCACATAGTAATATGCACCCTTTACTAAAGATACTGACATAGGCCCTGCTAAATCAGAATGGATCAGATCCAAAATTCCTTTGGATCAAGTCTCATTGTTGGGGAAAGATACCTTGACATTCTTGCCAAGTGCACACCCTTTGCACACCCCCTACTGGTCCAAACTGAAGTCTGGAAGCCCAATGACCATTTGTCTTAGTAATGGTAGAGTTCTGTGATGGAGATGTACCAACCTCTTGTGCAAAAGCTCGCACATGCTTTCATTGGTGTGCACTAGTGCTTGAGCAGGATGACCTTGAAGTCTACATAGGTTCTCCTCCCGGATTCCAATCCTCACTGTAGTCGTTGGATTGGCTCCCTTTAGGCAATTGAACACTTGCCCCCTCCGAAAGTTAACCTCATAACTTTTGTCCTCCATGACTGAGATGGACAAAAGGTTCTTCTTTAGTCTAAGTACACAGAGTACCTCCGACGCATCAAAGGGCCCTCCTAAATCAAGTTGGAATTGAGTTGTCCCCTGTCCCTTGACTGCATACTTGGCATCATCCCCAAGCTCAATATGGATCCTTGAGCCATCCTCTACAAAACTATTGAATAGCTCTCTAGCCTTCGTCGTGTGGCGAGAGGCGCCATTTCCCAAGTACCAGGTGCTTCTAGCAATGGTGCTGGTATAAAGGCAAGACATGAGTGAAAAGTCACTCTGTAACTTGGAAGTAAGCTCGCTCAATTGTGTCTTTGTTGTCGCTACAACTATCTGCAACTCCCCCTTGCCCTTCTTCCTTTGTGGACATTGAGAAACAAAGTGGCCATTCTTATGACAAATATAACATTTGATCTTTGCTCATATCTCTTCTGCCTGGATTGTTGTCCCTCTCCCTGACTATCACCCTTCTTGATGGAAACTTTCCCTTTGGTCTTCTTTGTCTTGCTGAGCAAGGCCAAGTTTTCATATGTTGCTCCTCCCTGATTGCTGGTCCTGGAATCTTTACGAGTCTCCTCTTGCATGCAGTCATCCCAAAGTCTCTCCCAATTGGGAAGATGTTCTTGAGCACAAATGCCCATGATGAATGGTTCGCATGCCTTTTTGAATCCATGCAGAGCAACATTCACTAGCTTTGCATCTAATACTTCTTCAATAGCAACAAGCTGGTCACGGATCTGTATGATCTTCATAAGGTAGTTGGTCATTGTCGGGGGGGGGGGGGGGTTTATTCTGCACTCATTGAGCTTAGTTTTGAGAATCATTTTCCAACTCATGTTATCACTTTGAAAAAGCAATACTAAGGCATCAACCATCTCATTAGATCTCGGCTTTTCTACAACATGCAGAATCAAATGATCCTTAATAGCTTCAAGGATCACCCTCTATGCCTTTATGTCCTTATCCCACGCTGCCTGCTTAGCTGGGTCTACTACTGCTGGTGTTTGCGTGCTCCTTGAGACTTGTGTTGGAGCTGGAGGGTTGGACATGACTTCCCACATGTCTTGCTCCTTCAAGATCACTAAGATTCTTACCTTGCATGGCAAGAAATTCGAAACCCCATCAAGTCAATCCTCAACTCTCACACTCGTTACCAAATACATCAGTGAGCCCACCAATTGCCTATACGTTGTCGGATCCATAGGGCTTGAATCATAATTTCTTAGCCTCTTCAAATTTGTTATCATAGGGGTTTTCATAGGTTTGCAATCCATCCTATCAAACCTTTTTAACATCTATATCACATATTTTCCTTGAACTAGGTATATCTCATCATGTCCTTGCCAAACTTCAAACCCCAAGTAATAGTTCATCAACCCTAGATCCTTTAGATCAAATTCTGCTGTCAATTGCTTTTTGCATTCTTGAATACGACCTTCCACACCTGTAATGAGAATATCATCCACACATAAAAGAATGGCTCATCCTTGACAACCTTGATATAGAGATTTAGATCAACATAAATCTTCGAGAAGCCCAATCTTTGCAAATATGTGTCCATTCTAATATACAAAGCCCTTGGAGCTTGCTTAAGGCTATAGGCCATAAAGTGCCTTCTTCAACTTGCAGACATGAGTCTCTCTATCATTCACTTCAAATCCCAAGGATTGTTCTATTAAGACTCTTCTTCAATAGTACCATTCAGGAATGCTGTCTTGACATCCATTTGATGGATGTTCCATCCCATCGATGCTGCCAATGAGACCAATGATCATATAGTTGTATACCTAGTTGTATGTGCAAATGTCTCTTCCTAATCAAGGCATTCTTGTTGGGAGAAACCCCTAGCCACAAATCTTGACTTATATTTATCAATGCTTCCATTTGCTGCATGTTTAATCTTGTAGAGCGATTTGGAAGTTACCACAAATTTGTCTTCAGGCCTAGGAATGATTTCTCAAACTCCATTTTCATTATTGATTGATATTCTTCATTCATGGCATCTTTCCATTTTTGATGTTTGACAACCTCTTCAAAGGTGGATGGTTCTACTTCAATTAACTTTGTCATATAGGCTGCATACCCTGAATATCTTTTAGGCTTCTTTTTTTCCCTGAATGTACCCTTGGTTGCTCCATGTCCCTCTGCATCTAGAAGAGTAGACTTTAACCAATTAGGTCTCTTTCTACTTTTGGGGATGGTGACTTGTTCCACAGGTTCACTGGGACCTTCTTCGTGATTTGAATCCTCTTCCTCCCTCCGACATTCTTCAAAGATTGGAATTTCTTCATCCTCAAAGTCAATCGGGAGGTCCTTTGATTTCTTGAATGCAATACTTTCATCAAAGATCACATCTCGCCTTACTTATATTCAATGTCCTTCCTTTATGTAGATCGTATATGCCTTTGAAGTGTTACTACAGCAAACAAGTATTCCCTTCATGCTTGTAGGATCCAACTTCTTTCTCTTATCTTTTGAAATGTGAATGTAGACAGGACAACCAAATATTCAGAGATGGTCTACACTTAGTTTCATCCCAGTGAATGCTTCCTCAGGAGTCATGTTGTCTAGTGATCTGTGAGGCTTTAGATTTTGAATACACACATTAGTTTTTGTTGCTTCACCCCATAAAAATTTAGGCAAGTCTTGATCAGGGTTGCGGGGAAGCTTCACCACCCCCTCGTTCCCGTTTCCGAAACGCGCTCCGTTCGGGAGCGTTCGGAAACGCGCTCCCGAAAACGCTTTCTGAGGGGAGCATTTTCGGGAGCGCATTTCCGAACCTGTTAAAACGTTCCCTGCCTTTTCGGGAGCGTTTCCGGAAGTGCTTGGGAGCGAATGCTCCTTGAGCGCTTCCGGCGTTTAAAAAACGCTTCAGGAGCGTTTTTTAAACACCGGAAGCGGTCGGGGCTTCCCACCGGCGAGCAATTTTTTTTATTGAAAAAATCGATTTGTTTACAAGAGGGAGGGAGGGTCGGAGCGTTTTTTAAATGCCGGAAGCGGTCGGGGAGCATTCGCTCTCGAACGCTCCCCAGAACAAAAAACGCTTCTCGCCGGCGAGAACTTTTTTTTATTGAAAAAATCGATTTGTTTACGAGAGGGAGGGAGTGTCATTTTGTTTTATTGTTTGTTGAGTGAGTGAGAGAGAGCAAGAAGAGCAAGAAGGAGAGAACTGGAGAGCGGAGCTGCAGAAGTGACAAGGAAAGCTGCAAGGCAACAAGAGGATTGCAAGAAAGAGGTAGGTCTTCTAATCTAATTTTGTATTTTCTAGGATGAATTTGTAAGTTGTTTAAAAATGAAAACTTGATTTTTTTTTTGAATGTTGCATTTTATTGTGTTTAAAACTTAAAAAATGAATTGTTTTTTTCCTATGTTGCATTTCCTATTCCCATTTGGCATTTCTCCATTTGTTTTGCAGGCTAGAAACTTGAAACTTGAAACTTGAAACATCATGGCTATATGGCTAGGGATTTTCCTCATGTTGGTTCTTTTCTTTGTAATAATGGTGTTGGAGAGTAGTAGAAGAAAGAGGCAAATCAGAGAAGAGGAGGATGAAGAGGAGGGTTATGGTGGATTTGAAGAAAATCTTGAAGAGGAGGAGGATTATGTTGAGGAGGAAGTGGGGAGTGGAGAACATGAGGACACAGATTCCCCAACTAGACAAGACCAAACTCAGACACCTTTGTGGAAATATGTTCAGAAACAGGAAGGAGGGAAAGGTGGTGGAACCACTAAATTTATTTGCCTCCATTGCAATAAACAATACCATGGTTCATACACCCGTGCGAGAAGGCACCTTTATGGGAAAATGCCAGGGGATGGAGAAAAAAAATATAGGAATCAAAATTTGTACTAGTGTGCTAGCAACATAGAGAGAGAAATATAGAAAGGAAGAGGAGGCTGCCCTACAGAGATCTAATAGATCTAGGGGTTTCATTGGTTCTTATTCAGGCCCAACACGTCATGGACAAACAAGTTCAACTTCCACCCATGCTAGTGGTTTTGGAGGCAGTGGCGCACCTGGATTAAGGCATAGAACCATATCCGATTTCCTGGACGAAAGGTGTAGGAATGATGTGGATTCAAAAGTTTACCGGTTTCTATATGCATGTGGGGTGCCATTCAATGTTCTTTGCTCACCTTATTGGCATGAAATGGTTTCTGCCATTAATGATGCCCCCAAAGGATACAAAAGCCCTGGGTATGACCTTAGTTTTAAAAACTACCATTCGGTCGACTGTGCCCAAGGTCGATCGGAAAATAGATTAGGCTTGCCATCTCGACCAGCACAAGAACGCCGTTGGCCGTTTTTGTACCGCTTCTACTGGCCAAGAACAAACCTACGACCAGTTCGTCTCAGTTAACACTCGCCGAGCCAATTCCGCCGGCCGGTGGGCCCAAAAAATCGATTGTTATGGACTTGAAACCGAATTTAATTCTGTTGTTAGGATTGTTTGAGGTTTTCTAACCCCTCCCCATGTTATTTAACTAACCCAACCCCTCTCAATACCTCACATCTTTCTCATTCAATTTGCTTGAGCATTTGTGAGAGTTTTCTGAAGATTGTGGAGTTGGTTTTGGAGCAGCTTTGAGGAGTCTTTTGGGCAAGCTTTGGAGCAGCTGTGAGGAGCTTATTGGGCAAGCTTTGGAGCAGCATTGAGCTAGAGGAAGTTAGAGGCTAGAGGTATTTATTTTTTCTCTTCTAAATCTGCCTTTGTTTGTTTTATTTATTTAGCAAATCTAGCATTTGCCATTTGCATTTGCATAGTTTTTGGCATTTGCCATTTGGTGAAAGAAATGAACATAGAATGAATAGTTTTTTTTTGTTTTCATGTTCAGATTTAAACATTTTATTTCCAAGTCAAAAACTCAGTCCAAAATGGCCCCTAGAGCAAAAGACTCTGCTTGGGCATATGCTAAAATGGTTGGGGATCAAATGTTTTGCAAATTTTGCAAGAAAAAATTAAGGAGGGTGGAGGGGGCATTCATAGACTGAAACTACATTTGGCTGGTGTTAAAGGCCAAATTACTGCATGTGAAGCACCAAACATTGGGGAAATTAGGAAGCAATTGAAAGAACAATTTGACAAGTTTGAGCAAGAGAAAAATAGGCAAAAAGAAATACAGGCTGAAATTGGGAGGAAGAGGAATCTACAACATATGATGGCTGCCAACTCAAGTTTTGAATCTTTTGATTATGAGGGTTCCTCATCTATCCCTTCCACTGATGCATCAAAAAACCCCTTTCGCTATGTTCCTCCCTCTAAGGAGTCTATTTCTGACAAGGGTAAGGGTGCAATGAGAAATAAGGGTACTATTAAAAGTTTTTTTGTGCCCTCATCTCCCTCTGATAGTGCAACTGCATATGGTCCTAGTCCTCCAACTGTGTAGCCCACTTTAGATGCTCATTGGAAAAAAGAATTGAGAGATGTTGCTTGTGAGTACATTGCTAGATGGTGGTATGATGCCGATATTCCCTTCAATGCTACTCGTTCACCATATTATGAACCTATTTTTGATGCCATATATGCTGCTGGAAAGGGCTTCAAACCTCCTACTATGCATGAGTTAAGAGGATCTTTTTTGCAAAGAGAGATTTCAAACATTGATGATTATTTGAAAGAGTTCAAAAACTCATGGGCACGTACAGGATGTACCATCATGTCAGATGGATGGACTGATCAGAGGAACCGTACCATCATAAAATTTCTTGTCTTTTGCCCACGGGGAACCATGTTTCTAAGATCAGTTGATGCATCTGATAGGGTGAAATATGCACAGTTGTTGTTACAGCTTTTGGATGAGGTTGTTGAAGAGGTGGGGTGGCAAATGTTGTTCAAATCATCACAGACAATGCCTCTAACTATGTTCTTGTTGGTAAATTGTTAGAGGAAAAACACCCAACCATCTTTTGGACCCCATGTGCTGCACATTGCATAGACCTCATGCTTGAGGATATTGGCAAAATAGATTGGATCAAGAACACTATAGAGCATGCCAAATGCATCACAAAATATATTTACAATCACTCATGGATTCTGAGTCTGATGAGGAAATACACAGGGGGCAAGGAACTTATTAGGCCTACCATCACTAGATTTGCAACACATTTTTTGACATTGCAATCTATGTTTGCCCAACATAGAAACTTGCAAAAGATGTTTTCTAGTGATGAATGGAATGAATGTCAGTGGTCTAGCAAACATGATGGCAAAGATGTGAAAAGGAAAGTCATTGAAGAAATATTTTGGAAAAAGGCAGCAGAGATTGTGAAACTTGCTAAGCCATTGGTTAAGGTGTTGCGCTTGGTGGATGGGGAAAGATTGGCTATGGGCTTCATTTATGAGGCTATGGATCAAGCAAAAGAGCAGATAAGGGCAGCATGCAAGGACAGAGTGGCTAAGTATGGGCCCATTTGGGAAATCATTGATCAGAGATGGAACAATCAACTCCATCGCCCAATACATGCAGCTGGGTATTTTTTGAACCCAAGGTATCATTATAAAGCTCAGGAAACAGGAGCTTTGACTGGGGAGGTTAGAGATGGATTGATTGACTGCATTGATCGCATGATCCCCATAGAGAGTGAGCAGTTGAAGATACACAAGCAGATCACTATGTTCAGCCATGCCACTGGTACCTTTGGCAAGAACCTTGCAAGGATTGCAAGGGAATCAGATGAGCCAAGTAAACAAAGAATTTCAATTTTCAAATTTATATTTTATAATTTATTATTTTGTATAATTGTTTATAAAATTATAATTTCAATTTCAAAGTTGGATATAAATTGTTGAGCTAACTGAAACTCATTTTTTGCAGCACAATGGTGGGAGGCATTTGGTAGCCACTGTCTTGAATTGCAGAGGTTTGCAATCCGCATTTTGAGTCAAACTTGCAGTGCTTCTGGGTGTGAGCGCAATTGGTCTGTCTTTGAGAGGATTCACACAAAGAAGAGAAACCGTTTGGAGCAAAAACGGTTAAATGATCTAGTGTTTGTCCAGTACAACCTCCGACTAAGACGGAACCAATTGCTGAACAAAAGACCTGATTCAGATCCCATTGTGTTGGAGGATATCGATCCAACATCAGATTGGGTAGTGGAGTCTTGTCCACCAGAGTTTGACATAGATGGGGGGATTGACTTCGATTTAGTGATGGAGGATACTATGCTCAATGTAGATCCACTAGTAGCAGACCCAGTCCTAAGCCATCCAGTTGCAAGTGCAGGCACTTCCTCTAGCCAACCACGATGAAGACGCATAGCTCGTCTATCTGATTCTCAAGGTGGTAAGGGCAAGGGTATAGTTCCAGTCGAGGATGTTGATTCAGAGGAGGAGGCGGAGCGAGTGTCTTCCCCCTCTGGTTCAGAGTTTGAGGAAGAGGACATTGGCTTGTCACAGTCAGATGACTAGCAATAGTTACTAGTGACTATTCATGTTTTGTTGTAGAGGCCATTTAGAGCCTCCTTAGTTATGTTTTTTGTTTTGATCTCTATATCATCATCATGTATTGGTCTTTGGACAGTGCACTGGGTGCAATTTTGATATAATGGATATATTCATGAGCCTACTTTGATCATATGTTGTCTTTTGTCTATATTGTAATGCTTTGTGTTTGGAAACATGAATAAAAATCTTTAAATTTATGTTTTTGTACAAAAAAATTAATATTTAATGTATTAATTACAAAAACCGAGTCATTGAAACCGAGTCGACCGAGTCATTACCGAGTCATTACCTTGGCTTGGTAGCTGACCGATTCCGTTTTTTAAAACTATGGGTATCACAAGGCCAGAACCGTGGGTCTTGATCATGAAAAAGCTAAAATAAACCATTCTTTGGCTAGAATGACAAATTCGTGGAATGAGCATGGGGTGTCCATTGTCTCTGATGGATGGACTAATGTAAAAGGAAAGCCATTGATAAGTGTTTTGGCTGTGTCGATTAGTGGTGCAATCTTCCTGTTAGCATATGATTATTCAGACAAATTCAAAACCGGCATTAACATTGCAGAACCATTACTTGATATAATTGAAAATACCGGGCCATATAATGTCATACAGGTCATCACTGATAATGCTGCTAACTGTAAGGCAGTGGGAGCAATTATTGAGGATAAATACCCCAAGATATTTTGGTCTGGGTGTTTGGTTCACACAATGAACCTTTTGATGCATGATATCATCAAAAACAAACAACCTCAATTCAAATGGCTTGGTGATTTGTACAAGAGAGGTAAAAAAAATGATAAAATTTATTACAAATCATAGCAATACCCATGGGCTTTTCCGTACTCACTCCAAATTGGAGTTGTTGAAGATAGCAAAGACTAGATTTGCTAGCTATTACCTCACCTTCAGGCGCCTTTTGAAGGTAAGAGAGTCATTGGCCGCAATGGTATCAAGCCCACACTGGCAGGTATTAAAGGACAGGGCAGCGACAATAGTTGACAGGCAAGGTTTTGAACATGTGGAGGAGACCGCCCTTGACCCTTTGTTTTGGGCACGTGTGAGGGAAATTTTAAACTTCACCAAGCCCATTTATCACATGATTTGTTTTTCAGATACAGATAAACCAGTGATTGGGGAGGTTTATGAGCAGATGGATAGCATGTTGGGCCAAATAAAAGATGTTGTTAAGGATAATGATCCCAACTTGTATGCTATGATTCATGATTGTGTGTGTGCACGGTGGAATAAACTCAATGTTCCACTACATGCCTTGGCATATATCCTTATGCCAAAATATTACTCTCCATCTTGGTTGGGCCAACCTGCACCTGGAGGTGGGGTTAGGATCAAACCTCACACAGATCCAAAGGTACAAGAGGGGTACATGAAGGCATTAGACAAGTTGGTACCTGACAGAGAGGAGTGTGCTAGATTGCGCCTTGAATTAGGCAAATACTTCAGTTGCACTGCTAACTTTGGCAAAAGTCCCATGCCGCCATATGCTTCCCACCATGTGAGAGCATCAAATCTGTCTCTATCTTCCATTGCATG
Source organism: Pinus albicaulis (assembly GCA_034641835.2). Taxonomy (NCBI): domain Eukaryota; kingdom Viridiplantae; phylum Streptophyta; class Pinopsida; order Pinales; family Pinaceae; genus Pinus; species Pinus albicaulis. The sequence continues at coordinate 1,609,327,221 of CM076584.1, read as the reverse complement.
GAAAGAACGACGGCATGGGACTTTTGCCAAAGTTGGCAAAAAAAGTTCTCTCACAGGTTGGGAACACTTCTTCTGTAGAGAGGTGTTGGAGCACCTATAGCTTCATACATAATGTGAGAAGAAACAGGTTGAATGAAAATCGAGCTGAAAGCTTGGTTTAGGTGCATTACAACTTGAGGTTGTTGAGCCATTACTGTGAGCAGGCAAATGAGGATCAATCATACAGAGTCTAGGACAACAACCCAGAGGATGATAATTTGGAGGACGACATGGTACATATGGAAGAATTGGAAGCATAACTTTTTAGGGATGATGATGAAGCATCAGCAGCACCGCCACACACAGGGCCAGTCCCACCATCTACTGGTAGTAGTGCGGGTGCGAGTGCGAGTGCCAGTGCCAGTTCTCCATATCAAACTATTGTTCCTTTGCAGATTCAGCCTCCACCTTCTAGTCATGGTTGTGGTACTCCTGAGAGTACTAGAAGAACACCATTTCCTCGTGGCTCGCACAAATTAGACATTTCTCGTGGGCGTGGCAAGGAGCCAGCCAGTAGATAAAATAGATTTGTTGTTTACTAGTCTTTTCTATTTTCTAGTAGTTTTTATCTTTTATAACTGTTGACAGTTGAACAATTGAAACTTGACTCTTTCATATATTTAATGACAATTTAAGTTTGAAGTTTGAATTTGAAAGGTGAAACTTTGAAGTTGGCATTTATAAGTTTACTGTTTACAAGTCATTATGAATTATGAATATGATGCTTCATGAAAGTTATATGGTGATCAATGAATCAACGATGATAAATGTTATATAATATCAATGATGATAAATGTTATATATTGAATTTTGAAATCAATGAATCAATGATAATAAATGTTATATATCAATGATGATAAATGTATATTGAATTTTGAAATCAATGAATCAATGATGATAAATGTTAGATATTGAAATTTGAAATCAATGATGATAAATGTTATAAACTTATATATCAATGATGATAAATGTTATATATTGAATTTTGAAAGCTTGAAACCTTCAAAGTGATGATTCGCGAGACTCAAGAGTCAATATGTTGTATACTTCCAACTTGTGGGCGTGGTTGATGAAGATTATAACTTCTAGATGATTGATGTTATATGATTCAATCTATGTTTTTATGTTTTTTATGTCTAATTCATCATTATACATGTTTTTGTTGACATATATGCATCAAAATATAAAAAATATAAATATATATCTATATATATATATATATATATATATATATATATATAAATGCTCCCCGAAATGCTCCGGACCGGAAGCTTCTAAAAATGGCTCTCCCACTCCTGCTCCCGCTCCCGCTCCCCGTTTTCGCTCCCGCTCCCAAGTAACCTTGGTCTTGATCATGTGACATGTCTCTAACACTTTCCTCAATCGAGTGATTCTTTCGTTTTTCTACTCCATTTTGCTCTCGATTATAAGGGACAATCAACTCCCTCTTAATTCCAATCTCCTTGCAGAAAGCAATGACCCCCTTTGAAGTGTATTCTCCTACATTGTCAGATCTTAGTACCTTTATCCTCCTTTCTGTAAGATTCTTTACTTCAACTTTGAATTCTTGAATTTTGTCGAATACTTCATCCTTGGACTTTAGCAAATAGATCCAAGTTTTCCTTGAGTGGTCATCAATGAACGTTACATAATATAGATGACCTCCAAGAGACTTTGTAGACATAGGACCACAAACATCAGAGTGAATGAGATCTACTATATCTTTTGATCTTGACGCTGCTTCTTAACATTTTTACCTAATGCACATCCCTTGCACACTCCTTCATGATCTTCCTTAAGTTTAGGGATGACATTCACCATTGAATTTAGAGTTGGTAAGATTTTGTAGTGAAGGTGTCCAAACCTTCTATGCCAAAGTTCACATTGAATAACTTCAATGTGAATCAACCTTGAGAGAGAGGTGTTAGAACTTTGTAGAGTCTTCCTTTACGATCCCAATGACTTTTGCATTGTTGATGCAAGAGCTTTTATCCCATACGACAACCTTTCCATCTATAAAATCGACCCTATCTCCCTTATCATATAGACATGAGATGAAAGGTAAATTCTTTTGCAAACCTGGTACAAATAGAATGTTATTGAGATGAATGTATCCTCCATTCTCCATCTCTAGGGAAGTTGATCTAATTCCTCTTACAGCGTAGCTCTTCTTGCTACCAAGTTCAACATGGTACAAAGATTTTCCTCTTGATAAGGTCTTTAGTTGTTTGTGCTCACCTGTCACATATCTTGATGCTCCACTGTTGATTGCCCAAATATTTTCATCTTCAAACATACCTGTAAGTGCTGAAAATAACCCTTTGCCTTTGTAGAAGTTTTGGTCATACGATTCTTGATGGAATATAGGAAATTCCAAAATGGCTTGATACCTTTCTTGAGATGACTTACCACCATAGAACACTACTTCAAATATTTCTTCAAGGATGTAGTGATCTTCAACATGCCCTTAGTCGACCTTAACTCTAATACCATGTTAAGAAATCTAAAGGGCTTCATCTAGGATGATTTCTCTTAAACATAATAACTGCTTGTGATGTATTTTTATTTTTCTTGATTATTAGGTTCTTCTCTTATTATTTTGTTGTTCTTATCATCAAACAACTACCAAAACAAGAAGATTAACTGCACACAAGAACACATGATGTAGGCTGCAAGCCAGGGCCAAAACCTCTCCACTTGAGAGGAAAGCCCACAAATCTCTTCTTTTCTTATAGATTCTTCAAATGACGAATTCCAAGACCTCTAGACCAAGGACAATACCCTTTCAAGACCAAGTCAGACCTTTTGGATGATGTGCTTCCTCTGTCCAAGTCAAACTCAGTCAAATATGTTCCAGCTGCACAACTTCGATTTCCAGTTACAAAATTTCGAACTCCACTACAGGTCTGAAATTTTTGGCCCCTGCAACAGTTGCAGCTTCCACACGTGTGAGCAATTTCAGGGCTTCCAAGGCTTCCTTTGACCTTCGCTTGGGTTCCTCCTTCTTCTAGGGCTTTTAGGTGACCTAATAGTCCTCCCTTTGACCTTCTTTTTGCAATTTCCTCAAGTTCAACCTTTCAGCTGCAAATCCCTAGCCTTCCTTTCGCACGTGAGAGAGAGAGAGAGAGAGAGAAATAACCCAAACGATTTGTTCTTCGTCCTTCTATCCTTCTTTGGCTTCTTCTTCGAGTTGTTGATGAGAAGTGAGTGAATGTCCATAGAAGGTCAGGTTCCCTCCTATATATAGGCTTCCAAAGAGGACAACATGCCCTAATGAGGCTGACTTCTTCGCTGCTAGGTCGACTTGGTCTTGGAGGGTATTTTGACACTTTTAAATACAAAAATAATTCTTTTTACATGTTACAATGTTCCCGACGGGGTCTTCTTCATATGTGTTAATTTTGGATTAAGGAGTGTAAAAGTCTAGATTAACAGGAAAATGTATATATTATTATTGATAAAAGATGAGATGATAACAATGGGGAATGACCAAGGCTTTAAATACAGCCTTATGTGCCCCTTGGTGAAGGGGCATGATCTTTGATCATGCCCTTTTGCTTAATAAACCTAAGACAACTACATTAAATAATAATTAATAAATTATATATAACATTGCCCCTCTCTTAAAAGATGCTTTGTCCTCAAAGCATATGTAACGACGGATGTAGTTGACAAAACGCTTCAGTTTCCCAAGAGGCTTCTTGGTCGGGCAAATCCTTCCACTTGATTAAGTATTCCGTGATAACATGAGATCGTAGCTTCTTTTCTCGGGTAGATAGGATACTTTTGGGCTCCAAAATGATCCTTCCTTCATCATCTAAAAATGGAAGTGACGTTTGGGCTGATTGATGGTCACCAAGTGCCTTTTTTAAGCATGACACATGGAAGACGTTGTGAACACGACTTGTATCTGGAAGGCTCAAACCATAAGCGTCTTGACTGATCTTTTTGTTGATTTGATACGGGCCATAGAACTTTGGGGCTAATTTATGTTACCCTTTTTGTTTCAGGGACAATTGCTTGTATGGCTGGAGCTTGACAAACACCCAGTCTCCAACTTCAAATGATCTCTCAGTTCTATTTTCGGTTAGCCTGTTGCTTCATATGGTTTCGTGCAATATTCAGATTTTCTTTTAGGACTTGGACGACCTTTTGGTTTTCTTCTAGCTAGTTTTTAACCGCAGGTAGGTTTGACTGGATTGAAGCGAGATCTTTCCATTTCGGGGGCTCGTATCCATTCAACGCTTGGAATGGAGTCATTTTTGTCGATGTATGGTAAGTAGAATTATACCACCATTCAGCGAGATGCAACCATTGAACCCACTTATTTTGTTTTTCTGTAGCATAAAAACATAGGTAAGCTTCCAAACATTTATTGACAACCTCTGTTTGTCCATGTGTTTGTGGGTGGTAAGATGAGCTCATGTTTAGGTAGGTTCCTATATGGTTGATGAACAATTCTTTCCAAAAATTTCCCTTAAATTTGGCATCTCTGTCTCTCACAATGACTTTCGAGAATCCGTGTAGTTTATAAATATGTTTGCAGAATATCTCAGAAATTTGCTTTGCAAAGTCTGTTTTCTTTATAGCAATAAAGTGAGCATATTTAGTGAGTCTATCGACTACTACAAAGATCTTATCCTTTCCATCAGATATAGGTAACCCTTCAATAAAATCCATTGATATTTCTTCCCATTTCTGATTCGGGATATTTAAGGGATGAAGTAACCCTTGTGTCATAATATTTTCACTCTTATTTCTTTGACATTTGTCACATTCTGCTACATATTTTTGAATATAGTGACTCGTACCCTTCCAAAAGAATGAATGACGCGCATTGTAGTAGGTTTTAAAATATCCTACATGCCCGGATGACATGGAATCATGTGATTCCTTGAGTATTTTTGATATAAACTTGGAGTTGGAGTTTAGATAAATTCTTCTTTTGTACCATAAGATATCGTTCTTCCATTTGGTATCAGAGTGGTTCGGTTGTGACTGCCTTCCGCTGCTGCTGGCTGCCTTCAGCTGTTACAAGCGGTGTTGTTGCCGCGTTCAACGTTCCTTGAAATCGCTGCCGCTCGATGTCTTCATCAATGTGGATGGCTGGTTTCAACAAAAAGTTGATCGATCTTGAGGATAAGGTTACATGACAGTTTGAAGACATCAAAAAACTTCAAGACACGACAAATCGGATAGAAAGACAAATTTGGCAAAACCATAGCGAGTCCACAGACAATCATAACAAAGCAATGCAAAAGTTAAACGCTATTTGCGACAAGATAAATCTAATGCAAGAACCAATATTCCCGAATATTGGACATAATCAATAGAACAATTCAGCGAATTCAGAGAATTCAGAAGATAATCATGAAGAATCACTACATTCTGCAGAAGATCAAGTTATGAAAATTTCAAATTATGATGAAGGTGATCTTAAAAATAAAATTAAACCTGCTAGCCAGGAAACAGTTGAAGAAGCTGAAAAATATGATGAACGTGAAATTAATCACATGACTGGCCCCATAAAGGATGTGAATAAACAAAAGCAATTTGAAATTTTTATAGGTGGTCTTGATAAAGAATTTGATGGTGAAGATGACATTGACATGGCTGTAGATAGTGAATTGATAAATTGTGAGGGTGAAATCAAATTACCTAAAGGGAAAATAACCATTTCTCCAGAACATGGTAAAAGAGGAGATAGTCATAGTTCGATTGGTTGTTCAAGGATCCAATGGTGCACCTATGGAGGAAAGCAATCCATCAAAGGAGAGTCCAATTGGCAAGACTCTACAAAAATATGAAAAGATGCCTAAAAATATTTCTAAACATGGTCGTGATAGTAATCAAAGTCAAATAGGATCTGAAAAGTATAGCTCAAGACAGGATAACAGGGTTTGAGCAAAAAAGAAGGATGAGTTGGATTCAGATATGAGAAGAAATCGAGATGTCACCTTATCTCATTCCCTCATTGAATCTCATGTTATACCTGAAATTACATCTAATAGAAAATATCTTGAGACACGACAAGTTGCAAAAGTGATGAACAAAGCAAGGTTTACAAGTGCTAACTCTGAAAGGGCTTTTGAACATGCAACCCTTGTGGGAAGGTCTACCCATGATGAAGATACCTTCAGGGGACAGGCTTCTACAAGGGCTCAGACTGCTTTTGATAAAAAATTGGATGATGCTGAAAGTTTTGATCAACATCTTGATGGACAACAGTCATATCAAAGGCCCTTTAATTCTAATTCAAGAATGAAGGTTCCAGATGTTATGCAGGGGTCAAAGAGCTCTAGTATGGAAGACAAAAAATCAATATCTGAAATGACTCTCAAGGCTGCAACACCCACATCGATTGGAACTCTCATGAATTCAAGAGACAAACGAGAAAAAAAGGCAGATAGAGCAACTACAGTACAAAAGGACTTGGTTTTTAAAGATACTATTGAAGGGAGAAAATTTGTTGCAAATACCATAGGCACATATGCAAATAAAAATTTATAGTTCAATGAACATAATTTCTCTACAGGAGTAGGAAGAAAATCTGGTAACACGTTTCAGAGCAACAACCTTCAAATATGTTACACATATTTTTTCAGATTTCGTTTCATTAAAATGGCAGGTGATGAAGCATTGCCTACAGGTATGCATGATCCAGCGTGGTTGAATCTAAGAGGAAGTCTATTCAAACAAATCGACCTTTAAAACCTATCCGACAATGAGCACAACCATTCTCAAAACTCCGGTATTGGCAAAGTACAGTTCAACATAAACTATATTCAGCGCACTTGGTTGCAGCAACGTCTCGATCAAATCGGATTCCATGACCACACTGCCGTCCTGACCCATTTTCCACTACAGAGCTAGCAAAACAATTGTCGTGCAAACATCTTTATCTTTCAAAGTGCATTCTCCTATGGGTTTGTCGTAAAAATTCATGGCCAATCGGCAGACTTTCAAACGCCGTCGTTCTCTCTACACAGACTCACTAGATTCTCGACTCTTGTCTCGGTATGTTATCCCCTACCATTTGCGCTAATTCATAAACATAGGTTGACATTGTCGTGTCGACCACCGGTGCCAGCGGGCTTGTCGACCCTCCCTCGAGGTTGTCCGCTACCTATTCGTCGACTGTGGCTCGAAATAAATGTACCGTCGGTCAAACGCTGTGGTCAAGTCAAACGTTGTGGTCACCGACCGATTGGAAATTCATAGTTCCATTAAAACTTAAAATTATATAACATATAGTTTCAAATTAATTAATTAATTTATAAAATTTAATTATTAAAATAATAATTAATATATATATATATATATATGAACTCAGGCCCAAAGTTAAACAACCGCTCAATTTGTCGACAATCACCTTCGTTGATCAAACGTCATCGTTGGTCAAACGTTGTATCGAATTGATCCGTTCACCGTTGCGCTATCGTCTCAATAGTGGAGCCATATATAGTTTAACTATTTTGTGAAAGTTATAATTATATAACTGCATCATATAGTTAATTTAATATATATATTATTTAAAAAAAAAAAAATCCTAACGAAAAATCAAAACATGGACAATGTACAAGAGAATCATACAAAGAAGGTGCGAATGACATCGAGTCTCATATGCTGAGGTGACAACCGCAAAATGAAGAAAATTGTCAGTAGTATAGCTTTGAGGACAAAGCTTTCGAAGGAAGGGGCAATGTTATGAATATAATTCATAACTAATAGAAGAAATAAGTGTAAATTATAATCAAATGATGATTATTTTAAATAGTAGTTAGTTAAGTGAAAAAGCATGTCTAAAAGACATGCCTAGTCATGAAAGGCCACTTGCTTAGGTATATAAGCAAGGCCTATTTTTTGTCGATGCCCCCATTACCTCAAGTCCTATTCTAGCATTTCCATTTTGTTGGTTGATTTCAGATTCCTCTCCATCCAAAAATCTGGCCAATCCATCAAGAAATACAGAATTAACTTGTTCCATTTGCTCCTCATCATGGAAGGGTCAGCAATTGCAACCTGTTTTTTTGTATTAATTGTTTGAAAGGCTTTCATTTTTGGTTTCATGACAATATTATGATCAAGTTTGTCTTTTCCATTAAATGTAATTCTTTGTTCATTGTTCTCATCATTTTGATCATGGTTTTCTTCCTCCTTTCTTTCATAATCCACTTTTTCCTTCTCAAACATGTCATCTATATAATTATCTTCATATGAATCTGAAATTTTCATAACTTGATCTTCTGCAGAATGTAGTGATTCTTCATGATTATCTTTTGAATTCTCTGAATCGGCTGAATTGTTTTGTTGATTATGTCCAATATTCGGGAATATTTGTTCTTCCGTCAGATTTATCTTGTCACAAATGGCGATTAACTTCTGCATTGCTTTTTTATGATTGTCTGTGGACTCGTTATGGTGTTGCCAAATTTGTCTTTCTATCCGATTTGTCATGTCATGAAGTTTTTTGATGTCTTTGGAATGCCTTGTAACCTTATCCTCAAGATCGATCAACCTTTTGTTGAAATCAGCCATCGACATTGATGAAAACATCGAGTGGCAGCGATTTCAAGGAATGCTGAATGCGGCAACAGCACCACAGTGGCGGCAACAACACCACTTGTAACAACTGAAGGCAGCTAGCAGCAGCAGAAGGCAGTCACAACACGAACTGTCTCTGATACCAAATGGAGTGTAAAAGTCCAGGTTAACATGAAAATGTATATATTATTATTGATAAAAGATGAGATGATTACAATGGGGAATGACCAAGGCTTTAAATACAACCTTATGGTGTCCCTTGGTGAAGGGGCATGATCTTTGATCATGCCCTTATGCTTAATAAACCTAAGACAACTACATTAAATAATAATTAATTTATTATACATAACAGATTAACATGTTCTTTGCATAGGTTAGACATTTAATTCAACCTTGTGCCCATTAAATCACATCAAACTTTAACTAACGAAAGAAGATGAACAAGATGTGTTGAAGATAAACCAAGACAGAGGAACACGAGAATATGGCTCAAGCCAGGGAAAAACCCCAAGATGGGGAAAACCCTTGATCAAATATTCTTATTATTAATATCAAATGTTCAACAGAGAGAGAGTACAATAATTTAGAGTCAAAAGACTTGCCATTAATAAAATCCAGAGTCACTGCTCTTAGTTCCAATAAATACTGTAGATCAGGCACTCTGTCCATAAAGGTCAAATTGTACAAATGAAGGAAGTGGGTCAAGTTAGGGCTCATCGCTGTCTTGCACAGCAGGTCCAGAAATCCTCCTTTCTACTACGACCTTCCTTGCCTTACTAGAGGCTGCCCTTCCAAGGCCCGAAGAGCTGGCCTATGATCAAAACAGATGCATCATATACTTGATTTCAACGACCCATCCTGAAACAACATACCATCAACTAGACTGCGATCACGCCTTCAAACCAACCATTGTTCTTAAACCAAGATATAGCCTTACGACTTCCTCCAATCTGTGGTACAAGGGCTCAGACCTTTTGCGCTTCCATGAACAGATTTGCAGCTATCCCAAGGCTACTTCCCATATAGAACTTGGATCCTGGAGAGAGGCAGAGTCTGCTAGTCCTCAAACAAGCCTTAACTTATGCGGCTCTCTAGCTGGATGACTGCGACCATTAACAACCTTAGAGATGATCCAAAATAGACTTGTGTCTCGGCCAAGATGCATAAGGAAACCCAAAAACAGAACCCTCCTTTGACCTGCTCCAAGAACGTGGCAACCTTAGACTATCTCCCAGAAATTCCCATATCAAATGAGGGAGAATTCTCCTCTATATATATAATTCGACGAGGGATGAAGAGATGTGACCCTTGGGCTTATTGAGCCGAGATATAGGAGAGGCTGACGCTGTTAAATTTCGAGTGGAAGAATAAAGTCGAAAACAGGAATTCAATCCTACAATTATCTTCCCCATAGGAGTTGACAAAGTGGAATTTGGTCCTAGTTGCCAATTTTAACAATATGACAATGACTCTATTGATTTCTTAACACTAGGACAAACCCTAGAAGTACTCAATGGATGCTTGACCTCTAAATATAAAGACCTTGAGCATGAAACCCATGTTACAAAAATAACAATAATAAATTTTCTTTTCTTTTCACAATATACAAGAATCAAAAGTACATTTCATATTTATGAAGATCGAACCTAGTTACACATTTCGACATAAACATCCCAAGAATAGTCCTAAAACATTTGCGACACTTGCATGAAAATGTGTTGCCTCATTGAATTTCAATTAGGTGAAAGATCCAAGTACACCTGTTACAATAGTGGAACATTAAGTCACTTCTTGAAGCACTAGTTCCAGTAGTGGAACATTAAGTCACTTCTTGCTTCTCTAAAGAATAGTTAAGCCTCCAAGTAGAGAAGCCAAGATTGGCTCTCCAAAGCTTAAGCCTCCAAAATCCTTTTGCTTGAGTTATGAGGGTGCTTTTATAACAAGAGGAATGACCTTTAGGCTTTCACATCATGACTCTTGAGTTAACCCTCATGACTCTTGGATTTCTATCGTGTCCTTTAGACTTCTAAACAACTCTTAACTTCTAAATGACTTTTTGACTATCTAAATGACCTTTGGACTTCTACTAAAGAGATTTTTGTCCATATATGACTAAGTGAACTTTCATATTCCACATATGATTCCTTGACTTCCACACATTACATTTTGTCCTTTTCTTGAGAATACATCATTATGTTTCACATGATGATGTGGCATGACACATGGACACACATTGACCATTATGATGACATTCGTACAAGTCACAACTTGACAATGATGACATGGAATTCATGATGAGGTGGCAATGCCAAGCTGCCTTGTTGCTTCATCTTGCATTATTGATGGTAGATATGATCTATGCTTCATCTTCATGAAAGATCTACTTTGTTCTTGAGCTTCGCCCTCGAAAGGGTCTTTGATCAACACCGAAATCCTCTGAGTCATCATGCAATGTCTTCTTTCTGTCTTGGTCCACGATCTGCTTCATGTCTCCATGATAACTCTCATTTGTTCTTCTCTGCAAGTGTTTCTTTATGCTTTCTCCTTGCTATTTGCTTTGAGCATTACCTTGTCATGCTAGGAAGGTACTCTTGCCAATGAAAATCATTGATGAAAAAGCGAAATCAATCTTAAAAACATCTATTCTATCACTACATAGCTCATGGAATGATCAACTCATGATAGACCTATGAGAGGGTTAAAAGGAGGAGGCTTGATTAGGAGGGCGCAATAAAACTCATTAGTGGCTTAGGAAGGCTCCACTGTTCATTTTTACTGCTCCATGCACTACAAAGAGGAGCTCTCCTTGGTCTAGCGCAGTGGGGAAACTTGAGGGACAAGGTGGGAAGGCTTGTTGCTAAAGATGCGTTGCCATGCGCCCTAGAAGGAAAGAGATGAAGACTTGGAAAGCGCAGTTTGACTGGTCAAAGGCTGGGAGGAGGCATCCTCGAGCCTTCCTACTATGCCATGTGCTCAAGAGGAAGGGTATAAGCAAGGCTTGAGCACAAAGCGCATAGGCGAAGAGGGAAGGATGAAGGCTTTAGGCTTCAAGATTGCGCCATGCGCTCAAAGGGAGAGGAGGCCTTTAGGAAAGCGTAGTTTGATTGGTCAAAGGCTCATTGTCTCCTCAGACTCCACCATGCATTGAGGGAGACTTGTCAAGGAAGAGGATTGAGCGCATTGGGAAGAGGGAAGGGTGAAGGCTTCCGTCTTCAATACTGCGCCATGTGCCCTAAGGGAGAGAAGGCTTGAAAGGTAAAGCAATTTTCTTCAACTAGGGGTCACTGTTGGTTTGGAATGTGCTTTTCCTTCTAGGTTAGCGCAGTTTGACTCAACAGTGGGTGCTTGGCCTTTTGGAATTCACTTTTCATTGAGGGAGGCCATAGGAAGGAAGCCGCTTTGCCTACGATTATTTTCACTACACTGGGAGGATAGGAGGGTCATTGTAATACACTTTTTTTCTTTGGAAGAGGGTGGAAGAGGTCCATGTTGTTAGTTAGGAGTGCTCTATGTGTCATGCAAGGCAGAAGTAACCAAAACTCAATGTAGTGAGTTAGTATAAGCAAGAGGCATTAGGTGACTGCCCTTAGGAGGTTCACAATGTGCAGTAGATTTGAGATGATCTTCATGAGGACTTAGTGCACCAATATTGGTGATTAGGATTGCATCATTGGGGCCCATGAATAGGTTAAACTCCTCACTTGGTAGGAGGGCTAATGCCTTCACAACTTGCACTGGGCTGAAGGACCAAGAAGGGCTCCAAAATGGCTTGTGAGACCAACAAAGTAAAAGAGAGAAATGCATCCGAACACAACTCAAACATGGATCACACACATAAAACCATTAATACAAGCCATAAGGATACACATGACTCATGGATAACAATCACACCTCAAAACGACACTTATTTCTTAGTGTGACAGTTGAAATGACACATTACGACACTTAGAGCAAGCTGCACAAGTTATGGAAGAAGTGACGACTGTGACCAAAAGGTGCTATAAGCTGTAGGAATGTGTCTAGCGCATATTCTAATGATATGTAAGACCATCTCATGCTGAAGAACGCGCTAGAACTAACTTTGGAAAGGTGCGACACACGCATGAGTGAAAACAATAAAAGTGACACCTACGACAAGAGGAAAACATGAAGACGATACTTGCAAAATGCGAATGATCTTGAAAGCGACACATGCTAGAGTGAAGATAACAAAAACGACACTTATTAAAGTGAAAGTGGGCAAAAGCGACAACTGCGAATGTAAAAGCGACACTTGTGAAGGCGACGGTGCACAAAAGAAACAATTGAGAAAACTCACCTAAATAAAAGTACAAATGCAACCAAAGTGAGGGTGTCAAGGAAAGTGCGCACTGACTTTTGGCATGAGCTGAACATCGCATAGATACTGTCTTGATGGACGATGTTGTGCCTGTTTAAGCTAACGTAAAGGAAGTGTGCTTATGAACTCATTGAAGTTTGAGCATGTGTGTGGAAATGACTTGACAGTTAAAACTAGGAAGAAGACTTAAAACCTTTAGAAAGCTTCAATCGACCATGGAGTAAGCATAAGGTGACAGACTGTAAGATCCTCAATAGGCTGCAAAATTCAAGTGTAAGCAAAATTTTGGAGGGTGTTGATCGTAGTGTCAACACTTGGTGACACACTGGTAGAACTCCAAATTCTCTATTTAGGTTTAATTCTCTAAGTGCAAGGTGTCAGTTTTTCAGGAAGTATTGATTCATCTTGCGGATTACCTAGGATTCCTTACTTAACCTGGTTAGAGATATAGTCCCCTCCATTCCCTTACTCGGTTGAACACATATCAAGGCTTGCCAAATCTAAATTGTTTCAATCTAGGAAAGGGTAATATATAACTGCGAGTTTAAGATAATCAGAGTATGAGTTTTCATCTTTGGTGTTGTTTTGTTGCCAGCAGGTCTGGACAATAACCCAACGGAGTCACTACAGGGACATAAGCATCACTTCGCTGCCAACGAGCTTGAATAGTACCCCGACGAAGTTACTTGTTTCACCTCTCTACAGAGGAAGCCTTTATCTTCTTTCACCCTTTATTTATTTTATTTATAGAACTGTGCTTAGTAATTTATTTATTTACCGAGGCAAAAGAGAGATCCCGACCTATTGAGAGTAGGAGAGGTTGTTCCTTCAGAGAAGGTAATATAGATCTTTTATATGGGTTTGCTCGCTAATTGATTTTTCCCTTACCTTTCTCTACTTGATTAGATCAACCAGAAAAAAAAAAAAGAAAAAGAAAAAAAAAAAGAAAAAAAAAGAAAAAAGAAAAAAAGAAAAAAAGAAAAAGAAAAAAAGAACAAGCTTTTTACTTACAATGCTGAGTTGAGGAATGAATATCCTAGAATAGATACGGGCTTTATAGTTCGACCAAAGGCCTTACATTTGAGTGTATCGTATTTTCCATTCAAACATCATTGAATTTAAAGATTTGTAGACACAAATAGAGAAGAGGATAAGAGATAAGCCAAGCATTGTTTGTCATCACAATTGCCCTTTTCAAGTTTTGCCACATTGTCTTTTGAACCAAACAGGAGCATCTTTCATTCAAAGGCTTATTAAAAAAAACACGAAAGAAAGACATAACCAAACCAAAAGCAGAAACAAGAGACAAAGCAAATGGACACTGAACCGAAAAGCATCATACGAAAACAAAACAAAAGCAAAGACTAGATGGAGAGTAGGAAGGAAGGTGGATGCAATGCAAAGGAGACTAAATGCAACTAGGATCTACTCCTAACCTAACCAGCTAGAAGGTCAGGGCTAAGTGTAATGATATTTCCAATGAAGCCAACGTAATTGGTCCTGACCTGCAAACACAAAGATAGGAGCAATGAAAACTGAGGTAATACAATGTGCAACGGAAAAGTTAAGAACTTTAATATATTGTACAAAAAATATAAGCTCTTTGCTAGATGTAAGAAGATGTACAATCCTTAACCAACTTGCTACCTTACCTTTTAGATGAAAATCATAATCAAACAAACCTTGATGGCTCCTTGTGAATGTACCTGCACTTATATTGTCTTTCTTAGCACACATAAAGAGAGATCAAAACATGCTTTTAGCAAATGGACTTGCTAAGTAAGATGCTTCTAATTGATGTTGATGATAGATTGGATCATGAAATTTAACACAATCCTCATGAAGATCTTGAAATCCTTGGGAGAAAGAATTTTCAATTAATGGTGTGGAATCATGATGAGAATCTTGCAAGGAAAAATAAATTTGATCATGTTCAAGAAGCTTGTCAAGATAGTGAGATCCTGACATAACCATCAACGAAGGCTGAAGTGCCTCAACTGCTTGACAAGTATTTGAAAATTGAGAATATAGGCCACAAAGATCAATTGTTGTAAAACAACCATCATTAGGTACAATAGAACAATAAACATGATGAGATGGCTTGATTAAGGCATAAGCTTCTCGATTAGGAGACAACAAAGATAGACTGGTTTGAACAACTTTACAAATGCTTTGAATGAAAGAATCATCTTCCTCATATGTTGAATGTGACAAACCATCTACTTGTGACTAGCTACAAACTGGATTGGCATCATAATCATTAAAAAGGAATGCCAATATGGCAAATACATGAAACCAGTGGGGATGTAGTGGATGAAAAAGAGGAACTTGATTCAAAAAATAACACAAGCATTCATCAACACTCAAGAGGACATCCGACCCCATGAAGAAAATAATTAGTATCAGAATATTCACAAGAAGGATTAGTAGGTGATTACCTTCAAAAATATCTGATGGGCATGAATCCTTTGGCCAATTATCATCTTTAGAATGATCAACTTCACATCTTCGTACATCCATGAAGGGTATGCATTCCAAACCCGAGTTTAATATAAGAGATTTACTTGAGGAATGATCAATTGAAACAAAATGCTCAATCTGACCGGAAACAAAATCTTGAAAGATTTCCAAGTTATACCCGAAATACCACACAACTTTCAAGGAGGAATTTACATCGAGTGAAACTGTGCAAAGGAAAGATTTTTGTGAGAAAATCCAAATCTGATTTGGTTCGGGGGCATTACCAGATTCGCGAGGACCTGACATAACCATCAACAGAAGTTGAAGTTCCTCGACATCCTAGTGAGTCACGAAACTTTCAAGAATTGTAGAATTGCATTTTGAAAATTGAATCCGATCATGCGTGCTGTGTGGACAACACCACCAATAATTTCGACTAAATCACTACTATCCAGATGGTAGTCATCTACATCACTGATTTGGTTAGAAATTACATCTTCAACAAACAGATTACATAGGTCATAAGGTTCTTTTGATTGCACATCTAAGGATGAATAAATTGAATGACTTAAATGAATAACTTGAATAGGAGATTTTTCTTCATGCAAAATTGGAAATGATAAGGGATGGAAAGGATGGAAGAACAAAATCTTGCTAGATTCAAAATCAACCAAGGATGGAAGAACAAAATCTTGACATGGAGGATTTTGGAAAAGAAAAGAAAGATCAAAAGAATCCTCACTTTCCTACTACTCTACCTCTGAAGAGTGACAGCCTTGCACCTGATCACTGTTTAGTTTTGGAAGAGGTTGACCAAACAAATCAAGGGGCAAGGGATCATGAGAGAGATATGATAGAGGATGACAAGAATTCAAGTCAGATTCAAGACTGGGTTTATGAGTGTGAATATCATCTTGACAGTTCGTAGGATTATCCTTCGTCTCAGGCTGCATAAACCATTCCAAAGTTTCCTCTATTGGATCTGGATCTGGATCATGAGAAATGGATGAAGGTTGAAGAGGTGGATCAATGATTTGATTTGTAGATTTACCAACGACAACATTATCACAAGGAGGCACCCAAATTGATACTGGAAAAGGAGGAGGAAAAGGAACAAAAGGAAGTGTAGGTTCCTCCTCTGAGATTGGAGGTGTCTCGCAATTTACAAAAGTTGGGGAAACAAGAACATATGGGGGTTTATAATCAAACTGATTCAAAGAGATCCAAACTAAATGTTCAAACTTTTGTTAATGAAATCGCAATCCATATCTTCTCAAGGAAACTCACAACATAATTGAAGGAATCTGTTAGCAAAATCCTCAATTGATTCATCAAGATTCATTCTTAAGTTGATTAAGTATTTTATAAACATTTTGGTAATCATACCTATCAAAAGCTTGATGAAGCTCCTTAAGAAATTGATCAAAAGAATTGATAGAGGCAGATGGTAAGGTATGACACCATCGATTAACACAACCTTCAAGAGTGAGGGTGAATAGAATACACAACATCTTCGTCATCGATTTCATGAGATTTACAAAACCCAAGAAAATCATTTATGTGTTTGTATAAAAATGTGCCAGCCTCGCCATTAAACCTGAATGAAGACAAGACATGAACAATTTTCGTGGAGATTGAAAGTTTTCCAGGGGATAGGTTAGAACAACACACCGAGATAATGATTTGGGAATGACCCATTTAAGATAAGAGATTCAAAATAGACTCAACGGGCACAACTTGTCATCTGGCCCTCCTTCTAGTGCCAGAATGTTGACGGTGCTGGATACCACTAACATACGGGGGGTCTCCCCGATGTGAAGCCCCAATTAGATCTCACACCATTTGGGGTGGGAGACCCATCCAGAGTATCGGCCTGACGACCATAACTTAAGATTTGCCTAAGTTTCCAATGAATAACATAAGAGATTATATACATAACCCTTGCACAAGCAAGTTGACATTGTGAAACACCGATTGCAATGTGTAAAAGGAGACCTTCACGAGTGGGAGACAAGAGTGAGTCTTTGGAAGGAAGTAATAGTACTAACCTAAGAGAGACACACGAGAGCATGCAAATATTCGTTAGAAAAATAGTTCACATAAGAATCATTAAAGCGAGTACAACACACATTCAACAAGATAAGTACCAAAGCCATTGAAATAGCTCAATTTCTCCAGTACATATGAACACAACATATACCGTAAACATCCCAAAGAATACTCCTAAAACATTTGCGATACATGCATGAAAATGTGTTGGCTCATTGAATTTCATTTAGGTGAAAGATCCAAGTACACAATTACAATGATGAAGCACTAGTTCTAGTAGTGGAACATTAAGTCACTTCTTGCTTCTCCAAAGAATAATTATTCTCTCCTATGCCAAGTAGAGAAGCCAAGACTAGCTCTCCAAAGCTTAAGCTTCTGAAAGCCTTTTGCTTGAGTTATGAGGGTGCTTTCATAACAAGAGGAATGACCTTTCACATCACCATCTTGAGTTACCCTCATGACTCTTGGACTTCTATTGTGTCTTTTAGACTTCTAAACAACTCTTAAACTTCTAAATGTCCTTTGGACTTCTCCTAAAGACATTTTTGTTCATATATGCCAGGGCCAAAAACATCTCCACTTGAGAGGAAAACCCACAAATCTCTTCTCTTCTTATAGATTCTTCAAATGATGTATTCCAAGACCTCTAGACCAAGACCAATACCCTTCCAAGACCAAGTTAGACCTTCTGGATGATGTGCTTCCTCTGTCCAAGTCAAACCCAATCAAATCTCTTCCAACTGCACAACTTCGACCCCCAACAACAAAATTTTGGCCTCCATTGCAAGTTTGAAATTTTTGGCCCCTGCAACAGTTATCGCTTCCACATGTGTGAGAAAATTAAGGGCTTCCAAGGCTTCCTTTGACCTTTGCTTGGGTTCCTCCTTCTAGGGCTTGTAGGTGACCTAATAGTCCTCCCTTCGACCTTCTTTCTGCAATTTCCTCAAGTTCAACCTTGCAGCTGCAAAACCCTAGCCTTCCTTTTTTACATGTGAGAGAGAGAGAAATAACCCAAACAATTTGTTCTTCTTCCTTCTATCCTTCTTCTGCTTCTCCTTCTCCTTCGCTTAGATGACGAGAAGTGAGTGAATGTCCATAGGAGGTCGATTTCTCTCTTATATATAGGCTTCCAAGGAGGACAACATGCCTTAATGAGGTCGACTTCTTAGATGCCAACCCAACTTGGTGTTGGAGGGTATTTTGACACTTTTAAATAGTAAAATAATTCTTTTTACATGTTATATTGTGCTTGATGGGGTCTTCTTCATATGACAATGATTCTATTGACTTCTTGACACTAGGACAAACTCTAGAAGCACTCAATGGGTGCTTGACCTCTAAATAATAAAACATTGAGTATGAAACCCATGCTACATAAATAACAATAATAAATTTTCTTTTCTTTTTACAATATACAAGAATCAAAAGTACATTTCATGTTTATGAAGACCAAATCTAGTTACACATTTCAACATAAACATCCCAAGAATAGTCCTAGAACATTTGCGATACATGCATGAAAATGTGTTGGCTCATTGAATTTCAACTAGGTGAAAGATCCAAGTACACAATTACAATGATGAAGAACTAGTTCCACTAGTGGAACATTAAGTCACTTCTTGCTTCTCCAAAGAATAGTTATTCTCTCCTATGCCAAGTAGAGAAGCCGAGACTAGCTCTCCAAAGCTTAAGCCTCCAAAGGCCTTTGCCTTGAGTTATGAGGGTGCTTTTATAACAAGAAGAATAACCTTTCCATCATGACTCTTGAGTTAACCTCATGACTCTTGGAATTCTATTGTGTCCTTTAGAATTCTAAACAACTCTTAAACTTCTAAATGGCTTTTGGACTTCTCTAAATGACCTTTGGACATCTCCTAAAGACATTTTTGCCCATGTATGACTAAGTGACCTTTCGTATTACACATATGACTCTTGGACTTCCACACATTACATTGTCTTTTTCTTGAGAATATATCATTCCATTTCACATGATGATGTGGCATGACACATGGACACACATTGACCATTATGATGACACTTGTACAAGTTGCAACTTGACAATGATGAGATGGACTTCATGATGAGGTGGCAATGCCAAGCTGTGTTCCTTGCTGCTTCATCTTGCATTCTTGATGGTAGATATGATCTATGCTTCATCTTCATGAAAGATCTACTTCGTTCTTCACCTTCACCCTCCAAAGGGTCTTTGATCAACATCGGAATCCTCTAAGTCATCATGCAATGTCTTATTTCTTTCTTGGTCCATGATCTGCTTCATTTCTCCATGATAGCTCTCTTTTGTTCTTCTTCTCCGCAAGTGTTTCTTTATGCCTTCTCCTTGCTATATGCTTTGAGCATTACCTTATCATTCTAGGAAGGTATTCCTGCCAATGAAAATCATTCATGACAAAGAAAAATCAGTCTTAAAAAGATCTATTCTATCGCTACGTATCTCATGGAATGATCAACTCATGATAGGCCTATGAGAGGGTTAAAAGATGGAGATTTGATTAGGAGGGCACGGTCAAACTAATTAGTGGCTTAGGAAGGCTCCACAGTTCATTTTTATTGCGCCATGCACTATGAAGAGGGGGTCTCCTTGGTCCAGCGTAGTGGGGAAGCTGAAGGGACAAGGTGGGAAGGCTTGTTTCTAAAGATGTGCCATGCACCCTAGAAGGAAAGAGAGGAAGACTTGGAAAGCGCAGTTTGACTAGTCAAAGACTGAGAGGAGGCTTGCTTGAGCCTTCCTACCTATGCCATGCGCTTAAGAGGAAGGGTATAAGCAAGCTTGAGTGTAGAGCGCATAGGGGAAGAGGGAAGGATGAAGGCTTCATGCTTCAAGACTGCGCCATGTGCTCAAAGGGAGAGGAGGCCTTTAGGAAAGTGCAGTTTGACTTGTCAAAGGCTCATTGTCTCCTAAGATTACGCCATGCATTGAGGAAGACTTGTCAAGGAAGAGGCTTGAGCGCAGAGCGCATTGGGAAGAGGGAATGGTGAAGGCTTCAAGCTTCAAGACTACACCATGCACCCTAAGGGAGAGAAGGCTTGAAAGAGAACACAATTTTCTTCAAGAAGGGGTCTCTATTGGTTTGGAATGCACTTTTCCTTCTAGGCTAGCGCAGTTTGACTCAACAGTGGGTGCTTGGCCATTTGGAATGCACTTTTCAATGAGGGAGGCCATAGGAAGGAAGCCACTTTGCCTAGGAGGGTTTTCACTACACTAGGAGGATAGGAGTCATTATAATGCACAATTTGCCTCTGCAAGAGGGTGGAAGAGGTCCATGCTGTTAGCTAGGAGTGCTCTATGTGTCATGCAAGGTAGAGGTAACCAAAACTCAACGTAGTGAGTCAGTATAAGCAAGAAGGATTAGGTGACTGTCCTTGGGAGGTTCATAAAGTGCAGTAGATTTGAGATGGTTTTGAGGAGGACTTAATGCACCAATCTTGGTGAGTAGGATTGCATCATTGAAGCCCATGAATAGGTTAAGCTCCTCTCTTGGTAAGAGGGTTAATGCCTTCACAATTTGCACTGGGCTGAAGGATCAAGAAGGGCTCAAAAATGGCTATAAGTGTGAGACCAACAGAGTAAAAGAGAAAAATGCATCCGAACACGACTCAAACATGGATCACACACATAAAATTGTCAATACAAGCTAGAATGATACACAAGACTCATGGATAACAATCACACCTCGAAACGACAACAAAGCGACACTTATTTCTAAGTGCGACAGTTGAAATGACACATTACGACACTTAGAGCACAAGTTACAACAAAAGTGACGATTGTGACCAAAAGGTGCACTAAGTTGTAGGAATGTGTCTAGCAGATATTCTAAAGATATGTAAGACCATCTCATGCAGAAGAGCGCGCCAGAACTACGTTTGTAAAGGTGCGACACACAGAGGAGTGAAAACAACAAAAGTGACACCTGCGATAGGAGGAAAACGAAGACGACTCTTGCAAAATGCGAACAAACTTGAAAGTGACACATGTTAGAGTGAAGATAACATGAAAACGACACTTATTAAAGTGAAAGCGAGCAAAAGCAACAACCATGAACGTGTAAGTGACACTTGTAAAGCCGACGGTGCAGAAAAACGACAATTGAGAAAACTCACCTAAATAAAAGTACAAACACAACCAAAGTGAGGGAGATTGTCAAGGAAAGTGCACACTGACTGTCGACATGAGCTGAACATTGCACAGACATTGTCTTGATGGATTGTGTTGTGCCTGTTCAAGCTAGCATAAAGGAAGTATGCTTATGAACTCGTCGAAGACTGACCATGTGTGTGGAAGGGTGTAAATTTTCGTAGATGTTCTATGCTTTATGCAACTTTACTTTTACTCCCAATGTCAGACATCAATCACGTAAACAATAAAGTAAAATGCTGATAGAACATACCAGAAGATCGACAGAATACAAGCCAGAAATATATAAGTGTGTTGGTGCGTTATGACGGTCAACAAGATGCTTCAACCAACAAAGTCTCAATATGGTCAGCCAAACAGCAGTGTCACACAACCCTCTAGGACAACCAAATTGTCAACTCAAAAGTCAACGCTCTTAGTCAATGGTCAACGCAAAACAACAGCAACAACAAGTCAAAGTCAACATCCAACCTCAAGAATAGTGCCAAAAATGCGGATTTGAAAAATCGAAATTTTGGGAAAGTTTAAGGTCCGTTTGACCTTGCGTTGACCAAAGTCAACATTGGTCAAAGTTGCTGCAGAAACCCTAGCCGAAAACAGAAATCCGAAAACAGTTTTCTTCCTTGTTACACTTTCCCATGTGTGAAGAGAAGAGACTCCAAGTGATTGAACCAATCAGGTGAGGAGAGAGAAATGTGTGAGGATTAGATGAGTGAAATGTCCTCCAACGTTGACCTTATTTATATCCATCAGTGAGGGTGTGTGACACATCTTCTGGGGCTCCAAACCTTAAGGCTGACCTGCACATATTTTGAATAAATTCAAAATAAATGTTCTGCTCATCAAATCGAGATGATCTTTAGATCAATCTTACACCTTTCGGAGAGAGGAGTCCAATAAAAATATTGGCATCTTCATCTGAGCATCACAACATGGAGTTTGGACCTAGTTGTCCAAAATTAACACTCCCTCTTAATTAGGGAGAACTCCATCCACCTGTGCAATCCAAACAACGTAACGGTGGGGCAGAAGTACCACAAGGTTCGGCAAGCCTAGCCTCGTGAGTGCTTATAGCTCTGAGAAGCTATCCCCTAAGCCCCCAGAGCTCCCAGAGCTCATCGTCCAACAGGACCCTCAGAATAGGGTCGTTCTACGATACCAAGATTCTTACGGAAGGTTAGGAACTTGACCTTCCCCAAGGGCTTTGTGAGAATATTGGCGACCTGCTCATCAGTTCCTATATGATCGAGCCTTACGGCGCCTCGATGTACCATATCCTGGATAAAGTGATACTTGATATCAATATGCTTGGATCGATCGTGGAAAACAAAACAAGATTCTCGGACAAACTAATCCCACTCTGGTTATCACAGAGTATCACGGTGGTATCTAGCACATGCCCGAAAAACTCACTTAAGAGCTTTCGCAACCAGACTGCTTCACAATAGGCCATACTCGCTGCAATGTATTCGACCTCTGCGGTGCTTAAAGCCACTAACTTTTGCTTTCTGCTCATCCATGATATCGAAGCAGAACCAAGTGTGAAGCAGCATCCCGATGTGCTCTTACGATCCACCACACTACTAGCCCAATCGACATCAGTATATCCATGGAGTGTCACTCTCCCGAAAGTGTATCTCAGCCCATGGTTTATCGTGCCTCGAAGATATCTCAACAGATTCTTGGCACCAACCTAGTGAAAGTGATGAGGCTCAACCATGTGTTGACTCAAAGTGTTCACTGCAAAACATATGTCCGGACGGGTGTTCACTAAGAACATCAGGGCCCTTACGAGTTGACGATACTTAGTAGGATTTGCCAGCACGGGACCAACAACGCTCCCACTCAACTTCTTAAAGTTGAGCTCCATCGGTGTCGACATGGACTTACAGTCCACCATACCAAATCTTTCCAGAAGCTTCACAATGTATTTTCCTTGAGAAAGGAAAATAGCGCCAGGTCTCTGCCAGACCTCTAGGCCTAGGAAGTAATGCATCAGTCCTAGGTCCTTCATCTCGAACTCAGCAGCGAGCTCCCTCTTGCATTGATGAATGAGAGGGCCAGCACCTGTTAGGAAGAGGTCGTACGCATACAACACCAGAATGAGAGGCTTTTCTCTATCAACCTTTAAGTAAAGGTTCGGATCAACATTACTATGAGTGAAGCCCAACTTCATCAGGTAGCTATCAATCCTCTTGTACCAAGCTTTGGGTGCTTGCTTCAACCCATAGAGGGCTTTCTTCAACCTGTAGACATGGGTGTCTTAATCCTGGACTTCGAACCCCAGAGGTTGCTCTACTTACACCTCTTCCTTTATCGCACCATGCAGAAATGCGGTCTTCACATCCATCTGATGAAGACTCCATCCTTGCGTAGCAGCAAGGGCTATGATAGATATGATGGTGGTATATCAGGCCATAGGTGCAAATATATCATCATAGTCTATGACTTCTTTTTGAGAGAAGTCATGGGCAACGAATCTTGCCTTGAACTTTTCAGCACTTCCATCAGATCCATGCTTGATCTTGTAGAGCCATTTCGAGGTGAAAACTGCTTTGTCCTCCGGTCTTGGAACCACATCCCATACATCATTCTTCATTTTAGACTCATACTCTTCGTGCATAGCATCCTTCCAGAATTGATGCTTTACGGCTTCCTCAAAAGATCTAGGCTCAGATCGTACAATAGTACTCATGGCTGCTAGATACCCTTGGTATCTACTCGGCTTCTTGCTTTCACGGAATGTCCCTCTTGGGGCCATATGTCCCTCGGCATCCTCGAGAGTGTCCCTGAGCCATGATGGTCTCTTCCCTATTGAAGGAGGTGGATCAATCGGGTCCATCGGTCCTTCAACATCGGGCATCGTCTCATCCTTCGATTCTTCTTGATTTCCAGGCCTTGCTTCATGATTTTCCTCAGATCTTGGAAGATTGACTACTTTCCTTAGGGAAGCATCTTCGTCAAAGGTAACATCGTGGCATATCTCCACTTCCCTTTGACCAGGCACATAGATTCTATAGGCCTTCGAAGTTTCGCTGTAGCCCACAAACATTCCCTTCTTCCCAGAAGCATCCAACTTGCTTCTCTTCTCCTTTGGCACATGAAAATAAACAGGACATCCAAAAACTCTAAAATGTGAGATGTCAGGTTTCTTACCAAAGAAAACCTCTTTGGGAGTTTTGGAGTCCAGGGCGGAATGCAGACATCAATTTTGTATGTACACAGTAGTGTTCGCAACTTCTCCCCACATAAACTTCTGTAGACCCTGGTCACATAGCATGGCACGGACAACTTCCACAATGGTTCTATTCTTTCGTTCAACAACGCCATTCTGCTCAGGAGTATAAACAGTGGTGGTCTCCCTCTTGATGCCAACTTCTCTGCAAAATTTCTTGAACTCATTCGTCTCATATTTGGTGCCATTATCGGTCCTCAATATCTTGATCTTCTTCCCTGTCAGATTTTCCACCAATGCTTTGAAGGTACGGAACCACATGAAAGCCTCATCCTTCTTTTTCAAGAAGTATATCCAGGTTTTGCGAGAGAAGTCATCTATGAATGTCAAATAATAAGAACATCCTCCCAAGGATGTCACGGGCAGCATACCAGACAGATCAGAATGTACTAATTGCAAGACATTAGATGTCTTTGTGACACTTGGGGAAAGGTCCCCTTGTATGCTTTCTTTCGGCACAACCTTGACATACACCTTCATGATTATTTTGAGAACTCGGGCATCATCGTCACCACCTTCCTTACTTCAAGAAGGGCCTTGTAGTGAAGGTGTCCAAACCTCCGATGCCATAGTTCAGTCTGTCGGATAGTATCACATGTCATCGCTCCAAGTGGACTTCCTCCAACTTGGTAGAGTGTATCAACTCTAAACCCAATTGTGATAGCTTCCTTGAAACTCTTCTTCCACATGCGCACCTTCCCATCAATGAATGGCACATTGAAACTTTTGTCTTCCATGGCCGATATAGACACAAGGTTCTTCTTCAAATTAGGTACATAGAGTACATCCTGCAAGCGGAGGACTTGACCTTGAGACAAGTGTAGGGTCACAGTCCCTGTCCCTTTCACGGGATATGTGGCATTATCTCTAAGGATAATTTCCAGATTAGTATCCTTCTCAACCATATCAGAGAGTGCTTCCTTGAACCCAATGATGTGCCTTGAGGCACCACTATCTATCAACCAGACATCCATAGTGTCTTGTGGAGATGCAGCAGAGAGGGCAGATACAAGAATGAATTCATTTCTTTTATCAACAACATTTGATTCCTCATACTTGGAATTTCTCAACCTTTTGAAAGGTTAACCATTTCCGTCGGAGGGAGCCTTCTTCTTCCCCTTGAACCTGTTGTTCCTTTGATTGCCATTCCTTTGATTGTTATTGGTGTCATGATCATTAGGAGAATCCTTCTTTAAAGGGCATTCTCTGGCATAGTGACCTGGCTTGTGACAAGTGTAGCACTTGCCCTTCTTTCCTTGGGCCCTTGCTTTTCCTTTGCTCCTTGGACCACCAAAGTTCTTCTTCTTAGAATGAGCAGTGAAGGCAACATTTCCTTCATTTCCATATTCTTTCATCCTTGTCTCTTCTTGTACGCATCTCGATAGTACTTCATCGAAATCAAGTATGACATTATTATTGAGAATGGTAATGTTGAATACATGCCATTCGGATGAGAGACCTCCAAGTACGGTGAGTACCATCTCTCGATCAACTATTGTCTCCCCCAAAGCCAACAGATTATTCCTGATCTCGGTCAGCTTTAGAAAATATGATTGAACAGACTCATCCCTGCCTTTCTTTAGATTCTTCAATTGGTTCTTGAAGAATAGGACTTGATTCGCATTATTGGCCTTGAACATGTGGACCAACTTATCATACATCTCCTTGGATGTGCCCAGCTTAGAGATGTAGGCAACCTGAATCTTATGAATTGAGTCCCTGATCATCATCTTTGCTTTGATTTCCCCCTTCTTGTACTTAGTTTTGGTAGCAACGATTGCAGTGGATGGAGGCTCTTGGATTTTACCCTGCATATAGTCCATGACATCTTGGTCTTCCAAGTTAAGATCCAATGTCATCTTCCAAGCATGGAAGTCATCCTTCCCAGTCAATTTGTCATCAGCCTTAAAGCCATTGTAGTTTGAGGAACCCATCCTCTTTTTCGGTGATTGCTACAAATTAGGGCTTTATCTTCACCTCAGCTCTGAAACCATGTAAATTTTCGTAGATGTTCTATGCTTGATGCAATTTTACTTTTACTCACAATATCAGACAACAATCACATAAACAATAAAGTAAAATGCTGATAGAACGTACCAGTAGATCGACAAAAGACAAGCCAGAAATATATAAATTTGTTGGTGTGTTACGATGGTCAACAGGATGCTTCAACCAACA
This sequence comes from Pinus albicaulis, assembly GCA_034641835.2. NCBI lineage: Eukaryota > Viridiplantae > Streptophyta > Pinopsida > Pinales > Pinaceae > Pinus > Pinus albicaulis. Next base: position 1,609,300,221 of record CM076584.1, on the reverse strand, counting down.
AAGTCTCAATATGGCCAGCCAATCAACATGTCACACAACCCTCTAGGACAACCATACCGTCAACTCAAAAGTCAACGTTGTCTGTCAACGGTCAATGCAAAACAACAATAGCAGCAAGTTCAACGCAGCAAGTCAAACCTCGAGAATAGTGCCAAAAAATGCAGATTTGAAAAATCGAAAATTTGGAATGTTTTAGGTTCGTTTGACCTTGTGTTGACCAAAGTCAACGCCGGTCAAAGTTGCTGCAGAAACCCTAGCCGAAAACAAAAATACGAAAACAATTTTCTTCCTTGCTGCACTTTCCCACGTGTGAAGAGAAGAGATTCCAAGTGATTGAACCAATTAGATGAGGAGAGGGAAATGTGTGAGGATGAGATGAGTGAAATGTCCTCCAACGTTGACCTTATTTATATTCATCAATGAGGGTGTGTGACACATCTTCTGGGGCTCCAAACCTTAAGGCCAACTTGCACATATTTTGAATAAATTCAAAATAAATGTTCTGCTCATCAGATTGAGATGATCTTTAGATCAATCTTACACCTCTCAGAGAGAGGAGTCCAATAAAAATATTGGCATCTTCATTTGAGCATCACAACATGGAGTTTGGACCTAGTTGTCCAAAATTAACAAAGTGACTTGACAGTTCAAACTAGGAAGAAGATTAAAACTTTTAGAAAACATCAGTCGACCATGGAGTAACCATAGGGTGACAGACCGTAAGATCCTTAGTAGGCTCCAAAATGCAAGTGTAAGCAAAATTTTGGAGGGTGTTGATCGCAATGTCAACAGATGCATACCTTTTCTTCTATAAAACTTTCTAGCCATCCTTTCTTGAACGAGTCATACTTGTTGAAGATAGGTTTCTTTTCTCAGCAGTTAAAAGACTTCCATTATACCCTTCACATTGCAACTTGACCATCTGTATTCTTTCATCCTTCAAGGGTATTGTTTCCATACTAGGTGGAATATATACTAGTAATGCCATAATGCACTTTCCAAGAACCTCCCAAAATGATGGGTATTATAGCATCTTGATGATCTCACTCTGCAAAAATGACTACATCTAACATGATGTTAGAATATGCTTGGATGAACTATAATATGGAATATGTCCCAATCTTCTCATTCTTGAAGGCTAGATAATTCCTAGCAAAGCAACTTAATTAAGTAGACTTTAATTCTTTTAATATCACATGCTTCTTTCTATGATGCCAAGTTTTTACAAAAACCAAGACTCTTCTATCAATGCATGCTATTCTACTTTCTACTTAATAGAATAAAGACAAATTGCATAAAGAACCTGGTAGGGATCCTAGAGATCTTCTCCTTTAGACTTCTTCTCAGGTTCTCCCTTTTCTTCAGCTATGTGAGCTTCAGTTCTTTCCTTTCTTTTGTTATCTTTCTTGATTGGATAATACCTATTAAAGTGTCCATACTCATTGCATCCATAGCATTGAATATTGGACATATCTCGCTTTTTCTTGGTCTTTCCAAACTTCCCTTTCTTCAGCTTCTTGGTCCTAGCAATAAAGGCTTGATACCTTTCATTTGATTCAGTGTCGTCCTTTGCCTTGATTCTAGATTCTTCCTAGATACGTTGAGCCAATAACTCATCAAATGGTGTAGTAACCTTCTTAGAGTAGATACTAGTTGCAAAAGTGATCCAATCAGGTGGTAAAGCATTTAATACAAAAATGGTCATCTCAAGGCCAGAAACAATTTCCCCAGGCCCTTGCAATTGATCTCTTATTTGTGAGATCTTCATGAGATAAGTGGTCATGTATTTATCCTTTGATTTCCTTATTGTATATAGTTGATTCCTCAAGTAAATATTTTGATCTGATGAAGTGATAGAGTATAACTTTACCAACTTATCATACATAGCCTTGGATGTCTTCAAATCAACAACTTAGGGAACAAGATGATCTTTTATAGATTCAAAAATGATTCTTTGTGCCCTTGCTTCTCCCTTCTTGTATTTTGCTAACTCCCAAGTCTTCTATTTGTTTGGTACAACTACTTCACCAAGGAAATATTCCATGACTTTATTTTCTGTGAGTGCTAAGGCAATTCTCTTCTTCCATGCCAAGAAGTTTGTTGATCCAACGAGCTTGTTGCTTTCCTTGCAAAATGTTGCCATATGATCTGTGGATTGAGACATAGAAAACAATATGAAACTTACTTGTAAACCAAGAGTCCTTGATGCTTTCAAGATCATGTCTCCAACTATCTTGATGCTTTCAAGATCTTCAAGGAGACTTCAATGATGCCCTAGAATGATGACTTCTAGGATGCCTTCAACAATGGTGTCTTCAAACAACTTCAAAGAGTGAATGATGATCCGAAGATTCCTTGTTGCTTCCTCTTCTTCAAGATGATGCTCTAGAGAACCTTCAATAAGAACTTCTCCTTCCTTCCTTCAATGAGAGCTTGATGATCTGGTCTTCTTCAATGAAAGCTTGATGTAGTTCTCTACCTTCTAGGTCAATAGATCTTCTTCTTCTTTCTTCGTGTCCTTTTGCAAATGATTCCCTTGACAAACAAACCCTTCAAGATGATCTTCCTAGCTACCTTCTCTTGTTCACCTTAGCTTTGATACCATGTTGGACAATGCAGTAGGGTACCTATTAATTCAATTTCTCTTTATCTTTAATAATTGCTTGTGAACTTTAGTTATCTTCTTATGTTTCTTATTTAGATATTTTCATCAAACAATTATCAAGAGAAAAACTAATAAAGACAATGGACACAAGAATTAGGATCCAAGCCAGGGCACAACCCCTCCAAGGGGAAAACCCAGAAAGAATCTCTTTTCTTCTCATAATATCGGCTTCAAATGAGACAACCCTCCAACAAAGCCCTTTCAAGATGACAAAAATCAAGTCTAGTGAACAACATTCAACCCTCTTCGAACCTGCTCCAACCTCAAATTTCAACCCTCTATCTTAGAAATTTGGACCTGTAGTAACTTTGGATTTTCAGCCTACAATTCTCGGCCTCCTTGCAGTAGAACAAAGACCCTAATTTGCACGTGTGAGAGATGGATAGTCCAATTTTAAGGTCTTCCTTTGCTTTGTTTTCCTCTTTCTTTCCTTGTCTCTTAGCTCTTCTTTCGTCCTCCTATTACAGATCGAACTTATTGTGTGTGTACCAAATGAGGTCGAAGTTCCTTCTATATATAGGCTTCTTGTGAGGCCGAATTACCCCTCTCTAGGCCGACTTGTTTCTGGCAGGGCCGACTTGTGCTAGGAGGCTTATTTTGACCTTCTTGACTCAAAATAAATTCTTTTACATTATACATCTTGCCAAAATGAATCTTGTATACATAACATTGACTTTCTTGACTCATGACCATGTCTTATGACATGACAAACCCTAGAAGCATGAATAACATGCTTTTACGTAGAAGACCAATCAAACAAAGCATGAAACCCATGCTTGAAAACAATAAATTTTCTTTCTTCTTTTGCTTGATACATAATATATACTTATTGACATGAGTACAATGACAATTATGAAGACCAAAACAGGTTTGAGGTTTGAATGAAGGCTACTTGGGAGTGGGAAGGGAGGAGCAACATTTTCAAAAGGTCCCGGGGTAGGAGCGAATTGGGAGCAAATTTTTATATAATATATAATTTTATATTTTTGATGCATATATGTCAACAAAAGCATGTAGAATGATGAATTAGATATAAAAAGCATAAAAACATGGATTAAACCATATAACATCAATTATTTAGAATTTATAATCTTCATCAACCACATGTCCACGAGTTACAAGTTCTGATTTATATAGCATGTAAGGGTGCACATAAGGAAAATAACATTGAGTGCAATCCTTCTCTGAACCAAAAATACATCAAAAAATAGGCTCTAGATGGCCTCTAACATCCATAAAAATCATTCTACAACTAATACCTACATATCATCAAAATCATTCCCTATAAAGACCCTCTAAGCATTAACATTAGCATGTGAAGTCAAGATTTTGTTTGAGTGATGGGTACATTTTTAGTAGGGTCATGATAGAGGAGTTCGACAACCAATGTCACTAACATCAAGGTACATAGAGGGCTTGGTGCTCTTGATTAAATACGAGTTCCATACCCTAGTACATGACAAAATCCAATGGAAACATTGTAATACCCCCAATCCTGAAATCCTGAAAAACTGGTAAGTCTGCTGGATTTCGAGTGAGATCTAAAATTCTACTTTCTTCATATGAAATCCAATGAGGTCGGAACCACTCAAGCATCTTGATTCATTTCATGGTAATGTTAAAAATTTAAGTAAAAGGATGAAAATGAAAGATACTAGGGTTGTTAGTTTTTGTAGCATTGAATGTGTTCTAGCCTTGAAATTTTGTGGAGAGGCTAGAATACACGAGTTCCCCAAAACTTGGAAATCGTTTCTGGAAATTCCACCTAGAGATGACTTAATTAGATTATTAGTTAGTTTTTAAATATTTCCTAAGTATAAACTTAGGGAATATGATTAATTAATCAGAATTAATTAAGTCATGATGTGCATTTTATGAAGACTCACATGGATCAATTTCTAGTTAATTCTAGCCATTGATTAAGATCTAATCTTGGCCATTGAAGGCTCAACAAAGGATTATAGGAAGAAGTTGATGGGGCTTGGAGAAATCACTTGAGAACTTGAGCAGTTCGATTTTTCTGGGAAATCGATTTTCAGAGAAGCAGCGTTTTGTTGCCGGAGAGAGATATAGTGAGGTCGAAGCAGTGAGAGAGGGGTAGAGATAGTGAAGCCGGAGGAGGCATTCCAGATCCCGTGAGTGCATTTGCAGAGAGGCAGAGAAGCCATAGTGAGTTTGACGCAGTAGCTTTAGTGGGCAAATTCGTATTTGCTGAGGAGAAGCAGTGATTCAGTGCTGGGAGTTGGGTAGAGTTTCCAGAGGCTAGGAGAGTCAGTTTCTCAGGCAACAATTGATGAGACAACTTGAGGTGACGCAGTTCCACGTTGGGTGGCCAGAGACTACGTGAGGGTGATGCAGTGACTGCGCAGAGGCAGTTTGGATGACTCCATTTCAACTTGAGGTCAGTGCTTGACATGTGGAGTGAGGAATTTCCGCACTAGATTTTCTTGCCAGTTTTTCTTTGTAGGATTGCCAGTTTGGGCATCCAGTTGTACTCAGATATTTCATTGTTGCATAATATTAAAACCCTCAGCTGCTGCTCCTGTTTTCCCAAGTTGGATTTTTTCGGGGACATTGTCCAAAAGTAACGGTGTTATTTTGTGTGTGTGTGCATATATTTATTTCAGCGTTTTATTTCTTCCGCAGTTTATTTGTGAAGGTTGCAGTGCATTTATTTCGATATTTGCCATAGGAAACAACATATAAATTGTTTGGTTAAATAAACAATTAGAAGAAATAATATCCATTGCTGCAATAGGATCCGTGTTATGAATTTTCACATGGTATCAAAGCGCAGATGATCAGCCGGAGAGGAGCTCAGTAGCAGAGAAAAGACGGAGTTTCGCTGCTCAACGTGAGTAGCAGTTCGAAACACCATAGTCGCAACGTAGTACCTTGGCCAAGAGGCTGTATTTCTTGAGGAAACTCAATTTTTCTGTGAGAGACATAAAAACTTGATTTCTCCAGATCGAGGAATTCCAGAGGCAGAGGGAGCAACCAATATTTTCTTGCAGATTAGATCTCTAGTTAGACGCAATAGTTTTGCAACAGCTTGCTAGAGAAAAACTAGTGTCGGGTGGAAGAAGAGCACACACTGAGGGAAAATGTTCCTTAGGGAACTTCTAGTCTCAAGAAGTTCGATTACCTTGCAAATCAACAGTCGTTGTGGGCAAAGTTTCTCACTCCAGAAGGGAGTGCGTAGAGCTGAGCAACAACGAAGAGGATATTTTCAACATTTTTTTGCTGAGATGGCCACAACCGAGCTTTGAGATTAGGATAGGTTGGATGTTTCTTCCAACTATGTTATCTGGAAGGCAATGGTCTCCTTCCTTATGGATGAATATGATCTCAAGGCATATATCGATAACGTGGTAGTTATCCCTACGGATCTAGATCAACTGAAGCAGTACAAAAAGGAGATGGCGAAGGCAAAGAGATTGATCCTTGATGGAGTTCGGGATAATGTGGTATCACACATAGCGGACCAGGGAACAACCAAAGGATGTGGGACACTCTTTCCACGCTATACTAGGGATCTCCCAAGCAGCGGAAGATGTACTTGGGGGAGAAGCTAAGATGCACAAGGATGCAGAAAGGGGAGCGCATAGACCCTTTCCTTACCAGGATTTAGGAGATCCGAGATGAGATGATAGTTGTAGGGTCAACGCCTCAAGCCACAAAGCTAGTGCGAGTAGCTATCAACAGTGTCTCAGAAGAGTGGCAAGTATTCGTCCAAAGTATTTTGGGTAGAGAAACCTTGCCAGGATGGGAAAAGATGTGGTAAGACTTGCAGCAGGAGGAGTTGAGGTGAGACCTAATGAAGAGCACCATTAGTGGTAGCAACAACAATAGGTCGAAGTAGGTAAAGGAGGAGGAAAATGTGGCCCTCGCGTCGAAGGGTCCTATTTAGGGACAGGGGGAGCAACTTAGGAAGGACCTGTCGAAGGTCAAGTGCTTTAGGTGTGGCGAGCTAGGCCACTATAATACCCAGTGTCCTCTCAGGAAGAAGGACAAGGAGGAGAAGCAGGACCAACAAGCAGCTTTTGCTGAGATTGATGGGCTGTCCTCCAGGCTAGAGGAAGATTTTGCCATGATTGCAGACATCCTTCTAGGAGTGAGGTGGGGTGACTTGGTTTTGTAGCCCCAGAGTGCTACAGATGGAAAGGATTCTTGAGGAGGTCCACCTCTTGAATCAGTACCTTGCTACATGAGCTCATAGTATTTAGTAGCAGGATGGACTAGTGGCAGTTGCTGTAGTCAGATGCCAGAGCGACAGTTGCAGAGATTAGTTGTAGTCAGATGCTGGGGAGCGCAGTGCAGGGTTGGCAACAGTGCAAAGTCAGCAACAACGCAGAGCCTTTAGTGACATCGCAGATACTAGTAGTAGTTAGGACTCGGGTGACAGATGCATCATACTAAACACAATTGGTTCAATATTTTGAATGTTTTCTGTTGTAAATGTTGCAGTTGCAACAACAACAGATGAGAGGGAGTTGCAGTGCAGATGCAGTGTTAGCAACAGTTTAGCAGGGTCAACAACAACATAAATGCAATGCATATCACAGTTGCACAGTGGTTGGTGGGTAGCAGTAGCTAGACATCAGCAACGTGATAGGAGATGGTGTAGAAGCATAGTATTGCTACCAAAGGTGCAACAATACTAGAATAGATTCCTCGCTAAGAGGGAGTGTTAGTTTTTGTAGCATCGGATGTGCTCTAGCCTTGAAATTTTGTGGAGGGGCTAGAATACATGAGTTCTCCAAAACCCAGAAATCGTTTCTGGAAATTCCACGTAAAGATGACTTAATTAGATTATTAGTCAGTTTTTAAATATTTCCTAAGTATATACTTAGGGAATATGATTAATTAATCATAATTAATTAAGTCATGGTGTGAATGTTCTAGAGACTCACATGGATCGATTTCTAGTTAATCCTAGCCATTGATTAAGATCTAATCTTGGTTGTTGAAGGCTCAACGAAGGATTATAAGAAGTCGATGGGGCTTGGAGAAATCACTTGAGAACTGGAGCAATTCGATTTTATTGGGAAATCGATTTCCAGAGTAGCAACGTTTTATTGCCAGAGAGAGATTCAGTGAGGTTGAAGCGGTGAGGGAGGGGCAGAGACAATGAAGTCGACGAAGGCATTCCATATCTGGTGAGTGCATTTGCAGAGAGGCAAAGAAGCCACGGTGAGGCTAACGCAGTGGTAGTGCAGTAGCTTTAGTGGGAAAATTCGTATTTGCTGAGGAGAAGCAATGATTCAGGGCCAGAAGTTGGGCAGAGTTTCCAGAGGCCAGAAGAGTCATTTTCTCAGACAATAGATGACGAGACAACTTGAGGTGACGCAGTTCCACACTGGGTGACGTAGAGACTACATGAGGGTGATGCAGTGACTGCGTAGAGGCCGTTTGGACCACTCCATTTGGAGCTAAGGTTCGTGCTCAGATTCGCTTGTGGAGTGAGGAATTTCCTCACTAGATTTTCTTGCCAGTTTTTCTCTGTAGGATTGCCAGTTTGGGCATCCAGTTGTACTCAGATATTTCACTGTTGCATAATATTAAAACCCTCAGCTGCTGCACCGGTTTTCCCAAGTTGGGATTTTTCGGGGACATTGTGAAAAAATAATGGTGTTATTTTGTGTGTGTGTGCCTATGTTGCACTGCTTGTGGGGACGGGGGGATGGCGGGGATGGGGGGACGAGTTTCCGGGACGGCTAGAGCGCACCCCCAAATTTTCAGGGGACGACGGGTTGGGGACGGCAAGTGCGGCAACTATTTATTATATTTATTATTTATTAAAAAGTTAAAATTAAATAAAATTAAACATGAATCAAAATAAATAAAATTAAAAATACTAAAATCATAAATGATAAATTATAAATCTAAAGACAAAAACAAATTTCGTCATCATTGCATAACTTAAAGACTAAAGTTAAGAAGTACTATTAGTTTCATTATCCATACAACTTACAACCTACAAATTACAATCTAGTAATCTACTAGACTACTACTGTCTAATATCTACATAATCAATGATCATTCTATGATCATTGATCGATGATGCATGATGAATAATTTCAAAATTTAATGATCAATGTCACAAATATGATCAAGCACAAATATGTACCACAAATATGATCAAGCACCCAAAGGATGGTGCAAACACTTTTGGAGTAGCTGCAAAAGTTAACGTGTACAACTTCTCACTTTCTCATACAACACAACCATACTTTAAAATAGAAAATTAAAACAGAATACTTGTAGGTGTAGTTAAAGTGCATCAAACTAAAGAAAAATGTTCGAAGTTATATGTGGCTGATCCACTATTAGTGGAAATGAATATCCATTTACTTATTATGGGCACATCATTCTCATGAGTAGCAGAATATTATGAAGTTCTGGATCGTTTAACCTTTTCACCAAACACATGTAGTAAGAATAAAGTCTATGATATATCCATTATGTGCATATGAAGTATTATGGATTAATTTAGTCATTTGCACATGGGGAGGGAAACATATGTTTCAAAACTTCTCAACACTATATATCGATGTAAATTCAGTACATACATGATGGACTTCATGAGATGCATGATATCTCTTCGAAAATTGCCAAAGGCATGAAATTTCTTTTTACAAATGCACTAAATAAAAATTGAATAAGAGAAATTACATCGAGAAAATAATATAATTGCATTATGTAGCATCTTTTCCATCCCATACAATATTAATTATGATACTAGAGAGCTCAGGATTCCATTCAAGGAAAACCTTAATAAAAAGGGTAGGATATAGTATTAGTTTGTCGGGCTATTGGGCTCTTTGTTGCAGTCTGCTGGAGTCTGGAGTCTGCGGGCTCTTCAAGCTTCGGGCGGAAAGCTCAAGCTCTTCACTCTGCGTTGGCGGAACAGTAGGCAACAAATGCGTATAGCATATGGGCCATGGCATATGTGTTGGGTTTTAGTGTTTAGATTTTAGTTTAGAATTAGGTTAGAACTTAGGTATATTATAAATTTAAATTATAATGCGTTAGGTTTTAGAAATACATTGTTTTTATGTTATTTAAAATTTTATAAAAATTATGTTTTAATTTTTTTTATAAAAATAAAAATAAAAACGAAATATTTGATTTTTTTTTAATTCATAATGTTTAATTTTATTGGGGATGTCCAGAAGTCCCCGATTTATCGAGGGACGTCTTGGAAGTCCCCGAAAAGTCCTCGAATTTTCGAGGGACGGCTAGGGGACGGCCTTGAAGTCCCAAGTCCCTGATGACGTCCTCGGCAAATCTGGAACGTTTCCGAGTAGTTCCAAAGTCCCCGGAATGCCGGAACGAAGGGAATGGCATGAAATATAGGCGGGGACGGGTCCCCGTGCAACGTAGGTGTGTGCATATATTTCTTCTAGCGTTGGTTTCTTCTACAATTTATTTGTGAAGGGTACAGTGTATTTATTTTACTATTTTCGATAGTTAAGAACATATAAATTGTTTGGTTAAATAAACAGTTAGAAGAAATAATATTAGTTGCTGCAATAGGATTCGAGTTTCCGAATTTTCACAAGGGCCTTGGGCTTGAATATTAGGCTGCCCCACTCAAAAACTCTTGTTTCTTTGAAAAAAATGTGTTTGGAACATCTTTGTGATTTTTTTTTGCGTAAAAGCCAAGGAGTGATTTTGTTTGTTTGTTTGTTTGTTTATCTATTTTTGCGAGAGCAGATTCGAGTGGGGGTGGGGTAGGGGTGTTCTCTTGGAGCCTTGAGTAATATAAAGAAAAATCAAGAAGTAAAAGGCACATAAGAGGGGTGGAAAAAACAGAGGCCAAGTTGGTAACTCGTGCATCCACGAATGCTACCTCCTCACTTCTATACACTCAAGATGTGGACACCCCCCATCAGCCAATCCCTTTGACCATGGCACTTGGCCATGAAGTCTTATCCCCTCCGTTATCATCGTTATCATTCACTAACACCTATCGATTGAAAGGTGGATCAAGGAAATGGTAATTCCCGTTAGGGGCAGGAAACACCTAATAGTGTTGACCTTTAACTACTCCTACCTAGGGAGAAACCACCATTGCAAGTTCAGGGTCCTAATTTTGGAAATTGATCCTTATTTGAAGTATTAAATAGCCCATGGCATTCAAGTATGGTTCACTTAGATGCAATAATGATCTTTGCCCCTATGACTGGTTGCTTTCACTAGAATCTTTGTTGTGATTGTAAGGTGGTTCAGTAGCCTAGGTCTTGGTTGTTGAAAAAGTAAATAGGTTTAGTCTTCATAATTATTTATGTACTTGTATCAATTTGTATTTTATGTAAAAGAAGAAAAATACTTTTATTTAAGCATGTGTTTCATGCTCAAGTCAAGGTCAAGCATGTTATTCATGCTTCTAGGTGTTTTATTAAGTCAAAGCATTAATTTTGAGTCAAAGTCCATTAGGACTCTTTGTAAGAAAAAGGAAAATAAAATTTTTTATTCAAAAGGAGTCAAATAGTCCTCCATAAACCTAAGTCGACTTGCTGAACAATAGTGATCCTTCATAGTGATGAACAACTATATATAGGCATGTATCCTCCATAGAAAAGAAAAAATTTCGTGGTGTTCTGATGAATGATGCTAGTTGCAGTATAGTTGCAGTAGCAAGGATATGCGAAGTTTTCTATGGAAGGATGTGCGAATTATTTGAAGCTTTATGATAAGACCGAAAAATCTGAAGCAATTTGTGATTTTTGTGACAGTACCAATAATCTGAAGAAGCCTGCAATTTGTTACAGGGACAAAATTTGAAGAAGCTTGATTTTGACTGTGACTCGGAAGGAGGGCTGCCTTGCCTTGGGGATCTTATGGAGGAAGTTGTCTTGATCTTTGGGTCTTGAAGGTCTCATGTTGATCTGATTTTGGAAGAAGAAGATTGTTTGGGCTTTCCCCAATTGTGGTGTTTTTCCCTCTGGCGTGGAGCCTATATCTTTTGTTCTTTGTGTTTTCGTGATCTTCTTGTTTTTTTAATTGCTTGATGAAGAAGTAAGACTAAATAATAAAAAGCCAATAAATATGACAAGTAATTATCATGAAAGGAGATTCAATTAATAATCAATGATCACATTGAATTTCCAACATCGGTGACCTTCTCCACAGGTACCCAGGCCCTTATATTGGCACAAACAATGGAAGCGTTGATAGTCTTGAGCCTCCTAGCAGCAACATCATATGACCCATGTTCCTAGGCACCTCTTGCACCAAGATGTTGGATCACCTTGTACCATATTTGATGATTCTTCATGATGACACACCTGGACCCAACATGCCCCTAGGCTGGCCTTGACAACAATTGATGGATGGCAGCTGATTTAGGGCCCAGATGAGGATGGTCTCGCCTTCAAAGACAAGGGATGGATAGTTGTACCTGAGAAGCCCTCAACGTTGGAGCAGACGAGGACATTTTGAGCAGTTGGAGACCCCTTTGTGGTGCCCTAGCTAGATCTTGGGCTCTTACAAGAGGCAATGAAGTTGATTTGAGGGCCAACCCTCAAATATTGATTTTTACAATGTTCTACATCATCTTGGACACCTCATTTCGCCTGGACATGCCATTTCTTGCATGATGTCACCCCTAGACAACTAGCGGCTGACACATGTGGGCTAGTTAGGGCATTTTGTGTTTAAGCTATTGGGTTGGATTGTAGCCCAAGGTTGTGTTGTGATCAAACTTGTGTTCTAAGGCTAATTAACACCTATACTCCTCATATAGATAGAGGAGAGGATCATTCATTTCTATCATCATCACTTGTGACATAATTTTGGCCTTCTTAAGAATTTCAGCCTTGTTTCTTGGAGAGATGTGATTCTATGGAGCATTTTCTTAGCATTGGAGAAGTTATCTTGAATCAATAAAGGATTATAAATGTATTTTGTCTTGTAAGTGAACCTTGTACTTGATAAATTTTTGATCTTATGTCTAATGTATGGAATGCGTTGATTATCTAGTGTTTTTCTATTGTACCATTTATTTTTGAAGATCAATTGTATAGAATCTAGTTATCATCATTGTATGCATTACTCATGAATGAAATGTGAATGGTAATCCCCTTGGTGAGCCTTTACAATAGCTCTCCCAAGTGACCTTGACCCCTCACAAATATAATAGTTAGGGTTTTGTGCTAGGGCATCAAAATATCCTTACTCCTTTGCAAGATTTAGACAATCATTCACACCCATAGATTCCAACCTCCCAAGGACTAGGCATTGACCTTGTATATTTGGTGATCGCACACAATTTCACTCCAAATCTAAATTTTGTACTCTTTCCTATTTTTGGCCCTCTTAAGGACAAGCGACCAAGCTAGGGCTGGTGCAAATTGGCCTAGAAGGAGAATTTAAGCTTGTGGAAGATTTAGACAATCATTCACACCCATAGACTCCATCCTCTCAAGGACTAGGCACTGACCTTGTATATTTGGTGATCACACACAATTTTACTCCAAATCTAAATTTTGTACTCTTTCCTATTTTTGGCCCTCTTAAGGACAAGTGACCAAGCTAGGGCTTGGTGAAAATTGGCCTAGAAGGAGAATTTAAGCTTTTGGAAAGATTCAACATTGAGAGAAAGATCGGGTTGCCTCAAAACCAACCTCCCTTAGTGGCTAATCTTTCCATTTTGGCCACTAATTCTCTTGCCCTAGGTAAACCCTAGTTTTGCAAGTTTTCAACTTGAAGACTTTTTGAAGGTTTCTTACACTATTTGTTTGCAAATATTCATTATTTGAAACCTTTTTCTTGGCTTATTGACTCTAGGGTATCCCATTTGGCTTGCTTTACCTCAAACCTTAAGTCAATTGTGCCTTAATTTCGTCTTAATTTCACCTTGAACCTTGAACCTAGAAGATCTCTCATAGGTGACCGTTCTAACGGGAAGCCTCCCATTGGTGAAAGTCCATAAACAACAGGGGGTAGTGGATTTGGTGACAGTGGACCACACCTCATTGTTGTCACTTAGTCTAGTGCTAAGTGCCTTGTAGGGTACCCCTCTATAATACTTGTTGGATTTTGAAGCAATAGGCATCATTCCAGGAGTTGCTTTTGCATTCCCACATTGTATTTTAGTCTTTGGATGTACTTTTTATTATCATTAACATACATTTGTGGTCATTTGTTGGACTTTATTAAAATTTTCTCAAACTTTTGTAATATAAATATCTGTAACATTGTAGAGAAATAAGACAATTATGTTTGGAAAATATGTGTGTCGTGTACTTCATCTTTCATGTATTGCTGCTTTTAATTAACAACACAATAACTGCTTAATATTGATTAAAGTGAGCTACTTTAAATAATGGAATTTTAGACTAATTTGTGAGTTTAACATGCTCATTACTAGATGATCAAATCCCTTTCCATCCAACAATAGTTTGAAACGTTTAGCAATGTTATGTAGAGTTTTTTTTCTATTTCTTATTTTTTTTCTTTAACAAAAATGACAAGTGAAAAGTGCCAAGTGCCAACTTCCCAATATGCTATTAAAGCATTTATTGAAATTGTGCAGTCTGGAAGTTTCTAAAGAATTCTTCTTTTTTCATTAGGTTCATGCCCATGAAGACACATTTCCATCATATTGGCACGATTTTACTTTTTTGAATGCCTGAAGTTGCCTTTCATTCCATTCTCAATTCCCCTCTCCATCTAATGGTGCCGAGGAGATGTCCTAGAATGGCTCTTTTGCATCAGTTAAACGGTGTATTGTTACAAACATGGATAAGTTGTGGATTTTGCAAGAAAAAAAGTGTTCCAGAGTTATGACAGTAAGAATGAGTATATTGTGTATCAAAATCCCATCATATGATATACCACTGTAGTAATAACTTGCAATTATGGATGTCACATAGATAACAACCACAAGCTACAGGGGACCCATAAAGCATGACACTGAATCCACTGTTGACGTCGGCAGTGGAGTCGACTCCAATCTGTATTCTTTCCCTTGCCTTTGAATAAAAACAGTTTTATGTGGCAGACTCATAGCAGGACATGAGTTACAATTACCTAATAACAGACAGGTCAGATAAGCTTATTCATATGATCACTGCTAGAGCATTATTGAATGTGCTTGGCCATAGATAATCCTCGAAATTTAAGATAATTTTTTGGCAGTGCAAAGCAGCATAAGACTTGTGCCTGATGTCTATTCTTATAATTTGTGGTTTGCAGAGCATCTGCAACCAAAATGAAGCACCAAGTAATTGCCATCTTAGTAATACGTTTTAAATATTCAATGTAGTGAATTTTTTTCTACATGCTCTGTTTTCCCTGATGATGTATGCGTAAACATTGATATATGAAGTTAACAGTGATTTGGAAGGGTAGAACTTGTGCTTGAAAATATGTTTTCTTTTAAGTCAGTCCATGTTCTTGCAATTTATACATAGTATTTAATCTATGATTGTGCTTTTCCTCTTTTTTGTTCTTAGTAAAGTGCCAATGAAAGAAGCCTCAAATTGACCATAGGAATTCTGTGTTTTCATTCTTTGGCAGGTTGGCGGACTTATGATTGTGGGTACGTTAGTGGGTAGAACAACATTGTCAGAAAAGCTTGTTCAGAAACTGATTTGCTCAGTTGCAAGAGGTCTTCAGAAGGATGCCGGCAAATTAGAATATGTTTCTTTGCTTCAAATGACACTTATGGCCTTGATTAAGTTGACTCAGGTTGTTTCTTTGTACTTCAGCATTCTTAATCATGCTTCACTGACTAGTAAAATAGAAGTGTCACAATTGTATCTGGTGGCGTAAATCATAGATCATCTGCTTCACAAAGATGATATATATTTCTCTGTTTTATTTAAGAATTTCCTGCCTTTTAGAGAAGGGACAGTCTTCTTTATTTTCTTAATTATGTGACCTATGATAGTTCCAACTGATATAATTTCATGCTGGTTGTACTATTCAGTCCCACTGACCTACTTTTGTGGTCATTGGTTGGACATTATCTTATCTTATCTTAGACAATGCTGCTCCTGAAATTGTTTTTTATTCTTAACTCGATAGGGAATATCAATTAGTATCTATTTCTGGATTTAATCTTTTATTTGCAAATTCATCATTTTGAAACAGGGATTTGAATGGAAAAGTAACGATTAATGTTATTGACAGTAGGGAAATGGAATCACTGGTGCAAGCATTGAGCTCGATTCTCTATTTCAATAGAATTGTTTTGTGATAACCTTTCTTTGTATTTGTCCTTGAATAATAGGAATCCTTTTGGGATATGCCAAAAATGGTATTTATTTTAATTTAATTTAAATGGCCAAAGTTGGCAAATCAAACTGTAAAATAGTACAAGGATAAGTTAAGATTAGTGTGCTTTGCAAAGACTTTCCTGGTTTTGTAAAGACTTTCTAGTCCTTGTAAAGTATTTCTTGGCATTGTTGCTATGGAGTCATGTTTTCTTCTTATTCTGTGTCTAGTTACGGAAATGAGAGAAGTTAATACGTTGAAGAAAGACTTTGTAAAGTAAGGTAAGAGGCATTTTCTATGGATTTATGTAGTGGGAGGTCCTTAAATGGCCTAGTAAAACCTTTTAATGGTTCTTACTGGTACGAAATATTGTTTAAGATATTGATTCGTATTATTTTGGTATATTGAGAGATGATATAAAGGGAACATAATTCCATATATCACATGACATGAACTGTTTCTTTCATGTCCCATCACATGGGTTTAAGATAACATGGTATAATAAAGCCAAGGAGATAAAGTACATAACTCCATAGAAAACATTGTTCTTGCTGTATCCTGTTATTAGTTACTGAAGTCAGAAAGGACAGTAGTACACTACTTAAAAGAGATACTTCATGTGAAGTAATCCATGGAGTTGTGTTTTCTCCTTATTATTTCTCTAGCTACTGAAATGAGATGAGTCAATACATTACATAATCGGTTAGCAAGTGAACTACCTGAATTAAGCCCAAGAAGGTGAAAGTAGTGTAGCTTAGTGGCCCAAGATATAATCCTTTAACAATCTGGGTGGCTACTATCCTTAGTGCTAGGCAGAATAGGACAATTCAACCCTATTGAATTGGTGGTTGCTCCTCTCTAGGTGATGCTTATATAGGTAGGGGAGAGGGTGTGACATTGGCAGGATGTGCACTGATGATTGTGCAAACTTTTGGTTCTTGATAGTGTGGTGTGGCTTAATAATAGAGGGGTGGGGCACTAACCTTAATTAATGTGGTAGAGGGTTAAGGAGGCAGAGAGGGTGTAACAACTACCATTTTTGTGTCTGATAGTGCCATGTAGCCAGGTGTCAAGTCTTTGAGAAAACTGCAAGAGGAAAAATTGAAGTACATATAGGTTGTGCTGAAAAGAGCTCTAGAAAAAAGTGGGAAGAGAGAAAGAAAAAAAAAGAGGAGTAAAAGAAAGCTTTAAAAAGATGTAGTTGGTCACAAGGAAGCCCAAAATAACAAAATGTGCAAATATGTCAAGGGGCACTAGGGAAGGAGCCCAAAACCAAAAACGTTGTTACCCAACAACTCTCCTAGCACCCAAGTTTGAGAGTTTGGTGATGAGATTCTTGGTGACCACCTAAGTCACCTGACATGGGACACGTAGGACACACAAATTCGAGTGTCCGGCACAGGCACATAGACCCCCTAGAACAGGACACGTAGGACACATTATATATATATATATATATATATATATTAAAAAATAATACTAAAGAAATATTTCTTACACAAATTTTCGTTCATGATACAAATTTAGACATAGTTCTATATTCTACATTGTGAATTTAAAATTTGTAAGTTGTACAATGTAACTTTATGCATACAAATACAATTGTGATAGATTCATCAATGATCCATAGGTAGTAGCAATGCCAATGGTAAATAGAAATAGCAAATACAAAACAAATACAAGGTAGTAGGTAGCTCGTCAATCATCAATATCATGATCAAAATCAACATCACTGTCATGGTCATCACTGCTTTCCTCTGTTGCATCCTCCTCCTCTGTATCCAATGCAATCTCTGCATCTGTTGGTGTGGAGGATGACACCCCAGGAGTATCACCATCATCAAAAGTGACAGGCTCTAGCACTGGGTCATTAAGATCCAAGTTGGCGAATGCCAACTCAACACTGTTGTCCAAACCCATATCATCAGGAAAGACATCCCACATATTTGTCTTTCCCTTCTACCACTTATCCCTCTGCTTGTAAATAAGACAAAGGTTGGTGTGCACATACACCATTGTCTTTGCCGTGGACTGCTCAAGGTTGCTCTTCTTGATACTATACAAATTCCCATATGTGCTCCAATTCCTCTTGCAACAAGAGGATGAAGTCACCTGAGAGAGGAGCCTCATGGATAATTGTTGTAGAGGAGGGCTTGTTGCCTCATGAGTTGTCCACCAAGAATAGGGCTTCTTAGCCCCCTATCTCTGATCACATCATAGCCTGCAAATCGCACAATGCCAGTGGAAAAATCTGCAAATGCATCCTCCACCTCATTAAGGGATGCTCTATCTTGAAATATTCGCCTCAATGTATCCTTCCTCCCCTGTGAAATTTCACCATCCATGTGAGGAGGGAATTTGCGGGAAGGTCCACCATTCAACCACTCATGGCTGTAGTATTTTGGGTTCAACGAGTGGGCCAAACAATGTAAAGGTGCACAATTCTTGTCCCATGTTGACATATCTTGTATGGTGGTGAAGAAGGCCTTTGATGATGTCTCATACTCAGGGCACTCACTCTGTAAAATAATGGTCCTCGCAGACTCAATCATGGAATCCCATCCCTCAAAAACCTTTCCTATGATGGGTTGGTCTGTATCTGCAAATCATAGCAAAGGAATGATAGGGTCCATGATCTTAATAGTGAGATCTACCTTCTCCCACCAAGCATCATCTAACAATGTGTCCTTGACTCTTTTTGAGGCTGCTTGATATGTCTTTCTCCAAAAAGACCAAAACTCTGAAATAACCATGGCCCCAAGAGCGGTCTTGACCTCTCTCAACCTTTTCAACACGATGAATGAAGAGGAAAACTATGTATCTGCAATCTTCAACAATGATAGATGGGTGTACTCCTTGTAGATTGTGAGGGCATTTGTATGATTTTGTACAAAGTTGCATCTTCAATAATACTTCCAATCCAAGGCACATTAGAAGCAATAGTTTTAAGTGCTAAACTCAAGGAATGGACAATGCAAGGTGTCCAAAATACTTGTGGATATTTAGCTTCCACAATCATGCCAACAACCTTGCAAACAGGTGCATTGTCTGTAATGATTTGCACACAAGAATCAACACCTACATCTTCAATAACTTTAATGAACAACTCACCAATATACTGCGCATCCTTGTATTGTCCAAGTGCATCCACTGATTTCAAGAAAACGGGTCCATTCAAGGAAGACACCATGAAGTTGATGAGAGGGTGGCGTGCTGGATCTGTCCATTCATCAGAAACAATACTAACCCCAAATGTTGGCCATGTTGATTTAATAGGCTCAAGAATTTTGTCCACCTCTTTCTTTTCCTTTATCAACAATGTGGTTCTAAGATTCTCTGATCTAGGAGGCATATACCCTGACGGAGCCCCTTGAGTTAGAGCTCAACACATCTCAAGAAATAAAGGTGAGCATGCAACATTAAAGGATATGAATTTCAAATAGAAAAAAAATGCAATTGTGAGATCAAGCTCGTCCCATCTCTCTTTCTGAAAAATCAAGTGCCATTGCCTTTCTTTTTGCGGCTTGACCCACACCCCCACCAAAACTCTCAAATGGAAATTTGCTGCTACCCTTCCTCAAGAATGGAAGGGAATCATCATTCTTGTTTTTTTAGATGATGCAACCACCCTTGCCACACCAACATTGTTCTCTTTTTCCATTTATTTCCTCTTAGCTGAAGACAAATGTGTACATGCTCCAATTCCACAACCTAGTAAGGCCAACAAATGAGCTTTCACAGGGTAATAAGTGCTCTTGAAATGATTGCTGCAATAGTTGCATTTCCAAGCAACATTGCCTCCTCCCTTCAATTTGGTGCTTGCCCCTTAATCTCTTGTGACATATGTCCACAAGGGATATTTGCTTTCTTGAGCCTGCTGTCTTTCTAAATTTATTCTGCTCTCAACATTTGAAGCTGCTGTTGCAGCCCCACTTCCAATAGAGGGAAACACTTGCAGATTCTGATGAAATTGGAACAGGAGGGGCATCACCAATGGGGACATTCTTCCCCTTCCTTCGCCCCTTCCCTGCTTCCCTTGATTGAGCCATGAATGGTATAAAAAAATAAAGAAAAAATGCACAAACTTGTAAAAAAAAAAGAGATGCAAACTACTGTCGCAAAAATACAAAAAATAATAGAAGCAAAATGCATTTACATGTTGCTTGAATCACCTCCAAAATGCTCCCAAACCCTTTGCTAGTCGCTCCCACACACCCATAGCAAGAGAGACACTCAAGAATGATTGAGAAACGGGCCCAAATTGGGATTTAAAGGCCGCGCACCACACTTTTTAGAGGGATACGTGTCCTGAAATCGAGACTTGTGTGCCCTTCGAATCTGACCCATGCGCCCATCGAATCCGACGTGCCATGGCGCACTAGACATGTGAATCAGACACGTGTCCTAAAGAGATTTTAATCTAAGTCACCAGGTTCACTAGACTTGAAGCATGGAATTTGAATTTTGGTGAATTTCAAAAAATGATATAAAATTTGCCTAACTTTAATGTGAATTCGACATTGTCTTACACAAGGGTGCCATGGGTTTTTAGCAAAGGGTATTTAATGAACACGAAAGAGGTCTCAAGTGCCATTTTAGGAGTGATTATGATGGTTTTTCCAGAAATTCGTTTCCCCAACCCTGAAAACAAATATTCCATCAACTGCGACTCTTTCCTTCAACACAGTGTCCTATAGGCTATTACTCACAATTAAAGACATGTGAATACCAGCAGTCTGCTCAACCATCAATACGGCTTCTTGCAAATCATTCTCAAATTGGATAAGACCCCAATTGGTTGACATACCTTCCGTGGATGCTTGTATGCATAATGTGTAACTTTTAATCTTTATGATAGGATACATTTTCAATGATATACTGTTATTTATTATCACTACGAGGTTTATATCTATATGATTAAGGGTTTCTGCTTAATGCATCTGCATATTATTAATATAATAAGACAGGATGTAAATTATTAACATAACTTTTTAATAAATAATAAGCTTTATAAAATAATATAAATTTTAATATTATATAATAAATTGTAATAATATATGTTATGCAAAATTTTTGAAGTTTTTTTTTTGTTTGCTAGGTTATCTAAGTCCTGATATGACTGGTATGCCTAACCTGTGGCTTGAGTAGCCGCGACCGAGGAGCATCTAAGCTGTCAAAATCACCCGGGGATTGCACTTGGCCTGGGCTACAACAACCCTTAGCATGGCTGGAATTTTTCCCTTGGAGTTTCGAATTGGTGACTTTCACATCATGGAGTGCCTTAACAAAACACCTTGTCACTGTTTGCTCTACATCTCGTGAAAACTTATAAAGCTAAAATAAAATTTAATTATTTATTATTTTATCTATATATATATATATATATATATATTTTTTTTTTTTCTTCTTATTTTCACAATAATGACCCTTGGCGGGCCCACCCGAAGGGGCCGCATGCCAATCAACTCAAGCCAAGGAGCCTCACCCGGATGGACCCGAGGAAAGTCGAATCCATGCCTCGTGACAGAGGGCCAGTGACCTAGCAGGGGGGCTTCGACCAACCGGGCGACCCGTCTGGGCTGTTATTTTGTACGTATTAATTATATAGTTAAATTATTATATATCAATTATATTTTAAATTAAAATTTAATAAATGGCTGATGTTATAAATATATTATAATAAACAACTATATATATATATATATATTAGTTTGACGATTTTTTTTTGAATTTCATTGTGGTTGAATTTGAATATGAACTGGAACCAGGTGACTTAGATGTTAATCATGAGCTGTGTTGTCATCGGAATCATTTAGAGGAATGGAATAAGAGGCAATGGGTCTAGAATTAGCAATTTGGGAAAATATATCTTTTCCAGTATTTTGCTGGATGTTTAGTGTTGTCACCTTATATGGCATGATTTTCCACCTGTGATTTTCATGGCAATGGATTGGTTTGCAGCATAGTATATATGGATTTTTGGTTAACTGGGGTTTTATAGGTGATGCCTTGGAAGAAGAGACTCACTTCTACTTGTTGGATGATCATGTTTGGTGGTCTACAATTTGGTGCCCTCTTCATATTCAAGCTTTTGCCTGATGGTCACCCTCTAGATATATGTTTCATGATCCTACTACCTTACTTGATTTATTTTGGCATCATGGAGTCGCTGTTGATTTAAACAGCAGGTCTTTGGTGCAGTAAAGTGAAAGATACCACTTCTATTTTCATGGTACAGAGTTCTTGTGTGGTGTATTCCTCACTGATACTT
The DNA here is from genome assembly GCA_034641835.2 of Pinus albicaulis. NCBI lineage: Eukaryota > Viridiplantae > Streptophyta > Pinopsida > Pinales > Pinaceae > Pinus > Pinus albicaulis. The sequence continues at coordinate 1,609,278,058 of CM076584.1, read as the reverse complement.
GTGCTGCAACAGACAAGCACGAGTCCAACTCATTTCCATAAACAGGATTGAATAAGTGCCAGAATAAGCCTAGCCTTAGGCAGGTCTGTAGCAGTTGAATAACTGGAAACATTGGAGAGGTTTCTTTAATGTTTTGCAGCCAGACTTACTATGCTCAACTCCAGTTCAGCCTGACATATAAGCAGATGGTTCACTTACTCTGTTGACGTGGTTAAATGGGTTGCTGGCAGCATCAACAGAACCAATTTAGACTGGAGATAAAGAAGGCCTCTTTGCAGCTGAGGAGATGTTCTTGTTATGATTCAAAAATTAAAATTGGCAAAGAATGAGTGATCTTCCTCTTCTTCATGTTGTATGGACTGCTAAACATTTGTATTCTGTCCACTTGTGCACATTGTAGTTTCTAGCTTAAATGAATCATGTCTGTGTCCTTGCAAATCTGGAAGGTTAACGACTGGCACATTTCATTAGGCTAGAGGTTGAGTCTTGAGAGGCATATTCAAATACAACTTTGCTTGATCCAGGAGTTGGTTCCCATGGAGTTCAGTTGCGGTATAGATTCAGTGATGTTATGGTTATTCAGATACAGTTTTGCGCAGGTTTTTGTCAGATTGAAGAGAGTTGCTATTTTTAGCAGTTCTATTTTTTAGGAGATGGAGGTCAGTGTTTCGCATGAAAGTGTTGATTACTTTTTCAGACTCCAGAGTCCTCCCAAGCTCAGGATTACATATGCAGAATGCTTTTATTGACAGCTCTAGTTCAGAATCTCACATTTCAGTTACGATGCTAAATTTGAGATCCTTGCAAGCTCCCGATTTCGATGAGCTACTTTAGGGTGACATGTGAGACAGGTCTATTTTTAGTATGTTTTGCATGTCAGATCTGGCCACATATTTGGACCTGCCACTGAAAACTGAGTCCAATGAAGGTGGTTTCATTGACATGCGATGTATTTCTATGTTTGGCAGTTTTTGCATGGCAATTTTGATGACGTATGCAGGCTCCTCACTGAAATTTGAGTCCAATGAATATGGTCTTCAGGACATGCGGACAATTTTCTATTTTTAGTAGTGGGCTTGCATGGGTGACACGTGGTAGCTGGGATGGACAAATGGAAAGATCTGGATGCATAGTTGATAGAGCAGTGTTGTGGCAAAGCGCATGGGTGTACTCGGTGAACTTTATAGTTGTTCGAGTGCATGAGTAGATTGAACTAAAGATAACTGAGTTGCATGCATTGATAGGAGTATGATGTGGTTGGATGTTAGTGTCAATTGACCAAGGTGTCTCCTTAGTGGACTGGAGTTAGGCACTTTGCGTCAGTTTATCCTCAGTTATTTTTAGTTCGTCCCCACTTAGCTAGTTCTCATGGCAACTGCTACTCATCCTTGTTTCTAATGGAGAGAATCCTCACCTAACTAGTGCGTTGGCCACCTCATCCTCCACAGCTTTTGTCTAAGCCGAGCCATTATGCAAGAAGACCGATGCACATTAGTTTCCCTTCTTATTTTGCCTTCACTTAACTCAAAAGCCTCTCCCACTAATCTAGTGCACAAGGCATCTTTCTTCCTACAATTCTCCCTAATTTCACTCCAACATTCTCTAGTATCTCTTGAGTCTTCATTCCCATTCTTGTGCATCACCACCTCGTTTCAACCTCTCATTAGTCAAATCATTCATATCTTTCCTTGTCCATGCTCACTACTCCCTGTTTCTTCCTTCCATCTTTACTTCACTCACTCTGAATTCCACAACACTAAAGCTACTCACGAGTCACTAGTGAACCCATGTGTATTGGCATTTCTCCTCTAGCTCGTGTTGACCAAACTACACTTGAGGACACCTCATCTCATGACAACTTAGGGTCACTTCAGTTACACTCTAGTTAACCACTTCACTTTGCTCTTCTATGGTTTGGCTGCAGTTGGATAGCGAGTTGACTTCACACAACTCATCAATGTGCATTGATCATTATTGCATGAGGAATTCGACCTCCCTCCTCTCGTGTGCGTAAGGTGTAGTGGCCAATAAATATAGGTGTTGGCTATTGGCTTAGGGTTGGATCTTCTTTGACAACTTCATGTTACTCTCTCTCTTGATTCCTCTCTCCTCTCTTCTAGTTGCTATTCTCTTGTGCAACAATATCACTGCCTTCGTTTTCTAATTGTTTTCTTGGGGAAGCCAACCTCTTGGATTTTGTAGAATAAAGCTTGGCTTTTATCTGATCTGTCTCTCCAAGTTTGTTGTAATTTTGATGATTTCTTGCATAATATTGTAGAAATTTTGAGCCTTTGTCTTGGTATAAATCTGCCATTTGAAGTGCCTTCTTTCTGTGTTTTGTTTCGTCATTAAAAAAAAGCTAATGCTGGAGATAATTCCACTACTTTATTCACAAATTATTTGATAAGCCCTTTGGCTGCATAATTGTTAGTCAAAGAAAGCCATTGCATGCTTGTTTTTTGTGTTGTTTTGCATATTTACATAAAAAACAATGCATGTGAGGTCGGTACAATTGGATGCCGAAATTTGGCAATCCTACAGAGAAAAATACCAGCAAAAATCTAGTGAGGAATTTTCCTCACCCCACAAGAAAACTCCTGGCACGACTTGCCTTCAGAAGTTCGTCCCTCTGACCCTCTACATCAGCCTTTGCACTGCTCAGCGCAGCCTGCTGGACGTCTAGCCACAGACTGGTCTCTGATGAAGTCGTTCTGCCTTCTGCTGATTGGGAAGATGCTTCTCCGGCACTTTGGGACTACTTCCCAACCTCTGAAACTGAAGACGTCTCTCCCTCTTAGCAAATCGATCTTGCCTCTAGAGGTTGCTGCGCTGCCCCAACGTCAGCCTCTCTGCAAATGCACTCGCTGGATCTAAAATGCCTCCTCCAACCTCACTGTCTTTGCCCCTCTCTCACTGCTTCGATCTCTAACTCTCTCTCCGGCAACTGACTGCTGCTACTCAGGAAATTGATCTGATAAGAAATTGAACTGCTCAAGTATCTCAATTGATATCTCCATCAACACATCGACCTCCTCTTATAATCCTATGTTGGAGCACCAACTACCAAGATTAAAACATAATCGATATCTAGGATCATCTGCGGATCGATCCGTGTGAGTTTCTAGACTATGCTTGCCTTGAATTAATTAATATTGATTAATTAACTTGTTTTCCTAAGTTTAGACTTAGGAAACATTAAAAAATTGGTTAATAATCTAATTAAGTCACTTCTAGGCGGAATTTCTAGAAACGATTTCTTTGTTCTGGAGATCTCATGTATTCTAGCCTCTCCACAAAGTTTCGTGGCTAGAACACATCTGATGCTACAAAAACAACACTCCCTCTTAGCGAGGAATTTGTTCTAATACTGCTTCACCCCCTGTAGCAACACTCTGTCTTTGCATCATCTCCTATCACGTTGCTGATGTCTGGCAAGTGCTACCTACCAACCACTGCGCAACTCTGATATGTGCTGCTGCTGCTGACCCTGCTGAACTGCTGCCAACACTGCATATGCACTGCAACTCTATTGCTTCCGCTACTGCAACATCTACAATAGAAAAACAACCAAAATACTGAATCAACTGTGATCAGTATAATGCATCTGTACTCGAGTCTCTGACTGTTGCTAGCCTCTGCACTGTCCACTGAAGACTCTGCGTTGCTGCTGACTCTACACTGTGCCAACTGCACTACTGCCAACTCAGCACTACGCTCCCCAGCATCTGACTGAAACTAGTCATTGCAACTGTCACTCTAGTATTTGATTGCATCAACTGCCACTGATCCATCCTGCTACTAAATACTTTTGGCCCCTGTAGGCAGGTACTGATCCAAGAGGTGGACTGCTCAAGGATCCTGCCCATCTGTAGCTCTTGGGGCTACAACACCAAGTCACCACACCTCACTCCTGGAGTTATATCGACAAACATAGCGAAGTCTTCCTCCAATTTTGAGGAAATTCTATCGATCTCTGTTGAAGCTGCCTGTTGGTCCTGCTTCTCCTCCTTGTCCTTCTTCTTGAGAGGACCCTGGGTACTGCAGTTATTGAGCTCATCACATCTGAAGCACTTGACTTTTGACAGATCCTTCTTCTTTCTCCTCTACTCCCCTTGTCCCTGATTGGAACCCTTAGACGTGAGGGCCACATTCTCCTCCTTCACCGTCGTCTGACACTGCTGCTGTTGCCACTGATGGAGATCTTTAGCAAAACTCGTCTCAACTCCTCCTGCTGCAAATCAACCCACACTCTTATCTCATCCTGGTAGTGTGTCTTTGCCCAATAAACTTTGGACGAAGACCTGCCAATCCTCAAGGACACTGTTGAGAGCTAATCGCACTAGCTCTGAAGGTTGTGGTGCTGCCCCAACAGCTAACAACTAGTCCTAGACATCCTGAATCCTGGTAAGGTAGGGGTCTATGCCTTCCCCCTTCTGCATTTGAATGAGCCTCAACTTCTCCTCTAGGTACATCTTCCGCTGCTCGGAAGTACCCTGATACAACGTGGCGAGAGCATCCCACATCTGCTTAGCAGTTTCTTTGCCAGCTATATGCGAGACTACATGATCCCTGACTCCATCTAGGATCAACCGCTTCGCCCCTGCCATCTTCTTTTTGTACTCTTTTAGCTAATCTGCATCCTGGGGAACCACCACAACATTATCAATGTAGGCTTTTAGCCCAAATTCATCCAGAACGAAGGACATCCTTGCCTTCCAGATGACGTAGTTGGAAGCTCCATCCAACAAGTCCTGATCACGAAGCCGTGCAGTGGCCATCTATGATCAAGTCGAAAACTCCCTCTTTCCTTGTGCTTGGCTGCTGCTCTGTTACTCACACTCCCTCCTGGAATGCTTGGCTCTGCTAGCTGCTACTACCGATCTGCAACTGGAAATTTGAATTTCTGAGACTAGAAGTCCCTGAGAGAAAGTTTCCCTCAGTGTGTGCTCTTGTCTCTTCCACCCTGACACTGGTTTTGCACTAGCAATTTGCTACATAATGCTCTGCGTCCAACTAGAGATATGCCCAACGAAAATTATGAGTTGCTCCCTCTGCCTCTGGAATTACTCGATCTGGAGAGATTGAGTTTTTCTGCCCCATCACTTAGGAAAATCGAATCCCCACAAGTATCTCGGCCTCCTGGCAAAATGATTGCGTTGCCCTTGGAATTTCGGCTTGCTGCCCACACTGAGTAGCGAAATTCCTTCTTTTCGCCTCTGAGCTCTTCTATTGACCAATTGTGCTCTGATAGCATGTGAAAATTTCAAACCGAAATCCTATTGCAGCAACTGGAAATTATTCTACTAATTGTTAATTTAATTTAACAATTTAATTGTTGTTTGCTACGACAAATACTAAATAAATCACACTGCAATCTACACAAATAAAACTGCGGAAGAATAAAATGTTGGAAGCTGAGAAATGCTAGTGCACACATAAAATTAACACAGTTATTTTTGGACAAAAGTCCATGGAAAAACCCAATGCTGGAAAACCGGTGTAGCAGCTGAGGGTTTTTTATTATTATGCAGTGGTGAGAAATTCTGAGTACAATTGGATGCTGAAATCTGGCAATCCTACAGAGAAAAATGATGGCAAAACTCTAGCGAGGATTTTTCCTAACCCCACAAGCAAACTCCCAGCACGACTTGCCTTTAGAAATTCGGCCCTCTGACCCTCTGTGTCAGCCTTTACGCTGCTCTGCGCAACTTGCTGGATGTCTAGCCTCAGACTGGTCTCTGATGAATTCGTTCTGCCTTCTGCTGATTGGAAAGATGCTTCTCCGGCACTCTGGGACTCCTTCCCAGCCTCTAGAACTGAAGACGTCTCTCTCTCTCAACAAATCGATCTTGCCTCTAGAGGCTGCTGCGCTGCCCCTATGTCAGCCTCTCTGCAAATGCACTCACTTGATTTGGAATGCCTCCTCCAACCTCACTGTCTCTGCCCCTCTCTCACTGCTTCAATCTCTGACTCTCTCCATCAATTGACTGGTGCTACTCAGGAAATTGATTTGCCAAGAAATATCAGGAACTCGATTTGCCAAGAAATCAAACTGCTCAAGTATCTCAATTGATTTCTCCATTACCACATTGACCTCCTCTTATAATCCTCTGTTGGAGCCCCAATGGCCAAGGTTAAAACATAATTGTTGGCTAGGATCATTTTTGGATCAATCCATGTGAGTTTCTAGACTATTCTCGTCTTGACTTATTCAATATTGATTAATTAACCTGTTTTCCTAAGTTTAGACTTAGGAAACATAAAAAATTTGGTTAATAATCTAATTAAGTCACTTCTAGGTGGAATTTCTAGAAACAATTTCTGGGTTATGGAGATCTCATGTATTCTAGCCTCTCCACAAAGTTTCGTGGCTAGATCACATCCGATGCTACAAAAACTAACATTTGGCAAGCACTGGCCCAAATGGAGAGAAAAAATTGCATTTGACAGAAAGGGTGATTTTTTCTACATGTTGCATTAAGATTTTCTATCCAAGATCTACTAAGTAATTCACTTTATGAAGGGGTAAAATTATTGGGTCATGGTTATGAAACATTGAATGGGGTTAGACGATTCTCTTCTATTGTATTTATCATTGGAATGTTCTATATTGATGCATGTCTCTCTATAGTAGGTTGTAGGCACTTGTAATCCATTTATGATAAGTACAATTTTAATAGCCGTTGGAGTCACTCTACATTAGTGGTCTTCCTTGATAAATTTCTCCAGCTTGGGATAGCAAGGAAAGGGTTACTATAGCTTGAGCCTTGTACTATAGATCAATTTATAGTTTGGCTATTGGCTCAAGGTTGGATCTTCTCCAGCAGCAACTTATTACACTCTCTCTTGATGTCTCTCTCCTTCTCTCTTCTCGCTTCTATTCTCTTGTGCAGGAACACCATTGTTTTGGTTCTGTGATTGTCTTTTTGGTGCATCCAGCCTCCCTACTTTTTCTGAATAAAGCTTGGTTTTCATCTAATTTGCCTCTCTGAGTATGTTGGAACTTTGATGATTTCTTGCATAATATTGTAGAAGGTTTGAGCATTTATCTTGGTATAAATCTGCCATTTGAAGTGACTTTCTTTTGTGTTTTGTTTCTCCATTAAAAGCTAATGCTGGAGATAATTCTACTGCTTTAATGACAAATTATTTTATGACCCCTTTGGCCACTTTATTGCTGGTCAAAGAAAACATTGCATGCTTGATTTTATGTGTTATTTTGCATATTTATAGGAAAAACAGTCTATGCAAGGCTAGCGACACCCCCATGTGGTTGACAAGCACCAGCCCAACTGGAGAAAAACATTTGCATGTGACACAAACGGTGAATTTTTCTACATGTTGCATTGAGATTTCCTATCCAGATCTACTAAAATACTTGGATCATGGTTATGAAGCAATAGCATTGAATGGGGTATGACCATTCCCTTCTATTGTATTTTATGATTGGGGTGTTCTATATTGTTGCATGTCTCTCTATATTAGATTGTTGGCACATGTAATCCATTTATCTATGTTGCCTTTGTTTTTGGGACAAGGGAATGGTGGGGATGGGGGAACGCGTCCCTGGGATGGCTAGAGTGCATCCCCAAATTTTTAAGGGGACAACATGTTGGGGATGGCAATATATATATATATATATATTTATATTAAAAGTGCAGAATTCACTATTATCATTTGTAGTTGCTTCAAGCTTATAGGCATAACAAGCTATATTATATGGTATTATGCATGGCCCTAACACAGTCCTTACACTTGCCAATTCAGAAGAGCAACATAAAAAAGGGATTAGTGAATTTCCATTATTGGCCGCTATACACAAGTAAAATGCAATTTAGGCATAACAAGCTATATTATATGATATTATGCATGGCCCCAACACAGTCCTTACACTTGCCAATTCAGAAGAGCAACTTAAAAAAGGGATGAGTGAATTTCCATTATTGGCCGCTAGACACAAGTAAAATGCAATTTAGCTATATATATATTAATAATTAATAATTTAGATCACTGATGAAATATTATGATTGGTCTTCTACCAGTATATCACAAACAATATAGGAAAATAAAATGTTCTTACAGTCTTGTGACAATCGATGCTTCTTAAGTTCCCAAGTTCTTTCTTTGTATTGCTGGTGGATATTTTCTTGTTAGTTATCTTATTGTACTTGGGGATCTCTTTTTTTCAGGCGCAGACAATTAAGTTTTTTCCTTGGAAAGCCCTAGAAGTTCTTTCAAATATCAGGTATGTCGAGTGTTTTCCATATTGCTAAAAGTAGATGATGATCCTTTCAGTTTTGGTGAGGTTTAATTTCACAATGTAGGTTTTTTCAGTTTGACATACTGTAAGGTTTTATTTTGCAAATGGATAAATATGACAATTAGATTTATTTGCTTCTAGTTATTTTTTGATCTTTTCACTTGGATTGTAACTTTGCAGTGATTTTCCTGTTATTCTTTTGGAACTTACAAAAACATTCCACACGGAGAAGTTTTTATCACTAATTTTAGATGGACTAATTTATCACAGGTTTACTCATCTCTACCTAGAACATCTTTTCCTTACTATGTAGGTATACCATATGACAAATAACATTTAATCATATTAATACATTACTTCCATTTACCTTGGCAGTTTCTCTCACAAGACCTGTCAAAATGCTTTTATTACCATCATTGACACTGTCCCTATGAAAAGTCATATTGTACAAGTTGTATCGAAAATCCTAGGTCTTTGGACAGGGAAGGTGACACAGCATGACATTCCTGAAGCAAGTAAGTTTTTTTATAAGTTATACTTAATTATCCATGTTACTAGGTTTTCGCTATCTTCTGATATTTGTTTATGGAATGACCTAGAATTCTGGAACAAAAAATGCAACTTTGTTTACAGTTCCTAGTAATCAAACCATCCTTGTAAGTTTTTTGCATTGTCCTCAATGTGGATTCTGACTCTGGTGACCATGTGACAAGGACGTAAAGTCTTAATCTTGCTTTGTAAATGGTGTGGTAATCTTGTTTTCTGAAAGGTGTCCTAATTTTGCTCTCTAAATGGTTTTCCAGGGACTTGGACCAGACAGGTTTTGTTAGAAGTTGAAAAACATTATCCAGATGAGCTGGATAAAGCAGTCTGCGGCTTCCTTGAGGTTATTTTCTGTTTGTGTATTCATGTTTATTCAATATCTGTAGTTGCCTTGAAGCTAGCTGTTTTTTATTCTGCTTTTGTTGATTCAATTTTCTGAAATCAAACATTTAAAATTTCCAGGAAACCAATAAGCAATCGTTAAGTGGTGCTCCTGTATTTGAGATTCTGCGAACTGTTTTCAATGGAAGTCTACATGTACCAATAGAAGAGTCTAATGCAAGTCTCTGTGTGTCGTTGGAGCATCCAAAGGTGCTTATCTTGACTATCTCCAATTGGTTAAAAAATGAAAGGTTTATAAATGGTGATATCTTATGAATTAAAAACATTTATCCAAACTTATACAGGTTCATGTTTTTACTTTGTTCAATGTATGTGTTTGAGTTAGAAGCCGTAGACACGACTAGGTTTTTCTTTTTTCTTTTGTGGAACAAATTTTGATTCTATAATTTGCCAGGCTGAAATACGAGCAGCTGCAGTGTCAAGCTTGGCTACATTTGGAATACTTGAAACTACCACTTGTGACATGAAGGTAGAGTAATTTCTTTTGACTTGTATGCCGAAAGCTAAAAATTTCAAATCTTTAAGATCAAGAGCATCACTAATCTCAAATTGAAGGCAAACAGTTAATTCCATTTGTGGATGCTTCAAGTTTGAAGTTCTCATTTCAGAATTTGAGTAGATTATGTAAAATATTGTTTCTCGTAATGTATTCACATAAATAAGCAAAGTTGGTTCTATTTGGCATTGCCTCTGATTGCTGTTTGAAATGGAACCAGACAATGATAAATATACAAGAGGCACTGCTACGCCGTCTTCATGACGACGATCTCAGTGTTGTTCTTGCAGTTCTCTCACTGGACAGTTTGGCAAGGTTTGTTGATACTACGCCTTTGTTGAAGGCATTGTCTAATATCTTGTCAAGATGTTATTCAATTATGAGAACAGGTATGTGTAAATTTTGACTCTTTAATACCCTCTAAAAGATCATTCTGATGCAATGTTCGATGTCTAAGTTGTGTGGTTGAGAAAACTAACTTCTTTTTATATTTGTGAGAGTGTGGCATTAGAATGGTTAGCATCTGCAGTATTGGTCACTGTAATTTCAGAGGATGTGATTATGTTTTTGTATGATTTACGGTCAATAAAGCCCTTGTTATTTTGATGGAAGAAGAACTGCTTTACATATGAAACATGTTTTTCTCTTTGACCGTTATAGAAGTAGATTTCAAAAAGAAATCATGGTGGAATTCAAATGGGAAATAAAGAAAATGTTGATGTTTGTAGCTTGGGCTTAGTACTTCTTCATAGGCCTAAGTGTCCAGGTGTGTGGAAGTCGCCTAATAGACTCTTAACCTTATTTGTTAGTTTAAGTATTAAAGTAATTGATTTTTATAAGATAAAGTGAGTTAATCTAATGAAATGAAAATTAGATGAATCTCAACCATTGATCTCAAGTGACGTTGAGATCTAATCCCAACCGCTAATCATTTTGGAGATTAGGGTTTTTGATTCAATCAATAACTCAAATGTATACAAGGAAGGTTAGGCTAAGGGAGAAAATACAAAAGACGTCTTGAGCACAAGACACAATGAGAGTGAGATCCACTTAATTGTGTAGGGCTGAGGAATGTGCAAGGAGCAGCAAGGGAGATCTAGATCGACCAACACATTGAAGGACTGATTAAGGATTTGATTAGATGGATCCGTTCCTGGTTCTTGTTGTATGTATTTTCATTAGTGGGCCATCATCCCAGGAAGGTAGCCCTTGTAAGTTTTGAATTTAATGAATGAAGGACTGATTTGAAGGGCAAAAGTAAGTTTGTGCATGTGATTGTCAGATTGGTATTTAATTTGCTTATGCTGTTCTAACTGTTGAAATCCTAGTTGTGCTTTTATTCAATAGATCTGCGTAAAAAGTGTTTTTGCAGTGAGGAATCTGTTAGGTAATAAAGTGCTAGGTTGCTAGGGTTAGAAAATTAACATGGTATCAAAGCTTGAACTCTGAAAATTGATCTCCAAAATATTGCACACAGGAGCTAGATTCGTACAAGAGTCGTATGGGCTAGGTTCATCCAATGACCGTACAAGGGAACATCAACAATTGAAATTTTCGTACGTTGAGGTTGCACTACTGCATAAAAAGGGCAGTGTTGTATGAATCACAAGCCAATGCTGTCTGCAAAAGTGACAATAGGTACGAAGGACCGTACCGATGCAATTAGTAGGATTACAGAGGTCATCCTTTAGAGGGAGAGAGGGAGAGACCATGCCAATCAACAATTTTGGTAACAAGCCAATTTTGTGGTAGTTTCAAAGGACCAAGGCACAGAGCGAAAGGAGATCCTAGTGAATCTATAAAGCAACTTTTAATTCTTGTGGGTGCTAGGAGGACTTAGCAGAAGGCAAAATTATTATATCTATGTGAAAATTTCATCTACCACAACAATTGGAAATTATTTTTCCAATTGTTAATTTATTTAACAATTTATCTACTACAACAAATATCAAATAATTCACACTGTGATCTTCACAAATAAATTGCAGAAGAAAAATAGCGCTGGAATTGAGAAAATACTAGCACACATACACAATAATTAACACAGTTATTTTTGGACAAATGTCCTCGGAAAAACCCAACTGAGGAAACCCGGTGCAATAACTGAGGGTTTTAATTATTGTGCAACAGTGAAATATGAGTACAATCTATGGACGCCCAAATGTCAATCCAAACAACAATTCTCTCACTCCATAAGCAATCTCAGCAATGGCTCCTTTAGAAAAACTGGCTGTCCAAACCCCTGCGTAGGCCCTTTGCGCAGTCCTTGCGCTGCCTCTCGAACGTCTGGCTTAGTTCAACCTCTGAGCAAGCCGTCTTGCCTGTCTCTATTGCTGGAAGTGACTCTCCGACCCTCTGGAAGACTTTCCTGGCCTCTGGAAGTTGAATCAAATTCCTCCCCAGCTAAATTGAATTGCTCTGCTACAACTACTACGTAGTCCTTGGGTTGCTTCTGCGCGGATCACTTCTGTCACTTGTTGTTGCCTTTCCGGATCTCGAAAACTTCCTTCGGATCACTGCCCCTACCCATCTCTGTCTCCGCTTACCTATTGAAGCTCGAACATTCCCAACACTGCTGGTTCTCTGGAAAATCAAACCCTCCAAGGAAATCAAACTCTCTCTGATTCTCACAAGTGTATTCTCCATCTACCCATCAAATTCTTATTATAATCATCTGTTGGAGCACCAACGACTAAGATTAGAACTTAATCCAAGGCCCAACGTAATTCCCAATTGATTAGTGTTAGTTTCTAGAGAATTATTAGCTTATCTCAATTAATACTGATTAATTAACCATATTCCCTAAGTTTAGACTTAGGAAATATTTAAAAATCAACTAATAATCTAATTGAGACACTTCTAGGTGGAATTTCCAGAAACGATTTTTGGGTTTTGGATAACTGATGTGTTTTAGGCTCTCCACAAAATTTTGAGACTAGAACACGTTCGATGCTACAAAAACTAACAATCTAGAGCTAACAACAACTAGTCTTTTAGATTTGAGGATAGGTTTGATGGAGCATCTAATTTTCCACCCTGAAAGGCAAGGGCTATCTTGTTATTGAAGGAACATCACCTTTGGGAGTTGCGGAAGAGGTTGTTTCGAAACTGACAAATCAAATAGATAATGTGGTTCATACAAAGAAGGACATCAAAGGCCATAGGATTATCATAGATGCCATGAAGGATTATATAATCTCGCACATGGTAGAAAAGACGCCGACCAATGAGATGTTCAAGGGTCTAGTGACTTGTCCCATAGTGACAACATGAATGGGTATTAAATTGAGGTGCAAATTTAGGTAGAATTTTTACCTAAGATAAAATTAAAATCTAAGTGACATAGATTTTCCTTTTTAGATTATGAACTAAAGTTCCAAGTATTCCCAAGTTAACTTAAGGTTATTTGGAGGGAAACCTATTGTTGAAATTCCAAATTTTAAATCCCTTTTAAGGTCGGCTTCCATCTCATGTCGGCGCTACTCAATAGTTGTGTCTGTCAATTATAAATATTGATTAAATTGATCCCTAGTGTATCATGCGAATTTTGGTTGGGATCTATCTGAGATTTTTCTATTTTTGGTTTGGATGGATTTTATATCTTTGAGGTTTCTTCCATAAAAAGTCTCGCATTTCATGGCACATATTATTTACGGTGGCTACATGTATTCTGTTCTTCAGCTAAAGGATCACTTGTAATGGTTACAGTTCTACTCAGATGATCTTGCATTAATATAATTGCTCTCGCATCCCTGTTACGAATAGTTTTGCATCATATACGATGGCTGTCAAATGTTGTTGTATGGCTTGTAGTAATGAATTTGCTATTATACCCACTCTCTATAGTCTCGCTTAGGTATGGCTCTCATCGCACCATGGTATGGCATCGATTGTATCTCAGTAGGGACTATGAAACTGGATTCGTTCCTCAGCCCTGTCGTGCCTCGAATCGGTCGAATCAGACACGATTCGGTGGGACACGTGTCCTCCAGATCATGTCCCGATGCCCATCAGGACACCTTCATGTCCCGATTCTGGGACAAGTGTTCGACTTTTATGAGTGCCACGCAGCCCATAAAGGGCTGTTTTGGCCCATTTCAAATCACATTTCACTCTCTCTTGATGTGGGTTTTTTGTGGGTGTGTGGGAGCGAAGAGCAAAGGGTGTAGGAGCATTTTGGAGGTGATTCAAGTAACAAGTAAGTGCGTTTTGTCTCTATTTTTTTGCATTTTTATTACAACAGTTTGCATGTGCATTTTTTTTTTACAACATTCATGGCTCAATCAAGGGCAGTAGGGAAGGGGCAAAGGAAGGGGAAGAATGTCCCCATTGGAGATGCCCCTCCTGTTCCAATTTCATCAGGGTTTGCAAGTGTTCCCTCTATTGGAAGTGGGGCTGCAACAACAACTTCAAATGTTGAGGGAAGACAATAGCCTCAAGATAACAAATATCCCTTGTGGAAATATGTCACAAGAGAGCAAGGGCCAAGCAATAGAGGAAAGTAGTGGTGACCATGATGATGATAGTGGTGCTGATTTTGATGATGAGGATTGATGACTCATGAGCTACCTACTGCCTTGAGACTTGTAGTTGTTTTGTATTTGCTATTTCTATTTCCCATTGGCATTTCTACTACCTATGTAACACATTTTGATTTTGATGACTTAATGAGAAAACCGCAGTATCATGTCTTTCTCCTATTGGATCAGTGATGAATATGTCACAATTGTATTTGTATGCATAATGTTACTTTGTAAAACTTACATCTAGATGAAGATCTATGTTTGAATCAATGAATTTGTATCATGAATGAGAATTTGTGTAATAAATATCTAAATATCTAATTTTTAATATATATATATATATATATATATATATATATTCTAATAAAATAATATATAACGTGTCTTGTTTCAGGGCGTCAACGTGCTCGTGTCTGACACTCAAATCCTCATGTCCTTCGTGTCTTGTGTCCCCGTGTCAGGTGACTTAGAGTAGGGCATTGCAGATTGTATAACAACTCTGATCTCAAGATCGTATAACATTTCTGTTCTCAAGATCGTACAACATCTCTGTTCTCAAGATCGCAAAATCTCTGTTCTCAAATTCACAATATATAGTGTCATCATTTTTCTCACTTGGGATCATGATTCTACTTTAACCGATTCATGACCTTTTTAGTCATTACACAAGATGATTCCCTAGAGTCAAACATACAATTGTGCAAAAGCATTCCATTGACCAACATAGTGATGAGAAAAGGTTGTTGGTTTCTGTTATCTCTACACATATCACTACTTTGCAAAGTGACAGAGACATCCTCATATCTATCCTTCGAAAAATTTGACTTCTCTTTTACATGAGGTGGATCAATAGCTTTCAACAACTTATACCTTTCGGAGGGAATCTTCATGATTTCAGTCACAGGTACTAAAATCTTTGCATTACTTATCCATCCTCCCAAGTCAATATTTAAACCAAATGTAGGTGGAGTGAAAGTTTTATGGGCATTTTGATTTCTTTCCCTATTTCTTGCCCTTTCTCTCTCTTTGGCCATTTCTGACATTTGCTTTGATGAAGGCTTTTCTCCATACAATTCAGTGATCCTTCCACCTCTTCAAAATTATTCACACTATGGGAGGATGGAGACTTCTTACTTATCTTTTTGCTATTCTCCACAACTCCCATCCAATTCTCCATGGACAAATGCTGCCCCTTGCCAACCACATTTATTTGCTCACTTGTCCTAGCCATTCCAACTTCTAAAATCCTTATAGCATAAGGACAAGTGACTTCATCATGCATTTCATTACAAGGTCTACAATATGGGATTGGATCATCAACTAAGTTGGTAGACTCAAGTGGATTTGGTGGCCTATGCTCATTAGGAGGTCCCCTATTTTTCCATTTATCATTGTCTCGATTTTGGAATCTCCCAGCTTGATTCCTCTCCATGGCTACCAATCTATTTTGGATGGCATTCATTTGACTAGTGTGACTTGCCTCCATACTCTTAATGAGTTGGGTTAATTCTTTGATAGGGTCATGTGTAGTCTCTTCCTTGGCCTTGCCTTTGGAATCATTAGATTTTGATGGCCCTCTATTGAAACCAGGAATTTTAGATTTTCCTGATTGCTTTCTAGCCCTTTCCATCTTCAAGGCTTCAATTTGAGCTACACCGAAATTTGCAGGCTCTTTCCTCCTCAACTCATAAGCAGTGTCAACACCAAAAAATCCAAATATTAGCATAAAAGAAATTCTTCAGGAGGTTTAATAGTAGCAAGCATGCTTTTCAACAATTCATTAAATCTCTTGTTAAACTCCTCCATGGTTTGTTGCTAATGGCATTGATCAAGTGACTATTCTCTTTCTTCTCTCCAAACTTTTCCAAAAAAGGATTTATGATGGCTTGTAAAGAGTTATATGAGTTAGCAGGTTGCTCAGTGAACCAATCAAGAGCATCCTCTTTTAAAGAGAGAACAAAAAGTCTCATCGTCACATCCTCATGCTTATCAGTGTTACACCACTTAAAAATACAAACATTAAGTTCTTTACATGTGATGTAACATTAATGACATTGTTACCTTGAAAGGAAGACAACCTTTCAATAGCCTTATCAGGGATATTGTGAGGATAGCCATTTATGTTAGTAAAATTACAATGAGAAAAAAAATCATTCATGATGCTAGGCTCTACTTGTTCTTGAAAAAACAAATTAATATCAGAAATAGCCTCTTACCCAAGATTAGCAAGGGTTCTATTATGAGAAAGCCTATTTAACCTCTCTCCAAAAACATTTTCAGGATCAGGAGTGGGGCTAACTAGACCACTTGGATTTCTCCTAGTAGGAACTTTGGCAAAATTTGAAGTCAATGGAGTCGCCCTTGAGCAAGAATCTAATCCTAAAGTTCAATATGCCAAAACCAAAAGTTAGTCGATTTCCAAGGTATAAGAAGGCTTGTCCCTGACAACGACGCCAAAAATGTTATTGATGCAGGAAAACCCTGCTATATACCCACATTCTCATTCACCAGCTATGCATATAAAATGCATCCCAATTCTTTGCCCCAAATAAGACTCCAGGTTTGGGCAATTTCACAAACTTTTGCAGAAGCTTATAACATCTGTTCACAATTTTTTTTATGGTTTATGAAAACCATACTTCAATACAACCCAAAATTCAATTCTTTCATGCGGAAGCTTTAAAACCCAACACACCAATTCATTTTATATATGGAAGCTTTACTTTTCATCTTTGAACCTATGGTTGAAACCATATTTCATCCACTTATGAAATTAATTAATTTCACAACTTTTGAAAGTAAATTCAACTTTAAAATTCCATTCTTACATAATCAAGCCCAAGGCTTATTATAATATTGGTCCATGTGAATGTCTTCAAATCAAAGGTTCGAACTTAATGCCAATGCATATGAAATCTTCACGGCTTTAAAACAATGCCAGCTCTCACAAATACACTTTGATTAAAAATCAAAGTCCAACAAAAAAATCTGGCCAACGCAATTAATTTACCTTAATTCCAACGATTTATAATTTTGAGCAATTGAACCTTCAATCGATTGCTACAGCCTGCGCCTTCGTGGCCTTCTACGGTTAGATTTACCCATTCGGACAGTCTTCGATTCCGTATTCTTAAGACTCCTCACACATTTCTGGTTCCACAAGTGCCAACGCTGCAATTAAACACATTTGATTGCAATTAACTTCAGATTCGTTCAATTCTCACAAAGATATAGACAATCTCTGCGATCTCCATTCAATTAGACTTTGCGTCCTTCCCATTCCAATGCTGAAAATGTAACTTGCCATTCGAATTCACATTCCAACTCTGCATCGATTTTAATTTAATTCCTCTGCTACAGCAAATTCGTCCCATCGCTCTGCTTTCACGACCTCAATAAGTCGACTCCATCGTCGCTGCAATTTTAGAATTATGCCTTGATCCACGGTTTTGTCTTCCTCAATCCAGCAACGCTCCACGCACAAATTGAACTTTCAGCAATTCTACCTCCGAATTTAATTGATTGCTCTAACATCCATGTAGACTTCGATCTCAATTTTGAGTCTGCATTCTTCCACGTAAGGTCAGGTTCTGTATTATTCGGACCATGGGTTTATTTTACCAGTTGCACAAGCTCTGCGCCTTATACCCATTACTCAGTCGGCTTTATAAAGGAAACCTCACCACGAATGTAACGTTGCTCCCTCCTTCTGTGTTTTCTCCACAACATCATTGACTTCATTTGATTACATTCAAATTCATCATTCCGGCAAACAGGGATTTAACCTCTATTTAATTAAATCTTTGCTCTATCACTCCAAATTCACTGTATTATATGGGTTTTAACTTTTCAACCACTATTACCATATGCCCAATATCAAACTTGAACTGAAACTAGATTTCAGTCTTTTACATGTGTAATCGATCTTACAAATGATCGATTCACCCAATATATATATATATATATATATATATATATATATATATCTACACAGATTTGGTTTTAAATCACGAAATTAATTTAAACATCAACTTTCCAAATCATATGTAGAATCTCACCTCAACTCCAATTACAGAAATTAAATATACGCTTGCTCAACAAATCAACCCATATGATTCCGAAAACACACTTTCATATTAACAAATGAAAATACTTACAGAAATCTTCGTTCCTGGCCTGATTTTCAAATCATTGGCCCTTCTTACAATTGCCCGAAGGCTTGACAAACAAAACTCTGTTTGTCTTCTTCTAATTCCTGTCTCCTACCTCTCTTCTATTCTCTTCTCTGATCTATTTTGCCTTTAAGGCTTATTAAGTTATACAAATTTGGATGAACCAATTTAGGTTCAAATCCCTTTAATAACTCAACAAAGTCCTCAAATATCTCAACACCCCTACAATCTAGATTTTATCCCTAAAATCTTGAAACCAATTCTAACTTAGGCTTCATAATTAATTCTTAAATATCTAAAATCTAATTTCTCTCATGTTCTTGAAA
Organism: Pinus albicaulis; assembly: GCA_034641835.2. Lineage (NCBI taxonomy): Eukaryota > Viridiplantae > Streptophyta > Pinopsida > Pinales > Pinaceae > Pinus > Pinus albicaulis. The sequence goes on along the minus strand of CM076584.1, from coordinate 1,609,259,336 downwards.
TCATTTGGGAACATTAACAAATCCTCACAATAATTAATTAAAAATATTATTTAATCACTCAAAAATCTCATTAATATTTACATAAAATTAATATTTCCTCACAAACACAAGACCCCCTAGGTTTAATAAAATACAAAGTATTTTCTCGAATCTAATGCTCCTGCATCAGTTATGCTTGCCGCCTATACGTACCAGTTAGTGAGAAAAACCTTTAACCCCACAAGGTGTGGTTGTTGGCAAGAACAAAGAGTTGGGGCTGTCACCTATTCCCAACTCTCTCCGTCTAAGCTATCTCTTAGGTTAGCTAAGAGGGGTGGTCCCTAATGAAAGGTTATATGATATGAGTCTCTAGGAGATTAAGTTAAGGTTAATTTGGATTATTTGTAAAAAATAACTTGCTTCCAAGAATTAAGAAAACACATGAATAAATAAGCCAATTTCAATGATAAATTCAAAGCATAGACCAATGCCTTCAAATAAATAACAATAGCTTGCTCAAAAATGAAATCAAGATTCAATGATAGACAATCCTGCAAAATCAAATGTTAGGCCAAGATGAACATATAAACATCAATTGCGACTACAAAGGAAAAAAATACTTGGATGTAAATGCCCAAATGATAGGATAATGAAATCAATTACTCATGAGCTTAAATGATCATCAAAGTAACAAATATATGAAATAAATTTGAAATATAGTTGCATCAATGAAAGAATTTCCAAGTACAAGAAAGCTAAATGTTGCAAAAGTAAAAGAATTCACAATACTTGCATAGTAAATGCCTTTTGAAATAAAGTGATATAAACAAGACTCAAGTAAATCCAAGATAACGTAAATAGGAAAATTGCATTTGCAAGTAAAGTAAATTGTGATGTAGATATGCTCTTGGTTTATTTTATTAGTTGCATTCAAAAGCAAAGTTTCAATTGAACTCCTATCCCCATACTTCACCCTCGCCTGGAAATCCAGATCTCACAGTGAAGAGTCAATAGGGGTGGAGGGTCTCTAAATTCTATACAACCAACTTAAGTTGGAAGTTGATTTTAATGATGCTTAATGCATGTAAAATTCCCAAGGTAGATTGCAATGCTTGAAAGTGAATTGAAATAAGATTGATGCCCGCAATAGCTTTGCAAAAGGAACTTTAACTTAAGAAAATTAGCATGACATAAAAGTAAACAATTGCTTTGGAAAATAAACTTGCCCAATACGCAATGCTTCAGTATTCAAGATATAAAAATGTAGCATAACAATGAGGCATAACTGATTATTAGACAAGTGCCAAGTTAATGTGCCAAAGTTTGCTAGAAGTAAGAGAATTGCTTACATAAGAGTAAATTGCCTTGAAATAGAATGTGAACTTGTAACTTATAGCAAAAAAACGTAAATGGTGCAAGCTTGTAGCAAAATTTAAGAAGGGAAATGCAATTTGTGTTACTTTCCAATTAGAGCATGCATATGTGTGAAAAATGAAAAAAATGGAAATGTTAACAATCAATCCACCCACAAGATTTTCTCCCTAAATGGAGAAATAAGATGACATGGGTAAAACCCACGCTCCCACAACAAAAACATAATTTTTTATTATTGTTGTGTTACAATGAGGTTAGAGCCTCTTAGAGGGTTGCCCAAGGAATAATGGAAAGATACAATACAAGATCTTGCAATAACGAAATTCCCTTCAAACTATGGGAGCGTCAAGAGATGAAATGATTCTACAACTTGAGAGAGTAAGCTCCTAAAAAGGCACATGACCTAGCCTCCTTGATAGGTCCTTCAAATGCTCATAACCTCCTTGAAAAGAAGCTTAAACGCTTGAGGGAAACTACAAGAAAGATGTTAGGGCTGCAAAACTAAGACATGGTTAGTGTGCAAAAAGAGAGCACGCAAATAAGTGAGTATACTACAAAATAATGTACAAAAGACTAAATCAAATGATGGGAAATGATCCCATCACTTGACTAGCTTGTGAAAAGCTCTTAACTAGCTAGATAAGGAAATGAAAGCACAAGATCAAAAGATCTAAATTGTTTTTTGATACTTTGACTTATGCACAAATTATGTAAAAAGGAGAACCCTGCAAGAACAAGCACTTCGAAAGATTAGACTTATGAGATACAAATAATGATGAGAGCTCCTTGAAAAAAATGCCAAGAGTGGATTGGTCTCTTGAAGACTTCCCCTCATGCTTGCTAGTTGATCCAAAAATGGTCCTCTACAAAACTTCCAACACACATTAGCTCATATGGATTAAATCAATAAACAATGGTGAGATACCTCTAGAAATTTATATGAAAAACAACTAGAGATAGTTTACACCTAGAGCATATTGATAAACCAATAGTTTACACCTAGAGCATATTCATAAACCAATTGTAAATGTAAAGATCAAATGAAACACAACTCAAAGCCACAAGCAGAGAAGATTATACCATCAATGAACCAAGCACATGTTTAAATGGAATAAGGGTCATGAATGAACCCCAAAGTATTTTTATTCAAATGAAGAACAAAAGTACATAGAAGCAGAGCTTCCCCAAGCACAATAGCTCGTTTTAAAAGATTAAATATAAGGCTCTATTATATAGAAGAATGGGTGGAGATCCCAATGAAAAACCAAGTGCCAAGTGTGATGATGATGATCCCAAAGCTCCCTCATGCAATTCGAATTCCCCAAAGAGACCCACGCAATGCTTGAGAGGCCAACTCGTTGTTGAAGAGGGACAAGTGTAGATGGGAGTGGAGTAGTAGGAGACCACTCTCCGCTCATCTCCAGTGAAACTCCAAGTCCAAAGCCCACCAAAAAACTGATTCATTATGCAATCTCAAATTTCCTTCATTAAATGCATTTTTCCCTTTTGAGAAACTCGTGGTCCCCTCCACGGAATTTGATTTCCTTGGAGCACATGTCTTTTCCTGTAATCAAGAAGTCCACATCACCTTGGAACTTCACTTTAACTCATCAATGATTTTCCACCTCATTTCCACATCATTTAGCATGTGTGGATATTTATTTTTCTCCATTTATTTAATTGTTGGCTTATTTTATTGCCACTTTTTCCATTAAACTTAGGAAAAGTGGGTTTTGAGGGTCTAGAACACATTTTTAACCCCTCAAAGTGTGTCATAGTAGAAAGTTGAGGGTGATAGGTGCAATTTTTATTACTCATACCCCATAAAACTTATCTAGACATCACTTATTACATTTCATATACAATTTTTATTCCCATTTCCACCCTGCGGGAAATTTTAAAAATTAAAAAATGATCACCTAGACCTAATCAAATTCCACGATTTTTTTGTGTGATCTAGTATGGTAATATACATTGACCCTGGGCGTGTCTTTTCCTGTAATCAAGAAGTCCACATCACCTTGGAACTTCACTTTAACTCATCAATGATTTTCCACCTCATTTCCACATCATTTAGCATGTGTGGATATTTATTTTTCTCCATTTATTTAATTGTTGGCTTATTTTATTGCCACTTTTTCCATTAAACTTAGGAAAAGTGGGTTTTGAGGGTCTAGAACACATTTTTAACCCCTCAAAGTGTGTCATAGTAGAAAGTTGAGGGTGATAGGTGCAATTTTTATTACTCATACCCCATAAAACTTATCTAGACATCACTTATTACATTTCATATACAATTTTTATTCCCATTTCCACCCTGCGGGAAATTTTAAAAATTAAAAAATGATCACCTAGACCTAATCAAATTCCACGATTTTTTTGTGTGATCTAGTATGGTAATATACATTGACCCTAGACACTAGGATTCACCCAAGGCTTCACCATCAAGCCGTACTCCAACATTGGGGTTTTGCTTGGAGGAAAAAACTCAATTAAATATCAAGTCCTCGTAAGGAGATGATAATTAACCAAGTGGAAAAAAACTTCCCAGAGTAATGCTTAGTTGATGATAAGGTCCCAGGCTACCCAGGCCTATTACATGACTCGACTCCTCATACTATTATGACTTTTACCTTGTCCGCGTAGGGATTGTGGAATTTGAGTACAACAAAAAATGATAAGAAGAAGAAGTAGAGTTAAAAAATTTTGGTATTATGATGATCTCTGATGGTACAATAAGCCTTTAGTACATCCTTGGGCATGGAGTCTTTAGATAATCTTTAGGTGCCACTCCTGTTGCCAGCAGGAACCATTTTTTGTTAAGGGGATTTGTGCTCGAGAGAACCTTTGGGATGACTATATCCAAAAAGAGACATGGGAAGATTCAAAGGCCATAACACTAGGAGAGATGGAGAGGAGAACTTGGCCTTGGTCAATCTGGACAAGAAGGGCAAAGGGAAGCATTCCAATGGTAACAGTGAGGGGAAACCTCTCGTCTCAGCCAGGAAAAGAGGAGCACTTGAGCAAGTTCCAAGTGCTTCATTTTCCACAAGAGTGGGTACTGTGCATCACAATGTCTGGACTCTGGAGAAGGGGAAGGGGGAATCGCAACAGACGACAAGATCAACAGAGGTTCAACTTGATGAGTTTGTCATGAAGTTTGAGAAGGACTTCTCATTTGTCTCTTGTGTATCTACCATCACCATCAAAAGGAATTCTTGGTACTAAAATAGTGGTGCATCATGTCATATGACAAAGGCACAAGAGATATTTAATTGTTTGACAAAGAGTGACTCAAATTTTTTCGTGGAGCTTGGTAATGATGCCAAATATGCAGTGAAGGGAGTTGGAACAATTAAGTTCCAACTAGAGTTAGGAGGGACATTGGAAGCCAAGGATGTGCTATTTGTAGTATGTACTAGGTTTGAAGAAGAATTTGCTCCCAGTTTCAATGATTAAGGATGAATGATAATATAGTTAGGTTCAGGAATGGGTAGGTGCCCATTCTTCCGGAGGAGCCTAGCCCAAAAACTGCAATTGTCATCGGGGTTAGAGAGAGAAACTTATACATGTTGGTGGGCAAACCTGTTTGGGCATTGGTACATGATAATGGCAACTTGTGTGAGCTATGGCATATGAGGATGGGACACTTGCACGACATGGCATTGACTATTTTGAGGCAAATTGTCATTAGTCTTCCAGATTTCAACATTGAGCAAGAGGGCATGTGCAGAGGGTGTGCACTTAGCAAGAATGGCAAGGTTTCTTTTCCAAGCAACGTGAGTAGGTTCAAGGGGATCACGGATCTCATTCACTCAGATGTATGTGGATTGTTGTCAGTGGCATCAATATAGGGAGCACAACATTATGTCACGTACATTGATGATTATTTCAGGAAAACATAGATCTTCTTCATGAAGACCAAGGATGAGTCTTTAATTAGTTTTGGAGGTTCGAGGCGTAGGTGGAAAACTAGACAGACAAGAAGATCAATATCTTCAGGTCAAGCATTGGGGGAGAGTACACCTCTAATGACTTAAAGGATTTCTGCAAGGAGGCTGGAATCAAGAAAGAGATGCCAATCTTATACAACCCTTAGTAGAATGGGGTTGTGGAGAGAATGAATCGGTCCATCATTGGTTTTTTCAAAGGTTATGCTATAGGACAAATATCTACCTATGATTCTTTGGTAGGGGGTGTGTAACAGAATAGTGTATGTGTAGAACAAGAGTCCTCATAGGATATTGGGGGACAAGGCTCTTGAGGACACATTCCCGGTGGTGAATCCAGAGGTAGGGCACTTGCACATCTTTGGTTGTCTAGTATACATCCACGTTCTTGCGAAGAACAAGATGAAGCTAGAACCTACAAGACATAAGGGGATTTCCGTTGCAAGGCTTACAAGATCTTCATACCAGTGCAAAGGAAGACCATTATGAGCAGGGATTTTAAGTTCGAGGAGAACTTGGCATTTAGGAAGTCTCATGAGTTGCCACTAGCAGTGACAAAGGACGAGTGGCGGGAGGCTTTGAAGGTAGAGAAACATGCATAGGCTTCCAATTTAGGGAGTCAACCATCAGGTGGGGAGGAGTCAGTAGATATTTCCAGTTATGTCAGGAGACCCAAGTGGTGTGAGCATACATTAACGAATGCTTAGGAACATGTGGAAGCTCCCCCGATCACATTAAAAAAGAGTAGGCACCTGAATAATTTTTTGAACTATATGACATTGGCAAGTAGAGTCCTTGAATAGGTAGCTGACTAGGAGGTTTGGAGGAAAGCCATGGTGAAGGAAAATGCATGGGAAATTATGCTAGTACTAGAGGGACAACTAGTTGCAGGTGTCTCTTCAAGAAGTACCTTTGTCACTAAGAGGGAGTGTTGATGTTGTAGCTTAGGCAGGTACTTCTACACAAGCCTCAGTGTAGGTGTGCAAAATTTTCCTAATAGACCCTTAACCTTAGCAATTATTTTAAGTATTAAAGTTATTGACTTTTATAGCATAAAGCGAGTTAATCTAATGAAAAGTAAATGTTATTTGCATTATTAAATTAGATGAATCTCAATCGTTGATCTTAAGTGATGTTGAGATCTAATCCCAAACATCAATCACTTTGGAGATTAGGGTTGTGGGTTCAATCAATAATGCAAATTTATGAAAGGAAGGTTGGGCTAAGGGAGCAGACACACAAGATATCCTGAGCACAAGACACAATGCGAGTGAGATCCTAGTGATTGGGTGAAGAAGAACTTCCACTCAAGTGTGCAAGGCTGAGGAAGGTGCAAAGGGTAGTAATGGTAATCTTGATTAGTCGACAGATCGAAGGATTGTTCAAGGGTTTGATCCACTAGACCAGTTCCAGGTTCTTTGTATTTCCTCAGTGGGCCATTATCTCAAGAAAGGAGCCGTTGTAAGTTTTGATTTAATGAATGAAGCACTGATTTGAAGGGTAGAAATATTTGTGTGCATGTGATTGCGATATTGGGTTTTTATTTGCTTCCATTGTGATTGTTAAAATTCTTGTTGTGCTTTTATGCAATAGATCTGTGTAATAAGTGTTTTTACAACAAGGAATTTTCTAGGTAATAAATAGCAAGGTAGCTAGGGTTAGAAAATTAACACAAAGCCCTTCCTCATGTTGGATGTAACATAAGTAGGCTGAAGAAGAATCGCTAGCCAACAAAGTTGGACATAATTTACTTTAGGGCTTTCACATAAAGCCTTTTATCAACATAATTAACTTACCTTATGGCTTTGACATAGAGCTTTTCGCATTAAGCTAGTTTGTATACAACAAGATGTAATAGGTTTCACAAAGACTACTTGGAATTCTACACCTAATTAGATTAAAAATACACTTCTTTTAAACAATAGTGTATTTGATATACTTAATGATTTCCCTTTACTGTAGACCATGTAACCTTCCATTGTTCCCTTTCTAGGTTGTCATCACAAAAGAATCTAATATGCCCCCTGTTGAAAAATGTGTAACTAGGTCCAGTCTTCATAAATATGAAATGTACTTTTTATTCTTGTATATTGTAAAATGAAAGAAAGTTATTATTATTTTTGGAACATGGGTTTCGTGCTCAAGGTCTTTTATTTTATAGGTCAAAGCACCCATTGAGTGTTTCTAGGGTTTGTCCTAGGTCAAGAAGTCAAAAGAGTCATTGTCATAAGTTGAAGACCCCATCGGGCACATTGTAACTTGTAAAGAAAATTATTTTTGTCCTTAATGTCAAAATACCCTTCAAGACCAAGTTTGCCTGGTAGCTGGCAAGTCGACCTAATCTGAGGAGCTACGACCACCTTGAGAACCCTATATAAAGGAGGAAACTCGACCTCCTTGGAACACATTCATTACTCACTCATTCAAGCGAAGGAGGAAGAAGAAGAAGGCAACAAAGAATGAAGAGGATGAAGGAAACTTGTCTTTGGGCTATTTCTCTCTCACATGTGCAAAGGAAGGCTGAGGTTTTTGTTGATGGTCTAGGGTTTCTGCTGCCGATCTAGGGTTTTCTTCTGTAGGTTTGATTTTGAAGAAGGAAGGAAAAGAAGGTCAGTGAAGGTCACAATAAGTCATCATCATGCTCCAGAAAGAAGAGGAAAGCCAAGCGAAGGTCTAAGGAAGCCGTGGGAGGCCAGAAGAAGCTCACACATGTGGCGACAATTACTGCAGGAGGGCCGAAAATTTCAAACTTGCAGCAGTAGAGGCTGAAATTATGCAGTAGGAGGTCGAAGTTGTGCTACTTGAAGAGATTTGACTGGGTTTGACTTAGACAAAGGAAGCACATCATTCAGAAGGGTTCGACTTTGTCTGGGAGGGTATTGATCTTGGTCTAGAGGTCTTGGAATTCGTCAATTGAAGAATGTATAGGAAGGGAAGAGATTTGTGGGTTTTCCTCTCAAGTGGAGAGGTTTTGGCCTTGGCTTGTAGCCTATATTCTATGTTATTGCTCTTCTTGTTTTGGTAGCTGTTTGATGATACACGAACATTTTAATAAAATAATTTAGATAAGTAAGAAAAATAAAAAGACATCACAATCAATTATCATTAAAAGAGAAATCACTCTAATCATTACTCTATTAGATTTCTCAACATAGTATCAAAGCTAAGGTTGACAGAGGGCATTATGAAGATCTCTACTACATTGAAGAAGTTTCTAAAGAAGTGTTCAAAGGTGGCAAGTCGTCTCAATATGGGTATCAAAGAAGTATGTAATCTCCTATTTACTCCAAAGAAGGAAGTGATCAAGACAAAGGCTGAGGGCCTCTTCTCAACACTCACTGGCACATTTCAAGATGAAAGCGTTTGGGTAATCGATAGTGGAGCATCAAGACACATGACCGGTCATCACAATCAACTAAACAAACTGTCAAAAGGAAAGTCTTCTTACTCCGTGGAGCTTGGTGATAGTAAGAGCTATCCCGTGGGAGGAATTGGATCAACCTCGATAGAACTGGAGAGTGGAGGCAATATTCATCTCAACAACATCCCATTTGTTCCAGGTTTGCATAAGAACTTACTCTCCATTTCAAGTCTAGAAGAGAAAGGTGATAGAGTAGCTTTCATTGATGGAAAATTTATAGTATGGGGTAAAAACTCAAGCTTAGAAAATGCTAGAGGAATTGGGATTCGTGAAGGAAGACTTTACAGGTTGCTATCTCCTCTTGCTCAAGCTTTAGTTCACATTGAAATTAGTCCGTGTGAACTTTGGCATAGAAGATTCAATCATCTCCATTTCAAAATCCTTCCAACCCTAAATTCAATAGTAGATGGAATTCCCGAACTGAAAGATCACGAAGGAGTATGCAAGGGATGTGCATTGGGTAAGAGCACTAAGAGACCATTTGGAAGTAGTGCTTCATGGTCAAAATAAATCTTGGATCTTATTCATTCCGATGTCTGTGGTTCTATGAATCCGAATTCACTTGGAGGTCATCTATACTACGTTGCAGACCTATTTTGGCCAGAATTGAAAGGAATTCTTGTGGAAAAAATTAGAGAATTGTATTGAGCCACCATGATGAGAAGTCTGAGTTTGTTGTGAACATCTCTCCTTGAAGCAACCCAAGGGAGTTATAATATGGTACCATACTCGAAGGAAAAAATGAAGAACAAGTAAGGTTGAAATAATACTTCTCAAGAGGTATGCATAATCTTCTGTTCTTATAGATCTAAATTATAACTCCATTTCAAAGTTCTCTTGTAACTAATGACTCCTAAGTTCATCAAAAGGATGATCTCCGAGATCTATAATCTTAGAAGGATACCATATTTTCTATTAATAACCCTTGCAAACTAATCTTGCTTTGTTTCTAACACTCTGCCCTTGTTCATTCAACTTTTTTTTGAAAACCCACTTTGTGCCTATAATGTTTTTGTGATCTAGTCTGTGTGTTAGCTCCCAAGTTTCATTCTTCTCTACCCGATCCAGTTCCTCATTCAAGGCATCTATCTAGTTTTCATCTTTGCTTGCTTTAGAAAAGTTTTTTTGGTTCAATCATGGACTGCATAACAATCTGAACTTGATCTATTGTCTCAACAAGTTTCCTTCTTGTTTGAACCCCTGCATTGTTTTTTCCAAAAAATTGATTGTCAAGATGGTTCTTTTGTACATATATGGAGGGTGCTTTTCTTGAAAATGTAGTGAGTGAAGGTCTTTTGGCTTGTGCCTTAGCCAGTGAAAACCACGAGTTTGTTTTTCTCTAGCATGAGTGCGCGTTGATGAGATAGAATTCAATTATGACGAGTTTATTTCCAATTTATTGGAATGATCATCTAGGTTACATGCGTAGAGTTGGATATTTAGTTAGGTGGAGTTTTCTTCAGTTTGACTACAGAATGAGGTGGCAGTTACAAGTTCAGTTAGAACGAGTTAGTCTTCAGTGTTGATTGGAGAGAAAACGAGTTAAGACTCCAAGCGTTGATTGGAGAGAGGATGAGTAGAACTCTCAGTTAACTAGCAATTATAACTTGAACTTCTAAATTGAGCTAGGACTCCTTGCATGCTCGAATTGGGTCTACAAAGAGGAGGACAAAGGCACAATATTATCACAAGTTTTTGAGATCAATTCTTTGATTGTGTGTGTGCAAATTTGAGGAGCTTGTGCCCTAAGAAATAGGAGGCCACAAGTGCACAAGGAAATAGAGGATTTGCGCTAGAAAATAGAAGCCAGGTTTTTCACTAGGAAATAGGAGGATTTGTGCAAGGAAATAGGGTCTCCAGTGCACAAGAAAATAAGAGTAGGGATCAGGGGTTTTGCAGGGAAATTCAAGGCTAGTTCAACACGAGAACAAGTGTGTTCTCATAGAGACAGATTGCATGTAAGGGAATTAAAGAGAAAATAAAGGAAAATGAAGAGAAAGCTAGTTCATGCATATTCTAGCCATTCACCACTTAGGAGATCTAGGATTTGGGATCTAGCTCAATGAGAAATTATAAAAGGAGCTGAAGGGAGAGATGAAAGACACATTGATTTCATTGGGAAAGTGAATTTCTCAAGACAAGTGAGAGACCTGTTATCACTTGTCGCCTACACCTACCTACTAGTTAGTGGGAAAAGCCTTCAACCCCACCAGGTGTGGTTGGTGGCAAGAAACTTAGAGAAGGGGTTGTCACCTATTCCCAACTCTCTCCATTTAAGCTATCTCCTAGGTTAGCTAAGGGGGGTGGTCCCTAAAGGAGAACTAAGTCAAAGATGTGAGGTTTCTAGGAGAATTGATTAGAAGGAATTACTTATCAAAGATGACTCAATTCTAAGATGTAAACAAGTATATAAGTGTATGAGCAATATTCAATGATGTGTATAAAATATAGACCAGTGCTTTAAAGTAAATGACAAGTGCTTGCTCAAAAATGAAATCCAAGATATAATGACAATAATCCCACAAAGGAAGTGTTAGACCAAGATTAACGTATAAGCATTACTTGCAATAAATGAAAAAGTACTTGTAAGAAAGTGCTCAAGTAACAAAGGATAATGACATCAAATATTCATGAGCTAAATAACCACCAAAGTAACAAGTACACGAAATAGAAAAATTGCGAGTAAATTTGTGAGCTGAAGGTGCTCTTGGTTTATTTTATTAGTAGAATTCTAAAACAATTTTCAATTTAACTCCTGTCCTTAGACCTCACCCTCGCCCGAAATCCGGGTCTCACGGTGAGAAGTCAATAGGGGTGGCGGGTCCCTAATGTCTATACAACCGACTTAAGTTGGAGGTTAATATTTAGAGATGCAAGTCTAGTATGAAAAGTGAAATGCCTAAATGATATGAAAGTGAGTTTGCAAGAGCTATGTAAAAGATGGAGATGATTCATTTAAATATGCTTCATAGTTAGAACAATAACTCAAGTTGCCATAAATTGAAAGTGTTCTGCTTCTTTACTTGTAGTATATTGTGAAACTTATCCAAATGAGAAATAGATCACAAAACATAAGTAAGTGATGACAAATGAGATTGCAAATTAGGAAATTTAAAGGACTGTGTGATCTAAGCAGTTAATGAAATGAAAATATGAGTTATTCACATGGAACTAGATTAGATTAGCAAACGAAATGGTGAATGCAAGTGATTTAGTTGAGAAAAAAAAAAAAAAAAAACTAAGCAAAAGAAATTTAACCACTCAAGAAGATTTCCTCCCTCTAAATGAGTAGCTGAGATACCATGGGAAAAATTTTCCAAGCTCCCTCAAGAAAAGTTAGCTCTTTATTAATGAAAGTGAGCCCCTCTTATAGAAATGAGGGGCTTGGGAAGAGCTTACAATATGCGTTTTTAATTTTCTCTTTCCCAAAGTTACAAGTGTAAGATTTTAAATATTTACTTGTGAGATGTTTACAAATTAAAGGCTTAAAGCCTTGAGGTGAATGGTGGTTACAATTCCTCAAAAGGATGAGGCTTTAGAAGTAGAGGTGAAGTGATAAGGCGGAACTTGGATTTGAGATTCCAAATGGAAGAGTGTTCCTTAACATATGCTTTAGCTCCCTTTCTTCAAACTTAGATTGCTTCCAAGAACACCTATAGGCAAACAAACAAAAGAGTTAGCATGCCAAAGAATTAGCGCTGAAATATGTGAGAGGAAATCACATGCATGAGAAGGAAAAAGTTAGAAACTCAATGCAAGTATAAAATACACTTTACATTACAAATTCCCTCACTAAGATCAGCTTGAAAGAGTTGATTTAGTGAGTGCGAATTGGGATTTAAATCCAACAACTTAGCCTCAAATGCTAGATAAAATAGATATGTGCACAAATGAGAGAAGAAAATATATGATTTTTTTTAGAGATGGAATAGAAGCAAAAGGCTCATGAAACCCCCTTTTAGATAAATCTCTTGATGTATTATGAGATTGTTGGCTTGAACAACTTATGGGATCTTTGATATCCTTGGAGTTGACTTATTCCAACCGAAGAAGTCTTCACAGTCCAATAGACTTGGCAACCTATCCTTTGAACACACAAATTTCTGCAAACCAATTGTTAGTGCAAAAGAAACTTGGCATATAGAGGCCACGTTGAGCTTGTCATTCCACCGAAAATAACAAGCTACAACAAGAGCACAAAATATACCAAGTCCAAAGGAGATCTGAGGTAGCTACAAATCTCCCCTCCCTAGACAATAGTGCCTTCAGGCAAATGCAAGAAAAAAACAACGAGATTGCAATGTGAAGTAAATAAATAACAACATCAAATGAAACAAGTATACCTCATCAACCAAAGAATGCACCACAAGAGAAGCTAGTAACCCCAAAGACTTTCCTTTATTCAGTTCAATAACAATTTCGGCATAGTAACAATAAGCACAAGCTTCAAAAAACCATGGTTACAATGAGAGCCCAAGGCTCATTTAAAATTTAAATAGAACAATGGGAGCAAATCCCAATGAAAAATCAAATGACAAGTGTAGCAATGGTGAAGATCTCAATGCTTAAACAAATTTCCAAGTGGCTGCTTGATTGCTGTATGTGGCTTCCAAAATGGGCAGCGTACACTTCTAACTGTTGGTTGCTGTTTGTTTTGAAGATCAGCGTACCATCATTTTCTTCACATGTGTTTTGCTTTGAATTGCCATGTGTAATTTGGAGTGGGTAAACTCCCACACAACCCTTCAATCACAAACTGCAATTTGACACCTTGCCAATCAAGTGTCACGCTGTTCCATAAGTCTGTGTTATCCTTTGCTGAACAGCGCTGAACAGGGCTGCGTATAGACATGAAGATGACGGCTGCGTACAAGTGGATGATGGTGAGGGAGAAAATATCAACAAAATCTGGCAGCTAACAGTCATCAAATATTTGCTTCAAGCTGATGCGTATCTCCTTTCAAAACAAATCTGCGTATTTAATTCTGATTGGCTATTTGCTGTTTGTGGATTCACATGGAGTTCGAGGAAGAGATACGCTATCCTTGGAGTGTAGCTATACTTAATACTCAACTGAAATAACTCACTGTTGACTCACCCTTCAAATCTGCGTTGATTTCCCTTGGACAGCTACGTGAATTTCTGAGTGGGCCAGCGTGAACATCACTTAAGGCATGTGCATAATTCCTTTTGCTGGGTTATACGTATGGTTTGAAGTGGGTCCCCTCAATTCTTTTTTGAACTTTCCACCTTAGAGTTTAATAACATCTGATTTGAATTAAATCAAAGTCACTTCAAACATTTTCTTGTACGTACTTTGCAATTTGTGGGCCATCTTGTGTTAGTTGACTTGGAATTTTAATTTTGACTTGTTGTACCTTATGTGGTGGGCCCCACATGGCTGCCACATCATCCTTTACCTCTCTACATGATTGCCATGTCAAAATTTGACTTATTTTGACTTTGGAAAATTTTCCAAAATTTTCCAATTATTGAATTTTTTTGAATTTTTTCTCATTTTTTCCACTGACATTAGGAAAATCAGCTTTTGAGGGCCCGTAAGTCGTTTTTTTGACCCTCAAAGTGGGTCCTAGGATAATGATGGGTCTCTGAGGATGAATTTCGAGTGGTCACACGCCCCAGACATTTCCTAAGGCCACTTATTTACATCATTACATAGAAATTAATTAAAAAATCCCGTTTTGCGGGGAATTTTTAATTATTAAAAAATCCTACCTAGACTTAGTCAAATTCCGCGAAATTTCAGAGATGACCTAGCATGGTAATATACATCGACTCTAGATACTAAGATGTGTTAGGGGCTCAACCTTCAAGCCGTCACCCCGGCTTTGGGATAATGCAATGAGTGAAAAAACCTAGAAAATTATTCACCGCTAAAAAGAAGGAATAATTAACCAAGTAAAAAAAACACTCCAAGATGTACTTGCTTGCTGACTGAGTCCCAACATCCTAGGCCTGTTACATGGCTTTATTCATCATGCTAGTGACATTTATACAATATCCCCGAAGGGCTGCGGAATCTGAAGACTGAAGAAGAAAATGATGAGAAGAAAAAGTAGAGTTTAAAAACTTTGTTGAACATGATGATATCTGATGATATCTGATGGCGTAAGTGTCTTCTGGTTCATCCTTGGGCATGGAGTCTTCACATTATCATTAGGTGCCACTCCATTGGTCAACAAGACCCAAGACTGAAGAGAAGGAAAAGTGTTCAGCAGGGAGATTCTGGTGAGAAGTATTCAAAGGGGCCAGGTTCTTGGAGAGGGGAGACAGATTTGTGAGGAGGCTGAGACTTCCAGCTAGAAGCTTGCGCAGGGGGCCAGTATGGCCTAGGTGAAGGGAGAGTTTCTTCTAGTGTGTAGTGGGCCGTACAGGGCTAGGAGAAAGGGGGCTGATTTACATGTTTGAGAAGCTGGGTTTCCAGGGGCGGAAAATTTTCAAAGGGCCGAAAATTCCAGGTTCTATTTTGCTGTATTTTATGTTTATTCTCTGAGGGTCATTTCCCTGTTAAGGGAGCCCTTTTTTTTCCTGAGGAATAAAAGTTAAGGGGAATTCGGAGGGAATTTTTTTTTCTGTGTTTATGACTGATTTTCTACTTAAGTTTCTGCTGCAAATTATTTAAGTTAAAAAATCAGTGTATTTTTATTCAAGAGTTTTTCAGAGAAGTAATTTATTGGGTAAATATATTTTCTGGGCATAAAATAAATTGCTAGGAATTTAAATCAGATCTGGTATAGGAAAATTGAACATTGTCCTATCTGATTTTTAGTTTTCCCAAAGCTGAAATCTGATTAATATTCTTTTAATTGAGATACTTATAAAGTTTATTATGAAATTTGAAGTGTGCAAGGTGCTTATAGCAAACAATCTTTGTAGGTGTTTGGATGTTTATTTTATATTTCAAATGGTAAGTTCACCTTTTTCTTGTAGTTTTATTTTCTCTAAGCTTGCATTTTTTATATCGCGTATCCTTTTTATTCAATATTATCTGTTCTTGCATCTTTTTTTCTTTCATCTTCTTTTTATCCGAATATTGATATATTTGATCCTTGTATTATTTTATTGTAGTAAAGGGTATTATTTCATGGTTGTAAGTATAGTGATTGTACCTGCACACATAAGTTCTTTGATATTTTCTGTTATTGAAATAAGGGAACTTATAGTAGCTGCACTGTTGTACCTTGCAGGTTCCAAGGGATTGAAAGAACAAGCTTATGGTGTTGCAAACTTATGTCTTGAATTTACAGTGTCCAATTTCTTGGCACAAAATCCTGATTGCTTGAAGGAAGTTGCAACGTTGATTTTGCCTAATATACTGATTCTTCCAAAGGTTTTCTTGACTCTCTTGACCTGAATACATATTTATTTTCCTAAAAGCTGTGATCCTTCTGTTAGATATTATGGTTAAAGAGCTACGTGATTTTTTGTCATGTTCTGTGGTAGCATGGCATTATTTCTTTTGATTTGTCATTTTGTATTGTTAGTGAAGTTACTGATAAAAAAATAGTTGACTGCAATAACACCAATCTGTGCCCTGTCTACAGACATGGAAATTAAACCAAAAAGCTTTGCAACTTGCTGGGACAATATCATGGCCCCATTTCAATTATCTATCCCATGCGCTTGAGCTAATGGTCAATGCTCAAAATGAGGTATGCATCATTTTTCTGAACTGAATTAGAATGGCTGAATATTTTATGATAGATTTTGAATCAGGTGACCTGAAAAAGCTTTGATATTTTTTATAATCTATTCATTTTTTCTGCGCCAGATAATAATAAATATCTTTTATAAACTGGCCACTTATGTTATTGAGGATAGATATTATTCACAATATCAAACTCCTTTTTAATGCAATTACTAGCCATTACCTCTCTTATCGAGGCATAACTACTCTTTTTATAACAAAAAGTGCAAATTCTCTTGCATTTTCTATCAAACTATATGATAAAGATTATAATCATCAGTTATCCCTGGTCCATTGATATAGGATAAATTTGATTAGAGCCTACTTTTAGATTGCTGTGATCATTGATTTTTGAAGTTGAGGAATGCATTTTCCCTTGCCAATATTGACAATCTATGTGGAGACAGGTTCTAAAATTCAATGGAAGAGGGTCTTTTTTGGGTATATTTTCATTTAAATGCCTTCTTATTGATGATAAGATCTCTTTAACTACAAATTTCAACAAGTATAACATATATTTATTTGCATGAATGTGTTACTTTAAATCATAGTTTTCAAAACTGGTTCGTTTCGTACCAGAACTGGTCAAACTGGCTGGTTGAACTAGACACATTATTGAACCAGCCAGCTGACCGAATTGGAGGGCCTGTTTGAACTGGTTAGGTACTAAACTGAACTGGCCAACTGACTGGATTGGAGGGCTGCTTTGCACCTGTCAGGTACCAAATCAACCCTAACCAGAAGGTTTCGACTCTAACTGACAAGTCAAATCTCATAGGTGTTGGGGGAGTCTGAGACCCACTATGGCAGTTTTTGAACTGGTTTTAGAGGAAACCAAGGGCTATTTCCCTCCCATAACAACCCTCGTGGCTATAATACCAATCCGCCCCCTTCTAAACCCTAAATCTAAGAAGAAAGCATAACTCAACCCTAGAAATGTTTGCAATCAATGGTAATAAGCAAAAGGATAAAAGGGATAACGGTAATGTTTACTCAAATTTTTAAGGTTACCATTAATTGCTTCAGGATGTTTGACAGTAGTTCCAACCTTATTGAACTTCATATGGAGAAAGTAGTATGAGATTCCGGGATTGGAATCTAATCAAGATCATGAAGTCCTTTATGTACCTTGAGGTTGGGGGTGTTGATTGTTAAACTCCTTTGATGTTGGTGGTATTGCTTGCTGAACTCCTCTGCCATGTCCTTAACAAAAATGTACCCTTTACTCAAACCATTGTAATTGGTTAGGGTGTTAAACTTTTTCTACCATATGATACGGTTGAGGAGATGGACCCTTCACTCAAACCAAAATCATTGGTTATGTATATCAAACTTTTTCTACCATATTATAAGGTTGAGGAATTCGTGGAGTTTGAAGACTTTGAGTTAGATTATGTTCATGTAGCTCCTATTGATGATCCCACTTCTAGTAATGGTGATGAGTTTTATGAGTGATCAGGTTAATAAGTGGTTTTAGAGCCTATAGAAGCCATTTAGAGCATATAGAAGCCATTTAGAGCCTCATTGATTATATATTTTGTTGCTGATATGTATTGCATTGAGTGCTATTTTGATATATTCACCCTTACATGGTATATAGATGAGCAAACTTTGCATATTTTGTCCCTAATGGTTTAGAATCTTAAAAATGAAAATTTTCATTTTTTTTTGTAAGTTGAGTTTTTTTGGTATTACCTATGAATTGCAAATTACATCATTGATATGTCATGATAAGGATGATAACCATGTATCAAAAAGTTTGGCCTTAATTTGCCACAGTGGAAACCTGATATATTGGTAGATACCAAAATAAACAGAGTAACATCAAAAGGTAATTGCTGCTGAACATAGTGATGCAATAACATAAGCCATCTGGTAGAAAACATATAATAATAACATGAAATAAACTCAAGAGTCAGATGAGGTCACATGGCTGGCTCCCTAGTCCCTAGCAGTTGTTCTAGCTGGTGCAGAAGGCTTGGATTCACATTGGAGATTGTTGAGAAATCTTAAGGGCTGCAACTAAAATGATTTCTCTGTAACTTGATAACTACTTGTGATGTATTTTTAATTTTTTTGATTATTATCTTCTTCTCTTATTATTACGTTGTTCTTATCATTAAACAAATATCAAAGCAAGAAGATCAACAATGCACAAGAACATAGGTTATAGGCTGCAAGCCAGGGCCAAAACCTCTCAACTTGAGAGAAAAATCCGCATATCTCTTCTCTTCTTATAGATGCTTCAAATGATGAATTCCAAGACCTCTAGACCAAGACCAATAGCCTTCCAAGACCAAGTCTGACCTCTTTGATGATGTGCTTCCTCTATCCCAGTCAAACTCAGTCAAATCTCTTCCAACTGCACAACTTCGACCCCCAACTACAAAATTTCAGCCTCTATTGCAGGTCTGAAATTTTTGGCCCCCAATAATAGTTGCTGCTTCCACACGTGTGAGCAGATTCAGGGCTTCCAAGGCTTCCCTTGACCTTCGCTTGAGTTTGTCCTCCTTCTAGGGCTTGTCGATGATCTAGTAGACCTTCCTTCGACCTTCTTCTTGCAATATCCTCAACTTCGATTTTGCAGCAACGAAACCCTAGCTTTCCTTCTTCGCACGTGTGAGAGAGAGAGAGATAACCCAAACACTTGTCATTCATCCTTCTTCCTTCTTCGCTAGTCTTCGTCTTCTTCTCCTTCGTTTAGATGATGAGAGAATGAATAATAGCCATAGGAGGTCGAGTTCCCTCCTATATATAGGCTTCCAAGGAGGACGACATGCCCTAATTGAGGCCAACTTCTTAGCTGCCAGCCTGACTTTGTATTTGAGCGTATTTTGACACTTATAAATACATAAATAATTCTTTTTACAAGTTACAATGTGGCCGATAGGGTTTTCTTCATATGACAATGACTCTTTTGACTTCTTAACCCTCGGACAAACCCTAGAAGCACTTAATGGGTACTTGACCTCTAAATAAAAGACCTTGAGCATGAAACCCATGCTACAAAAATAGCAATAATAAATTTACCTTCTTTTTACAATATATAAGAGTCAAGAGTACATTTCATATTTATGAAGACTGAACCTATTTACACATTTCAACAGAGATGGCTCTCGAAGTGTGCCAAGCAATCATCCCATCTCTCAAAACAGTAACACTGGTGGCGACATTTAATGATTAATCCTTTGGATGTCATTTAGGAATATCATTCCTGTTGAAATTTGATGACTAAAAAGTTTCCTGCAATCCCAACCCGGTTTTAATTTTACCTTATCACTCCCATTCAGTTAAATGCCCTTTCCCATAAACTTACATTCAACATATAGAATTTTGGAAATGAAATTTTCAGATTAAAACACATGGGAGTGTCAGCACATGCTGAAAATAAATATGGACATAAACAAACCAGCAACACATAAAAAAATACACACAGATTTTTGGTCATCTTAGACCCAGGCAAAACCCCTTCAATCTTCTCCGGGGAAAACCTGTTAGAGAGCTCTTAAAATTTATTTGTCTTTCAAGTTCAGGAAAAATACATTTGCAGACAAAACAAAATAGCAAGATACAACTTATCTCTTTAGCCCAAAATGCCTTGAAAACCGTGCCCACTTTGCCTCGATTTCCATGCCCACTTGAAGTTGAAACTGTACTGTACGGACGTGGAATGTATTGTACAGATTTCGTACGAACTGTACCGATTTCCGTACTGCTGTTCAAACTGTACGGATTTTTTTGCTCAAAAACTGCTCTCGAACTGCATGCAGCTGGGAACATTAAATGCTGTTCATATTGTACCTTCTGCTGTCTTCTATGTCTTGATTTCCGTGCCTAGCTTTGCCCAGAAATCACTCTTACAACTTGCTGCAACAAATTTCACTTTTAGAACTTTTCTCCAGCTCTCAGCCTCCTTTCTCCAATCTGCCCATGAGGAATGCATAAATGCAGTCTCTTTTTTGTTTTCCCCCTTTTGTTTCCCTAAATGACTTTTGGGCAACCCTAAGATCTGTTGGCTCAGACTCATTTAGATCAAGGGATGAGAATAAATGTGCATTTAATTCTCACTTTCTATTTTTTAACTCACCTATTAAATAAAGTACCCACATTATACTTTATCTCTAAAGTCACTTTTCACTTTATAATTTAACATTGACGTTACCACTTATAAAGTCACTTTCACTTTATAAAGTCACACTTAGGAAAATAATTATTTTGGACACTCTTCCCTTGGTAGGGACTAACCCATGGGAAACCACTTGTCCAAGGTACATTAAAAATCAACAATTCTTGTCTTCATGCTTCTCCTTTAAAACTCAGCCTAGCAAGGTCTTCAACTGCTAATGCAAGGCGATGAGGTGCATGTATTGGTTCTTTTGTCCCCTGGTATGACTAGTGTCAAGCAACTAATGGGAGACCTTCGTTATGAGTTCCATGTCTAAATATGCCTGACGATCATGAGCAACATTTGTCTCTAGTTGAAGAATCTCCTCCCGAGTGCTAGGAGAAGTCACTAAGTGATATCTCGCTATTGCTTCTTGGGCCTGAGACTAAGTGCATAACCGACATTGTTGGCCACGACCACCACGCTCACCAGACCCTCTGTGACAACACATCCTTTGTTTGGGCATTGCAACTAAAAAGATAAGGAACTAGGAGCAACAATTGTGAACACTGACAACTCTCCCAAGAGACAACCAAATATCCAATACCCTAACAACAACAAGGACGCAAGAGAAACTACAAAATATGCACCAATTTCTCCACAAAGCCACAACAAAACATAAAATAACACTCACCACAAAATTCAACCTCGACTGTATCACTGATCCAAACTAGGCCAAGGGGTGGGAGGGAAGAGATATAAAACCACAACCCAGCTGTCCAAGAGGGGACAAAACCACACTTATATATTGGCACATGAAATAACAACAAGATATCGACGAGGAGCCCCATCTTAAAGAAAGGCACGGAAATTATTAAAGGTGCCCTAGACGATAACAAGTTGTTAAAATTGGCAACTAGGGCCAAATTCCACTTTGGTCAGCTCCTTTGGGGAAGATAATTGTGGCATTGAATTCCTGTTTTCGAGAGGACCAAAATCGACCTAAAGATCACCGAATTTGGATGAGGAAAAATATTTATTTATTTAAAAGAAATTCCACGAGACATAACCTTATTAAGGCGGGAAAATTGAAAATTTGAAATTCAAATTTTGCCTCCAAGTGTCAAGGTCGGCTTCACCTCCATAAGGACAAATTGTTATATATATAGGCATCCCTCATCCTCATTAGAAATCATCCAAAAAGGAGTGCGCTCATCTCTTGGGAAACCACAGCTTAGAGAAGCAGGAGGACGTGTTGTTGGGTCTGTTCTTTGGCACATTGGTCTCCCACAAGTCCGAGTTAGAAGTAGACAGCTTGCCGCAGGCGTGAGGAAAATTCTGGGTGATGTTTTGGCATGGTTTCTGGGTTAGAATCTCTCGAAGAGAAGGCCACATTCTCTGTATAAAGCCACGGGTCAGGACGCTGATTGAAAGGTGAGTTGTCTCCTTGTGCATATTTTGTATTCTGGTTTGGTCTGCAGGAAAGGCTATCTCAACAGCTAGTATGGAGGCACATATGGAAGGGATGCATGACCTAATCCAAGCTCTGTACCTCAGCCGCTATCAAGGAGAGTAGGCCTCTATAAACAGAAAGTTTAACCCTAGATCATGAGTAGATTCTTGTTGATGTGAGTACAAGACTGCTGTAGGGTGCCTTGAAGAGGAACCAGAGTACTAGATCACTGTTGAATGTCTTGGAAAGGACAACAAAGGGTGCAGCTCACTGGAAGAAGGTTACTCATTTACCGATAGGAACCCTAACCAGGCAGTAAGCTTCAGAACTGTTTTGAACAGTGAGTTAGCAAGTCTATCTATAGTTCTGCTCTCTCTTTATTGAACATTTGATATTGATAATAAGAATAATTGATCAAGGGTTTTCCCCATCTTGGGGTTTTTCCCTGGCTTGTGCCATATCCTTCTGTTCTTGGCTTATCTTCTGCTTTTAGCATTAACGTTCTTTCATCAGTTACTGTCATTTCTTAATGGTGAATGTGATTACTAATGGATTAATGAAGTTAATTACGGGCTAATGAAGTAACTGTCTTAAGCAAAGAACATGTTAACTCAAATTAACATGGTATCAGAGCTCAGGAGAGGGCAAGCCCAAGAGTAAAGAACAATCTCAAAAGGTTTATTGACAGTTATCTGCGGCTACATTCCTGAGCTTGATTAGCTTTCTGACTGAGGCAAAATGCAAGTTTATTATGAGCATATCTCTGAGGAAATGATGCGAGTTTCAGTGGAGAGTTAAGGCAAGCTATGGTAGTCAGAGCTACCTCTCTATGAGTCTATTGTGATCCGTATTCTTCTTCTACAGAGGTTCTGGTGGCTTCTGTTTGTAATCCAAATTGGTTATGTTCTGAGATAGTACTTACTGTATGGTGATACTTCTGTTGAGTGTGATGAGAAATACAATAACAGACATGTGAGTTTCTTGGACTGTAAACTTGATGCGAGTTTCTTGGCTAAACAGTGGTGCGAGAAAACACCTCCTATTTGGACTGTGATGCGAAACAAAATCAGTGATGCCAAACAAAATGCGAAGGCCTGATGCGTAACACAAATTCTTATCCTTTGTCTCAGAACTAGCGAAAAGGCCTTCTATCTCTCTCCAGGGATTCACATCTGTTCTCTTGTGTCATAAGAAATGCCTCTTGGAGCACATTTATTGAGCATCACCGTAGTTGAAGGGCTATGTTCAGTAAATTTATTTTAAGAATGCAGGCTTCAATACTTTGAAAGCCCTTACCAGAGAAAATTCTGCCTACTGGTATGGTGACGACACTTCAATAATGAATGGTATGTCTTTCAATTCATGGTTCGATTTTGTTGTATGATCTTGCTCTCTAGAAAGTTTCTCGCTCACTGGGCACGGCTCAATCATAGTATTTGGATGGCACAATCATATTATTGCTACAAGGATCTGAGTACTTGAACTATGTTCACTATATGATATCATCTCTCGACTATGATCTTATGGCTATTTTGTAGTGCTTATGACTATTGTCTGTGTAATGTGACAAGCTATTGCAGAAACAATATTGGCATAATTGAGTATTAGTGATATATTCATATCAGATCAAAGATTCATCTGAAGTCACATTAGTAGGCAATTGAGAAGGAATGGACTCCCTGGAAACTTAAAAATCTTGAAGCCATTCACTTTTGAAGTAACAGTCTAAAGGGCCATATCAAGAGAAGCAGAGATCTGTCCAAGCACAAGTCGCACTGTTGCCACAATGATATTTTCGCTTGCTCTAATCTAGAATTCGCTGGATGTATAAGTGCAATCACTCAGGATTATTAACAGTATATATATGCGTTCCTGTGATAAGAGAATTAAGCCGACCTGTGCAATTCTTCAGATTGGCTTGTCCTAATTTTATCGAATCTGGGCAAAGAAGTTTAAGCTAGAGTAGATCCTTGTGTTCTAGGTTCGAATCAGACATACATTTGTGGCCACAGTTTTCCAAATTCCTTTCTTGAAAGTGTGTCCTATCTGAATATAACTCATGAATGCCATCAAATATTAAGTATTCATCATTGAAGCTTCAAACAATGGTTAATGGCATACCTGTGTAGTGCATAGGCAGTATTGAATTACAAGCCAGAAACATCTGTGAGCATCCAATCATTAGCATTAATTTAGTCTTCCAGCAAAGAAGAAAGGGACACGTCTCTTGCCAGATCGAATCTCATGTATTCTTGACAATCATTAATTCTGGATAAAAGGTCACAATTCAGAACTATATCGGCGTTGGGCCTTCACTATATCATTATTACAGGTTGACAAGTGCTGTTGATCCTCTTTCAGTCTCAGAAAAATCAATCCTGTATCTTATGTTGAAAACCTGTTGTATCATCATTGAAAGAAGTCGGCCTGTAGATATTTGTGATCAGACTTTCCTTGTGATAGAAGATCTTTTCTCTTGCACAAAGAATCTTGATTGTATTCTCCATTGACTTGTAAAATAAATCAAAGTTCTGCACTACGTAATAATCGCTATATGGCAAGTATCAAAATCTTGAGGGCAGAAGAAAGTTTGTCCTATCTCAGAAATCTGGTACTCCATCAGATATATATCCCTAGCACAGTGATAACACGTTTTGAAGTTTAAATTTGTGGCTAAGAAATACCTTGGCACATATTGATTTGATCTATGACAAGCATTGCCTGGGTTCTAAAGTGTAGCAGGATATATTTGGATCAAGCGCCAATAAGGACTATGAATCAGTATTAAGTCACCTGTGGCTCAATCAGATTTGTAGCTGTCAGTTCAAACGGAACATAACAGACCTCTCCAAGGCAAAACTCAGAGCAAGTCTCTTGAGGACTTCATTCAACAAGAAGTACTTGTAATATGAAGGTATGATTCTGCTAAGTTGAATTCATTGATTGTTCAGAATCATTGTTGAATGGTCAAAGCATGTGAGAAAGACCATCAGATATAATTACAGCAAGATAAGGAGCAAATTGATGAAGGCTAAATGACCAACTAAAGTAAAACTTCAGAGGAAACTGTAGAATCTTTGACTCTTCTTGCCTAAGACATGTCCACTAATTATGACTCTGATGATGTCTTTGAGTACTCGCATGGAAGCTGCATAATCAGAATAGATGACCTTGGCACATGGGCCTAAGGGTCGATAGTAGAAAAAGGACAGGTTTTAGGTGGCTTGATGATATTCAAAGGGAGTTATGCAATGTTCCATTGAGTTTCCGGGACGGGGAAACGCAGGAGCGGGGATACTCACAAGGGGGATGTCTATAAGCAACCCCAAAATTTGGGGAATTTTCAGGGAAACGGGGGGACGTCAAAGTCATAAAAATTATAAAATTATAAATTATTAAAAATTTAATTAAAAATAACTCAATAGAAAATCTTAATAATTATTCATTGTACGTCTAAAGAATAAATATGATCATCATTGCATATTAGACTATTATCATTGATTCATTTATGAATTATCATTTGACATTTCTGCATTATAATTTAAATTTCACATTCCCCTATAGGTGCGTCGTGTACAGGGTGAGTGGTTCACCCTCCCTTGTGACGGATGACGTGTGTAGGGTGAGTGGTTCACCTTCCCCTAATGTTGATGACATATGCATAGGATGAGTGGTTCACCTTCTCCTATGGCATATGAGCAAGATGAGTGGTTCACCTTCTCCTGCGGGTACCCTAGTGAGAGATGCATTTAGGCATCTGCGTATGGACATGTCAGTGGGACGTGGTTCACCCTTTCCCCACATGTAGGATGCTCATTCCCTACACTTGATGGTTGACATGTTGGTGGGACGTGGTTCATCCTTTCCCCATGAGTAAGATACTTCCTACGAATGATTGGTTGACATGCATGTAGGACGCGGTTCATCCTTTCCCTACTCTCGGTGGTTTGCATGCGTGTAGGATGTGGTTCATCCTTTCCCTACGTGTGGTTGTGATATGTGTTTGTAGGATGTGGTTTATCCCTTCCCTACATGTGGTTATGAGTAGGATGTGATATATTCTTTCCCTGCTGGTGAGCTTTTTGCGAAGCGACATTGCTCATTTCATTGCACCAGTTTTAGACAGGAATTGGCCCTGGACATTAGGAGAGACTGCGCTCTTGTCCAAGTGACTGTTTTAGGTGTAGATTCTAGGGGAATTCATGTTAATTTAATGAAAGATGATGTCACTGTTGATTATTTTGTTCTTCAGTATTTGTTTGTTTTGCACTTTAGCTTCACTTGGAATTCTACCAATGGTGTATTTGACAGTCCATTGACATTCTTATTGTCATCTGTTGCTATGGATATATACCCTTTCTTCCTTTTAGAAAATTGGATTTGAGATTCATGATTACTTTGACTTCTACTTTTATTTCATTTGATGATATTTTTCCACTGTCAGCTAAATAACCAGAGATGTCATACAGCTGGTTTATCATCCTAATCACAGTTAACACTAATCTATACCTCCATTCTTATAGGTTACTATGGTGGTCATTGTTTGATATTGTGTTCTGCATTCTAAGGGTGTACATAATAGCAAACGGTTCACCAAAATCTTCCCAAATTAGTTTTAGTAAAAGAAAATTTGCTTGCACTTAATTGCAAGTAAATATCTATTTTTTGCCTCGAGTTGTATGTGCTAATTACAGTTGTATCGGGAGACTGGTTGCCATGCTTGGCAAGTTTTCTTATTCCAGACACTAATGCAATTTGATCTTGAACTCTCCATAGATGGTGGCACACAGTTGATTCCTTTTCCTTTGTTTTTCCATAAATTATATTGGATGGTTAGAGTAAGCAAGTGCATTTGATAATTTGCTCTTTTTGGTAGGCATTGCTTTACATGACGAGTAAACTATTTACAATGACTGAGAAATTATATCTGTTTTGTTTGTTTGTTTGTTTAGGTGAGCCTTCCTTGAATACTTATATTAGTACAGGTCTTGACAAAGTTGGCTTTGCATTAAAGATTTTATTTCATCCTTGTGGGATTTGTTGTATCATATTTCATGTGAAGATGAAAAAAATCTTGTCTGTGTAGAAACCTGCAGAGGATTGGTACATGTCCATAAACATGAAGATCATTAGAGCTTTGTCTGATGCCTTGATTGAAAATGTGGAGACCTGCTTGCCTTGGCTTGTTGGGTGTTGTAGAGAATTTGGGAGAGCCAAATCGCTGCTTTACCTCATTCTAATACATTCATTCATGCAGCAAAGAGAAGGTATTGTACTACTTTTAGTTTTAGTTAGAGGTTGATTTTATGTTCAGTAATGCAGAGATGAATTGCATATTTCAACATCTTCTTACAAGCCATAGTTTACAAATTTATTTCATCTACTAAAGCTATTCTGAAACATGCTTATTGAATTTAATGATTTTATTTGCCTGTGTATTCAACTTCTGGATGCGTCTACCAGCTGAGTTCTGGCCCTTACTTAATGGATGTCTCCCATTTCTAAAACAAGAATGGTCTGATATGGATAGTGAGGAAACAGTTATCCAGGTTAGAAGCATTCTCTTATACTATGAATACATGAAGTAATTGATTTAGGGAACGACATGTTCTGAGCTTTTATGCCTGATTCCAAATTTCCTATCAAGTCTCCACTTTGTTAGATGAATAATATATTGAGGATGGACTCACTGGTGAATCTTGATTGTACAACCTGTATTTTGCTGTTTTGTAACAGATAAAGCCCAAGGAGATGGAGACTTTTTTCTGTCAGCCTAATCTCTATAAGCATATTGAGTCTGAAAACCAAGCTGTTCATGGGAATCTTTTGATTGCAATATTTTGGAGTTTGCTGAAGAATATTCCAACAAAATCTGTCGAGGATTCCAATGTGTGTACAGTTACAGCTAATATAATTGGAGATCTAGAAAAATTATGTTTCTTTATCAAATGGATAATACTGCTCAATCAATACTGAGGAATTTGGATAGGCTTTCATTGCAAGTTTAGTGATTAGTCAAGCTTTTGATGGCATTCTTTGTTCTGCATGAAGACTCGGGAAAAAAGAGTAATTCTTGCTTCTATAATCAAAGCAGTTCTAATTTATAACATTTTATCTTGTTTGGCAGAATGGAAACAGGGACAAGATGAGTGTATTTGAGGATCTATTTGTGCTTTTTTCCATGTCATCATCTAAGAAACTGTTGAAAGAACATATTCATTTAATAGTGACCCACAGCACACTCCCGGCAGTACCTTTCTTGTCAAAATTTTTTATGGAAGAAGGTTTGTTCTTTTTCCTCCTGGTTTGTTGTATTATCTCTTCCCATTTCCTCTTTTAGTAAATTTTTTGACATGTATTGTCAACAATCTGTAGTTGTCAATCTAATGTATAGTATTTTAATATTTTATCAACGTTTGAATTTTACATGACTGAATGAGATAACTTGGCTTTTATGAGGAATGTTGACTTGTGCTGTTTCTTTTGTTCCTTAGTAAATATCAATTTAGAAAGGTTCCAATTCCAAAGCTTGGAACAGGACAGATAAAGTGCATGGATTTATTATTTGCTAATATTGTCTTTTGGTATATCTATTAGAGATGGAGAACCCTTTTATTATTGCGCTGGGTGTATAAGCTGTTGCCTTACGCACAACCCATTACTCCTTTTGAAGAGAACATCTTTCATTCTATAATACATTTCCTGCTTAAATATGGAATACAGAAAGTTTGTAGTTGGATATGTAGTCGATTCAGAATCACGTGTTATATATTTTGGTATTATTTGGCTGTACTACTATTTTTGACATTAAAGCTGCTGATGCCCTGTTCAAGCTTTTACCGCATATAGAGGGACAGAAAACATATGTTAGCCTGAGGAAAGGATTGCAATATACACGTATTTATTATATCCATGTTACCAGAAATGCGAAGCATGAAACAGGTAAAGTGCAGGAAACCTAAACTTACAGGTTTTGCTACAGGAACATTTGAGAGATTTTTTAAAGCTTCTTTAGGATTTTTATTGTATACGAAAAAATAAGTGCCACCCTAACCCCCACTACTTTAGGTTATACAGCAATTAGTCAGTTGATGTATGTGGCCATCCACTTTGAATATTTAATAAGACCCATTCAATAGTAGTGGATATTATTTAATGTAAAAGGGTCCACTATAATGCCCACCACTAGGCCGTTGGTACCCATTAGTGATGGGAACATGTCCTTCGGGTTTTGCTATTGAGAATCTATCTAACTAGATTGGAGGCTGTTGAATGTTTTGCCGTGTGTTTTTATATTTGGAGCTTTGCTTAGTGAAAGGTTGCCCCACATTAAGAGGCAAGTGAACATAGCTTTCGTTCTTCTGATTATCATAATATTTGTTTGTTTTTTTTCATGTTTCATTGTATTGTTTCTTATATCTAGTTTTCTATAATTGTACTCTCTGTATAGCTGGTTGTGTTTCAAATTTAAGGAACACTACAAGTGCTAGCAGAGCTCTTTCCTAAGCTAGCATAGCTCCAATTTCTAGCAGATTTTTTTCTAGGTCAGAGATGTGTTTCGACATCATTAAATAACACAGAGATCTATCATTTAGCTGGTGACACTGCAATTGCGGAAGAATACTTGCAGAAAATACAAGTTTTGTCACTTGGTTGGAAACCCTTGTAGCCTTTGTTAGCACCCTTTCGAGCAATACCACATCAGACAACAACCATATATGAAATTTTCTTCTACATACTTTCAGGTGTATTGGAAGCCCTTTAGGCACACTTGAAACTAGCCATACATAAAGCTATAACCATCCTATTGCTATGACACTCTGAGAACAACACTTGGTGAGATCACTCTCGTTTATCGGGGTATTGGGTAGTACGGCTAAGGGTGTAGTCTATCCTCTTTAGTTGGTGTCGTGAAAGATTCGGTCGAGTAGTATTTTTGGAAACTCTAGGTATATGAAAGAGCTATAGCACTTAACTCCTTTGTCCTTAGGACCTTGTAAACCCCGACCTTTGTAGTGGGCCCACAAAAGTTCTACATCTTTGCATCTAGAGAAAATTTGGAAATTTTGTTACCGCTATAATATTTAGGGAGTAACACTTCACCATCATAAAAGAGATTAGATTTTGCATTGTGAGGGACCTATCTCAAAAGATTCCTTGCATCTATCTCAAAAGCTAAGTTGCACTGAAACAGATACAGATACGGGGTTTGAAATGGATACTCAAATTTTCAAAAAATCTGGATACGATATGGCAAGGAAACATCACACACACACACACACACACATATATGATAAAATAAAAATTTCATATTATCATTCATCTTTTAGTCTTTAGAATCTAGATTCTATATTTAAATATACATTATCATCATCATGAATTCAACATAAACAAATCATCATAATCAATTCAGTATAAACATCTTCATCATCATCATCATCATCAATGATTATTATAATATTCAAGTTGGCACCTTTGATTAAAATGTCAATACCCACTCACAATATAAAGGAATATGAGATTGTTTTCAGAGTCACATTATACTTCATGAAATTATATATTTTTCTAATGAATTTGATAGCACTAACACAAAGGCAACATAGTGAATTTGAATTTGTAAATAGTATGTTGCACAATATCTTGGTCTAGACTCTAAAGGAGTCATGACAGAGAAATATTGTTTAGTATAATCGAATATAATGTAAATTTAATCATTGTAAATAACGTCTACACATTATCAATTGAACTGCATTCTAGTAGCTACAATAGGAGATGCTCTAAAATTTATAGAAAGAAGTAAGATGGATTTATTTATTCACAACCTATGATCATATGACCAAGAATCAAGATGCCACAATTTAAGCAATCAAGTATTGCGAAGTATGATACTCGTAAAAAAATGTTTGAGAAATTTAACCTAATGCAAAGAAACTGCTTCCACCATCCATCTTTGTGGGTAACAACTTTCCTTCTTGATTTCATAGATACCTTATGGGTTTCCATTCCAAATTTCAGGTTTCCATCCTTTAGATTTGGCATTGTTGAAAACTTGTTGGTAAATACCTCTATCATGTCATGAGTTCTTTTTCAAGATAAATGTTCACTTTCAGATGAGCTGTAATCAATGGATATAAGGTCTGCAAAGAATTCATCTGCATTTACATGCTCTGGACAAAAAAACCTGGAATATATTCTTGCAATAACTGCCTAGAACATTGAAAACTTTGTAAACTAGAAACCTAGAAACTTAGAAACGTATCCATATTTTTTGGAAATGTATCCAAATTTTGTGGAAACAGATCAAATTTTCTTGAAACTCTTTTGAAACCTTTTTGATCTCAGGTTGGCCATTTCCAAAAAAGTGAAATGTGGCGGAAACGTATCCAAGCTGTTTTGGACATGTTTCCATATCCGAAACGCTGAACGACGTTTTTGGGAGTTGGGGGCAATGTTTCCGGTAACTTAGCTCAAAAGATTCCTTGTATCGTGTTGATCGCTTGGGTCTACCTCTCAAGTAACCCTTTTTATGTGGACTTGACAATATAATGATTTGTGATATATCTAGATAACCTTCTTGCAAGTCATTGATTGTAGTAAGATAAGTGGGGAATAGGACTTTTGCAAAATCTTAGGTGGGCCCATTGTCCAGACATGCAATATGGAAAATATAGAGAACCTAAACTAGTCCACTTGCTCATAATGAACCTCTTGAAGCTAGGGCTTCTAAGATTAAGTTTTCACTCAAAGGTATGACCACTAAAATGAATAGACAAGGCTAGGTGTTGGAGCTATTAAGTTCTTGCTTGGGTATTAGTATACTAGATATAGACATTGATTCAACCAAGAATCCTAGCCAATGAAGTGTAGGTTGCTCAAAGACTCTTGTCGAGTAATCCCTACCCATACTTTCTATAACAATTTGTGGCATCGCTTTCCAAAGGTTGGCATGAACCAATTTGATGGTTTTGATCCTTCGAGGTGAGTTACCCAAATGGAACACTATTTCTCTCGCCATGGCACTACTGATGACCTATGGAAACTAAAAATGGTGTCTTATATTTGGATTTAGCACATTAGAAATGGTGGAAAATGTATATGAGAGCTTATGGAGGCCTCATTGCCTTGACCCAATTTGTGTAGGTCCTTTAGATTTGTTTTGAGCATGGCCCTCACTTTTTGGGACAGATAATAAATCTACGAAATTGGCACAATTATTGACCATATTTTCACCTCTAAGCATTTGGATATCTAATTAATTTTTTAAAGAAAGTTTCATTTGTCATCTTAAGGAAACAATTAAAGAAAACATCATGATGCAGTGCCCAAAAACATGGTTGGAAGCTTGGGACAGAGACAAAGAAGCTATGATGATGATTGGTGCTCAAACCAAGGAACCTTTATTCACTGCTACCCGTAATCCCCCTTTGGTGACAATACCCAACATTCAAACTAACAACCAGTGAGAATCCACAAGTGATCTCTCGGGAGAGATGGTAGAGCACTAATGCCTTCGCCTTTGCTAAAATTGTGAATAGTGATATTTCGAAAGGCACAAATGTAAAGAACAAAAAATATTTGAAGTAGATGTATCACCACAAGAAGATTGATAAGACGCATCTGTTAAAGACACTCTTGAACTAAATTTGGATGGCGCTACTACTAGATTTGGATTTGGACAAGGAAAATAGTTTACAAGCTCCTTACAAGGAACCCAAATTCTTCTCCATGACTTATCTAGTTTCTGGACACCACACAAACATTAAAATTGATTAGTTATATCAATCATTACAAAGCTATTGTATTGATTGATAGCGACAACGTCCATAATTTTATTCATAGGAGTGTCTCCAGAAACCCATTTTAAAGTCCATTCTATATCGAATTTCAAATTATGATTGTCAATGGTGGTGGTATGACAAAAAGTGATGGCCAATGTGAAGATGTGAAACTCCTATTAGGTGAGTATCATCTTAAAACCCACTTGTTGTTGACATGGGTGGTTGTGATGTAGTTCTTGGGGCATAATGGCTACACACATTGCGCCCTGTCACCATGGATTTGAAGGACTTTATACACGAGGTTCAGTAAGGAAGGGTACAAACATGGCCTCAAAGCGCTTACATTTGTTTCCCCTAAAATTTTCACCGGTTAGCACATGGAGAGGTCATTGAAGATAGGTCACCTAGGCATTATTGTGAAATTCAACACCACATAGGTAGCAGACATCAATGCTGTTGACATTGTGTTGATGAAAATATCGTTGAGGGTTTAGAAAATAAAAATATCATCAAGGGTTTAGAAAAGAAAATATCTAAAACATCAGGAGAATATTTCAATATATAGACAAAATTAAAAAATACAAAATAATCATTTTTTTAACATCTAAAGCAACAACAACATCAAATAAATGTTTTGCCACATAAATCTGAAAACATGACATAATGTATGATATGTCTAGTGCTACATCACATTTCAACTCTAAATCATGTCTTGACTTCTGAATCTTAACTCAACCTCAAAATGTTAGTAATAAATGTATCTCATCAACATGAGTCATCTACAATGAAATCATATAAATAAACTAGCAATTTTCTTTGCCCTTTTTACAGGCAAAGGTAATGGCTCTAGAAATGGTTTTTCATCTAGAGGAAGGCCTTGGCGTTCGCGTTAGACTTTTACATCATCTACAAGATGAAGCATGAGGTAGAATTTGACATCCTCTATTGGTGATACTACTAGGTTCAAATTTCTTTGTCTGAGTCCTTGAAGATGCTAGTGCAGTTGGCACTAGTTTACTCCTCGTTTCAATGATCACCTATTCTCCCTCCTCCACCTGCTCTATCTCTCCCTCCCTTGCTTCCTTCTCTAGTGCCTCCTCCTCTAACAAATTAGGGGTTGGTTACGTGACATGCCCTTTATCTCAACCCTCCATGTAGTAGTGGTGTTAATCCCATCCAACGAGATGGCATCCACGTTATGTGTTTTTTGAAGTTGCCTCACCAACAATCGAAGATTGTAGTAGACATAGACCATGCCATTATGATGCTGGGATTCCAACGTATATGAGGGTCATAAATTATAAATTAATAATTATAATACATAATGTAGTGTGTGATAGGGCATAAAATAATAAATTATAAATGAATAATTATAATACATAATGTAGAGGGTGATAGGGAATAAAATAATAAATTATAATTTACAATGAATTCAAAATTTAATTTTATTTTTGTTAACCTATTGCACTTCTTTGTGTGTAGTTTTTTAAATACACTATAGTTGCACTTGCATTTGGAGGAACTACCTGTTTGGGTAAGCACTCGAATGTCAAGTTTTTGTAGATTGGGTACTTTGGCACCATATCTTGTCCACCAAGCATGTACAACAAATATGAGAAACATAATAAAAAAAATTTAATTTGAAAGTTGAAACAAAGTATGAAGAGATAATTAAATGTTAAACAAAACAAAGCTTATCTGGTATTTTTGTGTTCCTATTCTGGATAGCCTGTAATTATTATAAAAATATAAATATTATTAAATAAGAAAGTGATATTTAGTAATAATGAAAGGTCATTTCTTTTCTAAGCAACATGACTCTTCATGGAAGGGGCAATCCCACCTAGGTATTATACCAATAGTGCGAACATCGACATTGGGATAAAATCGGCAAGGGTCTGGAAAACCAAAAAATCATAAAAATAAGAAAAATATCGGTAAAAATTGGCAAACATCGGCGAAATTAAGATACCATAAAAATATCTTTAAAAATCGGCGAACATCGACTAGGCCAAAAAATCGTGATTTCAAGATAAAATCGGGATGTTATCAAGATGTTTGCAACAATGATATATACACGCACTCATTTGTAAGTCAAACATTATTCACTCACACATTAAGAAGATTGTCTCTTGAAGGAATCTAATTAAAAGCTCGTTGGTAAAAGACCCTTCTAATCTAGGGTTTGTACATTGAAGAAAATCAAAACTACATCCATCTCACAAGGAGGGTATTGATCTTGCAAAAAGGAAGTCTATTTGCAAGGCATCAATCTTGGACGCTGTTAGTGGTGGAATCCTAGGGAACATCTTTCAAGGACATCGTCAAAGTCTTGAAGACATCAAGAAGGTTGGAGATATTATTCAAGTATCACACTATCTCATAATGGTTGAATCATAAAGTCATGTAGGTTCTTTCTGCAAGGAGAGAAATCAACTCATCGGGCTTCAAACTATGGGGCTTCAAACTAGGAGAAAAGGGTTGACTTGATACTCACAAAACAAGATGTAATGGGATTTGTTACTGGAGAAGTTCCCAAACCTGAGAAAGATAAGACACAAGAACCAACAAGGTACAAGAAAGGGCAAGTAAGAGCTCAAATGATGATAGTTGAATCAATCGAGGGTTCTCTTGTTCCATTTGTTGCAAATCTAAAGACTTCCAAGGCCATGTACGACAAGCTAGTGAATTTATACTTTGTAAGTACAACAGGTCAAAATATGTCATTACGGAACAAGCTATATAGAATGAAGAAATCGAAGGATGAGGATATGTCGTCCTTCCTCATGAGAGTCTCTTGATTAAGAGACCATCTGCAAGGACTTGGGGAACCCATCACTGATTCTAAGGTGACTGTATGTGTTCTAAATGCATTGCCACCTAAATGGAGCAACTTTGCAACAAGTGTCTACTCCAAGAAGGATTCAACTCCCTTTGATGAATTGTGGGCACAATGCATACTGGAAGAATCAAGGATCAAGGTCAAGGATGACATTGGATTAGACGAGTAGTCTGAAGCATTTCTAGCCCGAGTCAAGAAGATGAAGAAAGGAAAGTTTGGCAATTCAAAGAAGAAAGATGTGTCCAAGGTGCAATGCTTCAAGTGCAATGAGTTTTGACACTACAAGAGGGACTATCCAAATCAATAGAACAATAAGAGAAAGGATAGAAGTAAAGCTCATGTAGCCGAAGTAGTGGGAGAATCTGAGAAGGAAAATAAGGAAGAAGTGAAGGATCTTTACCACTGAAAGAAGGTTCATTGACTTCTAGGTTCTTTATGAATGTTGGTCTTTCTTTTAGATGATATGTTTTGTATAAGCATCATGGGATAAAAGCATATGCTAGTAGCATGTTTGGAATCTATTATGTTGCTTAGTAGAGATCATCTAGGATATAATATTAGACCATTTTTCATAATGTTCATCCAAGATATTATTTAACATTATGTTAGAGGTTGTCATCTTGCTAAAATGGATCATCGTGATTCGGGAAGGACCATCATTTTTGGAAGGTTCTTGGAAAGAGCATCATGACAAGAATAGATGTATTCTGTGTAGCACGGAAACATACTGGCAAAAAGGGATGAAGGGTTGCAATGGGTCAAGATACAAACCTTTTGTTAGATATATGGATATCTAGATTATTGGATGAAAGCATAGGAATGTATGTTGAAAATTGAACTTTAGATAAGATTCATATGTGCAAGAATCTTATGAAGTGAGGTTGGTTATAAAGATATGCTAATGATGCTGGAAAAGAATAGAGTTTGACTTCTTTCAGAATGTATAGAAGATTAGGACTTTCTCTAGAATATGATAATTAAACATCCAAGTACAATCTTCGTAAGAAAAGTTGTAACTTGGTAATCAAGTTCAATTCTTGGGCACTCTGATGCATGAAGGAAGTATCAAGTGGACATGATCAATGAGGATGTTGATTGTACGAGAAGGTCACCATGGTGAGGTATTTTTATTTCATTTATGATTTGGTTATCTAGCTAGCATATTATTTTTGGCTACTGGAAAAAGAATGTTTCAGGAATACGTGATGACAGTTGGGGCAAGTTCAACTATATGGATGAAGAATATTGTCTGGTACCTGGCATCTATAAAGTCAAGATGAAGTCCATCTTGGGATTGAAACGGTAGTTGTACGAGAAGATAACTTGAAGGTCAAGGAAGATAACTTTCATGATTAGATTGAAGATCGGGAAGGCCCAATGCAATGCCTTCATGATTGAAGTGGTGAGCAAGAGAGATGACCTGGATCCTTGTCACAAGAACGACGAGTAATGATGGTTCCATGATACCTCAAAAAGAAGTAGGCTCGATGCAAGAGATGTGGAGAAAAGAAGGAACCATGAAGCTATGGAAAACTAGTAGCTGATACTCAGATGAAGACAAGCTAGAAGGCTTGTGATGCTGGCTTCCATTATTGGAAGGAAGGAATCTCTTCTGATTTGAGAGGGAGAAAAAAGTGTCTCCGTGAATAAGGAGCAAGGTTATATTCTCAATATTAAGGGAGAATAAGGATGTACTTTCTGATTGAGAGGGAGTGGTGATTAACATCACATGTGCATTTTCCTCTTCGAGCGATGAAGAGAGAATGACGAAGGATTGGATAAGCATTTGTAGTTTCCTTGAGGATATAATGTCCAGGAAAGGAAAGGGACCAACACTCTTTGAGGATAGGGCTGGAATCCAAGAGAAGAGTGGTTGAAGAGGACTGATATTCTTTGAGGACTCAGGTATGGAGATCCAAGATAAGAATAGCCCTAAAAGGACATACATTGTGGACATCCAGATGGGTATGTACCTTAGAGAGGTAGTGCGGTATCACACATAAAGTCACCCAACATAATGCTCTTGATTAAAGTAAAGCTTGTCCAATTAGGCCTTAGGGACAGTGCTAGTCATGATGATGATACTTACAGTATGGCTTATCAATCCGACTCTTCTTGAGAACTCTTCAATTTGAGATATGATGTTGTATTGGTTGTACAATTATGAATACCTCCCTAATTAAGAGGGAGTGTTGAGAAATGTAACTAGTCTTGGTCTTCATAATTGTTGTACTCATTTCAATATGTATCCTATGTAACAAACAAGAAAAGAAAAAAAAGTTATTATCATTAAAGCATGGGTTTCATGCTCATTATTGGTGGTCTTTTAGGTATCATTATTGATGGTATTTTAGGTAAAAGCATGTTCTTCGTGCTTCTAGGGTGTTTTAGGTCTTAGGATTTATTGTCATGAGTCAAAGGAGTCAACATCATATTTATAAGACCCTTTTGGGCATTTTGTAATTGTAAAAAGATTTTTGTTTTTAGTCTAGAAATTCCTAGAATCTTCAATAGTACAAGTCGACCTAAAGGAGGGAATTTGACCCCTTGAGAAGGCTATATAAAGAGTAGTATGACTTCATTTGGAGATACACTCACTCAAAGTTCAATCTACAAGGAGGAGTTCTATTTATAGCTAGATAACTGCAAGAAGGAGAGAGAAGGCCAAGAAGAATGAAGAAGGACGAAATTTCTTGGTTTTTTGGTTGCAAGAAAAGGCTGAAGTTGTAGGGACGAGTTGCAATAGGACGAAGTGTAGAAACTGGTAGCTGGAAGGAAACTATGTCTAGGCCTCGCTGACCTTAGGAAGGGCTGTCTTGCTCTTGAAAGTTCCCAGGAGGAGGTCAAATTAGGGTTTCTTCAGGAACTAAAGGACCAAAGTTGCAGGTCAAAGTAGCAGTGCTATAGCTGGTAGATCAAAGTTGCAGTGTGTAACAGTTTGGTGCAGATTCAAGGACTTAAGGAAGGGCTAACTTGGTACTGGGAGAAGGACTTGGTATAGGGATTGGGTCTTTGTGTCTCAAAAGAATGAGATTCTAAGAAGAGAAGATTTTATGGGTTTTCCCCTTCGAGGGGTTTTGCCCTGGCTAAGAGCCTACATTTGTGTCCTCGTTTGTTGGTATTACTTCTTGATATTGTTTGATGAACAAATCTAACTAAAAGAACATAAAGAAAAAAGCTAAGATTCACAAGCTAGTATCAAGGTCAAAGAAAATAGGTTTAGTAAGCTGCCACTTTATCATTTTCTAATAATTAGGAGGATAACATGCAAATGCAGGTCAAACATTGTGTTAGTGGGACCACAAGAATTTATTCAACTTCATGAATGTGGCAATGGAGTGTATTGTTCCATTGCGAATCAATTATTCTCCATAGCAATGGTTGTTTCTCAAACCCATTATCCCCTTTGTCCTCATAATAGGAACAAATAGATTCTTTGGCGCTATCCATGGCCTCATACAAATAGCCCATTGCAGGCTTGTCTCTATGAAGAAATTGAAGAACCTTTACCAATGGTTTGGTAATGGCACATACCTCGTCCACTCCCACACAAAATCTCTTTTGATATGAAGCTAGCCTTTATATAGCCTACTCCTTTGGTTTATGGCGAAATGATAAAGCAAGCCACTCTTTTGAAAGGTTCATTCTCCTCACATCTCACATAGAAGTCAAGAAAGACTAAAGAGATATGATGCTAGTGGTAAACTATGTGATGCAAGACGCTCTAACTCCCTGTTATGTGAATCTTGTCATCAGGCTAAGCACATATGCATGGTTATAATAAATTTTTTTATGCTCCTTGTTGATTTAGAAACATACCTCAACATAAGCAACTTGTTAACAACGACATAATTCACAACGTTGTCCATTATGACTTGGACACCGGTTTGTGGACCTACCTTTTGAATCAATCCATCCAACAACTCACATAATAATGTTGATACATCAACAATTTTAATAAACATTGGCCCCTCAAGACAATTAAGCAAGAAGTTGAGAAGGGTCCCACTCTTCTGATTAGTCCAACCATTTGACATGATAGTGCATATCCCATGATGCCCTAGATTCCTCCAATCTAGTAGTGTAATTGGCCTTTTCATTTTCAAGAATAGGCCTTCTCAACTCATCATAACTAGGTGTCTTATAGCTCAGGCCAACAACATTAATAACCTCAAACATAGGCTAATAGAATAGATTGTTCTTGGTAATGTTGAAAGGAATTCTATTCCATAGAAAACACCTACCCACCTTCTTATCAACTTCTTCCTTCTCCTTTATTTTAAGCGTCGACTAGTTAAAAGGTTATGCATTGGGTATGGTTTTATGAACAAAAAAGTTAAGGTTGATGAGGGGCCGACCATTGTGGAAGGTGATGCTGAAGAACCACTGTCACCTCTTCCTACCCTAGTTCTTGCAACTCCTCCCCTTGCAAACTAAATTTTAGCTTCCCCATTCTCTTTGGTTAAACCCATATTTGTAGATGCTTTGTTGGGAATACAAATGATTTTTAGGCTTGGTTTTGTGCAAATTCCTACTTTTGTGTCTCAAAGTTTGTGCAAGGTGGTATTTCAATGAGATTTACCCCCATCATTTCTTTCCCGCACGACTTGCAATTCAACTTTTGTCTATTGACCTCACCCTTGGGTTCACCATGTTCCTAAATAGGGTCCAAACATCTCAGACATTCTTAGTCTTCAATTAAATGCAATAACTAAACCTAGGGTACAAAGAATATTTGGAAAAAATTAAAATCTACTTTCTTAGAATCAAAACACAAAAAATTTGCATAGAAAACTACAAATGTAGACGATACATAAACGGGTGATCTCCTATAGTCCAATACAAATTTAAAAGAAGAGAGAAAAACTATGTTGCACGGGTTTGTGAACCCAAGGGTGGGGTTCTCGAACCCATCCCAGGTTCTCGTCCCCAAGAACCAGATTCGGGTACGGGTTCTTTTGAAATGAACCCATAAGAACCGGGTTCTTCTACCAAGAACCAGTTTCTTCATTAAAAAAATTTGGGTGCGTTTGACGTTTAGGGTATTTGGAACCCCGATAATGGGTACTTGGAACCCCAAAATCAGGTTCTTTAGGGTACTTTGTTGAACGGTTTTTGAAATAAAACTTTAAATAAAAAAAATCGTGGAAATTCAACAGGTGAATACATAACCCATAAATCCTAAAATCGCTTCACTCTTCGACGACGACATTTCGTTTGAGACAAAAGCCATTCAGTTTGACTATTGAGACGACAAGCACTCCCTGGTGTGTTTGGGGCATTCACTGGTGTGTGTGCAAGTCAATGGAGGTTCCCACAAAGACACAATCCACAGAGATGCAATCCCTGCTTGAAGATTCATAGGTAGCTCTCGAAGATTCACCATGCGGCATGAATTAATTCTAATTTCTTTGTGTCCAAACTTCACTGTTTGCATAACAAAATTAGTAAACTAAAATTTAATTCTAAATAGTAAATCGACCCATGATGTCAAAGATGGGAAAGCTTCCTTATGACGAGTATTATAATCTTGAAGTAGCTACAATAAAAAATCTACTGCCATATACTACGATTCCAAACTCTTGTTTTTAACTGTAGTCTCCACATTCTCTCATGGCCAATCGACATCACTTGTTTTTCTAATCACTTTTTTAAATGTGCTTTTTTTTTTAATACTTTTTTTGCCAAGAATTTTGGGTGAAATTGGCTTGGGGCTAGATTTACATTTGTAAACTCCAATTTGCACTTGATATCAAACTAGAAATTTAGAAACTTCAATGTTCAATGATGTGCATGTTTAAATCTTTAAAGTTTCATTTATAAATATTTTAGTTTTCATGTTTAAAGTTGGAAAATAGACAAATTCATATATATATATATATACACACCCTCAACGAACCCACTTACTGTTGAACATTGGGTTCAACGCTCCTCGTGTGTTTCGCGACATGGACTAACCGCCTCTCGTGGATCCTAACTCTGGCGATTGTAGCGGAGACTAACACTTGCGGGTTTTGGTCTAACGGCAATCGTGATTCCAACAAGTGGTATCAGAGCGACAGGTCTCAAGTTCGAAACTCACCCGACTCGCGTTGGGGGGGAGATTGTTGAACATTGGGTTCAATGCTCCCCGTGTGTTTCGCGACATGGACTAACTGCCTCTCGTGGATCCTAACTCTGGCGATTGTAGCGGAGACTAACACTTGCGGGTTTTGGTCTAACGGCAATTGTGATTCCAACACTTACCATGTTTCAAAAAATGACGCACCCGTCCCACATTTCCTGGCAACATAGGAGAAAAACGATAGGCATGAAAATCCTATCAAAATTTTGAAAAAAGAGAGGAGGTGGACATACTTGCAAATACACCACCAACGACAAGGATTAATCTCTACTCCACAATAAATTGATGATGGCGAAGAAAACACGTTTACACTAAATAACTATTTACTACTATCTAATGGGCCTTATTCATAGAGGATGAATGCATAAATCAATTGACTAACTCCTAGAAACTGGTAGTGTTTCAAGTTTAAGGGTTAAGGAACACTACATAATGTGCAATCCATTCAAATTTCCATAAGTACATACACACATATAATTTTCAAATTTAGAATAAAAACTTGACATCCTCATTCATATTTATAATGGAATGTTTCAACCATTTAATTTTCAAAACCATAATTCATGTGCCTTCCTAGTATGCTAAATAATTGACATTTTCATTTTTTATTTCACGGACAAAATGGCCCCTCTTTCTTGATGTGTACATGTTCATTCAACTTTAAACTTTTACTTGGTGGTTTCTACCAGTGGAAACACTTTTTTACATTATCTTTGATTTGACAACTTTATGTTTATATGTAGAAAACTTAGATTTAAGTTGTTTAATGCATTCTATCATTACTCAGAGTCCCTTGAGCAAGGCTTAGAGTTTGTTCTCACCAGCGTTGTATGGACACATCATCATTACCTTCAAAGTGAGAATTTTACAATTTTGGATCTTGGAACGTGAGTTTGAAGGCTACTTCATCTTTGTTACCCACCAAAATGGGTAACCCCATAAGAGAAAATTTTCTCCTACATTTGACAACAAGCCGATCAACCATATAACCAACAACCCCTGACGACCATCACAAGTTGATGATATGACAAATATCTCCGTCGCTTGCATCAACCATTTACTTCTCACCCATCTGGCATGAGCACATGGATGAAGGTTGGATTACACTTGAAAGGTACTTTGGTCATTTTGTAATGGGGTGCTTATACTTATATGTTGTTGGGCATTTAGTATGGATTATGGAGTGATTTGGAAGATTGACAGACTTTGATCGTGATCTTGTTGTCTCACCTTACTTGGGGGGTTAATCTTTGATCCTAGTTCAGTGGGACCTCTCTTAAGGCCCTCTGGGTATAGGAGGGGCACTACTTGAGAAGCCATGATTAAGATAGCATAGTTCCACCTTCCCTTTTGTCATACATAACACCTTCCATATTACATTACAAGTCCATATCTCAACTTCATTCTTTGGTTTTGACTTGCCATTTTGGGATTTAGCACTCATATGTCTACATACTTGAGGATGGCTTAGATACTTTGCTTTGGGAGGTTGATGCAGCTAAAAGAAACAAAAGAGAAAATCATGGCCACAATAAAGCTAAAGAAAGAAAAATCAAAATGCAAAATATGGCCAAGGACATAAATATTAACACGTGGAAAAATCCTAGCATGGCTCTACCTCACTCATATGACCATCAGCTGGTTCCCGAGCACTTATAGCTCCATTACATCACTAAAGGAACCCTTGCATGGTCCCATCCCCGATGAGCGATAAATTGACTCGTCATTAATGAGTAATGCAACTGCTGAATCATTCAAAGCAAGCTCCAATCCTTGAGCTATATGTTGAGTTTTCATGATTTCCTAGACTGATAATTACTTCGAATGATTTCTTCATTAATTTATCTTGTGTCACATTCATTATTAAGCAATTATACAAAGAAAAACTTCAACAGTAAAAACAATAATGACAGTATGATCATGAAGAGACAACCAAACACAAGAGACACAAAGTTTATCCTAGAAAAATCCTAATCAGAAAAAAAAACCCAACAACCTTTTCTTAGGGAAATTGTCCAATTCAACAAAAGATA
This sequence comes from Pinus albicaulis, assembly GCA_034641835.2. Lineage (NCBI taxonomy): Eukaryota > Viridiplantae > Streptophyta > Pinopsida > Pinales > Pinaceae > Pinus > Pinus albicaulis. Next base: position 1,609,215,569 of record CM076584.1, on the reverse strand, counting down.
CAATATGAACTTTCTAGTCAAAAGATACAATCCTTGCCTTCTTGCATCCAACTTGCAAACTCATTATCCTCGTCTCATTATCAACATGTTGCTTTCATTTCTTCCCATGTGTTGTCACTCCTAGAGACAGTCTCGAGTTGTACAAAGACTAGTGCCTAGGACATCTTAATTAGCAAGGGTCATAAAGTTCAACTTATGGGGGTTGACAAGAATGAGCTCTCATGCTATAGTATCTTAAGTGAAAATATTTGGTGAAAATGGAACCAAGACTCTCAAAACTTAAACACAGTAAGAGTAATACTGTAGTGACAGAGTATAAACTTTGATATGTGAATGTATCAGACAATTTTAAGACAGAACGCTGAAAAGGGGGCTGAATTCCAGAGCAATTCACAGAGGTTAATAAAAGGAGAGTGGTGGCTGTGTAAGAAAGTGTAATGGACATTAACTGTAACGGAAGCTCGATCTAGAAATAAGTATTCACATATACTCGGCCTATGCAATAATACGAATCCATACATGAGAACAATTTTAGAGACAAAGCTCCACTGCTACTAATATCAGAAGAACGTTGGTAGAAGTAAAGAATGAAACAGAATATCCTGCCTGAGCCATATTTAAAGTACTAGACATGAGTAAATATGCGTATCAATAACGATAAATTCACATTTAAACACATGAGCACTCACATTCCAGAACACGGATATGAGAAGTATGGAAATGGATGAAATGAACATTTGTATTATAAAACATAAGGTAGAGCTACAAACTGTGAAGCACTCCGATCAGAATCCCCAATATCGACAAAACTCCTTATCACTGAATCCCAATGGGATCTTCAACATTAATATCAAAGTTCATACAAAAATACACATAGAGTTCTTTTCTAGTCCGTTCTTTTGAAATTCTGGAACCCTATATCAGTCCCTGCTTACTGCTTTTATAGAATTTTTCAATGAACATACGCAGAAAGATATTTTGGGAAAATATCTTTTCCGCGTGCTAGTAGGCAGTTTTAAGTCTTGATCAAAATAACAAAATTCATGATGAGAATAAAACACTTCCCATCATTTACAATCCGGGCTCATGGCCATTTCTAAAGAAAATATCATAACTATCTAACAGAAAGTAAAATTTGCAAGAGTGAAATATGAATTTCACTCGGATATTGAAAGTAAAGATAAACATAAAAACAGGAGGCCACGCGGGCTGAATCATGAATAGACATCTTTAGTGGTGGGAAAGAGTTAAGGCAGTGGCTGAAGCAGAAGGCACGATGGTTGTAGAAGAGCTGGCTAACAAACTAGCATGACTTGTACACCTATGCCAGGTGTTGGCTGCAGGCTCAGGCATTTCGGTGAAAACTTCTGCCTTAGTGTAAACTTCATAAAGTTTGTCATAACTTGCCTGAGTAGGAATCTTATATTTCACTTGATGAAGAAGCAAGAACTCTTTCCCGAGGACTGAAACTATAGTTTCAGCTTTAAGTCGAGCAGACTTTTCTGAAGGTATATCAGTCTGATTCATTGCTTCCTTTAGTTGGCATTCATACACTGGTAGTGGCTATAGGATTGCATTAGAAGGCTCCCAACATGATGGGAGTCCTGCAAGTGTTATCTCTATCCAATCTGCCTCGAACTACTCCAAATTGGCCGCCACCTTTTCCAAAATGTTCAAAGGCATGCTACGTGCAGACTCTTTATCTATCACCTTCTGACATTCCATAGCTTCCTTGAATCTGCTCCTGATTCCTCGCTTGACCACCTCTTCTGGACTTAGCTCTTTTAAAAGAGAAATATACCTCTTTGCATTTTGGACCCTATTGGAGGCATCAGTACCTCCTTCGTGAAGTTTTCTTCTGAAAAGGCGTACAATGGTCCTCTTCTCCTCAATGCTATTCAAGAATGCCCAATGCTTCTTCACTTCCATGATAATTTCAGTCCAAATCAAACGTCGAGCGTCCAAGAGGGTGATATTTCCCTTTATTCGGTTGGTGAGCTCTCGAATAGTTTTCTCTTGCTGTGCTTTCTCCTATTTTCCCTCCTCTATCTCTTTTTGCATAGCAGCAACCTTTTTGGAGTTCTCTGCGAGGAGGGCCTCGAGCTCGCTGATCCTTTGGCGTGCCGTTGAGACTTGCTTTTCTGCCGCTTGAACTCCGGCCAGTGTCGTGGTCAACTGTTCTGATAGTGAGCTAGTCCCTTCCGGAGCTGGTGGAGCGCACACGTGGGTATCCCAACTTATCTGTAGTTCATCCATTCTTCTTTGCAGAGCAGCCATCTCCTCTGAAATTTTAGCTTTCTCTTCCCTTTCCTTTGCGAGGGAGTCTGCCAGGCTTGCCTTATCTTTCTCTGCTTGGACTAACTCAGCGGTTTGTACGTGGTGAGTGCTAGGTATGTTCACTTTGTGCTTCAGGGCCGCGACCTGCTTTTGGAATTCAACAATGAGATGGTCTTGGGGGTCTGCTTTACCCTTTTCCTTCACTTTCTCCACTTCTTGGAGACCGTGTAGATCATTCGAGAGGGCACGAGAGTTGATCTTCTCCCTTCTGAGATTTTCAAGCACTTGGTTATGCTTGGTTTGTAACTTTCTCAGAGTGAGGGAGAGCTTTACTACCTCATCCTTTAACATATCACTGAAACACTGGAACAGATTACATTTGTTGATTGGTGGGACTTGCGACATATTTATTGCTATTTCCAGGGCTCTATAACTGGTGGTACCAACCTCTGGGTTTAAGATTGCTTTAGTCATAGCCAGTATTAGTTGTTCTTTGTCCAATTCAATTGCAGATGAAAACCTGGTCTGGTACTTATCGACATTTCCTTCTAATTCAGACAAGTGATTTTCCTTGATTGTTCTGTTCCTTACCCTGCTTTCGCTCTCCCCTCTAGAGCTACTAGCTGAGATAGCTTGCGAGACTTCTGAGAAGTCGGAAGAAGCCGTGCTATCTCGTATCACTACAAAGCCTGCTTTGCCCCTGTCTAGTTGAACATAAAGTGTCTCGCTTTGCAGCAGCTGTTCATCTCCCATGCCTTCTGCTTCGCTGGTCCTGGTTCTTTGCCTTTTAGAAGGAGGGGAACCTTCTCCTGACACACCGACCTCCTCTACCTGTTTCTGATCTGCTTCTCTCGTTGAAGCAGTGTCTGCCTTTTCCCTTGTCGCAGATGAATCAGTGTCCATCTGTGAAAGCAAAGGCCAGGTTTCAAGATTAGCTCACCATTCGATGAAGGGCCTTGTTTCATGATTTTAAGGGGTTGATTTAATCTTCTTCCTTTTGTTTGAAATGATGCCTTTCGGATCATAGGGCCAAGATTTCCCTTGCCTTAAATCCATGCCTTGAAGCAGATTTTCCACCACGGGAAGGGCGTGCCTCGAGTTAACAACGAAAGGGCCAATGGTTGTAGGAAGCTTGAGAATAAACCCCTTTTTTGCAGGGAGGAAGTGGAACTGGTCAGCCTTTAAGGTCTGCCAGAGGTATTCCAAAGCGTAAATCCGTCGGGCGGGAAAAACTGGCAATTGGTAGGGAGAAACTTTGGCTCCATAAACCCTGATTTCAGTATAGTGATAAAAAAGATACCAGTCTCTAGTGCTTTCAGCTTCACTGCACTGCAACCATTTCTTCTGCTCAAGAAAAATCCTAGGCGGAGCAGAATCATGCATAATAGTATAAGCTATGGGCATGAAATCATTTAGGAAACTTGAATAACCCACCCCATTTGCCAACTGATGCGCTGCGGGACTCCAGTCAAAAAATGGTCTTTGCTGAGAGTTTATCCTATAGACCTTTTCTAAACCCAAACCCTCAAACTCATTGACCTGTTGGAAGAGGAAAAGATAAAAGACCATGGAACAGAAACGAAAACGACCCGTATCTGGGAGATCCTGGAACTGAGTTTGGATGGCAGAGGCCAAAAAACCAGGGATATCTAAAACGACACCGGGTTGCGACATTAACCACAAAAAAGCTATGCATTCTTTTGAGACTCGCACAAACCCTTCTACACCTAGTAGCCCTGCAATAAGAGCAAGGGTAGGCTGAAGGTCCTCCTTGAATAAACTTAGGGGCACTGAATCTGCAGAGGGGAGAGTTGTGAAATGAGAGTTAGTAATGGAAGCGATGAAATCGCTCTGTTGCCTCCATGGCAGTTTAGAAAACTGATGAGATAGTGTCATTTCATTAAAACTGACGTAGTTCGAACTGGTAGGATAACAGAGAGATTTTCTGATGATTTCAGGGGATATGCTGAATATTTTGTTCCCCTGAGAAGATAGGAACATGCCCCGACGTTCATCGTAAGCATCCCGGAGCCAACAAATGAATTCAACCACTGGGTAAACAGGGGGAGTAATCTGGTGATACAGTCCAGACAAAACGACTCGAAACCTATCTCTATTTTCTACATGCTTCCTGAACAGCTCAAGCTTGATGCTACTAATGAAAAATGGGTATTGTGGGTCTTGGATATCAGCTTGCAAATTTGTGAAAGGTTCGGGTCCAGGAACAACCCTGGATTCACGGGCTTGGGGAGTTTCAGGCTCTGATTTCTTGATTGCGACTTTACCCATGACCATTATAAAAATTTAAAATCGAAAGGAAACCAGATAGTATAAAAGGGATGGAATACCTGCGAAGTAGGAATAATGCTCGGGAAAACGATGCAGGGAGATTGACAACGACTGGGCAGACCTGGTACTGGGCGCTCACGCTTTCGCTTATACAGTAACCGTAAACAGAGAGTATTTTACCACAGTAAATCACGGAACATGGTTATACAAGCCGAAAATAGCTCGAGAAGCGATGCTAGGGTGTAGCTAGTAGGGTTGACGTCATAAGGACGCTGACACTGAGACACGCGGCATAGGGGGATTGGGTATTAGACTTTAGTTAGGTGGATACCGCGCGTCGGGTTAAATGCCGGTACTAGTCTTTGTACCGGGTGTCCTAGGACTTACCTTACCGTTGGATCGTGGTGACAGCTGTACCTTGGGATCAGGCCCACGAAGAACATGAGATGATCTTTATAACAACTTCAAACCCGCGGCCGTTTTCCCCACAGAGCGCTGGACTCCTGGCATCCCTCTTGCCACGTCATCAGAATTCCGGGGGGGGGGGGAAGCTTCTGCCTTCCCCATACCATCTGTGACCCCCCCGGAATGGTCCTTGCGTTCCTTTGTTATGTGTGTGTGCTGAACATGAGCGGGTACCGCCCCATATCGTTTTCTCTGCGCCTTTCATACTTTCGCCATTCGGTTAAGATCTTTGACATCCTCCCGCCTTATTATAAAGTGCGCTTTCGCCCTTTTTATATATATGGCTCATTTTGATTTCATTTCTCTGTCACACCCTTTGAAACATTATCTTTTTAACACCGTCGGGCAATCTGCCTTTATAATCTTTCTTAGGACTTAAGGGGTAAATGATATAATCAACACCATGGATGAGCTAATGTTTCTTTATTTAGTGGAATCATCGATCTAGGTCTACATCTAGGGTTTTATCCACAAACCCTAGGGCTTTCACATCCAAGATTTCATGTCTTCTAGGGTTTACAAACCCAAAGATTTCCAATTTTCATCTACACCTTGTAAGTCCAACAAACTTTCTCATATGCAAATTTTCTTTCCATATCTAGATGTCCAAAACCATAGAGTCCCCATGCCTTTGCATATGTGATGAAATCCATCACGTGATCAGACAATCAAGGATGTTCCATCTTGATATCAGTCCAAGCAAATGTATCAAGATTAATGGTCCATTATAGCTTTTGTAGGGATTTGTATTCAACCTCCATCTAACACTGTAAAGAAACAACACCCCCTCCAACTATCAACACAGGACAAAATATAGTAGGTCATAGCTTATAGGTCAATGAAGTCATAATTACAAATCTCTAAGGAATACTTCATGAAAGTAAGTGTCTTAAAGGTAGGTGTTGACCACTGGAGTGGCACCTAATGATAATGAGAAGACTCCATGCCCAAGGATAAACCATAAGACATTTGTACCATGGGATATCATCAGATATCATCAGTTCAACAAAGTTTTTAAACTCTACTTCTACTTATCATTTTCTCTGGTACCCAGATTCCACGCCCTACGGGGAATTGTAATAAGTGATGCTAGTAATGATGAGTTTTGAGTCAGTTTTGAGTCTGTAACAGGCCTAGGTAGCCTGGGACCTTGCCAACAAGTGAGTATTACTCTGGGAGGTTTTTTTTACTTGGTTAATTATCATCTCCCTACCAAGAGTTAATAATTAATTGAGTTTTTTCCTCCAATTTTACCCCAAAGCTGGAGTACGGCTTGATGGTGAGGCCTTGGGTGAGTCCTAGTGTCTAGAGTCAATGTATATTACGATACTAGATCACCCAAAAAAATTCGTGGAATTTGGTTAGGTCTAGGTAGTGATTTTTTAATTTTTTAGATTTCCCGCAAGTCGAAAATTGCAATAAAAATTGTAATTGAATTGTAATAAGTGTTGTCTAGAGAAGTTGTATGGGGTATGAGTAATCAAAATCAGGGTTGCGGGGAAGCTTCAACCCCTCTCGTTCTCGTTTCCGAAACGCGCTCCGTGCGGGAGCATTTTGGAAACGCGCTCCCGAAAACGCTTCCTGAGGGGAGCGTTTTTGGGAGTGCGTTTCCGAACTTGTTAAAACGCTCCTTGCCTTTTCGGGAGCGTTTCAGGAAGTGCTCGGGAGCGAATGCTCCCTGAGCGCTTCTGGCATTTAAAAAACGCTTCGGGAGCGTTTTTTAAACGCCGGAGGCGATTGGGGAGCGTTCGCTCTTGAACGCTCCCCGCGAAAAAAAAAAAAAAAAATGTTTCCCTTCGAGCGGAAATTTTTTTCAATGAATTTTTTTTTTGTTTGTTTAAAAAGGGGGGGGGGCGCATTTTGTTTTCATTTTTTGTTGAGTGAGTGAGAGAGCAAGAAAAGCTTGAGGAGAGAACTGGAGAATGAGTCGTTGTATGACATGAGAGCAAGGATGTTGCAAGGCAACATGAGGATTGCAAGAAAGAGGTAGGCCTTCTAATCCAATTTTATATTTTCTCGGATGAATTTGTAGGTTGTTTAAAAATGAAAACTTGATTTTTTTCTTGAATGTTACATTTTATTGTGTTTAAAACTTAAAAAATGAACTGTTTTTTTCCTATGTTGCATTTCCTATTCCCATTTGGCATTTCTCCATTTGTTTTGCAGGCTAGAAACTTGAAACTTGAAACATGAAACATCATGGCTATATGGCTAGGGGTTTTCCTCATGTTGGTTCCTTTCTTTGTAATAATGGTGTTGGAGAGTAGTAGAAGAAAGAGGCAAATTAGAGAAGAGGAGGATGAAGAGGAGGGTTATGGTGGATTTGAAGAAAATCCTAAAGAGGAGGATTATGTTGAGGAGGAAGTGGGGAGTGGAGAACATAAGGGCATAGATTCCCCAACTAGACAAGACCAAACTCAGACACCTTTGTGGAAAATGTTCGGAAACAGGAAGGAGGGAAAGGTGGTGGAACTAATAAATTTATTTGCCTCCATTGCAATAAACAATACCATGGTTCATACACCCGTGCGAGAAGGCACCTTTATGGGAAAATGCCAGGGGATGGAGAAAAAAAATATAGAAATCAAAATTTGTACAGCAACAGAGAGAGAGAAATATAGGAAGGAAGAGGAGGCTGCCCTATAGAGATCTAAAAGATCTAGGGGTTTCATTGACTCTTATTCAGGCCCAACATGTCATGGACAAACAAGTTCAACTTCCACCCATGCCAGTGGTTTTGGAGGCATTGGCACATCTGGATTAAGGCGTAGAACCATATCCGATTTCCTGGACGAGGGGTGTAGGAATGATGTGGATTCAAAAGTTTATCGGTTTCTATATGCATGTGGGGTGCCATTCAATGTTCTTCACTCACCTTATTGGCATGAAATGAGCCGCTTATTAATGATGCCCTTAGTGATACAAAGCTGGTAAGGATACAACGACCTGTGGGTCTTGATCATGAAAGCTTAAAATAAAACCATTCTTTTGGCTAGAATGACAAATATCGAAAATGAGCAAGGGTGTCCCCTGTCTCTATGGATGGCACCAATGTAAAAGAAAACCATTGATAAAGTGTTTTGGTCAGAGTCATAGTGGTGCAATCTTCCAAGCAGCAATATGATTATCTGCAGTAACTAAAACTGCATTAACATTGCGTAACCATTACTTGATATAATTGAAAGACTGGGCTACAATGTCAAAAGGTGTCATCACCGATAACGCCGTTTAACCACAAAAATAGGAGCAATTATTGAGGATAAATACCGCAACATATTTTGGTCTAGGTGTTTGGTTCACACAATGAACCTTTTGATGCATGATATCATTAAAAACAAACAACCTCAATTCAAATGGCTTGGGGATTTGTACAAGAGAGGTAAAAAAATGATAAAATTTATTACAAATCATAGCAATACCCATGGGCTTTTCGTACTCACTCCAAATTGGAGTTGTTGAAGATAGCAAAAACTAGATTTGCTAGCTATTACCTCACCTTCAAGCGCCTTTTGAAGGTAAGAGAGTCAGTGGCTGCAATGGTATCAAGCCCACACTGACAGCTATTAAAGGACAGGGCAGCAACAATAGTTGACAAGCAAGGTTTCGAACATGTGGAGGAGACTGCCCTTGACCCTCTGTTTTGGGCACGTGTGAGGGAAATTTTGAATTTACATCTGTTCATTTATAAACATGTATCATGACTGACACTGATAAACCGTTGATCGAGAGGTTTATGAGTAGATACGCATGTTGGGGAAAAAGAAAAGATATTGTTAAGATAACTGATCCCAAATTGTATGTTATGATTCATGACTCCGTGTGTGTCTACTGGTGGAATAAACTCAATGTTCCACTTCATGCTTTGGCATATATCCTTACGCTAAAAATATTATTTCATCTGGTTAATACGCCAATCCGCACTCTGAGGTAAGAGAATGAAACCTCACACAGATCCAGAGGTACAAGAGGGCTGCATGAAGGCATTGGACAAGTTGGTACCTGACAGGGAGGAGTGTGCTAGATTGCGCCTTGAATTAGGCAAATACTTCAATTGCACTGCTAACTTTGGTTCTTTCCATGCAATGGAAGACAGGGACAGATTTGATGCTCTCACATGGTGGGAAGCATATGGCAGCATGGGACTTTTGCCAAAGTTGGCTAAAAAGGTTCTCTCACAGGTTGTGAACACTTCTTTTGCAGAGAGGTGTTGGAGCACCTACAGCTTCATACACAATGTGAGAAGAAACAGGCTGAATGAAAACCGAGCTGAAAGCTTGGTTTATGTGCATTACAACTTGAGGTTGTTGAGCCATTACTGTGATCGAGCAAATGAGGATCAATCATACAGAGTCTGGGACAATAACCTAGAGGATGATAATTTGGAGGATGGCACGTTACATCTGGAAGAATTGGAAGCAGAACTTCTTAGGGATGATGATGAAGCATCAGCAGCACCGCCACACACAGGGCCAGTCCCACCATCTACTGGTAGCAGTGCGGGTGCCAGTGCCAGTGCCAATGCCAATGCCATTTCTCGATATCACACTATTGTTCCTTTGTAGATCCAGCCTCCACCTCCTAGTCATGGTCGTGGTACTCTTGAGAGTACTAGAAGACCAACATTTCCTCGTGGCTCGCACAAATTAGACATTTCTCGTGGGCGTGGCAAGGGGCCAGCCAGTAGATAAAATAGATTTGTTGTTTACTAGTCTTTTCTAATTGTTGTTGACAGTTGAACAATTGAAACTTGACTCTTTCATATATTTAATGACAATTTAAGTTTGAAGTTTGAATTTGAAAGGTGAAACTTTGAAGTTGGCATTTATAAGTTTACTGTTTACAAGTCATTATGAATTATGAATATGATGCTTCATGAAAGTTATATGGTGATCAATGAATCAATGATGATAAATGTTATATAATATCAATGATGAAAAATGTTATATATTGAATTTTGAAATCAATGAATCAATGATGATAAATGTTATATATCAATGATGATAAATGTATATTGAATTTTGAAATCAATGAATCAATGATGAAAAATGTTAGATATTGAAATTTGAAATCAATGATGATAAATGTTATATATCAATGATGATAAATGTTATATATTGAATTTTGAAAGCTTGAAACCTTCAGATTGATGATTCGCAAGACTCAAGAGTCAATATGTTGTATGCTTCCAACTTGTGGGCGTGGTCGATGAAGATTATAACTTCTAGATGATTGATGTTATATGATTCAATCTATGTTTTTATGTTTTTTATGTCTAATTCATCATTCTACATGTTTTTGTTGACATATATGCATCAAAATATAATATATATATATAAACGCTCTCGGAAACACTTTGGATCGGAAGCTTCTAAAAATGGCGCTCCCGCTCCCGCTCTTGCTCCCGCTCCCGCTTCGTGTTTTTGCTCCTGCTCCCAAGTAATCTCGATCAAAATTACACCTCTCACGCTCAACTTTCTACTATAACACACTTTGAGAGGTTAAAAATGTGTTTTGAACCCTCAAAACCCACTTTTCCTAAGTTTAGTGGAAAATATGGCAATTAATTAAGCCATAAATTAAATAAATGGAGAAAAATAAATATCCATACATGCTAAATGAGGTGGAAATGAGGTGGAAAATTATGGAGGAGTGAAAGTGAAGTCCCAAGGTGATGTGGACTCCTAAAATCAAGGAAAAGACATGTGCTCAAATAAAATTGAATTTCCGGCATTAAATGAGAGCTGCTTACTTGGAAATTCGAATTTGTGAAGTTGGTACATATTTGGGAGGATTTGGGAGAATATTTGGTGGAGATTTTTGTGGGAAATTGTCCTCACATGGGTCACCAACCATACACACATGTCATTCCGTCATAAAATTCGAATTTGACACATAAGGGAAGAAGAAAATGATGCCCACTAGCCATAATTCGATTTTTACATTTGGCATTGGAGCTAGACATACCAAATTCGAATTTGCCTTGAGATTTTCTTCCTCTCATCACTTGGCATATGGTTCTTCATTGAGATTTGCTCCCAGCTTTCTATATAGTGGAGCTATGGGCTCTCATATTGTATCATTGTTTACTAGCTATTGTTCTTGCGGAAGCACTGCTGCCTTGTAAACTTTCAGAAATATCAATAGAGACTTTGGGATTTCTTTCATGCGGTGTTCCTCCTTTTGGAGTGTGATGAATTGTTGATCATTGGTATGATTCCTTTTACTCATGCTTTGATCTAATTTATTTCCATATGCTCTTACAGAGTTGTTAATGTAGAGCTATCTTACATTGACATTTGATTTAGGAGTATGCTCTAGGTATAGAATGCTCTAGTTGGTTTCAAATAAATCTCTAGAGTTTCTTATCATTGTTTATTGTTAGATCTATATTGAACTAATTCTTGATTGAAGTTTTGTAGAGGGAACATCTTGTTGGATCAAAGAATCAAGTGTTGGGGGAAGTCTTTGCAGAGACCAACCCACTCTTGATACATTCTCAAAGGAGCTCTCATTCGTTCTTTGAACCTTCATAGTCTTATCTTACAAAGTGGTGGTTTTGTAGAGGTTTTGGGACATAGCTTGTATACAAGCCGAATACTTCTAAATTTGAATATCTTTTAAAATATTATACTTCATTGCTTTCATTTGCTATCTAAGAGTTTAAGGATGACTAAGCAAAGAGGAGAGTTTACTTGAACTCTTTGGCTTAGTCCTTTGTAAATTGTTGTGCAATATTTTGTAATTTTATCTGTCTAATATTTGATTGGTTTTGTAGCCCTCTTTTCGAACTTTTTCTTGTGACAACTTGAGTGGACAACTACAAGAAATTACTAACAAGTTGTTGCAGGATCTTTGGGCTCTGAATTTCAAATGAGGAAGATAACTCTCTCTTCTTTGGTTGTGGGAATTGAAGAGGCTTAGCTTCTTTTCTCCTATTCTAAAGTTTGAATTCTTTTGAGTTTTTTTAGAAATTCTCATCGAGGAAAAGTCTATGGTCTCAATATTTGTAAAGATTTTCCTTGGTTTAGAAAATGCCTCATGGTCATTTCATTCCTGTAAAATTAATAAAATTTCTATTTTTGTTGTGGGAGCATGGGTTTTACCCATTAGCATCCCTATCTCTCCATTTCAATAGAAAGAATTTGCAGATGGATTGACTTAGTGGTTTTGACATTTCCGTTTTCTTTCACATCACATATGCATGCTCTAATTGGGAAGTAACACAAATTGCATAGACCTTTAATTTCCTAATTTGCAATCTCATTTGACATCACTTACTTATGTTTTGTGATCTATTTCTCATTGGGATAAGTTTCACAATATACTATAAGTAAAGAAACATAGCACTTTCAATTTATGGCAACTTGAGTTATTGTTCTAACTATGAAGCATATTTAATTGAATCATCTCCATCTTTTACATAGCACTTGCAAACTCACTTTCATATCATTTAGGCATTTTACTTTTCATACTAGACTTGCATCTCTAAAATTTACCTCCAACTTAAGTTGGTTGAATAGACGTTTTAGGGACCCTCTACCTCTATGGACTCCTCATTGTGAGATCCAAATATTTGGGCGAGGGTGAGGTCTGAGGATTAGAGTTCAATTGTAAGTTTTCTTTAGAACTAATTAATAAAATAAACCAAGAGCACTATTTCATCAAATTTACTTGCAAAGTTCCCAAATTTTTTGCTATGTGGACGGTTTAAAGATTCACATGCAAATATTATCTCAAGAAGCACCTTGGATGCAAGCATTTTAATTCCCTAAATTTTGCAACAAGTTAAATTCTATGGTACTTGGAAATTTGCTTACTTTTGCAACTTCATTGCATGTTGCCATTTTAATGATCACTATACTTATGGATGATTGATATATCTCGTTTCATTGGCAAATACCCTTATTTGGTGTTGCAAATTTAATTGCATGTTGTGATCTTGGTCTAACATTTGAGTTTTTCTATCATCTCATTTACATTCTCCAAAAGTAGAACACTAAATGTTTCCTTATGAGCAAGATAATTTCTGATGCTTTGATTCATAAATCTATTTATCTTGAGAGCATTTCTGATATCTTGTGCTAACAGTCTTTTGTTTCCATTTCAGGATTACTGTGTTCTCATCTCTTTGAGCATTTATTTTACTTTTGAGCACGTTATTTGTAATGGCACTGGTTAAATGGTTTGTCATTATTTCAAAGTTGCTCATAAATGTTCATGAATCTTCAAAAGTAATCCAATCTCACTCTAATATTCTCCTAGAAAACTCACATCTTTAAATTAGTTTTTCTTTAGGAACCACCCCCCATAGCTAACCTAGGAGATAGCTTAAACGGAGAGAGTCGGGAATAAGTGACAACCCCTTCTCTGAGTTCCTTGCCACCAACCACACCTCGTGGGGTTAAAGGCTTTTCTCGCTAACTGTAGGTAGGTGTAGGCGGCAAGCGATAACAGTAGGGAATGGCATTCCATTGTCTTCTATAACATTTTACAAGAGAACTTGCACCATCAACCAATTCTTAATAAGCAACAATCTTCAAATGGTCCAAAATTCATTTATAGGAGTTTCATTAGCAAATTTTGTCCTCAAAGTAGTACAAACTATTTGGCAGATCTTAGATGATTACTCGCGGTTCTTCCAAACCAAGTAGCTCGACCTCCTGAAAACCATTGTAGTAGTAGCAATATTTTTTCCTTTGGAAGGAAAACTCTAGTCTTGAAGGCAACTCTGTCTTTGCAAGAGAAATTTCGGTCTCCAAAAACTGATGAGGAACTCAACCTCTTCTTCACTGTAAACTTTTGAATGCCCTTTCAATTACCATGTAAGCAAATCTGAACTCTGCCCCTATGTATGATCATCCTTGCACAATTATAAACATCAAAACATGAATTCGTTGCCTTTAAATTCAAATCATCATTAAGCCCTAACAATTCATGACACTTGAAACAAGTGTATCCAATGTACATTTTGCCTCAACAAGAGACATCAAAAGCTCTGTTTCAGATTTAGCAATATTTATAGCCAATACTCCAAGCTAAGTCACCTGATACGGGGATACGGGGATACAGGGATTCGAGAATCGGATTCGGGATACAGTGACCCCCGGAACAGGACACTTCCGGGATACGATACATTATATATTATTTTATTAAATATATATATATATATATATATATATATATATATATATATTAAAAGTTAGATATTTTTTACACAAATTCATACAAATTCATTGATTCAAACATAGATTTAGGATCTTAGATACTCATACATGATACATTGAAATTTGATACATTGATACATCATACAATTGTCAAATTTACTCAGAAAGACAAGATAGTATCTTACTATAGTATCCGGTTTCTTAGGTTCATCCCTATCAATTCCGATCACATATAAGATAGACAAAATATTGACAGCTTGCCTACTGTCCTCGTCAAAAACAATATTAGCAACAAACATAATCATGTGAATTTGATTAATGCATCAATGCACAAAAAATCTAAAAAATACTGCTAATGGAATGGTTTGTTACAGACATTGTTCAAAGCAATCTCAGCTAGAATAAAAAAAAGTACAGATAAATCAATTACTTCCAATTAAAGCTACTCACCCGCTTGCCTGTTCGCTCCAGGGAACCACTAACCTCTCCAGTCCCATAAAAGGAAGTACCATGAGGAAGCTACATAATTAATATGTCAGATAGAGATATATTAGCTTAAATTGGAAGGGTACAACTGCCCAAAAAGGATTCAAATACATCAGCAAGATTGGCATTCAGTACAACAAAACAAATTCTATCTTGTTTATAAGAAGCCTGTTTGTATATTATATTATTATGTAAACAATTTCGCAGATTAGGAGATGGTCTCAAACCTCAATGGTAACAACTTGTTGTCCTTGCAGGCATTCACAAAATGGAATGTACTCCGACACCTTGTGCATAGAAATACCCAAGCTATGATGTTGATAATCATGCCAAATAATGAGCGGATTCGGTGTTTTATAAGGAAAAATCGCACTTTTTTGAGACAGCGAATCCGACTGTACGGGATACGGCCATATCCGTACAAGGTACGGTTGGGATTCGTCGTACCCTATACGGATATGGCCGTATCCTGTGAATCGGGTACAAATCCTGGCGAATCGTATCGGATTTGCTGGATTCGGGATTCGAAGCCCCTGGGGGACGAATCCGGTTTCTTAGACTCCAAGCTTCTTCTTCAAACAATTGTTGAATAACCTCTTCAAAGAATTATAATTTGCAACTTCTGTCCATCATTTTTGAGGTATCACTGTTTTGTATTGCCAAGGGTTTGAGACCTCTAGGTTCTTTGTAGGTTTGCAGCCTAGATGCTCAACTCCTTAAGCCTTTTTGCCTTGTTTAACCACCCTAAAAACTTTTAGAGGTTAACCGTGAGGCCTTTCGCCCCCTGCAACTAGTCCTGAGGAAAGCCTAATTACAACAAACTTCTTCGTCCCTTTAAACGAAACTTAAATTAATTGGTCACAACTAGGTAGAGTACCTATCTTGTCCAACAAGAGGTTTTGGCCTTCTTCTAGGGCATAATCTGAGACTCGATTTTCTCAAAATAATTCTTAAAATAATTATCTATCATCCTGGTCTTAGACAGAGTCAAATCCACCCTTGTCTTGAACTTTCTTGACTTGACTATCATTGGTTGTTCTTCTGAGGCATTTTGGCTCTAGTTGCAAAGTGAGGCATTCAATCTTTTGTTTGTTGGACTGAGGCCCTTCGGTCTTGGTCAAAACCATCTTTAAATATAAGCAAGGATTGACTTTCACAAAATTATTTATTCTCAGACAAGGATGAGGGTTGAGATCCTCCTTTGAAACATAGCAGGATTCAGATGAGGGTATTTTAAACAAAGTTAGGGCTTCAATATTCCTTCAAATTTGGTCTTTGTTCCATACTTGAACACAAGCATGACTTGGCTTTTACATGATAGGAACGCTTGGGCATCTTTTTCCTTCAACAAGTGTCTTGGCTTTCTTTTTAATGTCTGCTCTATAACCAATGTTCTGATACTATGTCGAGTTTTAATGATTTCCTAGACTAATAATTACTTCCAATGATTTCTTCAGTAATTTATCTTATGTCACATTCATCATTAAACAATTATACAAAGAAAATCTTCGATAGTAAAAATAATAATTGCTGTAGGATCATGAAGAGACAACTAAACACAAGACACAGTTTATCCTGCGAAAGCCCTAACCAAGGAAAAACCCAACTACCTTTTCTTAGAGAAATTGTCCAATTAAACAAAAGATACAATTTGAACATTCCAATCAAATAAAGTCAAAATGACCAGTAACCAAACCTAGGCCAAACCTTGTCAAACGAAGATGACTTTGTCCTATCGAGATAGCCTCAGGAGTTCAGTCAACCTCACCTTAGAATTTGGTCAACTTTGCCTCAGAGAATTTCTGCCTGCCTTAGACAATTTTGATCTTCCATATAAGAAACTTCAGTCTGCCTTAGAAGACTCTGGTCTATTGCCTCAGAGAACTCCTATGTGTGAGCAAAAGTTAAGTAAGTGATCTGATTTGTTGTTGAGGAGTAGGACGAGTTTCCTTTTATATAGAGGTTTGATTGCCCAAATTGGTGTGACTATCGCTTGAGCCGACTTGTACTTTTGGGGTTGGCCGATATGATCTTGGAGACGAATAATTGAAATTTCAAAATTCATTTTCCCTCTCTTGAAGTCGACTTGAAAGTCACTTTCATATTTATCATTTACTTTTATTTTGAGGGCTAAAACAGATTATGAAGACCGACTGTAGCTTCAAAAATCCAACACTATAAGTAGTAATACAAAGAAAAGTCAAGAATACGTATAAGACACAGAAGAATGGTGGAAAAAAAAGGCCGAGTTGGTAACCTATGCATCAACAAATGCTCCCTCCTCATATCTATACACTTAGGATGTCAACACTCTCATTAATTGCTCCCTTTGATTGTGGCACTTGGCCATGAAGTCTTGTCCCCTCCGTTACCATCATTATTATTCACTAACACCTATCAATTGAAGGGTGGACTAGGGAAATGTTACTTCCCCGTATGGGCTAGAAACAACTAATAGGGTTGACATTTAGTCACGCCTACCTAGGGGGAAAACAACATTGTGAGAATAGGGTCCTGATTGTGTAAAGGGATCCTTGTTTGAAGTATTAAATAGCCCTTGACATTCAAGTTTGGTTCACTTAGATGCACAAATGGTCTTTATCCCCGATGACTAGTTTCTTTCACTAGACTTCATGTTGTTTTTGTCAGGTGGTTCAACAACTTAGGTATTGGCCACCTTCTCCACAAGTATGCAAGCCCATTGGAGAAGTATATTGGCAAAAATAGGGGAAGTGTTGAGATTCTTGGGCCTCCTAGTAGCGACATCAGATGACACATGTTCCCACACACCTCTTGCACCCAAGACGTTGGATCATTTTATACCATATTTGATGATTCTTTAGGATGACACAACTGTACCTAGCTTGCCAATAGGCTGACATTGAAACCAATTGATGGATGGTAGATGATTCAAAGCCCGAATGAGGATGGTCTCACCATGAGAGACTAGGAAGGGCTTGTTGCACCTAAGAAGCCCTCAACATTGGAGCAGAGGAGGCCACTTTGAGCAGTTTGTGACACATGGAGACCACTTTGTGGTACCCCAACTGGATCATGGGATCCCACAGGTTGCAATGAGGTGGATTTGAGGGCTATAGATTTGAGGGCCAACCCTCAAACCATGGATTTGAAATTGCTTCCACACCACTTTGGACACCTCATTAGCCTTGGACATGCCATTTGGAGCACATTTATTGCATGACATCAGCGCTAGAGAGCTTACGTTTCACACATGTGGGATAATTAGGGCATATTCTCATAAAGTTAGTGGGTTGGCTTGTAACCGAAGTGTATTGTGGCATCAAACTTGCTTTAATTAGTATAATTAATATTCATCCTCCTTGTATAAATAGAGGAGATGATCATTGTAATAAATCATCATTATTTAGGACTTGAATTTGGGCTCTTAGAGATTTCGGGCCTCGACTTGTTGGATTCTTATGGAGATGTGATTCTATGGAGCATTCTTGCATATTAGTGCTATTTACTAGCATTGGAGATGTTATCTTGGATCAATAAAGGATTGTTCATGCATTTTGTCTTGTACGTTAGCCTTGTATTTGATAAATCTTTGATCTTATGTATACTATATGGAATGAATTGATTATCCAAGGTTTTTCCATTTTTCCATTTATTGTTAAAGATCAATTGTGTAGAATCCAAATAACATCACTGTATGCATTACTCACGTATGAAATGTGAATGGAAATCCCCTTTTTGAACCTTTATAATGTCTCTCCCAAGTGACTTTGATCCCTCACAAAGATAATAGCTAGGCTTTTGAGGTAGGGCATCAAAATTCCCTTACTCGTTACCAAGATTTAGCAAATCTGTCACCTCCATAGACTCCATCACCCCAAGGACTAGGCACTGGCCTTGTCATATTGGTGATCAACCATAAATTCATCCACAAACTCAATCTTGCTCTCTTATTTCGGATGTCGGCCTTGTTAAGGTCAATCCGCTAGCTAGGGCTAGGGTGCAGGTTGACCTAGAGGTTTAGTATTGGCTTGTGGAAGGATTCAACATCAAGGGGAGGCTTGATTGCCTAAAAAACAACTTCCTTTGGTGGCCAATCTATCCATTTTGTAGGAAATTTTAGTTCTGCAGCCCCTCTGGTTTCAATTTGTTTTTCATATCATTGTTTAATGCCCAACCCCATAGTTGATTGCATTTTAAATGTGAATACAAATTAAAAGGAAACATCGCTCAGTGCTAGGCTATCACTACTTCACTTTCACTTTTCAACTAATATGAAAATAAGGCAAGCACACACACATATTCAAGACTGATATTTTTGGTCAATCTCAGACCTTGGAAAAACCCACAAAGGGAAAACTGGTTTTAAGGAGGATTTTATTTGCTTTAATCTCAAAGAAATTACTAGTGTTCCACGGGGACGCATGCCCCAGGGTCCGGTGTGCGCACCCCACGCACCGGGGATGAGGGGACATCTGGGGAAACGTTTCCCCACGTCTCCCTTTTGGGGAGACATGGGGAGACACAGGGGGGACGTTTTCCTAGTGTGGGGGACACTTTTCCCCAAGCATCCCCCCTAAAAAAGGGCTAGGCACCCCCCCTTAATTTTGATTGTAAACAATGATTTATGACATGGGAGGCGTAGTGTTTGACCTTATTACCCTACTAATGCTATGCAATTCATGGCAATGTTAAATTCATAAAGTAAAAGGAATCCTTTTTACTTTAATTTTTAACATTACCATGAAATCACTCAGGATGTTTGAGAGTGGTTCCGTCCTCATTGGATTTCATATGGAGAAAGTAGAGTTTTAGATCTCACTCAAAATCCAACAGACTTAACACTTTTTCAAGAATTCAGGATTGGGGTGATTGCAACGTTTCCATTGGATTTTGTCATGTACAAGGGTATGGAATTAGTATTTAATCAAGAGCACCAAGCCCTCTATGTACTTTAGAGTGACTCTTTTACTCATCACTCTACTATTTTTGAGTTTTAGTTATATCAATTTACTATTCCAATCTTCATATTTCAATATCCACTATAGTCTATTTTGCTTAGTACTCATTAGATTCTAGAATGATGATTGATGAATTTTAAATCAATTTAGAATCTAGAATGATGAATGATAAATTCAATTTTTAAATCAATGTAGATTCTAGAATGGTGGATAATGAATGATGAATATCAATAAGAGTATTTCATTAATGAATTTCATGGTCTATGGATGAATGATGTATGGTGTGAAATTTTCAATGTGAAAACTATACAGTTGCAATGATAGATTTATTCCTCCTACTTATTATTTCAATAAGTTATTTTCAGAAATCTTCTGGCAAATATCGAAATAAATACTACTGCAACATTCAGAAATACATATGCAGAGAAATGGTTGTAAAGGACATAAGCACAAGAATCAATCACATGTACACATTTCTTTTTGGACAATTGTCCCCGGAAAAATCCAATGCGGGAAAATCAGTGCAGCAGATGAGGGTTTTATTAATTCTTTAGCAATTGATTTCCTTACGAGGAAAAACACTGGCAGATAAAATCTGAAACACCTGAGATAGGATTCCCAGCTCCTTCCAACAAATATCTGACACCCTGATCAGCCTCTATTATCTCCTGTGCCTGTTTGCGTGTTTATCAGCGCAGTCCCAGCGCTGGACTGCGTAAGTCTGCGTAGAGTCTGTGTGGGTTCTCTATGGTGCAGCGCAGAGCTGTCTCCAGTGGCCCACTGCTTCCCTTTGTTCCTGACCTCTTTCACTAGCTGACTCCCTCCTCCTTCTGCTTCTACAAAATCCTCGCCTTGCAACTCTCCCACTGAAATCAAATTCTCTTATTTCAGAATCGATTTCCTTCGGGTACTGAGTGTATGTCTTATTTTCCAAATGACCGTCAAGCCTTCTTTTATAATCTTCTTGTTGGAGAACCAACGACCCAGATTAGAAGTTTAATCAATGGCTAAGATTAAAACTTGATTTGATCTTTGTTTTCTAGAAGATTCACACTCTGACTTATTAATACCCTTTAATTATTTCGTTTCCCTAAGTTTAGACTTAGGGTCTTCATTAAAATAATTAATTATTTTAAAAGTCATGAACCGAGTGGAATTTCCACAAACAGTTTGTGGGTTTTTTAGAATGCTGCTGTCCAAGCCTCCTCGCAAAAATTGAGACTTGGAACACTTCCGGATGCTACAAAAATCAACAATATGTATTAGTAAGAATGATGTGTATGGATCAGTGTATTTCATTATATAATTCAATGATGTATGAATCAATGTATTGATTCTTTCATTATTGAATATATATATATATATATATATATATATATATTAAAAAAGAAAAAAAAAATATATACCCCGATGTCCCAAGTCCCCCTTAAATTTCCATAAAATTTGAGGGTATTCCCACAGGTCCCCCTTGTGCGTCTCCCCGTGTCGGAGTCTTGGTGGGACATTGGAATTTACATCATTAAAATCACATTAAGGGTACTTATCTCTCCCTTGAATTTCGTGGTCAGCCTCCTAGAAGAATGTGCCACTGTTCTTGAAACCTGTGCCTTTGTCAGACCTCTGCACTTAGAATTGTGTGCCTCTGGCAGACCTCTGCCTTAGAATTTGTGCTCAGACAGTGACTAGAAAACTGCGTTCCGCTCCCTTGAAAAATGTGCCAATTGTCAGCAATAAATGTCTCGAAAAACACACTGTCAGACAAACTTAATAACCTCAGTTTGTGTGCCACTGACAACTCTCTTCTAGCATTGGATTTCAAGTCTCAGATTGATTGTTTCTCCTTGAAATGCGACCTGTTTATCTTCCTCAAAACTCGCGGTGGGTGTCACCTGAAAATGCAGGCCTGAGTCACCTGAAAAATGTGGACCTGTGTCTCCTAAAAAATTACCCCGAAATTCTCACTGTAGTTGCTGCTGAGTCTTTGGTTTTGTGCTAGTCTGCTCTGCTTGGAAACTTGGGCCTGATTGGTGACTTCCGATTGCTGTGAGTGTTTCTTTCCTTCAACAAGCCCTTGCTATCACAACCTCCTCCTCTTCTCTAGCTCTTCTCCTCTTCTCCAACAAATGCACATGAAGAATGAGAACTCTCCTTGCCCTTTTCCTCCTTTTTAGTCTCATTATGTTGAAAAAACCCTATCCCTATGATCAAGGGTTGAGATTAGTTCTCAGCTCTCCTTGATCAAGGGTGGATATCTAATCTCCCATTGACACCCTTTTTATGTCTCCCCCTGCATTAATGAGCCTCCTTAGTCTCTTTAATGTTTTTTTTGTACCTTGTACCTTTTTCTCTTAAAGTCTCTTTAAAAACATAAAGTGACTTTAATGATATAAAGTACTATGTACTTTTTGTACCACATAAAGTGACTAAAAAGTCACATGACTTTGATAACTCATAAAGTCACACTAAAAAATGGTCCACATGTGTTTTCCTAGGCCAAAGGCAAAAAGCACTAGGAAACACCTCCTTGTTACCCTTTTGCTCGACACATTTTAGCGCTGATTTCTCTTGCCGTATGTTGATTTTGCCCCATGGAAAGCCTAGTTAGCCCTAGGTTTCAACTGGGGGGCTTATTGAAGGTTTCTTACTCCTCTTGATTGCTGATATTCATTGTTGGAAACTTTTTCTTGGCCCTTTGATTCTGGGATGTTGATATTGGTAGCTTGGTAGGTACTCCAAACCGTAGGCTAGAGGGTTCAGGAGGAATTGGCATCACAAAGCCACTTGTGGGCTAAGAACCCAAGCATGAGGGATTTGCACCCAAAGGATTTGGGCCAAAACCAAAGAGAAATTTGGACTCTTGGCACTTGGAGATTGTAGGGCACCCTTAAAGGAGCAAGGAGCCGATTGTAACACCAAGAGAGGCCTTGTGGTTTGAGAGAAAAGAATTATTGAATATTTGTTTGGGTGAATTTGTCTACAAGTTCAAGTCGACCTTAGCATAAGTAACCCTTCTTGTTGGGCTAGATAACAGCCTAAGAAAATGTATAAAAGGGAGTGAGGAGCAGCTTCATTCCTCATCCAACAAGGCATTTGATCCTCAAAGAAGACTGAAATAGGAGGCGGAGTTTCCTGAGTTAGCTGCAGCCAAGAAGAAGAGAAGGCTGAGTCTGGTTAGGGTTGGTGTTGGGACTGTTTTGGGCTGTCGTTATGCAGGAAGAAGCAGCAAATTAGAGGAGAGCTGGGCCAAGTTAGTTGGGGCAGTTCTGGGCATAAAAAGGAGTGAAAATCTCTTATTGCAGCAGGCTGAAAAATCTGTGTTGGACAGGTGAGAGAAAGTATGTCTTTTGGGAGGCCGAGAAGCCTAACAAGCTGCCAGGACTAGGCCGCATACATCCCCACAGGAGCAGCGCAGGAAAGGGAGGTCTGTAGGAGTTGATTTTCTGTGTTTTGTGCAAGTACATGATGCCCTAACCAGGGCTAAGTTCCAGAGAAAATCTTGCTGCTATTCAAGTGTTTTGGAGAGTAGAAGGTGGACGTCTTCAAGGAGGAAAGGTGCATGTTGGAGGTCCTAGTTTAGGACAGAATTGAAGGTCATCTTAAGGTTGTAAGGAGGGCAGCAAGTAGATGGCCTTGTGTGCCCTAAGAGTAGGGCAAAGGACATTTGGACTGCTAGGACAGGCAGATTTGAAGGATGCTCAGGACTGATCTTTGATTGACTAAAGAAGGAGGTCAAGGGAGCAGTTTGACTAGCCCTAGATTGCTTGTGAGAGAAGCATGTCTACAGCAGAAGTAGGCAGCCCTCCATGCCCAAATTTTGTCTTCATTAGAGCAACACAGGAAGGCAATAGAGGGAAGAAGTCCCTAAGAGTTGTGTCCTTGAAGGAATAAGGAGCAGCTAGTGGGCAAGAAGTCCCAAATTGTTGACTTCTTGAAGGACAAAGGAGCAGCAAGTGGGCAAGTGAAGAAGACCCTATGTGTTGAGTCATTGATGGACGAATGATCAACTAGAGGGCAAATTGGAGCTGTGTTCACTGACCTAAAGGAGCTGGTTCATTGATAGAGGCAGGTTGGTGTTGCTGCAGATTAGGAGCCAAAGGACCGGGACGACGTGTTTAGGGTACGGCCGGTAGCTGTGAAGTGCACTAGATGAGCTGGGAGGTCAAATTGTATCTTGTTCAGGGTAGATTGGTTGTCGAAGGACTGACACCAAAACCCTAGTTGTATTCATTGTATCAGTGGATGTATGAGGGCCATTATCCCTGGTACGGAAGCCCTAGACAATTGTATTACAATTTGTTAATATAACGAAGTTGGGTTATTGAAAAATTGTAATAGTTGTCTATTTTGTGCACTAGTTGATTTGCCACTGTTTATATTCTGCTGTGCAAAGAAGCTTGTTGTGGTATTTGGATTGGTAGTCTCAAATACTCTAAAACCCTAACCTAGATTCCAGTACTGTGGAAAAACAACATAGGATAGTCCATTTGGCTTTCTATCTCTCAAGCCCTAGATCAATTGTGCCCTAATAAGGCCTTACTAGAGGATGCGAGTTGCCTTCATTTACATGATTGACCCTGTACTTAGGAAGCACCATCCTCCAAGGCCTCTTGTCACCTTGATCCTTGAACCTAGCATATCTCTCATAGGTGACCTATCTAAACGGAAGCCTCACATTGGTTGAAGTCCATAAAGAGTAGGAGGCAGTGGCTGTGATGACAGTAGGCCACACCTCATTGTTGTCCCTTAGTCTAGTTTTTGACTAGTAGGCTATCCCCTTACAAGGCCTGTTAGATTTTGAGGCAACAATCTTGAGATAGTCCTGTATACTAGGAGAGCAGGGGAGTATTTTATTTACTGTTCAAAGATTTATGTGGTTATTTTAAGACATTTGCACAGTATGAATGTGAAATATTATCTGGCATTATTTCTTCGTGAGATGTTCGTACTGTATTGGAATGCTTTTACTGTTAGATCTTACTGGCTATAAGCTGATCACCTGCCATTTCCAACCTACAGAGAGACTACAGTTCCGGGTAGTAGAAAGAGACCCTTGACTATGGCTCGTCTACAAGACCAGTAAGACAATGCAGTGCAGGGTCCCCCATTCAGCTACCAGCTCGACTGTTATCTTCAACTTTTTTCTAGCATTGAATGTTAGGAAAGATGCTGAGTTATAATGTCCTGGGGTTCCGTCTTCTTCACTGGGTTTCCTCAGTTCCTTGCCCATTTTTTTGGTCTGTGGTACTGATCTACTACTCTCGTTGCTTCCCTTTTGACTTCTGCTTTTCATTCTAGCATTCAAGTGTTTCTTTTATCATCTTCTTGGAGATGGTTTTGCATTCCCTTATGCCCTTAACTTTATTTGTATGCTTTACAGTCCCTTTTCACCAATCTTGGTCACTTGTGCACTTTAATGTATAAAGTTATAAACCAAACCAAATCAAATTTATTTTCGAGTGTTCAGAATTTAAGATATCTATTATTGGATGCTTAGGAGTCAGGACTCATCTATGTAAAATTTGTTCTCAGGCAAATCAATTTTCTTAATGGCAGGAAAATTTGTTTTGAAGTTTCTGCTTCCTTTGGAAAACGTAGCTGTGATATCTTGCATCTGTGTAATTATACTCTGTTGTTAGCTCTGCCATGCATGTTCTGAAAGGGCACATGGTGGTATTGTATTTTCCTTTAACTTTACTTTATTGCTTCTTGAGTTGACTAGTTGGATTTTTGTGCACCAGGATCAGCTGTTCCTGTTAAAGTGCAGGTGGAAAGTCTGAACGCATTGACATCACTTTGTTTGGCATTACCAAGAACAGAGTCATCTGAAAGAAATGGAATGCAGGGTATCAATGCGATGCAGTTGCAACTAGCTTTACCGTGTATTCTAGTGGCATTAAGTAGCGCTGTTCAAGTTAGTGCATTTTATTCCTGAGAAGTATCAAACAGCATCTACCGCAGTTATTTTTTTATATGGACTCAAATGGAAAATGTTTCAGTCAATTAACATGTATTAATAGAAATACAAGCAGGCTATTCAATTCATAGCTTAGCAAAGTAATTTTCATCTTTGGTTAGTGTTTATTTTTTCCTAACTGGAACAACTTATGCAGGCTGTTCGGAGGGCAGCAACAGAATGCATTCAAGCACTTTATGACTTTTTCCAGGGCATGGAGACATCCTCACAGAAAAATGGCAAGTTCTATTTTTCATTTGCTTTCAAGAATGTTATGAAAGTAGTTTATTCCATGTAGGTTACTTAAAGGCATAAGTCTAATTATATTGTACATTGATTTCATTCTCAGGTACCGAGCCTCTGCATGAACGGTACATCCCAATGGATGTATTTGAAGAATTTATGGAAAGCATTTTACAGCTGAAAGAAGTTTTTGATTCTGATGGAAACTTCCTCAGCCCGTTTTTGAGTTCTATTCTGAATTCTTCAAGCGTGCATATTTCAGTCCCAGATAATCTACGCAAAAGGTTACTTGTAATTTATTTTTATTTTTCTTGAGTTCTATTTCTGTTTGTGGTTTTTATTATTGACTATTTGGGAATAATACTGTATTTTTTATTATTTTTTAATTTTTTATTTACGTTTGGGTTCCATGACAAATATTCTTATATTCCATATGAGAAATATTCATGTTTTAGTCTTCGAGGGACTGCTTAGACAACGAGTCTAGAAGGCATTACAAGAAATACCTCATTATAACTTAAACATGTCACATGCAGGAATTGAAACTGAGTGGGAAGGATAGCAACATTTCTCCCAACCACCCTAGCTAAACCCAACTGAAAATGATACTATAAACTTTAGGGTTATATAAACTTTATTCTCTCTTTCTGTCTTATCTCTTTCCTACCAGTTTTTTATTATATATATATATATATATATATATATATTGCTTTCTTAGTTATTCACACCTTAACCCTTAGAAATTGATGCCTGAAATTATTTTCATCCATTTCATTAATTTTGATTTTCTGTTCAATGTCCATCTCAGTCTAGTCTTGAAGTGGTTGATAGCAAGATCAACTCTAAGTATTGACATCATTGTAATCAGCAGTCCCATTGACCTACCTTTGTGGTCATTTGTTGGACATTAATATAGTTATCCTATCTTATCTTATGTAAGTGTGTGCCAAGGGGTAATTCCTACTACTCGTAATAGAGAATTTCTAAGTTATTGACAGCTAACTTGCAGAAACCTTTTGGGATATTTGATTTTGCAAATATACAATTGTATCTGCTCTTGCAATTTTGGATGAGTTGGCAAATGTAAACTATTAGCATACTGGTCAATTTGAAAAATCAAGCTACCTTAAAAATTAGACAACAGTTATAAATATTTTCAATAAGGGAAACAAGTACCGAGCTTTTTTTATGTGCATTATAGAAGAGCTCAGAGTTTCTTGCCTTTTATTTTAATTTGTTTGATTCTTTGCAAACTTATGTATGCTGATTCCTAAAGCTTCATGTTTGTGAAGGATGCCTTTTCCTTTCATCTTTATTCAGAAAGCCTAGATGAAATCTAAGTGTCATTTGTTACCTAATTACAGAGGCTTTGTTGCATATTTAATCCTATGTTAAATCTTTAGTTTGACAATCAGGTTGTACTGAGTGAAGTATATGCTATAATCATGGTATATGTTACGATGACGATCCTTTTGAAGGGTCATTCTCCATTCCAGTAGATGCAAATATTGGAGTGGATATTAAGGAAGAGGGAGGGGATCACAGTGGCAGTGATCTTGATGTTAATTACGACATGCAAGAGGATGAGCTATATATATATAACGAAAACCTCGCAAGATCCCTGCTCTTCCTCAGCAGATTTGGATGGAGGGTGACTCCAGTACTAACCACAATAACTGCTGCTAAACCTTGGGGAATCATTTGGATTTGAATCTGTAGCCTATGGCCTCTCCATCAGCAACATGCCCTTGCAGATGGTTTAACTGCTTGAACTAACCCTTGGGGCTTTCAAATTAAAGGACATGGGGGTGGGCTTTCATCTATTCTGTTTGCACAGGTCATGGGATCATGACATGTGCAATACTTGAGACACCAACAAGTGTTTTTTGTTTTGTTTTTGTTTTGATTAAAATATTATTTGCAGACGTGTCTTGACATGTTAATTGATGCATCTGAATGTGTGTTTGATGTAGTTTTATTTCCTTGATGTTCAAAATATTTACGTCATCATGTCCATAGTTTATTTGTATAAATTTAATATCTATATCTATACCCATGTTTCTCCATGTCCCAGTATCATGTGAATTATATATATATATATTTGCATGGAAAATGTCAAGGAAACCATCTAGGTGCATCTTCACATTCCATAAATGGCACAAAAGGATAATGCCGCTAAACGAAATGTACTTTTAACATAGGGACTACTACCCCGGACTTGAGCCTATGATCTCTTAACAATCTTTGTTTTGTAATTGGTTGGTTAAAGCTGATTGAGTGTATGTTGCATTTCTGGGGGTCTATGTGTTACATGTTGGACATGCATGCCCTTGTATACTAGTGTAATGCTATTTAATTGGAAAGTCCATGTTTGTTGAAATTGTTGCAGTACTCTTTTAATTTGAATTTTCACTAGGCGAGGACTACACTTACTGGATTCCACCAAATTTTGCACCTATTCAGATTGTTAATCCCAAGACCTCTTATGGAGTGAAGTTTGACTTTGTTGCACAAAACTATATTATTTTTGCATGGCTGCTTGCTGGGCCCCCTTCCACAAGAAGGATGTGGTCGACTTAGCTATTTCAGATAGTTCTTCCCCTGGAGCAGAAAGCGTAGAACATATACAATGAGAGGGATGCAATCCAATTCTTGATAATTGTCTGAAGATTAAGGCATTGGGTATATCTACATGTATAAAGACGGAAGAGACAAATGTTTTAGTATTACTAGGCACTGCTCATCTTTGATCAATTTCTTCTAGTTAATATTTTTGTAACTATGATTGTTGAAATGCCCCCCTTTAGTTTTATTTTTGGGCATTTTTAATGTAGTTTGTCATTTTTCAGGTGGAACTGTAGGCCTTTTTTCGCTGAAAATGTCTCATAAATCTTGAAACATTGACAAAATGCGATTGAAAGACCCTGCAACCTTGAAGTGATGATTCTTGAATCTGATACGGCTTTTGAACTTTTCAAGGCTGTTTACCCCCGTGTACCCTCAATTTTAGTATCTAAAATGCAGAACACTGTTTCAAACACCTTTGCCACGTATTTCTGGTAACTTAGGTTTAAATACAAGAAAGAGGTGCTCTAGGTAGGTCAGTGATTGCCTTGCTTGAGTTATCTTAGGTATCCCTCCGTCTAACCCTCTTGTAAGTTCCCACAAGCATGCACATGGAGAATAGAGACAAATCAATATATAATGAAGATGCTAAACTCACTGACAACTCTGACAAATGGACTATTTTATGAGGGATCCCCTAGTTAGGAGATATACTTACTAAAAATTCATTGACATGTATTAATAGTTGTTGAGTAGATTTGAGATTATCTCTTTAGGTGGGGCACATGTAATCAGTGTTACATATATTGCTGATATATTTCTGTTATCACGATAGGATGCTTAAGGCTTTCACAGTGTGATAAATTTATGTTATTGACTTTTGGATTCACATTGTAAGAATTATTAGTGTTAACATGTCAGACCTGATCATGGACCACATATTACTGGTCCGCAACATCGACACTAATAACTGTTCTCTCTTTTATGCAGCAAGGGTTAGCACCAAAGAATTCCTAGATGTTGTAGCTAGTACAGAAATTAAAATATGGATCATAAACCATAGTTAGAATTATGATTCCTCCTAACACATGTTACTCACTTAAAATAATCAAGAAACAAGAGAAAGAAATTAAAATAGTAAACATGAAAGATAAATAACTCCAATTAAGGCTTTTTTTTATTAGTAACACTTGTGAGTGTTGTCGCTGGAATCCACACTTTGGATACCGTGGAGAAAATCTAAAATCCACTTGGTGTGGCATTGGGGGCAAGTTTCAAGTTGAGTTGCTATCACTGAAATCTCAACTCTTCCGTGTAGGCTAATTCCTAGCGAAGCCAAGGGGGGTGGACCTTGTAAAAATAACTAAAGCTTAACTATCCTATGCTAAACAAGTTAATTTCTAGGAGTTAAGTAAAATGACCAAGATACATCCACTATGTAAATGCAACAAATGGATTCAAAGCAAGTATAACGATCTACAAATAAAGGTGTTGAAATTTTGATGTTCTATGTTGTAACAATCACTTATTAAAAAAATTCTTTATGGTGCAATATTAGATAAACAATTGTAGATAGAACATAAATCAAATGCACAATAGAAGACAACCAAGAATATAATGAGACACAAAGAATTTAGGTCCAGTGACGAGGGCAAAACCCACAAGGGGAAAACCCAACCAGATTCTTCTTCTATTAGAAATCAATTGTTCAACAAAGATACAAAATACATTGAGAGATCAAGAGAATGAGTAAGTTCACCCAAATCTGAACAAGTTGTAGCATGAAGATCACTGATAGCAACAACAGATGCACACACTGAATCAACCTTCCCTTCAACTAAATCAACACCGAAACACTGAAGCACTGAATCAACCTAGGCTCACCAAGTTCTGCTCTTACTCTCCAAGTCTCTCTCTCACAATCTTTTTCAACTCGCTCCAACTCTTTCTCAAGTTTGAATTCTTCTTTCACAATGCACAAGTAGCGAGGGGAGAAATGTTAAAATTGGAATCTAGGGCCAAATTCCACTTTGGATAGCTCATTTGGTAAAGATAATGATTGCATTAAATTCCTCTTTTTGAGAGGACCAAAATCGACGTAAAGATTATCAAATTGGGATAAGGAGAAATGTATTTTTGAATTTATGCCCACTCATATGTAAATTGTCAAGGTTGGCTTCACCTCCATGTAGGCTAACAATGACCAAACGTCATGACTCTTGACCCTCACCAAATTGTATATATAGAGGTGTCCTCCATCCTCATTTGTCAAATCCAGGGGCTCCAAATTAGGTGTGAGATAGCCGAGTCCTAGAAGGAGGATGAAGGGCTGTATTTTTTTTGGGTTATTCTTCTACTACATGGCTGAGATGTTTCAAAAAGGACAACTGCTGATCTTGAGGAGAATTATGGTCTCTTTGTATGGGTAATTTTGTCATTGTAGGTCCGATTTCAAGAACATAAAGTAGGCCGAATTTGTGGGCTGGCTTATGGACAATATGAGTTAAAATCTCCCTCTTGATAAAGCCGTAATTCAGACCAGTTTTTTCAGAAAGGGGTCGCAGGCATACACAAATACAAGATAAGGAGGTTAAGATGTCTAACAAGGGTACAAAATAATCCTTAGAGATAGCGAAGGGCATCATCATGCATTCCAGGAAATGCCGTATTGACCACTGGAGTGGCACCTGAAGATTCTTTGAAGACTCCATGCCCAAGGATGTACCAAAGGCTGTTTGTACCATCAAAGATCATCATATCAGAGTTTTCCAACTCTACTTTTTCTTCTCATCTTTTTTTGTTGTACTCAAATTCCACAAGCGCTACGGGGACAATGTAAAAGTGATACTAGTATGATTGAGTTTGAGTCATGTAACAGGCCTAGGTAACTTGGGACCTTGTCATCAAGTGAGTCTACTATGGAAAGTTTTTTCACTTGGTAATGGAATATTAGACCAATTGCAAAACAAAATCCATTCATTGTTATAATCATGAATTTTATAGAATCAATTTTGACATGAGCCTTTTCTTGTTGTTCAGTATGAGTATTTTATTTCTTGAGAACCTCTAGAATACGACATATTATAAATGTTTATGATGATTGACATGTTATTTTCTGTATGGTTCATTCTTAAAAAGTCACCAAGGGAAGCCTGAGAGTAAAGAATGTTTCTGTATCTACCATCAATTCTTTTAAAGAAGATCCTACTGGGTAAATTGTGATTGAGGCTACAATCAACTATAATTGCATCTGAAGACAATGACTAGATGGTTCAATGCGTTGGAATTTGTTCTGAAATGAATTTGAAACTGATGTTATGGGTTGAATTTGTGTTGAAAGTTTGAGGCAAAACTGTCAAGCCAAGATACAGTATTTCTGTTCTTAGAAATGATTGTAGATTTAGATAAAGACGTTTTGTCAAATTGAGTAAACATGTCAAATATATTTATTGTACAAATCATTTGCTAAGTCATAAGACACGTCCTCCAGGGTCACGTGTCCCGTATTTCACGTGTCGGACACGAAATACGACCTAAAACGTGTCCAATACGTTTTTGGTCGTGTCCTCCGAAATTGAATATGTACCCTCTGTTTTGGCATTCGTGTCCTTGGATAGAATACTCGTGTCCTAG
This sequence comes from Pinus albicaulis, assembly GCA_034641835.2. NCBI lineage: Eukaryota > Viridiplantae > Streptophyta > Pinopsida > Pinales > Pinaceae > Pinus > Pinus albicaulis. The sequence continues at coordinate 1,609,183,554 of CM076584.1, read as the reverse complement.
GTTTAGAATACTTGCCCTAACATATTCCTCGCATTAGGACACATTTTCCACGAAAAAATACAAAAATGACAAAAAATTCATTAGTTTTTTGGCTATCAAAGGTATCAATTGGCTATCAACTGGCTCCGTCCCTGCTGCTATAAAGGATGAGGAGACTATCCAGCAAGCACATGGAGATTGGAAGATGGAAAATTTCAAATTTGTGTTCCAGCTATAGGCAGATATCAAGCGAGAAGTTCTTCTTGGAGAACAGTTCTTTTATTAATCTCAGGTTTTTAAATGTTATGTAAGGTAGTTTTGCTCTTATATCAGAATGTGAGGATCCAAACTAGTCTGTTTCATAGTTATATTTTCAAAACAATAATATCAGATCAGCTTTATTGGCACCATTTTTGAAATTTTAGGATTTCTTGGAACACTGACTTCTGAAAGTCCCATTTTGTATGTATTATCATACTATACGGTGCAGCCTTAGAAACTTTTTAATGCAAATTTTAACCATTTCAGTCGAATTAATTTGAAAAAAATTAAATAAATAAACTAAAACTAAACAGAACCAGATCATGTAGCCTCTGATTGATGATGCTTCTGGAGCCTACGACTAATCACCACCTACCTTGAATCAGATAAGCTAAATTTCATCTCATTTGTGTGGGGAAAAGGGATCAATTAAAAAGAGGAATAAATAAAATGGAAGCCATTATGAATAGAACAAACTGATAAATAGATAGACTCATTCTGATCTCTATAAGGAGTTCAAAATTCCTTCTTTTCCATTTTAATGAGGCTGCAATCTCGACTCTCGATCTATGGAAGTGTTGTTCCTTCTCCCTTGAAATAGTGATGCCTTTCCTCGTTTTCTAGGTGCGTTGAATTATTTCATGTCTATAGCCTGTGATTAATGATTTTTCTCGAGCCTGCGACTAATGTCCGCCTACCTTGTATCAGATAAGCTGAATTTCATCTCATTCATGTGTGGAAAAAGAAATCAACTCACAGAGAAATGATAAAAGTTGAAGCAGTGAAGCCATTGTGAAAAAAACGATTAGGCATGGGAACAAAATGGTTAAAGGTTTAAGAGTTAAATTTTACATGACCTCATGAGCCATTGACTCATTAATTAATGACCTGTTGTTATAGCTATGGTTTTTAAATGTGCTTGTAGCCTTGTAAGTTGTATAATTGTAATTTACTAATTTGTTAATATTAATTTATAAATTATTAATATATATATATATATATATATATATATATATATATATATATATGATAAAAATTGAAGCAGTGAAGCCATTGTGAAAAAACCGATTAGGCATGGGAATAGGGTTGGGGGTATTTGAGTTAAATTTTAATGACTCATGAGTCATTGACTCATTGACTAATGACTATTGTTATAGCTTATGGTTTTAATGTGCTTGTAGCCTTGTAAGTTGTATAATTGTAATTTACTAATTTGTTAATATTAATTTATAAATTATTAATATATATATATATATATATATATATTTTTTTTTTTTTAAATATAAATAAAACGTGTCCCTCGTGTCTTGTTTTCGAGGTCACGGTGTCTCGTGTCGAATACTCGTATTTACGTGTCCTCCGTGTCTCGTGTCCTCGTGTCATGTGACTTAGATCATTTGTAATTCAAAGAAGCATTATTTATGTAATTGGTGTAATAATTTCATTTCAATAGATCTATATACACTTGATCTAATATGTCTTCCTCTTATAAAGTTTTAATTATGCTATCCGGCAAAATGCCGTTTCTCATACTATTGGTAAAACTAAATGTTAACAGGTTTGATGAAAGCAAAAAGGAAGCAATTATCTTATTCATTTTGACCAATGCACTTGAGTTTCCAACCTATGCCAAGGTAATTGCGTTGTGGGTTTTTGGTCTTGTTGCCTCTTGTCATGATTACAATAGTTATCTTCTGACTGTCTATCTTATTTAGATGCTACTTGTTGGTGAATTTTATTTTGCATATGCATATAGCAAAAAGTATAAGACTTAAAGTTTCCCTAATTACACATTTTTGTTTAGGATGTAAATTCACATCTCTTTGGGTTTTCTACAGATACCTGGGAATTGTCCACAGGTTATATACCATAATCATGCTTAGGTCATATTACCCACAGACCAAAGTAATAATATGAAATTGGATCACTTTGAAATGTTTAGTCTAATCTTAGGTAAACCTGTATATAGGGTTAGGATTAGATGCATTTGGATGTAATTATGCCTACTCTCGCTTGGTGTCAAGAAGCTAAATTTTGAAATGGTCCTGGTAGTATACGCTGCTATCTGTGATCCAAGAAACAGGCCATGTTGCTAAGCAAGTAGCAGAGACGAAGACCTTGCTATCGGATCTTTTGTTGCGGCGAAAATGTTTCCATCTCAGATATGATTTATCACAGGAAAAAATGTCACATGATGAGGTTCAGCTGCTGTGTGTACTATTAAAGGTATGTCATGTTGGGAAAGTATTTGTGCTTTTATTGATGTTCTTGTATAGTATCTTTAAGTACTGCTTAGTTTGCATGTCTGATCTGAATTTAGATAAGTGTACATTTTCAACCTGACTTTAAATAGGTATACAGTCTCATTCATTGTTTTGAGAATGCATCCTTTTAACGTGGTTACAGTGCCTGCTAGAATGGATGATTTGTGTTGATGGGTCTATTATTTGTAAGTTTGTAACTTATTAGGCATGCTTTCTTAGTGTTGATTGTATCTAAAATTGTGTATAGACCTATATGCTGCATATCGAGTCTTCACCAAATTCAGCAAAGGAATCGAACATGGGTGGTCTAGAGCCAATATTTGAAGCACTTTTTGTAAGTAAACCATTAATATTACTCGAGTGATGCCTCACCATAGGAAGGATTTTATGGATTTACTGTCTGTTTATATGAAATAAGCTGTTTGTATAAACATTCTTAGATTTGCATTTCTGCTTTTGTTTAGGTTGAAGGTATTTCGGCAGAAGACCCTGCAGGCATAAAACCGTGCATATTAGTTTTGGAAAACATGAGTTCATCATTTTATGACTCGCAGACTGTTACATTGCAGGTATTATGTGCGATTATACACCAAGTAGTGTTTTCTTCACTGGCTTGTTCGGAAATTTATTTCTTCTGTCTCTATTGGCCACATATAAGCTTTTACATTTTATTCCAGTGATATCAACTTTGTTCAAGTCTATCTATCAATTTTCATTCCCTTCACGAGGCAGTTGTATTTTATTTATTTATTGTCCAGACTTTAGACAGATGTGTTGGACACACAAAGTTTTTCTTTGTCATTCGAAATGTAAATCATTTTGCTATTCATGTAAATGTAATGCTTGTTGGATGATTAGTGTGATTTAATTTGCATAATAACCGCTGTAATGTATATATTTGTTATCGTTTGATGGATATATCATAGTGGTTGATACTCACTCCCTGGCAAGCAGAATAACTTACATAGTCAAGGGTGCATATAGGTTTCATGTTGCTTTTGATTGTTTTAAAATCCAGAATCTTTGTTGAGAGGTCTGCATCTTTTTTGATGCATGGTAATGCATGGAAGCAACAATTATATATCTGGCTGCTGCAATAGCAAAAGTCAGGTTTGGATTTCAATGGACACTCTCATTGCTGGCTGATCAGTCTACTGGTTTTGTCTTGAGACTATTCTGGGGCACCGTTGACACTGTTCTTAGGCACCATCTCTTGTGGCACTGAGGTTCATGTATTTTGAGTGTGATTTAGATTGATATACATTATGAGTGAGTTTCCTCAGCTGTTTCAAGGATATGACTTTGTTAGAGAGAACTCTATTCCCTAAAAAATTTTAGAGTCATGCTAGGATGATGGAATTCAAATGGGAGCGCACTGGAAGACTTTTTGCAACTACAACATAAATTGCAGTGCTTAAGTGATGAAGTAAATGTGCCTTGTTGCATGCCAAAAATTAGCGTGACCAAGTTTCTTGTTTGGGGAATTGGGTCACAACATTGGATTGTGTGACAAGGATTTTTAGTGTGTCAATGCAACAATGTTTGTGATGCACGACTAAAGTTGTTTATTACCTAAGTAGTCGGATTTGTCCCCCCCCCCCCCGTGTCAGACACAATTCTTAAGGGACACGTGTTCGATTCATGGGTCGAGCGTGTCTGAACACAAGGGGTTTGTGGACCTAGCAAATCTGATTTGCCCGAGCAGTGTGTCAAGATTTTGGGAGTCATGATTTTCAGACACATGTCCCTCTCAAAAAGCGTGCAATGACTATTTAAAAGCTCGATTTGGGCCGCTTTCTCTTCATTGTAATACGTCTCTCTTGCTGTGGGTGTGTGGGAGCGAATAACAAAGGGTTTAGGAGCGTTGTGGAGGTGATTCAAGCAATCGGTCAGTGCATTTTGCTTCGATTTTTTTTCCAGTTTTGCTACAATAGCTTGCCTATCCATTTTGTTTACATGTTAGCGCATTTATTCTTTTGCAACATTCATGGCTCAATCAAGGGCAGCAAGGAAGGGGAAAAAGAAGGGGAAGAATGTCGCCATTGGTAATGCCCCCCTATTCCAGTTTCATCATGGTCTACTAGTGCTCCCTTATTGGAAGTGGGGCTGCAACAACAACTTCAAATGTTAAGAGGAAATTAAATTTAGAAAGACATTAGGCTCAAGAAAAGAAATATCCCTTGTGGAAGTATGTCACAAGAGATCAAGGGCCAGGCAACAGGTTAAAGGAAGGAGGAAATGTTCTTTGGACATGCAACTATTGCAACAATTCATTCAAGAACACCTATTTCCATGTGAAAGTGCATTTGTTGGTCTTACCAGTAGATGCAAATATTACATTGGATACAAAGGAAGAGGATGCAAAGGAGAGTAGTGGTGACCATGGCAATGATGTTGATTTTAATGATGATGATTGATGAGCTACATACTACCTTGTAGTTTTTTTGTATTTGCTATTTCTATTTGCCATTAGCATTTCTAGTCAGGAGTTCTCAGGACTCAATACCTATGCAACAAGTTTTGATTTTGATGACTTAATGAGAAAACTGCAGTTTATTGTTAATTTCTTGTCTTTCTCGTATCGGATCATTGATGAATATGTCAGGATTGTATTTGTATGCAAAATATTACAAATTTACAATGTAAAATCTAGATGTATGTTTGAATTTGTATCATCATGAGAATTTTTGTAATATGAAATATCTATTTAGTATTAATTTATATTTATATATTTTATTGTATTATATATATATATATATATTGTCCTACGTGTCCTGTTCTGGGGGATTTACGTGCCCCGTGTCGAACACTCGAATTTTTGTGTTGTACGTGTCTCGTGTCCCCATGTCTAGTGACTTAGATTATTATAATGTGCACTCCATGTTTGTTACAATGCACTATTCTACACCTCTAATACAACAATCAAATAAGCAGGTCGATACTTAAACAAAACCTGATCAAATTACTCCCTAGTGTGACTTGAATGGTCCATGAGCAGCTATCTTTGAACTCGTTTGTTATAAAACCTCCTTACCTGGAGGTAGTTGGCCTTGAACAATTGTCCTAGTTGTGGAAACTTTTTGTTAATTTGGCAGCTCAAGGACATTTTCCCTCCTTGGATAGTCTTCCTCATCAAGAAAGACCCCTCCTAGCCCTTGGAAGAATTTAATTTGATCAAGGAAAAATACATTTTTAATATGAAAAACCACATGTGCACAAAATGATAGGTCGACCCAAAAGAACAATTGGACATCCTTGGATGGGTATAAATACAGGTCAAGTGACCCTCATCTGGAGATCATCAATTATTCTTCTTTCTTTGTTCTGGCTCACACAAGTCTGAGGTTGGTTCACTTAGGTCTGAAATTGCAGGGTCCAAAGCTCGCAAATGTGATTAGGGTTTTTGGTTCTCAGCATAGTTTTAAAAACCGGAACCGGTGACCGGACCGGTGGACCTAATGAACTGGGTTTCTAACCGGAACCGGTCTAACTGGGAGCGGTCAGATCTCAATGAATCGGTTTAAAAAAAAAAATACATTAAATAATTATTTTTTTAATACAAAAAACTATTTTTAAGATTTGCAACCATGATTCCAAGCCAATAGAGACAAAATATGCAAAGTTTGCTCATTTATATACCATGCAAAGGTGAATATATCAAAATGGCTCCGAGTGCAATACATATCATCGAAAAATACATAAGAAATGAGGCTCCAAATGGCCCATAAAGTCCAAAAACAAACTTGGAGATTTCTATACAGAGAAAAAAAATTGAGTGTCTATCAAGGTTTACCATGGTGCTATGATCCTTGGGTTTCATTTTGGAATTCTTTCAATCAGTTTTGTGTAACTCCTACAAGTCTCGGTGAACGCTGCATCTTGTTGAATACTTAAAAAAAAAAAAAACAGTTACATAAAGTTGCATTCGTTAAAGACTAGTAGAATGGTGAACTTCGCCTATACGATTTGTTGCCTTAAATATTATTTTCTTCCTTGCTTGGACTGTGCGGCCATGGAGGTATAGTGCTATTGTTTCTAGTTATAAATCAAGAAAATTTTCTAACAATGTCTGTGTAATAAGAAGCAAGGCAGTGAGTGGAAGGACTGTATGTTCACAGTTTTTTGCAAGATTGTATTATCTGATAGCAATAAGAAAGCAGAGAATAAATTTACATCTTTATTTTTTTACGTTGAAATCAATACTTCATGGATTGATATGTAATCAAAGCTGCAGTAGATTGCGTCCATTGAAGAACTTGCAGGAGACAAACCGGCCGGTTAGGAATGGAACCGGCCGGTTTATGCATAAACCGGCCGGTTAGGTTCGGTTTATTGCAAAAAAAGGCGAAATGCCCTCCTTGACCGGGTTGCTTGGCCGGTTTCGACCGCGGGCACATCTGACCGGCCGGTTTGGCCGGTTATCGGTTTAAACCGGCCGGTTTTTAAAACTATGGTTCTCAGTTGCAAGACGCAGGCACACAAGCCTATGCGTGCATTTGGAATGTTTTAGCCGCACACACATCTCTCTCTTCGTGCTATTGGAACCTAAGGTTTGATTTTGATAGTTGATTGTAGTTGACCGCAGACTCTGACAGTTGATGACAATTAACCACAAGCTGGGAAAAGTTATCTTTGATTAGTATTATTATTGGGTTCATCTTTGGGATACTATTTGGTTGATTTTGATGGATAGTCTTGTTGATAAAGAATTGGACTATTGTACTCTCTCTTTGTTGAATCATTTAATGACAACCTAATAAGAAGAATAATTTGAAAGGGTTTTCCCCCTTGCAGGGTTTTTCCCTGATCTTTGACCAATCCTGGTGTCTCTATGTGTGAATGCTTTTCTTCTATTGTTCCTTTATGTTCCGTTGCATTGATGATGATATGTTCTTTCTATATAGTTGCATATGTTGATGAATAATGTTATGATACTATGGGGTGAATTCAATGTGTAAATTTTGAAATGCAATTATCTAAAGCAAAGAACAATATTGCCCTAAGAAAAATTAACATGGTATCAGAGTTGGGTTGAAGAAAAGTCATTAAAGATCACCCTTATGAAGACACCATAGATGGAGTAAGAGAAGATGGAGGAGACCTAAAATAATGTTAGGGTTTGAAGGAAGCCCTAGGCAATTTGGTTATTAGGGTTTGATGGATATCACGAGGTCAGGGTTTGGAAGAAACCCTGGAATATGATAAAGGTTTGAGTTGTGATCATTAAGGAGTTGTTCAAGCCCTGGTGTCAGATTCAATATAACCCTAGTTGGGCCAGTCTCAATTAGGCATTGGTTTTTGATGAAATTGGATGGAAATATTGAAGGCAACATTGTTACATACTAACTCTTGAAGGCTAGTTTAAGAGGGAGTTGATCACTTCTCGTTAAAGATAAGTACCTTTTAGATTTATGTTACTTCTTTGTGATACTATTCTTGTTTATATTTATTGTTTTGATTATTGCTTATTACTTCCCGCATATTTGAGTATATGAATACTTCTAGATGAGATGTGATAAACAGATCCTTCTTGAGGATCATCTAAGGTGTAGGAAAAAGAAAGCTAATGCAGGTAGAAAAGCGATGGTGGTGCCTGATGAAAAGGTTTCAAAGTAGCATCCAGAAATTACAATATGTAAGTGGTACAACTGCCAATGACAAATAAGAGCTACAAGTTGCACAGGTATCTGAATACTTCGAGGTATGTATAGTGATTGTTTTAATGTTGTAATAAAGCTGTAATATTGGATGGGAAGTTAAGCCCTAAGGTATGACAAGAACATCACCCTTATAAATGAATCATGCATGCATATGAAAGTAAGTTTGATTTATGCTACATGTGATGTATGATGCACTTGGTTTTTACATTTTATTAGGATGGTGGATTTCTTGATCTCTTAAAATTGGCTAGAAACATTGATTTCGATATGTGGCAACTTGATGCTATTGATAATGCTTGTGAGAAGCATGGTAACCTTGATGATAAAAGTGTAACAATAAGATTGATTCTCAGGTTCTTCTTGAGCTTAGTAAATTTGACAATTTGGCAAAATCGAATGACTTGATGATGTTGTGATTATGATTCTTATGAAGATACTCTTGTCAGCTACCCTAATTTTATGACAATAGCCTTTGATGAATATTTGATGTTATGTTCATATGTGACAATGAAGCAATTGATGATTATGATGAATATATGTTTTAGAACTTGATATAGTTTGCCTCCTTGAGCTGACAGTGTTCCTGATGCATGATAGTATTATGATAGACAGGTTGATATTTTGAATGACGATGACTGAAGTGGCTTCCAATTCAGAGGGAGAAACTCTTCATCAGATTCGAACAACTATTATTATTTGAAATGAGGACTCTTGACTGTTGAAGGAAGAATTTTGTACATGAATAACCATCTAATGTTGTTGAAGAAGTTTTGGCAAGTTCTGATTTGAGCAGAGAAGGTTTCTCCTAGTCAAAGGCCCATCTACTGGGAGAAAGGCTTAAGGGTGCATTATAAGCCTCCCAACCGCACGAAAGAAGTCCTATGGGTGTGGTTGAGCCCGTAGGATTCAAAAACTAAAATCTTATGCCCGAGACCAGGAGCGCACCAGGAGTATGACAGACCTATAGACATGGAGCATATGATGGAGAGTTCTATGAGATGGGAATTTTTTAAGATCTACATAATGTTTGACTTGTTATAGAGAATGTGAATGTCTTGGCTAATCTCGTGTTTGCAGGGGACTGAAATATGCATATTAGTATGTTGTTTGCCTTGAATTGATCATTTGAGCTAGTATATGACAGTGTTTGGTAACAATTGCAAGGGCTTGACAAGATTTGGCGTATTGGCTTGACTTAATACAGATGAGTAGAATTGGAATTGTGACATGCTGCTTGACAATTCATAGATATGTTTTGGCTTATGGATTGATTAAAGTCATATTGATAACAAGTTAGGGTTTTGATCAGATTTGGTTCTTGATAATGGTGATTCACCTTGATGTGGAATAACAGTGCTATGTAGACATAATTGATTATGTATTGGCTTCATTGGAATTTGGCACATTGATTGTAGTATAAACAATTGTGATTCAATATGCAATGATTTTTATTGCAGAAATCTCAGAATGAATGGATGGAACTTGTACAACATATCCTTGAAGAATAATGATAAACATTATCCATATCATGATTATGTGGATGACCTGATGACATTTGATATTGTTTGATGAAAGTTGCTAACAGGTCAAATAGATAAGGGTGTAACCTGTGTTGTGTGGTTTGAAGCAAGCTTCCTGAGCGTGGTATGTTCGCATTGACAGTTACCTGGTAAAGCCTGGAAGATGTGCCAATCTGAACCTCTACTTCAAAGTGGTCCAAGGTATGCCTTTGATTTTGGCTTTATATGTTGACGTTCTATTCTTGGCAGGTAACATGCCTCTGATGATCAAAGTAAGAGGGAGTTAGCTTCTAAGATTGAGATGGAAGACCTTGGCATGATGCACTACTTTCTGGGTTTAGAAGTTTGGAAAAGGAAAAGATGTTGTAAAGTTAATTGGCATGATGGAATGCAAATCCTTTGAAACCCCGTTGAAATTGAATTTCAAGAAGTTATGCAAAGATATTGCTAAACATGACTTGGCAATTGACAGTTGATTGAAGCATTGGTGTTCTTTGTGAACATCCATCTAAGATATTCTACAGGAAATGTATGACTGCATGGATACACTAATGTTGATTGGTTTGGAAACGCTATCGACAGGAAGAGCACATTTGAGTGCTGCTTCAAATCTGCCATGATACTTTGGAATCTGGATGAGCTAGAAATAAAAGTCTGTAGCTTTAAGCACGACCGAGGTTGAGTACATTGTTGCTAGCATGGTTAGTTGTGGGGCAGTTTGGTTGATGAAGCTCTTTAGAGAGATGTTTGAGCAAGTTTTGGATATGACAATGATACACAACAATAAAGAGTGGGATTCGATTGGCAAAAAATCCCGTATATAGCTGGAATCAAGAGATCTTCATATATTGAGATAGTGATGCTATATGAGACAAGCTTAGGCTTGTGGTTGCTACCTCCTTGAGAGGGAGAAAGGGAGAATAAGGTATACTTTATGTCATGTATTTGTTCTAACATGATATTTGATTTGATGTCCTGCATGAAAAAGAAAACAAAGGACTGCTGCTATGGGTAATGTATTAGGCAGTATGATTGGACTCTTCAGTGAGATGTTTAAGCAAGTATCAGATATGAGCACGTTGATATGTTTATGATCTATAAAGAGCATTGTTGATCGAGGACACTGAGCTATGCTCGCCCCCCCATTTGATCTCCTAGGTTGAGGAATTGAGCCAGAGAGCTCCTGGGGTTGAGGGAACTCTGGACAATAGGGTATCTTCCCTATATGTCACCAATAAGGTGTGTGTGATCCTTGTCCATTTCGACAAGTAGGGTACCTCCCCCTATCTTGGTCTAGCAGAGTATACCCTAGTTGGCATCATACCCACAAGCCGCGCTTGTTGGGATTGTCCCTCCTCGTCTGGTCAACGGGTTGAGGAGGCTTGGGGGTGTGTGATCCTTACCTTTGGTAAGTCAAGTATCTCACCCAAGCTCGATTATGATTCAAGTGTTCTGCCCAATGACTCTTAAGGGTCATAGTTGGGAAGATCAACATGCAATAGGGTGGTTGTGATCCTTACCTCATATAGCAAGTGGTATCTTGCCCATTGATTACACAATGGGATGGTTGTGATCCTTGCTTGGTAAATGGTATCTTGCTTATTGCTCGATATATGGTGGTAGCTAGATGCTCCCCTATGTGAGATGACTTGGGGTGAGAGTGTCCCATAGGACCTTTCCCATTGTCATGGACAGGAGGTGAGAGTGTCCCATAGGAACTTCCTCATTATCATTGGATTTCGGCTTGAGCTGGGCTCTTTGATGTGGTTCTAGGTTGAGCAGGGTTCCCTGATGTTAAGCCCTTTGATGTTTCCCGTGCAGTAGCATTAGGTTCCCCGCTGATAGATGATTTCGGCTGGCAGCAGTGGTTCCCTGATGAATAGAGGGTGGTAGCTTGGGCTCCCCTTCGATGTCAAATTATTCTTCTTTTAGATTTGAGTGTTCAACATATGAGTAATGTATCATAAGAAAAGATGAGCAAATGAGCACAAATGAGTAGATAAGCATAAATAAGCAGAGATGAGCGGAGATATTCAGTGACGACATTTGATGATGACGAGATTTCTAGGACATATGTTGCAGTTGGTAATTTCTCTTTAGTTGAGAGGGAGTGTTAATTTGGCAACGCAGGGACAAATTCCCTCCTTTGGATAGTCTTCCTCATCAAGAAACATCCGTCCTAGCCCTTGGGAGAATTTAATTTGATAATAAGGAAAAATGTATTTGTAATATGAAAAACCACGTGCATAAAAGGACAGGTCGACCCAAAAGAGAAATTGGGCACCCTTGGATGGCTATAAATACAAGTCAAGTGACCCTTATTTGGAGATCATCAGTCATTCTTCTTTCTTTGTTTTGGCTTGTATAGATCTGAGGCTGGTTCGTGGAAGTTGGTTTGCTTAGGTCCGAAATTGCAGGGTTCGAAGCATGCACATGTGATTAGGGTTTTTGGTTCTTAGCCACAGGGTTGCCAGTGGCTACATGATATTTTCAGTTACAACCGCAAGCACACAAACCTATGCGTGCATTTGGAACGTTTCAGCTGCATACACATCTCTCTCTCCGTGCAGTTGGAATGTAGGGTTTTGTTTTGACAGTAGACTGCAGTTGATTGCAGACTCCAACAATTGATGACAATTGACCACATGCTGAGAAAAGTTATCTTTGATTAGTATTATTGCTGGGTTCATCTTTGGGACATTGTTTAGTTGATTTTGTTGGATAGTCTTGTGGATAATGAATTGGACTATTGTACTCTCTCTTTGCTGAATCATTCAATGGTAATCTAATAAGAAGAAGAATTTGGAAAGTTTTTCCTGCTTGTGGGGTTTTGCCCTGGTCTTTGACCAATCGTGTTGTCTCTTTGTGTGAATGCTTTTCTTCTATTGTTCCTTTATGTTCCGCTACATTGATGATTATATTGTTCTTTCTATATAGTTGCATATGTTGCTGAATCATAGTTATCATAATTGGATCGGTCATTGAACCGGTAGACCCCCTGGACCGGGAACTGGTCAAAACCGTACAAAAACTGAGAAAAAAAAATGGACCAAAAAACCGGTCTACCAAAAACACATAAAACATTCAAATTTTAAAGAAAAACATATATGTTCATGCACATCCATATGAATCCAAACCATTTATACACAAATAAGAAAAAGTTCTCATATATATAGCATGTAAGGGTGCACATAACCAAAATAGCATTGAGTGCAATCCATTTCTAAATCGAAAATACTTCAGTGAAAAAGCTCCACATGGCCTCTAGCATCTAAAAAAGGTTATGCTACAACAAATATCTACATATCATCAAAATCATTGCCTATATTGGGATCTTCGTCATCAATATCACCCTCTAAGCATTAAAATAAGATAGAAAAATCATAGTATGTCAAGTCAAGATTTTATTTGAGTGATGGGTATTTTTTTAGTAGGCTCATGATAGAGGAGTTCAACAACCAATGCCACTAACATCAAGGTATATAAAGGGCTTAGTGCTCTTGATTAAATACTAGTTTCATACCGCCATACATGAGAAAATCCAATGTAGCATTGCAATTCCCCCAATCCTGAAATCCTGGAAAACTGTTAAGTCTGTTGGATTTTGCGTTAGAAAAATCATAGTATGTCAAGTCAAGATTTTATTTGAGTGATGGGTATTTTTTTAGTAGGCTCATGATAGAGGAGTTCAACAACCAATGCCACTAACATCAAGGTATATAAAGGGCTTAGTGCTCTTGATTAAATACGAGTTTCATACCGCCATACATGAGAAAATCCAATGTAGCATTGCAATTCCCCCAATCCTGAAATCCTGGAAAACTGTTAAGTCTGTTGGATTTTGCGTGAGATCTAAAATTCTTTTTCTCCATATGAAATCCAATGAGGCCAAAACCACTCTCAAACATCCCGAGTCATTTCATGGTAATGTTAAAAATTTAAGTAAAAGGATGGAACTTTTACTTTAAGAATTTAACATTACCATGAAATGCATAACAATAGTAGGGTCATATGCTTGAATATTAGGCACCTATTCTGGGCTAGTTTCTAGCTAAGACACACTAAAAGAAAAAAACAAAACATGCCCCACTTGATGCGTTTTACGAGGCTTTATTGTACCGAACTGGACAAAAAACAGTTCAAGTCATTGGTTCGAACCATTTTTTGTCACAAAATAGTCGGACCGGTCTGAACCGGTCAGTCTAGTTTGGTCCTTATAACACTATGCTGAATAATGTTATGATACTATGGGGTGAATTCAATGTGTAAATACTAAATTATGAAATGCAATTATCCAAAGAAAAAAACAATATCGCCCTAAATAAAAATTAACACATTTTTTATTTCTTTTAAGTTGTACTACTTGTTCACTTGTTCACTTGGGTGATTGTGCTTTTATCCCAATCTGTTAAAGTTTTAGTGTTTCTTATATACTTGCTTGTTCTTTGCACTATGAAACTATCCTCTTCCCAAAATGTGCAAACTTTAGCGACATTATCTTTGGGAATTGGGATTGGTATGTCGAATTATTTTTCATCTTTGTGCAAAATCGATGCCTCGTAGAGCTCCGTGCAATTTGGGTTGAAATGTAGATGAAGGCTGATGCAAGTTGGTGGATCCAATTTGAACTTATTCTCTCTAATTTGCTCGAGGATAGTGTAGGGGTCATATGTGAAATGCTTAATTTGTCTATCCTTCTTGAAATGCCCTTTTGAAGATAAAACCATTGTTTGGGAGTTGTCTAATCTTGTAGTGAACTTTCCTCTAGTTGTCGAAATCAGATGATACAAAAAAGAGTTTCCATTGATTTGAAACTCTAATCAAATTTTTGATGATTTGGGTTGCTTAAGAATTGGGAAAAATCCCTGGAGACAAGGTTTCGCCATGCATGTGCCTTGACTTGTGGTAGAACTCTGTTCATACTAGAGATTTTTGCTGAATTCTTGTTAGATTTGTGGATAGAAGGAGAGTCTCTTCGGTACAAGATTAGCTTACTCCCATACCATGTCTCCAATACAAAGTTGATATCTCCATGATGCTGATGATGTTGTGCTTCCATTTATGCATCCACAAAGCTTCTACAACATTCTCATGAAATTTTCGAATGTTTTCCATGAACGTTCGTATCTTTTTTTTTTTTCTCTTCCAAGGAAAACCTTGTGTGATCCTCTCTTCCTTGCAAGATTCCAATGGAGGGAAACTCAACCGCTAGCCATAGTAATGGTTGGTAACCTTACAATATTTCACTGGATTTGAACTTGTGACCTATGGCCTCGTTGTGCAAGAACTTTATTTGTTGTCTTCACTTGGGGAACATGACCTAGAATAGCAATTGCATCCTTTGATAGAACGGAAGGCACACTTCAAAAGAGAATGTCCTTTCACTTTGTGCATTTTGCGATTACAACTTTGTTGCACATATGAGATATTGGTATTCAAACTCTTCAGATGCTCATGGTTTAAAATATGCATTAGTTGTACTGTGGTGCAATAAACTATGTCAGTTTGATGATCTATATATGGTTGGAAGGAATTACTCCTTTTTAACTAGATGTCCATCAATTCCAACAAAATTTGCCAAAAGTATTCTTGGAATATGCTATTGCAGTGATGGGAGACTAAAATGCATCTGTATTCTACTGAAGAACTTCTCTGTTGCACGAAAGATGTCTTCTAACAAGGTATCATGGTGACTATTTTGCTGAAGCAATCAACTAATACCATGATGTCTTCATAGCCTGTATCAATTGTTGACAAAGTTCTGAGGAAGTCCATTAGAACTCAGACCAATATTCGGTCGAGGACAAAAAGTTGAATTTACTCGCCTAACTTTTTACTTCATGTTGACCAATAGTTTTTTGCACAAATGATTGGTCAAGATGGTGCAAGTGCTCCTGCAAAGTTTTGTTGAATACAAGAGTACATCCAAGTATGTGAGCACAAATTAGTGAAGATATTGTGTTAGCACTTATTCTTCATCCTCATGAATGCTGCTGTTGCATTAGTAGGAGCAAAGAACATTGCTAACCATTTTAACAATCATTTATGCATTTAAGTGTTGTCTTCGAAGTGTTTTCTGGCTCAATATGGATATGATGATAAAGGAAAATCAAAGTGACCTTGTTGAAAAAGTTTGCTCCTTTGTTTTGATCCATAAGGTTGTCAACTCACTACAATGGATATTGCTTATTGACGGTGATTCCTTTAAGAAGTTGATAATTGACTCATATTCTCCATCTGCCATATATATTCCGACTGATACAATCTTTGGTCTTAAAGTCGACAAGCTGGGGCAATTGTGCCTGCTATCCACCAATTCTTGAATCTACCTCTTAATCTCTTCACCATGCAAAATTACAGTGATATGTAATGGACCTTGTTTGGCAGAACAAATTTCAGTTGCAGTTTTATTGCATGGCTAGGAGGCATACCTCAAGTTTTTTGGAACAACTTAGAATTATTCTGGAATAATTTACTAAGATGTTTTTGTAATCAAGAGGAGATCTAATTTTATAGAATTTTCCATCCTTTTGCAGTCAATAAGTGATGCAGAAGAGATTGTAGGCTGCATTGTGATCATGCCAAAAATGATGATCCAACAATCATCAGGTTTGACATCATGATTGGAAGTATCAATAAATGGCTCTATGGCAAAAACTACTGAGCATGTACAAGTGTCAATTGTCCTGCTTCCTTGACCCATCCAAGCTATGTCATTTTGAGTTTCGTCCAGTTTCTATGAAGATCAGTTTCTTTTGAGTCCCTTTATCCCTGGTCAAACTGTGCCAACTTGTCTTTGATTTGGCAGTTGTAGTTAAGGTGAACTTCATGATTAGTTGCAGAATAATCCATAGCCATGTGAACTAGCTGAGAGTTAGGATTTGAAAATTGGCACCTCTATTTCATCATTGTTACCAATCTCTTGTGATTCATAAATTAGAGCTTTGAACTTTTTTGGTTGGAGCATGGGATATGTTTCATTTGAATGATTGAAGGTCCTATAATAGGTGCAATATTTCAAATTGTCTTTGCTTTCCAGTAGCTTGGCAGTCATAAATTTTTGAGGATCTTTGAGAGTCCAGGATGTTGGAAAATATGCTTCGAGGCTTCTGATCCCTGCATCAAATTTGTTGCCATTGAGTGGGTCATAAGTTTTGAAGATCTGTGGCATTCTGCCATGCAAAAAAAGTATTCTTCAATGCTTCCGATCCTTGCATCAATTTTGTGGCCACTAAGTGAGTTGATGAATTTTGGTATGGTGGTCTTCTTGTCAATCTTGTAGGTTGACAATGGGAGTGAAATCATTGTGAAAGTCTGTTGCTTTGTAGTCGTTTGGAGCTATTGCAATTGTCCCTGTAACTGTTGAGAACGCTATCATATCATGCATTATCTTTACGTGGATCTTGTTCTGCTGTTGCCTCTACACTTCAAGCTTTTTTAGCAAATAGCTGGAGTAATTGTGAATCCTGTTGGGATTCAGTGCTGCCTGGAATTTCACCACCTTATTGCTGAGAAGACCATGACGACTTGGACTTATGAAAATTGACTACAAAAATACACTAGATGATTTGATAAGATGTCTCTTAAGAGCTGCCTAGACTTTAAGAGTTAACTTAAAAAAAAATGTGTCATGATATTGTTGCTCAATGACTTGATCCTTTGGCAAAGAAAGAAATGTTTTTTTTGACGAAGTATAGCATTCTTGAAATTGGATATGTCAGATGAATTTAAGCTTTTAGACAAACAAGCCTAAAGGATCAAAGAGAAAATGAAATCAACTTTGCAATTACTAAGGCTTCTTTTTCTTTTTCAACTCAGAAAAGCTAAAGTCAATGCTTATAAAATATATGTTTGGATAAGATCCTTTAAAATCTGTAAGTGTGTCCCTTTTTCAAATGACAAGAATCATATGTCCCAAGGTAAGAGTTAAGGGGCTTTGCAACCTGACGTCAATTGCAATTTTTTTTTTTAAGATTGTCGAGGTTGTTACATACAGAGAATAATTACATGTTTTGTGAGCAGTTACAGTCAAGACCATGGTGACTTGAACTTATGAAAATTGACTACAAAAATACACTAGATGATTTGATAAGATGTCTCTTAAAAGCCGCCTAGCCTTTAAGAGTTAACATAAAAAAAAGTAAAAAATGTCTCATCATATTGTTGCTCAATGACTTGATCCTTTGGCAAAGAAACAAATGCTTTTTTTGACGAAGTAGAGCATTCTTGAAATTGTTATGTCAGATGAATATAAACTTTTAGACAAACAAGCCTAAAGGATCAAAGAGAAAATGAAATCTACTTTGTAATTACTAAGGCTTCTTTTTCTTTTTCAACTTAGAAAAGCTAAAGTCAATACTTATAAAATATATGTTTGGACAAGATCGTTTAAAATCTGTAAGTGTGTCCTTTTTCAAATGACAAGAATCATATGTCCCAAGGTAAGAGAAAAGGGGCTGTACGGCCTGAGGTCAATTGCAATTTTTTTTTTTAAGATTGTCGAGGTTGTTACATACAGATTGTTACGTGCTTTGTGAGCAGTTACAGTCAAGTTAGTTACATACAGCAAAAGATAATTATAGGTGGCTACAGACTGTCATCATTTTTAAAAATTTTCTAAGTTGTGAATTTGCATTAAGATGTCAAGGTGATTTTACTTTCATTGTTTTTGTTATAGATGCAGCAAGCAGATATTTTCTATTAAAAGGGGAAATTAACGAATTTGTTTGCAGAACATACTCTAACCAACTCTTGTATTTCCTGCAACTTATGATGGTTGTTTGTAGAGGAAAGCAATCCATGGGGAAAGCTTCGGAAGAAATTACTCACATTTCTGGGTTATAAATAAAATTTAATGCTTGTTTTTCTATGAATGGTGTATAGCTTGTCGTATGCCAATTTTTATTGTCTTATACAACAGCTTCAAACTCTAACGGTATATTGTTTTGTGGACAGGATCAATTATTCCAGCGTTTAATAATATTATATAGTAGTGATATTGGAGTGATCCATAATGCAGCTAGTGATGCTTTGCGAAGAATTAATGTTCGTGTTCCTCTTCCTTGGTTCTGTCTTTTCTTTTTGTAAATGTTCATATAATGGTTATCATATGCATGAAAAAAAGTTAATATTCAATGGTGCTGGTCAATGGGGTGTGGGTTTAGATCTGCATCTGTTTCCCAGCATAGGCCTTGGTGTAGTTACATTGTTCTGGATCACCTTTGAGGTTAACCATGACATGTGCATTGCAATGAGAGCTGTGCCTGTTGACAGAAGTTTTCCTACATTGGTCATCTGTCCTGATCAGAATATTTGATTAACATTGAGTGTTAGGAAGACTAACTGAGAATCTTACATTTCGACATTTTAATTTTATAGGTAAATGGAATCACAGTTGCAAAGCAATTTGATTCCATTATTGCACATTTTCATAGAAATGAAAATCCTACAAAAAAGCTGAAGAAGAGGAAACTGGAAAAATGTTCCCATGAACGTCCAAGTCATGGAGGGCTGCCTGAAGAGGGATGGCATCTGAGTTTTGCTGGAGCACTGTTAGAATTTTTGGTTTGGAAGAAAGACCTCAACAACAGGTTGGTGAATTTTTATTCATTTTATGTGCAAATGATTTCTAATGCCGAAGAATGATTTTTAGATCTAGTATGAACATGATGTTCCATGAAAGTCAAATATTTATTTGATTTCTTTCTTTCTTTTATGTTGTTTTAACTTCGTTTGGATTATGCTTTTTAGGCTCGCAGTTATAGAACCTTTATTTAGGCTGCTTGATAAGACCATAGAAGATGGTCCCTTAATATCTAGGGTTCATGAGCAACAAGAAACTGGACTTCCTGATAATGCTCATGGATCAAGAAGCGATAGTAAATGTTACCTACAGCAGGTTCTACTGACAGTTCTGGAAAACATAAGCAATTCACTATTGACAGAATCTGATCTAAAGGCAAGGATCTTATTTGATGACATTTTGTTTATAGTCTCTAATTTTTCTCTTTTGAACTTTGTTGACATTGAGAATATCCTTTTCTTCGACTTCATCTAAATGCTTTTGTCCACTGAAATGTTTTCCTGTCTGCAGGAAATATTATGTAAGAAATTTAATGTGGATCTAGTTGTGCAATGTATCAACATTGCAAAGGATTCAACTACTCGTAATCATGCTTTGTCACTGCTGACTGCTCTTGGAAGGCTGCTTCCTGATCAAGTGTTGGATCACGTTATAGATATATTTACTATTATGGGTAAATCAACTATAATTCAGGTGAATTCTCAGTTGTATATATGTTTTTTGGAATTGGTTTCCTGGGAAATCTTTGGATCTCTACAACATATGCTTTTGTGCTGTCCTTTTCAGTGATGACTTTAGTTGTACAGTTAGAAGTGATGGTGTTTTTACATGTCAGAGCATGCTCAAGTTACGTTACTCTGAAACAAATAGTTTTATTTCTACTTGTTTGGAGATATAGTGCTAGGATACTACCACAAAGACATTATTCCATTATGCCCACTTATATCTTACTAGATAAGTAGTCCCAAAGTATACAATTAATGGCCACTGAATGCTTTGTTAGTCTCAAGTGTTTGACAGTTCCCTTTGTCTAGTAAGAAAAATGTGCTTAAAGATGTACCATGGCGATAATTGTTAAGTAAAAACTCAAAAATTAAAATTGCTGTACTTTGCTGGAAGTATAGAAGAATAAATAGCTATCTCACTGAATTAATTTCATGGTAAGTCCCTTCTTAGATAAGATGAGATAATTTTATTGATCTCCACAAATGATCAAGGAATAGTTTAGTAGGACTTGAAGTGAAAACCTTTAGCGGCTCGGGGCCATAGCTCATCATCAGCGTAAGAACTGTGAAAATTCTATAATGTAGAATTCTATTGCAGCTACTGTTTATATTTCTTCTATTGCATTCTCAACACAATTATTTAACATTTTACTATGTTAAATATTAAAATAAAATATGCTGCAGACTTCACGATAAATAAACAACATGAAAGAAATAGCACAAGTATTCACACATAGACACCGTTATTTTTGGACAATTGTCTCCGGAAAAACCCAACTCGGGAAATCTGCTGCAACAGATATGAGGGTTTCTTTATTATGTTGAAATTCTGAGTACAAATGTGTGATTGTAATTATCAACCAATCACCTGAAGAAATCTAATGAGAATGGGCTATTGAGACACTTCTCACTTCATCATGAAGTTCCGGGACTGACCTGCACCCACACTGAGTGGCCCTGTGTAATTTCTGCGCAGTGACTGTGTCCTCCACACTGTCACTGTTACTGCTGCTCGTTGTGACTGCGTCGGTGATTGCTGTTGGGTGAGACGAGTTTCCTTCCCTTCCAGAAATGCCCTCCGAATATTGGATGAACCCTCAGCTACCTCTCCAACTCAAAATCGAAACTCCCTTTGCTGCTCTACGTTGGCCCAGCGCCGCTGCTGCTGTGGCTATCTTTGTGTTGCTGCTATGGTTCCCTTCTCTCTTCTCTCCCTGTGCTCTCTCTTCTTCAGAAGCTCTCCCTCCTGGAGATTTTCCCTTCCCCTCTCCGCAATCTAGAATCACTTCGATTCTTCTTTCAGCTGAAGAAATCGATCTCTGAATTCTTTCTCCGTTTGATGTGTGAGTTCCATAGGCTCCTCACCCTCCTTCTTATAATCCTTCGTTGACCCTTCAATAGCCAAGATTAAAACATAACCAAGGGCTAGGATTAACTTGGAGGTGATCCATGACTTTATCTAGAAGATTCACGCTTGGTTTAATTAATGCCTTTTAATTAATCGGTTTCCCTAAGTTTATACTTAGGAAAACATTAAAAAACGATTAATTAATTTAATTAAACCATCTCTAAGTGGAATTTTCCAAAATCTTTTCTGGGTATTATGGAATCCATGTGTCTTAGCCTATATACAAAGTTACATGGCTAGAGCACATCCGATGCTACCATAAATCAACACTCTTTCTTAGCGAGGAAAGTGCTCTAGCAAGACAAACCAAAGAGCTGCTCTGATTTCTATAACAGCGGCTGTTGTGCTGTTGATGCTGCTCACCAATACTGCACACAAATATGCCACATCTGTACTGCGGCTAACTCTGCATGTTGCTGCCAACTGCTACTGTACTACAACTCCCTCCTGCAACTGCGCTGAAGATCCATTGACTGCCGAAATGGATTTTCAGTCATACCCAACTGTTCTCTGAACTAAGTGAACTTAATCCTCCCTAGAGCCTTAGTGAGTATATCTGCTGTCTTTTCTCCTGTGGGAATGTACTGGAGTTGTACTGCCCCTCGCTGAACACAATCTCTGATAAAATGACACTTGATGTCAAATGTTTGGACCGATCATGAAATACTGGTTTTTCAGAGAGTTTGATACAACTCTGATTGTCACAGTAAACGCAAGTCGGCTCCATCCTGCTCCTAAATAGACTCACAAGAAGTTTCTGAAGCCAAATGGCTTCACATGTAGCTGTACTAGCTGCCATGTACTCTGCCTCACCTGTGTTCAATGCTACTGACTTCTATTTCCTGCTGCACCAGGATACCATTCCTGATCCAACACTGAAACAATACCCAGAGGTACTTTTCTTGTCCACTGAGCTTCGTGCCCAATCTGCGTCTGTGAATCCACTGAGTCTGACATCCTCTCCTTGGCCATACCTTATACCAAATCTCACTGTTCCTCGTACATACCTCAGCATGTGCCTTGCTGCTGCCCAGTGCACCCTTTTGGGTTCCACCATGAACTGACTAAGAGTGTTGACAACAAAGCAAATGTCTGGTCTGGTGTTAACTAAATATATCAATGACCCGATGAGCTGTTTGTATAAGGTGGGGTCTACTTCTGCGTCTTCTGACGCATCTATCTTTTTCCAATTTGTGGTCATGGGAGTAGCCATGGGCCTGCAATCCTGCATTCTGAACCTCTTCAGAATTTCCAAGGCATACCTCTCCTGCCCCATGAAGATATTACCATCCTTCTGACAAACTTCCAATCCTAGGAAGTAATGCATCAACTCCAAATCCTTCATATCGAATTCTACTTCTAGATTCCGTTTGCAATCCTTGATGAGCCTAGATGATCCTGTGAGAAATAGATCATCTACATATAGTACTAATACCAATGGCTCATCTTCTACTAATCCCATTTAGATTGGGATTTGCGTCACTCTTGACAAACCCCAACTTTTGCAAATAGCTATCTATTCAACCATACCATGCTCTCGGAGCTTGCTTGAGCCTCTACAGGGCTTTCTTCAATCTACATACATGAGACTTCCTTTCATGAGTCTTAAAACCCTCTTGCTGTTTGATACATACCTCTTCCTCAATTTCTCCATTCAAGAACATTGTCTTGACATCCATTTGATGAATCTCCCATCCCATCTGCGTTGCTAAGGATACAACAGTCCGGATGGAGGTATCTTTGGCAACTGGTGCGAAGGTCTCCTCATAGTTAATGCCTTCCTTCTGAGCATACCCTTGAGGGGGCCTGGCTATATAAAGCTCGGAAGTGCTCTATGTTGAGATTTGTGGAGTGTTGGGGTAGCTTCGGATGTGCTGTAGCTCCCAAACTTTGTGGAGGGACTAGAGTACATGAGATGTCCAACACCTAGAAAGGGATTTGAGAAATTCCATCCGGTCTAAGCGAAAATTAATTAATTAATATTTTTAATTAAGGACCCTAAGCCTAACTGAGGAAAATTAAAATATTAAAAGTAATTAATTTAAACATGTGATGGAAATGACTTAAGTCACACGGATCAAGCTTTATTTTAATCTTAGCCATCGAATCAAGATTAGATCATGGCTATTGGTTTCCCAACGAGAAAAGTATAAAGGAAATGTTTGGGGGTAAGTTGGAGAACACACACACGGAGGCAGAGCACTAAGACTAAGCTGGAATTCTAGGGCTTGGTTTGCTAAGAATTTCCAGAAGTGTTTCAGTTGCAATGAGGGGTAGTATTGGCTAAGGGGATAATATGATTCCAAAGCCAAGAGTCAGCAAGAGGCAGAGAAGCAACAGTCAAAGCAACGTAGAGGGAGAAGCAGCTACGCAGCAGTTACGCATTAGTGGTGCAACACAGAGGCTTCAGGTGCTACGCAGGCCCGGAAAGGGCAGCGTAAAGGCAGTAGGAGGCAGTCAGGGCTTATGCAGGGCCAACTAGGGCAACGCAGAGACAACGTAACCTGGTCTGGGGTTACACAACCCTCTCCTGAGCAGCGCAGGGGCACCAACAGGGTAGTAGAGCTAACACAGAGGCCATCAGAGTAGCGCTGGGGTTTCTGAAGACAAAAAGGGGCTGAGTTATGTAAATCTCGTTTGAGGGTGTGAATCAATCCAGTTTTCCGTCTCCAAAACTGAGTTATTGTTGCAGATTTTTGTTTTCTCTGTCGTGTCAACTAGTAAGGTGCCCAGATTTGCTGTACTCAGATTCTACTTAATAATATAAACCCTCCAGCAGCTAGAAGACTGGTTTTCCTGCATTGGGTTTTTCTTAGGACAGTTGTCTAGAAAATCTTGTGTCACTTTGTCTATGTGCATGTATACAGTTTTAGATCTGAATTTGTGAAGAACTGTTAATGTGTTTACTTCGATGTTAATGCTAAAATTTCAGATTAATAACTTGATTAAGTAGGAGAAGTATAACCAGATTTAACAGTAGGGTTTCTGCATAAGCAATATTCAGAAATTTTCATAGTCTAGAGGGGAATGATTGGTCACATCCGGCATGGCAGAAGAATCTCAATATAGATGTCTAGTTGGTTTCCATCTTTGGGCCACTACTCCATGTTGACCAAGTTGACTTTGATGTCTTGTAAAGGTGGTGTGTTTTCTAGCTATCTAGGAGGATGTTTGTTGTCTCATAGAGCTACTAACTTCAAACATAGCAACGAGGGAGTTTGCTTGATGCTTAGCACCTCCAACAAAAAAGATAAAATGAAAGAAATAATTAATTAGCCTAATGGTACTGGTCTTGGTGAGGCTTGTAAAGACTCTTTCCTCAAGATAACCACCTCCCATACATATAAAGCTTGGCCTCTTTGATAAGGATAACGAGAGAAAGGATCTGGTGAACCCGTCAAGTACTAGAACATGCAATGGAACCTCCCTTGTTTCTTGTAGTATATGAGACACTTGAAGATGAAGTGTTCTTGGGACTTGATCCTGTGGATATGGCATATTTGATAGATCTCCTTAGATGTTGAAATGTCATGGTCCTCCTTGATTTGTAGGTAGTGGGAAAAGAATTGCAATTGGTTAGCTTTTGGGGAATATGCACTTTTGAGTGTGTTTCTTCCCAACCAATATATTGCCAATGAAGGCATGGTTTGCATCAAGAAGTGGATTAAGGCTATTAAGGTTATCCAAAAATATAATTTCTTAGGGTGTGAATCCTATGAAGAATATGAATGAGTAGGGAAAAATTTCCATGTGTAAAGAATAGGTCCTAATTGTGGCTTGGATGATGGTGTACACAATTTTTTGTTTGAAACAAAGCATACACCAGAGCATGATAGATTGGAATCTATGAATATGTGAGGAATTTTCCAAAGTAAACTATGTTCGTAAACCTTAGTGTCATAAAGAACTATGGTTTTAATGATGGTTTCAAAGAGGAACAACTTTGTGGGATGGTCTAAAACCAGAAAAAAAAGAACATTGGCTCTCTAGCATGGTACGGGATACATGCCCCTTATTGAACAGGGGTTTGGGAGCATGTCTAATGGTGAATGAGCACCCATAAATTGAATCCCGATGTGTGTAAATAATGGGGGTCTACACCTCACCTCCATGAAAAAGTAAATTGGAATCCTCCAAATCTTGCTTAAGATCACAAAACTATTTTGTACAACATGGGGAAACAAGTATGCATATCTGAAACAAAAACTCTCTTTCTCTCTCTCTCTCTCTCTATATATATATAGTGTGTGTGTGTGTGTGTGTGTGCTATTTCAGAAAGTTACATTGAAAATTTGAAAGAAAGCATTTAAGTTTTAAGTTTTACCATTATGATTTATAGTACAATATGTTGGAAAATGTAACTAGTTTATGTCTTCATAATTGTTAATGTACTCATGTCATTATGTATATCTCATGTTACAAGAAAAAGAAGAAAGAAAAATACTATTTTAAGCATGGGTTTCATGCCCAGTTTTGATGGTCATCTAGGTCAAGCATGTTCATGCTTCTAGGGTTTGTCATGTCAAAAGAATATTTTTCTTGAGTCAAAACATTTGTTTAAGACCCTATTGGGCAAGATGTAACATGTAAAAGATATCGATTTTGAGCCTAGAAGGTCCTAGAAACCTCTAAGTACAAGTTAGCCCTCGCAGTGACAAGTTGGCCTAAAAGAGGGTATTTGAACCCCTCATATGTGTATAAATAGAAGCAACATCGACATCAAGCACCAATCCAATCTCTCTCATCAAGAAATTCGATTTGAGGCAAGGAGCATCAAAGAAGCAAGAGTGAAGGTCTAGAACGGAAGAATAGCTCAAAAGGAAGGAATAAAGTTTGTTTTTGGGCTTTGTTCTCTCACACGTGCAAGATTTTAGGGTTTCTGTTGCTGCTACAAAGGTTGAGATTTCAGATCTAGTTGCAGGTCCAAAAGTTTGTTCAAGAAGGTCAAGATTTGAAGCCAAAGAAGACTAGAATCAAAGGAGACCGTAGCAAAGAAAAGAGACATAATCTTGGTCTTGTTCTCCCACACATGCAGAAGTTAGGGTTTTTCCAGCAACTGCAGGGCTGAAGTTGTACGTCGAAGTTGGGGGCTGAAATTGGAGTTGTAAGTTGATTAAAGTAGGTTTGACTCTTGTTGTTTGAGCAGACCTTTGAAGGGCTGACTTGGTGCTTGGAGGAGGACTTGGTCTAGGGTTTTGGGTCTTGTCTTTCTTATTTGAAGCAGGTTCTATAAGGAGAGGATCTTTTCTTGGTTTTACCCTTGAGGGATTTTTGCCCTGGCCTCGAGCCTATATCTTGTGTCCATTGTCTTTACTTTTTTTGCTCTTGATAATTGTTTGATGGAAAGATGTAATAAGAAACACGAGAAGATTAAATAAAGTTGACAAGCAATTATTAAGGTTAAGGAGAAAATTGAATTAATAGTTGTTGTACTCAATTCTCCAACATGGTATTAGAGCTAAGGTGAACAAGAGATGGCAACTAGGAAAATCATCTTGAAGGGTTTTGAGTCTAGAAGGTCCTAGAAATCTCGAAGCACAAGTCGGCCCTGACAGTGAAAAGTTGGCCTAAAAGAGGGTATTTGAACCCCTCAGATGTGTATAAATAAAAGCAACATCGACATCATTAAGCATCAATCCAATATTTCTCATCAAGAAGTTCGATTTGAGGCAAGGAGCATCAAAGAAGCAAGAGTGAAGGTCTAGAAAGGAAGAATAGTCTAAAAGGATGGAAGAAAGTTTGTTTTTGGGCTTTGTTCTCTCACACGTGCAAGGTTTTAGGGTTTCTATTGCTGCTACAAAGGCCGAGATTTCAGATCTAGTTGTAGGTCCAAAAGTTTGTTCAAGAAGGTCAAGATTTGAAGCGAAAGAAGACTAGAATCAAAGGAGACCTTAACAAAGAAAAGAGACATAATCTTGGTCTTATTCTCCCCCAAGTGCGAAAGTTAGGGTTTTTGTAGCAATTGCAGGGATGAAGTTGTAGCTCGTAGTTGGGGGCCAAAATTGAAGTTATAAGTTGATTAAATTAGGTTTGACTCTTGTTGTTTGAGCAAACCTTTGAAGGGCTGACTTGGTGCTTGGAGGAGGACTTGGTCTAGGGTTTTGGGTCTTGGTTTTCTCATTTGAAGCAGATTCTATAAGGAGAGGAGCTTTTCTTGGTTTTTCCCTTGAAGGGTTTTTGCCCTGGCCTAGAGCCTATATCTTGTGTCCATTATATTTACTCTTTTTGCTCTTGATAATTGTTTGATGGAAAGATCTAATAAGAAACACAAGAAGATTAAATAAAGTTCACAAGCAATTATTGAGGTTAAGGAGAAAATTGAATTAATATTTGTCGTATTGAATTCTTGAACATGGTTTTTGAGCTAAGGTGAACAAGAGAAAGCAACTAGGAAAATCATCCTGAAGGGTTTTCTTGTCAACAAAATCATTTGATAAAGGACACAAAGAAAGAAGAAGAAAATCTATTGACCTAGAAGGAAGAGGACTAGATCAAGCTTTCATTGAAAAAAACCATATCATCTAGCTCTCATTGAAGGAAGGAAGGATAAGTTCTTATTGAAGATTCTCTAGTGCATCATCTTGGAGAAGAGGAAGCATCAAGGAATCTTGGGATCATCATTCACTCTTTGAAGTTGTTCGAAGGCACCATTGTTGAAGGCATCCTAGAAGTCATCATTCTAGGGCATCGTTGAAGTATCCTTGAAGGTTTTGAAAACATCAAGATAGTTGGAGACACCATCAAAAGGAAGGACTCTTGGTTGACAAAAAATGAAGTCATGGAATATGTCCTTGGTGAAGTAGCTATACCAGATAAAGAGAAGACTCAAAAGTTAGCCAAGTACCAGAAGGGAGACGTGAGGGCATAAAGAATCATTGTTGAATCTATAAAGGATCGTCTTGTTCCCTTTGTTGCTGATTTAAAGACATCCAAGGCTATGTATGATAAGTTGGTAAAGCTGTACTTTATAAGTACATTAGTTCAAAATATTTCCTTGAGGAATCAACTATATAGAATAAGGAAGTCAAAGGATGAAGACATGGCTACTTATCTCATGAAGGTCTCATAGTTAAGCGACCAATTGCAAGGGCTTGGGGAGTCTGGTTTCGACTCTGAAATAACCATTTGTGTATTGAATGCTTTGCCACCTAATTGAAGCAATTTTGCAACTAGTATCTACTGTAAGAAGGATACTACGCCTTTTGCTGAATTATTGGCTCAATGTATCTTCGAAGAATACAGGATCAAAGCAAAGGATGACACTGAATCAAATAAAATATCTCAAGCCTTTATTTCTAGGACCAAGAAGCTAAAGAAAGGGACGTTTGGAAAGTCCAAGAAGAAGACAGATATGTCCAAGATTCAATGCTTTGGATGCAACGAATATGGACACTTTAAGAGGGATTGTCCAAACAAAGTGAACAACAAAAGAAAGGAAAGAAGTGAAGCTCACATAGCTGAAGAAAAAGGAGGATTTGAGAAGAAGTTCAAAGGAGAAGATCCTAAGGATATTTACTATTGAAGGAATCTCCATCCCTACCAAGTTCTTTATGCAATTTATCTTTCTTTTATTAAGTAGAAAGTAGAGTAGCGTGCATTATTACATTCTCTAGAAGAGTATTGGTTTTTGTAAGAACATGGCATCATAGATAGAAGGATATTGTTAACACCTAATCCATGGGATTAAAATAATGTAAATAGAAAATAAGGAGAGCTGGAATATGAAGAGACACCAGGAGATGAAGCCCAAGAGTCTCTCGTCCATGTATATATCTATGATCACTCTTAATGAAAAAACACAATTCACATTGTGGAGTGACCTCCTAGCTCGACATGGTATCAGAGCCAACTCCCAAATTAGTTTATGTGCTGTAACTCCTGTTAGTTTTTTGCCATATTCTGTTCCTATATTCCCTGCCATATCCTCTGCAAGATTTTGTGCATTCATATTCTTCAAAGGTGTGTCAAAATTTTGTGAAGGCATTGTAATTTTTGGAGACCACGGAGCGTGCCATTCTTTATCCATGAGAGATTCTACAGGCTGAGGTTTGATTTTTGTCACGCAGTCCGCTACTGATCATTGTAGAACATTTAAGTTTTTTTTTACAGTGATATTACTCATATGCAATCGGCATGTTTGACTACCCTTGCACAGTCGGCGCCGCCGCCGTAGCGAAACCCAACTTCCATACCACAGTCGGCCCACACTTGCACCTGCAGTTCGACTCCTCCTGGAGGTCCATACCACCTGATACCACTTTCCCTCGGCTCCAGTTCATCCCACAGTCGACACCCCTACGCTCCTCCACCAGACCCGTCATACCACTGTCGTGGCTCCCTCCTTCCACAGTCGACACCCTTGCGCTCCTCTCCACTGTGCCTGGGACCACGCTATCCACACCTGCGTTACACCATCGATCCCTCATGGCTTTGCATATATCACTTAATACA
This sequence comes from Pinus albicaulis, assembly GCA_034641835.2. Taxonomy (NCBI): domain Eukaryota; kingdom Viridiplantae; phylum Streptophyta; class Pinopsida; order Pinales; family Pinaceae; genus Pinus; species Pinus albicaulis. The sequence continues at coordinate 1,609,153,703 of CM076584.1, read as the reverse complement.
CTCACTGGTCGTTAATACCCATGGTATATATCACCTCCCTTCAGTGCTTGTCCGTTGTGTTAAACAGTGAAGAGCACTACATCACCGAGTTCGGGCTCATTGGGCTCACCTTGGTATCATCGACCCCCTGGTATCACCGATACCCTCGGTCCTCTCTCTCTCTCTCCCTCGACACTCAAGTTTTCCACAGTCATACAACTATCCCACGACACCTATGCTTTGGTTTTACAACTCCTAACTTGACATATATACACTGTAATTTGCTCCACCCCCGGTGATATGACCTCTCGCTCGATTCGACTCCCAATAGTCAACTCTCCCATTAATACAGTCACCTCCCAATCCAATACCACCCTCCCCTATATAGCCACTCGCCCATATACTCCTTACCCCACATACTCCCTCTCCCAAATATACCTATGTTTTAATATATCAGAGTGTATTTTTACACATATTACAACCAGAATTGCAATTTCTTACAGTATATTGGTAACAAAGTATATTTTACACAGTGTACATTTTAGAATGCATTCATTGATATCTATTGTTGGAGTTGTTCTCTCGGGAAAAGAGAACTATCCTGAATGGTCAAGGAAGATTAAACACACTCTCATCTTTAATGAGTTGTGGAGAGGAATTTGTGAAGGAGAAGGAGACAATGCACCTGCAAAGCCCACCTTAGACAAGGAGATCCCCATTTGGGAAAACAAGAACAACAAGGCCTATGCCTTGATTGCAACATCTATAAATGAAGAGGTGAGTCGCCATATTTTACCATTCTCAAATGCTTATGATGCCTTGAAGAAGTTGAAAGAATTGTATGGCTCACACTTTGAACTTGAATTTGTCCAATTGATGATTAAATTGTTCTGTCTTGAATTGAAAAATGAGGACCCTCTTGCTTTAGCATCAGAAGTAAGATCTATTATGCATGATATTAAAAGCACTGGTGTTGAAATAGACATACCTCTCATAGCTTATGTCAAGACACTATATCCCACTTACTCACATTAACTTGAGTTATTGCAAGCACGTGGAAATCTTAAGGAGATTACCCTTGACTCCCTTGAGAAGAAGTTTGCTGAGAGAGAAAAGGCTTTTGGGAAAAAGACAACTCCTCAGTCTTCTGAAGAAGCTGTGTATCTTGCACATAGAGAGAAGAATCATGCTCAACATTCTTCTAGAGGATGAGGCGGTCGAAGAGGAAGAGGAAGAAGAAATTTCAGAGGCAGGGGGGGCAGACAATTTCAAGGAGAAAAGTATGATCTTCATTGCATACATTGCAATAGAGATGGACATGATGCATCCACATGTAAGTTGTCTCAGGACAAAATTGAGCAGGAAATAAATGAAGCCAAAGGTAAAACCCATGACAAAGAGAGAGGTAAAGCACCTGAATCCGTTGATTATGTTGTGGCATATTGTAATATTGGAGTAACTGAAGACTTTTTTAACGCTTCACCTGCTTCTTGGAAAAATGATTTGGTTGCTTGATTCAGGAGCAACTTGCCACATGACTTTTAGAAGAGATTTTTTTGAAGAATTCATTGACAATGTTGATGGAGCAGTATACTTTTCAGACAAATCAAAACTCAAGCCATCAGGGCTTGGCACAATCAGGATCAAATTGCCTGGTCTTCTAGACTTTCTTCTGCATAATGTTCTATATCTGTTGGAGCTGAGGAGAAACTTGCTGTCTTTGGCCCACATCTGCCAACGAGGACAGTCCATTCATATGTTTGGTGGCAAGGTTGAGTTCAGAAAAACATCAAATTGCTCACTTGTCATGACATGGATAGAAGAAGGAAGACTTTTGAAGTTGCAAGGTACCTCTACTGGTGCACAAAACTTTGCATACAGTTCTCACTATGATGAAGGTACATTTCCATCAAGTCTCTTATGGCATGCTAGATTTGGACACTTGAACTCTGACAACCTTCAATTGTTGAAGAAAAATGGCGTTATTGCTTTTCCTACAATTCCTAGGAAAATTAAGCAATGTGATGCTTGTCTTCTAGGAAAGCATAGCAAACAGTCTTTTCATGATTCACATTCCGGAGCACATAGAAAACTTAAACTCACTCATTCCTTTTGCAAATGGAAATAAATATATGATGCCATATATTGATGACTACGCCAGAATGTGCTGGGTTTATTTATTGAAGAACAAATATGATGCTTTTCAAACATTCAAGAACTTTCATGCATGGATTGAAAATGATGCACAATCTCATATTGACTCTATTCGCACTGATAATGGAAAAGAATACACTTAAAATGAATTTGAAAACTATATTCGCTAGCATGGGATCAAACATCAAACAACTGTGCCTTATAATCTCCAATAGAACGGAGTAGCTGAAAGAATGAAGAGGAAAATTTTAAATATGGTACGCTCCATGATGTTTTTCAAGAATGTAAAATTGATGTTTTGGGCTGATGCAATTCTATGTGCTGTGTATATAAAGAATAGGTGTCCTTCTAATGCAATTATAAACAAGACTCCTTTTGAAATGTGGTATGGCCACATTCCTTCGGTAAAGCATTTCAGCGTCTTTGGTTCCACTTGTTATGCCTTGATACCTAAGGAACAAAGAAACAAACTTGGTGCAAGGAGTCGTAAGTGTATCTTATTGGGGTATTCAAATACCTCCAAAGCATACCGTCTCTATGATGAAATTAATAAGAAGTTCGTAGTATCTGGAGATGTCATCTTTCTTGAATCATCCAAGGATGACAATGTTATTGAGCGACAACTTGATCGCTTGGATAAATTTGGGCATGCAAATTCATTTCAAGAATTTGATAATCAGATTCCACATCTTGAAGTGGGGATTCCTATACTGGATCAATCTATGGAATCTTCTTCTGAAGCACTCTCTCCCTCACATGAAGCTCCAGTCACAGATGACACTTTGAGTGATGTGATTGATAGAATTGGGAGACTAAATCTTGATTCACCCCCAACTCAGTGAATTGAGTAGCCTGGGCCATCTCAGAAGGTCCTCCAAAATGGCTGACAAACACACTTGAAAATGTTCATCCTGATGAGGTTGGAAAGACAGGAACAAGAAGTTCCACCAGGAAAAATGGAGGTAATGTAGATGATTTTGATTCACTTGTTGATATGGATGTTTCTTATGATTGTGAATTGAATTTATCTACAGATTTTGAACCAACTTCCTTCAAAGAAGCCACTTCTCATGATGAATGGAAATAAGCGATACAAAAGGAATATGATGCCTTGAAGCTCGTTGATCCTCTATTGGGAACCAAACCAATTGGTTGCAAGTGGGCCTACAAGAACAAGTATAAAGCTGATGGCTCACTTGACAAGCACAAAGGTAGGCTTGTGGCAAAAGGTTTTGCACAAAAAGAAGGGGTCGACTATGAGGAGATTTTTTCCCCCACAACAAAATGGGCTACCATCCGAACACTCTTTGCCTTGGCAACTCAGAATGGTTGGAAAGTCTATCAAATGGATGTACAAATTGCGTTTCTCGAATGGAGATCTGAAAGAAAATGTTTTTTTTACCAACCAGAAGGATTTGTTGTGAAGGGCCAAGAACACAAAGTATGCAAAATTTTAAAATCCTTGTATGGCCTCAAGCAAGCACCGTGAGCTTGGTATGAGAAGTTAATTGAGCATCTTCTGAAACTCAACTTCAAACATTATGATCTCGATGATGCAACTTTGTTTGTCAAGAAAGTTGGAAAAACAATTGTATATCTTGTGGTGTATGTAGATAATCTTTTGATGGCAGGGAACAATGAGAGCTACATTGCATCCATAAAGAAGGAATTGAGGAAAGGTTTTGAAATGATTGACTTGGGCTATGTTCACTACTATCTTGGTATTGAAGTAACTCAACATTCGAAGTTTATATTCCTCTCTTAGAAGAAGTACATTGGAGATCTGTTGAACAAGTTTGGCATGGTTGAGTGCAATCCTTTGACTACTCCAATGGAACAAAACTTGAAGCTCACATCCATTGAAGGAAAAGAATTTGAGTATGCAACAAAATATAGACAACTTGTAGGAAGTCTCAACTACCTGACTACTACTAGGCCAAACATTTCATTTGTTGTTGGAATCCTCTCCAGGTTTATGCAAAAGCCTTGTAAGGGACATTGGTCTGCTGCAAAAAGGAGTTCTAAAGTACTTGAAGGGGACTGAAGACTTTGGACTCAAGTATACACAGGTGGGTGAATTCAGCTTGATTGGATACTTTGATTCAGACTTCGATGGAGACAAAGAAACTGGGGTATCTACTTCAAGTTATGCTATGAGTCTTGGATCAGAAGCTGTCTCATGGAGATCACGCAAACAATCTATTCCAGTAGATCCCACAACTGAGGCAGAATATGTGACAACAACTGAAGCAACAAAGGAAATTGTGTGGCTCGGGAAAATTCTGGAAGATTTGCGGGAGAAACAAGTGCATTCAAGTGCACTCATGATTGAAAACGCTTCTGCAAAAAAATTGCCCAAGAACCCAAAGTTCCATGATCAAACGAAGCACATTGATACAAAATACCATCTTATTCAACATCATGTTGAGGCGAAGACAATCCATCTACGCCATTGTTCCAAAAATGAACAGATTGCAAACATCTTCACCAAACTGCTAGGAAGAAAAAAGTTTGAAAGATTCAGAATGATGGTTGGACTCACCAACATCCCTTCAGATTAATGGGGGGAATGTTGACACCTAATCCCTGGGATTGGGTGAATATGTAAAATAATGTAAATAGAAAATAAGGAGCGCTGGAATATGAAGAGACACTGGCAGATGAAGCCCAAGAGTCTCTCCCTCCATATATATCTATGATCACCCTTAATGCAAAAACACAATTCGCATTGTGGAGTTACGTCCTGGCCTGACACATATGATAGTAGATAAATTAGAATCTACTTGATTAATGGCTTTGGGAAAGATCATCTAGCTTAAAGGGAATGAGAAGTTTGGAACCATATTGCATATTATTGTTCATCCAAGCATTTTTCTAACATTGTATTAGAGGTAGTCATTTTGCAAAGAGGGATGATCATGATCCTATAAGAACCATAATTTTGGATGGTTCTTGGAAAGAGCATTATGATATGACTAGTATATATTCCATCTAGTATGGAAACAATACTTTTGAAGGATGAAGGAATGTAGATGGTGAAGGACATAATGAAAGTCTTTGCACTACTAGGAAAAGAAACCTATCTTCGGCAAGTATAAGAAGGAAGCTCATTCTAGAAAGAGTGGCTAGATGGTTGTATGGGAGCAAAGGTATGCATCTTTTAAGTAACTCTTCTCTAAGGTAAGGCTCATATCTTCAAGAGTTTTGCAGAAAAGAGTTGATTATAAAAGTGTGCTTGGTAAGCCTTCCATATGGTTACATGATGCTTGGAAGAAGAAATTTAACATCCTTTGGAATGGATGGAGATCAAAATTCTCTCACAAGACTACATAGCATAAATTAACAAAGTTGATGGACATCAAGTATAGTCTTCAGAAAGAAAGAAAGGAAGTTAACATGATAACTCCAAGGAAGATATTATAGCTTGGTAATCAAGTTTGATCCATGGGAACCCATATTAATATGAGTGCATGGAGAAAGATTCTTGTACAATATAAAGATGGATCATGTGAAAGGATGTTGATCTCGAAGACAAAGTAAACCGATTCTTTGATGAGAAGGCCATCATGATAAGGTAAATTTGATATTTTGATATTGGCTATCTAGTTAACATATTGTTTTGCTACTTGGAAGGATATTGCAGGAATACATGATGACATTTGAGGCAAGTTTAACTTTTGGTTTTGAAATCAATACAAAGAACATATGGATTGAGTATATGGTTTTGGCAATTATGAAGTCAAGATGTTTACATCATCACCTTGGGATCGAAAGGTAACAATGTAAGAAAATAACTTGATGTTCATGTTCACTTTCATGTCTAGAAGAAGTTGTGACTAGCTTGAAGTTTGATAAGGCTCAATATAAGGCATTACTGATGACTACAGGAAAGTGATATATAAGGATGATGGCATGAACCTTGTCACAATGTTGAAGGAAGAATGGCTCCAAAAAATCCTGGAAGGAAGAAAGATCAACATGATTCCCATGAAGAACTGGTAGCTAATACATTTATTAAGATAAGCTATAAAGCTTGTGGTTAGACTTCCAAATTGAAAGGAAGTGAAAAAATATCCTTTATGCTTTAGAGGTGTTTGAAGTCTCCTTAATATTTGTGAAGAAGCAAGGATCTATTCCCAAAATCAAATAGGAATAGGGATCTCCTCTCTGGTTGAGAGGGAGTGATGACAAACATCACATTTGTATTCTCTTCTTCATGTGTCATGCACTTGAACATAACTAACAACAGTAAATCTAAGTGAAGGCCATGGGGAGAGAATGGTGGATGGAGGATTGGATAAGCATCTATGGTTTCCATGAGGATAGAAATATCCAATATAGGAATTGTACTAACACTCTTTGAGGATTGGACAAGTATCCAAGACAAGAGTGGTCGAAGAGGACTGATATTCTTTTAGGATTGGGAATCCAAGATAAGAATAGTCTTGAAAGGACATACCTAGTGGTTGAAGAGGTAGTGTGGTATCTCACGTAAAGCCTCCCAACATTATGCTCTTGAAGAAGAAAGAGCTTGTCAAGTTAAGGCCTTATTATGATGACAACGTTGGTCATAATGTTGATGCTTAAAGATGGTTTACCAATCCGACTCTTCTTATGAGAACTCTTTAGTTTGAGAATAACCTTGTATTGATTGTACAATTATGAAGACCTCCCTAGTTAAGAGGGAGTGTTGGAAATTGTAACTAGTTTCGGTCTTCATAATTGTTAATCTACTCATGTCATTATGTATATCTCATGTTTAAAAAAAGAAAAGAAAGAAAAATATTATTTTAAGCATGGGTTTCATGCTCAATTTTGATGGTCATCTAGGTCGAGCATGTTCTTCATGCTTCTAGGGGTTTTCGTGTCAAAAGAATATTTTTCTTAAGTCAAATTATCTGTATAAGACCCTATTGGGCAAGATGTAAGATGTAACGTTTGTCCAAAGCATCTTGGGTAGGGCGGCGTTACCATCCTGGGCAGATATGTGGGCAATCCTCCGACAGGAGGAAATCAGGAGGATTACCAAGAGGCAAAGAAGCAATAGCGGGAAATTCAAAGTAAAGAAGGAAGAGGAGGAGGATGCAACCCTTGCATCAAAGGAACAGAGGCATCGAGGGAAGAAGAAGAGGGACCTATCCAAGGCCCGATGCTTTAATTGTGGCGAACTTAAACACTTTGCCAACCATTGTCCTAAGAAGAAGGATAAGGGATCTTCTGAATCCAAGGCAGCAATAGCTAATGGAGACGATGGGAGTGATGATGATGTAGCCATGAGTGCTCATGAGCCACAGAAGTGGGGAAATATTGATATGTAGAGCAGCTACAGATGGAGATGGTGGGATCCTTGAGGTGCCCAACCCTTGGATCACATACAAGCTACGGGAGCCTTGAGACGGTAGCGAGACAAGTGGCGCAGTGGGTGCAGGAGATAACAATGAAGTAGAGGGTAGAGCTGGGACGCTGTAGATGAGAGCAGCGCAGTGCAGAGGCAACAACAACGTAGAAGCAACAATGCAGAGGGGGTGATGGGACTTCAACAACGTAGAGGAGGCAGTGCTTATGCAGTGCAGAGCTGTAGCGGTGCAGTTGCTTCAGGAGGACAGCGCAGAGCAGTAACCAAGGGAGCTTTAGTGATGAGATGCAGACCCGATTGACTTGTCTGTCTGTGATTGGGCAGGGGTCCTTCAGTTGCTTACTTCTTAGCCACTGAGTTGCAGTATAGCAGTTGGAAGCACGATGCAACAATTTGAGAGGTAGTTGCAGTATGAATGTAGCAATGTTAGTGGCAATGACATGGGAAATAATATAGGAAGAAACAACGCAGTGGATGGAGGGCAACAGGCCAAGAATCAATAGTGTAGAGGCCGATGCCGATATCTGGCAATATTTGGTGTGGATGTATTGCTAGAGGACACTCCGTGCTAAGAGGGAGTATTGAGATTTTGAGGTAGCATCGGGCATTATCTAGCCCTGAAAATTTGTGGAGGGGCTAAGACACACGAGACCTCCAAAACCCAAAAAGCGTTTGGAGAAATCTCATCTGGTGTATGAGATATTCAAATAATTAATTTTTTTAATGAGGACCCTAAGTCTAACTTTTAGGGAATTAGAAAAATTAAAGTGAATTAATTAAACACATGTGATGAAATGTTCTAAGTGACATGGATCAAGCAACCTTTTAATTTGAGTCGTCGATTAGAGATTAGAGCACGACCGTTGATGTTTCAATGAGAAAAGTATAAGAGAAAGGCATGGGGTCAGTTGGAGACACACACACATTGGCAGAGCACTGAAGCTAAGTGAAATTTCTAGGGCGAGGTTTGCTGAGAAATTCGAAGCGAATTGCAGTGCAGTGAGGGGCAGAGATCGGCGAGGGATGAGTTGATCCAAGACTGAGAATACAACAAGATAGAGAGGCAGTGAGTACCAGTCAGCACAGATCCAACAAGGAGGACGCAGTTCAACCATCTCCACGCAGAGACTGCGTAAGCCCAGCCAGGGTGACGAAGACCTAGCCAGTGCATTGCAGGGGCAGTGCAACACTAGCTAGGCTGATGCAGTCCTAGTCGGAGCAGCGCAAAGGCAGTGCAACACCAGTCAGGGTGACACAATGGGGACGTTGGCTAGTGAAGGGCTGACGCAGAGGCTGCAGAGGCAGCGCTGTGAGTCCAGTGGGGCAGAAGGGGCTCGTGATTTCTAAATCCCGTTTGAGGATGTGATACAACCATATCTTCTGTCTTTGAGTGAAAGGTACTTATTACCATGTAATTTCTCTGTAGGGCCAACCATGTCTGGTGCCCAGATTGTTGTATTCAAATTTTGCATAATAATATAAACACTCTAGAGCTGTTGCACCGGTTTTCCCGCATTGGGTTTTTCCGGTGACATTTGTCCGAAAAATCATGTGTAATCTTGTCACGTGTGCATTGTTTGGTAAATGATCTGTAGATGTGTAGGCTGCAGTTGGTGTCTACTTTAGTGTTTTTTCTGAATATTTTAGTTAAATACCTTGTTAATGTTAATAAAACAAGTAGGTGAAGTAGATATAGATACTGTAGTAGGGTTTCTGTTTTGAAACTTTCACAAGTTGCATGTGACATGTATGAGATGTGCGTGTAATGCAAGCTAAATTTATGATTGGTACTTGAGTTAAAAGTAAAGAAAGCTAAAGACAAGAAAGTTAAGTAATGTTTGGTAACTTATCTTCAGTTAACTTGACGAGATAATTTTGGCCATCGATTTTAGCATAGAAAAGTTTTAAATTAAGCATAAGGCTTGAGGTAAAGACACAATAACGACACTAACTTCAGGAGGAGTACCATACTCCAATTTGCCGGGTTCGAGGAAGGTGGAAAGAGTAGCAAGGGAGACCGATTCCGATCAATAGAGGAAGATTGAAGGATAGATGTAGGGCTTGATCAGCTAGATAACTACAAATTTATTGATGTATATGTAATTCCGCACTTGGGCCATTATCCCAAGATGGGAGCCCAAGTAGGTTTTGAATTTTATTAATGACGAACTGATTTGTTGGGCAGAAATTTGTGTCTCATTGTGATTCAAATTGAGTAAATTAACTTCCGCTAAATATTTTCGTTAGGAATCTGTTTCTGTATTTGTTCAGTAATTAATTGCTTGGAATTAAATACCTGGTGCTGGGGTTGGAGAAATTCTAACGTGTATTGACTGGAGAATGGGCAAGACGTATCTGAGGCTGGATATTTGTGGATCATAGTCGGGGCTGTTGGATAGGGTTACCCACGTATGTCGATGGGTAATAGTGACAAAACTTGGAGTCAACTTGGAAAAAATAAAATTAAAAATAAATGCAGAATGTATTAAAAATAAATAAATAAATGAACGACAATGAAAACAGATAAAAACATAGAGATGCACAATTGATAAACACAAATTTGAATATATTGACAACAATTTAATATACAAGTTTGGTAATTTCTATTGTTCGAAAGGGTGCAAGTGGGGAAAATCACATCGAGCTACATAAATTACAAGTTCCGGAATGCATGCAATAAACGTTAAAAGTTTTGAGAAACTTTCTAATATACAGACAAAGTAGGTAACTTCAGTGATCCAGATTTATGAAGGAATAAAATGAAATCCAGATATGAAAAAAAACACAAAGATATAGTGAAAACGAAACTTCAGTTCATTAATAACAAAGTACTGAAAACTATTTACATGCAAAATGGAAATAAACTAGCTTAGGCGATGGTAGCTTATCTCTGAGAAGAGATGTGGCGGCTACATGCCTTCTGAACTGTGTTACAATGAGGCTTGAAGGCCTATTTATTATTCATAAATAATGGAAAACCCTAAACATCCGAAAATGTAACCCTAGGAGATTAAGTGCCAAAACTCTGTGGGCCCTGTTGGGGTAAATTGGTACATCAACTTCCCGGGGTCATAACTTTGGCATACGATCTTCGTTTGATGCGTACAATACCTCGTTAGAAAGACCTATATGAGGACTATAACTTTCGATTGTAAATCCTTGCTACAGGCTACGTGTTTGCTCATTTTCCAAAAAAAATGTTGTTTAGGCCCTCAAAACGGCTCCGAAAGTTTAGGACCCGAAAAACTGCCAAAAATAGTAAACTGTGCTACAATTAAGGAAACTGAAAGAAATAATGGTGATGGTCCAAGTGGAATAGGAGGGTCGCCACTAATATCCACCTGGATCAATCCTCCTCCCTTAGGAAGCAATGGTCCCCATTGCGTTGAGTGCCTCCATGAGATGGGGAAAATTTTGTTGAACTTGGTCCCTGGTGAGCCACTTGCGTTAGTGCAGGTGTTGTCCAGCCTTGACAACTCGATACAATTGGATCTTCTGCTGGCGAGTGTTCTTGATCTACATGTCCATGATCTGATCAATTGTGGTCTGTTCCATGTAGTCTGGGTTGAGCTCTTTAAGTGTGAGTTGTTCTGCAATCTTTGATGTGTCTAGTAATGGTGGAAAGTATGGTCGAAGGAAATCCACATTGAACATTGGGTGCAAACCAAAGAATGGGGGAACACTGAGTTCAAAAGCATTTTCTCCCACAACCTTGGTGATAGTGTAAGGCCCATATCGGTGTGGTCTGGGCTTTTGATGGGCTCTATTAAGGCATTCTTTCTGCAAATGCAACCAAACTTTGTCGCCCATCTAAAACTTGTGTGGCACCCGATGTTGATGATGCCACTGCTTGTACTTGGCATTAGACTTGTCCAAGATGTTGTGCACCTGCTGGCAGATGTGTTGGATGTGTTCAATAAACCGAGTTTCTTTATTAGCCTCAGATTGTACATGTGTGGATTTTGTTTGTGCAGTCGCACGAGGCATGGCAACATCAATTGGACACAAGGGTTGAAAACCTAGACCCACTTGAAAAGGATTGTGACCAATCGAGCTATGGAGAGCTCTGTTATAACTGTGCTGCACATAATGAAGGCTCTCATCCCAGGTTCGTGGATGCTTGGAGTTGTACTTGTACATGCGTAGTATGTGCACTATCATCTTGTTGACGACCTTTGTTTGACCATCAGTCTAGGGATGGAATGTAGTCGACTTGGTGAGCTTAGTGTCCAATAATCTCTAGAGGCTTGACTAGAATGTGCTCAGGAACCTGCTATCCCGATTTGATATAATGGTCTGCGAGATTCCAAAGTGTAGCCATACTCATTCATAGAAGAGTTTGGTAATGTCCTCTGTTATGATACTCTTCTTACAAGCCGACAATATAGCCATCTTAGAAAATCTGTCCACAACCACAAATACACAGTCATTACCATGCTTGGTAGAAGGGAGGTCCGACAGATAGTCCATGAAGATAGATTCCCAGGTTGGCTGGGAGTAGGAAGAGGAGTGTAAAAACCTTGCTTCTTGATGGTTGGCTCGACGATGACATAGGCAGTGCAGGATGTGATATATTTTCCAATGCCCTGTTAAAGTTTTGGCCAATAAAAATACTTATGTAGTACGACCACAATTTTCTCCACATTGAAGTGTCCTACGACTTGATTGTAGTGCGCCTCCTACACTTTGGCATGCTCGCTTGAAGTAACACAAAGGTGGCCCAGGTAGCTTAATAATGCGTCTTGACTATAGTGCGCCTCCCACAGTTTGGCACACTCGCTTGAAGGAACACAAAGGTGGCCTAGGTAGCATAATAATGCGTCATGGAGGTGGAAATCTAGAACTTGCTTGCCATCCACTAGCATCTGGTAAGTGGTGGCGAACTCTAGATCATTCTTATACAGTTGTGGCCATCTAGAGGTCTCATGGCCACAAGAGTTGAGAACAGTAGTTAGTGTTGCAGCTGAGGCCGACTAAGGCTATCTGCAACATGATTGGTGCTGCCCTTCTTGTACTTACTGTTCAAGTGGAATTGTTGCAAATGTGTAGACCACTTGTGCTAGTGATCATTTCACAACTTCCCTTGTGTCTGTATAAACTGAAGAGGTCAGTGATCTGTGTGGATGATCGTCTCCTTCCCTAGAATGTAGTGTTTCCATTGCTGACAAGCCTGCATAATAGAATACATCTCTTTATGATAGGTGGGGTACTTATGAATTGTATAAAAGAGTGTCTCATTGTGATAGGCCACCGAATGCCCTTGTTGGGTGAGAACATCACCAATAGCATAGTCGGAGGTGTCCATCTCGATTTCAAATGGCTGTTGTAGGTCTGGGAATGTGAGTACATGTGTAGAGCAAAGGTGGTGGTTCAACTCAACGAACGCCTTCTGTTGGGACGCGGACCAGGAAAACTTTGCTTTTGCTTCGCCTTTGTTAACCTAACTTAAAGGCCAAGTGATATGGAAGAATCCTAACATGAACCTCCAATAAAAATTAGCAAGGCCCAAAAAGTTGCAAAGCTATATTAGAGTGGTCAGGGTTGGCTAATCCCGAATGACTTGGATCTTAGCTGGATCCACATGCATGCCTTGCTCATCTATGATGTAACTTAGATATTGGACCTGGCTCATGCCAAAGCTGCATTTCTCTAGGTTGGCACATAGTTTGTGCTGTTGTAGGGTTTGAAGGATCTGTCAAATGTGTTGCAAGTGCTGTTCCCAACATTTGATGAAGATAAGAATGTCGTCTAGATATACAACCACGAACGAGTTGGTGAAGGACCGCAAGATGTCATCCATTAGCCTCATAAAAGTTGCAGGGACATTTGTCAATCTGGAAGACATGACCAACCATTCAAAAAGGCCCTCCTTGGATTTGAAGGCGGTCTTCCATACATCTGTGGGCTCTATTGGAACCTGGTGATAGCTAGACTTTAGATCGATCTTGCTGAAATACTTGGCCCCCTTGAGCTAGTCAAGAAGGTCATTTGTCTGCGAGATTGGTTACTTGTTCCTGGCAATGATTTTGTTTAGTGCTCGATAATTAATGCAGAGCCTCCATGTCCCATCCTTCTTTAGTACAAGTACAATCGTGCTCCCACAACATGAGGAACTTGGTCGGATGTGTCCTTTTTGTAGCAGCTCCTGGATTTGCCGCTTGATCTCTTCATTTTCCAAAATGGAGTGATGGTATATCAACCCATTGGGTAGAGGTGCTCCGAGGGTTAGATCGATCGAATGCTTGACTTGACAGTGTAAGGGCACTCTTGTGCGTGGGGAGAGGATGTCCCTATATTCTTCCACGACCTGATCCACCTGCTTCCACTCTGTGGAGGACCTTTCTCGAGGGCCATGGATGTGGCCATGATCTTCCCCTTACTTTAAAAGCAAATAAAAAAGAAAACAAATTTCTTGGTCTGGGAGATGATCTTACTGCATTGCTTAGCAAAGATCAAAGAGATGACGATCGGCCGGGCTACCTCTAATATCCTGTATAACTTATTGTCCAAAGTAATAATAACAACGTGAGGCCTAGACTCATACACAACATGACACTTCTACAAGTATGGCCGGCCTAATAATAATACATCACAAACTTCAAGAGGAGTAACATGACACAATACCTCATCTGTGAAGGGCTTGATGTTGTAGGGAATGTGGCATTGTTGACTGACGTAGAGTTCTCGTCCTTGGTGAAGCCACCCGATGGTGTACGATTGTGGGTGTGGGTTGGTTAGTAGGTCCAATCACTTCACGATCTCTGTTGAAATGAGGTTCTTTTGGCTCCCGCTATCAATAATGAACTGCGGGAGAGAACACTTCACCCACATCTGTGAGTGGAAGAGACGCTCCCCCTCCTCTGAATCTTTGGGCTCAATCTTCTGGACCTTGGTGGTGGCAACAATGGCACTAGGTTCTGCGCCAATAATTTGCTTCCCCTTGTCGGATTTTTGCTCAAAGTTATAACATGCATTAGAATCTGAAGCTTTCAGCTCAACCACCAATGACTGCTTGGCGCGACACTCATTTGTGTTGTTAGTGGGGTTGTTGTGGAACTCACACCACTTTCCTGTGTCCTTCGTCTTCGTGGTGCCATTCTTCACTTGTTGCTTTGATGTGTTGTCTTGGGTTGCTCCACCTTGGCTCTGTCCTTTGTTCTACAGTTTGGGAGTGCTCTTGCCCTGCTTCTGATTCAAAGATCCAAAGTTGTGCTTCTTTTGTTTAAATTTTTGTTCAATCTTAACAGCATATCGGTAGGCCGCACCAAGCAAAGAGATGTCCAAGAACCCCATTTCTTCCTGAATGTATTTGTGCAAACGACCATGGTACTTGACACCGGATGTCGCTCAGAGTGTTTGATACCCAACTTTGTGCGTAGAGTGTGAAAAACATTTGTTAGTTTATGCACATCTTGGACCTTTTGTTGCTGTAGTGTGGTCCACTGTATGTACTTGTCCTTATAGCTCCCCATGGGGTAGTATTGTTCCTTGACAGCGTCTTGGAAAGAGTTTCAAGAGGGGGCGATTGTAAACAAAGAGGCTTCCTTGACCCTTTTCTCACAGTAAGTTTCCCACAAGTCCTTGACATGGGGGCAACTTTGATCAGTGCAAAAGTAATCTTCTCCCTATTGGAGAAACTATGGACCGAAATGTAACCTTCAAGTTGATTCAACCGTTTATCTAAAACATCTGCATCTATTTGATCTTCAAATATAGGGATATCGAAGTTCACTTGTACCTTGAAGGGGGCGGCACCTCTGAAGTGACTGCTGGATGAAGATACGTCGCCGGTGGACATTTGTTGAAGGATCTAGGCAAAATTGTCCATCATCGCATTCCTTTGTCGCTTGAGGGCTCTTTTCTTGCAATATCTTGAAAGGATCTTCTGCTCCCTCGTCTTTCTTTTCTACCGCCATGGGAGGTCGTTGGGGTCAGCGAGGCCAGTCTTGCAAAGATTCGACCAGTTCGAGGACTAACTCCTTATACCTCGACTTCGTTGGGGACATGCACAAAAAAACAAAGAAAGAGCATACCTCTCTGATACCACTGATCCAGATTTATGAAGGAATGAAATGAAATATAGATATAAACAGAAACACAAAGATACAATGAAAACAAAACTTCAATTCATTAATAACTAAATACTGAAAATTGTTTACATACAAAATGGAAATAAATTAGCTCAGGTGTGGTAGCTTTTCTCTGAGAAGAGATGTGGTGGCCACATACCTTTTGAGCTATGCTACAATGAGGCTCAAAGGCTTATTTATTATTGAGAAACAATGGAAAACCCAAAACATCCAAAAACTTAACCATAGGAGATGAAACATCAAAACTCTGTGGGCCGCACTGGGGTAAACTGGTACATCAACTTCCTAGGGTCGTAGCTTTGGCATACGATTTCCGTTTGACGTGTACGATACCTCATTAGAAATATCTATCCGAGGACTAGAACTTTCGACTGCAATCCCCTGTTGTAGGCTATGGGTTTGCCCGTTTTCCCAAAAAAACATCGTTTAGGGCCTCAAAACAGCTACAGAAGTCCAGAACCTGAAAAAATGTCAAAATAGTAAATTGTGCTACAATTAAGGAAACTGAAAGAAACAATGGTGGGGGTCCAAGTGGAATAGGTGGGTGGTTACCAATATCCATCTGGATCATCCAATTTGAATGAGTATAAAATTGTGCAAATGCTCTGTTCAGTCTGCATGCCAATGGGTAGACAGCTATCCTGAATGGATTCTCCCCTGAAATTATCTCCATGTGAGCTTCAATTAATGGATAAATAAGGTGCAGTAGGCTTTAGAGATAGTAGAAAGAGAACACAAAATTGATTCGCTTCATCAGTGGATTAGATTGGACAACAGTTTTTGAGAAATACTGCATGAGAAAATGGCAGCGTGAACAATTCAAACAATAATAGAATTTTTTCAACAAGAAGCCGGAACTTCACATGACTTTCCTGAGTTTTCCTGTTGAGATCGCATTATGGGTAACATAACATTTCTTGGATTTTGGATTGAATCTGGTAAGAATACTAATATTATAAATTAGAACACATTGGTTACTATTTAGGCAAATATAGAATGACTACCTGAGTCAATTTTCCTGTGTCAGCGTGGACAATCATGCAATGTTCCTCATTTAGAATCCATGTCTAATTTGATACGGGTTTTTAGAAATTCCTGACTTGAATTATAATGATATGCTGCTTACGGACATTTGACAGTATTCATGTTCCTAGATATATGTGCCTTCTGTAAATATAGAAAGTTATAGTAAGTACTGCAATCCATAGACAGTTGGGATCTGTTTATTCTAACTGTAGAGGAAATTAGTATTTTGGCATAAATTTGAAATATTTGATTTAGACGTTGCAATCACTATTTAGGCATATTTTTGTAATTCAAGATTTTGTCACTGCAAGTCTCTGATATTTGGTTGTGTGGTTGGCACTTCAGGTAAGCCATTTGTTTAAAATGAAAAAAACGGTAATGTGTTGCTATGATAGTTGCCTTAGACGATATCTTCCAGTATGGTTGAGTCTGGAGTATGTGAGAGCAATAATATTCTGCCTAAGTATGGTTTTTAGCTGGCACATGAAAATTCTTTTGTAGCTGATGCTCTCAGATGCTGTCTCTCTTCCTCATATTCTTTCTTTTGATTTCTCTGGCATGCTACCTTTTTACTGCAGAAATTGTCATATTTATGTTTTTGGCATTTACTCTTAATGCTTTCTATAACTTCCCAGCAAACTATGTTAACCTTGGATTGTTTTTGGCTACTAAATAGGATGATAGGCATTCACAAAAGGTCTCAGAACAGCTGATATCAGCAGTGGTTCCATGCTGGTTAATGACTACTAAAGATCCTAAAAAGTTGTTGAAGGTAGACTCTAATTATTATTAGATCATTGACATATCTGATATGTTGCATTTAAGTGTGGCTTACTGTTTAAATGTGAGATATTTTGCAGGTTTTTGTCAATGCATTGCCACAAATGTCACAGCATCGCAGATTGGCTATCATGAAACATCTGCTAGGGTTTGTATTGAAGTTGTAATGTTGTATTTGGAAACTTGAGAACATTTCAGGTGGTGGTTGTCAAACATTTTCTTAAAATTACTCATCCTATTTCACTAGTAATTTTGTTATGTTCTTTGCCAGGGTTGTAGGTGAAGAAACAAGTTTGCCTGTCCTTCTGTTATTACTAATTGAGATGATGGTTTCAAGAACTTTAATATCCACTCAGAAAGCACAAAATCTTGGAGGCATGCCATTGGATTCAAAGTGGGAAATTGAGTTTTCTGTACAACTGATTGGGCAATACACATCAAGAGTGTGGCTTCCAGCTTTAGTTAAGCTTTTGCAAGGAGCAGGGACGGATGCATATATTCTGGACATACTTCAACCAGAGTGCAAAGGAGATGATTCATTTTTATGGACCTTACAAATTGAAGCTACATGTTTTATTACAAATTACCTGAGAAATTCTGAATTGGCTTTTGAGCTTGAAATTGCACATGATCAGGCAGCTTTGCAGGTATTTAGTTTTAGGCTAGACAGCTTTGGAAGACCGTTGTGTGGGATCATTAAATATGTAGCAATTTTTCTGATTATTAACA
The DNA here is from genome assembly GCA_034641835.2 of Pinus albicaulis. Classification (NCBI taxonomy): domain Eukaryota; kingdom Viridiplantae; phylum Streptophyta; class Pinopsida; order Pinales; family Pinaceae; genus Pinus; species Pinus albicaulis. Next base: position 1,609,135,589 of record CM076584.1, on the reverse strand, counting down.
TAGTCAACAGTCGCTATGTTTTGGCATAACCTTCAGCAGTTTATTAGCTGTGACATGCACTTGCAATCTACATGAAATGAAAAAACATTTACTTGATTGAAATGTATGTTATTCTGAGGTATTTTCATGACCTATATTTAGCACGTTATTTTCTTTAAGGCTACGAGCTGTGAAACTGCTTGCAGTGAGTCTGCAACATATTTCCCACTTCCAAATGTTTCTAGTTTCCAGGAAACTGTTTCTGGTAAATGGCTGGAAATGCCTCAGCTGTTGTTGGATGTTTGGGGAAACCATGGAGGTCTTTTGTTGGTGGATTTCTGTTTTTGCTTGTTTTTATTTAAAACTTAAAAGAATTGAAAAAATAGATTTCCTAACCCTACATGAGCCTACTAACTCTAAAGCAACTATTTTAAAGCACAGGATTCAGAAAAACAAAATAAAAAGCATTTGCTGAGAGGTTAAGGCGAAAAAACAGTGAAAAGAGGTCTTACTCGAAACAAAGAGCAGTTTTTTCAGAGCAGAGGTGATTTCTCTTGAATGCAGAGAGATGATTAGAGCATTTTGATTGGACAGTGGACAGCAGTTAATTTAGACATTTCTCAGGGCAAGTGTGAGATTTGAAAAGTGGTGTCGACATATGGCTCAATTCTCTCGTTGTGTTGGAGAGCGGTTTTCTCTGCGGTCAGAGTGGCTCAGTGACCAATGTGCAAAAAATGAAGAAGTGTGAGTGGGTTTGAGCGAACCGAGGAGGGCCAGGTTGGAGGAGATTGTAGGGCTGAGTTGGTGGAAGGAGATCATGTTTTTCTGGAGGAGGTCGAGTTGCTGTAGTGCCTTGGTTTTTCCGGTGCACATTAGTGGCAAGGCGTAGTTTGAGTTGCTGGAGGGCGCAAATCTGATTGTTCGAGGCCGATTTCGTTAGTGCGATTTCATATGGAGGCAGATTTCCTTGAGGCTGATTTACCTGGGCTGAATTCATTCTAAGGGAGCCAAGTTGCAGGTTCTAGATTGTATTTTTCCTTGTATCTTTGTGGGTTGAAAAATCCATATTTTCCAGATAATGAAACGATAGGGAATTGTTTGTGGGTTAATTAATTTTGCAATGTGTGATTGATCACTCTGGTTTATTTCCGCTGCATATTTTTAATTCTTGAAGTTTAAGATAACAATGATTTTATTTTTCAGTGATTTAGTTATTATTTGGTTAAATAAATAATACACTAGGGCTAAATTAAATTACAGTGAGAATAAATATGACTGGTATTAGAAACCTAACATGGTATGAGAGCTATCTAGAAGAGTCTGAAAGAGAGATCTGAGATCATGAGGGTTTGTAGTAGAGAGTTTTACTTTTTGTAGCAACAAAATTATTTCTAAACATTTTATTGCTGGGTTTTGTGGTCGTGGTTGATCTACAAAGATGGCATCATTAAATCGCTAGATATGAAGACAAGTTGGATGGGGTATCGAATTTAAGCCCCTAGAACAGATGGAGGAGATGACGAAGAAGTTAAATAAAAACTTCGCCCTAGTATTTTTCCTTTCTGGAATTGTCACGAGAGGTGTATGTTTCATGGACAATGGAGCAACTGGTGATCTGATAGGATCGTGGGACTTCTTCACCAGCATGACCAGGGGGTCCAAAGATGTGAGTGTGGAACTTGGTGACAAGGCCAAGTATGTAGTGGAAGGCACTGGGAGGATCAAGTTATAGATGGAATGAAGTGGCATCATAGTGGTGAACAAAGTACTATATATACCGGGTTTGGAGAAGAATCTCCCTTCAGTTTTGGCCATCAAAAACAGAGGAATGGAGCTCAGCTTTAAGGGAGGTGAAGTGGCTATTGGGTTGAAGGGAACTAATTTCAGCAAGAAACAGGTGATCGGTAGGAGGGAGTGTAATGAATAAAATAATGTAAATAATGATTAATTAGTTAATTAGTAATTAGGTTGAAAGGTCATGTCTAATGAGACATGACCTTTCGTGAAGAGGCACCTGCCTAGGTATATAAGTAGGCCTCATTTGTAATTATCTATCTCATCTCATTCATCACACTTTCTAATATAATATTTGTATCCTTAATGGATATCTTTGTATTCCAAGTTTTCTGGAGTATTTAACTTGAGAAGGGACTTTGTTCGCTTCATTTGGTATCAGAGCTGTTCGATCTTCTGGCCGCTCATCGCTGCATAGAGCTACGCTCCTCGGTCCAGACCTTTAGCCATCAAAAATTCGCCAACATTGTTGTCGTCAAAGCGTTTCGCTACCAATCTTGGAGTTTCTCCATTTTCACGAGTAGGCTTTTGGTTAGAATTAAAAATTTGAAGAAATTTCACCAGTAGGCCTTTGGCCAAAATTAAAAATTTGAAGAATAAAAAGGGAAATTTTTGAAAAAAGAAGAAGCAGTGCTACATATATATATATAAGTAAAAAAAAGAAAAAAGAAAAAAAGAGATATATATAAAGTAGTACATATACGTACATACCAAGACAATTTAAAAATAAAAAGGAAAAAGAAAGAAGGAAGAGTATATAAGGTTATTTTGATTATTCTTTAAGTGGTTTACAAGCTCGTGGTTTTAGAAGCCCATGGTAATTGCCCATGGTATTTGCAAGGTAAAATAAGAACAAAAGGAATAAAAAATCTCTGTGTGAATGGTAAGTTTACTTTTACATGGATAACATTAACCGAGTCAAATACACATAAGTGGACATATATTTTATAGTTGAATATAGGTGAATAGCCACGTTTCACTAGGGTTGAAACTTTTCAAAACAAAAAACAAAAAGGGTTAAAAAAAATCAATTGTTAAAAAAAAATATTATAAATAAAATAAATAATTAAAGCTAGAATTTACTTAGTCAAAGAACTCATCACTAAAGGGAGACTATATTTAAGGTTATATAAAGGAAGTAATTTTCAAAAAAAAAACAAAAGGAAAAATATTATTAAGGATTTCTTAAAATATTAAGGAATCATTATTAAAGCTGGAAGGTAAATAAAAGAAAAGAAAGGTTATTAAAGGTTTAAGTATTAGAAAAGTGGAAAATGAGATAAATCATTATATTCTAAAGATTTTATTTAAAAAGGGAATATATACATATATAAAAGAATTTGAGCCTCTTTTAAAAGAGAATATTAGTGAAGGATTCATTACCAAAGATTGAAGGACTAATAGTAAAGGATATTGGAAAGAATAATTAAGCTTGAGGATTTATTAAAGGGAAATAATAATATTTTATTATAAATATTAGGAAGGGTCACTCTTAAAAACCCCGAAGTTATCTGACAAAATGGCATCCAAAACAGAGCTAAAAGAGGGAAGGTTTCCTAAAAATTATAGTATGTGTGTCGATGTGCTAATTGAAATCAAAGGGTCACTTGGGGGAAAAGAGGTTCTTATATCTATCGATCATACTCAAAAGAATAATTATATCAGTATTGAATGTGCTAACCAATTAGTGATCCCTGAATCAAATATAACTGAAACAAATTCATTTCACGCAAATGACAAACAATACGACATACAGAATTTATACCTAAGTATTGGGGAGTATTCCTTTGTCTCACTATTCACCGTTAAAACCTTATTTTGCAATGATAGTGATATAGTTCTGGGTTTGCTTTGGATGGAATCACTAGGGTCATTCATCCTTAATACGAAAAAGAAGTTTTTGACATTTTCTTACAAAAAGAAAAAATAACATTACAAGATGTCACAATGAAGTCGAATTCAGTAACACCGGAAGATATATTAGATATCTCAAAAGTAGTTCTTCAAGAAAGTAAAAAGGCGATCCAAAATATGCAAAAAGAAATTGACAAAATCACCACTAGCAAGAATGAAAAAGTTGTCCGCCTCAAGGACCACAATGAAAAATTCTTAACGCAAATTAAGAAATTGAAGAAAGACAAGAAGTCATTAGAAAACAAGGTGCAACAACTTGTTGAAAATAAAGCATTGAATGTAGAGTCCAAGTTGAAGAGAAAGAAACTGGTACTAATGCAGTGAATGTCATAACTCAAAAAGACGACAAGCAAGTTGCAGAAAATACAAACTTAAATGTTGCAGTTCCAACGATGAACATTTCAAGCGAAAGTTATGTAACCAGCTCAATAACATCATTGCCAAAAGAAAATCAAAACATTTCCACACAACTAAGAAGGGAAAGTCAAACCAAAAAAGTTCCCTATCGACATCCAAATCACAGCTATGTTTTCAGAACAAAAACACGCTGATATTCCGAAGAATACTAATGTCGGTGCAATCCACTCATGTGATAACAAGTCGTCACAAGTTGCCAGTCATCGTAAGATTCCATAGAAGATTGATTTAGGATGGTTTGATCCATTCTCAGTGCGACAATTTTGTTTGTCACTTAGAGGATCATATTGACTTGTATCGACAAGGATGACTGCCCTGAGAAGAGAAGATGTTCGTAACAGAGAAATAAATCGAGGCCTTTCATCAACAATATTTGAGGACAAAGCTTTTTGAGGAGGAAGGCAATGTAATGAATAAAATAATGTAAATAATGATTAATTAGTTAATTAGTAATTAGGTTGAAAGGCCATGTTTGATGAGACATGACCTTTCGTGAAGAGGCACCTGCCTAGGTATATAAGCAGGCCTCATTTGTAATTATCTATCTCATCTCATTCATCACACTTTCTAATATAATGTTTGTATCCTCAATGGATATCTTTGTATTCCAAGTTTTCTGGAGTATTTAACTTGAGAAGGAACTTTGTTCGCTTCAGGGAGAGCCATCTCTATTTGTTGACAGGACAGTCGGTGAAGGCTCTCATCCATGAGAGTAAAAACCAGAGTGAGATTTGGCATTGGAGGATGGAACACCTATACTACAGAGCACTTCTGATGGTGCAATGGATGGTTACTAGTTTTTCGGAGATTCGGGTGGAGCGGGATGGAGTGTGTAAAGGGAGGATCAAGATATAGATGGACTCAAGTGGCATCATAGAGGTGAACAAAGTGCTATATACACCGGGTTTGGAGAAGAATCTCCCTTCAATTTTGGCCATCAAAGACAGAGGAATGGAGGTCAGCATCACGGGAGGTGAAGTGGCTATTGGGTTGAAGGGGACTAATTTCAACAAGAAATGGGTGATCGGTAGGAGGGAGAGCCATCTCTATTTGTTGACAAGACAATCGGTGAAGGCTCTCATCCATGAGAGTAATAACCAGAGCGAGATTTGGCACTAGAGGATGGGACACCTACACTATAGAGCACTTCTGATGGTGCAATGGATGGTTACTAGTTTTCCAGAGATTCGGGTGGAGCGGGATGGAGTGTGTAAAGGGTGTGCGCTTGGCAAGTAGGCCAAGAATGCGTATCCTCATAGTGAGACCAAGTCTAATGGTGTGCTAGACTTGGTGCATTCTGATATTTGTGGTCCTATGTCCGTGACATCGATCATAGGGTCCTTATATTTTGCAACGTTCATAGATGATTATTCTAGGAAGACTTGGATCTACTTCTGGAAGACCAAGGACAAGGTCTTCAATCAGTTTCGAGAGTTCAAGGCTCTTATGGAGAACTAGATAGGAAGGAAGATTAAGGTGTTGAGATCAGATAATGGGGGTGAGTACACTTCCAATGAATTCCTAGACTTCTGTAGGAATCAAGAAGGAGCTTGTAGGACCATACAACCCTCAACATAATGGGGTTGCCGAGAGGAAAAATAGAAACATCATGGAGGCAACGAGGACAATGATCTATGTATGATCAGGAGTTGCCTATGTTTTTGTGGGCAGATGCCTGCAATACAACTGTGTATGTGTAGAATAGGAGTCCGCACAACATGTTAGAGGACGTGACTCTTGAGGAGATGTTTATAGGAGTGAAATCGGATGTGAGTCATTTATGCATATTCTGTAGTCCAGTTTACGTGCTTACAAAGAAGAGGACTAAGTTGGAGCCCTTATCTGAGAGGGGTGTGTTTGTTGACTACAGTGAGGTCTCTAAGGCCTACCGAGTCTACAATCTAGGACAAAGAAAGGTGACCTTGAGTTGGGATGTCAGGTTTGATAAGGATCTCATGAGCGAGAGCCAACAGTGGTAGAGGAGGAGCAAGAGGCTCCTTAGGCTGAGCAGGGACTAGTAACACTAGTAGGGTCACAACCAACAGATTCAGAGGATGAGTTAGATATCCCTTTGAGTTCCACCAGGAGGAGGCCGAGATGGGCCGAAAAAACATTGGCGGAAGCAGAGAAGTATGTGCAAGCTCCTAGCAACACTTTCAAGCAGAGCAAACCATCGACTAGATATTCTAGTTATTTGGTACTATTGAGAAATGTCTGCGAGTCTTAGACATTCACTTTTGAAGAGGCTATAGACGAGCAGGCCTGGAGGGATGCCATGATAGAGGAGTATAGCTCCATCAGGAGTAATAATGTTTGAGATATAGTGCTGAGATTGGAGGGGAAGTTTGTGGCCACTTCTCAATGGATCTACAAGATCAAACATGCACCAGATGGCAATATCGAGAAGTATAAAGTGAGGTTTGTGGCGAGAGGGTTATCCTAGAAGGAGGGAGTGGATTACAAGCTATGTCACATGGTTCGGGTTTGAAGTCGGGTTAAACAATGATTAGGTTCGGTTCTTGTTCAGATTTTTTGATGAGATTCGCCATTAGGTTCGCCAATATGCATTTTCTATATATATACATATACTAAGTTTAAAATGAAAAATAGGATAAAATAGTAAGATATCAACATCAATAAACATAAAAAATGCTATCACGATCATGGAAATTGCAAGGATACATTACAAGCTTGAGTTGTGACATGAGGTTATGAGTTTTGATCTATGCACTTGGTCAATGCCTATGAGGTTCGATGAGGTTCGTTGAACCTCAATTTTTTTTAAAAGTTCGCCAAAATTCGAACCTCAAGGTTGAAGTTTGCCGAACCTTGTGACATATATTACAAGGAGACATTCACACTCGTCGCCAAATATGCATCTTTTAGAGAAGTTATGTCCATTGCTTCAGAGATGGAGTGTGTTGGAAAATGTAACTAGGTTCAGTCTTCATAATTGTTATTGTACGTATGTCATTATATATTTTATGTGAAATGGAAAAAGAAAATAAATATTATTTTTCAAGCATGGGTTTCATGCTCAAGTCAATTGGTCATCTAGGACAAGCATGCTCTTCATGCTTCTAGGGTTTGTCAAAGTCAAAATTGGACTGCGTATTTTGTAGTCCAATTTATGTGCTTACAAAGAAGAGGACTAAGTTGGAGCCCTTATCTGAGATTTAGAGGATGAGTTAGATATCCCTTTGAGTTCCACCAGGAGGAGGCCGAGATGGGCCGAAAAAACATTGGCGGAAGCAGAGGAGTATGTGGAGGCTCCTAGCAACACTTTCAAGCAGAGCAAACCATCGACTAGATATTCTAGTTGTTTGGTACTATTGAGAAATGTCTGCGAGTCTTAGACATTCACATTTGAAGAGGCTATAGGCAAGCAGGTCTGGAGGGATGCCATGATAGAGGAGTATAACTCCATCATGAGTAATAATGTTTGAGGTATAGTGCTGAGATCGGAGGGGAAGTTTGTGGCCACTTCTCAATGGTTCTATAAGATCAAACATGCAACAGATGGAAATATCGAGAAGTATAAAGTGAGGTTTGTGGTGAGAGGGTTCTCCATCATGAGTAATAATGTTTGAGGTATAGTGTTGAGATCGGAGGGGAAGTTTGTGGCCACTTCTCAATGGTTCTATAAGATCAAACACGCAACAGATGGAAATATCGAGAAGTATAAAGTGAGGTTTGTGGCGAGAGGGTTCTCCTAGAAGGAAGGAGTGGATTACGAGGAGACATTCACACCCGTCGCCAAATATGCATCTATTAGAGAAGTTATGTCCATTGCTTCAGAGATGGGGTGTGTTGGAAAATGCAACTAGGTTCAGTCTTCATAATTGTTATTGTATGTGTGTCATTATATATTTTATGTTTAATGGAAAAGAAGAAAAATAAATATTATTTTTTAAGCATGGGTTTCATGCTCAAGTCAATTTGTCATCTAGGTCAAGCATGCTCTTCATGCTTCTAGGGTTTGTCAAAGTCAAAATAATATTTGTGATGAGTCAAAGAGTCAAGGCCCATTTGGACTTTGAAATTATTATTACTATTATCTAATTTTAAGGCCACGACCATGCCAGACACCAAATTGGTGTATGAGACCCCCTTGTTTGTAGGACAAGGGATCCACCTCCGCGCAACAATTTGATTGCTAAGTCTACGAGGACATACATACTCTACCTCCCTCTAGTTTTGAACTTGTGACCTCTTAGGAGGAAACAAATGCTCTTAGCCATTAGGCTTTTTGATCCCACACTTTATAGGTAGCTGATAGGTTCCTTGATGTATTCAGTCAACACTAGGCTGGATACATGTTTTTCTATGAATACACTCAGCCAGTTCATGGTGGAACTGAGATCAGTTCATTGAGTGGCAGCGAAGCATGTGCTAAGATACTTGCGTGGGATAGTAGACTTTGGACTGAGATATGTCACAGCTAGAGGAGTGGAGCTACAGGGGTACACATATTCTAATTGGGCAGGGAGTGTGGTGGAAAAAAAGTCCACATTTGGATGTTGTTTCAACTTGGAATCAACCATGATCTCATGGTTTAGTAGGAAGCAACAATCAATGGAGCTCAGTTTAGTAGACGCAGAGTACATGGCAGCGAGTATGACGAGTTGTGAGGCAGTGTGGCTTCACAAGATGCTTGCAGGATTATTTGATTTGCAGATGGGGCCAACAATGATACACTGTGATAATCAGAGTTGCATTAAGCTCTCCGAGAATCCCGTGTTTCATGATTGGTCCAAGCACATTGAGTTCAAATATCACTTCATCAAAGACAGGGTCTAGAGGGGTGTTGTGAGATTGCAGTACATATGGAGGAGTAGGTGGAAAATGTTCTCACAAAGGCTCTAGTGAAGGGAAAGTTTGTGAAGTATCGGGATAAGTTGGGGATTGTGGAGAATCCCTTCCTTGTTAGGATAGACTGTTGATTTGAGGAGAATCAAAAGGTCTTCTACAATTGCTTGGTGCCTTAACATGTGGAAGACATTATTTGCCACTTTTGGTGATTTATGTCTTCTTTCCTAAGTTTAACTTAGGCAAAGTACAATAATTAAAGTCAATTAATGATTGTGGACTATTGGGTTATTTTCTAAGGATAAATAATTTAATTATTTAAGTGACTTAGAAATAATCTTAACTGTTGATCTTCAAACTAAGTTGCACTGAAACGGATACTAGAACACATACGAATATAGGGTTTGAAACAGATGCGACAAATTTTCAAAAAATCTGGATAGGATACGACAGGAAACAACATACACACACACACACACACACACACATATACATATATAAAACAATGTAAGAATTTCATATTACCATTCATCTTTTAGAATCTAGATTCTATATCTAAAAATACATAATCAATTATCATCTATCATCATCATCAATTCAACATAAACATTGTCATTATCATTAATGATTGTTATAGTATTAATGATTCAACATATCATCAAGTTTCTGTTTCAAATTTCAATCATCAACATGACAAGTTACAACATCATCACCAAAATTAATAATGCACGCTACATAGTACAAAGTACAAAATGAACTATGACTGGAAATCTACTATCATTATTCATAATTGATATGGTTGTCCAAAAGTTAAAACACCATCATAAATTACATTTAGATATCAAATATGTCTTCATCCTGTCACTAAGAAGTTCAAATTACATTTACATATCAAATATGTCTTCATTCCTGTCACTAAGAAGTTCCACATCCTCTCCAAAATTGGGAGCATCGCTGCCATGCCCATTTGAAGATCCACCTATTGGTGACTCCGCATCAAACAAAGTCATATGAGAGCTGGCATTCAACGTCATATCCAAGTCAGGCAACTCTGGTTCGACATCCCATAATTTGGTGGCAACAAATTTGTATTTGTCTCTCTTGTGTGACAAAAGGCGAAGGTTTGAATGAGCATACATTAGTTCCTCAACTTTCTTAGAGCCCAATCTATTTTGCTTTAGTGAATGGATGAAGGCATATGTATTCTAGTTCCTTTCTGCTGAACATGAACTAGCAACCTGTGACAAGATCGTGATGGACAATTTTTGGATATGTGGAAGTTCCCCACCATTGTAGTTCCACCAATCAATTGGACTCATTTCCCTCTTGCACCACATACAAGCAATATTAGAACCCCAACCCTCTGATCCCACAAAATGAGCAAACTCGGCATGAATCTGAGCCTCAATTTCAGGATCTACAAAAAGCTTTCTAAAAGCGTTTTTAAATCCTTGTGAGACTTCTGGGTCTTTTCTTGGTGCGGTTCTTTCTAGATCACTTAGAAACTCTGTAGCATAATATTTTGGATTCACTGCATAGGCCAAAAGGTCCAATGGAATGGTCATCTTGTTCCACCTTTTGGTCAATATATATTTTACTTCTCTGTAAAATGATTCATTTGGGTCATTCTCCTTGGCATTTATAACCACCCTTATCTTCTCTATCATGGAATCAATGCCCTCGCACACCTCTCCCAAATTAGGCATATCTGTGTCAAACATACATAGAAAATCCACAATTGGCTTAGTAAATGCCAAGAGGCACTTCACCCTATCCCACCATTCATCATCAACAACCAACTTTTTCACTGCTTGTGCTTTATCATATTGGGATTGCCTCCATTGATTCCAAAGAGAACTGCATACCATTGATTGTAATGCATTTTTCACCTGCATAAGCCTTGTTAAGACTATGATGTGAGAAGCAAAATGAGGCTTGACAACATGGAGGTGCCAAATTGTCAATGTTTCAATAAATTAAAAATCATAATTTGATTGAATAACTATTATAATTCACGAACCATGACATTTGAGAATCCAATTTACATATTTGAATTTCGAATCATATAAATTAGAATTTATGAAATAAAGTTTAAAATTTAAGTACCTTAAGGAGCTCCAACTTCGCAAATTCCTCGTAGATGCATTGGGTGGTGGTGGCTTGTGATAAATGCTTGAATTCTTTTGCCTCTTCAAAAATAGCTCGAATCCACTCAATTTGCTTCCCCATCTTGCTCAACATGCGGTTCAATGAATGTACAATACAAGGGGTCCAAAAGATGTGTTGATACTTTTAAAATTGTGTAGATGTTCTATGCTTGATGCAACTTTACTTTTCACTACAGCAATCACATAAACAATCAAGTAAAATGCTGATAGAACATACCAATGGATCTATAGAAGACAAACCAGAAATAGAAAAATGTGGTGGTATGTTGCGGCGGTCAACAGGATGCTTCAACCAACAAAGTCTCCTTGGTCAGCCAGCAGCAATAATAGCAACAACAACAGAATTCTCTTCGTCCTTCTTTCCCATGTGTGAACCGAAAATTGCCTCCAAGGAGATCGAACCAATCAAAAGAGGAGAGATGGTGTGTGAGGATGAGATGAGTGAAATGTCCTCTAACGTTGACTCTATTTATATCAATCACTGAGGGTGTGTGACACATTTGCTGGGGGTGTAAAACCTTAAGGCCGACCTGCACATATTTTGAAAATATTAAAAATAAATTCAAAATAAATGTTCTGCTCATCATATCAAGATGATCTTTATATCAATCTTGCACCTCTCTGAAAAAGGAACCCAATAAAAATATTGGTGTCTTCATCTAAGCATCACAACATGGAGTTTGGACCTAGTTGTTCAATATTAACAATATTTTCCTTCAATAATTAAGCCTGCTACTCTACATACCGTTACATTGTCAGTTATTACTTAGAAAACATTTTCTGGCCCGACCAATTCAATTGCTTCAATCAAGATGTCAACAATGAATTGAGAATCTATTGTTTCAATCAAGATGTCAGCAATGAATTGAGAATCTTTCATTTGCCCCTCACAATACATTGCCTTCAAAAACATTGCCCCCTTTGGGCTCCGAGCAATCACATTGATCACAGGCCTATTCCTTTGATCTTTCCATCCATTAGAAATGATAGACACCCTTGAAATGCACCATGAATTATGAATGGGGCTTAATTTAGCTTCTAAATCTAACTTTTCAACACTTGACATTGTGGTGTGGACCTTCTCATATCCAGGGCTCTTGAATCCTTTTGGAGCTTCATTTATTGTTTTTATCATCTTTGCGCAGTAAGGAGACTGCACAAGGTTAAAGGGAAAATGATTTGCATAAATGCATTGACCTATAACTGCAATTGCCGTCTCTCGAGCATCATTATTAAAACTCTTTTCAAGCGGTCCCAAATTAGACCACTTTGAACCAACAATTCCATGAGAATGAAGTGAAGGCTTTGATGAAGATGCTCCCAACATTGTTGGGTGTTTTAATTGAGAGGTAGGATTTGCCTTATTTGCTGTAGCATCCGCCTCATCTTGTTCTTTATGATAATTTGCAGTTTTGCCTTGCTTAACCTATTTCTATTTGTCCCATTCTCTTTAGGTGGGCCACTGCATATTCCAATCCCATTGCCTTTTAACCCAAATAAATGTGCTTTAACCCTTGTCTATGATCCCTTATACTCTTTTTTACACTCACTGCAAACCCATGCCAATGATCCACCTCCTTGGATCTTCCCAACAATAGTTACATATTTCCAAAGTGATGACTTTGTATCGACTTTAGGGGCAGTTTCAATTTCATGTTCCACTTCTTCTGCCTCACGAATGATTAAACTTGAAATTTCCATGAATGATGATGATGATGTAAATGAAACTGAAAAATCAAATTGACAAATATATATTTCAAAACAAGTTACAAACTTACAAGGTACAAGCCTTGAAAAAGAACAATCATTATTAAAATCAGTGAAAACACAACTATATAATGTGGCTTGACTCAAATAGAAAGACTATTCAAATCCACACCATAGTCAAAATCTATGTTAACTTTGGTTTTATCATGAGTTATAATGTTTAATAACAATCATATTAATATATGAGGGACTGTGATTTTATTCTTAAGTTAATGTCTTTTATATTTTTTAAAATCTTCAATATATAAAGAACGTGATGGAAGATTTTTTATCTGCACTTTATCTGAGAATTTGAAGTTCAGCTGAATTCATTGTCACTGAATTCAAATATGAACCCAGTCTGTGTGACATAAGAAGGAAGGATGCAAGATTTAAAAAAAGAAGGAAATTTCAAATAACAGAAGAGACTAGAGTTAAAGCAGAAATAAAATAAAAGTTCCAAATGAAGATTGTGATAATTTCTGTAATAGGTATTTGGAATATGTCATCCAAAGGGGAGAAAAGTGCTTTTGCAACGGATACAACAAAGTGCTCTGAATTGATGTTTCCAGGACACTGTAGAAAGATATGTCCCAAAGCTAATAAATCTGAACCAAATTAGCATAAACTAAAAATTAAGTTGGCTGCATGATTCCATTTATTATACTACAAGAAAGCCAATCTTTAAGAAAACATTGCTAAATGCATTAACATAATAGGGCACACTAAGGCTCAATAGGTCATTTCTAGATGCCACTGCCCACGGATCCAAAAAGGTGTAAATGCGGTTTCTACTTACTGATTATCTTACCAAATTTGTTACAAGGCAGAAAAAACATAGTCTTGACTCTCCAGATACCTTAGTTCCAAAAATGGGAAATATCATTTTTAATCTAGAAAGTTTATGACTAATTTGTTACGAGGTGAAGTCAAGTGTTTTCTTTTAATTATAAAACAGAAGACAGTAAAACAAAGAGAATCCCAAGCATAAATTTCAAACTATATTTTGGCGGTTCGACACTCACAGTCGGTGGCTCGACACTCACACCAACGAAAATGGCACTCAGTCTCACAGTCGGCGGCTCTAGAGTCTCGACACTCACTCCAGCGAAAATGAGAACCACAAGTCGAAAAGGAAAACCGTCTGCGTAAATAGGTTAGGTCGGCTCAGAAATTTTTTTTAATAAGAAACCCAAATTCAAATCCGTTCCCGGCGGCTTGAAATCGCAAAACATTTTACTTTTATCCAGATCTGCTTCAGAAAATCGTGAAATGTTTTTTGTTTTAGCCGGTTCGTGTTTCAGCTGCCCACCTGCTGTTTAAAAAAAAATCGCCTCAAAATCGTATCCAAGCTGTTTTTCACGAGTTTCTTACCGGTATCCGGATCTGAAACGGTGAACGGCATTTTTGGGGTGTTGAGTAGGTGTTTCCGGCAACTTAGTCTTCAAGATGTTTCTAGAAGGAAGATTCAAGATGTTTCTAGAGGGGATATTGGCATTAGGGATTTGGATTCAATGAAGATTATAAATGGAGGCTAGTGATGGAGGTGAAGACACAACAAAGAGCACAAGTGTGCGAGCGAGTCATCATCAGAGAGAACGATTTTCTCTGTAGTGCGAGTTGCTAAGTGGCCACTACGCAGAGAAGGAAGAAATGCGCGTGGGTTTGATCAAATTTAGGAGGGCCGAGTTGGAGGAGATTGCAAGGATGAGTTGTCAGAAGGAGATCATGTTTGTCTGTAGGAGGCCGAGTTGGAGGAGATTACGAGGATGAGTTGTTGGAAGGAGATCATGTTTGTCTGTAGGAGGCTGAGTTGCTGGAGTGCTGGGGTTTCCAGTGCGCATTAGTGGAAGGTTGCAGATCGAGTTGCTGGAGTGCGTAGATCTGGTTGCTGGAGGCCGATTTCTTCAGAGTGATTTCATCTGGAGGCAGATTTCCTTGAGGCCAATTTACGTGGGCTGAATTCATTTTGAGGGAGCCAAGTTGCAGGTTCCAGATTGTATTTTTCCTTGTATCTCTGTGGGTCGAAAAACCCAGATTTTCCAAATAATCAAATGTTGGAGAATTGTTTGTGGGTTAATTAATTTTGCAATGTGATTGATCTTGCTGGTTTATTTCTGCTGCATATTTTTATTTCTAGAAGATAAAGATACTAGTGATTTTATCTTTCAATGATTCAGTTATTATTTGGCTAAATAAATAATAAACTGGGGATAAATTGAATTTCCGTGAGAAAATAAATCTGGCTGGTATTAGAAATTTAACACTGGGAGTATTACACTTCCCCACGTTTTCTCCTTTGCAATTGGTCACCCCTGGGCAGCTGTTGGTGAAGGTCGAGCAGAGGGGCAGAGATGCCTTCTTCCTTAAAGATATCTTTAATGCTTTGGAGTCGCATTGGATCTAATGCCAACTTGCACTTTCAAAGCATGCTATTCTAAAAATGTGCTCCATGAGCCTTGTGCACTGATTAGGTGGTTTATTTTGTAATTTTCCCACTGGCAATGCTGCCCCCAAACATATACCCCATACATTCCACTTCTGAGGGTTAAAATGCACATTTTAAACCTGGGAAAACCATGACTAGAATTTTCATTAAGAAATTTCTGATCATTACCTTTGAACTGCTAGATAAAAAGATTACTGTTGCCACACTGCAGGGTGTGTTTGTGTGCTTAAGATTTGGCATGTATTCAGCAGAAACACACTTGGCCCTGGATTTTTTGAGTTTCACAGCAATGCTCCCAAGTATTTCGGAGAATTCAATCTGAGAAACAAATTTTATGAATTATACACCTGGGTTTTAACTTTGAAAATAATTTTTTTACTTAAAGTGTACATGCCAATTTTGGTGATAAACTAACTGTGGTGAATGACAAAAAGTTGTCAAGTTTTACTTTTGTCATGGAGTATTTCAAAAAGTTTGAGAAACAAATTTGTTTTATCTAGCATGGGTGATTTAAACTATCGTTTACCTTAAATATGCATTAGTCTGACTGTTGCGTAAGATATTGTTAGGAATCAGGATATAGTGACATTGTGGATGATATGTTGACTATTTATCTAATTTCACTGTATTTTTGCAGGAAGCACTAGGAGCTCTTATGGAACAAGTAGTCTTACAATTACAGATTATTGATAGAAAAACTAAAAAACTAATTGTTCCTTCTGGTCTCAAGAACGATGCAAGAGAAGCTGCATATAGTTTATTGAATACTATCACAAAACTGATGGCTCCATCAGCTTACTCTAAGGGCATCACATCCTTGTTGAAACACTCAGATGCAAATGTCTGCGAAAAGGTGTTCTATGTGATGTTTTCTGCAATTTTGAATGTTTTATTTGGATACTAGTCTCATGGTTATTGTTTTGTAATTATGTTTCATCTCGTAGTTTCATTAAGTCATGTTTTTGTGTCTTCTTGGAAGCCAGGCACTTCGATTGCTTTGTAAAAATTTGAAAGATAAGGTTGGGCTTGTACAACAGCCGAGAATGAAGAAGAAAATGGCTACCTTGCCAAATTCCCTGTGGCATTCTTTAGGTGAAGAAAGTGATGTCGCATTCAAGGAAATGATCATGGAGATTGTTGAGTTACTTAAGAGATCCCCAGAAGATTCATCTGTGAGAACAAAAATTGCAGCAATTGCCACATTAGATGTCCTGGCAAAGAAATTTGTAGGGAACTTTCCCAGTACCTTTAGTGACTGTCTTAGTCCTGTTGTTGCAAATCTCACAGCAAATGATGTAGCCCTTTCCTCAGGTTGCTTGCATTGCATAGCTTCTCTTGTTACTGAACTTGGGCCACAAGCATTGGCTCATCTTCCTCACATTATTAAATATATCCTTAAGAAGACATGGCAGGTTTGCTCGTCTTCATATAAAGAAGCAACAGTGTCTAAGATGATAGACGCTGAAGGGAACACAACTTCTGGGGGAGCCTTTTTGATCTCTGTTCTGAGTGTTTTAGAAGCAATTGTGCAGAAGCTGGGCGGGTTTTTGAATCCATACTTGGAAGAAATTGTTGGCCTTTTAGTGTTGCAGTCACAATTTACTACTGACTCAGGTTCAACAGTATGCACAAAGGCTGCTTCAATCCGCATTCTCATGTCTGAAAAGATCTCGGTAAGTGATGTCTTTGGAATTGAATTAGAAGTAATAGGTGCCAACTGTGTGGGGATTTTAGACTAGGCTTTGAAGCAAATTTGTTGCCATGGAATACTTTCTTTTTTGGGGTTAATGGTCATTCTTTGTGCAGGTGCGGCTTTTGCTTGATCCAATTGTTGGAGTTTATGGAAAGGCTGTAGAGAATGGAGAAGCTTCTGTCTCAGCCATTTTTGAAATGCTAGCAGTTGTTGCTTCTAAAATGGACAGACCATCTGTTGTAACTTATCATGCAAAAATATTTGAGTCATGTCTGATAGCTTTGGACCTTCGTCGTCAACATCCAGAATCAATCAAGAACATGGGTAAAGTTGAGGCAAGTGTAATTAATGCACTTGTGGCTCTAATAATGAAATTAAGTGAGGCTACATTTAAGCCTCTCTTTGTTCGGAGTTTAGACTGGGCAGAGTCTGAAGTGGAGAGTGATGGAACATCGTCAAGCCGCAATATTCAACGCAATCTTTCCTTTTATAATTTTATTGACAATTTGACTGGGAAGCTCAGGTGACTCAAAAATCTTGTTTACCATCTATTGTCTTCTTTGTAATTGATGTTTATTTTAGTTGCTGAGATATGTACCCTGTCCTCTTTGCTTTGTTAAAATACTCTTTTTGCTTGAGGAATGGAACACTTCATAACACGAGAAAGTACTGACAATCACTAAGTTACTTCAGGATTGTTGTTTCCCTTTTTTGCAATATTCTGAATGATAACAACCCTTCCCTGTCTTCTTTCTAATTTGTGTGCATGTTCATGTGCATGTGTGCACATGTGCATGCATGTGCAACTAGTGAATAACAGCTACTGTTATTTCTTCTTTGTATTTTGAAAGCATGAATGCGACACGGTATTTTCAGTTTTGGTCTGCAGTTCCATCCTGCTTGTCATGTATGATTGCGTTGCCTTCTGGTATTTAACGATACTGGTGGTATTTGTATTTTAACCAAGTCTTATAAGTTGAACAATTGACAAAGATGTAATAACACTTATACTTTCGTCTTTTTGATGTGCTTTTATGAATGAAAAAACTGCAAACTTAATCTGCATTTTAATGAGTGTCTCAGGTTTTGCAAAGTGCGTAAGTTGTAATCCTAATGTCTAATAATCTCCTTATTTATCCACAGGTCTGTATTTGTACCGTACTTTCAGTACTTGATGGATGGGTGTGTACACCACTTAACTGGTGGTCAAGATCACGAAGTCAATGTGCAGGCAAAACATAAAAGAAAGAAGAGTAAATTAACAGAAAAGGTTGTGGGTAGTGAAATAAAACATCCTTTGACAGAGTCTGAGTGGTATCTTCGGATGTTGGTGATTTCATCCCTGCACAAATGCTTTCTATATGATACTGTTGGATTCCTTGACTCTTCAAAGTTTCAGGTAAGCCACCACTCTTGTTCTAATCTTATCATAGAATGCACTGTACATATCTTCTTTCTAGGAAGTACATGTCGGTATCTAATTAATAAAATGCGATTTTAAAAGCAATTGGCGTTACTATAAATTTCAAATTCCAGGTGTGCCTTTTGTTGTGGTTATGGTTGGTTTTTTACATGTTAAGTTTTTCCATAATTCAATTCCTTCCATCTTCTTATTCTATGTTTCTTATCAGTGTCTATCTCGATATCCATAAATTGCAATAATTTGAAGACTTTATGGCATTTCATGCAGATCCTCCTCAAGCCAATTGTTTCACAGCTTGTTGTAGACCCACCTAAGTCAGTGGAGCAATTGGAAGACGTCCCAAGCATCCAGCAAGTTGATGATATTTTGGTTTCATGCCTTGGTCAAATGGCCTTGACAGCAGGAACTGACCTTCTCTGGAAACCACTTAATCATGAGGTATTGATTAAAAAAATCTTTGTTTTGACAACAAATAGAATTTATGTGCATTTTTTGTTTTCATTTCATGTATGTCTTCTAATCCCAGTTTATAATGTTCTTGAATTTATGTACTAGGTCCTTATGCAAACACGTAGTGAAAAGGTTCGCGCACGGATTCTTAGTTTGAGAGTTGTGAAATACTTACTGGAGCATCTCAAGGAAGAATATCTTGTACTCCTTCCTGAGACGATTCCCTTCCTTGGGGAACTTCTTGAAGATTCAGAACTGGGTGTAGTTGCTCAGGCCCAGGAAATTCTGAAATCCATGGAAGATCTAAGTGGGGAAAGTCTTTCACAGTATCTTTGATCCCCATGTTTCAACAGAAACCCAGACCTAAATGATACGATTTAACAAGGTGTAGTGTTGAAGATGTGTTCTGCACAGCTAGCTGTCTAGTATTATGTTCTATGTTATTCAGTGTTCTGGAAAATATAATGTCCATATATTATGTTATTTAGGTAAAGCTATTTGAGTGAAGGAAGCCCAGTTATTATTTATTTTTGAATATCATTTCATTTCCTATATTATAATTTATAATACATATTCACTACAAAATAGTATATTAGTCAATATGATTGTAAATGGTACGTACATAGAATTGTTATTTCAGGGAAAAACTTCGAAGTGGTCCAAATTAAACCGAGGGCCAAATAAGTTATGGTCACTTTTGATAATCACAATATCTACTACATAAATCTGAAAGCAAGAATTTGGATTCCGGATACTCAATCAACAATTGTCATGAAGGAAGCGTGTGGCAGTTAGCATAAAATTGTAGTAAATGACATAGATGTGTAAAATTATCTTATTTGAAGTGCGTATGTGTTTGTGTATGTATATTTTTCTTTTTTCTTCCAAGGAAAAGAATCTCTATATTCATCGTAGTGGATATAGATATTTCAGTCCATCAAGGACCTATCCAAAAAGGATAATTCCCATATCAGTCTACACACCAGATTCAGAGTACCTGTGTTAAAGTACCTGTATGAATCTGCTCCTTTTACAAATCATTTGCAAAGCTGCTCCCTTTACAAAGATGTTTTGTACATTAGGGAGATATCACTTTGAATTTAATAGATGTAATCACTTGTGATGTTTTTGTACGTTAGGGAGAGATCACTCTGATTTTAATGGGGGAGGTTGTTTGAATTTTCCTTGCAAATTTTTGCTGGTTTGACATGTAGGGGGTGGAAATGTTGTACAACTCATTTGGCATCTCTAGAAAATGCTCTCGGAGAAGACCTTTGGTCATTTCTGTTTGAGTCTTCGGTTCCAATGTTTCTTCAAGACACCGACACACATGTTAATGTGGATACCGCTAGTATGCATTTTCTTGGTTTTATGTGTGAAAATTCCTAGATCTGAAACAAATCTAAGGAATTCCATTGCAACCAACTGGATTACTTCTTCTATTATGTAATTTTCTTTACACAATTATTTTTGAATCATACATGAAACACTGAAGCAATCACTGAAGCAACCTACACTATAATACTCATGATTTGGAAACAAGGAAATTGAACAAGGAAATCATTCCCACATTTGACATCTTTATTTTGGACTAAGTCCCCGGAAAAACCCAATGCGGGAAAACCGGTGAAGCAGATCTAAGAGTTTTATTATTATGCAGTAGCAATGTCTGAATACATCCCTGAATACCCCTAGGGTAATTTAGTTATAGAGAGAAATATTGGCAGAAGAATTTGTGAGGATTTACCTCACTCAATCACTGAGTTCCCGATTGATCCGGATGAAGAAAACTCTGCCCTGGGGAGGCACTGCATAGTCCCAGCGTTGGACCTTTCACCCACGGTGTCAACCCCTTCCAAGCTTAGCGTTCAGCCCCAACCAAGTCATTTTGCCTCTGTCGACACTGGGGAACAACCTCTCGGTGTCACTTTTCGAATCTCGACCTCCGAAACTGATCTACAAGAAAAATTCCGGAAACCCTCCTCCGCCTCTGTGTGAGCTCTCCTTCCTTCAACATTGGCTTGGTTAGATCACCTCTGCCTCTCTTTGACTGATGCTCCACCGACTGAGAAAATCTCTCTCCAGATGCTATCTCTGCTCCTCACTACTCAGATCTCTAGCTCGAATTTCTCAGCAAACCCCGCCCTAGAAATTTTGAACTTTAGATCAATTCGGTGCGTCTTTCCAAATGGTCGTCAATCATTCCTTTATAGTCTTCTCGTTGAGACATTAACGATCGAGATTAGAGCTCTAATCAACGACTAAGATTATAACATGACTTGATCTCGGCCTTCTAGATCATTCTCACTCATGTTTTATTAATACCCTTTAATTATTTAATTTCCCTAAGTTTAACTTAGGGTCTCCATTAAAATAATTAATTATTTTAATGAAACATCAACCGAGTGGAATTTTCACAAACGGTTTTTGGGTTCTTTGGAATACCAGTGTCTAAGACTCTCCACAAAATTTGGGACTTAGAGCACTTTCTGATGTTACAAAAATCAACACAAATGTTGCATTCATTATGGTGATTTTATTCACTCCATATTTTCGTTTTAGTTGGTCATCTCAGGGCTTATCTTCTTTTGATATAGCCTCTAGTAGCTAGCCTCATCAAGATATGGTGGCATCATGAGGAAATCAAAGTTAGCATTAGTAATTGGTATTTTTTTCATGGTCAATGCTTGTGAAACTACAAGAGTTGATGATACAACAATGGAAATTGTAGTTTACTTCAAGTGGAGGTGTGTTTAATCTTCCCTCATAAGCATTGTTTTTAATGCAGAAGGGTTGAAATAGCCCTCTTCATACAATCCAATTTTCGTTTGTGGTGCTGATCTTAAATTGAGGTTTCTTCTTATCATTCCATGCCAATGGATTGATGAGGTTTGGCTGTTGATTATATTGTGTATGCAGTTTGAGGCCCGTTTGACTAATTTGTAAGCTTTTGGTGGAAGGGTTAAACATGGCCATAAGTTTTATGAAATTCTATATGCGTATCTACTTGTTGACAAGGCTTCCAATGATGAAACTTGTGGTGATACTCAACTATTACTTCATGAAAAACAGTTGGAGGATTTCGTTCACATCCATGGCAACGTGAATGCTAGGGTCAAGGATGATGCTATTCAGATTATAAATCTTGTGTGCCTTTAGACATGGGCCATTGCCATGGAAGTGGTCTGCAGTGTGGGAACCCATGTTCCTTGTAGGATTTCTAGAGGGTGGTTGATGCTTGTAAAGAGCATCCTCCTTGGTACTTGCTATTGGTAGGCCTGAATGTTATTGATAGTGATAGTGCACCAACTCACTTCTTGTCATAGGGAATTAAGAGGGAATTGTGCCTTTGGGACAATACTATGTGCACTCTTCTTCGAAGTGTGGGTATCTTCTCGAAGAACATCGCACATATACCTTCATGATCATTTTTGAATTCGGGCATCGAAGCAAGGAAGGTGGTGACAGGGATGCCCAAATTCAAAAATGATCATGAAGGTATATGTCAGGGTTGTGCTGAAGGGAAGCATACAAGGGGACCATTCCCCTCAAGTGTCAGAAATACAACTGATATCTTGCAGTTGATACATTCTGATTTTTTTGGTATGCTGCCCGTGACATCCTTGGGAGGATGTTCCTATTACATGACTTTTACAGATGACTTCTCCCGCAAAACCTGGATATATTTCTTGAAGAAGAAGGACGAAGCATTCAAATGGTTTCGTACCTTCATGGCATTGGTGGAAAATCAAACCGAGAAGAGAATCAAAGTTTTGAGGATCGACAATGGGACCGAGTATGAGTCTAATGAATTCAAAAAATTTTGCAGAAAAGCTGGCATTAAGAGGGAGACCACAACGATGTATACTCCTGAGCAAAATGGTGTTGTTGAAAGAAAGAAGAAGAATATTGTGGAAGTTGCCCGCGCCATGCTATGTGACCAAGGTCTTCCGAAGTTTCTATGGGGAGAAGCTGCGAACACTGCTGTGTACATTCCGCTCTAGACTCCAAAACACTTGAAGAAGTCTTATTTGGTAAGAAACCCGATATTTCTCATTTTAGAGTTTTTGGTTGTTCTGTTTACTTTCATGTGCCGAAAGAAAAGAGAAGCACGCTGGATGCTTCTGGAAAGAAGGGAATGTTTGTGGGCTACAGTGAAATTTCGAAGGCATATAGAATCTACGTGCCTGGTCAAAGAGAAGTGGAGATATGTCATGATGTCACCTTCGATGAAGATGCTGCCCTCAAGAAAGTGAGAAATCTTCGTAGCTCCAAGGAAGACAAAGAAGATGAAGAAGTAGGGAAGTAGGAAGCGCCGAAGGATGAATCGATGCCCGATGTTGAAGGACCTATGGATCCTATTGATCCACCTCCTACAAATAAGAGAAGACCCACATGGCTCAGGGATACTCTCGCAGATGCCGAGAGACATATTGCCCCAAGGGGGACATTACGTGAAAGCAAGACGCTGAATAGATACCAAGGGTATCTAGCAACCATGAGTACAATTGTACAATCTGAGCCTAGATCATTTGAAGAAGCCGTAAAGCATCAAGTTTGGAAGTATGCTATGCATGAAGAATATGAGTCCATTATGAAAAATGATGTCTGGGAAGTGGTCTAGAGACCAGAGCACAAATTTGTTGTCACCTCGAAATGGCTCTATAAGATCAAGCATGGATCTGATGGTAGTGCTGAAAAGTACAAGGCAAGATTTGTTGCCCGAGGCTTCTCTAAAAAAGAAGGCATAGATTATGATGACATATTTGCACTTGTTGCCCGTTATACCACCATCCGATCTATCATTGCCCTTGCTGCAATGCAAGGTTGGAGTCTCCATCAGAGGGATGTGAAGACTGCTTTTCTGCATGGTTCTATAAAGGAAGAGGTGTATGTGGAGCAACCTCTGGGGTTCGAAGTCTGAGATAGAGACACCTATGTATGCAGGTTGAAGAAAGCCCTGTATGGGTTGAAGCAAGCCCCCATGGCTTGCTATGCGAGGAAAGATAGCTACCTGATGAAGCTGGGCTTCACTCGAAGTAATGTTGGTCCAAACCTTTATTTTAAGGTTGATAGAGAAAGGCCTCTCATTCTAGTTCTCTACTTGGACGATCTCTTCCTCACAAGTGCTGACCATCTCATTCATCAGTGTAAGAGGGAGCTAGCTTCCAAGTTTGAGATGAAAGACCTAGGTTTGATGCATTACTTCCTAGGCTTGGAGGTCTGGCAGAGGCCAAATGAAATTTTCCTTTCTCAAGGAAAATATGTCTTGAAGCTATTGGAGAGATTTGGTATGGTGGATTGTAAGTCTGTGTCGACACCAATTTAACTCAAATTTTAGAAGTTGTGTGGAAACACTGCTGGGCTTGTGCTGGGAAATCCCACCGAGTATCGACAACTCATGGTGGCCCTGATGTTCCTAGTGAACTCTCATCCGGATGTATGTTTTGCAGTGAACACTTCGAGTCAAGATATGGTTGATCCTCATCACATTCCTTGGATTGGTGCCAAGAATCTATTGAGATATCTTTGGGGCACAATCAACCATGGGCTGAGATATATTTCCGGTTGTTTGAGACTTCATGGATATACTGATGCCGATTGGGCTGGTAGTGTGGTGGATCGCAAGAGCACATCTGGATGTTGCTTCACCTTGGGGTTTGCTTCGATATCTTGGATGAGTAGGATGCAGAAGTCAGCGGCTTTGAGCACCACTGAGGCCAAATACGTTGCAGCGAGTATGACCTATTGTGAAGTTGTTTGGTTGCGAAAGCTCTTCAGTGACCTGTTTGGACATTTTCTAAATACCACCATTATCCTTTGTGATAACCAGAGTGGGATTCATCTTTCTGAGAATCTTGTGTTCCACGATTGATCCAAGCATATTGATATCAGGTACCATTTTATTTGGGATATGGTACAAAGAGGCGCTGCAAGACTCGATCATATAGGAATTGATGAGCAGGGCACGGATATTCTCACGAAGCCCCTTGGGAAGGTCAAGTTCCTAACCTTCCGTGAGAAGCTTGGAATCATGGAAAGACCCTATTCTGAGGTTCCTGCTTGAGTTAGACTATGAGCTGTGGGAGCTCTAGGGGGCTTGGGGATGGCTTCTTGGAGCTACAAGCATGCACGAGGCTAGGCTTGCCGAACCTTGTTGTGCTTCTGTCCCACCGTTATGATATTGAGTTGGTTCACCTCTCTTTGATCTATGCCCCTTACGCATCCTACCCATGGAGTTTCAGACATACCTCATCAAATTGAAAAAAAAATTGTACCTATCCAAAATTTACAATTGTATCTCAGGAGGGTGGAATATCTAGGTCATATTGTATCTTAGGAGGGTGGAATATCTGGGTCATGTTGTATTTCAAGAGAGTGTTAAGGTAGACCCTAACAAAATTAAAGCCATTAAGGAATGGAAAGTCCCCACAACCATAAAGCAGTTGCGAGGATTTCTTGGGTTAATAGGGTATTATCACAAGTTTTTTAAGAATTATGGGAGAATAGCAGCACCTCTAATAACATTATTGAATAAAGATGCATTTTCATGGACTCCTGAAACAACTAGGGCCTTTGAACATCTTAAAGAGGCAATGTGCCTAGCACCAGTCTTAGCTACGCCAGACTTCACAAAAACCTTTATTGTGGAATGTGATGCCTCAGGAAATGGAATTGGTGCTGTTTTAATGCAAGAAAGACCCATTCCTTTTGAAAGTTGTCGAATCAATGGAAAATAGTTACAAAAAACTATTTATGAGAAGGAAATGTTGGCAATACTACATGCACTAATGAAATGACGACTTTACCTAATGGGAAGACACTTCAAGGTAAAAATTGATCATGATAGTCTTAAATACTTTTTGGAACAAAGACTATCTTTAGAAGCGCAGCAAAAATGAGTCACAAATATGTTGGGTTATGACTTTGAAATCATCTACAAAAACAAGAAGCTAAATGTTGTAGATGCACTCTCAAGAAAGGATGAAGAGGTGGAAGCATTTCTTTATGCCATTTCTATTATCCAACTAGATTGGATAACCGAAGCAAGGGATGAATGGAAGAATGACGAAGAAGTGTGGACACTCATTCAAAAGTTGCAACAATATCCTAGTACATCTGATACATTTAGTTGAAAAAATGATTCCTTATGGTACAAAGATCGCTTATATCTTTGTAAGAATTTCCAACTAAAACAAAATATTCATTTGGAATTGCACACCTTTACCTTAGGAGGACAATCATGATTTTTAAAAACTTACCACAGGGTGAAGAAAGAATTTTTTTCGGGATGGCCTTAAATCTAATATTCAAAAGTTTGTGGCAGAATGTTTGGTTTGCTAGCAAAATAAAGTTGAGACAATTAAGACCCCAGGGCTTCTACAACCTTTATCCATTCCAAGTCAACGTTGGGAGGAGGTTTCAATGGATTTATCACAGGTTTACCTAAGTCCGAAGGAAAGAGTGCCATTATGGTGGTAGTTGGTAGACTTACCAAGTATGCACATTTTTGTGTAATATCTCATCCATTTAAAGCAAGTACAGTTGCTATTGCATTTACGGAAACAATTCAAAAGCTACATGGAAACCCAAAGATTATTGTAAGCGACAGAGCTCACATTTTTACTGGAAATTTTTGGACGAAATTATTTTCTTGTTTGGGTACTCAACTAGCTCATAACTCATTTATCATTCTCAATCCGATGGGAAAACTGAGATAATGAACAAATGTTTGGAAGGATATCTTCCTTGTTTTCTATATGATAAACAAACATAATGGGTCAAGTGGTTACCTCTGGCTGAATGATGGTATAACACTTCCTTCCATACTGCAGCAAAAATGACTCCATTTACGACATTTTATGGATATCATCCACCGTCCATCACATCATCTTTAATAGACAATTCCAAGGTTCAAGCAGTGGAAGATCGCATCGAGCATCAACAACAAGTTCTCCAACTCTTAAATGATAACCTAAATTTGGCACAAAATAGAATGAAACAACAGACATATCAACATCGCAGCGAGAGAAGTTTTGATGTAGGAGACTAGGTATTTGTATGGCTACAACCATACAAACAAATATCCCTAAAGCAAACTAAGAAGGATGATAAATTATCGCCAAAGTACTATGGTCCTTACAAGGTGTTGCAAAAGATTGGTACTATGGCATAGAAATTGGAGCTTCCTGCTTCTTCTCGAGTGCACCCAATTTTCCATGTTTCATTCTTAAAGAAGGTTATAGGTGACAAACTTCCAGTTCAAACAATATTGCCAGAACTTGATGAGGAAGGAAAAATCATATTGGAACCAAAAGAAGTCACAGAAACAAGAACTCCACAGCGACGAAATCGATCAATTTTAGAGTATCTCATCAAGTGGAAGAACTTACCCACTGAAGATTCCACATGAGAAGATGAGAATTTTATACAAAAGCATTCAGAGCTACTCAAGCGTTGAGGACAACACTTTTTTTGAAGGAGAGGGGCATGTTAGGTTCCTATATTGCTAGTGTAGTCCCTTATTGTTGTTGTTGTACCCTTGTAGCCCCCAATTGTTATCACTGCGCCCCATAAAAGGCACTATTGTTATTGTTGTGCCCTTACATTATTATTGTTAGGTCGGCTAGGATTATAATTTGACCCCATGGACTCCTATATAGAGAAATGAGGTTTTGTCATTTGTATCATCCAAGAATTGTTCATTTATATAATGTAAAGGACGTTGACCCCTCGAAATGGCTGATTTCTAAGGCATTGATATCTCTTTTCTTCTATTTTGGGAGCTGGTTTCATAACATTCAGAGGGGGTATGCACATTAGTGAGGTAGTGCGGTATCACACATAAGTCCTCCCAGCATAATGATTTGGAATAAAGAAGAGTTTGTCTAGTTAGGCCTCAGGGAGAGTGCTGGTTATAATAATGATGCTTACAATATGGCTTATCAATATGACTCTTCTTGAAAACTCTTCAGTTTGAGATATGATGTTGTACTAGTTGTACAATTATGAATACCTCCCTAGTTAAATGTTACTAGATTCAGTGTTCATAATTGTTGTACTCATTTCAATATGTATCCTATGTAACAAACAAGAAAAGAAGAAAGTAAATTATTATTATTAAAGCATGGGTTTCATGCTCATTATTGATTGTCTTCTAGGTAAAAGCATGTTCTTTGTGCTTTTAGGTTTTGTGAGGTCTTAAGATTTACTGTCATGAGTCAAAGGAGTCAACATCATGTTTATAAGACATTTCTCGGAAATTTGCAATTGTAAAGAGAATTATTTTCGAGTCTAGAAAATCATGGAATCTGCAAGAGTACAATTTGGCCCTGTGATGCTCATGTCCTCCTAAAGGAAGGAATTCAACCCCTTGAGAAGGCTATATAAAGAGAAGTTCGACTTCATTTGAAGACACTCACTCACAAGTTTTATCATTAAGAAAGAGTTTGATCCGTAGTTGGGAAGGAGGGGAAAAGAAGAGCGAAGGTCTAGAAGAAGTTGGGAGGCCAAAATATCTTGTCGTTGGGCTCCATCTCTCTCACGTGCAAAAATCTATGGTTTCTAGGTTGCAAAAACATGTCGAAATTGCAGGTATGAGTTGTAGAAGAATGAAGTGCAGAATATGTCGCTAGAGGAGGGAAAATATTTTTCTAGACCTCGTTGAACTTAAGAGAGTTATCTCACTCTAAGTAGGTATCGAGAGGAGACTGTATTAGGGTTTCCAAGAAGTTGCAAGGATGAAGTTGTTGGGTTGAAGTTGCAATTCGAGTAGCAAAGTTGTAGTTGTAAAGAAGAGAAGTTTAGTGAAAAAAAAGGAAGGACTAGAGGAAGGGTTGACAAGTTGGTACTGGGAGAAGGACTTGGTCTAGGGATTGGGTCTTTGTATCTCATTTGAAGTAGAATATAAGAAGAGAAGAGTTTCCAGGTTTTCCCCTTGGAGGGGTTTTGCCCTGGCCAAGAGCCTATATCTGTTTCCTCTTTTGTTGTTACTATTTCTTGATATGGTTTGATGAAAATATCTAACCGAAGAACGTAAAGAAGATAACTAATATTTACAAGCAAGTATCAAGGTTAAATAAAATATGTACTATACGCTGCCACTTTACATTTTCTAATAAGGCTTTGGTTTTTGTTTTATTGGTTGAATTTGCAGGGTTTCTTCATGGATTCTAGCCTAAGTTTCACCTTGTATCCTTTTATGCTCTTCTTTCTTCTCAACTTCACTTCTTCTTTGCTCCCTTTCTATCCTCATATCTTTCTCTTCTTGTTCAATTTGGTGATATGTTATGATAACTTTCTTTGTTATCTAGGTTGACTCTTGTTCTTGCCTTATCTTATCTTCTCGATCATTTTGATACATTTCCTGCTCGATTGCCTGACCTTGAGCTAAATCTTGCGATTTAATTTTCTCCTCCTCCTCCCTTTTTGCCAATTCGTAAGCTATTATTGAAATAACATCTGCATAATTCCAATATTTCTTTTGTTTTTCCTCTTGTTCCAAGGTATGTGATTGGTATTCACATCTAAATTTGCATGATTTGAAATGATTTCCAACTGTTGGTCGAGAATCATGCTTGTGAAGCATTAAATCCAAAAGAATGGACAATTTTCTTTGTATCTGCCTCCTCTTTGTTCGCCTTGATGTCCATCAATTGATAGTCTCACACATGGAATGACATGTGGCTATGGAAGTTTCCCGACCCTTGACAGAGAACTGTCAACTCCTGTATGAACCTATTATGCTATTTCTAGCAACACCACGTAGTCCGTTACACATTTAGGTAGTAGGTGGGGAGGTTTGTTTGCTCCAAACACTTGGATGAATGGACCATTCTTTTCCGCAAAGCAGTCGCAAGTTGTTGGGATGTCATATCTATTCCTTTTAGAAATGGAAGTGGTAGGTTAATTAAATAGGGCATCATATAAGAGAATCAAGAAGTCCCAAAAAATATGTATGCTTGAATATAGTGGTACTTTCAAAGGATCTTACAATAAATTTTTATAGGTTCATCATGTAAATTCCATTTCCATTTGATGCTTGGGAATGCCATTCTAGCACAACCCACATCTAATAGGTATGAAGTTGTGTTAAATCTGGGTTGTTTTCCTTCTTTTGGATTCTAGGCATTCTGTATGCTTTGTTTCAACTTGCTCTCCAGGATGTCATCCCAATTGAATATTCTACCTTCAATAGCTGTTGTGTAAATAAGGGGAAACCAACAACGATTATGTACATCAGGTGAACCCAACCTTCTAGAAATGTTCCTGTATTTTCTTTGTCGTATGGTGTACAAATCATGGCACAAATTGGTATGGAGTCTTGAGCATGTTGACTAGATACTCTCTGTTGTCCCATGTTCTGAATTTTCCTGTACTAACGCACCATTTCTTTAGTATTTCCTTGAGCAGAACGTTGGAACTTGTTAACTAGTCTTCATCTAGAGATACATATTCGATGGGTAGTATGTAATATAAAACTATATTGGAGGCATTGAATGAGGCTTAGTAAGCATTTTCCACGACTTTCTCTAATCATAGCCTCTTTTGGATCTGAGTATAGCAAAAACCACTCTTTACCTTAGTGCATGGAAAGCTGGGTGGGTGAGCTGCTACCTTTGGTGACCAAGACATTTTCACTACCCTGTAAACTTCAATGTCTAGGCCAATTGCATGAATTTTATCTTTATGGAACTTTTGGCATACTTCTAGCTAGTTGTAGGTAATGATTTTGTCTATGAAACATGGGGTATCCTAGAATTTTGAGAAATTAGGGGTTTTCAGCTCTTTATCCTGTAGGATTTTAGTTGTTGATGCCTTTCCATCCTTTCTCCTAGGTGTGGACATGGATCCCCTACAAGACACTAACAAGCAACAAATGCCATTATAGAATTATCCCTCAAACATGAAATGCAAAGGAATCGGGCTTCTAGTATTTTAGGGTCAATTGTGTTTTAGCAAAATTTGCTTTGAAGGGACAATGAAAGACTATAATATTCACTATCCCCACCATGGTGGTTGAAGGTTCCTTTTTAGCTAAGGTATTTAATATACAATACAGGTAGCTAGGCTTTATGTTTCATAAAATCTTGGGTTGACAAGGGGAGAAAAGTCTCAGAAATAACAAGTTTGGAGATGTACTAGCCCAACAACCTCGTTTACACCAATTTTCTGGCTAAGGAAGGTTATTTTCTGCCATTTGGAATACAATCATGCACAACTAGGAAGAGAAAAACACAAAAAAATCCCCGTGCTCACACAATACCATTAAAATCATGAGATTCCTTGCTTACTTGATAGTGACTACCTATAAGACAAATTCCTTTGGTAATTTTTTTTCATTGTGTAAAAACCATGGTGGGTAAATCTAAGCAATTAAATCCACATGCAATAGTATGAAAAATTACCTTAGGCATGGATTGTCAAGAAGATAAGAAATCAAGATGAAAGATTTCTCCTTTCCAATTGGTTTAGTGTGTTGGGGGGCGACGTGGATTGATCTATTGCCCAAATAGTGGGGTCAAGTAGCTTGAGGTGCACTACATGTGCTCTTCAAACTGAAACCAAGCTAAGACATGGATTTTTGCTTCTTTCATATGGTTACCTTTTCCCTTTGCAAATATTTCGCTGACTTGTTAAATGGATAACTGAGTCTCTCATATGATATGAATTTAAATGATTTAGCTTAGTATCTCATGCTTGGACTAGCTAAAGTTTAAATCTTGAGTTATAACCTGCGACCCAAAGTATGTATCGAGGGCTTGGCTAGTCTAGGCATGAGAGACTATGCTAAATCATTTAAATAATTTAGATCATATGAGAGACTTAGTTATCCATTTCAAAAGGAAATGAAATATTGATAAAGGGAAACGGTAACCATATGAAAGAAAAATAAATCCATGCCTTAGCTTGGTTTCAGTGTTAAGAGCACGTGTTAGGCTAATAGCCTAGCCATAATCTGTATCTTGTAACATAACTATGTTGATTGAACTTTGAGTTTAAACCTTGGAATCACAAGACTTAACCTCGTTACCAAATGACATGGCACAAGCTTGGATATTATCTAAGTGTCATAGCACTAGGATAATAGCCTATCTCGTGGGCTATATCTTGTGGTGAAATTCATATCTCGATGCACTTTAAATTAAGTTATAACACTATGATATGTTGCGTTGATAGGTTGATAGCTAGATAAGTGCTGTATTGGCTACCAATCCAAAGATACATGTTAGGGTGAGCATAAAGTTATACAAACACATACACATATACATAAGCACTGTAACACTGACTTGGCTACCAAGCAAGCAATTTATGATATGTACATAGGCCATATTACACATTAAAACTTGCGTTTAGGTTTCACACTGGAGCTACCTACACATTGGGTTGTTCACTAACTTGATGGGTAGCCAAGTGCTGTGGTGCTACCTTGGCCACCAAGTAAGCGATTCATGATATAAAGTGTGGGACCTTCACATGCTTAAAACATTAATCATGAGCTTGCAACTTGCGTCATAACACTACCTTAGTGGCTAGCCTGGCACTGTAGCGCTAGCTTAGCCATTAAGCCAACAACATACATTGGAAATGGTTGAATTTATTGCAAAGGATTTCTTTTAAACTTTAAGCTTAGACTTGCATATGCCATAATGCTACCTTGAGGGTATCCTGGAGTTAGATTTGCAAAAAGGCTTTCATAAAGACAAGTTTCTTATTGCAAATGCTTGAATACGTGGAAATGGAAAAGGAGATGATTTAAAGGATATCCCAATGATATTTATTAGTTAAAATTTGCAAATGCAATCAAGAAGAAAATTGGTCACTTTGAGTTACCTTCAGAGGTGAAGCTAATAAGAAAAAGAGAACTCCACTGAGGACACAACAAGAGTGTGCAAAATCCAATTTGGTGTTTGGATTTTAAAATTGTGGGCACCTCAATTCCTTCTAACCAAGGGTAACTAAGAAGAAATTGAGGAGGTTGGTAAAACATCTACAAGAAAAGTGGTCCGGACTAGTTAACTCGTGAGCCACTTTTGGTATTATAGATTTGTTTTTTATCTTGGACTTTGGCCATGCCCCTTATCAGCCCTCGCTTAATCTAGTTTTTGGCCACACATTTTTTGCTATAATTTCTTTGATCTAAGACTTTGACCACAACCACCTTTGGCCATTTAAAACACATAATTTCTACTAAAAACAAATCTCTTCATTGCCAATTTAAAAAATAAACTCCCATTTAAGAAAGATTCATTCTACTATAAATAATATATATAAATAATATATGTAGGAAGAATTTAGCCAAATTAGAGGTTGTTGTGTTTGTGGGTGAGCAAGAAAATCAAGGGAAGAATCCCTTCTTCTATCACAACCATATGCGACTCTACTATACAAGTAATAGATACCACATTTGCTACAAAAGGGGAACTAATAGTAGAAGTCACATATTTATAGGAGATTGATAATTTTGTTTAATTTGGTGAGAAGGGACATTGTGATAATGCCTCTGTAAATCATGACGTGCATCTCCTCAACTATCTTTAACAGTTTTAGAAAAGAGGTTTCTAATTGTAAAAAACGGACACACAATGCTTAACATGGATTCTCACACACATCAAAGTCCATTTTCCTACCTAGCATCACGACACATAATTCATTGTCGTGCCATTGTTGTTGCATCTTTTTATTCTGCCGTGATATTAATAGAACATAACATCTGTATAGTCGTACCACCTTATGGTTTTTCAGTTTTGACTGTTTGTATTGTTAGGAGAAAATTTCCATCTGCTTACCTATTTCCACAACACACCAACCATTCGTTATCGTGCATTTTTCTACTGCCGCAAAATTAAATTTAAAACACAATATTTGTACAACCATACCACCTTACTGTCTATCAGCCGTGATTGTCCGTACAATCATGTATATTCCCCTCACAGTTTTAAAATTTTGAAGAAACTAAAGTTAAGGATATGAAGATTGTGAAAAAAAAGAAGAGAGTGAATCACCTTCTAGAGTTTACCAATTAATTTATCAAACATATATGTGAAAGGTTTACTTTAATAAATATATAAAGTGACTATTGAAATATAAGGAAAAAAAATATTAATAAAAAGTTATGAAGAATTAGTGAAACAAATTAAAAGTGGAAAAAAGAAGATGAAAAAGAATAGAAATCACTATTAAAAAGTGTGTGTGAAATTGTATTCTTATAGAAAGGAAAAACACCATAATTTAAGTTTTTATAATTAGGGGAAACATATTTAAAAAAGAAAAATGAAAAATAAAATAAAATTTGAAAATGAAAGAAGGGTAATTTTCTCATAAAGATTGTTCAATTTCATCATGTTGCTGATTATTTGCTCTAAAAGGGAGTATTTAAGGAAAACAATTTATATCGTTATCAACATTAAGAATATAGAAAATTTCATTAATATTAATTCTACAAATCAATTATCAATTCCATAATAAAATATAAGTGAATGTGAAGATATT
Organism: Pinus albicaulis; assembly: GCA_034641835.2. NCBI lineage: Eukaryota > Viridiplantae > Streptophyta > Pinopsida > Pinales > Pinaceae > Pinus > Pinus albicaulis. The sequence continues at coordinate 1,609,101,255 of CM076584.1, read as the reverse complement.
TTTCGCAAGAAACATTGTCAAATGAAAGACTTACAAGTAATAATTGACGATTATGAAGGTGTTTCTCAATTCAATCTTGTAACTATGTTTAATGAAGAGATCGACATAATTCTTAGTTTGCCATCATTTGGAGCATTGGGTACCTTCATGTTATATATATATGTTTCCCTACAAGAAGAAGTTGATGCCATTATATGATATCACAGTGAAGTCAAAATTGAAAATACAATCATCAAAAGACCTTAAAGAGGCAATGAAGGTGATCATGCATCAGGAAATTAAGAATTTAATATTAAAGATGTAGAAAGAATTTGGCGAAATGATCTCAAATAAAACAAATAATTTTCTCACTTAAAAGATCATGGTCATAAATTACTTGAACAAGTCAACAAATGCAAGGCTATGAAGTGGTCATTAGAAAAAAAAATAGAACAATTTATCCAAAAAGAAGCATCAAAGTCTTTAGGTAAAAAGGTCCAAGTTAACGAGAAGGGAACAAATACAAATCCCATTAATATTAGGACTTAAAATTATGCCAATTTAATTGAAGTAAAACATACTTAGATGTTGTAATACAAATGATGAAAACTCCTAATGAAGATTCCATATTCAACTCAACAACATAAACACTTAAAGTTAATCAAGAGACTGCCACAAGTATGATAAGGGAAAATAGATCTCTTTATCGACATCCTAATCACAGGAATAGGCACATTAGCTAGTTAGGGTATCAACATTAGTAAGAAGGAGAGAATTAGCACATATTATGAAAAATAATAGTATTATTAAGTCTTATGATAAAAATTCATCTTGGATATTAAGTGCACACAAAGTTTCATAGAATATTGAATTAGGATGACTAGATCAAATTTCAATTTCACATTTTTTCTCAGTAGTAAACAATTCATATCACCTTGTATCATTGAAAATGACTATTATGAAACCAGCTCCAAAAATAGAAGAAAAGAGAGATCAATGCCTTAGAAATAAGCCACTTCGAGGGGGAAACCTCCTTTACATTACATAAATGAACAATTCTTGGATGATACAAATGACAAAACCTCTTTCTATATATAGGAGTCCATGGGGTCACAATATAATCCTAGCCGACCTAACAATAATAATGTAAGGGCACAATAATAACAATATTGGGGTTATTGGGTACAACAATAACAATAAGGGGGTTACACTAACACAAATAAGGGACTATAGTAGTAATATAGGGACCTAACATGCCCCTCTCCTTCAAAAAAGTGTTGTCCTCAACGCTTGAGTAGCTCCGTATGCTTCTGTATAAAATTTTGATCCTTCCATGTAGAATCTTCAGAGGGTAAGTTCTTCCACGTGATGAGATACTATGAAATTGATCGATTTCGTAGCTGTCAAGTTCTTGTTCCCGTGACTGCTTCAGGTTCTAATATGATTTTTCTTTTGTCATCAAGCTCTGGCAATATTGCTTGAACTGGAAGTTTTTCACCTATAACCTTCTTTAAGCATGAAACATGGAAAACTAGATGTACTCACGAAGAAGCAGGAAGCTCCAATTTGTATGTCATAGTACCAATATTTTGCAACACCTTGTAAGGACCATAGTACTTTGGCAATAATTTATTATCCTTCTTAGCTTGCTTGAGGAACATTTGTTTGTATGGTTGTAGCCGTAAAAATACCCAGTCTCCTACATCAAAACTTCTCTTGCTGCGATGTTGATCTTCCTGTTGTTTCATTCGATTTTGTGTCAAGTTTAGGTTACCCTTTAAGATTTGGAGAAATTCTTGTTGGTGCTCGATGTGATCGTCCACTGCTTGAACCTTAGAATTTTCTCTTAAAGATGATGTGATGGACAATGGATGATATCTAGTAAAGTGCCATAAATGGGGTCATTTTTGCTATTGTATGGAAGTGTTATACCACCATTCAGCGAGAGGTAACCACTTGAACCATTGTGTTTGCTTATCAGATACAAAACAACGAAGATATCCTTCCAAACATTTATTCACTATCTCAGTTTGACCATCGGATTGAGGATGATAAGATGAGCTATGAGCTAGTTGAGTACCCAAACAAGAAAATAATTCCGTCCAAAAATTCCCAGTAAAAATGGGATCTCTGTCACTTACAATAATCTTTGGGTTTCCATGTAGCTTTTGAATTGTTTCCATAAATGAAGTAGCAACTGTACTTCCTTTAAATGGATGAGATAATGCACAAAAGTGTGCATACTTAGTAAGTCTATCAACTACCACCATGATGACACTCTTTCCTTCGGACTTAGGTAAACCTGTGATAAAATCCATTGAAATCTCCTCCCAATGTTGACTTGGAATTGATAAAGGTTGTAGAAGATCTAAGGTCTTAATTGTCTCAACTTTATTTTGCTGGAAAACCAAACCACAAACTTTTGAATATCAGATTTAAGGCCATCCCAAAAAATTATTTCTTCACCCTGTGGTAAGTTTTTTAAAATCCCGAGTGTCCTCCTAAAGGAGAAGTGTGCAATTCCAAAAGAATCTTTTGTTTTTATTTGGGAATTCTTACAAATATATAAGCGATCTTTGTACAATAAGGAATCATTTTTCCAACTAAATGTATCATATGTACTAGGATCTTGCTGCAACTTTTGAATGAGTGTCCACACTTCTTTGTGCTTCTTCCATTCATCCCTTGCTTCGGTTATCCAATCTGGTTGGATAATAGAAATGACACAAAGCAATGCTTCCACCTCTTCATCCTTTCTTGAGAGTGCATTTGCAACAACATTTCTCTTCCCTTTTTTGTAGATGATTTCAATGTCATAACCCAACATCTTTGCAACCCATTTTTTCTTCTATTCTAAAGATAGTCTTGTTCCAAAAAGTGTTTAAGACTATCATGATCATTTTTTACCTTGAAGTGTCTTCCCATTAGGTAAGATTGCCATTTCTTTAACGCATGTTGTATTGCCAACATTTCCTTCTCATAAATAGCTTTATGTAAATACTTTCCTTTGATTGGAAGACTTTCAAAAGCAATGAGTCCTCCTTCTTGCATTAAAGCAACACCAATTCCATTTCATGAGGCATCACTTTCCACAATAAATGTTTTTGTAAAGTCTGACGTAGGTAAGACGGGTGCTAGGCACATTGCCCCTTTAAGATGTTCAAAGGACTTAGTTGCTTCAAGAGTCCATGAAAATGCATCTTTCTTCAATAATGTTGTTAGAGGTGCTGCTATTCTACCATAATTCTTAACAAACTTGCGATAATATCCTGTTAACCCGAGAAATCTTCGCAATTTCTTTATGGTTGTGGGAAATTTCCATTCCTTAATGGCTTTCATTTTGTTAGGGTCTACCTTAACACCCTCGTGAGATACAATATGACCCAGATAGTCCACCTCTTGTACTCCAAAGAAACATTTGGATGTTTTTTCATATTATTGCTTCTCCTCCAATAGTTTGAGCACCCTGTCAACATGTTGAACATGATCCTTCCAAGATTTGCTATAGATTAGTATATCATCAAAAAATACTAGCACAAATTTTCTAAGGAAGGGTTTGAAAATGGAATTCATCAACCCTTGAAATGTAGAAGGTGCATTGGTAAGGCCAAAAGGCATGACCAAAAATTCATAATGACCCTCATGAGTTCGAAATTTGTTTTCGAAATATCTTCAGTCTTCATTCTAATTTTATGATATCGTGAACCGATATCCAACTTGGTAAAATAAATTGCTCCATGTAATTCATCCAATAATTCATCAATCACAGGAATGGGAAATTTATCTTTAATAGTGAAATTATTAAGCTCCCTATAATCCGGACACATGCGTCATGATCCATCCTTCTTGTGCACCAATACTACTGGAGCAGAGAAATAACTTTGACTAGGTTGAATTATACCGGCCTCTAACATTTTTGCAATCATACATTCAATTTCACTCTTTTGGACATAAGGATATATGTAAGGCTTGATGTTTGGAGGAACACTTCCTGGAATCAAATGAATAGCATGATCATGATCACGAATAGGTGGGAGTCCTTTGGGAATTTCAAACACCTTGGAATGATTGTCCAATACTTTTTGGACATTTGGAGAAATACATGATTTTGATGTTGGAACTTCTAGTGAGCATAATTGTGCAATTATGCCTCGTTATTCTTTCTTCATAAGCTTTTTCATGACATTAGAGCTTATTATCTTTCTCGGCTTCCTTGAGATACCCCATAATTCGATTCCTTTCCTTCTGATTTTTTTTTTTCAAGAAAATTTCTTGAAAATTAAAAGCTATCGTCCCCAAAGATTGTAACCATTGTACTCCTAGTACAACATCAACACCTCCCATTGGAATGGAAAGCATTGGACTATTCAATACATATTACCCCATGGTTAGATTAATATTATGACATTTTCTAGAGAAATTTATAGTTCCTCCATTTGCAACCATCACTTGATATTTTGGTGTTGGGTATAGGAAGAAATTCAATTCCTTGACTACCTTACAATGAATAAAATTATGGGTGCTACCTAAATCAATCAAAACTGTTACCTTTTTCTTCTTGATATCTGTTTCACCCCCTTCTCAGTATTTCCAACAATTGGTTTCAGAGCCAGTACCTTCACTCAAAGCCTAATAGCTTGGAGGTGATCATTAGAACACAAATGGAAAAGCCAAGGAAGAAAGTCTCCAATCCTCATAAAGATGTGTCTTCCTCAACCATCGAAATTGAAGTCAATCAATTTGCAAAGACTCCATTGATCAATGGAAATTTTGATATATGGGAGGCAAGAATGAGGAATTTCTTGAAGACTCAAGGAATTGAAGTTTGGAAATCAGTGATTACTAATGACACGATGGACGAAGAATCCAAGGAGTAAAATACAAAAGCAATGAAGACAATTTTGAATGGGTTACCAAATTCTATGAAGGCCAATTTTGAAAAATGTTCGTCAGCAAAAGTCATATGGGACAAACTTCATGATCTTCACTCAAAAGGAGTGTTGACAATGATCTCTAGTCAAGAAGATGATGGAAAACAAGAAAGAAGTCCAGAATCCATCAAGGAAGGTGAAGATAAGAGAGATGACAACAAGGCTAAAGAAGACCTAGAAGATGAAGAGAAAAAAGAAGACTTTGAAGAAGATCTCCTGAATAAACTTATGGCTTCCAAGGAAGAGATTAACTGTTTGAAAAAGGAAAATGAGGAACTTAAGAAGAAGCGCAAGATGGTAACCAAGACAAGACAAGGAAGGAAGTTGACTTTGTCAAGCTTCAAGTACAAGAAAGAGATGGGGAGCTCACCAAACTTAAAGAGGAATTTCATCAAAAAAAATAAAGCATCATGAAGAATTCATGTCTATGACAAATCAATTGGATAAGGCAAATAAAGGGGAAGAAACTATGTCAAGCCACCTTGAACAAAGACTTAAGAGCTTGAACAATCTGGAAGTAGAGATTGGTCAATACAAGGAAGAGGTCTCCTCTCTTAGATCTCAACTAGAAGAAGCAAGGAAACAAGTGCAAGGAGCTAAGAAGGTTATGGAAACTTTGGCATTCATAGAAGGATAAGTTAATGAAGCAGAAAAGGAGAGAAACACCATGATATGCCAACTAGAAGAAAAGGATGAAGAAATCTTGAAACTAAAATCAGACATCAATCTTCTCAAGGCCGAAACATGTGAAGCTACAAAAATAAAAGAAGAAATGGAGAGCAGTCTAGCAAAGGAGAATGAAGAAGTCTTCATAGTGAAATCAAATATCATCTCCCTTAAAATCGAAGCACATGAAGCAACAAGGATGATGGAAGAAATGAAGAAACAACTAGTTATGAAAGATGAAGATTGTGAAAAGTTGAAAGGAGAAATTGACTTTCTTAAAAAGGAAGTTGACTTGCTGAATATGAACTTAAAAAGCTCTCAAACCCTAGATGACATCCGAAGTCATCAAAGGTCTCCCCTTGATAAATTAGGTCTTGGCTATGCAGGTGAATCCTCAAGCAAGAATGATAATGCTTCAAATAACAAAGATGTGAGGAACCTAGAAAGAAATGTTGATGCTCCCAGTTCCATCAAAGGCAAGGAGAAGAATCAAGACAACAATAGAAGAAATTCTACTCCAAGGAGACTTGCAGATGGTGTCAAGAATACAAAAGGCAATGAATACCATCAAAGAATACCAAGGCAAAAAGACTTCAGAAGTACATCAAGGAAAACTCGATCTTCGAGGTACCAAAGTATATTTCTTGGTTATTGCTATTCTTGTACAAACTTTGGGCACATGGAAAAAGGCTGTAGGGCATATCACAAAGACAAATATAATGGTACCCTTAAATCTCCTAGAAGCAATTTTGCAAGAAGAATTCATGATTTCTTATTCAAGAACAAGATAGAGTGTTTCAATTGCCATAATATTGGACATATGGCACGTGATTGTAACTTGACTTGGGTCCCTACACAAGCTAGAACCATGACAACCAAGCCAGAAAAGAAAGTTACACAAGTATGGAGAAGGAAGCAAACTGGAAGTTTCTTGAAAACTCCAGCCAAAAACATATGTTGTTGATTTGATTACATTCTTGGCAGATGTGATATTCCAAGTGTTTGAAGATGAGACTCTGCCGGAAAGGAGACCGTGCATACTGTTAGGAGGAGCTTATGATTCTTAATCATTCTTGCAGAAGATATCTGTGAAAGGGCCCTATAAAATCCTTGATGAGTCACACATTTACAATCATCCTTTGATAAATCATCTCTCGAGAGCAACTCATCCAGTGGACTATTGTTGAGGATCTCTTCAATTTGATCACTAAGCAAGTAACCTTTCTTGAGGTAGAGGAATTTATGCAGACAGGGGGGGTTGGTTCATCACATGAAGAAATGTAGACACATTTATCATTGAGCACATTTCCAGAAAGAAGAGCACCATGACAGGGGGAGTAACTTACCTATGAAGATATACTATTGATGAAGAAAAGAAGCAGCTTGAAAAGGGGAGTACTTGGGCATCCCATTTTCCATTTATGTCAAAGGGGGAGAGAATCTTGGAAGGGAAAGAATATTGCCATCAATGAAAAAGGGGGAGATTGTTAATCAAGGTTGTCATTGATGTCAATATGGCATTAGCTGAGATGGAAAATATTCTTGTGATTTCAATGAACCTCATGCAATCCATAGGTGCTAAGGATGCCATTAATGAAGATGCTAGGGTTGCTCTAACCTTATGAAGATGTCAAGCTATTAAGGATGCCATTATGAAGATTTCAAGCCACAAATAAAGAAGTCCTAAATATACATTGACCACAATTCCCTAGTAATGAAAGAACTAACCATTAAGATGTCAATTTCCAATTATGTGCCTAATATACAAGCCCTCATGTGAAGACACCCTAAACTGTCCTATACACTTAACTTGATGATGACATGAATGATGGTACACTTCATGATGACTTGAATTAATGAATGCTGCATATACATGATAGACTTGATGACATATGAGGACATAGCAAAAGACATGGCAATTAGACACCTCCCTTAAAGCCCATTCTCTCCCAAACACCTTATATATGAAAATTCAAGAATAGTCATAAAGAAAAATATTTTTTGACACCTTGGAAGCATCTTTCTACAATGAGACCTATACCACCTTAAAGAGGATTTTTCCCTCTTTCTAACAAGCCCTCACTTGCCCTCAACTCCCAGTACTTGAAGAGAAAATGAATTTTGAAGATTGAGAAATAAATTTTTTATTATAAGCCAACCTACACTCATAGTTTAATGTCGGCCTCCCTCCATGAGACGTGACTGTTCAAAGCCTCCAACGATTATAAATATAAAACTGAACTCTTAATTTTTATTACCACAGTTCGGTTTCTCTGAGATTTTCAATAAGTAAACATAGATCTAAGCTCGGATTGAAGGCTCAATCATCTCAGTGAGGAACATAAGAGAAAAACACAAAAAACAGGTGAAGTTCACATCTCAGGAGGCCGAAAGACAGTTTGGGTTAAATCTGTGACTAAGGCAGACTTCATATCTTAGACCTGTAGCTCAGAATTGCAGTCCAAATCAAAGTCTTCAAATTAGTTCAAACCTGTGTTGTGATAGATAACTCGGATCTGGGGCAATGGATAGAAAACTTAGTTTAAAGAACTGAGATCCCTCACTAGAGCTTGAATATTGTAGCAACATTAAATTGCAAGCACAGACAAGTGTAAGTACATTCATTAACAATCAAACTGAAGAACCCTCAGACTGTGGAACAATGATCATTTTCTATGGACAACAGTTTAAGCTTGAAGCCACAGACTATCCTCACAAACTGAAATTCGGACTTGTGTTAAAGGTCGGAACTGTGACCTGTCATCTCTGTTCTAGTGACCTTTGATAAGGATAAGGAATGCAGTGATAAAATCTCGGACCAGTGACCCTGTTTCAGATTGCAGTCTAGCCTTTAAATCTCGGTCATGTGGAATTTAGCCTATAAACAGCTAGGACTTACCTTTGTGGCAATATCATTGTGATAACACATTTATGGAGGACTGGAAACACAACTGAGGAAATATTGTGGTGACACAGCTATGGAGTGATCACTTAACTGAGGAATATCATCATTCCAGTGATTAGTGTTCTTTGTGGATAGCTAGTGGAGGGTTGTACAAGTTAAGAATGTGAAAAGTCTTGAACAGTGATTCTTGGAGCATATTTGGGCAGTGAAGGCATTGGCAGTTATTTGAAGACAGTCCTAGAGGCTGGTGTAGACATTCCCGAAGTAGAGCACTTGAAGGTTCTACTAAAGTATACATCATTTAAGATACTCGTGGAAGCATCTCGGTCAGTTATCCTGTGAAGAAAATCTATTGACACCTCCAAGCAAGCATCCTTGAAGAGAATATTTGGAGCCCTGCTTGCGTATTTTGAGTCAAACCTTGAAGTTATTATTGAAGAATAAGTGCAGAACTTGGACAACTTATTGAAGGGCTTGGAGTTGTTTGGGAGACTATGATGCATTGCTGATGCCATCATAAGGTGACCTTGGAGAAATAGTTTGGGTGCAATGAAGAGTAGTGGTGACACCTTCATGTGAAGAACAAGGTTGTCATTGATAAAGTGACGTGGAGACTAAGTGAAGGCATTGCTGAAGATTGTCAGGGCTCGTTGAAGAAGACATTGGGAGCCGTGAAGAATAACCAAACATATTTTGAGGAAGAAGATTGTCAGCGCTCGTTAGTCAAGGTTGTCATTGATGTCAATATGGCATTGTTCGTGATGGAAAATTCTTGTGAGCTGTGATGTTTCCCTAGATGCCCTTTGATCATAGTGCCCTAGATGTCCTTGAACTAAAATCATGATGATATCCTTAACCTCATGCATATTATGCTCCTGATGATACATGTCCTAACCTTTGAGACATTTTCCTCTCCTTATACAGACGCTAAGCTAGAATAAACCTTGTTGTGTTGATAAAACCTTAACCCTAATATGAAATTCGAGAGATAACCAAAATGAAAGAATTTACCAAAGAAAAAAAGAGGACTGAAATCACTAGACATACATACATACATATATATATGATATAAAACATTAACATATTTCGAACATATACATCTTACGCAATGGTGAGCATACCACGTCAAACTCATAATCCATTCAGATTGCATACGCTCCATATTACATCGGCTCTCCATATTAATAATTCACTGAATTGAATTAAGTTGGACGGAGCACGCTGGACGTATCCACGTTGGCAAACTGCGTTGAATTAATTCTTTGCTGGACGTATTACACTCATAAGTCGGCCCCACCAGAAATGTCGGCTCATGATGATAAGCAATCACAGTATATATCCACGCTACGATTTTTTCGAACTTGATGAGGACAGAAAAAGAAATACATATATATCGAGAAGCACAGTTCACATCTCGTGAACTCTAGAAGCGTTCTGGGTGTAGAAATTATAAAGTCAAGGATGTGTGAAGAATTCTTTGCTGCGGATCTGTAAGAAAATATTATTTGCGATCTGCTGTAAAAACTGAGTTTCAGTCACCGAATCAGGTCTGTACCTGAGGTTGGACAGTACCTGTTGGAGCTTGGTTTATCGACCAGAAAATAGGGACGAATATGCTCGGAATTGTGTCAGGTCTGATAGTGAAGCTCATATTGCAGAAGAACAATCATGAATACCGTGATTTATTTTTATTTTTAAAGGTGTGATCTCTGAGCATCTTGAAGCACGATTTATCAAGAGATCTGTGATACACCCAGAACTGTGCGGATCTATTGCATATGTATTAAACCTGTGATTCTCGAATGTGTGAAAACATCCTCGGATTGATGGCTAGTATCTAAATAATATACGTAAGACACTGAGCTCAGATTTGACAGTGTGAAAATATTTCTAGCTCAGTATTACAAATCGAAACTTGACATCAACCCTGTGGAATTGCAGTGACTTGAGGAGCTTGAATATGCACCTTCATGTAGCTTAAATTTGTGGTTGCATTCTTGAACTTAACCACAGACTTGTGGATAATATCTAGGGCTCGAAGATATCCTTGAAGAACAATCCTCACCTCAGATGTGTGACAGGGTGTGGGTAATTTTCCTGTTGGAAGCTCATTTCAGAGGCTCGAGCCACCTGTAGCTTACCATTGCGTTGTAGACAGTTTCACCTCAGGCTTGAAAAACTATTTACGGAAGATAGTCTAGCCCAGGAATTTGGTCTTCTTGAGTTATCATTAGATCATCTATCACTGTCATAGACATCATCACTTGGAGCAGGTCCTATTGACTTTGAAAGCTAGTTTAAAGAATTGTTTTGAGGAAATATTTGAAGTTATCTTTTGAAAAGGCATCAGTGTAGAAATTTTTGTGAGCATCTTGAAGCAGTACATGAGTCATAGTTTGGAGAAGTCCTTTAGGACGATTTGGGATGTGATTGATGCATATTGAAGAGAAGACTTGTTGTATACCTTTGAAGCATTCCTTGACTGGTTGAAGAAATAATTTGGAAAACCTTGTTGAGGAACTGTAGTGGAGCAGACCTTGGGTTTGAACTAGTTTGAAGTACTCTTGAAGGAGGGTTGATTTGTAGATATTTATGGAGCAGACTTAGAGCAGCCTTTGAGGACGGGCAAGATAATTAGAGCATTAGAGAACTTTGTGAAGCAACATATTGAGGATTTGTGAAGAATATTGGAGACATGATGCGGTGTTGAAGTCATCATGAGGTGAATTTTGGAGATCTTTGTTTGGGTAATATGAAGAGTAGTGGTGACACCTTCTAAGAGGACAAGGTTGTCATTGATGAAGTGACGTGGAGGCTAAGTGTGACAAGGCTTGTTGAAGAAGACTTTGGGAGCTGTGAAGAATAATAAAAAACATATTTTGACGAAGTGAAGTTGAGGGTTGGAGCCTCATAGAGACAAGGTCGGTGCCTTGGAAGATAGGGTTGGAGCCCTAGAGGATAGGAGTCCTCAAGAGACTAGGTTGGAGCCTGTACCAGATATAGGGTTGGAGCCCTTGAGGTTGGTGCCTCAGAATTGACAAGGTTGGAGCCTTGGAAGTCCCAGTCAGTGCTTGGAAAATATAGGTTGGAGCCTGGGAGATTGAAGATTGGTGTCTTCATCTAGGGTTGGAGCCCTACATATATTGTACTTGATTTATTGTAAAGAAGAAATTAATAAAAGCATTTATTCTTACTATTCATTTTGTGTTCTAAATATAAGTGATCTAACTGGTAAAAATAACAATTGAAAAGAAATACTGATTCACCCCCCTCTCAGTATTTCCAACAATTGGTATCAGAGCCAGTACCTTCAATCAAAGCCTAACAGCTTGAAGGTTGATCATTAGAACAAAAATGGCAAAGCCAAGAAAGAAAGTCTCCAATTCTCCTAAAGACATGTCTTCCTCAACCATTGAAATTGAAGTAAATCAATTTGCGAAGGCTCCATTGTTCAATGGAAACTTTGATATATGGGTGGCAAGAATGAGGAATTTATTGAAGACTTAAGGAATTGAAGTTTGGAAATCAATGATTACTAATGACACGATGGACGAAGAATCCAAGGAGTACAATAAAAGATCAACAGAGGCAGTTTTGAATGGGTTACCAAATTCTGTGAAGGCCAATTTTGAAAAATGTTCATTAGCAAAAGTCATATGGGACAAACTTCATGATCTTCACTCAAAAGGAGTATTGACAATTATCTCTAGTAAAGAAGATGATGGAAAACAAGAAAGAAGTCCATAATTTGTCAAGGAAGCTAAAGATAAAAGAGATAACAACAAGGCTAAAGAAGACCTAGAAGATGAAGAGAACAAAGAAGACTTTGAAGAATATCTCCTGAATAAAATTATGGCTTCCATGGAAGAGATTAATAGTTTGAAAAAGGAAAACGAGGAACTTAAGAAGAAAGCACAAGATGGTAACCAAGACAAGACAAGGAAGGAAGTTGAATTTGTCAAGTTTCAAGTACAAGAAAGAGATGAGGAGTTCTCCAAAATTAAAGAGGAATTTCATCAAAATAAAAGAAAGCATCATGAAGAAATCATATCTATGACAAATCAATTGGATAAGGCAAAGAAAAGGGAAGAAACTTTGTCAAGCCACCTTGAACAAAGACTTAAGGGCTTGAACAATCTTGAAGCAGAGATTGGTCAATACAAGGAAGAGGTATCCTCTCTTAGATCTCAACTAGAAGAAGCAAGGAAATAAGTGCAAGGAGATGAGAAGGTGATGGAAACTTTGGCATTCATAGAAGGATAAGTTAATGAAGCAGAAAATGAGAGAAAGACCATGATATGCCAACTAGACGAAAAGGATGAAGAAATATTGAAACTAAAATCAGACATCAATCTTCTCAAGGCCGAAACATGTGAAGCTACAAGAATAAAAGAAGAAATGTAGAGAATTCTAGCAAAGGAGAATGAAGAAGTCTTCATAATGAAATCAAATATCATCTCCCTTAAAATTGAAGCACATGAAGCAACAAGGATTATGGAAGAAATGAAGAAACAACCACTTATGAAAGATGAAGATTGTGAAAAGTTGAAAGGAGAAATTGTTTTTCTGGAAAAGGAAGTTTAATTGCTGAATAAAAACTTGAAAAGCTCTCAAACCCTAGAAGACATCCTAAGTCAGCAAAGGTCTCCCCTTGGTAAATCATGTCTTGGCTATGTAGGTGAATCCTAAAGCAAGAATGATAATGCTTCAAACAACAAAGATGTGAGGAACCTAGAAAGAAATGTTGATGCTCCCAGTTCCAACAAAGGCAAGGAGAAGAATCAAGACAACAACGGAAGAAATTCTACTCTAAGGAGATTTACAGATGATGTCAAGAATACAAAAGGCAATGAATATCATCAGAGAATTCCAAGGAAAAAAGACTTTAGAAGTACTTCAAGGAACTCTTCATCTCCCAGGTACCAAAGTATATTTCTTGGTTATTGCTATTTTTGTACAAATTTTGGGCACATGGCAAAGGATTGGAGGGAATACCACAAGGGAAAATTTAATGATCCCTGTCAATCTCGTAGAAGTAGCATTGCAAGAAGAAATCATGCATCCTCATTTATGAGCAGAATGGAATGTTTCAATTGCCATAAAGTTGGACATATGGCTCATGATTGTAACTTGACTTGGGTCCCTAAACAAGCTAAAACTATGACAACCAAGCTAGAGAAGAAACTTACACAAGTTTGGAAAAGGAAGAAAATTGGATCTGAAAGTCTCTTGAACACTCCAACCAACAACACTTGTTGGTTTGATGAAGACATCATTGGTAGATATGATATTACAAGGTTTAATAATGAATTTCTGCCAAGAACAAGACTATGCATATTGTCAGGGGGAGCTTGTGATTCTTGACCATTCTTGCAAAGGCTATCTGTGAATGGGCCCTATGAAAACCTTGATGAGTCACACTTGAATGGTCATCCTTTGATAGATCATCTCTTGGGAATAAATTCATTGAAGAAAATGATCCCTTATTCATCCAATGAACTGTTTTTTTTTTCTTCCACATGTTCACAAGGTAGCAATTTTTTCGTGAGCTAGAAGAGTTTATGCAGGAAGGAGAAGTTGGTTCACCACATGAAGAAATGTAAACACATCTATCATTAACCGCATTGCCAAAAGCAAGAGCACCATAACAGGGGGAGCAACATATCTTTGCAGAACTACTATTGATGAAGAAATATGATGAAACGAAGCAACTTGATAGGGGGAGTAGTTGGGTATCCTGTTTTCCATTGATGTCAAAGGGGGAGAGAATGTTGAAAGGGCAAGAATATTGCCATCAATGACAAAGTGGGAGATTGTTAGTCAAGGTTTTCATTGATGTCAATATGGCATTGTTCGTGATGGAAAATTCTTGTGAGTTGTGATGCTGCCCTAGATGCCCTTTGATCATAGTGCCCTAGATGTCCTTGAACTAAAATCGTGATGATATCCTTAACCTCATGCATATTATGCTCCTGATGATACATGCCCTAACCTTTGAGACATTTGCCTCTCTTTATACAGACGCTAAGCTAGAATAAACCTTGTTATGTTGATCAAACCCTAGACTACATGAAACCCTAGCTAAAACCCCAACCCCAATATGACATTTGAGAGATAACCAAAATGAAGGAATTTACCAAAGAAAAAAAGGGGACTGAAATCACTAGACACACACACACACACACACACACACACACACACACATATATATATGATATAAAACATTAACATATTTCGAACATGTACATATTACGCAACGGTGAGCATACCACGTCAAAATCATAATCCATTCAGATTGCATACGCTCCATATTACATCGGCTCTCCATATTAATAATTCACTGAATTGAATTACGTTGGACGGAGCACACTGGACGTATCCACGTTGGCAAACTATGTTGAATTAATTCCTCGTTGGACGTATTACACTCATAAGTCGGCCCCACCAGAAATGTCGGCTCACGATGACAAGAAATCACAATATATATTCACACTACGATTTTTTCGGACTTGATGAGGACATAAAAAGAAATACATATATATCGAGAGGCACAATTCACATCTCGTGAACTCTATAGAAGCGTAATGGGCATAGAAATTATAAAGTCGAGGATGTGTGAAGAATTCTTTGCTGCGGATCTGTAAGAAAATATTATTTTCGATTTGCTGTAAAAACTGAGTTTCAGTCACCGAATCAGGTCCGTACCTGAGGTTGGACAGTACCTGTTGGAGCTTAGTTTATTGACTAGAAAATAGGGACAGATATGCTCGGAATTGTGTGAGGTCTGATAGTGAAGCTCAAATTGCAGAAGAACAATCATAAATACCGTGATTTATTTTTATTGTGACTCAAGAAGCGTCTTTTCCAAACTCTCTGCGTCTGTGGAAAATTATTTTTAAAGGTGCAATGTCTGAGCATCTTGAAGCACGATTTATCAAGAGACCTGTGATACACCCAGAATTGTGCGGATCTATTGCATATGTATTAAACCTGTGATTCTCGAATATGTGGCAACATCCTTGGATTGATGGCTAGTATCTGAAGAATATACATAATACACTGAGCTCGGATTTGACAGTGTGAAAATATTTCTAGCTCAGTATTACAACTCAAAACTTGACAACAACCCTATGGAATTGCAGTGACTTGAGGAGCTTGAATCTGCACCTTCCTGTAGCTTAAATTTGTGGTTGCATTCTTGAACCTAACCACAGACTTGTGGATAATATTCAGGGCTCAAAGATATCCTTGAAGAACAATCCTCACCTCAAATGTGTGACAGGGTGTGGGTAATTTGCCTATTGGAAGCTCATTTCCGAGGCTCGAGCCACCTGTAGCTTACCATTGCGTTGTAGACAGTTTCACCTCAGGCTTGAACAACTATTTGCGGAAGATAGTCTAGCCCAGAAATTCAATCTTCTTGAGTTATCATTAGATCATCTATCACTGTCATAGACATCATCATTTGGAGCAGGTCCTATTGACTTTGAAAGCTGGTTTAAAGAATTGTTTTGAGGAAATATTTGAAGTTATCTTTTGAAAAGCCATCAATGTAGAAATTTTTGTGAGCATCTTGAAGTAGTACATGAGTCATAGTTTGGAGAAGTCCTTTATGATGATTTCGGCTGTGATTGATACATCTTGAAGAGAAGACTTGTTGTATACCTTTGAAGCATTCCTTGACTAGTTGAAGAAATAATTTGGAAAACCTTGTTGAGGAATTGTAGTGGAGAAGACCTTAGGTTTGAACTAGTTTGAAGTAATATTGAAGGAGGGTTGATTTTGTAGATATTGATGGAGCAAACTTAGAGCAGCCTTTGAGCATGTGCAAGATAATTGGAGCATTAGAGAACTTTGTGAAGCAACATATTGAGGATTTGTGAAGAATATTGGAGACATGATGCGGCGTTGAAGTCATCATGAGGTGACTTTTGGAGATCTTTGTTTGGGTAATATGAAGAGTAGTGGTGACACCTTCTAAGAGGACAAGGTTGTCATTGATGAAGTGACGTGGAGACTAAGTGTGACAGGGCTTGTTGAAGAAGACTTTGGGAGCTGTGAAGAATAAACAAAAACATATTTTGACGAAGTAAAGTTGATGGTTGGAGTCTCGTAGAGACAAGGTCGGTGCCTTGGAAGATAGGGTTGGAGCCCTAGAGGTTAGGAGTCCTCAAGAGACTAGGTTGAAGCCTTGGAAGTCTAAGTCAGTGCTTGGAAAATATAGGTTGGGGCCTGGGAGATTGAAGATTGGTGTCTTCATCTAGGGTTGAAGCCCTACATATATTGTACTTTATTTATTGTAAAGAAGAAATTAATAAAAGCATTTATTCTTACTATTCATTTTGTGTTCTAAATATAAGTGATCTAACTGGTAAAAATAACAATTGAAAAGAAATACTGATTCACCCCCCTCTCAGTATTTCCAACAGATATATCCTTCTATCTTGAGAGTTTGAGGAGTGGTAATTCCTACCAATGCATTACAAGATATGGTCGAACTCATTTCTTCTTCTTCTAGGGTTGGTTCTTGGTGTATATCTTCTTCTTTTGAAGTTTCTTGTTTATTTTCTTCCTCCTTTTCACAATCTATGTAAAATAATTTCTTCTCAGCACACTTATGACCTTTAGTGTATTTTCTATCACAATTATAGCAAAGCCCTTTTGCTCTTTTTTCTTCTAATTATTGTGGTGTCAACCTTGTAGGTTGTGGAAGTCTAGGAGTAGCAGCACTTCCATCTTTATAGATGTGAGTGGTAGAATTCCTTGTCGCCATAATTTTACATTCAATTTTTCTTGCCAACCTGAAAGCCTTCTCCAATGAATCAGGTTCCCAAACACGAACTTCATGTTGGATGTTATCCTTTAAGTCCCTATGAAGACATCAATCATGTGTTCCTTTGGAATATTAGTTACCCTTATATTCAATTTTTGGAAGTCCTCAATGTGCTCCACCACTGAACCTTTTTGTTTGAGATTTATCAATTGGCTAAAGAAGGTGTTTCTCTTTGTAATCATAATGTGCTATCATTTCCTTCGTAAAAATTGACCAAGTGACAATATTTTTACAGTGGCAAAGCCATTGATACCATAAAAATGTGTTTTTTTCTAAATTTAAAGTTGCAATGCATACCTTTTGTATGTTTTTCACATTACTGAGATCAAAATATTGCTCCATCTGTCGTAACCATGTTACGGGATCCTTGCCATCAAACCTTCCATGTCTGCTTTTAGATCATTCTTCAAGTTTTCCATGTTGTCTTTCATTTTTTCTTCCATGTCAGCTTCCATACCATCCATCTTAGCTTCCATGCCTTTCTTCAAACCATCCATCTTAGCTTCCATGCCTTTCTTCAAAAACTTCCATTTCATTTTTTGTTGCTCTTTGCGAAAGAAAAATTTGGTGCATTTTCTCTTGTAATTTTGATATGTCATGTTGCACCTGTTCGTCTTGATGATTCATAGTAGAGCCTTTTGAAGGCTTAATGGGTGTTGAATTCTTCTTAGGGGGCATTTTAGGACCCAATACTGATATCTATTCTACAATATGCCCTTGGAATCAACACAAGACTTACGTAATTCAAAAAAAATACACACCTTTTTCTTGCTTTTGAGGAGCTCGATATTGAGATTGAATTATCTCTTCTATTTCATATATTCAATATCTAAAATTCGGCCTTGAGGTAGCTCTCTAAATATTCTTTCGAATGCCATAGGTCTGACCTGATTTGGATTCTTCAAGGCAAAGTTATGCCCAATCTCCCACAATGACGTAATTATGGATTGTTTTAGTAGAGTGAACTTGTACGGCGTGCCACATGCCACTGTTTCCTCCTTCGGCTCTGAAATTGATACACAGGAAACTACAGTCTGTGTGATTGTGGCCACTTTTTACATAATTCCAATCCAATGCTCAGAGAGAGAGTTATGATGATTTTCCCACGGTCACCTCTTTGAAATGAAATTCGGGAGCTTGAAAAAACCCTAACTTCCACAAATCATATCTCCAACAATATTGCTAACCAAGATTTGAAATTTTTACACGACTTTCCTCAGGATTTATGCTTTTCTATGTAAAAAATATAGCTTCTGAAATTTCGTAGAAAACAAGTTATAGTGCAAATTCCACAATGTCCTGTTTAGGTGAAATTTGAGAGCCTGAAAATATCCTAAATTCCACAGATCATATCTCTGAATATATTGTGAAATTAGATTTGAAATTGTTACACGACATTCCTCAAGATTTCGGCTTCCCCCTGTAAAAATTTCAGCTTCTGAACCTTCGTAGAAAAAACGTTATAGCAAAAATTCCACGATGACCTGTTTGGAGTAGCGAAACCCTAAAATCTAAAACTTTGATTCCAAATGTTATGAAACCAGCTCCAAAAATAGAAGAAAAGAGAGATCAACGCCTTAGAAATAAGCCACTTCGAAGGGGAAACCTCCTTTACATTACATAAGTGAACAATTCTTGGATGATACAAATGACAAAAACTCATTCTATATATAGGAGTCCATGAGGTCACAATATAATCCTAGCTGACCTAACAATAATAATGTAAGGGCACAATAATAACAATATTGGGGTTACAGGGATACACCAATAACAATAAGGGGGTTACACTAACACAAATAAGAGACTATACTAGTAATATAGGGACCTAACAATAACATTGCCAAGAATTGGAAAACACATGAAGAAATTAAGAGACAAAAAAAAATATCAATCCTTTTCACCAATACACTTTCAGGACAAAACATTTCTAAAGGGTAAAGAAACGTTGTTTATATAATAATAATGATAATAATAGTAATTAAAAATTACCATTAATAATAATGAAAGGATATGTCTGCTCTTTGAAACATGACTATTCATGAAAGAGAATCTCGCCTAGTATTTATATCAGGCCCTTATAAAGCGGGATTCTATTTCATGAATAGTCATGTTCCAAAGAGCACACACACACACACACACACACATGAATGGATACTTGTATATTCCAAGTGTTCTAGATTATTTAATGTGTGAGCCATATTTGGGTCTCACAAAATTTTTATTATGTTCCACATATATTTTTTTAAACGATACCAAAGTTTTTTATGTGGATGGGTAGTGAGTACGTCACATTTTGGTATCAGACCATGGCTGCAATGCTAGGCCTACATGGGTATACTACTAAACAAGAAAGTTCTAAGTTTGGGTGGAGGTTGCATGGAAAATCAATTTTTCTTAGCATAAGAAATTGAGGCCAAGGCCCCCAAATTTCATTTTTTTATGGGGATTATTTGTGTAGGGGTTGGTTTGGTTGTAAAATGGCTACATATGGATAAGAAATTTGATTAAATGGGTTTCACAATAGTTGCGATTCAAATTTTGAGAAAAATGACAACGAGAAAAGTTGGAAATTTTCTACAATATTGTGTGTATTGCAAGGGAAATATTATTATAACAATATAATATGTATCACATGGAAAAATTATTCCATGTGATATGGTGTTTATTTTTAGAAACAAAGGACTTTGAGACTAAGAAAATTTGAGAAAATTGCGCAGATTTCACTTGTCACAAGAAAATATTTTCTTATGGCATGATGTATTGTACTAAGAATGTTTTCTTGGTGAGACATAACACACAAAAATAAAATATGCATGCGATAGATTACATGGAAGAATATAATAGTACATGGAAAAATAAAATATTGATGTGATAATGATCTTTTGGCCTATGTGATGCATTACACAAGAAAAATTGTGTGGCAATATAATGTGTGTTGTATGAAAATACTTTTCATGTGACACAATGCTATTGGTGGGGAGTAGGTCTCAAGGATTAAATTATTCTATTTTGTTTCTTAGGAATATTGTGTGTAGCACCCATAGATTTTTGTTTGGTGTGATATATCACATCAATTTTTGTTTTTTGATACATCACATGAAAATATAATTTTGGGATGCGGAAAACACAATAGTGTTCCCTTTATCATGAGAAACAATATTTGTTGAGATGTGATAAGGTGAGTTCTTATCACAAGGAAATATTTTAGTGAGATTTGATATGCACATAGCAAAAATAATTCCATGCAACACATTGAAAATAAAAAAATATTTGATGATTCAATAAGTGAAGGAGAATTTGATAGTATAGAGTTAGCATTAAGAACTTAGAGAAGATTATAATGATAAAGAAGAAAATTCTAAGTGTTGTAAAGATAAAATATGGGTGATGTGACATATCTCACGAAGATACTTTTTAGGTGTCATACATCTCATGAAAAAAAGTGCAAAACAATAAAAAAGGCAAAAAAAATAAATTTATCACACAAAAAAGAAGAAAGATTGCCGCATAGAAAAATGATCTATGCAACATATTTCTATAAAAAGTAAATTTTATATTGTGACAAGGTAGAGAGAAGAAGGAAGAAAACTTTAATTATTGCAAGTAGAGAGAAAAATATATGACATGCCGCAAGGAGAAAATTTTTGAGTTGTGATATGTTGCAGTGGAAAAATATTCAAGTGTGATAAGACATTTCATATAGGAAAATAAAAGGGCTTGATACATCTAGTGTCACAAAATAAATATTTTCCATGTGACACATAACATAAGAGAAGAAAAGGAAGGAAAAGAGGATGAGGAATAAGAGAAGAAGATATGAGGAGAAAAGAGAGGATAAAGAAAATAAAGGGAAAGTAAAGGAGAAAAATGGAAAAAAAGAAAAATGAGATTCTAGAGCCAAAAAAATTGTTTTGGTTGTAATAAGAGCAGATAAACTCCATTTCAAGTGAAATTTTGGTTTAAGTCTATAGTGCGAAGGCCTACAAAAGTGCTAGTAGAGTCACTTGCCAATTTTGCATCAATTTCCTATACGACATAGTAGCTATTATTGAAGAATAAGGTGGTATGCAAATTTTGCAATGAATCCAAGAAGAAAACTTGAATATAACTAGTTGGTTTTTTGGTCAAAATTTCATATGATTTAGAGTGTAGGTGCCAAAACACGACAAAATCCACTATTTTGGGCCACTTTTTATGGATTTTTGAGATTTTCGAAGGAGGAAATGGGACCCCATATCACAAATTTGAAAATTTATTTACTTGGCATTTTACCTCCTCAAAAAACTAGTCAAATATGTCTTACTAAAATTTTCCTAGTGTTTCTCAATTTGGGAGATAAATATTCTGCCAAAAATTCCAACTCTAGAGAAATTGCAAATAGGACAAAGTTTATAAATCCAAATTGATGCAGAATTTAAAGGGGGTATATGATAATCAATATGAATGTATGATAATCAATATGAATGTAGTTGTATGAATGTAGTCCAATATAAAAACTTTTGTTATGAAACCAACTCACAAAATAGAAGAAAATATAGATCAATTTCTTAGAAATCAACCTATTCGAGGGGGCAACCTCCTTTACATTACATAAATGAACAATTATTGGATGACACAAATGAAAAAACCTCCTTTCTATATATAGGAGTCCATGGGGTCACAATATAATCCTAGCCGACCTAACAATAATAATGTAAGGGCACAACAATAACAATAGTGGGCTATTATGGGGCACAATAATAACAATATGGGGTCTATAGGGGTACAACAATAATAATAAGGGGGCTACACTAACAACAATAAGGGGCTACAATAGTAATATAGGGCCCTAACATGCTCCACTCCTTCAAAAAAGTGTTGTCCTCAATGCTTGAGTAGTTCTGTATGCTTTTGTATAAGATTTTCATCCTCCCATGTGGAATCTTTAGTGGGTGAGTTCTTCCACTTTATGAGATACTTTGAAATTGATCGATTTCGTAGCTGTAGATTTCTTGTTTCCATGATTGATCCAGGTTCTAATATGATTTTTCCTTCCTCATCAAGTTGTGGCAATATTGTTTGAACCGAAAGTTTGTCACCTATAACCTTCTTTAAGCATAAAACATGGAAAACTAGGTTCACTCGGGAAGATGCAGGCAGCTCCAATTTGAATGCCGTAGTACCGAAATTTGGCAAAACCTTGTAAGGAACATAATAATTTGGTGATAATTTATCATCCTTCTTAGATTTCTTGAGGGACATTTGTTTGTATGGTTGTAGCCGTAAAAATACCTAGTCACCTATATCAATACTTCTCTCGCTGAGATGTTGATATGCCTGTTGTTTCATTTGATTCTATGCCAAATTTAGGTTATCCTTTAAGAGTTGGAGAACTTGTTGTTGCTACTCGATATGATATTCCATTGTTTGAACCTTAAAATTTTCTCTGAAATATGATGTGATGGACGGCGAATGATATCCATAAAGTGCCATAAATGGGGTCATTTTTTTTGCAGTGTGGAAGGAAGTGTTATACCACAATTCAGCCAGAGGTAACCAGTTGACCCACTGTGTTTGTTTATTAGATACAAAGAAACGAATATATCCTTCCAAACATTTATTCACTATCTCAGTTTTCCCATCGGATTGAGGATGATAAGATGAGCTATGAGCAAGTTGAGTACCCAAATAAGAAAATAATTTCATCCAAAAATTTCCAGAAAAAATAGGATCTCTATCGCTTACAATAATCTTTGGGTTTCCATGTAGCTTTTTAATTTTTTCCATAGATGCAGTAGCAACTGTACTCGCTTTAAATGGATGAGATAATGCACAAAAATGTGCATAATTTTTAAGTCTATCAACTACCACCATGATGGCACTCTTTCCTTTAGACTTAGGTAAACTAGTGATAAAATCCATTGAAACCTCCTCCCAACGTTGATTTGGAATGGATAAAGGCTGTAGCAGACCTGAGGTCTTAATTGTCTCAACTTTATTTTGCTGGCAAACCAAATATTCCCCCACGAAATTTTGAATATCAGATTTAAGGCCATCCCAAAAAAATTCTTTCTTCACCCTGTGGTAAGTTTTAAAAAATCTTGAGTGTCCTCCTAAGGAAGAGGTGTGCAATTCCAATTAAACATTTTATTTTAGTTGGGAATTCTTACAAATATATAAACGATCTTTGTACCATAAGGAATCATTTTTCCAACTAAATGTATCAGATGTACTGGTATCTTGCTGCAACTTTTGAATGAGTGTCCATACTTCTTTTTCATTCTTCCATTCTTGCCTTTCTTTGGTTATCCAATATGGTTAGATAATAGAAATGGCACAAATAAATGCTTCCACATCCTCATCCTTTCTTGAGAGTGCATCTGCAACAACATTTAGCTTCTCTTTTTTGTAGACGATTTCAAAATCATAACCCAACATCTTTGTGACCCATTTTTGCTGCTCTTTTGAAGACAGTCTTTGTTCCAAAAAGTATTTAAGACTATCATGATTAATTTTTAAATTGAAGTGTCTTCCCATTAGGTAAGGTTGCCATTTCTTTAGCGCATGTAGTATTGCTAACATTTCCTTCTCATAAATAGCTTTCTGTAAATACTTTCCT
This sequence comes from Pinus albicaulis, assembly GCA_034641835.2. Taxonomy (NCBI): domain Eukaryota; kingdom Viridiplantae; phylum Streptophyta; class Pinopsida; order Pinales; family Pinaceae; genus Pinus; species Pinus albicaulis. The sequence continues at coordinate 1,609,077,343 of CM076584.1, read as the reverse complement.
TTGATTGGACGACTTTCAAAAGAAATGGGTCTTCCTTCTTTCATTAAAATAACACCAATTCCATTTCCTGAGGTATCACATTCCACAATAAAGGTTTTGGTTAAGTTTAGCATAGCTAAGACTGGTGCTTGGAACATTGCCTCTTTAAGATGTTCAAAGGCCTTAGTTGCTTCAGGAGTCCATGAAAATGCATCTTTCTTCAATAACGTTGTTAGAGGTGTTTCTATTCTCCCATAATTATTAAAAAAATTGTGATAATACATTGTTAACCAAAGAAATCCTCGCAACTGAATTATGGTTGTGGGGACTTTCCATTCCTTAATGGATTTAATTTTGTTAGGGTCTACCTTAACACCTTCCTGAGATATAATATGACCCAGATATTCCACCTCTAGTACTCCAAATAAACATTTGGAGGTTTTTGCATATAATTGTTTCTCCTCCAATAGTTTGAGCACCCTGTCAACATGTTGAACATGATCCTTCCAAGACCTGTTGTAGATTAGTATATCATCGAAAAATACTAACACAAATTTTTTAAGGGTTTGCAATGGAATTCATCAACCCTTCAAATGTATAAGGTGCATTAGTAAGGCCAAAGGAATGACCAAAATTTCATAATGTCCCTCATGAGTTCAAAATTCCATTTTTGGAATGTCTTCAGCCTTCATTCTAATTTGATGATATCCTGAACAAAGATCAAAATTTGTGAAATAAATTGCTCCATGTAATTCATCCAATAATTCATCATTCACAGGAATGGGAAATTTATCTTTAATAGTGAGCTTATTGAGCTCCTTACAATCTGGACACATGCGCCATGATCCATCCTTCTTGTGCACCAATACTACTAGAGCATAGAAATAACTTTGAATAGGTTCAATTATACCAACCTCTAACACTTTTTCATTCATACGTTCAATTTCTCTCTTTTGTACATAAGGATATCTGTAAGGCTTGATGTTTGGAGGAACAATTCTTAGAATCAAATGAATAGCATGATCATGATCACGAATAGGTGGGAGTCCTTTGGGAGTTTCAAACACCTTGGAATGATTGTCCAAGACTTTTTGGAGATATGGATAAATATATGATTTTGATGTTGGAACTTCTAGTGAGCATAATTGTGCAATGACTTCTCGTTGTTCTTTCTTTAGAAGATTTTTCATGACATTAGAGCTTATTATCTTTCTCGGCTTCCCTACAATACCCCTTAATTCACCTTCATTTCCTTCCCAAAAAAATTTCAAGAAAAGCTCTTGAAAATTAAAAGCTACCATCCCCAAAGATTGTAACCGTTGTACTCCTAGTACAATATCAACACCACCCATTGGAATGGAAATAATTGGACTATTCAATACATATTTCCCCATGTTTATCTTGATTTTATGGAACTTTCCAGAGAAATTTATAGTTCCTCCATTTTCCACCATCACTTGACAATTAGGCGATGGGTATAGGAAGCAATTCAATTCCTTAACTACCTTACAATGAATAAAATTATGGGTACTACCCGAATCAATAAGCACTATTACATTTTTCTTCTTGATATGTCCTTCTATCTTTAGAGTTTGAGGAGTTGTAAATCTTGCCAATGCATTACAAGATATGATAAGATTCATTTCTTCTTCCTCTAGGGTTGGTTCATGGTGTATATCTTCTTCTTTTGAAGTTGCTTGTTCCTTTTATTCCTCTTCACAATCTATGTAAAATAATTTCTTCTAAGCACACTTATTACCTTTAGTGTATTTTCTATCACAATTATAGCAAAACCCTTTTGCTCTTTTTTCTTCTAATTTTTGTGGTGTCAACCTTGTAGGTTGTGGAAGTCTAGGAGTAGCAACAATTCCATATTTATAGTTGTGAGTGGTAGGCTTCCTTGTCGCCATAATTTTTCTTTCAATTTTTATTGCCAACCTGAATGCCTTCTGCAATGTATTAGGTTCCCAAAGACGAACCTCATGTTGTATGTTCTCCTTTAGAGTCCTTATGAAGACATCAATCTTATGTTCCTCTGGAATATTATTTACCCTTATATTCAATTTTTGGAATTCCTCAATGTGCTCCATCATTGAAACCTTTTGTTTGAGATTTATCAATTCCCTAAACAAAGTGTTTCTCTCTGTATCCTCACACTGTGCTATCACTTCCTTCGTAAAAATTGAGCAAGTGACAAGTGGTTTATGAGAACAATGGCATCGATACCATACAAACTTATTTTGTTATAAATATAAAGTGGCAATGAGAACCTTTTGTGTGTTTTGTGTATTATGGAGCTCAAAGTATTGCTCCATTCGTAGTATTCAAGTTATCAGATCTTTTCCATCAAAATTCATCATATCTATCTTTGGAATATGGTGGGTCTTAAATCCAACATTAGAGTCTATGAAATCATGATTAACATTTCTTTTTTTCTCATCATGAGTTTCCTCTACTACCTTTTCACCATTAGGAATATTTTCTTGTAGCAACTTTGCAAAACCTTCCTTCAAACCTTCCATGTATTTCTTCAAATATTCCATGTTGCCTTCTATACCATCCATCTTAGCTTCCATGCTATTATTCAAATGGTCCATCCATCTTAGCTTCCATGCCTTTCTTCAAACCATCCATCTTAGCTTCCATTTCATTTTTTGTTACTCTTTGCGAGAGCGAAATTTGTTGCACTTGGTCTTGTAATTTTGATCTATCATGTTGCACTTCTTCCTCTTCATGAGTCATAGTACAGCCTTCTGAGGGCTTAATGGGTGTTGAATTATTTTTAGGGGGAATTTTAGAACCCAATACTGATATCTATGCTTCAATATGCCCTTGGAATCACTTCCAACTGTTTTTTGAAACAAGACTTATGCATATTTAAAAAAAATACACACCTTTTTCTTGCTTTTGAGGAGCTCAATATTGAAACTGATGTATCTCTGTAATTTTGGATCCCCAAGATTTTATCTTCGGTCCTTTAGTAACCCTATGAATCTTCTTTCCAATTCCACAGGTCCGACCTGATTTTTATTCTTCAAGGCAAAGTTATGCCCAATCTCCCACATTGACCTAATTATGGACTATTTCAGGAGATCAAACTTGTATGACATGCCATGTGTCACTCTTTCCTCATTCAGTTCTGAAATCGATATAAAAGAAACTACAATTCATGTCATTTCGTCCACTTTTTACAGAATTCCAATCTGATGCTCAGAGAGAGAGAGTTATGACAATTTTCCAATGTCATCTCTTTGAGATGAAATTAGGAGCCTGCAAAAACCCTAACTTCCACAGATCATATCTCTGAAAATATTGCGAACCAAGATCTAGAATTTTTTTACAAAGTTCCTCTGGATTTCAACACAAATGGGTTTGTTTTTTAGCTCCTAACCCTTCGTATAAAAAAAATTATATCGAAAATTTCAGGATGACAGGTTTGAAGCGGTGAAACCCTAGAATCCAAAACTTTGATACCAAATGTTATGAAACCAACTCACAAAATAGAAGAAAATATATATCAATGCCTTAGAAATCAACCTCTTCGAGGGGGAAACCTCCATTACATTACATAAATGAACAATTCGTGGATGACACAAATGACAAAACCTCCTTTCTATATATAGGAGTCCACGGGGTCATAATATAATCCTAGCCGACCTAACAATAATAATGTAAGGGCATAACAATAACACTAGTGGGCTATTATGGGGCATAATAACAACAATATGGGGACTACAGGGGTACAACAATAACAATAAGGGGGCTACACTACTAATATATGTCCCTAACAACTTTCCTTTTTTTTTTTTCCAAAATTTCTTTTACAACTGATATAAGTTACCATCTAAGTATCATTATAGTAGTGAAAAAGGGCACAATAGAGTAGAAATGTCACATTTATAAAACCATCTTTTTTATATTATAATTCATAATAAGGAAGAAGTATATTCGTTGGAAAGCTTAGTTATAGGAGATCATATACGAAGGCTTGTAAGTTGTATCACTGCATCATATTATTCATAAATTCAGTTGAAGAGATTTTTTTAGTCTAATTAATGAACAATTTTACTATATGCACAATTTTAATTGTAGAAGTTGCAAGCACACTTATAAATAATTAGTGGTATAAGAAGAACAAGTCAAGCTCAAAACATTGGACTAGAGAGATGGATGATACACAAGGTTCTTACAACTATAAAAGTGAAATCAAAGGTTTACATATAAAACTGGGAAATGTAGAAACACATTTTAATAGACCTCGAAGTAGGGTGGAGCTCATGGAGATGGTTGAGACTGTGAAGAGCTTGTAGAAATAAGTGAAAAGCTATAGAATAGATAATTAAAGGCTGATAAGATCTCAAGAGGAGTATAATGAAATTAATACTCATCTGCTACATAATATGAATGACTTGCAAATACAAGTAACGAAATGCTTTAGCACAAAACATGTAGCAAGTGAAATACATGCAGTAACATCTAAATATCATGGTAGGATGGATGATCATAGTGGAACTTGGTACACAATATATGCCAATGACCATTATCATTCACCTAGGTCTTTCAACCAAAGGAACACATTCATTTCTAGAATTAGGATAGGTTCTACATGATTTTAGATATTGAAAGCTAAAGATATGTCCATACTGGACCAAGTCTAAATATTTGGATAAGGAATAAAAGTTTCATACATGAATAAGGGACTATAAAGGTCATGATCAACGTAGTTGGTTAATACATACAATGTATTGGCCTTGACAAGAGAAAGATGGAACAAGCTAGTCGGTGAAAAATGACATTAATATGCATAAGAAGACAAAAATGTAATGATGGTTGAAAAACATGTAGCAAAAGGAACAACGGAAAATATTGAATAGTTTCTAACTATGAATTCAAAACTATGATATAAGTACTTGCGACAAGAAATACACTTATGTTATTAGAGTGCAAAATGGAAGTAGGGTAGAAGTGCATGGAGTTTATGTGATGGAACAATGAGGTTTCATCCACTTTAGAAGTGCCAATAAATAAATACAACACTCCATGGGGAGTAGATTGGTATTGATTGGAAAAAATGAGGTTTTACAAAAAATTACTAAATGAAATGAAGAGTATTCAACAATTGAGGTAAGCCAATGGACACCAAGAGATACTGGAAAAGGATGGTATAATATGAATGATTAATTTGGTGGAAATATACCATATTATTAAGGGTATGAATCCAAAAGTAATTGAGCATAATGGATGAGGAATGAAAATAGGAAATGTTGAATCCATTCAAAGTGTGGTTGAATGCATTCCAAAGGTACCCATGGATGACAAATAAAAAAGAACATAGGAAGTGTTGTGATATTCAACTTGGGAAAATAAAAAGGCATATGAGGAGGAAGGCATATTTATGTTTGGCATTGTTTCAAAGGATATGGATAACAAAAATTTCAGCATCGCAATACGTTAGAATTCTTAGGCAAGATAAAGTTGGGACATGATTTCCTAAGTTAAGGTAAATACTAGTGTAGTTACACTATCAATATGATATATTGGGTGGAATTGCAAGATGACCCATTCAGACTTGGTTGGAATGTTTTTAGACAAGAATAAATAGTGCATAAAGGAACATAATACTTCAATGTGTAAGGATCCATAGGGATTTAAAGACAACCCCACATATCATACATTGAAATAAATACGCATTGCAAAGCATACTAGGAAATGATGAGGAATGCATGTAGGAAAACTAGAATGCATATGCACTAGTATGAATGTTGAGAGTGAATGATTGGTGCATATAGATGTGCATTAGTGCAAATGAAAATGTTTGGGAATACATACAACATGTGTATAGGCTAACAATACTTTGTTGTTATATATAAAATAACGATGTTATGATATTTGTGATGTGTTACTGTGTGCCTTCCTATTACCAGGATGAACTAATATTACACAATCATTTAGTTTATCAACCCAATGTCTATTTTGTGAGGAACTCGGTGCAATATACACAAGAAAAGGGATTTCCCCTTTGTCAAAAATCAACTGTTGCATGATTTAAACTATATTCCACACAATGTAAATAAAAAATGATTTATATCTAAATCTAAATTAAGACAAATTTATATTAATTAAAATAATCATTGGTATTCTCAATCTCATCTTGGTTAATAACACTCCTTATGTCAAAGTTACTAGAAACCATGGCCATAACTTAACATTTTACTTTGTATACTAAGATTCTATTGACAACATAGTGATTATGCAACAATTTTATTCAACAACAAATACAATCTATAGGAAACTAAAATGACCAGTACTAAATAGTGACTAATTAATCAACAAAGAAAGTAAAGTTAAAACTATTATATACATGCATAAATTATCACAATACCATACCTTGAGTGGGTCCCCTCAAGGTGTGGCTTGTGAAAACTCTAGGATATTAAGAAAAAAACAATACACTACAATTCCATGCATAGACTTTGTAATCGATATATATTGAGTTTAAAAAAATTGTGTAAGTTGGTCGATTACATACAAAAATGTATCATTACCCTTGTTCTAAGGGAGACAACACATACACACACACACACACACATATAAGAGCATAAAACCAACTCTACTAGAAGAAGAATAGAGCCATTTATTAGATCAACCTTGTAGTAAGGTGAACTCCCCTTTGAATCCTTAATGTTGGATAGTTGCTCTCCTCTAAATGGGAAGAATGAGAAACCCGAAAGTAATCCAACATGTATTAATTTTATGTGTTTTACTAGTTAACATAAGGTGGGACCTAAATGATGGCCAAAGGTCTATATTTGGTTATTGAGTTTGAAAACAAGTCCACCCAATGCAAGGAAGAAACTGGACAACCAACATACTTGTCTCTCTTAATAACATAATTAATGAATTTCCTGCCCAGATTTAGTATATCAGTCTTGTTCTAGTGTTCATAAGTATAATAAATAATCCAATCTCTATCGAATTTCTGGATCCAATCTTCCCTCTCCCCACCCCCACCACACACACATCTCATAAGGGACCTGTCATCTCCATTAATGGAGCAAAATTATAGTTTTAAACACAAATAAGAATAAAGCAAAATGACTATATATTGAATCATTCCAACCAACCATTCCAAATATCAAAACCATTTGGATATGTTTTTCGTGACTAGGGTATTGAATCTCCCTTGTTTGTTCGTGTGCAAGTGGTTGAATCATGTTGCAAATTGTTGAGCATTGAGTTCTTCATCCATAGGCTATTGCAATGACATTTGGATCAATTATGTGATGATAAATCAGTTCATGCTCTTTCCCTATTTGGAATATCCTACAATCACATGGAACTAAGTGTGAGAGTGTCTTAAGGAGAAACTTCCAAATATATTGACCAGAACCCTTGCAATTTTGTTTGAGAATATGCATAATTATTAACCATTTGTGATGACCTAGAGACTTGTACCACTTCATAGGTTGAGTCAAAGAAACCATTTTATACACCATAATCTATAACAATGCAACTAATGTTTCTACACATCCTTAATCTATCCATGCAAAAATAAAAAGAGAGAAATGGTAATTATATTTACCTTGAGAAAAATTATCACAAGGATATGGGAATGAATTTATTTATAATGAAAAGGAGGTATAATGGATATTTATTTGTATTAAAAATGGAACATTCCATTATAAAAAAAAGATGTCAAAACAATGGTTAATCATCTCCCCCTAGGTGGCTTGGTTGTAGGTTCCATATGCAAACTTATTTATTCTAGTTCTGAGACTCCTACTTGGATTTTCACCAATCAAAGGTTATCTACTCAAACTCTCTAAGATTTTAGTTGTCCAAGGTCTTGTCCAACTATATCCACTTTTTCCTCTCATCTTTTTGTTTCCATTTATTCAGTTCCTTGTAGAATCAAGTTGGACATTGTATAATGGGGTGGTGAAATAATAACCTTATCCACCTTGGCCTATATATGAGTAGATAATTTGTATTAAAATGAATTCCTATTGAAGGTTCAACTAATAAAAAATATCCCACTGGGTTCCTACTCTTTAAATAATTTGGTGGTTGTAATGAACCTTGTTCCTTAAAAATGATAAGAAACTAATAATTTCAGCCCTCTTCAAGGGGACAACTTCCTTTTACAATGCATACAATGTACACAAAAATAATTGATGTTTATAATGTTGGAAATAATTTTTTCATTGATGACAACTAGTGTCATTGATGTCAAAGGGTAATTCAAAGGAAGTAGTAGTATCATTGATGTCAAAGGAAGCAATATGATAGTTTGATGTCTTGACAATATCACATCAAATGATGTCAAGTGGCTCAAATTTTATAGATTTTCTGTTGAATTTATAATGCTCAAATGAATCTATATATGACATTGTTTTATAGTTGTATCTGAGACCTTTCCAACGATATATCACACTTGGTAAAAATCTTCCTAGATAAGAACATATGTATGTTTTAAGTGGGTAGTGGAAAATTATGGTGTACCACTCTCGACCAATAAAAAAATGTGTTAGTGTGCATCTGCTCCAACACTCTAATCATGACCCGTATGATTTTGTGAGGGGATTAAATACTATATATGTAGATGATCATTGTCGTTGCTACTCGCATAGTTAGGTCCATAATATACTCAATCATGATTCCCTCGACATCATAGGGATCAACGTTGCACCACTGATTGGCCCAATCAGCCAATCAAATCCAACTATGGGGTGCCTCTATATCTAATACATTCCCTCGAGGCACCAATAACATCAGATGTTAAACACTTGGCAATTCGAATACCATCTCCTGATCACGAATTGCAGGAACTCCTCCTACGATCTCCACAAAGGGTTTTGAATAAATTTAAGTAAACCCCACTTGGCCAAATTCACATGGGCCTAAGCATATGTAGCCACATCATCCTGTATATACCCTCAGTCCTGCTCTCTCCACATCACAATCGTATGAATATGGGATTGATGAGGTCAGTAAAAGAAAAAAAGACACAAAATTTTTGGTTTAAGCAACCCTCACACTTGTTTGCTAAACAATTGTGAGGGGCACGTGACTATTACTCTAATAGCCATGTGCAACCTTGCACTTGTTTTTTCAATATCCATGACAAGTATCACAGTTTTATATACCTATCTCACTAGGCCCCTGCGAGGGGGCCTTGCACATGTTTATCGTGTAGTTGCACTACCATCACAGTTGTATCTTTTGTAGCCACAATATCATCGTGGTTGCATCATCCTAACCTGCAACATATAGCATGACTGTGAGCTATTCGCTCATGAAGGTTATGGAAAATTTCCCTAAAATGTCCACGCAAGCCACTCGTTATGACCTATCTAACCTCAAACTACTAAATTGATAAAGGAGGTTTAACAATAACTAATTTGGCTCTCCTCAAATGAAGAAAGGACACTTCGATGACCACAAACACATAAATATTCTCTGGGCTCCACACCATGTTGGCAATATGATGCAGAGTGTTGTCCTTGATGGCAACCCACTTGATGGAATATGTCTTGATGATCTTGTTAAATGATGTAAATCTGATGTATCTACAGTGAGTACAGAAGGTAATGAAGAAAGAAATTCAGTATGTGCTAGATCTATGATGAAAAGAGTATGTTTCAAGGCATACGCAGATTTGTCTAGTAGAAGTCGCGTATGCACACGGTAAAGTACGTGCCAAGTCGCGTATGGGAAAAAAGCGCTCAAAAAGTGAAAAACCAGGGGTAACCACCATGGTATTGACCCATTGTATTGAGTAATGATTCGTCTATGTGACCCCGTCCAGGAATACCATCGGAAGTAATGTGGTGTTGGCTCATGGTATTGAAAAAGGGTAAACCTATATAAGGAGAAGAAATTCATTGTGCAAATCATGAGTGAGGGTGCAAGATGTCTGAGCTTGAATGAATACTTCTCTTTGAAGTATATCTGAATGGAAAGGGTTACAGTTGAATGATAGATCTGAATGCATGAAGCACCTATGAAGAAAATGATGAAGAAGGGAATCTAGATCTGAAATGTATTTGTATTTGCTACATCTGTTTATGGATTGATTAGATCTGAGATGAGGCGAACATCTGTCTGAAGTAAAGGGTAAAATCTGTGTGATGTGTCTGTTCTGAAGAATTGCAATGACCTAAATATCTGAAGAACCATACGCTATTTTTCCGCAGAGGAAGCGCGTATATACGCGGCTTCGCTGAAGAGAAAGCGTGTATGCGCATCGAAATTAACTTTGTAATATGTACAGAAGTATACGCGGGTTTGTATGGTAGAAGGCGCGTATATACGCGGTATCAGTGAAAGGAAAGCGCGTATGCAAACTAGGGTTTATCTGATCTGTTCTACTGTGATACTGCTAGCTGTATTCTATAGCTCTGATTTGTCTGTATCAGTTTGGTTGTATGATTGAGCTTAAATTGTGTGGAGTGGATCCAGTGTGAAAATTGACGAAACGTGGTCCTTAGAGGTGCTGAGGGTTGTAGCCTTCAGTCAGGGGGTTGTAGCTCCCTTCCAGGAGAGGCTGGTAAACGAACGCAGGTGGGTGCCTGCGTGCTGGTAGGAGTCTGCGCCAGCACATATGTTGTAAGATGTTTTCTCTATAATAAAATATTGAAGGCTGAGCAACTGCAGCGGTGGTTTTCTCCCGAATTGGGTTTCCACCTAAAATCCTGGTGTTCATGTGTGATGCTTATGTGTGATGGTTTATTATGTTCTTACTGCACATGTTTAATGTTTATAGAACATAATGAATGAATGATAGAATGATATAAGTGAAGAATTAATGGCATAATTAGATCTTTGTGTATACGCGAGTTTCATGAAGGATATCCGCGTGTATACGCTAGTTGTATTCAGCAAAGTCACGTATGGGTTTTAGAACATGGAAAAGTAAAAAGTTTTATTTTTCCCTAAATACTGATTCACCCCCCATCTCAGTATTTTTCCCAACAATTGGTATCAGAGCAGGTCTTTCTGCAGAAGCTTGATCGCTTGAAGGAGATCCGTCGCAATGGGAAGTCTTGAAGGAGTAATGTCTCTAAAGCCACCTCTATTCAATGGAAGCAATCTGATATTCTGGAAGGTACAAACAAAAGCATATCTGCAAAGTCTTGGTGCAAAATTATGGGCAATCGTGGAAGAAGGCTATCAATATCCGGCAAGTATTCCTACTGATGCGGCTGAAAGAAAGAAGTATGAAATCAATGCCAAAGCAGTGAATGTATTATTGGGAAGCATGTCTGAACCAGAATTTTCTAAAGTGATGCAGCTAAATTCAGCAAAAGAAATATGGGACAAAATCATTCTGAGCTATGAAGGAGATACAAAGGTAAAAAGTGAAAAACTCCAAACTCTCATAATTGAATATGAAAATTTAAGGATGCATAGTGATGAAAGTATTGCCAGTTTCTTTCTTCGTCTAGATGATATTGTAAATCGAATGAGAAATTTGGGTGAAACCATAACCGATACTACTCTGGTGGAAAAAGTCTTAAGATCCTTGACTTCAAAATTTGACTCTAAAGTTTCAGCCATTGAAGAAAGGCAAGATCTGCAAACTCTTACTATTGTTCAATTACATGGTATTCTGACTGCTTTTGAAATGAGACAAGGAGGTCCTTCTCAAATCAAAGAAGCTGCTTTTAAGGCGTCTGCAAAAGGAAAAGAAAAAGAAGTTGTCAAGGAATCCAACTATATATCTGAAGAAGAAGAAGAAGCAAATTTTGTAAGAAGACTCCAACTAGGAACCGGAAGGTTCAAAGGTAAGATTCCTTTCAAATGTTTTGATTGTGGAAGAGTTGGTCATTATGCTGCAAAGTGTCCTTATAAAGAAACATCTGCTAAAGGACAAGAAGTAGCAAGAAGGAATAAGAATCGATCTAGCACAAGGAAAAGTTACTATATTAATGAAGACAGTGATGAGTCATCTGATAGTGAGGAAGAATGTGAACAAGATATTAAACTGCTCATGGCAAAAGAATCTAGAGAATAAAAGGATACTTTTGTGGATGCTCTGGAAGACAATGATTTTCTTGAAGAAAACAATCAACTCAAAGTAAGCCTAGAAGAAAAGAACAAAATTATAGAGACTCTTGAAAATCAGCTTGAAGCAAAGGAAAAACACATTGAGGAATTGGAGTGTGAAGTAGTAAGTCTAAGGAAAGATAATGAGAAAGTGAAAACTCTCAATCTTAGATATGCTAAAGGTTCAGAAACCTTAGATGAGATTATCAAGATACAACGGTCTCTCTTATAAAGACAAGTCTTGGATATGCCGGGAATCTTCCGGTATCAAAGACCAAATTATCTCGAAAGGCAACGACAAATCGGTTCACTACATTCGCCCACTCAAAGAAGGGAACAAAGGATCTTTGGCAGTAAAGCTTAACCATCTCAATTCAAGGAACACTAATAGGGATAGCTTTCAAAGACGCTACACCCAACAGGTAAATTCAAATAGAAGATTCCATGATCGCAGAAATTTCTACTTCAATGGGAAATGTTTCACATGTCACAATTTTGGTCATAAAGCTGCTCAATGTGTTGCATATAAAACCATCATGACAAGAGAAGCAAGAAAGAAAATGTTGGATACTGAACCAAAGAAGAATACCTATAACAAATTTTCTCCTCTTCAAAGTGAAGTTGAATGTACTTATTGCAATAACTTTGGCCATGAAGAATCTGAATGCAGGAACAAGATCCAGCCAAAAGAACATGTTTCCTCAAGCTCTAAAGTGTGGAAAAAGAAAGAAATACCGGTTGAAAATTGGGGATAGCGTTATTTGCGTACAGAATAAAATCAATGGTACATTGATAGTGGGTGCTCAAGACACATGACAAAAAGATAAAGCAAACTTTGCATATAATGCTCTAGAAAAGGAAAAGAAAGTTACATTTGGATTTATACTCCGTAATTAAAGGAAATGGAAAAGGGTCAAGGTTTCTAAAAGAAAAGGTGAAGGCTAATGATGTCATGTATGTGGATGGATTAAGGCATAACCTGTTAAGTGTAAGTCAAATGTGTGATCAAGGAACAGAAGTGGTCTTTAGTTCAAAAGAATGTGTGATTCGTGATCTTGATACAGGTAAAATTATTATAAAAGGGAAAAGAAATCCAAGCAAACTGTATGTGCTGAACTGCAAAGATCAATGTTACTTGAGAAAGTCTTCAGAAAATTGGCTATGGCATAGAAGGCTAGGGCATCTGAGCTTCTCTCAAATCAACAAAGCAAGCAGACTTCAAGCTGTTCGTGGTCTTCCCAATATTAATCTACCAGAAAGTATCATATGCAAATCTTGTCAATTCAGTAAGAAGACCAGAGTACGATTTAATGCCAAAGAAGGATCATCAAGTGAGCCTCTTGAACTCATTCATACTGACATATGTGGACCTATGAGGAAAAAGTCACCACGTGGGGAAGAATACTATATCTTATTTATTGATGATTACTCTAGAATGTGTTGGATCGGACTCATTAAACACAAAGATGAAGCATTTGAAAAATTTCAGAGCTTCAAAGCACTGGTAGAAAATGAATTAGATCTAAAAATCAAGTGTCTTAGATCTGATCGAGGAGGAGAATATACATCAAATGAATTCTTTGAATTTTGTGAACATCATGGCATAAAAAGACAGTTCTCTGTAGCAGGCACTCCACAACAAAATGGCGTAGCAGAAAGAATGAATAGAACTATTCAACAAATGGCTAGAGCTATGCTTGATGATTCTGGAACTCCTGACATGTTCTGGGGAGAAGCAGCACATACAGCAGCTAACATTCTCAACAAGGCTCATGTTCGGGTAAATAGTGACAAAACTCCATATGAACTCTGGTATGGTAATTCTCACACTCTGAAGCATTTTAGAGTTTTTGGAAGTAAATGCTTTATCAAAAATAATGATGAAAAGCTTGGCAAGTTTGAACCTAGATCAGATGAAGGGATATTTCTTGGTTACTCATCTACAAGAAAAGCTTACAAATGTTACAATAAAAGGCTTTGAAAGATTGTTGAATGTATTGATGTTGTTATTGATGAGTCTCCTGCAACCCCTAAAGAAGAAAAAAAAACAACAAAAGAAGATGATGGTGACTTATGTCCTTCTACATCAAATAGAAATGATATAGAAAGTGGATCCAATGAAGAACCTGAAAATGATCTATCTGAAAAAGCTCCATCCAGATATGTTCAAAAGAATCATCCTGAATCTCAAATTTTGGGAGACAAGGAATCAGGTGTACGAACAAGGAGAACTCTTGTGGGATCTTCTAGTCATCTGGCACTTCTATCCACAATTGAACCACACAATGTTAATCAAGCTAGCAAAGATGAATGTTGGAAGCAAGCCATGAATGAAGAGCTTGATCAAATTGAAAAGAATGACACTTGGGAATCGGTACCTAGACCACATGATAAAAATGTCATTGGAACTAAATGGATTTTCAAGAACAAGTTAAATGAGAATGGGGATGTTGTAAGAAACAAAGCTAGACTGGTTTGCAAAGGGTATACTCAACAACAAGGTATAGACTTTGAAGAAAATTTTGCTCCTGTAGCTAGACTTGAAGCCATAAGAATGTTTCTTGCTTTTTCAAGTTATCAACAAATCAAAGTTTATCAAATGGATGTTAAATCCGCTTTTCTTAATGGTGATCTAGAAGAAGAAGTATATATAGAACAACCGGAAGGATTCATTTTGGGAAATGATGAAAATCTTGTTTGTAGACTTAAAAAGGCTCTATATGGTCTCAAACAAGCTCCAAGGGCATGGTATTATCGTCTTGACAAATATCTTCATCAACAACGATTTTCAAAGGGGTTTGCAGACAGCAACTTATACACAAAAGTTGAAAATAATAAACTATTGATTGTAGTTGTATATGTTGATGATATCATTTTTGGGAGTAACGAAGAATCTATGAGTCAAAAATTTTCTTCTGTCATGCAGCAAGAATTTGAAATGTCCTTACTTGGGGAACTAACATTCTTTCTTGGCTTGCAAGTGCATCAAACTACAGATGGCATATTCCTATCACAAGAAAAATATCTTAAGCAAATTCTGAAGAAGTATGGCATGGAAGAATGCAAACCTGTAAGTACACCAATGATAACCGGATGCAATCTCAGTTCTCATGATGATTCTCCTACGGTGAATCAACCAGAATACAGATCAATGATAGGAAGTCTAATTTATCTCACTGGGACTAGACCAGACATTATGCATGCAGTTGGGATTGTTGGACGATTCCAAGCTAATCCAAAAGAGTCTCACCTTCAGGCTGTTAAAAGAATTTTCAAATATCTACAAGGAACTCAAGACTTTGGTCTATGGTATCCAAAGAATGCCGATCTTACTCTTCATGCTTACACTGATGCAGATTGGGCTGGAAGTGTTGATGATCGGAAAAGCACTAGTGGTGGTGCATTCTATATGGGACCCTGATTAGTATCTTGGTTCAGCAAGAAGCAAAATTCTATTGCCTTATCTACAGCAGAAGCAGAATATGTGGCTGCCGCATCTTGTTGCACTCAACTCCTTTGGATGATGCAAACCTTGCAAGATTTCCAAATCAAATGTACATCTCCTATCTCCATTATGTGTGATAACACAAGTGCCATCAGTATCTTAAAGAATCCTGTTATGCATTCAAAGACCAAGCACATTCCCATCAAGTATCACTTCTTACGTGAACAAGTGCTTGAACAAAAGGTGAAGTTGGAGTATGTTCCTTCCAAGGAACAAGTTGTTGATATCTTTACCAAACCTCTGCCCAGGGAAGCGTTCGAGTATCTAAGACAGAAACTGGGAGTAGTCTCTGCCAGTCAAAAGAACAAATCTGCCTAAATTCAGAAGATTAAATTGAATACACGATTTTGATGAAACACAGTCGCGTATATACGCGAGTATATTAACATACATACGCGTATGGATAATTGCTGACAATTTTTGGTTGGGGGTCAGCATTTTTCAGTATTGTTTGGTTATTCTGGTTATATTTGTTTCTGACAGTACATCTGATATAAAGATGATGGGAACAGGTGGTACAACTTCAGGGGGAGATGAAAGAGTGTGAAAATTTCTATGCTTCACTTTCCATACGCGGGTTAGATGAACAAAAGTCGCGTATACACGCGAGTTCCAGCAGACACAGTCGCGTATGCATTGATGATAAGAGAATTTATATGATAGCTGAAGATCTGGAGCAGAGGTTCAGGGGGAGCATCAGTCTGATTGTTAATAACTGTATTATTGACTCTGTTTCAACTTATTTTCTCAGTTCTAAATAATGATGAAATGATACTTGGTTTCTTATGATAAAGATCATGGATGAGCCTGGATTGTTACTTGATGAAGAGTATCTGTTGGATGAGATAGACGTCTTATGATTCAGAGATATGGACAGATCATGCAGAGTTTTTTTTTTTGCTGATGACTTGCTGTTGAAGGTGTTCAGGTTGCACAAGTTAAGGAGGAGCCTTGGCCATATGGAAAGGATCCATTGGATGCACATTTTCAGGGGGAGCCCTAGTGTAATGCATTGTTGGCATTATGTTGTTTCTGAAAAATGATCTCTCTCTTGAGGTCTTTCTGGTATTGGTCATGTAAAGTTATATTTTTAGTTTGATGAAAAGGTCATGTTGAGACCCATGATGTAAATTTGTAATATTCAGTCATTCAAGAACTTGTAAAAATTTGTAAACCCACTTGGTTGGGTAGCTGAGTCAAATTTGTAAACCCACATGGTTGGGAAGTTGAGTTGAGATGTGTAAACCCACTTGGTTGGGTATTTGGGTCTCATATGTAAATCCACTTGGTTGGATCTTTGATGTAAGTATGAGTATTTTGAGCTAGGACGTTCATAGAGTCATGTACTTCATTGACAAATATTTTTGAACTCCGGGGGAGCTTGGTCACCTCAGTGTACATCAGATCTGCAGCACGCTTGCTTCTACAACAAGGAGAAAAACCTTGTGTTGGTTTTGGTCCGTCCTTTGCCCTTGATGTCAAAGGGGGAGAGTGACATGGTGTTTGAATGGTGTCAAAGAATGAGGAGAGTGACATGGTGTCATTGTTTTCTGATTGTATCTATCTGTTATAGTGATCAAACACCATCGTGGTTGCCATCAAGTCCAAAGGGAAAGATTGTTGGCAATATGATGCAGAGTGTTGTCCTTGATGGCAACCCACTTGATGGAATATGTCTTGATGATCTTGTTAAATGATGTAAATCTGATGTATCTACAGTGAGTACAGAAGGTAATGAAGAAAGAAATTCATTATGTGCTAGATCTATGATGAAAAGAGTATGTTTCAAGGCATACGCAGATTTTTCTAGTAGAAGTCGCGTATGCACGCGATAAAGTACGTGCCAAGTCGCGTATGGGAAAAAAGCGCTCAAAAAGTGCAAAACCAGGGGTAACCACCATGGTATTGACCCATTGTATTGAGTAATGATTCGTCTATGTGACCCCGTCCAGGAATACCATCGGAAGTAATGTGGTGTTGGCTTATGGTATTGAAAAAGGGTAAACCTATATAAGGAGAAGAAATTCATTGTGCAAATCATGAGTGAGGGTGCAAGATGTATGAGCTTGAATGAATACTTCTCTCTGAAGTATATCTGAATGGAAAGGGTTATAGTTGAATGATAGATCTGAATGCATGAAGCACCTATGAAGAAAATGATGAAGAAGGGAATCTAGATCTGAAATGTATTTGTATTTGCTACATCTGTTTATGGAATGATTAGATCTGAGATGAGGCGAACATCTGTCTGAAGTAAAGGGTAAAATCTGTGTGATGTGTCTGTTCTGAAGAATTGCAATGACCTAAATATCTGAAGAACCATACGCTATTTTTCCGTAGAGGAAGCGCGTATGCGCAGCGAAATTAACTCTGTAATATGTACAGAAGTATACGCGGGTTTTTATGGTAGAAGGCGCGTATATACGCGGTATCAGTGAAAGGAAAGCGTGTATGCAAACTAGGGTTTATCTGATCTGTTCTACTGTGTTACTGCTATTTGTATTCTACAGCTCTGAGTTGTCTGTATCAGTTTGGTTGTATGATTGAGCTTAAATTGTGTGGAGTGGATCCAGTGTGAAAATTGATGAAACGTGGTCCTTAGAGGTGCTGAGGGTCGTAGCCTTCAGTCAGGGGGTTGTAGCTCCCTTCCAGGTAAGGCTGGTAAACGAGATCAGGGGGTTGTAGCTCCCTTCCAGGAGAGGCTGGTAAACGAGCGCAGGTGGGTTCCTGCGTGCTGGTAGGAGTCTGCGCCAACACATATGTTGTAAGATGTTTTCTCTATAATAAAATATCGAAGGCTGAGCAATTGCAGCGGTGGTTTTCTCCCGACTTGGGTTTCCACCTAAAATCCTGGTGTTCATGTGTGATGCTTATGTGTGATGGTTTATTATGTTCTTACTACACATGTTTACTGTTTATAGAACATCAATGAATGAATGATAGAATGATATAAGTGAAGAATTAATGGCATAATTAGGTCTCTGTGTATACGCGAGTTTCATGAAGGATATCCGCGTGTATACGCTAGTTGTATTCAGCAAAGTCGCGTATGGGTTTTAGAGCATGGAAAAGTAAAAAGTTTTAGTTTTCCCTAAATACTGATTCACCCCCCCTCTCAGTATTTTTCCCAACACACCAAATGCCAGATCAGTAGGTACAAATGAGATGGAAATGTGGGACCCACCACCCTTATATGCACCACTTTTTGATTATTCCATAGGGATTTATGGGAGGCCACAAGTTCTAATCACCAAACTATTATTGGCATTGGGATCATGACATTATCATCTACATCATCATACTCTCCTTTCAGTTCATCAAATCTTTTCATTTTCAGCTTGTTTCACACTGAAAGAGCTCATAAAGTGTGCCTGAAATTGTATTTTATTATATTCTTTGTCTTGGGGTATTGGTTTCTAAGCTCCAGGTCATTAACAAATTCTGCACTAAAGCAATACTTCTAGTACGACAAACGACAATCAAGGAATCATTCTTTACTGTCATGATAGGTTCCCTTCGTAACTTTGCATATCCTGGCATCATTTCTTTGAAATAAACCATAAGTTCCATCACTTTGACCATGTTTACCACCACTTTCCACTTTCACTCGGTAAACGTTCTTGTTTGTCGATAGAACTTTCACCCACATGGATTACCCCATTCAGTAGCTCATATTACACTATTGGTATCCATGGCCATTTTCTTATGCCTTGGAGCCATTCATCTGCACGACCTTGAAGATAAGCCTCATCTCTTTTCTTAACCTTCTTTCTTACCACCTCCTCTTGGGCTACCATTCTTTTTGGATTATCATGAATGCACCATTGCATTTCACACTCGGTCTACATTCCCCCAACATCACATTATAACATTTGTGTTACCACATCCATTTCATTCACCTCGCACTGAGACCACCCAATATGTCCCCCACACTCTGTATTTACCCACCTAGTTCACTAAGCAGACCACCGTACTCTTGGGACACCTATCTCCATGTCTGTACATCCAAAATCACTCTTTTGAAATTATTTTTGTGTACAAATATTATTTTGGAAAAGGGTTATCACTCATCATTTTGTATATAATACCTAGTGGCAGTCCTTAATCGCCTTTGATTGGAGCTCACATTTTACATCCTACCGAGATCATTTATTATAATTTTTTCACCCATCCACTATGACAGGTAGAACACGCACATGCTTCCTCTGTATGTCCTCCTGACCCTAGGGGCCTATCCCTTAGAGTTTTTCTTTTGACCTCTGCCACTCACATTATAGTTCCAACCTCGAGAAATTTTCCACATCCCTCCTATACTTGTAACCTTCATTACTCTACATTTGACCCACCATGTTACAATACCTACCTATGATTCTTATGGATTTCTCAGAACCATTTCTAAATATTTGGTACTTCTTTTCTATTGACTTCAACACTCATCTTCCAAAATTTTATTAGTACCTTAGTTGTTTCCCACCCTTTTTGGGACAATCTTGGGTGGAACATTGGGAACCCTCATTTTCCACTAATTTCACTGATCCCCCTAATATTCGACACCAGCACAATTTTTCATAATAGTGGTGTATTTTACATCATGACTATTGTACTTTTTAGTCGAAGACCCATGTATCTAGATCACACCTCCTTGAGCAATTATTTTTATTTGATATACAAGGGATCCCAATTTAGTATATTTGTAAGAGACGCCCTTGAGGGCACTGTTGTAACTTATTTTTACCCTTTTAATATTTTGTATTTTCATTCCTTTATTTAAAAAAAATAAAATAAAAATAGAGAAAAAGAAAAAATAAGAAAAATGAATAAAATAAATGAAAAGAAAAAGATAAAATTAAAAATAAAAAATAAAAAATAAAAAAAGAAAAGAAAAGAAAAAGAAAAAGAAATTAAAAGGGAGAAAAGAATAAAAAATAATATATCCCTAGTAATAGAGAGCACATTTAAATGCTGCATTTTTATTTTTAGCATATTTAAATATATTATTTTATTGCAATAAAGTGATTTGATTGACTGTCACAGAGCATATAAAGTTCACTCACATTTCAACGAACAAGATTGGGTCTGACAAGATCAATGACCCCTGATACATTGTGGGACCCCCCACGTTGCTGAGAGTTAATGGAGGAGGGGGTGTGAAAAACAGTTTTCCTGATCCCGATTTCAAATACGTGTCATCCTCGCAAAGATTGCGGTACCCCTATGCCTAAAACCATAAACTACCTCCATACCCCCCCCCCCCGCAAACCACTATTTTTCCCGCTCATTCCATCTCGCCAATTCTCCCTCTAATTTCACTTACTGTTAAGTTTCCCCTAAACTTAGCCATCACTATTTCTCCGATAAACCTAGTAGGTGTCTGTTAATGATCCAGATTTATGCAGGAATGCAAAAGAATACACATATAACCACAAATACAAAGTTTCAATGGAAATAACACTTCATTTCATTAATATCAAAGCGCTGAAATTTTCTTACAGACAGAATGGAAATAAACTAGCTAGGGTGCTGGTAGCGAATCTCTGAGAAGAGATGTGGCGGCTACATACCTCTGAACTATGTTACAATGAGGCTCGAGGGCCTATTTATTATTGAGAAACAATGGAGAACTCTAAATGTCCAAAAACCTAACCCTAGGAGATGAAGCTCCAAAACTATGGCCCCCGTTTGGGTAAATTGGTGTTTCAACTTCTCGGGGACGTAACTTCGACATACGATCTCCGTCTGATGTTGTATGATAAATTGTTAGAAATATCATTCTGAGGAATACAAATGTTGCTGTGAATATCAATTCTAGAACAAAATCATATACGCTGGACAAACGATGCCCAAAAATGGTCATTTAGGGCCTCAAAATGGCTCCAGAAGTTCAGAACCCGAAAAACTGCTAAAAATAGTAAGTCGTGACAAAACTGAAAAACTGAAAGAGATAATGGTGGGGCCCCAAGTGGAATAGGCGGGTAGCCACCAATCTCCACCTGGATCATTCCTCCCCCCTTAGGAAGTAATGGTCCCCATTGCGTTGAGTTCCGCCATGAGATGAGGAAACTTCTACTGAACTTGGTCCCTAGTGAACCACTTGCCTTGGTGCAGGAGTTGGCCAGCTTTGACAACCCGATACAGTTGGATCTTTTTTTGGCGAGTGTTATTGATTCGCATGTCCATGATACAATCTGTGGTGGCCTGTTCCATGCAATCTGGGTTTAACTCTTTTGATGTGAGTTCTTCTGCAATGTCAGAGGTGTCCAGTAGAGGTGGGAAGTAGGGACAAAGGCAGTCTACATTGAATACTGGGTGCAAACCAAGGAATGGTGGAATACTGAGCTCGAAGGGATTGTTCCCTACAACATTAGTGATGGTGTACAACCCATATTGAAGCGGGTGAAGCTTGCGGTGGGGTCCAGTGAGGCACTACTTCTGCAAATGTAGCCACATTTTATTGCACACTTGGAAGTTTTGTGGCACCCGATGTTGGTCATGTCATTGCTTGTACTTAGCATTGGCTCTTTCCAATATGTCATGAACCTGTTAGCGGATGTGCTGAATGCACTCGATGAAGTTATTCTCTTTGTCAGCTTTAGACTGGACATGAGTCGAATTGGACGGAGTAGCCGCAAATGGCATGGCTACGCCAATGGGACATAGTGGCTGGAATCCCAAGCCTGCCTGAAAGGGGCTGTGGCTGGTTGAGCTGTGGAGATCCTGGTTATAATTTTTTTGTACATAGGGGAGGGTCTCATCCCATGTGCGTGGATGCTATGAATTGTACATGCGCAAAATGTGTACAATCATCCTGTTGACGACCTCTGTCTGGCCATCAATTTGGGGATGGAAAGTTGTGGACTTGGTGAGCTTGGTGTCAACATTGACCAGAGGCTGGACCAAAATGTGCTGAGGAACCTACTGTCGTGATCTGATATGATAGACTGTGGGATCCCAAAGTGAACCCACACTCATTCAAAGAAGAGTTTAGCAGTGGCTTCTGCTGTGATATTCTCTTGCAGGCCGCCATAATGGGCATCTTCGAGAATCTGTCGACGATCATGAAAACACAGTTGTTTCCATGCTTAGTAGAAGGAAGGCCTGACATGTAATCCATGGAGATAGATTCCCAAGGTCGACTAGGGGTAGGTAGCAGAGTATAGAGCCCTTTCTTCTTGATGGTCGGTTTGGCAATGGTGCAAGCAGTGCAGGATCTGATGTACTTCTTGACATCCTGTCGAAGGTTCAGCCAATAGAAATAATTTTGTAGTAATACCACTATTTTCTCGACCCAAAAATGCCCAGCGACTCGATTGTAGTGCGCTTCCCATATCATCTTGGCATGCTCGCTTGAAGGAACACAAATGTGTCCCAAGTGACATAACAGTGCATCTTGGAGGAGAAAATTTGGAACTTGCGTACCCCCCAAGAGTGCCTTGTATGTGTGGCTGAATTCTGGGTCGCTCTTGTAGAGAAGCGGCCAATCAGAAGTCTAGTGCCCACAAGAGTTGAGAACTATGGTTATGGCCATGATCGGTGGTCGACTGAGGCAGTTGGCAACATTATTGGTGCTACCCTTCTTGTACTTGATGTTCAAATGAAATTGTTGCAGATATGTGGACCGCTTCTGATGGCGATTGTTCTGGTACTTCCTTTGTGTCTGTATGAACTGCAGGGGTCAGTGGTCTATGTGGATGATTGTTTCCTTCCCCAAAATGTAATGCTTCCATTGTCAACAAGCCTACACAATGGAATACATTTCTTTGTCATAAGTGGGGTACTTGCGAACTGTGTTAGACAATGTCTCACTGTGATATGCCACTGGATGCCCCTGTTGAGTAAGAACTGCCCTAATAGGCATCTAACTCGATCTCAAATGGTTGTTGCATGTCTGGTAATGTGAGCACTGGGGCAGAACAAAGGCGATGTTTCAATTCTATGAACGCCTTCTGTTGAGATTCCAACCAAAATAATTTTTCTTTCACTCCTCCCTTGGAGAATTGACTCAAGGGCCAAGTGATATGAGAGAATCCCAACACGAACCTGTGGTAGAAATTAGCAAGACCCAAAAAGCTGCGAAGCTCTATTAGAGTGGTTGGGGCTGGCCAATCCTGAAAGACTTGGATCTTGGCTGGATCCACATGCACCCCTCTTTCATCAATAATGTATCCCATATATTGAACCTGGGTCATGCCAAAAGTGCACTTCTCCAAATTGGCACACAACTTGTGTTGTCATAGTGTTTGGAGGACTTCTCGGATGTGGTGGAGGTGCTCTTCCCAAGTTCGGCTGAAGATCAGAATGCCATCCAAGTACACCACTACAAATGAGTTGGTGAATGGACGCAAGATGTCATCCATCAACCTCATGAAGGTTGTGGGAGCATTCGTCAACCCGAAAGGCATGACAAGCCATTCTAAAATGTCCTCCTTGGCTTTGAAGGTAGTCTTCCACACATCAGAGGGTTCGATTGGTACCTGGTGATACCCAGACTTCAAGTCGACCTTGCTGAATTATTTTTCCCCTTTGAGTTGGTCTAGAAGGTCATAAATCCATGGGATCAGGTACCTATTCTGGATAGTGATCTTGTTTAGCGCTCGATAGTAAATACAGAGTCTCCAAGTCCCATCCTTCTTCTGTACCAACACGATCGGGCTCCCACAGGGCGATAACTTGGCCGGATGTGACCTTTCTGTAGTAGTTCTTGAATCTGCCTCTTGATTTGATCATTCTCTAGAACATAGCACCTATAGATCGGTCCATTGGGTAGTGGCGCACCTGGGGTCAGGTCAATGGGGTGCTTGACCTGAAAGTGTAGAGGCAATCCTGTGGGTGAGGTGAAGATGTCCCTATACTCCTCCACAACCTTGTCCATTTGTTTTTGTCGTGTAGAGGAGCCATGTTTAGAGGTCGTGACCACAATATTCTTCTTTCCCTGGGGGCGGATCATCAGGAAAACAAATTTCTTGGTTTGGGAAATGAGCTTACTGCATTGTTTTGCAGTAACCAAAGAGATAGTGGGAGGCGGTGGTACCTCTGGTATCCTGTACAACTTATTTTCAAAAGTACCAATAACAACGCGAGGTTGGGACTCATACACAGCATGTCGCTTCCACAAGTATGGTTGTCCTAATAATACATCAGAAAAATCAATAGGAGCAATGTCACACAATACCTCATCCATGAAGGGCTTGATGCTATAGGGAAGGCGGCACTGCTGGCTGACGCGTAGATCTCGTCCTTGGTGAAGCCACCCGATGGTGTATGGTTGTGGGTGTGCTGTGGTCAGCAAGCCCAACCGATTCACAACATTTGTTGAAATGAGGTTCTTTTGGCTCCCATTGTTGACAATGAACTATAGCAGGGAACCCTTTACCCACATCTAGGAGTAGAAGAGACGCTTTGCCTCCTCTGGATCTTCTAGTTCCTCCTTCTGAATCTTCGTAGTGGCAACAGTGCATCAATATTCTGCTTCCCTTTGTCATTCCCCTTGTCAGGTTCTGATTCAAAGTCGGAGCATGCATCTAATTCAGAAGCCCTCATCTCGGCCACCAGTGACTACTTGACCCGACACTCACTTGTGTTGTGGGTGGAGCTCTTATGGAACTCAAACCACTTTCCCATGTCCTTATTTGGCTTCACGTTGTTGTTCTTTTCTTGTGGATTTGACAGGTTGTCTTGGGCCGCCATGCCTTGGCTTTGTCCTTTGGTTTGTGGTTTGGGGGCACCTTTATTTTTGATTCGTAGATCCAAAGTCTCGCTTCTTCTATTTGAATTTCTACTCAATCTTGGAAGCATATCGATATGTCGTACCAAGTGAGGAGATGTCGAAGAACTCCATTTCCTCCTGAATGTATCTGTGTAGACAATCGTGATACTTTAGCACCAAATGTTTCTCTTAATATTTGATACCCAACTTTGTGTGCAAGGTATGGAACAGATTCATCAGATCATGCACATCTTGATCCCTTTGTTGCCGCAGCATGGTCCATTGTATGTACTTGTCCTCATAGCTCCCCATGGGATAGTATTGTTCCTTGATGGCATCTCAGAAAAAATTCCATGTGGGTACGAGTGAGAACAAATATGTTTCTGTCTTGTCCTTTTTCTCAGAGTAGGTTTCCCACCTCGGGCCCCGCATGGGGTAGCTTTGAGAGTGCAAATAATCTTCTCCCCCCGACCTGGAAAAGTCATGAACCAAGAAATATCCTTCTAATAGATTAAACCATCTATCTATGGCATCTACATCTATTTGACCCTCATATATGGGAATGTAAAAGTTTACTTGTACCTTAAAGGGAGTCGCGCCTCCAGAGTGGCTGCTGGATGTAGATGCGCTGCCGGTGGGTAGTCATTGAAGGATATGGGAAAAGTTGTCCATCATCGTGTTCCTTTGTTTTTCGAGGGATTCCTCGAGCAATATTTTGATAGGATCTCTTGATCCCTCATCTTTCTTTTCATCCCCCATGGGTATCTTGGCCAGCAGTTTGCAAGGTTGATCTTGCAAAGGTTCCACCGCATCGAGCCCTAAATCCTTATAGCCCGACCATAGACATGCAAAGAAGGATCGAGAAAAAGTGTAATCGCTTCCGATACCACTCCATCCGCATTTATGTAGGAACGCAATGTATCACATATAACTACAAGTACAAATATGAATTAAAACAACATTTCACCATTAATATCAAAGAACTCGAAATTTAATTTTATTACGTAATGGAATATAACTAGCTAGGGTGTTGGTAGCGAATCTTTGAGAAGAGATGTGGTAGCTACAAACCTCTGAACTGTGTTACAATGAGGCTTGAGGGCCTCTTTATTATTGAGAAACAATGGAGAACTCTAAACGTCCAAAAACCTAACCCTAGGAGATGAAGTGCCAAAACTATGGCCCCTGTTTGGGTAAATTGGTGTTTCAACTTCCCAGGGACGTAACTTCGGGATACGATCTCCGTTTGACGCGTATGATACATCGTTAGAAAGATATATTTGAGGACTACAATTGTTGCTACAAATATTGACTTTGGAACAAAATCATATCCGTTGGACAAATGATGCCCAAAAAACGTCGTTTAGGGCCTCAAAACGGCTCCGAAAGTTCAAGACCTGAAAAACTACTAAAAATAGTAAGTTGTGCGAAAACTGAAAAAATGAAAGAGACAATGGTGGGGCCCCAAGTGGAATAGGCGAGTGGCCACCAATATCCACCTAGATCAGTTAACTCATTTAATTTTTCCGCTAATGGTAAAAAAACATGAATTCCTTCATGCCAATAACAATCAACTTAATTGAAGGTCGTTATCAATATTTTGTTAAAATTCTATCCCTTATCCAAAATACTTTCTTTGCTATTTTTGTATGAAATCAAAACTTATAGCTCGAACCTGGAAGTGAACACCAACAATTTTCAGCTCACGATCATCATCATTTCCAGGTACTTGTTCTATTGTACTCAACAATTCTATTTTTCCTTAATGGCTTCCCATAAAGGAAAATCAAAGATATCTATAGAAAATCCTGTGTTACCCTCTATAATTAAGTTGGATGAATTACCCTTGATTGATACTCATTTCAAAATTGTGGAGACCAATTGTGAATTCGACTTTTATGGACTGTTAAAATTATGAAAATATGGTCAAATTACACTATGTAGAAATTTGATGGTCGAGATTATAATTGCATTAGATTCCTCTTTTCGAGAGGACCAAAATCTACCTATAGATCACCCTAATCAGTTAAGTGGAAGTTAAATTATGAATTATATTATCTATTAAATGGGTCGACCTAACCACATGTGGAATTTAGTCAAGTCGACCTTAACCCCAAGCGGACCCACACAAAAGCTATAAATAGAGGCATCATCAAGCTCATTCTCACACACTTTCTCAAGCGATCTTCAATTTCCATCCATTGTCTTGGTTCATCTATTTTTTCTTGGATCGCATAGGTCTCCGTTGTACCCTAGAGACAAATTTTCTAGAGTTGTTATAGACCAGTGCCTAGGACATCTTATAAAGTGTAGAGAGCAGAGGATTAAATACAGCTTTAGGCACTTTAACATGACAGAGCTCTCTCGCAATTTTTGGAAACAGAAAATAACACTAGAGTGGGACCAAAACTCTCGATGATTTGAAGTATTAGGAGCAATACTGGGCAGGCGTAATGCTAAACTCAAATACTAATGCACCAGATAATTTTAAGACAGCTCATTATAACCAGGGCCGGATTCATGATATATGGTAGAAAAGGTATATATATAAAGACGACTGCAGAGATGTACAGCAAGAAGAAGATATCAACTGTTAAAAGGCGGTAATAAGAAGAACTTCATAGCATAGGATGGGCTTAAATAGTTAAGAATCCATACATGCCGAGAACTCTAGTCAATAGCATTTCATAACAGCTAACATAGCAGAAATACGTGCGAGTTGAAAATGGAACAATGCATTACTCCTGAGCTATTTTAAAGTATCAGAACGCTAATGCTATAAGTATCATTGGGATAAATTTACAGCATAGACAAGGGACACTCGCATTCCAGGACGTAATACTAGAAACATAAATGTAAATGAGTTGAACACAACATTGCAACGAGTAAGAGAGAAGCACACACTACCATAACACCAAGTCCAGAATCCTTATTAACATGAAACTCCTTATCATTAAGACCCGATGGGCTCTGTCACATTTGTATCTGAGTTTTCACAAAACATACACACAGGAAATCCTTACACAAACAATTTTTCTTCAAGAATTGGAACCTTTGTTTCTTTCTCTCCAAGTCTTATATAGGATTCCTTTTACCTTCCAGCGAGAAGATATTTCAGGGAAATATCTTCTTCGCATGACAAAATTTGTTACCGGTCATTATCAAAACAACAAAATTCCATGATGGGGCGACAGTCCCTCCATCATATGCAAACAGGCCCCGGGCCAATTTCAAAACAGAACATAGAACAATGTTTGATTTAAAAGTAAAGATGCGAGAGTGGAGGAAAAACAACCCACTCGGAAAAATAACAAGAAAAACATAACTAAATGAAAAGTAAGAAGGCCGTTTAGGCCATATCGTGAGTGAACTGCAATGTCATGAGTGCTGCTGAGTTGAGGCCGTTGCTGACGCTGGAGGAGGCACGCTGGCAGAGGAGCTAGCACGCTGACTCAGGAACTGAGTCATTCTCTGCTGGCTCTCAGCGTTCGGTTCTGGCATGGCTGAGAGCTTCTCCACTCTGATGAACGCCTCCCCGAGGGTGTGAATGTCTGCATTTGTTGGGAGCCGATATCTGATCATGTGGAGGAGACAGAACTCTTTCTGGAGGATGGTGACGATAGTAGTAGCCTTGAGCTGAGTTGCTTTCCCCGTTTGGACATCAGACCGATCCCTTTCTGATTCTAGAAGTGATGTGTATCGGTCGGGGAGCATGAGCACTGCTGGGGCGTTTGGTTCCCAGCAAGAAGGGAGGCCCGCTGCGATGATTTCGTCCCACACCTTGTCGAACTGTTCCACAATGTCAGCCACCTGTTGGAGAACCCTTGAAGCTGCTACTCGGGCTTCTTCCTATTCAATAATTTTCTGACACTCGTTGATTTCCATAAACCGACTGGGAATGCCATGTTTTCTCACATCATTTTCCCTTAGCGTATAAAGGAAAGATATGTAGCTGCCTGCAAGTCGAGCTTTGTTAGATAGATTACCTCCTGCCTCCTGCAACCGCCTATTGAGATAAGGAAGGGTGGACTTGAGTTCTCCTATCATCGTTAGGAACTCCCACTGCTCGGTTACCGCCGCGACTATATCTGACCAAATCAAACTTCTGGCCTCAAGCAGGGTGAGATTTCCCTTCGCTCGGCTCGGCAGGAGGAGGCTCGACGATGGCTTGCGTGACTTCAGTGTAGTCAGAGGAGGCTACACTATCTCTTAGTACCACTATTCCTGCTTTGCCCTTATCAAATTGACCAAATTTCGTAAAGGGCTCCAATATTATCCCTTCCCCGATGACTTCAGCGTCACTGGTGGCCACCTTCTGCCTCTTGGGTGGTGGCGCTGCTCCTGAAGTACCGACCTCTTGCTCATCGGTGCCTTTGTTCACTTCTTCTTCTCCTCCTGTGGCAGACGAGTCCGTCTCCATCTGCGAAAACATAGGCCAGACTTCAAGGTTAGCCCTCCATTCCAGAAATGGCCTGGACTCATGAATGTAGGGCGCAGACCTGTTTCTCTTTCTTTTATTTGAAATGATGTCCCGTGGGTCATAAGCCCAGCACTCACCCAACTTCAGGTCCATGTTCTGCAACATTTTTTCGACAATTGGGAGGACATATCTAGAGTTTACCACAAAGGGACCGATTTGGTCAGGAAGTTTTAAGATGTAGCCCTTCTTAGCAGGAACAAAATGGAGCTGGTCAGCTTTGAGGGCTTGCCTGATGTATTCTAGGGTGTAAGCTCGTCGGATGGGAAAAGCTGGCAGCCGGTATGGGGCAACTTCGGCTCCATAGACCCGAATTTCAGTATATTCTTCAGACAGGAACCAATCACCGGTGCACTGGTATTTCCCAGCCTGTAGCCAGCGTTTCATTTCTGGGAAAACCCTAGGGGAAGGCGCATCGTGAATGATGGTGTAAGCAATAGACATGAAGGTGTTCACGAAGTTGACATAACCCTCTCCCCTGGGCAACTGACGGACGGAGCAATTCCAGTCGAAAACTGGTCTGGGCTGGGAATTCTCAGAATACATCCTATCTAACCCCAAATGATTGAACTTGTCTGCATGCTGGAACAGGAAGAGATAGAATACCAACGAGCAAAAACGAAACTTTCGGGCTTTGGCGAGCTCCTGAAATTGGGTCATGATGGTCAAGGAAAGGAAACCTGGAATATCCAGTGTAATCCCGTTCTGTGTCATAAGCCACAAAAAGCGAATACATACTGAAGAGATGGCTTCCGGGCTCCCTACCCCCAGTAGGCCGGCAGCGAGGGACAAAACAGGTCTAACTTCTTCGGAAAACAGATTCAACGAAAATGGCTCCATTGGAGGCAAAGCAGTCGCCTGGTCGATGGTTATAGAGGCTATGAAAGCATGGCGGGCTTCTCTTGACAGCTTATTGAACTGAGCGAGCAAGGTCTCATCTTTGAAACTGAAGTATGTGTCATTTGAAGGGAAACGGAGGGCCTGTCTGATAACCTCGGGGGAAAGGGAAAAGATTATGTTCCCCTGAGGGGACACGAAAGCGTCCCTATGTACATTATAGGAATCTCTGAGCCAAACGATAAAATCGACACAGGAATGAACCTGGGGGGTGATATGGTGATAGAAGCCAGACGCGACAACTCGGAGATGGTCGGCATTTTTGCAGTGGCGACCAAACAGCAAGGGCTTGATACTGCGTATGTCAAAAGGATACTTGGGGTCGCAGATACCCGCTTGTAAGTCACAGAGGGGTTCAAAACCAGGGGGGTTTCTAGACTCATGGAGTTGGGGGGTCTCAGGTTCGTTTTTCTTGGGCGTTCCTCTTCCCATGGCAGACATTCAACAATTTCGAAAAGAGGGAAAACGGAAAATGGAATACCTGAACAGAGGGTGACAATGCTCGGGAAAGCGACGAGGGGAACCGTGACAGTGACTTGGATATACCCGACGTTCTTCCCCACTCGGTATTCGCCGTAGAAAACGACCTGTGATGATTTACCAGAGAGAAATACGGGAGTTTGTTACCATTGGAGTGAACTGCTTGGGTGAAAAGGTGAATAAGTAAGACGACAGGAGGCAAGTGTCGTAAGGACACTGACACTGAGACACGTGGCGCGTGGGGATTAGGTATATCAAGGTGTAGGTGAGCGCCTCGTGTCAGGTTAAAAACTGGTACGGGTCTCAGTACCAGCTGACCTACTGGACTTACCTTACCTTTTATCCACGTACGCACTCCAATCTTTATAGCACATAATTTATTTTTGCCGGACTAACACCTTGCCTTTCCTTCCTGCGTGGAACCATCTTTATTTTGCCCCGAGATTACATCCCATGGCCCGCCCTTACCAATCCTTTCCTTACCTTGAGATCTTACCATGCCACGTGTTGCAAGTCCGTGGGGGTAAGGGTTTCGTCCTTTCCTCATAGCCAGACCCCCTCGGACTTACTCCATACGCTGTCATACATAACCCGAGGCCCCTCTTCAATATATGAGTTGACATACCATGCCGCCTCCCTTTACTTTGTATTTGATGTTCATTTATTATTCCGACTATCACCCCTTAGTGCTGTTTATCCCTTGGTTTTAATATGTGTGTATCTCACTACCTTTTCTCTTTTCGGCCCGATTTAGCTTAACACTAGCCCCTTTCTTATAAACTTTAATATGAAGCCCGTTCATCCTTTTGGTACTATCGTGGATAATGCTAAGTATTGAACAACATTGGCTCCACCTGGGGACGGCACGTTTGTCCCCGAACGTGTCGAGAACTACGCAGACCGCCTGTACATCTCCTTTAAACAACACTTTTCGGTTCCTGAAGCTACGCCCTGTACAGATCATCATGACATATGCACAACCTATGATAAGAAAATGAAAAATAGCAACTAATGTACAATATAATACAGTCAGGCCTTTTTCAGCCTGCGTCAGAATTGGAAGTATGGCTTGAGGAATTGCCCGTTTACAGGGGCTTCCAACAGATCTCCCTGTAAATTCTCCAACTTAAATGTATTGTTTCCTCCCTGCTCTGCAATCTTGAAGGGGCCGAACCAGAGGGGGTCAAATTTACCATGTTTACCTTTATCGGCCCTGCGTACATCCCACCTGAGAACTAGGTCTCCTACCTGCAGCTTTCTATCTTTCGTATGCTGGTCAAACAACTCTTTCATCTTTTCCTGGTAATCAACAAGCTTCTGGTTCACCTGAACACGAGTTTCTTCAAGCTCAATCAACTGGTTGATCCTTCTGTTCATACCATCTGATTCCTCCTGGGTCTCCTGCATGAAACGAGCAACAGGTAGAGCTAACTGTATAGGGAATACAGCTGCTCGTCCATATACTAGTTCATAAGGAGACCTTCCCGTTGCCCTTTTGCTGGTTATCCTGTTTGCCCACAGAGCGAACTTCAGCTGGGAGTCCCAGTTCCTCTGGTTTTCGTTTATTGTTTTCTTTAGAGCTCTGACCAATGTTTTGTTTGATGATTCTGCCAAACCATTTCCCTGTGGGTAGTAAGCCGTGGAGTGGCCCAGGGCAATGTTATATTGCTGGCAAAACCTCACCATTTTAGCAGATTTGAAAGCTTGGGCATTATCTTTAATTATTCTTGCAGGACATCCAAACCTGGAGATAATGTTCTCCTCCATGAATTTTATGATCACCGTGTCTGTGGCATTTCGTGCAGGAATGGCCTCTACCCACTTCGTGAAGTAATCTGTAGCAGTCAGAATCCATTTGTGTTGCCCGCTGGAGGGTGGGTGGATCTCACCGATGAAATCAATTCCCCATTGCTTGAAAGGTTCATCAATGTGTACAGGGATCAGGGGTAGAGCTGCTAGCTTTTGTTTTTCAGCAAACTTCTGGCACTTGTCACATGCTCTTACCCAAGTAAAAACATCTCCAAATAATTTGGGCCAGTAAAAACCAGCCTTCAGGATCTTCTGAGCTGTGCTCCTCCAGTTATAATGCCCTCCACAAATTCCCTCATGGAATTCGGTTATGATGTTCCCTACTTCCTCTTCGATGAGACATAACAGCAGTATGCCTGAGGGATCTCTCCAATACAATTGGCCATTAGCTACAGCATACTTCTGAGATTTCAGCCTCAAGGCTCTGTATTTAGACTTATCACAGTTGGGTGGGCAACTGAGTGTCAAGAGGTACTCAACAATTTCTTTGTACCAGGGGCTAGTGAGATACTTCATTTGTATTTTTTGGGTAGCCATTTCCACCTCTGGTCTCCCTGTCTGTTCCTCAGACTCTTCGTTTGCGATCATGGATAAGTGAATACCCAGAGCTTGGTAGTTTGACTCTGACAGAATTTTTGCTAGTCCCTGTCCTTTAATCAGTTTGGTGGGTCTGATATCCAGGTCATATTCTTGTATCTTCGCAATCCACTTACCTCTTCTGCCCTCACTGTCTCCCTGAACGAGGATGTCCTTAACTGCTGCTGTGGGTACAAAAGCAGTAATGTTGGACTGTAGAATGTACATGCGAAATGCCTTTAGGGACTTTACCAGTGCATAAGCCTGCTTCTCAAGTATGTTGTATTTTAGCTCAGCATCACGAAGAACCTGACTAAAGAACGCAATCGGTTGCTCATACCCATCCATGTTCTTCTGTAGAAGGACCCCTTCCACCGTGTGAGGTGATGCAAAAGAGAAAATTATGAAAGGTTCAGTGAAGTCAGGCTTTGCCAGCACTGGAGCCTCCGCAAACGCAGTCTTGATCCTGGCAAAGGCCTGCCTTGATTATGGTGCCCATTTCACCTCATTATCCTTCTTTAACATATCTGTGATGTGTCTAACTATTTCGGCATAGTTGGGAATGAATCTTCTCAGAAAATTTATACGCCCAAGGAATACCTGTACTTCTTTCTTGTTTCTGGGGAGGGATATCCCGTTTATAGCTTCCACCCTTTTAGGATCGATTTTGACCCCATCTTTAGTTACTATATGTCCTAGGAGTTTGCCCTCTTCTAATGCAAAGAAAGATTTTTGAGGGTTAAGAGAGAGTCCATACCTCCTGCATTTCTCAAAGGTCTTCTGCAAATGCTGAACGTGCTCGACATCATCCTTTGAAAAGACTGTTATATCATCTAGGTACACTACCAGAAACTTATCCTGTTCTCCAACAAAGGTTATGTCCATCGCTCTCTGAAACGTGGCCCCTGCATTGATCAGCCCGAATGGCATCCTAGCATACATAAATGTCCCCCAGGGTGTGGTGAAGGCTGTCTTTTTCTGGTCCTCTGGGAACACAGCTACTTGATTATAGCCCGAGAACCCATCCATCATGGACATTCTAGAGGCTCCTACCACCTTCTGCAGAATATGATCCATCTTCGGTAATGGGTAGTTATCTTTTAGAGATGCCCTATTCAGGTTTCTGAAATCCACACACAACCTGATTTCACCATTCTTCTTGCGTACTGGGACTAAATTGGCCACCCATTCAGAATACCTTAGTGGCACTATAATTTTAGCCTTCAATAACTTTTTAATTTCTTGCTCAATCGAAGGTAGCAACAGGGGATTAATCTGTCGGAGCTTTTGCTTATGGGGTTTGGCATCCCCTTTTAGTGGGATTTTATGTTGCATCACACTGACATCAAAGGTTTTCAAATCTTGGTACGACTAGGCAAATACATCCTTGTAGGTTTGGAACAACTTTTGGTATAATGGTTTGTATTCATCCGGGACTTTCTTAGACAGCTTCACAATCCTTGGATCTTCTTTTGTGCCCAGATTGAGATCTTTGACCTGGTCCTCAGTCACCATTTTGTTTGGTTGTAACGGAACATCATCTTTATTGAACAATCTCTCCAAAGGTACCAGCCCTCGGGGGATGACATTCCCTTTCAGCTGCAGGAATCTGTGACCGGCTATTTTCTCTTCAAGCTTGTCTTCTGGAATATCCCCGACTTCTTCTTCTTCACAGTTGTCAATCTCAAGATTGGAAAACTCTCCCACAGTCTCTAAAAACCTCTTTACCTGCTCCTCATCTTCAAAGACCTGCCAGTGCTTGACATTGTCAGGGATTGAAGGCCGATATCTCACTTCAATCTCATATCTCAGAAGAGGGTTCTGAGGTGGGCGGAATGTACTGGCAGCCACTGCCAAGGAGTCCGCCATCCTGTTCTGTTCCCTGGGCATAAACTGAATGTTAAATGCCAGAAAGGAGTTCTCCACAAGATCCCAGACTTCATTTCTGTATGCCTTTAACCTCGGATGTTTGGCTTGACATTGGTTTTTCACTTGCCTCACCACCAGCTCGGAATCTCCCATCACTTTCAGATTCTGTATCTTCATACTTCTTGCTGTTTGCAACCCCAGTATGAGCGCCTCATATTCAGCCACATTGTTCGTGGCCTCATATTCTAATTTGAAGGACAAGGGGACCCATTGACCCATAGGTGAAATAAGCAACACTCCAGCCCCGTTTCCTTCCTTGGAATTTGCCCCATCAAAGTGGAGTGTCCAGATGTCAGATCCTTGGTCCTGTACTGATAGATCGGTCTTTAACTGGCAGAATGAGGGTTCATGGGCACAGTCCTGATCTTCTTCCAACATTAGACAGGAGAAATCTCCCTCTCTGCTGTAAACTGGGGAATTCACTGAATCACCTGCCTTTGTGACTGTTTTGACAAATCGGGTTTCTCGATACAGTCTCCTTTCTTGACCACCAAAGACAGGAATGGTAGCGTATGACAGATATAGCTTGATTGATCCTCCAATTCTAGTCCCCCAAGACCTGGACAATAGCATACCGAAGCGGGCTGGGATGTCAGCTACTACGATATCCATTACCACACTCTTGGCCGGGATCTGAGCCAGGGTAACTGCTAGATCTTTGATCATGCCTAAACATTTTACTCTCTTGGAATCAAAAGAGTAGAGATCTTTATATGGGCGAGTAATTTGGAGCCCTAATTGCTCCATGACAGACAGGGGCATTAGGTTGTGGGACGCTCCTGAGTCTAACATGTAGTTATGCAATAGTAGATCATGGATTACCAAGGATACGTAAAAAGGAGGGGTGGAGGGATCTAATTCCTCGACATGGGGGCCAAACACTACCATGGGCCTTTCTTCTTGCAAATTGAGACTGTCTGGAATATGTGGGACCTCGGGAGCGGAAATGAAAGAGGAGACTTGTGACTGATAGGCAGGCTGCTTCAGCAATTCAGATAGAGGGACAGGTATTTTAACTTTTTCAAGTTCCTTTTGCAAACTGAAGGCAGATGGAGGCTTCTCTATTGGGACTTCCTTTTCTTTTGGTTCTTTGCTTGGCATGGGAGACTTAACTTCTCTAACTGGAGGTTTATTCACAGGAGGCACAGCTACTTGAGAGGACGAAGGCATGTGACTATCAGTTTGCAAAGACTGGTTAAAGGGCTTCTTACCTTTGTCCGGAGATTCTTGAGTACTGGCTTCTTTCTGTGTAGGTGCTGACCTTTGGGGTGCATCTTCCTCTTCGTCTTGAGTGCGTGTTCTTTTCCTGGAGGACCTGAGGTCATATTTCCTGTTAAACTGGGCCTGCATGAAATCAACAAACTGTTTACAATAGTCATCAATTTCTGGCTCTTCAACATCTTCATTATTCTTCAGTTCTAAGTGAGGTGGTAGTTCCCCTTCCTCACTTTCTTGCACAGGGCACTCTATGTCATCATTATCTGAGAAGACAGGACATGTTTCATCTTGCTCATAGGAGGAGTCTTCGTGGGAGACCTCCATTTGTCCTTCCAAGTACAAAGGGTGCGGTACTTGGTCTTGTTGTTCCTTCTGTCCCCTCTGCAGTATCTG
Organism: Pinus albicaulis; assembly: GCA_034641835.2. Classification (NCBI taxonomy): domain Eukaryota; kingdom Viridiplantae; phylum Streptophyta; class Pinopsida; order Pinales; family Pinaceae; genus Pinus; species Pinus albicaulis. Next base: position 1,609,040,329 of record CM076584.1, on the reverse strand, counting down.
CAAGGGAGGTTTTCTGTATTGAGGATTGAATCCTCTGTTTGGAGCATTCTGAAAGTTCTTTGGGGGCGAATTCTTAGCTTCCATCTCTAATTTGACCAGCTTGCTGGAGAGATTCTTGATCATTTTATTCATCTCTTCGATCTTATCATTTGCTGAGTCTCTGTCTTGACTTGAAGTAGATACTTCTTCTTTGCCTCTTCTTCGGGTATCATGTTCTTGCTTCCCCTTGGACTTACCGGTTGAGACAAAGTTTGCTTCTATTTCCAATGCATCTGTCTGTGCATTGTCCAGAGTGGCAGGCTTTCTCTCTCTCAGTGAGAAACCGAATTCAGAATCAAATGCTGCTACAAAAACAACCTTAGCAGCGGTCTGGTGGGGCTTCATCTCAGCCGGGAGGCTGTAATACAATTTATTAAACCTTCTGATGAACTCTGATACCCCTTCATTGTGTTTCTTTTTAAGGGTGTTAAACTCGGTCAGGACATCCCCATGATCTTTTCTATCCCCCCATTTTCTCACGAAAGCCTCTTCCATAGCCTCCCAGGTGTTGATGGAATTAGCTGCGAGAGTTTTAAACCATTTTCTAGCCTCTCCATCTACGGACTGTACGAACAATATAATAATCAGATCTAAATGTTCCACATTGAAGTTCTCTGCGAAGGAGCAGAAGATTTCGACATGCTTATGGGCATCAACGCCGTTCTCCTCGTTGAATCTAGGCAGAATCTTTAAATAGTCTTGTGGCATATCATTTTGAACTGCAGGCAGCTGTAAAGGGGCGTACCTGTTTTGTAAGAAGCCAGGTATATTTTCCATTGGGGGAGGTGGAGGTAGAATGAGAGCCTGAGCAGTGAGTGGCGGAGGAGGTGGTGGGAGTTGAGTATGAATAATGATAGGGATGTAGTGAACAGCAGCTTGAGAACTTGATGAGAAGGTAGGGCTGTCAACAACAGATACTTCAGTGACCTCTTTGACCTCTTCAACTTCAGGGGTAGGATGAAAAGAATAATGTGGAGTATAGCTAGACTCAGCTTCGTCTTTGATACGGACACCTTCTCGATAAGGGCTATCTGAATAATAACCAGTATCTCTTATAATAGGGTTAGAGCTTTGTATTTGGGCGACCTGAGAAGAGGAGGACTGAAGGTATGGAAAGTTTTCAAGGGAAAACTCAGGAATATCAGTATGAACTGGTGGCCTTTCTCTCCAGCCCCTTCTATGTAGGATTCGCTCTGGGTCAGACACAGAGGGTGTCCTTGACTGAGATGTATCTGACCTTAGGTGTGGCTTACGGGGAGCCAGGACTGCAAATATGTTTATCTGAAATATGAATGTGGAGTCGCCAAGGTGAGGTATGCACAACTCTCAACTCTTCGTGCTCACCTAACTGAAGAGTGGTCGGGTTTTGTCGAGGCCCAGGGACTTAAATTTCTTCAACTTCGATCCCCGGCAACGGCGCCAAAAAGATGTTGTAACTCCTAGAGACAGCCTAGAGTTGGTATAGACCAGTGCCTAGGACATCTTATTACTGTGTAGAGAGCAGAGGATTAAATACCACTTTCATCACTTTAACATGACAGAGCTCTCGCACAATTCCTTTGGAAACAGAAAATAACACTAGAGTGGGTCCAAAACTCCCGATAATTTGATGTATTAAGAGTAATACTGAGCTGACGTAGTGCTACACTCAAAAACTGATGCATCAGACAATTTTAAGACAGCTCATTATAAACCGGGCCGGATTCATGATATATGGCAGAAAAGGTATATATAAAGGCGACTGCAGAAATGTATAGCGAGAAGAAGATATCAACTGTCAAAAAGATGTTACTAAGAAGAACTTCATAGCATATGACGGGCTTAAACAGTTAAGAATCCATACATGCCGAGAACTCTAGCCAATAACACTTCATAACAGCTAATATAGCAGATATACGTATGAGTTGAAAATGAAACAATGCATTACTCCTGAGCCATTTTAAAGTATCATAAAGCAAATGATATAAGTATCAGTGCGATAAATTTATATCAAAGACCAGGGACACTCGCATTCCAGGACGTAATACTAGAAAAATGAATGTAAATGAATGGAACACAACATTGCGACGAGCAAGAGAGAAACACACACTACCATAACACCAAGTCCAGAATCCTTATTAAAATGAAACTCCTTATCATTGAGGCCCGACGGGCTCTTCACATTTGTATCTGAGTCTTCACAAAACATGCACACAGGAAATTCTTACACAATCAATTTTCTGAAGAATTGGAACCTTTGTTACTTCTTTTCTCTGTCTTATATAGGATTCCTTTTACCTTTCAGCGAGAAGATATTTCAGGGAAATATCTTCTTCGCATGACAAAATTTGTTACCGGTCATTATCAAAACAACAAAATTCCATGATGGGGCAACAGTCCCTCCATCATGTGTAAACAGGCCCCGGGCCAATTTCAAAACAGAACATAGACCAATGTTTGATTTAAAAGTAAAAATGCGAGAGTGGAGGAAAAACAACCCACTCGGAAATTTTTAAAAAACATAACTAAAAGAAAGTAAGAAGGCCGTTTAGGCCATGTCGTGAATAAACTGAAATTTCATGAGTGCTGCTGAGTTGAGGCCGTTGCGGATGCTGGAGGAGGCACGCTGGCAGAGGAACTAGCACGCTGACTCAGGAATTGAGTCAGTCTCTGTTGGCTCTCAGCGTTCGATTCTGGCATAGCTGAGAGCTTCTCCACTCTGATGAACGCTTCCCCGAGAGTGTGAATGTCTGCATTAGTTGGGAGCCGATATCTGATCATGTGGAGGAGACTAAACTCTTTCTGGAGGATTGTGACGATAGTAGTGGCCTTGAGCTGAGTTTCTTTCCCCGTTTGGATATCAGACCGATCCCTTTCCGTTTCTAGAAGTGCTGTGTATCGATCGGGGAGCATGAGCACGGCTGGGGCGTTTGGTTCCCAACAAGAAGGGAGGCCGGCTGCGATGATCTCGTCCCGAACCTTGTCGAACTGTTCCACAATGTCAGCCACCTGTTGGAGAACCCTTGAAGCTGCTACTCGGGCTTCTTCCTTATCAATAATTTATGCTGGTTGGTTCTATGTATTTGGGAGTGCCATGTTCTCACATCATTTTTCCTGGCGTATAAAGAAGGAAGGAAAGATATGTGTGTGCCTATGATCGACACTACATTGAATGAATTTAAGCAACAGCCTATTGAGATAAGGAAGAGGGTGGACTTGAGTTCTCTTTATTATCGTTAGGAACTCCCATGGGTTCTGGCAGCTATATCGACCAAATCTGTAGCTTCGGCCTCAGCGGGGTGGGGTCTACCCAAACAATCTTGCCAGGAGGAGAGGCTCGAGGGGTTCGGCGATGGCTTGCGTGACTTAGTGTGAGAGGAGGCGGCTCATATCTCTTAGCTACTATTCTGCTTTGCCCTTATCAAATTGACCAAATTTGTATCCCTTCCTAGATGACTTGACTTCTTGGTGGCCACCTTACGCCTCTTGAGGTGGTGATCGTCCTCTGAAAATCTGCGGCCTCCCTCACATCGGTGCCTTTGTTCACTTCTTCTTCTCCTCCTGTAGCAGACGAGTCCGTCTCCATCTGCGAAAACATAGGCCAGACTTCAAGGTTAGCCCTCCATTCCAGAAATGGCCTGGACTCATGAATGTAGGGCGCAGACCTGTTTCTCTTTCTTTTATTTGAAATGATGTCCCGTGGGTCATAAGCCCAGCACTCACCCAACTTCAGGTCCATGTTCTGCAACATTTTTTCGACAATTGGGAGGGCATATCTAGAGTTTACCACAAAGGGACCGATTTGGTCAGGAATTTTTAAGATGTAGCCCTTCTTAGCAGGAACAAAATGGAGCTGGTCAGCTTTGAGGGCTTGCCTGATGTATTCTAGGGCGTAAGCTCGTCGGATGGGAAAAGCTGGCAGCCGGTATGGGGCAACTTCGGCTCCATAGACCCGAATTTCCGTATATTCTTCAGACAAGAACCAATCACCGGTGCACTGGTATTTCCCAGCCTGTAGCCAGCGTTTCATTTCTGGGAAAACCCTAGGGGAAGGCGCATCGTGAATGATGGTGTAAGCAATAGACATGAAGGTGTTCACGAAGTTGACATAACCCTCTCCCCTGGGCAACTGACGGACGGAGCAATTCCAGTCGAAAACTGGTCTGGGCTGGGAATTCTCAGAATACATCCTATCTAACCCCAAATGATTGAACTTGTCTGCATGCTGGAACAGGAAGAGATAGAATACCAACGAGCAAAAACGAAACTTTCGGGCTTTGGCGAGCTCCTGAAATTGGGTCATGATGGTCAAGGAAAGGAAACCTGGAATATCCAGTGTAATCCCGTTCTGTGTCATAAGCCACAAAAAGCGAATACATACTGAAGAGATGGCTTCCGGGCTCCCTACCCCCAGTAGGCCGGCAGCGAGGGACAAAACAGGTCTAACTTCTTCGGAAAACAGATTCAACGAAAATGGCTCCATTGGAGGCAAAGCAGTCGCCTGGTCGATGGTTATAGAGGCTATGAAAGCATGGCGGGCTTCTCTTGACAGCTTATTGAACTGAGCGAGCAAGGTCTCATCTTTGAAACTGAAGTATGTGTCATTTGAAGGGAAACGGAGGGCCTGTCTGATAACCTCGGGGGAAAGGGAAAAGATTATGTTCCCCTGAGGGGACACGAAAGCGTCCCTATGTACATTATAGGAATCTCTGAGCCAAACGATAAAATCGACACAGGAATGAACCTGGGGGGTGATATGGTGATAGAAGCCAGACGCGACAACTCGGAGATGGTCGGCATTTTTGCAGTGGCGACCAAACAGCAAGGGCTTGATACTGCGTATGTCAAAAGGATACTTGGGGTCACAGATACCCGCCTGTAAGTCAAAGAGGGGTTCAAAACCAGGGGGGTTTCTAGACTCATGGAGTTGGGGGGTCTCAGGTTCGTTTTTCTTGGGCGTTCCTCTTCCCATGGCAGACATTCAACAATTTCGAAAAGAGAGAAAGGAAAAGAGGGAAAACGGAAAATGGAATACCTGAACAGAGGGTGACAATGCTCGGGAAAACGACGAGGGGAACCGTGACAGTGACTTGGATATACTCGGCATTCTTCCCCACTCGGTATTCGCCGTAGAAAACGACCTGCGACGATTTACCAGAGAGAAATACGGGAGTTTGTTACCATTGGAGTGAATTGCTTGGGTGAAAAGTTGAATAAGTAAGACAACAGGAGGCAAGTGTCGTAAGGAGACTGACACTGAGACACGTGGCGCATGGGGATTGGGTATATCAAGGTGTAGGTGAGCACCTCGTGTCAGGTTAAAAACTGGTACGGGTCTCAGTACCAGCTGACCTACTGGACTTACCTTACCTTTTATCCACGTACGCACTCCAATCTTTACAGCACATAACTTCCCTTTGCAGGACTAACACCTTGCCTTTCTTTCCTGCGTGGACCCATCTTTATTTTACCACGAGATTACATCCCATGGCCCACCCTTACCAATCTTTTCCTTACCTTGAGATCTTACCATGCCACGTGTTGCAAGTTCGTGGGGGTAAGGATTTCGTCCTTTCCTCGTAGCTAGACCCCCTCGGACTTACTCCATACGCTGTCATACATAACCCGAGGCCCCTCTTTAATATATGAGTTGACATACCATGCCGCCTCCCTTTACTTTGTATTTGATGTTCATTTATTATTTCTACTATCACCCCTTAGTGTTGTTTATCCCTTGATTTTAATATGTGTGTATCTCACTACCTTTTCTCTTTTCGGCCCGATTTAGCTTAACACTAGCCCCTTTCTTACAACTTTAATATGAAGCCCGTTCATCCTTTTGGTACTATCGTGGGTAATGCTAAGTATTGAAAAACGGGTTAACAGAAGAAGTTCGTGCAAGGTATGAGATCACAAGCGATAGACTTGCTCTGAACTAGGGATTCTAAGCCATAGTTGTGAGCACAAAACTTCAGAATTTGTGCCCGATCCATGGGCATAGCGTGGATAGGTAGCGAATAAACTGCCATAGCCGCGGGCTAAGCGTGTTTATGTCACAACTAGGGTTACTGAGCTAGACCGGGTTGATTAGGACCTCAGCTGCGGGCACATTGAGTCTAGGTAGCGGCCAGGGAAGCTTTAGCCACGGGCACAACATTTTGAGGTCGCGACTAAGGGTTTTTGGGTAGATATAAGCTTGATCCAATCACCAGTGCTCGTGCAAATGATTACAGACAACTCTGACAATGTCCTTGATTCAGATCTAGGACTAGACAATTGTTTTCAATGAGTTTTAGTGATCAGTTGTATTTGAGGTTTCGTGCCGTTGTAGATCTGCAGATATGTAGATATTATATATATATTTCCATTACAAGATCTATCTACAATTCTCACTTAGTATCAACAATATTCATCAGTATGCTACAACCAGTTTCATTGCATTTCAGTTCTCAGATTCAGGCTCCTTTAACAGAAGTATGTTTATGGTTTTATTGTCATATGTTAGTTTCTTTCTACATCATGAAGATATGGATCTATGGATCATTTACTCTTGTTTGATGAATCATTTGATGATGCTCTAAGAAGAAGAATTTGCAAGGGTTTTCCCCATAGTGAGTTTTGCCCTGGTCTTGGACCAATCCTAGTGTCTCTATGTGTGCATTGTTTTCCTCCTTTTTTCCTTTACATTTACCTTCTTAGATGACAATGATGGTATTGTTATTTCTATATAGTTTCTAATGTTGGTGGTTAATAGTGTAGATCTGTATAATGATATAATGATTTTGGGTGAATTTAACATGTCATTGAAGAAATGCAACTATCAAAGCAAAGAAAAATGTAGCTCTATGAAAAATTAACATGGAATCAGAGCTGGGCTGAAGGAAAGCCATGAAGATCACCCTCGTGGAGACACTTTTATGGAAGAAAGAAGAGGATTATAGAGACCTAAAATAATTCTAGGGTATGAAGAAAACCCTAGGTAGTTAGAGGATAAGTATATGATAGTGAGGGTTTGAGAGAAACCCTGGTTTATGGTAAGAGACTTGAGATGTGATCCATGTGAAGCACTTGGGATTGATTTGAAAAATGACCTGGTTATTGATAAAGTTTCTGATTGAAGGCAACATTTTTTTATGGTCTATGGATGTCTCTTGAAGGTTGGTTCAAGAGGGAGATGATCATCTCTCATTGAAGATAGGTATTCCTTGACTTATGACCTTACTCTTGATTAGATAACTTTTGAGGTCTAAAATGGGCCTCCTAAGAAAAATGTACAACCAAAATTAACGTTATAAGAACCAATAGGATTCAAGATGAAGATGTCAACCATGAGGGATGATTCACCATTTTTGGGGTAAAAAAGTAAAATTCTTAAAAAATTATAAAATAATAAAACTACTTTTTCAACTTGTACTTTCGAATTATCTCCCTAAGGTTTTACTCAAATTTTGAGTAGCAGTACTTGTTGGATAAGAAATTTAATTCCTCATTCAAGGAGTACCCATATTGCATACTTTCGATGGACTCTGCTACATAAAAGATGAGAAATACATGAAAAAATGTGTTGCAATAACATTTTTCCTGTATTTCTCATTTTTCGTGTAGCAAGATCCATCGAAAGTATGCAACATGGGTACTCCTTAGATGCGGAATCAAAATTTTCATTCAACGAGTGTTCCCGTTTGAAATTTGAGTAAACCCATAGGGAGATAAGTTGAAAATATGAGTTGAAAAAGTTGTTTTTTCTTTTTTCCCTCTAAAATTTGATGATGTAATCTAATCTTATTTTATTATTTCCATTATTATTTTATAATTTCCTTAGGAGGCCCATTTTAGACCTCAAATTCCCCTAATGGTTTATACTTTTGGATCTGATTATTATGATTATTATTTCTAGTCATTACTTCCTACATGTATATTTGAGCACCCCGATTTTCTAATCTCCTTGATGACATGTGATGAGTGGATCCCTCTAGAGGATATTTTGAAATGTAGGAAAGATGGCTAGATCTCGAAGAGACACTTGAGCACTACAAGATGCCTATGTGAAGATGCATAGGTAATACCACAAGGTATGCATGATATATTGTATTTCAGCTGTAACATTTGCTATGTGGAATTATTAATTAGAGATAAATCATTCTTCCCTAGACATGTGCTAATCTATAAAAACATGTCAAAGACTTTACGACTATCTTTCTTAACTGTAAAAAGACACACAGAATGAAATAAGGAACCTACTTGGGATCCAAGCGCTTCCAAAGTCTTCTCCTTTCGCTTTTGCTGTAGCTTCAAATTCCAGCCGGCTATGCAAAATATTTCCTGCAAGAATGAACACTAAACAACAAGAGATAGCAATACTACATATGTATATTCAAGTTATTTAGCTAAATCAATAAAGCATAAACCATATACATCAACTAAGAAATCATGATATTGAGAATCAAAGCTTATACAGATGCATATAGGGAAAAATAAGCAGTAATCTTTATTGATTATAGAAGGGGAGGTTACAACCCAGTGATTGATTTAGTGTCACCATCTCCAGCAACATCCCAACCTCATCACAATGCAGATATCTCCAGCAATATGTCACTCAAATCAATCTCCTCAATTTAAATTCCACCAACATTTCTCTACACAAATTATTCCTTATCAAAGACTAAGATCTGTTCTCAATTTATAGAGGAGATCAGGGTAGTTTTATAATCAATGAATTTCCAATAATAGGCAATACATGTTCCAAATATTGTATATGTCAAATGGACACATGGATTCGAAGTTTGACACATGTGAAATCTTCTAGAAGGCATTGGCCAAGTGGAGATTCCGGAACAATGAGAATTTCCCTCCCAATGTGACCAACGCACCCATGGATGTTGGGAAGTGATTTGAAGAGAATTCTTGCATAGGGCTACATACATATGCAATGCACTTAGTCCCTTTAGAGGCAACGTTGATGAGCTCTCATATGATATATTATAAACTTCAAACTTTGGAAACCTTTGCAGATGAAAGTCTTTGATTGATTTTTCTTGTTCTTTGTCTTAGGGTATGTAGCAACTGAAATGTTAGGGGATGATAGACCCTATACATTGGTCCTGGAGATGATGCCCAATTAACCAGGTCATTGGGAATGATGCCCAAATTGATCTATAACAATTTCCCTCTAAAGCATGAAGTCAGAATAATAACAACAATATTTTGATTGATATGATTTACACTGTGATGGGCTGTAGATGAAGCGGAGTGGCAACTTGCATCAATCTTACAATACATTACATCATGATATATCCTCTTGATCATAATTGCTGAGGGTAGGCATTCCCATGTTCAACACATAAACAATCTAATAACATGCACATAATTCAGAAAGTCGTCGTCATTGGAATGTTTCCCATTGCAGACATGCCTACAGATATAGGCCCATGTTTGGATGACGATCTATATGTAAGGTCACCGTATAGATGATGTGTACAACAATCCTGAAATCGCAACCCGAATGGCTGAAACTAGATCCGAGGTCTTCTTATCTCGTTCACTCGATTGTTTGGGTACAAGTCTAGCCATGCGAATATATGATTTGTAGTAGAACATGGAAAGACATTGTTTGATTACCAACCAATGATGTGAGATGTTAACAAACGCGAGAGAACCACCATTAATGTCAATGGCCCTCAAGGTACCGTAGTACATTTTGTGAGGCGTGAATAGATGATTTGATGTCGAATGCCAAACAAAATATTTTGGTCAAAAGTCCGGAAGTGAGGATCTTGTCGATGTTGTAACAAGCCTCATGGTACTGGAATCTGATGTTTCTAAGTGAACTTCCTGGATAATGATTTGTTGTCGACAGGAAGTCACCTTATTACGAAATGAGAGTTACTGATTTTGGAGAAAAGGGTATGAATTGATATAGCAATGGGATGATGGTCATGAGAATAAAGGTTTATGAGTATTGCAGAATGATGAGTTATTCACTGAATGACTTCTCTTGAACATATCGAAGAAACTGATATGAGTTGGCAGCATTGACCCAAAACCGAAGTGAAGGTATGATGAACCATAGGTATTAATGAACCATCGAGATGATTACCCAACCCAAACAGTCACGAACATGGAGTGAAGGAAGTGTCATGTTCAAGAGTGACTTGCTACCATAAAGAGTTCTGCTCACTTTTCCCAAATTTTTCCCAGTCATTTGTTGACCAGTACCTCTTTATTTTTTAACAAGCTTGAGGAGGATAACATTTTCTTGATCTATAATTAAACCCTTCAGGCAAATAAAGTATCGTTATTTAATAATTTAACAATTCTAGCGATGAATGAAACTCGATTCTTTCCATGATCGAAAAACCCGTCGCTATTTTATGTTTTAACAAGCTTAAAGACCATGATAGCTCGGTCCTTTTTCATATTTAGAAAGTTTGAAAAAGAGGACGAAAGAAAACTCCATAAGTAATTTTTCGTAAAGTTGTCGCTCAAATCCGAAAAAGTGTAAATAATATCTGAGAGAACCTCTTTAGTCATGTTTGACCAAGGTATTCCTTTTTCATATATAATCTATCTCAGTCCGGAAAAGGGTTAAACTTATACTGAGTAGATATCAATTCATTTACTTTTACGAGCTCGAAAAGACAAGTGCTCGGCAATCTTTTCACATTATCAAAGTCTGAAAAGAGCTGAAAGAAGACTCCAGGGGTTCTTTTTTCACTGCTATTGAAGCTCGAAAAAGAGATAAAAGTGTGCTTCAAATCCTTTTTTGTTTTTAACAAAGCTTGAAAAATAAGGAGAAAAAGTATGCTTTATGGTCAAATAATTCTTGAAATAAATCTGCACGACTAATATGTTCATTAGTTGTAAGACCTGTTCAGAACAACATCAAATGGATTAAAAATACCTGTTTCATGATAAAAAAAATAATAAATCCATATTCATAGCAATAAATTTGTTTTTCAAATAATTAAATGACTATTAAAAAGTGATTTACTATTCATTTTTACCATTTCATAGTTACCATTTTAATTTTGGAGCTTTGAACCTGATTTTTCCCAGGAACTTCAACTGCTGATTGTGATCGTTACTGTGGACAATTTTCGTTTTTGTTTGATCCAGGTTAGTGATATGAACCTCCTCTTTCCTTTTGGTATTCATTTCATTTCCAAATTCTGCAATTTTTTAGGGTTTTGGGGTCCCTAGGGTAAATTCTGCCCAAAAATATGGAAACACACCCCTGAATGTCGAAACCTGCTTTGCATAGCAAGTACAGTGAAGGTTACTTGCGTACACAATGCACTGTCTCTTTTTAGGGAGTGCGTTGGGCACAATCAAGATTTTTGGTTTTTGCATTATGCCCAATTTTTTGCAATGAATGGAATATAATGGTTCTTTTGGTTGTATTTCAGGTTTCCATTAGATTACAATGACGATTACATGGAGGGAAAGAGAACATGAAGAACAAGATATGATTGCCCTAAATGATCCAGGTACAGTAAGAGCCCTAAGAGATTGTGGACTGCTTAAGTACTTCAAATTGTCAGGGATGAGGCAACAAATAGAACTCTTGGAGTTCTTATTTCAAGCATGGGATCCAATTATTGAGGCATTTCATGTTAAGAATCAAGTGGTTCCCATAACAGTCGAGGATGCGTACTTTCTTACAGGTTTTTCAAGGAGAGGCTTGCCTATTTCGCTCTCAAGGTTTATTGTTGGAGGAGAGACAACGAGATATTATGTTTTGCAACATTGTTGTCTAGGGGCAGAGCCAAGAAAAGATGGGAAGATAAACATCTGAGATGTTAGAGATTTTCCTTTGAGAACTATCCTTTTCACAACCGCAAAACTTGCCGGCACCGTTACACTACATGTAGCGAATAGATCGTATATGTAGTATGCACTAGAGTGTATGGAGCCAAAACTATTCAACTAGTTTGAAGATGTTCTTTCTCAGATAAAGGAACAATTGAACAAAGCAAAGGGAGGAAGGAAGAAGAATTTCAGTTATGGTTCTATCTGTTGTGAAACCAGCTCCAAAAATAAACAAAAAGAGATATCAATGCCTTAGAAATAAGCCACTTCGATGGGGAAACCTCTAATAAATTACATGAATGAACAATTCTTGGATGATACAAATGAAAAAATCTCCTTTCTATATATATGAGTCCATGGGGCCATGATATATCTTGGTGGGACCCGCAATGCAACCTAACCACGACCTAACAATAATAATGTAAGGGAACAATAATAACAATATGGGGATTCTGGGGTACAATAATAGCAAAAAGGTTTGCACTATTAGCATGATAGACTACACTATTAATATAGGGACTTAACATGCCCATCTCCTTCAAACAAGTGTTGTCCTCAACGCTTGATTATTTCTTGATGCTTCTGTATAAAATTCTCATCCTCCCATGTGGAATCTTTTATAGGAAAGTTCTTCCACTTCCTGAGATACTCTGAAATTGATCGTAGTTGTTGAGTCCTTGTTTCTGTGACTGCTTCATAAATTATTTCGATGTGATGTTTATCTTCTTGTTGTTTCATTAGATTATGCACCAAAGTTAGGTTATCCTTTGAGAGTTGGAGAACTTGTTGTCGATGCTCGATGTGATATTCCACTAATTTATCATCCATATTAGCTATTATTTGATCCTTCAAACCATCCAACTTGGCCTCCATTTCTACTTTTAAACCATCTATGTCATCTTCGGTTGCTCTTCGTAAGATCGAAAGTTGTTGCACTTGGTACTGTAATTTTGATATCTCATACTGCAATTCTTTCTCTTCATGCATCATAGTATAGGTTTTTGAGGGCTTAATGGGTATGGAATTATTTTTTGGAGACATTATAGAACCCAATACTGATAAAAATTCTAAAATATGCCCTTGGAATCACTTCAAACTTCTTTTTCAAACAAATGTTATGCAATTTTAAAAACCAAATACACACCTTTTTCTTGCTTTTGAGGAGCTCGATATTGAAACTGAATTATCTCTGTTATTTTGGATCTTCAATAGCTGAAATTTGACCTTGATGTATCCCTCTGAATCTTATTTTGAATGCCATAGGTCTGACCTGGTTTGGATTCTTGAAGACAAGTTTGTGCCCAATATCCTACGATGACCTAATTATGGAATGGTTTAGTAGAGAGAACTTGTACGACTTACCACATGTCCCTCTTTCCTCCTTCGGCTCTGAAATTGATAGAAAATAAACTACAGTCTGTGTAATTGCAGCCAATTTTTACAGTATTCCAATTCGATGCTCAGAGAGAGACTTATGAAGTTTTTCCCACAATCACCTCTTTGAGATGAAATTAGAGCGATGCCGGACAACACGAGACCCATGTCTCCGAAAATATTACCGGACAAGATATGAAATTTGCGATGATAACCAAGATTTTTGGCTTTGCACTCTAAAAATTTTGGCTGGAACTTCCTTCCACATAAACAAAATTTACCGCGCAAGTTACGATAGCCTGTTTGCAGAGCGAGGCGCGAAACCACGACCCAAAGCTGCGATACCAGAGTATTTGTGAGCAGCTCCAAAATAAAAGAAAAGAAATGTAATACCCTTAAAAATAAACCACTTCAGAACCCTCCAATCCATTACATGAATGAACAATTCTTGGATGATACAAATGAAAAAACCTCCTTTCTATATATAGGAGTCCATGGGGCCACAATGTAATCCTAGCCGACCTAACAATATTAAAGTAATGGCACAATAATAACAATATGGGGGTTACATGGGTACAACAATAATAATAAGGGGGGCTGCTAATATATTAGGGACATACGCTGTTAATATGAGACCCGCCTGTCCTTATATGTCCCATAGAATGGGTTTAACGGTACTGACAGGCTGTACAATAACGGTTATTAATAATCCTAGAGGTCCATTAAGTATGAAGATAGAGGTGGAACTCTTGTGGTAAACGTAACACCCGATCTGCCATTGTGTTCTCTTTGTCACAGGTGTTTAATACCAGTTTTCTCTGTTTATTCACCCAATAGTTACTATCACAAAAAATTAGGCTTTTGCAATCAAATTTGCAAAAAAAGTGTATTAGCGAGTTGTAGCATTTCTTTTCTGCTGTTTTAACGCACTCTTGGAAGGCAGGACGCGGTGCCACATATGTGTCTCCCTTTGGTTAATTTACTACGCTCTTCTGTCTCTTTAGAGATTGCATTGCCTCCTAAAACCATCCAAATTCCCTTGAATTTGTCATTGCAATTTGTTTCATTTTGTTCTCTGATGTGTTTTGAAAACCCTGAGCCTCATATTGACCAGTGATCTTATCTACTTCTTCCTCCTTTGAAATAAAAATTTGTTCAATGTTTGTTTAAAGCGTTTTTCTTTATCATTTATGAATTCATTTCAAAGTATTTTCATTGTTGCATTAGATCCATTTGCTTTTGAAAAGGAATTTTTTGTAAATCCTTCGTTTCCTTATAGGAGAAAGTATTGTTTAATTCCTCATTTTTCCTTCAAAAGAGAAATTGTTGTTTATATTCCTCATTTCTCAAAAGCAAAAGGCATTTGTTTTTGTTGATTTAGTGCACTTAGTTTCTTTTCCGCATTCATAACATTAAAGGAACTAAAAATAAAAACCTGCATTTGCATGTAGTGGTTTGTGTGTTTTGCAAAAGGAACAATTAGAAAATCTGCATTTAGTTTGTGCTCATTGATTTTTTTGCTCGCAAATTGATTGCTCTTTCCCTCTAGTAGCTAGGATTTTCATTGAAAAACTAAAAGTGAAAGATTGCTTATCATTCTTAGTTTTCATTTTAGGAATTTCCAATACATCATCGCGGTGAACCTTTGAAAGGAAAATTTTTAAACAAGATCAACTTAAAATTTATTTCAATTTACCTAACAAAGCATTGGAACCATAACGATAACATTTAGAAGGTCTAGGCTAGATACGTGTTCCAGCGTCGTAAAAGATAGCAGATGTCGTCAACTTGTCTGCGATACATTCCGAGTGCGATACCTCACTCCACGTACGTAAGTATATCGTAGCTCTTCCACGTAATTTCGGGTATATCGAGATGTGTTACAATATGAAAAGTATAAAAGGTTCTCTCACTATGTGGTTTCGCATCAGACAATGCTAATATGGACTTGGGCCTCCACGTAACTTCGAGTATATTTGGGAGGACAACTTTTAGGTGCTATCCATCCATAGTGAACCGAGTCGACCGCCTTGTAAATTGTGATACACCGAACACAACATTTGGGGAGATTTCTCTTGGTTCACTGCAGGTATATTGCTGCTTTCATGGTAAACTCCTTTGCCCAAGATTACCCCTTTATTTTTTTAATTTTTTTTTTTATTAAATAAATCAATCAACAAATCCTTCCCCAAGGTTTATATAGACTAGCATTGTCCACCATCCAGAGTTTGTCTGGGCGAGGCGACATCACTCTATCTGAACTAGCACTATCAGCATTCTTGGTGAAGCATCATTTTCCCATATATCAAAGTCAACATTCAGTTGTGATTTTCTACAAACTGCGTTTGTTGGTCAAGTTAGTCAAGACTGCACGTGTGGATTAGTTCTAATCTATGAATATTTTGCTCAATGCATTTGACCGGAGATAGAAATTGATCCATTAAGTTTTAGGGGAAGATTATCAAGTCAATGCGGACATCATCCCTGGTGACCAATGAAATATCTATCATCTTTATACTATTTTCTATATTTCAATCCGAGAAACATGGGTCAACAACGCAGTCACTCCACAATCTATTGTAGACATTGAGCCTCCCATATCTAGTATTTTTCCATATACCAGAGACTACGCGATATGGCTACAATAGATTGTGGAGTGACCAATACAGAAAAAACTTCCGGTTGTTCGACTTCGGGATCAAGATTTTCTCCAGTTAGGGAATATAGCAACTGAAATATAAGGGGATGATAGACCCTATTTCATTGGTCCTGGGGATGATGTCCAGCTTGACCAATAATAGCTGCCCCCTAAAGCACAATGGGATCCGGATCAACTTCCAGTTGAACAACGTCGGGTTCGGGAGGTATGGTCTCATAGATTGGATGGATCGTGACCATGGGTAGCTGTGAGGACTCTGTCTTGACAACAGTAGACAAAACGGGATTTGTAGAAACAACTTGTGTTGACTCTGGTATGTGGGAAAATGATGCTTCACCAAAGGTACTGATAGTGCTGGTTTCGGTAGAGTGATGTCTCCTTCACCGTACAAGAGTAACTTCTAGTGGTTAAGGTGGTTTTAATGCTAGTCTATGCGAACGACGGGGGAAAGGATTTTGTTCTTCCACGATTATTGATTTATTTTAACCAAAAAAAAATAAACAAAATAAAAGGGTAATACTAGGCAAAAGGGTTTACCATGAAACTGTGAACTGTATAATACCTCCTGGTGAACCAAGAAGTATGGGCAGGAAATCTCCCCAAATTTTGTGTTCGGTGTATCACAATTTACAAGGTGGCCGACTCTATTCACTATGGATGGATAGCACCTAAAAGTTGTCCTCCCAAATATACCTGAAGGTACGTGGAGGCCCAAGTCCGTATTAGCATTGTCTGATGCAAAACCACATAGTGAGAACACCCCTTTATACTTTTTATATTGTAACACAGCCCGATATACCCGAAAGTACGTGGATAAGCTATGATATACTTACGTACGTGGAGTGAGGTATCACACTCGGAATGTATCGCAGACAAGTTAACGACATCTGTTATGTTTTACGACGTTGGAACACATCTCTAGCCTAGACCTTCTAAATGTTATCATTATGGTTCCAATTCTTTGTTAGGTAAATTGAGATAAATTTTAAGTTGATATTTTTTAGCAATTTTCCTTTCAAAGGTTCACCGCGATGATGTATTGGAAAATCCTAAAATTCAAACTAAGAATGATAAGAAATATTTCACTTTTAGTTTTTCAATGAAAATCCTAGCTACTAGAGGGAAAGAGCAATCAATTTGCGAGCAAACAAATCAATGAGCACAAACTAAATGCAAATTTCCTAATTGTTCATTTTGCAAAACACACAAACCACTACATGCAAATGCAGGTTTTTCTTTTCAATTCCTTTAATGTTATGAATGCAGAAAAGAAACTAAGTGCACTAAATCAACAAAAACAAATGAATTTTTCTTTTGAGAAATGAGGAATATAAACAACAATTTCTCTTTTGAAGGAAAAATGAGGAATTAAACAATACTTTCTCCTATCAGGAAACGAAGGATTTACAAAAAATTCCTTTTCAAAAGCAAATGGATCTAATGCAAAAATGAAAATACTTTGAAATGAATTCATAAATGATAAAGAAAAACGCTTTAAACAAACATTGAACAAATTTTTCTTTCAAAGGAGGAAGAAGTAGATAAGATCACTAGTCAATATGAGGCTTAGGATTTTCAAAACACATCAGAGAACAAACTGAAACAAATTGCAATGACAAATTCAAGGGAATTTGGATGGTTTTAGGAGGCAACGCAGTCTCTAAAGAGAGACAGTGCTTTGCAACGCAGGCATGAAAGGGAGACAGTGCTATGTAAAGCATTGCGTCCTGTCCAAGAGTGCATTGGGCGCAGTGTAAAAAGAAAAACAAAATTGTTTAACACACTTCTTTTGCAAATTTGGATTTCAAAAAGCCTAATCTTTGTGAGTAACAACTACTAGGTGAATAAACAGATAAAATCAGAGGCTAAAACACCTATGATAAAGAGTAATCTCCCCAGCTGAGTCGCCAATTTGTTATGCGGAATTATGAATTACGGATAAATCATTCTTCCCTAGACAGGTGCTAATATAGAACAACAGGTCAAAGACTTTACGACTATCTTTCCTAACTATAAACATACACACAGAATAAAATAAGGAACCTACTTGGGATCCAAGCGCTTCCAAAGTCTCCTTTTGTCGCTTTTGCTGTAGCTTCAAATTCTAGCCGGCTGTGCAAAATATTTCCTGCAAGAATGAACACTAAACAACAAGAGATAGCAATAATACATATGTCTATTCAAGTTATTTAGCTAAATCAATAAAGAATAAACCATATACATCAACAAAGAAATCATGATATTGAAAATCAAAGCTTATACAGATGCATATAGGGAAAAATAAGCAGTAATATTTATTGATGATAGAAGGGGAGGTTACAACCCAGTGATTGATTTAGTGTCACCATCTCCAGCAACATCCCAGCCTCATCACAATGCAGATATCTCCAGAAATATGTCACTCAAATCAATCTCCTCAATTGAAATCCCACCAACATTTCTCTACACAAATTATTCCTTATCAAACACTAAGATTTGTGCTCAATTTATAGAGGAGCTGAAGGTATTTTTACAATCAATGAATTTTCAATAATAGGCAAGACATATTCCCAATCTTGTAGATGTCAAATGGACACATGGATTCGAAGTTTGGCACACGTGAACTCTTCTAGAAGGCATTGGCTAAGTGGAGATTCCAAAACAATGAGAATTTCGCTCCCAATGTGACCAACACACCCTTGGATGTCGGGAAGTGCTTTGCAGAGCAGCCTTGCATAGGGCTACCTGCATATGCAAGACACTTAGTCCCTTTAGAGGCAGCGTTGATGAGCTCTCATATGATATATTATAAACTTCAAACTTTGGAAACCTTTGCAGATGAAAGTCTTTGAATGATTTGTCTTGTTCTTTGTCTTAGGGCATGTAGCAACTAAAATGATAGGGGATGATAGACCCTATTCATTGGTCCTGGAGATGATGGCCAGTTAACCAGATCACTGGGAATGGTGCCCAAATTGACCTATAACAATCACCCCCTAAAGCATGAAGTCAGAATAATAATAACAATATTTTGATTGAGATGCTTTAAACTGTGATGGGCTGGAGATGAAGCGGAGTGGCAACCTGCATCAATATTACAATAAATTACATCATGATATATCGTCTTGATCATAATTGTTGAGGGTAGGCATTTCCATGTTCAGCACGTAAACAATATAATAACATGTACATAATTCAGAAAGTTGTCTACATTGGAATGTTGCCCAATACAGACATGCCTACAGATATAGGCCCATGTTCGGATGACGATCTGTATGTAAGGTCACCGTACAGATGATGTGCACAAATATCCTAAAATCATAGCTCGGATGGCTGAAACTAGACAAGTGCTAATCTAGAACAATAGGTCAAAGACTTTACGACTATCTTTCCTAACTGTAAACAGACACATAGAATGAAATAAGAAACCTACTTGGGATCCAAGCGCTTCCAAAGTCTCCTTCTGTCGCTTTTGTTGTAGCTTCAAATTCCAGCCGGCTGTGCAAAATATTTCCTGCAAGAATGAACACTAAACAACAAGAGATAGCAATAATACAAATGTCTATTCAAGTTATTTAGCGAAATAAATAAAGCATAAACCATATACATCAACTAAGAAATCATGATATTGAAAATCAAAGCTTATACATATGCGTATAGGGAAAAATAAGCAGTAATCTTTATTGATGATAGAAGGGGAGGTTACAACCTAGTGATTGACTTAGTGTCACCATCTCCAGCAGCATCCCAGCCTCATCACAATGCAGATATCTCCAACAATACGTCACTGAAATCAATCTCCTCAATTAAAATTCCACCAGCATTTCTCTACACAAACTCTTCCTTCTCAAACACTAAGATCTGTGCTCAATTTATAGAGGAGCTGAGGGTAGTTTTACAATCAATTAATTTCCAGTAATAGGAAATACATGTTCCCAATCTTGTAGATGTCAAATGGACACATGGATTCGAAGTTTGACACATGTGAACTCTTCTAGAAGGTACTGGCCAAGTGGACATTCCGAAACAATGAGAATTCCGCTCCCAATGTGACCAACACACCCATGGATGTCGGGAAGTGATTTGCAGAGCAGCCTTGCATAAGGCTACCTGCATATGCAACGCACTTAGTCCCTTTAGAGGCAACATTGATGAGCTCTCATATGATATATTGTAAAATTCAAACTTTGGAAACCTTTGTAGATGCAAGTCTTTGATTGATTTGTCTTGTTCTTTGTCTTAGGGAATGTAGCAACTGAAATGTTAGAGGATGATAGACCCTATACATTGGTCCTGGAGATGATGCCCAGTTAACCAGGTCACTGGGATGATGCCCAAATTTACCTATAACAATTTCCTCCTAAAGCATGAAGTCAAAATAATAACAACAATATTTTGATTGATATGCTTTACACTGTGATGGGATGGAGATGAAGCAGAGTGGTGACTTGCATCAATCTTACAATACATTACATCATGATATATCCTCTTGATCATAATTGGTGAGGGTAGGAATTCCCATGTTAAACACATAAACGATTTAATAACATGTACATAATTTAGAAATTCGTTGTCATTGAAATGTTGCCCAATGCAGACATGCCTACACATATAGGCCCATGTTTGGATGACAATCTGTATGTAAATTTACCGTACAGATGATGTGTAAAAAAATCTTGAAATCACAGCTCGGATGGCTGAAACTAGATCCGGGGTCTTCTTATCTCGTTCACTCTATCGTTGGGGTACAAGTCTAGCCATGTGAATATATGATTTGTAGTCAAACATGTAAATACATCATTTGATTACTAGCTAATGATGTGAGTTGTTAACAAACGTGAGAGAACCACCATTAATGTCAATGGCCCTCAAGGTACTACAATAGATTTCGTGAGGCATGAATAGATGATTTGATGTCGAACGCCAAACAAAATCTGTCATTGAAAAGTCCTGAAGCGAGGATCTTGTTGATGCTATAACAAGCCTCATGGTAATGGAATCTAATGTTTCTAAGTGAACTTCCTGGATAATGATTTGTTGTAGACAAGAAGTCACCTTTTTGCGAAACGAGAGTTACTGATTTTGGAGACAAGGGTATGACTTAATATAGCAATTTTCAAGGATGACAGTCATTAGAATAAATGTTTATGATTATTGCAGAAGGATGAGTTATTCACTGGATGACTTCTCTTGAACATATCAGCAAAAATAATATGAGTTGGTAGCATTGACCCAAAACCGAAGTGAAGGTATGATGAACCATAGGTATGAATGAACCGTCAAGATGATTACCCAGCCCAAACAGTCATGGACATGGAGTGAAGGAAGTGTCATCTTCAAGAGCGACTTGCAACCATAAAGAATTCTGCTCACTTTTCCTAAATTTTCCTCGGTCATTTGTCAACCAGTACCTCTTTGTTTTTTTTAACAAGCTTGAGGAGGATAACATTTTCTTGATCTATAATTCAACCCTTTGGGCGAATAAAGTATTGCTATTTAATAATTTAACAAGTCTAGCGATGAATGAAACTCGATTCTTGCCATGATCGACAAGCCCATCACTATTTTATGTTTCAACGAGCTTAACGACAGTGATAGCCCGATCCTTTTTCATATTTAGAGAGTTTGAAAAAGAGGAAAAAATAAAAATCCATAAGTACTTTTTCGTAAAGTTGTCGTTCAGATCCAAAAAAGTGTAAAATAATATCTGGGAGAACCTCTTTAGTCATATTCAACCAAGGTATTCCTTTTTCGTAAATAATCTATCTCAGTTCGGAAAAGGGTTAAACTTATACTGAGTAGATATCAATTCATTTACTTTAATGAGATCGAAAAGACAAGTGCTCGACAATATTTTCACATTATTCGAGTTTGAAAAGACTTGAAAGAAGAATCCAGGGGTTCCTTTTTCGCTGTTATCAAAGCTCGAAAAAGAGATAAAGTGTGCTTCAAATCCTTTTTCATTTTTAACAAAGCTCGAAAAATATGGAGAAAAAGTATGCTTTGTGGTCAAATCATTCTTGAAATAAATATGCAAGACTAATTTCTTCATCAGTTGTAAGACCTGTTCAGAACAACATCAAATGTATTAAAAATACCTATTTCATGATTAAAAAAATAATAAACCATAGTCATAGCAATAAATTCATTTTTCAAATAATTAAATGACTATTAAAAAGTGATTTACTATTCATTTTTACCATTCCATAGTTACCATTTGCATTTTGGAGCTCTGAACCTGATTTCCCCCTTGAACTTTAGCTGCTGATTGTGATCATTTCTGTGGACGGTTTTCATTGTCGTTTGATCCAGGTTAGTGATATGAACCTCCTATTTCCTTTAGTATTCATTTCATTTCCAATTTTAGTATATTTTTAGGGTTTTGGGGTCCCTAGGGTAAATTATACCAAAAAAGTGGGCAACAAACCCCTAAATGTAAAAACTTGCGTTGCATAGCAAGTACAGTGAAGGTTACTTGCATACACGGAGTGCATTGGGCGCAATCAAGATTTTTGGGTTTTGCATTATGCCCAAAATTTGCCCAATTTTTTGCAATGAATGGAATCTAATGGTTCTTTTGGTTGTATTTCAGGTTTCCATCGGATTACAATGATGATTACATGGAGGGAAAGAGAACATGAAGAACAGGATATGATTTCCCTAAATGATCCAGGTATAGTAAGAGCCCTAAGAGATTGTGGACTGCTTTAGTACTTCAAATTATCAGGGATGAGGCAAAAAATAGAACTCTTGGAGTTCTTAGTTCGAGCATGGGATCTAGCTATCGAGGCATTTAATATTAAGAACCAAGTGGTTCCCATAACAGTCGAGGATGTGTACTTTCTTACAGGTTTGTCGAGGAGAGGCTTGCCTATTTCACGCTCAGGGTCTATTATTGGAGGAGAGATAGTGAGAGATTATGTTTTGCAACATTGTTATCCAGGGGCAGAGCCAAGAAAACATGGAAAGATAAACATCTGAGATGTTAGAGATTTTCCTCTGAGAACTATCCTTTTCACGATTGCAAAACTTGCCGGCACCGTTACACTACATGTAACGAATAGATTGTATATGTAGTATGTGCTAGAGTGTATGGAGCCAACAGTCTTCAACTAGTTTGAAGTTGTTCTTTATCAGATAAAGGAACAACTAAACAAAGAAAAGGGAGGAAGGAAGAAGAATTTTAGTTATGGCTCTATCCTTATATCCTTTGCCTTGGAACAAATTCCAATGATGAAACCACAACATGTGACACTGGATGTGTCTAATATTAGAGATTCGCAGATGCAGAGATGGGTGGAATTCATGGGTAGGCATGCTAGCCAATCTACCATTGTGTTCTCAACTACGTTCTTTGACTAGTTCTAGTGACAAATTTTCGCCATCGATGAGTATGCATATGTAGGCGTTGATTTCTGAGGAGATCTAGATTTAGCATTAATAGAAGGCGCTCAGTGGGGTGCAATGGATAAGAATGTTTTGACCATGTTTTTTATTTTCGTAAGGTTTATATAATGTTTTTGTATTTTTGATGTTTTCCCAAGACTAAACTAAATGTTTGATGTAATGCAGATGTTGGTTGTTTTCAACCAGTAGTGTAACCAAAGCGCGAAGAAAATGTGCCACTGGAGAGGGTTGTCGGGAGAGTAGTCCTTCAGGATATTGATATGGCTGAGACTCTGGCTGAGCTTCGACAACACATAGAGGGTTTGACCTTCAGGATTCCGGGTTGTCGGATTGAAGAGCTACCCATGCGACTGTAGCGACACACTATTGGGGTTCCTAACTGCTGGATGTGGTTACTACGTAGGATAGCTAGATCTATAGCATGTTACCACAAGCACCACTAGTTTACTTGTGAAATTTTGCATACATTTTGAGGTCAGATGACCAATGTGTCTTGGGCATAGAATTTTGTAAAAACCTATAACTATCTATCTATATGATTTCAGTGTTTTCCTATGTTTATTGTGCAATCCTATTCAATGATGTGAATGTTTTATTTACATATGTTGCAAATGTTTGTCTAAAACTTGATTAGCTAATGAATCATTCAATGTGTTCAAATTTATGGAAATGTGTTGATATTGAATAAAATCAAAGTGTATTTCGAAAAGTCGAACTCTTAGGAACAATCTATGAAATGTTGGATTTCTAACAATATAAACATTAGTAAGTTTTAATACCACAAGTTGTGTGTCTAACCTTATGATGATACAGTTAATACCAAATGAAATGGCATCAGAGAGAAGTTTGATCAATGCGCTATACTCAGTGATATTGTTCGTTGAGCTACCAATACAAATCCCTTGAAAACTCACTAACTCGTCGTTCAGAGCGAAAATGGCCCACGCTGCAGAGGATAGATTCTGCATACTACGACTAGCACCATCACCATATCCAAAAAAGGGTTCTGAAGATTCAAACATCTGTGATGAAATGTAAAGAAGATTACTAAGGTCAAGAAAACTCTAAAAACAAATTAATATAGTGAATGCAAATCAATAGCATATACATACAATATAATACAAAAAACTACTATGCTCATGATTAAGCATAGTAACGTTTCAAATACAACCCATTTCTAGGTTGTGCCAATGGAATTCCATCGTAATCAATCAACTCATAGGCTCCCTTAGCAAGAACTCTCTTGAAAATAAAGGGGCCATGCCATAATGACTCAAACTTTCCTGTACCTATTACATCAGCTTCTTGATCATAAAGAAGGACCAAGTCACCCTCTGAGAAAATGCGAGGCTAGAAATATTTGTCGTATTGCGCCTTTATACGTCTCTTATGCACTTCATTGGACAATTGGGCTTCACAACGCATTTCATCAAGATGGATGAGGTTACAGAGACACACTTCTTCTTCCGAGGCATCAGGTAACAAGTCGATTGCGATTTTCAACGACGGTATTTCACATTGGATTGGTAAGATAACTTCAAGACCATACACCAATTGAAAAGGAGTAAAGCCAATTGCATTTCTCACTGAGGTTCGATACGCCCACAAGGTAGAGTATAGGATCAAATTCCAATTTCTTTTACGAACTCCTATCATTCGTTGAAGCATACGTTTAAGAATCTTGTTGATAGCTTCAACTTGTCCATTTTATTGTGGATATTAAGGAGTAGAATTATCATGTGACAATCCTAATTTGGCAGTCAATTCAGCCATCATGTGATTTCTAAAATGCTTCCCATGATCTGTAACTATAGCTTGTGGGACCCCAAACCGTGAAATAACATGATTAAAGAAAAACAATGCAACTGTATGTCTTGTGTTGTTGAATGTAGCCATCACTTCGACCCATTTGGTAAAATAGTTGACTGCGACAATAATATAACCATGCCCCCCAGATGAACGAGGGTTACAGGTCATGAATTAAATACCCCATTTCTAAAATGGTCC
Source organism: Pinus albicaulis (assembly GCA_034641835.2). NCBI lineage: Eukaryota > Viridiplantae > Streptophyta > Pinopsida > Pinales > Pinaceae > Pinus > Pinus albicaulis. The sequence goes on along the minus strand of CM076584.1, from coordinate 1,609,015,077 downwards.
CACAGAGACAACATGATGCATTGCTGCTGGCGGTTTGCGGATTTTATGATAAAAAATCTGGCACGCATGACAACTTCTGACCGCGAGGATGAAGTCTCAAAAAATTGTAGGCCAAAAGTAACTAGTGCGAAGTATCTTCTGTGTGATAGCATATCCAGATAAATTTCCGCCATAAGCCCCAACATGACAATCATTTAACACTTTTTCGGCCTCCTTATGAGTGAGGCACCTCCATAAAATGGTATCGACACCACGATGATCAAGTGTATCGCCAACGACCAGATAATATTTGGCTTGGTATCGAATACGTCACTATTTAGAGTGAGAGGTATTAGGTCGAAAAGTTTGAGTTTGGAGATAAATGATGAAATACCCATACCAAGGATCAGATGATCCGATCAGAAACAGAGACTCGTCAGGAATTGATGGTTCCGACATAGTTGCAGTACTATTAGAGGGAAGGTCACAGAGAAGCTCAACCAAAACTAAAGATTTCTTTGACTTGGATTTGATGAATTCCAAATCAAATTCCTGCAAAATGACAATCCATTTTGAATATTTCCCCCCTATCAATTGATGTGATAATATATAAGTCATGGGGTTGCAATCCAAAACGATAGTGGTTTTTCGGAGCACGATATAATGGAAAAATATTTGGACATCTTGAATTGCTGCCAAGGCAAGATTTTCTATGTATGAATACTTAACTTCCGTATCATTGAGATTACGACTCAAATAATAGATTGGATGTTTAATTCCATCTTCTACTTGGACCAATACCATAGCAATGATAGTTTAAGCCGCGACGATATATAGGAAATAATCATTTTGATAATTAAGGGGATACATTAATGACGCTCGAACAAGAGTATCCTTGACAGCATCAAAAGAATCTTGCGCAACTTGGTCCCAATGGAAGGGAACCCCCTTTTTCAAAAGTAGAGTAAATCCTTTAGCCATTTCAGTGTAGTTTGGAATCAACCTTCTTAGGAAGTTAGCCTTTCCTTGAAGTTTCTGTATCTGAAGTAAATTTGATGGCGCAAGAAAATCAAGAATGGCCTGAACCTTCAATGGGTCGATTCAAATTCATTCTTTTGAGACTACGAATCCAAGAAAACGACCAGAACCAACACAAAACACACATTTATGCGGATTGAGGCATATTTTTTAGTGTCGACAGCGTAAGAAAATGGTTCTCAAGTGCATCGGGTGATCAATCCGATTTTGTGAATGCGCTAGTAAATAATCTAGATAAGGTTGAACAATGTGCTTGATGTTATTGAAAGCATAGTACATTGCTCTCCGAAAAGTTTCTCCAGCATTCTTTAAACCAAATGGTAGTTTCCTATAAGAGAATGTGCCCCAAAGAAAGATGAATGATGTCTTATGTTGATCCTCTAGGTGGATATTGATTTGACTTTAGCCGGAAAATCCATCCGTGAATGAAAAGATTTCACATCCAGCACAATCATCAATAATCTGGTCGATAAAGGGAGTAGGATATTTGTCTTTTAGACAAGCAAGGTTGACATCCTGATAATTGATGCACACTCTAATGGTTCCTTGCTTTTTCATGACAAGAACGATATTAGAAACCCACTAAGTTAGCGAAACAAGGTATATGAAACTAGCACACAAAAGTTTTTCAACTTCTATTTTGATGGCAGTGGCTTTCTTTGGATGAACAGGACGAAGCCGTTGATGCACCGGTTTGACATCAGGATACATATTAATAGTGTGTTCAACAATACTAGTATCTATGCTTGACATTTCCTCGTAAGACCAAGAAAATACATCACAAAATTCACAAAATAGAGAGTGATATTCAAGTTCTGATGGAGAACAAGATACACCGACATGAATATTTTCTACAATGCTAGGTTTGGTCGAAATATCGATAGAAATTGTTTCTTCAATATTTGACAGAATTCGCTCGGAATCGATTGCATTAATGGGTAAATAATTCGTAAATAAATTTTTGATTGATGGGTGATATAGTTCACTAAGATAGTTTTCTTCATAATCAGGAAGATGGGAACGATGATGATAATCTTCCCATGGTTCTCCTTCTGACATCATGGCTTCCAAAATATTCTCATCTGTCAAGAACATTGAGGAAAAATGATAATAGGAAGTACCAAAATTTAAGGAACGATCAACCCAAACACTCGGCGATGCTGATTTCGGATTTGTCGCCCAAGCCAAATAGATTGATTTCTATGCCCTCTCAATAGGGCTAGGCGCCAGAAACTCATACAACATAGTAATTTCAGAAGCACCCATACTCTCCCTTAAGCTAGATAGAGTGGAAGAGATCATGTAGGGGGTCTCTATACATGCAATTTATGTCGACGTCGTGGGCGGTGGGAATGCAAAGGTTCCCATGAGAGTGGAATCCTTTAAGATTCCTACACCAATGTTCTGAAGTTCTAGTTGGGGTATGTGAATGAACGGAATGCTTCCAGTTACCTGTGAAGTGGAGGCAAAGAAGGATAGCTGATTAATGACTGTGATAGTACCTTTATGTGGAAAGGAAATCATTCTAAAATATGTAGAAACAATTGCAGTCATTGCATATACCCATAGCCTTCCAAGTAGAATATTATAGTCAAGGGGTCCGTCAACAACCTCAACATAAATATTCATATTTTTTCCCCCTAGTTCAACATGCAGGTTATTAATAATACCACAAGGTTTATATGTACATCCATCAAATGCCTTCAACGTCGTTGATGATTGTGATAAGCGCGGCGAGCCAAGTGACTTCCAACAATTTAGAGACATAATAAATGTAGATTCTCCCTCATAAATAATAGTACGATGAACAAGGTGATTGAGAAAATTTACTTGTATGGAGAATGCCAATTCTACTGGTAGTTGCGGCACATAGCCCGTATGATTAAAGACGAAAAGATTAGAATCAGTCGGATCAATTCCACCAATAGCCGACAATAAAGATTGTTTTTGGGAGGGAAAATTTTGTAATACCTCAAGAGCAGACATAGCTGAAGGGGATTGAGCCAAATCTTCAACTATATTATAATTTTAAGCAGCTCTTGCTCGAGGATTATATGTCGATTTGCGAATTACTCCCTTTGGTGGCTTGATTGTCAATTCATGAATAGTAGTAGGCCGTACTGATTCCGTAGAAGGATTCGTTGTCGAGGTATTAGGTTGATAAGTGGCCTGACTACCATAATATTTATTATGAGTTGACACCAAAATATCTGTTGAAGGTTTTGTGACAGATAACATTAACACTTGGGAACTAGGAGTTGGATCTGTAGCAACCATGTTTTTGTTCGGATTTGGAAATGGGTATGTCAACATAGTTGATGCATGGGAAGTCTTGATGATTTTTGAGACTTCAGTGCGGTGAGGACAATCCCTAACAAAGTGTTCCTCATTACAGATTATGCATGGATAACGAGGTTTCCTAGGTCTAGATGATTGATCAGATGATCTTTCCTACGAATTAGAAGTTTTCTTTTTCTTAGATTTACCCTTTTTCTTGCTTCCGGGTTGCTTATCACTTTTGCCCTTGTCAAATGACACAACATTAATTTCGGAAGAAGGTGAAAGATTAGATGCAGTAGTGTGATGTGTGCTTGCAGTGCCAATCAAGTCATCTCCGGCGTGAGAGTCCTTTAATTGAGGAGGAATAGTAAAATTAGATCTCGGCGCGTTAGGAATTTTTCATAGAGCGTGCCCGACTGAGTGTAGATCAAGTCTAAATATTGGGCACAAGCGATAACTTGCTCTTCTGTGACAATGCCACCCTTAGCCACAAACTTAGTTATAGATGGTAACAAGGAATTAATGAACCATTCAGCAAGGAGTTGATCTAGAACAAATGTCTTAACCATTCTACGACGATGGCGCCACTCATGAATATGATCAGAAATGTGAGTAGCATTAGTTTGTTTGAAATTGGTCAAGAGTTCCATTCCAGTTTCATATCGGTTGGGTAACTGGAAATGATTCAAAAAGACAGTGACTAGGGTAGTGAAATTTTCAAAAGAATCTCTAGGTAACTCAATATACCATTTTGCAGCCGGACCTATGAGCGTACGCTGGAAAAGTGTAGCAGCGGAATTCGTAGATTTGGTTATTGTAGCAGCAAGATTTGTAGATTTGTAGACTTAATATCAAAATAGCTTTAATTATAAAAATACACAAGAGGTATTTATAATAATAAATATTTTATTGATATGATATAAGACAATTGAATGATTACAATGAGGTCCCGCTTTTATACCTATGCAAGTACCTTTTCGCGAATGGGCATGTCTTTTAGACATGCCTTTTCAGTTAACTAATGAATATTTAACATAGTCCTAATTGATTATTTAGAAATGACATTTATTTCTGTTTATTCTATTAATGACTATATTTATCACCTAAGTTATGAATTAGGTTCATAACATTGCCTCCTTCTTCGAACAGCTTTGTCCTCAAAGCTTAATCTTTCGACAATTTCCTTCATCTGGCGTTTTGTCATCTTAGGTTTATGAATTCATCACCACTGGGCACTCTATTGCTCTTTTTACTTTTCCTCTTATATATATATATATATATATAATTTATATATATCATAACCTTTTAATTATGATTTTAATTAAATCGAATCTGCCCACCGTTGGTTCTTTAAACGTCACACCCTACCGTTTCATAATGTTGACGGCTGTTTGTTGTTTTTTTTTTTTTAGTCAATGAAATTTTTATTCTTAAAATAGAGGTACCGGTCAAATTACAATTGAATTGCATCCTCTGACCATAAAGTCTCCTTGTTACACCCAGGAGATCTAAGAGATTGCAGTGAAAGAACGTCGGAAGACTGTATTCGAAACGGAGAACCATACAGTGTTCGGATATCATGGCTAAGCAGGAGAGAGCAGCCACTCACGAAAGTTTGAGTTCTTGCTTTGCATTTTGTGCCGCTTGGTGTGATGATCCACCATTGGATTGGTTCTCCACTCCCATTTTGTGCGAAATCTATAAAAAGTTCAGCATACGTTTTTGCCTCACCGTCACAGGCAATGACGAGGAATTCGTCCTCTTCGCTCAGTTGAACCTGCTGCACATCCAGCTCCGCAGACAGAGGAATGCTATTCTTCAGTTCCAAGTTCCCGAGTGCCCTGGAGACTGCCAGCTCGTCGTTGAGATACCAGTCTTCAGTGACAAAACCCACAAGGTACTTGACCCGCGATCTCTTGGCGCTCGTGGTGGGCTTGTGATCAGTCGACATGTCAACAGCTATGCCACCCCTTTTCCCCAAAACCGCCCGACAATCGTCAGCATTGGCGACAACGAGCGACTTTTTCGACACAATGGCCACAAGCGCCGTCGTGCCGGATGAGATGATGGCCTCCGCCAGGGCATTGTCGGCTTTGAGGAAATCATTCTTCAGGGTTTTCTCAATTCCTGCTCCTCCCTCGGAAAAATCGAGGTCGCCCTCGTGGAGTATCAAATTGAGGAGGTTTTCTTTAACAAATGTGGCTACATCACTGCCACAATGGCCGTCAAACACTCCAATTACAATCTGAGCCATTGGATAGGAAAGAGGCCGGAAGTCAATATTGCTGGCATTGGCACAAAGAAATTCAAGGCAATTCATATATTGCCAGCTGTAAGCCTTCTCCAGTGCTTCCTCGGTATTTGATGTGAGAGCACGTTGTAAAACCATTCCCAACTGATTAATGAATGTAAATACATGCTGATAAGCATTTGATAAGTCCACTCCATAGAATTCCACAACACAGTTCTTTAGGAACTCAATCCGTTGAAGGTTTGCTGTGTTGACAAATTTGCATTTTACTGCAAAATATTGTAGATACTTTTCAGGAAATAGTCAAAACAATAAAAACCCAAATGACGAATCATATCTTGAATAAATAAGAAAGATAGAACAGAGAGTGGTCCTCCACCACTACCCCAGAAGTGAAGTACAACCTTTAAAATATTGCGTAAATAAACAGGAACTGCTGCCAAAAAAATAATTGAACATCTTAAGCGTTGAAGTGTAAATGAAATCAATCCATTATCAGTCATTTGGCTCAGAACATGAAGATTTTTGACAAAATATGACTTGATGAAACCCTCAATATCCTTCCATCGTGGAGTGTCTTTCATTTCTAAAATTGCCTCCCTCTTTCCACCTGACAGAGGCATTCGCAACAATTTCCTGAATATACCATCAATCTCACCAAGAACAGATATCATGATTGTGTTAAAAGTATTTTTGTTTACCACTGTAAAATTATTTCTATGACGGTTATTTTTATCACTCTAATAGAATGTCATATTATCGATTGGATGGAAATCATTGGGAATCTCTCCCACAATTGTCCATGATTTTACAGAGGAATCGTATATTTCCACAATTTGTGTATTTGAGCTTCTTCTATATCCAATGACAACCACATTGTAGATGTCAAGCTTTTTATTATTATTATTATCATTGGGAGTGATTGTTGCTAAGGTTATGGCCAAAGTTTCTGTAGATGTGATGGGTGGTAGTTTGAAGGACGTTCCCCTGTGAGGAATGCACACGTAGTAGGTATCTTCATGTAGTGCTAGTATCCGTCCCTGATCTTCATAATCTTCATCCCCATCAGGATCGATATCCTTTTCATATTCATCATTCTCCTCATTTTGGACACTAAGACCAACTTCTGGAATGTTAACAGTTTCCACCAATTTGCCTATGTTTTGGGTTTCAGCAGCTGTTGGAGGTTCTTTCCCATTCACATAGGTGCTCCCGATCCAATTTCTGAATTCTTCTGAAGCATCAAAGGATTTCACTGGTGACATGGGCATGCTCACTTGCAATTGTTCTGGTTCATTTTTATCTTGCAAATTATAATTAGTATTAGTAACCTCTGTTTTTACTGCAGGTGGTATTACACTTGTTTGAACCGTCAAAGAACTATTCTTGGTAGCTTGTTCAGTGTCACCCTGAGAATTTTCTTCTTTTCTTCATATACCCAACCAGATTTGGAATTTGAGTGGTTTCCTTCTTGATTCTCAACATATCCTTCTTCCAATTTATCTTTATCTGCATCAACATCATGTTTTTGTGTTTTTTTATTGTTGGCAATGATATTTTTTGTATAAGAGGCACATTTATGTCCTGCGAAATATTTGTCTCCACATTTCCAACATTTCTCTTCCTTTTTTCCTTTGTTACGCATTGGTGGGGGAATATATTTGCTTGAATTTTCCATGGATGTTATACTTGATTTTCCCTTGGCATAACTAATTTCCCTCTCATTATTAGGTCGTTCATTTTCTCTATTATGGATTACTACGTAATTTTTTTTAAGACCTGCAGATTTTTTTTTATAACCGTTTGTGACTTTTGCTTCGATACCACTGTAGCAGCGGAATTCATAGATTTGGTTACTGTAGCAGAAATATTTGTATATTTTAGACTTAATAGCAAAATAGCTTTAATTATAAAAATACACAAGAGGTATTTATAATAATAAATATTTTATTGATATGATATAAGACAATTGAATGATTACAATGGGGTCCTGCTTTTATACCTATGCAAGTACCTTTTCGCGAATGGGCATGTATTTTAGACATGCCTTTTCAGTTAACTAATGACTATTTAACATAATCCTAATTGATTATTTAGCAATTACATTTATTTCTATTTATTCTATTAATGACTATATTTATCACCTAAGTTATGAATTAGGTTCATAACAAAAAGACGTAGTCAAACAAAATCATCATTAAAAGAGTTTGATGAACACCATAAATGATAAGTCATTACATGAGTCGACGGATCTTCTCTAGGGTTTCCATTGAAATTAGGAATATCTGAGGGTAATTTGTGAGGTATCACTGGCCACTAATGAGCATATTTAATTGGATAATTAGTTAGCCGATTTAAATATGGTAACTCTAAATTTGCAACAAAGGGAAACTTTATATTAAGGCCAGGTTGAGCATAGCCAGGGTAAGATGGAATTGCTTGAGAAACATGCCTTTGAGAACTAGCATAAGGAATCTGCTGCTGGTAACCCAGATATGGGTTGTTTTGGAAAGAAAACGCTTGAGGATTTTGTTGACCAAAACTTGGATATGGTACTTGTTGAAATGAGGTTTGAGGCATTTGCGCCTGTGGCTGCCAAGGGGTATGTCCACCAATGTTATAACCAAATTTGAATAAATTGGATTCGGTTGATAAGTATAACCAGTTTACGGTTGCGACATCCCATAAAATGGTAAACCAGCTTGTGAATAAATAATTCCGGATATAGGTTGTTGTAAATTAACTGAAGGATTTGGAGTCTGTGGACCCAAAATTTGAGGATATTGAGTTGAAGGAATCGTTTGATAAGGTTGTTGTACAACATTTTGATTCTGTAACAAGGGTAAAGATGTATTGAAAAGTGGAAATGATGTGGGTGTAACAGGTTGAACTGGTTGATACGAGTGTACAATCATTTGTGGTTGGATAGGTAGAGTGGGCTGCCATTGAAAAACATTCATTTCGACATTAGGTTGACCAAAAAGTGACGGAGTACTATCATATTAGGTGACCAAAGGTTTCCCCCCAGCATGAGGAGGATAATAAGACGTAAAATATTGCTCTCCAAATGTTGGGAGTCTAGTTGATATGGTACTTGTAGGAATAGAACCAGAAGGACTAGCTTGATATTGCCCTGAAGATGTGTATAAAGAATCAAGTCGTTCAGTACTCACTATAGGATTACAAGTTAAAATATCAGATGATGACATTGGTAAAGTCCATGGATTCAAAGATGCACCAAAGAAAATTCTAGATAATTATTTGTAACCTGATGGGATCATAGGGCCACTATGAAAGTATGAATCTGGTGAAGTTTTAAACATCGATGGTGTAGCAAGGGCAGGAACTGGCGTAATTGGAACATATGGCCCAACCGAAGATGTTGGTTCAGGCATGGTGACTTGACCAAATGTATACCCTTTTGAATCGATGAGAGTTTGAATAGGAACAGGATCAAAAAAAGCAGATGGTGTCTATTGAGGAAAAGACTCATACAAGTAAAGGTCCTCCCCAAAATGGGTTGGATTTAAAGGTGTCTCGTCTTGTGGGATTTATTCAATGGAAATTAAACTAGGTCGAAGTATTTCACCGTCAGGCCCAAAGTATATTTCAGGTGGTTGACTGTGTGATATTGGAGATTCAATAGCTATAGATATTTATGGTATGACCAAGGTAGGAACAACTTCCTATTGTACGACTTCAGGATTCATATGTTCTGACAAAGAAAAGATAGGATCTGGATCAATTTCTAGTTGAACAATGTCGGGTCCAAGAGGTATGGTCTCATTTATTGGATGGATTGTGACCACGAGTAGCTGTGAGAACTCTGTTTCGACAATAGTAGATGAACTGAGATGTGTAGAAACAACTTATGCTAACTCTAGTTTATGGGAAGATGATGTTTCACAAGAGGTACGAATTGTACTTGATTTGGCAGATTGTGATCGCCTTTGCCTACCAGAAGTAACTTTTGGTGGTAAAGGTGGTTTTAGCGCTAGTCTACGTGAACAACGGGGGAAAGGATTTTGTTCTTCCACGATTATTGATTTATTTTAACCAAAAACAAATAAAAAAAATAAAAGGGTAATGCTAGGCAAAATGGTTTACCAAGAAACTGTGAATTGCAGAATACCTCCTGGCGAACCAAGAAGTACGAACATGTAATCTCCCCGAATGTTGTGTTTTATGTATCACAATTTACAAGGAGACCGACTCGGTTCACTATGGATGGATAACACCTAAAATTTTTCCTCCCAAATATGCCCGAAAGTATGTTGAGGCCCAAGTCCGTATTAGCGCTGTCTGATGTGAACCCGCACAGTGAGAGCACCCCTTTATACTTATTGTACTGTAACATCGACCGATATACCCAAAAGTACATGGACGAGCTACAATATACTTACGTACGTGGAGTGAGGTATCACACTCGGAATGTATCACAGACAAGTTAATGACAACTGCTATGTTTTACGACGCCGGAACACGTCTCTAGCCTAGACCTTCTAAATGTTATCGTTATGGTTCCAATGCTTTTTTAGGTAAATTGAGATTAATTTTATGTTGATCTTGTTTAACAATTTTCCTTTCAAAGGTTCACCGTGATGATGTATTGGAAAATTCCTAATATGCAACTAAGAATGATAAGAAATCTTTCACCTTTATTTTTTCAATGAAAATCCCAGCTACTAGAGGGAAAGAGAAAACAATTTGCGAGAAAACAAATCAAAGAACACAAACTAAATGCAGGTGTCCTAATTGTTCCTTTTGCAAAAAACACAAACCACTACATGCAAATGCAAATTTTTCTTTTCAGTTCCTTTAATGTTATGAATGCAGAAAAGAAACTAAGTGCACTAAATCAACAAAAACAAATGCCTTTTACTTTTGAGAAATGAGGAATACAAACAACAATTTCTCTTTTGAAGGAAAAATGAGGAATGAAACAACAATTTATCCTATCATGAAATGAAGAATTTATGACAATTTCCTTTTTCAAAAGAAAATGGATCTAATGCGACAATAAAAATACTTTCAAATTAATTTGTCAATGATAAAGAAAAATGATTTAAACAAACATTGAACAAATTTTTCTTTCAAAGGAGGAAGAGGTAGATGAATTCACTGGTCAATATGAGGCTTAGGCTTTTCAAAACACAGTAGCAAAAAAACTAAAACAAATTTCAAAGACAATATCTAAAGAGAGACAACAATTAAGGAGGCAACACACTCTCTAAAGATAGACAGTGCTTTGCAACACAAGCTTGAAAGGGAGACATTGTTATGCAAAGCAATGTGTCCTGTACAAGAGTGCGTTGGGCGCAGTGTATAAAGAAAAACATAGTTGTTTAACACACTTCTTTTGAAAATTTGGATCTTAAAAAGCCTAATCTTTGTGAGTAACAACTACTGGGTGAATAAACAGAGAAAATAAAAGGCTAAAACACCTAGGATAAAGAGTAACTATCCCCAACAGAGTTGCCATTTTTTTATGCGGAATTAACCAGACAGGTCAAAGACTTTACGACTATCTTTCCTAATTGTAAACAGACACACATAATGAAATAATGAACCTACTTGGGATCCAAGTGCTTCCAAAGTCTCCTTCTGTCGCTTTTGTTGTAGCTTCAAATTCCAGCTGGTTGTGCAAAATATTTCCATCAAGAATGAGCACTAAACATCAAGAGATAGAAATAATACAGATGTCTATTCAAGTTATTTAGCTAAATCAATAAAGCATAAACCATATTCATCAACTAAGAAATCATGATATTTAAAATAAAAGCTTATACAAATGCATATAGGGAAAAATAAGCAGTAATCTTTATTGATGATAGAAGGGGAGGTTACAACCTAGTGATTGATTTAGTGTCACCATCTCCAGAAGCATCCCAACCTCATCAAAATGCACATATCTCCAGCAATATGCCACTCAAATAAATCTCCTCAATTGAAATTCCACCAACATTTATCTACACAAATTCTTCCTTATCAAACACTAAGATCTGTGCTCAATTTATAGAGGAGCTGAGTGTAGTTTTACAATCAATGAATTTCCAATAATAGGCAAGACATGTTCCCAATATTTTAGATGTCAAATGGACACATGGATTCGAAGTTTGACACATGTGAACTCTTCTAGAAGGCACTGGCCAAGTGGAGATTCAGGAACAATGAGAATTTCACTCCCAATGTGACCAATGCACCCATGGATGTTGGGAAGTGCTTTGCAGAGCAGCCTTGCATAGGGATACCTGCATATGCAACGCACTTAGTCCCTTTAGAGGCAATGTTGATGAGCTCTCATATGATATATTATAAACTTTAAACTTTGGAAACCTTTGCAGATGAAATTCTTTGATTGATTTTTCTTGTTCTTTGTCTTAGGGCATGTAGCAACTGAAATGTTAGGGGATGATAGACCCTATACATTGGTCCTAGAGATGATGCCCAGTTAACTAGGTCATTGGGAATGATGCCCAAATTTACCTATAACAACATTGATGGCTAGGTTAGCTCTATGATATGTTGAAAATTTCTCCTTCTCAGGTGGCTCACGCATGTAAAAGTGATATTTGGACTTATGGTCCTAATGATGAAATGGTGCACCTGGTATTGAAATTTTTTATCAGGATAATTGATTCAATGAGGATTCTTAGTGTCGATCCTTAATATAATGATGTTCTTGATGTTTGGATAACATAATTCCCTTGGATACGTTGAATAAGGCTAGCACCTTGAATCTAGTAGCTGATACTCCATATTCATGACATACATAAGACATTATGGATCTCATGAAAAAGGTTACTACATTGATTCCTTATACCCTATATTATTGATAATTTTTGTGATAAGCATGATGTAAGATAACAGAAAAGAGATTGACACTCTTGTAGTTCTGGTAATGTTTTACTGATCGTGATAAGTATGGTAACCATGATATCTTACTACCTATGGTCATGTCTTGATGGAAAATGGTGAAACTGAATGCCCTAACTTGATGGTTTGACTTGATAGAAAACCGATATTATGATCATGATTTTTGAAGTTTGATGTCTCACCTGTCCACTGATCCTATCATAGGAATCCAACCCTGATGAAAGGTTGATTTGATGATGTAGTAGCTAACTAGTATGGATATATGTTTGATTTTTTATCATATTTGTTTTTGCATAGAAAAATAGGTTGATGACACGAATGAAGTGGATTCTCATTCAGAGGGAGAATCTCTCTCCTAAAATATTCTTCCTCATATTGCCAATGTATGTTTTATTGAAATATGGTTTATGGATATTTGACATTGTTAATCCACAACATAGGTCTGAGTGTCTATCACACAATGGAAGGTCCATAGGTGTGAACATGCCTATCATTCTCATATTTGGAGTTTTAACATGTCCTACCATTGTAACTGATTTATGGAATTGCTGGAATTGAGCATCAAATCAAATGGTCACTTGGAAGATGTCAGTTTTGTAGACGTGTTGCAGATACCAGTAAGATATGTGAGCAGAAAAATTTCGTATGTTTGAACCGAAATTGTGTTTGTAGGTGACCGAGATATTCATATGAGTATGTCACGATGTCTGTGCTTCAAAAGTTAGACATGGTTTTACTAATTGATAAACTGTGTTTATAAATTTTTCTTGATGCTTTATGATTGAGATATGTCTAGAATTATAGATCTTACCATGATCACACATTTGGATTTGACATGATTTGATTTCGAGATAGTTGATTTTCTTAGATGACAATGCTATGTTGGCATAGTGACATTCAATGTATTATGTGAGTATTCAAAATTATGGTTCTATATTGGCCTCCTTGTTACTAGCACAATTATTTTTGTGATTTAGTATGAAGATGGAACCTGCACGACTTAATCGTTATGTATGCACTTGCATCTAGTGACAAAAATGGTTTGTAGTATAATTTTAAATGACAAACTTGATGGCTTGAAATTAAATTAATTAAAGACTTGATATGAGCTCTACCTGTCACTAGATGAAATAGTTGATACTATGATATCAATGTCTTTGATAATAGTTTTGGTTTGGATTCTATACTTTGATGATTTGACTTTGTTGAAACGGAATTTATTTATGTAAGGCTGGGTATGTTGGCTTGGTAAGAAATTATTCTTACCAAGAGAATTGCATGATGCAAGCTCCCCGATTCATATTTTTCCATATTTGACAATTATCTGATGAAGTCGGGATAATGAGTCCCAATTAATGACCTTGATTTTGATTATGGCTTTGGTTTTACATACTGATGGTCTACCCTTGACAGGTGATGAGCCTATGACAATCTAAGTTAGAGGGAGATGGCTTATGAAGCTCGAAATAATGTATTATGACATGATGAATCAATTTTTAAAATTTTGGAAATATATCCCATGTTCCAAAACTGTTGAAATGTCTTTATGTAATGTAAATCCTTGGACACTCTGATTTAAATTTCAAATGTTGTTGAACGTCACATGGCATTTTTTAGTTGATTGAAGCATTGATGTTTTTTTTTAACATTCATCTATATATGATGTATAACATGATTAAATTCATGGTTGAGCTACTTCATTCATAATTTCCACCAAACATCTTTTGAAATATGTGCATGAAACATTCTACTTTTAAAGGTTGAGATATTTATCCTATGATATTTAGTTGCATGAATGAAATGATGATGTTTGGGATTAATATTGATGAGCACATTTTGATTCTACCTTAATATGATATATGCCATGATATCTCGTATGAGGTCCATAGCAAGGCCGAGGTAGGGTATAATGTTGCTAGCATGACTAGCTGTGAGGCAGGATGTAGAATCTCCTTAGAGAGTCGTCTGAGCATGATCTGGATAAGAAATGGATACACTACGATAAAAGTGAATCCCATATAAATATAGTTGGGATTGTGATTTCTCCATTCATTGATATAATGCAGTTGTTAGAGATAATCTTAGACTTGTGATTGACACCTCCTTAAGACAGAGGATGATTAAGGTAATGTGTGATTGACATCTCTGTAAGAGGGAGGATGATTATGGTATCTTGTTGTGATTTACATGATTATGTATGTTCTAACATAACATTTGATTTGATGTCCTGTATGAACAAGAATCAATTTCTATTGTGATAAGAAGATACCTGATATGAGTATGATGAGAGAAATGTTGATCGAGGACACTAAGAAAACCCTTCCTCCCTATCTGGGCTCCCAGGATGAGGAATTGAGATGGAGGGCTCCTGGGGTTAAGGGAACTTTTGATAATAGGGTATGACCCCTCGTTACCCATAAGGTTAGAGATGCTTCTCCCCTATCTTCATAGGGTCAGAGAATTTTTCTACCCTGACTGGTCTTTGCAGAGTATACCCCAGTTGGCATCATACCCACAAGTAGGGCTTGTTGGGAATACCACTCCTCGTTTGGCCTACAAGTTGAGAGTGTACTTGGGGTGTACAACCCAAGTCGATTATGATGTAGGTGTTATACCACATGACTATTCAGGGTCATTAATGGGAATATATATAGGAAATAGGATGGGTTGAGATAACCCTATGCGGTTTTGGGTTGATATTGAGCTCCCTGATGTGATACCAGGGTTGAGATGAGCTCCCCTGCATGAATGGATATCCTATTCCTAGATATGGGGTTGTATAGGTATATCTCCCCCATGAGATTCCAGGTCGAGATGTGCTCCTTGATGTGGTTATAGGTTGAGGCATGCTCGTTGACGATATGCTCTCCAATGATTATTGGTGATGGTATTCTGGGTAAAAGCCCGCTAGCAGATATTCTGAATGATAACCTAATGGATGAAGGGTGGTAGCCTAAGCTCCCCTCAGGTGACAAATTCTTCTTCTTCTAGATCCGATATTGTGCAGCATATGAGCTGAAGCATTCAAGAGATAAGATGGAATAAGCATGAGAAGTTCATTGATGATTTGTAATGATGAAGAATCAAAACATAAAAACTATATGACAGAGATGATCAGTGACAATACGTGGTTATGCATGAAGATAAAATAATGGCATATTCATCGATGAACATATATTGGTAGGTCGAATTATCACTAGTTGAGAGGGAGTTTTAAAAATATGCAACTGCAGTCAAATTCCACTATAGACAACTCTGATGGTAGATATTATAATCACATTAGATTCCCATTTTTGAGAGGACCGAAATCAACCTATAGATCGCCCAAATTGGTTAAGAAGAAGTTAAATTATAAATTATTTTAGTCAAATTGGCCTAACCACATGTGGAATTTAGTCAAGTTAGCCTTAACCCCAAGCAGACCCACACAAAAGCTATAAATAGAGGCGACCTCAAGCTCATTATCACACACTTTCTCAAGCGATCTTTGATTTGCATCCATTGTCTTGGTTTTTCTATTTCGTCTTCGCTCACAGAGGTTCAGCAAAAAAATCACACGTAAGGTATAGGATCATAGGCGAGAGGCTCACTCTTAACTAGGGCTTTTGGGCCATAGTTGCAGGCACAAAACTACAAAATTCAAGCTAGAGCCATAGGCATATCATGTCTAGGTAGTAGCTAATCTGCCATAGTCGTGGGTTGAGCATGTTGAGGTCGCGTCTAGGGTTCCTGGGCTAGATCAGGTTGATCAGGACCTCAATTGTCGTAATAGTGAGTCTACGTAGTGGCCAGGGAAGCATCAGCCGCGTGCACAACATATTCAGGTCTTAACTAAGGGTTTCTAGGAAGATCTGAGCTTAATACAATCACCAGTGCTCATGTTGATGATTGAAAACAACTCTTAAGTGTCCTGGATTTAGATCTAGGACTAGACAATTGTTTTCAGTGATCAGTTGTATTTGAGGTTTAGTACCGTTTTAGATCTGCAAATATGTAGATCTGATCTATATATTTATGTTGTAAGATGTATCTACAGTTCTCACTCAGTATCAACATTATTCATTAGTATGCTACAACCAGTGTAAGTGCATTTCAGTTCTGAGATTCAGGCTCCTTCAACAGAAGTATGTTTATGGCTTTATTGTGCATATGCTAGTTTTTTTCTACATCATGAAGATATGGATCTATGGATCATTATACTCTTGTTAGCTGAATCATTTGATGATGATCTAAGAAGAATAATTTGTAATATTTTTCTCCATAGTGGGTTTTTCCCTGGTCTCGGACCAATCCTAATGTCTCTATGTGTACATGCTTTTCTTCCTTTGTTCCTTTACATTACGTTGCTTAGATGATGATGATGGTATTGTTCTTTCTATATAGTTTATCATGCCGATGATTAATAATTTAGATATGTATAATGACATAATTATTTGGGGTGAATTTAACATGTCATTGAATAAATACAACTATCAAAGCAAAGAACAATGTAGCTCTATGAAAATTTAACATGGAATCCACAATTTGGATTTTTAGAAGTACCAGGACGCCAGTGATGAGTTTTCATTTTGGGAATCCCTATTACTCCATTTTGTTTTCCCTCAAGCCTATCATTTTCCACATTTGATCACTTGGTGTGAAGCTTGTTATCTCAAAATAGTGAAGCTTTGTTTTATATAACCCCTGAGTCAATATGTCTAGCCCTCAAATTAAATTCTCAAGAATCCCTTCACCCTTTTTCCACTAATGCATTAATGGAGATTTATCATAAACTTTCATTTTTAGAAAAATCCCATATTTTAGAATATTTTATGCCATAGAAGTTTGAATTGCCAAGGACCAACCCACCTTATTATGATGCAATGTTCCCTTAGATGTCTAGATAGTTTATTTCCCTAAATTCTTGTCTGTTAGGATACCCTAAAGATCAATGGGTGAATAAAGTTATCTTAGGAATTTTATTAGTATTTTCCTCTAGTAAAAATCCTTAAATTATGTTTAATTATAACCAATTTCTCTCAAACATAATTCATGATCAATTTTTAAAGTTCAGTGCTGAAGGATCTTTCAAGCACCAATCAATTTTTGTTTACTTGTTCGTATTTCACTAATAAGAGAGATTCAAGTTTCCCTTACATAAATTTGATTTTTTAGACAGACCACAATCTGTAATTCATTGGAACTCATTAATGAGGAAGACTTCTAAATAATTTTCTTTTAGTGATTTTGTCAATCAGTTCTTGTATATTGAAATTTTTTTATTGTAAAATGATGCAGTTCCTAGAATTTCTACTGAGATTAAAATAATTCTACATTTAAGTGAAGAGTACAAGGTTGGAGACTGGTATTTATACCAGAACTTTAGAGAAACCAAAATTTATGGATGTGAGCTTCAACCATACAAATTTCCAATCCCCCCCTATAATAATTTTTTCACTTGAATATATCAGGTAGATGATGAATATGGATGATATTCATTTTGTTTCTAGAAAATAGAAAGCACAATTAAAATTGAAGGAACATGTTGGTCCATTCATAGCCAACACCAGAGTTGTAGAGAGGGAAGTAAATGATTTGCTGAAACGAATGAAGTTTAAAATGATTTTCAGTTGGTCTTATGATCCACTAGGAATTATATCATCAATGAGAGTTTCACAAAAATCAACACCCTATGTTCATATGGAAAAACCAGAAATTAAACAATATGCCAATAAAGAAGAATGGGAGGAGAATACATTGCAAGAAGTTGAAATTAAGATTGAATCCTAAATATGTAAAGGCAACTGAAGAAATAATCAAAAGCATAAATGTAGATATCCAAGCATTGAGGAAATAGTTGAAATTGCCAACAATCGAACACCATAGACATAAGAGTTAATTAAACTGGAGAAAGAGAAAGAAAACATGCTTTGGATGATTGTTGAGCAGAATATGTAGATTCATAAAGTTAAGACAAAGATGGAAAAATTGATCAAGGAAAGAGAACTCCAAATCAACATTGGAGTAGGAACATCTACAACAATAACATCTATAGCAGGACATAAATCCAAGTTTTCTAAATTCAGAGGAATAATCAGTGGTAAAGCTTTCATGGAAGGCCTAGAATATGAACTTTTCATTCAACGTGAAGTTCAACATTTTTTTATTACTAGGCCGACCTATGAGAAATACACATAATTCGATGAGGTATATAGAAAGGTAACCAAATTTTCTTTCCCAGATGATAAAATGTGGGATAAGTTACTTGAACTCATCGAGTAAATTAGAATGCAGGATTTTAGTAAACAAAAGGCAGATAAAAAAGAGAAGATGTAGGTTTTAACCCTGTATAGAAATTAGTTGCAAACAAATCTTAAAAATAGAAAATAAACAACAGCAAGAGCATAAAACATAAAACATATATACACAGAGATTTTCCCCTGGATCCCAAATCGGGACGACCAACTTGATTTTTTTTATATTCCTTTTAGTGTTACAACACATATATATACATGCCGAATCATACATAAACCCCATTCCATTAACCCTAGATTAGAACATAACCGTAGTTCCCTTGACGGGATCTACAAAATACCAGGGGTCAAAAACCATCATGACCCAAAACCATGTGCAAACCCATGCACAAAACCATGGGCGGGTCCACCCACTGGAAAATAAGGACCAAAAATTTTTCCTGGGGCACTACCCCGGACCCTGACAAGGGGGGCTACCGCCCCCCTGTGACCCCCCCGTACGTTGCGCTCAACGCAACGTACAGGGGGGGCTATCGCCCCCCTTGTTACCCCCCCTGCGCGTGACTAGTCGTGGAAATAATATAACACAAACCCAACATTCTCCCACTTGTTGTTTTATTTCTGCAGGGGGCCATAGGAGAGTTGAGTCACTAGCTCAGCTTTGCAACACCCATTTTTTCTCTACACCAAGAGAACTTCTGAGTGCTCACGGACTTTGTCAATGCATCTGCAACATTCTTCAAAGTGTCCACCTTTACCAGCAACACCCTTTTAGCTTCAACCGTATATCTCACAAAGTGATATTGAACATCAATGTGCTTTGTCTTTGAATGATAAGTAGGGTTGTTAGCCAAGAAAATTGCACTTTATCTATCATAGTCTATCTTTATAGCTTGATGTACCGACCCCATACTTGAACACAATCTCTGTAACCAAACTGCTTCCTTGCGTGCATGAGTGGCTGCCATGTATTCTACCTCTGTAGTTGAAAGAGCCACTACAGACTGTCTTTTACTCATCCAACTGACTGCACCTCCAAATAGGCTAAACACATACCCACTTGTAGATCTTCTTTGATCCAGATCTCCAGCCCAGTCTGCATCAACAAAACCACGAATGTCCAACACTCTTTCCAATCCTGGTCTTCCCTGGTAGCACAAGCCATAATCACTAGTGCCACACAAATATCTAAAAACCCGCATCACTGCTATCCAATGCTCCTTCCCTGGGTTTGAAATAAACCTGCTCAATACTCACACTACATGTGTAATGTCTAGTCTAGTACATACCATTGCATACATCAGGCTACCCACTACACTTGCATATGGAACACGGGACATATCCTCCTCTTCTTCTTGTGTCTTGGGACACTGTTCAGCAGACAGCTTTACACCTACAAGAATTGGAACATTCATCGGTTTACTATCCTGCATATTTAACCTCTGCAATATAGTCTCGACATACTTCCTTTGGTTTAACCAAAGCTTCCTCTTTGCCCGATCTCTCTTAATTTCCATGCCCAAAATATAGTTTGCAGCACCAAGATCCTTCATGTCGAATTTGGAGAACAGTTGGGTCTTCAAATCTAGGATAATTTCTTTGTCATTTCCAATCAACAACATATCATCCACATACAAGACCAAATAAATAACACGGTCACCAATTAATTTAAAATAAACACAGTGATCCTCCTTGCTTCTAGTGAAGCCAAGTCTCCGTATATAGGTATCAAATTTCTGATACCACATCCTTGGTGACTGTTTTAACCCATACAGAGACTTCTTCAACCTGCACACCAGTTCTTTCTTACCCTTCACCATAAAGCCTTCAGGTTGCTTCATGTAGATCTCCTCTTCTAGATCCCCGTGAAGAAATGTTGTCTTCACATCCATATGTTCTATCTCAAAATCAAATGCAGCAGCAACAGATAGAAGTAATCTAATAGAAGTAACCTTGGCAACAGGAGAAAAAATATCACCAAAATCAATTCCTGGCACCTGGGAATAACCTTTTGCTACCAACCGAGCTTTGTATTTCTCCACCTTGCCTTCTACATTCATCTTCTTTTTAAACACCCATTTTCTCCCTATGGGCTTCCTTCCAGCCGGCAACTCCACCAGATCCCATGCCTCATTTTTGTGCAAGGATGCCATTTCATCAACCATGGCCTCCTTCCAGAGTTTTCCATCCTCTGAATCTACTGCCTCCCTGACAGTTCTGGGTTCATCATCATTTATAGTTAAGGCAAAACCTAAACAGAAAGCAGATGGACTATACCTTTCTGGTTGCCTTCTTTCCCGAACTGATCTTCTCAAAGTTGGAGTTTGTGGCTCTTCATCTTCTGAGTCTTCTTCTGTTGTAGAGTCTGATTCATCCTCCTTTAGCTCAAACTCTATCTTCTCAAGTTCCTTTGGTAGGACTTCATGTTTAACAACATCTTTCACTTCTCTAAACACCACATCTCGGCTGTACACAACCTTCCTTGTTTCTGGGTTCCAAAGCTTGTAACCATTTAAACCATCCTTATACCCAATAAATATGCACCTTTCAGATTTATTATCCAACTTGGTCCTTTTCTCCTTTGGAACATGTACATATGCATCACATCCAAATACCCTTAGATGTGAAAGAGAGGGTTTCTTACCAGTCCATACCTCATGTGGATTCTTATCCTCTAACGCTGATGAAGGTGATCTATTAACTAAGTAACATGCAGTCTCCACTGCCTCTGCCCAGAATTCTTGTCCTAACCCGATACCACTGAGCATGCTTCTTGCCTTTTCGATCAATGTTCTGTTCATTCTTTCTGCAACTCCATTTTGCTGAGGTGTGTATGGAGTAGTCTTCTGCCGTGCTATACCACACTTCTTACAGAACTCTTCAAATTCCCTCTTGCAGAACTCCCCACCATTATCTGCCCTCAACGCCTTTATCTTCTTCTCTGTCTGGTTTTCCACCAGAGTCTTAAATTCTTTAAATTTGTCCAAGACTTCAGATTTCTTCCTCAAGAAATATATCCATGTATTCCTTGAGAAGTCATCTATGAATGAAACATAATACACAGAATTTCCCAGTGATGGAACTGACACAGGCCCAAACACATCACCGTGCACAAGTTCTAATATCTTGTTCGCCCTCTTAGCACCAGAAGGAAAACTCACCCGATTCTGCTTCCCATATACACAATGTTCACAGAAATTGAAATCCAGAGAGCTATTAGACATACCTTCTACCATACCATTTCCATGCAGTATTCGAAGGCCTTTCTCTCTAATATGTCCAAGTCTTTGATGCCATAGCATGGTATTTTCTCCAGAGACCGCTAGGCTTTCCGCTCCACTTTTGAGAACCACAGAACTGTTGCACCCATCAATAATAGTGCTGCCCTGAAGCTTGTACAGAGTTCCAATCTGAACTCCCCACATTAATACCAGTGCTCCCCGAACCATCTTACAGGCATCTTTCTCGAACACTGTTTTTACAACTACATCATCCATCTTGCTTACAGAAATAATATTTCTAGCGAATGCAGGAATGTGCAGAACACCAGGAAGTGTTCTAATCCTTCCACCTTGCAGCTTCAGCTTGAATTTTCCACGTCCGACGATTCTGGCCTTCCTATCATCACCTAAGAAGACATCACCGCCATCATATTTCTCATACTCGCTGAACCACTCCCTATGGGGAGTGAAGTGAAAGGATGGACCCAAGTCAATCAACCATGACTCATGATCTACATGTGTATTTGTAGAAGAAGCCAAATACACATCCCCACCTTCATCCAAGGTGGTTTTTTCCTTTGCAGAAGGAGCATCATCAGATCCCTTTCCTTTCTCAGGAGCTTTAGATCTGCAGTCCTTTTTGTAGTGCCCTTCCTTTCCACATTTCCAAAACACCTTTACAAACTTTCCAGGAGATTTATATCTCACTCTAGATTTAGATCTCCCACTCAAAACCATATTCTTGTTTCTATTTTGGGACCTTCCTCATATAGTTAAGGCATCTCCATTCTGGCCCTCCATATTTATCCGTCTCATTTCCTCCGACAACAAGGCTGATACAATATCATCAAAATTCAAGGTAGTTGTATTGCTACCTATTGCAATAACCAGACTGTCCCACGAGTCTGGTAGAGAACACAAAAAACTGATGCACTTATCTTCATATGAGATTTTAATATCAACAGATGACAACTGACTTACCCCAGTATTTAAGGCATTCAGATGCTCTGTCACCGAGTCTCCATCCTTCATCATCAGGTTATACAGATTTTTTCGCAGGAACAATTTATTCACTAGAGACTTAGATTAGTACAAAGTCCCAAGTTGTTCCCACAAGGTCTTCATCGTAGCTTCCCCAGTTACATTCAAGAATACTGAATCTGAGACACACAACCGTATTGTGCTCTTTGCCTTCCGATCCGGTTTCTTCCAGTATTCATCTGATATTTTCGTTGGTTTAGTACCTGGATCTACCGCGATCCACTGGTCCTTATCCACCAGCAGATCCTCCATCTTGAGCTTCCACAACTCAAAACTCTGACCATTAAATTTCTCGATCTCTATGTTCCCGCCGCTTGCCATCTTCTTTCACCGCAAGAATCAATCCCACAGATCTCCCACTGAACAGGGTCTACCTCAGGCCTGAGCAAAAAACCCCTCAGCAGAAAAGACATCCCCTTGAAGCTAAAACTTGGCTCTGATACCAAATGTAGGTTTTAACCCTATATAGAAATTAGCTACAAACAAATATTAAAAATAGAAAATAAACAATAGCGAGAGCATAAAACATAAAACAGATATACACAGAGATTTTCCCCTGGATCCCAAATCGGGACGACCAACTTGATTTTTTTTATATTCATTTTAGTGTTACAACATATATATATATATATATATATACATGTCGAAGCATACATAAACCCCAATCCATTAACCCTGGACTAGAACATAACCATAGTTCCCTTGACCAGATCTACAAAATACCAGGGGCCGAAAACCATCATGCCCCAAAACCATGTGCAAACCCATGCACAAAACCATGGGCGAGTCCGCCCACCGGAAAATAAGGACCAAAAATTTTTCCTGGGGCGCTGCCTCAGACCCCGACAGGGGGGGCTACCACCCCCCCTGTGACGCCCCCGTACGTTGCACCCAATGCAATGTACAGGGGGGCTATCACCCCCCTGTTACCCCCCCACGCATGACTAGTCGTGGAAAGAATATAACACAAACCCAATAGAAGAAAGTAGGATAACAAGGGCAGAAAATTGAAGATTCTGTTTTGAGCAACAATCATCAAACAATAGCCTCGAATTATGTACTGGTTATTCAAATCAATTTAGAATAATTACTTTTTTGTTCTATTTTTTAGATATCCAAATCAGTTTTGGTTAATATTTAATTTTGTAATAAATTTTGTTTCAGATCTAGATATTTAGAAATTACACTCTGTAAATATTTTGTAATTCGAAGATTGAAGGGTTGAAGCCTTGTGATGATCCAGTGACATGATTTAATAGTCTGAGTTATTTCTGAAGATAATTGAAGGATTCTGGCTTCAATCTTAACAACTTGTGTATTCATGTGAGTTTGTCTTATTATTCATTTATGTTCTTTCATATTTATGTCTGCACATGTTCAAGGTAACATAAGAGTTTGGGTGCAGATCTAATGATTCACCTCAGTGCAGGCAGCCGAAAAGAAGCTTCAGTGGGCTTAGGGGACAAGACAAATAATTTTGCCGAAATTAAAGCACTGCATTTATTGTTGTGTTGGTTACTTCATTTGGGCATCCACTCAGCCCAAATATTTGGGGACTCTTTAAATATTGTCAAATGGTCCAATAAGGAATTCATCTGCTAATCTTATCTATTAATTCCTATACTAGAAGAAATTTGGACTTTAAAAAATTCTTTTACTTACATTTCTATCTCTCACATTTACAGGGAAAGGAATGGTGCAACCGACCTCCTTTCTAAAGAGGGCTTACAACAAGTTTTGGGTAGTTGGAAAGTAAGAGGAAGAGATGTCGAAGGAGTGATGGAGTCAGACCATGCCCCTTTTTTCTAATTCCATTTCAGCTTATGGACATATGGCAATCTTTCACCTTCATTGTATCTATTATCTCCATGTTGTTTCGTCTATTGTTTTGTTTCTTCCTATTTTTAAAAAAATTATGTATATGGCATAATTATTATATTTTAAATTTCGACCGGTCACGATATCTGTTTGAGTTTGTTTCCTCTTAAGAGGGAGCTTAGATTCCATTGATGGGTGATTCTTTGCTTTTGTCTTCATCATGGGCTATTTTCCTTTTTGGAGGAGCCCTGTTTTGTTTGGGACAAAGAAAAGACAGACTGCTCCTTGTGAGCAAGGTTATTGCAGATTTATATTTCTCTACGGACTTTTTGAGACATTGGCTGTGTCAAAACAGTTGCACGGATCTGTATTCAGTGTTTCGATGTGAGGCACAAACAGATAGAATGCTTTTGCATGTACTCTATAAACTTTTTATGCATAATAGAAAGTTTCGACTTTTTCCTTGGAAAAAAAGAAAAAGAAAAAAAGAAAAAGAGAGTTTGGACAAGGCTAGATTGAATATCAATCTCCTTGATAGCCCCATGAAAATTTATAATCATTAAAAGAGATTAATTAACTAAACAATCTGTTTAAGCTATTTCCTCTATATATTTTAATTATTGCCTTCTGTCATCTCTTGAGGATGTATTGTTTGGTTGTATAAAATTTTTGTATGCATCAACTGTATATGATTAATTAGATATCTATTATGAATGTTTAAGAATTATATACCTTCTTAATTTATGCTTTTCAAATCAATTTAAAGATTAATCCTGTTATGAATGAAAATTAGCCCTTTGATATTATTAGAAATACTTTGAATTTATAACTAATTAAAGGATTATTAAATTGGTCATCCAATTAAATTAAAACCTTACTTATATGCTTTGGCACAGTTCCCAAGCCCAGAACTGTATATAAAGATACATCATCAGATTGGCGTCGCTGCCAGGAAACGAAGTTTGAAGTTTGTTTTTTCTGGGACAATGATCAAAACTTCCTCTTAATGGTGAATAAGTGGTCAGTAGAATAAAATATTTTACCTGACAACTTCACATATTAAATCTGGCTTCACACAGGCATACCAGATCTTAGTCAAATATAAAGCTCTTATCTCCTTTATCATATCTAGAGAGACTTGTGAGAATTGTATCTATCAGACGTAGGTTAGAAGCGTCTATTGCTTCTTCTACATCTCTTCTACCTAAAAAACCTTCACGAATTGAGTCTTTTCCATCAACTCCAATGCCTGTTGAATTATAAGATCTTCCTCCAAAAGTTTGAGAATTCCTTTCCAAAGGAGTAGATACTCAATCTGCATTATTATTCCATCAGCTTGAGACCTTTGAGTTTCCTCTTTCCCATTTATAACTTTTTGAAATTGAAGAGGATCCTAAACTTATACTTCCTGAATTAAAAAAAAAGTTGATTTCATATCTTATGGTGTACATACTTATCCTTCTAATTCTTCTAAACCCCAAGATGAGCTTAGTATTTATACTAATCCTCTAGCTTTTGAAGATCCTGAATTTTTTTTACCTGAAGTTTAGAAATTTTTCATCAATCCTCAGTTTTTCAAGAAACCTAATCCCCCACCTAAGCCATCTCCAAGTAAAGTTGTTTCTCCCAAACAAAAAATTCTACTAAAAAACCAAATGGTCAGATTTCAACCAATTGTAGTTACAACTTGGTATGCAACATTCGTACTTCCACTAGCAGCTCAAATGCATGCTTTTCCTAATGGGTATTTGAAACATTTACCTAGATTTAATGGATAAACATGACCATCTGCAAAAGACCACTTGGCTGCATTTCTTGACTTTGTAGACAACATGAATATTGAACATGAGGATGTTTACAATAGATTATTTGTCCAATCATTAGAAGGAAATGTTAGAATATGGTTCAACAACTACAAGAAAATTCTATAAATTCATGGGTTGAATTAATAAAATTTTTCAAAAATCAATGGGGAATTAAAAAACATATTGTTTATTACTTGACATAATTTGAAAATTTGAGAAGAAACCTTGGTGAACTTGTTGCTAATTTTATTAAGAGATTCAATAAAATTTATAATAAAATGCCACCAGAATGTAAGACCCCAGTCATTGCAGCTAAAGTTGGATTTTCTAAATCAATTGAATATTATTTTGTTGTAATTCTTAGAGAGAGAAAATTTGAATAGACATTCAGAATAATTAAATTGAAGTGGAAGAAAATAGATCAACATTGAGTAAATTGAAAGCAATGACAGAAAAGGCTGAAAGAAAAATTAAAATTAGAGAGGAAAGTACTTCATCATCAAAGACCAAATATGAAGAACATAAAATTGATGAAATTACTTCATTATTAAGAATGGAAGCTCATCCTAGAGTAACCCAACAAGTTGCAAATAGACCTCAAGCTCAATAAAGAAGACCTTTTCAACCTCAAATTTTGCAAAGGCCAAACACTAATCAACAAATCCAACCTCCACTAATGATTGATGATCAAGCCCCTAAAGAAACTGTACCTATTGTTACAAATGATATCAATTATTTTGAAGATCCATCATCTCAAAATTCTATTGTCCCAGCTAGTCAGGACCAATCTCTAGTTCAAAATTAGGAATCCTCTCAAGTTTCCAAATATCAAGCTTTTTTTGAGTTCCTTATTGCTGAACTGAATAGAAGATATGACCTAAGGCTTGGGAAAGGACCTAGTAGGCCTGTAAAGAAATCTATCTTTGATGAACCTCAAGTAAAAACAATTTAAATACAGACGCCATGTATTCAACCAAATAATCAATTACAAGAACAATCCACTACTGAAAATTATGTTCCAATTTTTTTTAATGTTGAAATAGAGTTAAAAAGGGTTAAAGTTTCAATTCCCTTATATGAAATTTCCAGAAATCCAAGTTATAAAAAACAAGTCTATAAATGGATACAATCTTCAAGTGTAGATGTAGAGGGGGATGTCATTAGTTTACAGGATTAAAAACCTTTAGTTGTTTTTGGTCCTAGTTCAGATATGATTGATGAAAGTGTACCACCTTTTTATGTCACACTCAAAGTTCATGATTTCCTTTTGTAAAATTGTATGCTAGGTTCTGGTGCTTCCCATAATCTAATGCATAAAGTAATCATGGACCAACTTTAGTTGCAAATCACCAAGCCATATCATGATTTATACAATTTTGATTCAAAGAAAGTACCTTTCTTGGGATTAATCAAGGATTTAGTTGTAACACTTGTTCAAATCCCTGTGAATAATATAGTGTTGGATATAGTTATCACAAGAATTCCCCAAAAATTTGGAATGTTATTGTCAAGATCCTGTTGTGCTAAGATCGGATGAAGTCTGCAAATGGACATGTTCTATGCTACACTTCTTGTTTATGGAGGTGAACATTTAAGGCTATAAAAAGAAGTAATATTCATTAATATTGTTTTTAAAGATAATAAAGCAATAAATCATCC
This sequence comes from Pinus albicaulis, assembly GCA_034641835.2. Taxonomy (NCBI): domain Eukaryota; kingdom Viridiplantae; phylum Streptophyta; class Pinopsida; order Pinales; family Pinaceae; genus Pinus; species Pinus albicaulis. The sequence goes on along the minus strand of CM076584.1, from coordinate 1,608,986,876 downwards.
TATATATGCTATTGATCAAGATTTTGGATTCTTTACTTTGCCTGCAAATGATATTCCAAATCCTCAAATCAGAATTGAACATACTGTCAACAGATCTCATTTTTCAGAGACTGAAATCTGGAAAAGGTATTTTGATGGGGCATTTTATAAAGATGGAGTTGGCATAGGGATTGTATTAATTTCTCATGAGAAGAAAAATATAGCCCAATCCGTTATATTAGATTTTTAAGTCACAAATAATGTGGCAAAGCATGAAGCTTTAATTTTTGGATTGGAATTAACTAAAAACTTGAAAGTGCAAAACCTGATAGTATATGGTGATTCATAATTAATTGTAGAACAAATCAGGAATATTTGTCAAAAAAAGCATCCCAGACTTATAGCTTATATAAATGAAGTATAATACTGCATGGAAAACTATTTTTCAGGCTTTCAACATCTCACCAATCCCTAGAGAAGATAATATCCATGTTGACTTGGTAGTTTCTCCAAGTTTTTTAAAATACATGATCCCTTGCAATTACACTGTCAGATTGAAGTAAAGTATATACCTTCCATCCCAAATAATTTAAAACATTGGCAAGTTTTTGAAGATGATGAGACGTTGAAGAATTTCTTACAGACAATTGACGAATTCTCTGCTTTACATGTTGAAGAAGAAAATATTGATGAAATGAAATCGAATGATGGGAATTTAGATTTCGATTTAAAACAACAAATTTTTGATCATGATATTCATTTAGTTATCAAATTAATAATTACATTCCAAAGGGATTGGTTCCCCTTGAAAATATTTTTGACCAGAATGATGTATCAAAAAATTCATTGCTAAGTTCACAATAAGAAGATGTGCATGATTGCAATATTGGTACAATAGAAGAAATCGGAAATGTCAAAATTTCAATTTATTTTCTGAAGATATAAAACAAAAATATCTCAGTTTATTTGAAAATTACAGAGATGTATTTTCATGGTCGTATGAAGAGTTGAAAACCTATGACACAACCATTATTGAACACAAAATCCCTCTTAAACCAAAATCTAATCCATTTCAACAAACACTAAGAAGAATTAATCCAGTCTTACTTCCTATCATTTAGAATGAAGTAAGAAAGATATTCGATGCTAAAATAATTTTTCCTTTAAGGTATTATGAATGGATAGCTAACCTAGTACATATTAGGAAGAAGAATGGATAAATAAGATTATGTGTTGATTTTAGAAACTTTAATAAATTGTCCATGAAAGATAATTTTCCGTTACCAAAAATGGATCAATTGCTTCAAAGAGTATCAATTTCTGACAAAATTTCAAAGCTAGATGGTTTTTATGATTACAATCAGAGTCTCATTAGTCAATAAGATGGAGAAAAGACAAAATTCACAACTCTGTGGGGTACTTTCATATATGCCAAGATGTCATTTTGTCTAATCAATGTTGGAGTAACATTTCAAAGAGCAATGGGTTTGACATTTGTTGGTAAGATAAATAAATTCATTGTTATTTATCTTGATGATTTAACTGTGTTTGTTGATCCTTATGCCAAACACATCAAGCACTTGAGGAAAGTATTTGAAAGATGCAGATAATTTGGGATTAAGACTACTTAAGGAAAGTCTTTGAAAGATGCAGAAAATTTTGGATTATTGTTAATCCTAAAAAGTCACTTTTTGCAATAAAAGAAGGAAGATTATTGGGACATAAAATTTCAAAGGAAGGAGTTGTAATTGATCCTAAGAGAGTTTCAACGATTCAGGTAATTAGTTTACCTAGAAATAAAAAAAAATTAAGTCATTCTTGGGGAAGATAATTTTTTAAAGAAGATTCATACCTAATTATGCTGGGATTGTTAAAGATATTACTCATATGCTCAAGAAAAACAAGGAAGTTAAATGCACTGTTCAAACAAGATCTTATTTCTCACAAATTAAGAAATAAATTTTAGAAGCCTCGGTGCTAGCCAACACATATTATAAATAACCATTTAGTATCTCCTCCTTTGCTCAGAGACTACTATATCAAATTTTTTGTTATAGAGTAATGATGACCAACATAAGCAACCAAATGCTTTATTTAGTAAGGTTATGAGAGATTTTGAATTAAAATATGACATCATAGAGAAAAAAATTTATGCTTTGCTACATGCTTTGAAAGAATTTAGGATTTATGTTTTACATTCTCCTATAATATCTTATGTCCCTAACAATGCAATAAATACATTGTAAACACAACCACACACAGATGGAAACTGGGGGAGATGGATTGCTAAAATATTGTAATTTGATTTAGATATCAGAGCTACAAAATTGGTGAAAGGACAAGGCTTAATTAAATTGTTGGAAGAAAAAAATTGCAAAATACTTGGTATTGACATTATTATGCATATTTCAGATGAGAAGAATCAACAAGAACCTTGTCAAACTTCAGATGAGAAGAATAAAAAAGAACCTTCTCAAACTTTAGATGAGAAGAATCTAAAATAACCTTCTCAAATTTAAGATGAGAAGAATCCACAAGAACCTTCTTCCAGTGCAATTCCTCTTCCTCTTCCTTTACACATTGGTGAAAAGTTTTTATTATCAAATTGGTATAAAGACATTGTGCATTTTTTGCGTGATTTGAAGTATCCTTCAGAATTCACAAGAAATCAAAGTAGACCCCTTACACTCAAGACCATAAAATACTGCATAATAAATGAAAACTTGTATTGGAAGGATCCTTAAAATATCCTTTTACTATGTTTGACTGAAAGTGAAACAGATGGAGTAATTTTTTCATGAAAAAAATTGCATTAGAGGAAATTTTAGCTTAAAAGTGCCCATGGAATTTTCATGTATTTTCCATGTCCTAATATGTAAACCAATCAAAATACTTTAAATTTAAAAAGATGTACATGTAAATATTTTGGCGGGAAAATAAGAAAAGCCACTTTTTTCAATTTTATTTTTAGCTTATCTCCTTACAGATTTACTCAAATTTCAAGTCTATACACTCGTTGGATACAGAATTAAATTTCGCATCCAACGAGTACCCATCATGCATAATTTTGAGAATACCAACATTGAGAAAAATTGAAGATATATTAAAAAAATGCATTCAACACATTTTTTTAATGTATCTTCAATTTTTATCAATGTGGTTATTCTCAAAAGCATGCATGATAGGCACTCGTTGGATGTGGAATTAATTCCGCATCCAATGAGTGTCTACACTTGAAATTGAGTAAACCTATAAGTATATAATAAAAAAATACAATTAAAAAAAACAGTTCTCTTCTTTTCCCTCCAAATTCATAACTCTTATTTTAGTATTTTAACTATTATTTTATTATTTTTCCTTAGGAGGCCACTTTTAGGCTGAAATTTCCTCTAATGTGAAGGACATTATGCTTGCAAGGCAACTCCATATAAAATACCGAGAGCTGATTTCTATCGTCCAAAATTGTTTGCACAAGTTGGAGCTAAGGTGAGGAGTTGTATCTCTTGTCAGGTATTTGTTGGAAAACAGAGGTTAACAACACTTCCCCTTGTCCCAGTTTCAGTTGGAGCTCCTTTTTTACAGTGTGAATATATTTCAGTGATGAAATTGTTCCAGCTTCCAACAATCAACACAGATGGATATTAACAACTACTGATTATTTCACAAAGTGGGTAAAAGCAATTCTTGTTAAGAATGCAACTGATACATTGGTCATGAAATTCATTGAGTAAAATATATTGTCTAAATTTGATTGCCTAAGACAAATTATTACAAATAATTCTGAATATTTCAACATAAAGGTGATATAATTCTGTCAAAAATATCATCTTACATTACATCATTCTACACCTTATTATACACAAGGTAATAGAATAGGAGAATAATCTAATAAAAGCCTGATTAAAGTCATTAAGAAAGTATTAGAAGATCATAAAAGGATTTGCGACAATCATCTCAAATATGCAGTATGGGAAAACAAGGTTTCACCTAAAATATCTACTGGTAAATCTCCTTTCCAACTTGTATATGGAATTGAAGCATTTTTTCCCACACAGTTAGCATTTCTAGTCGTGAATGTTTTGCATGAATCATATGAAGAAGAAGATGATTTTTCAAGAAGAATAAATCAAATCATTGAGTTAAACTAGGATATAGATTAATTTCAACACAAACTTTGACAATATCAAGACAAAATGAATACTTTGTTTGATAGAAAAACTAGGGAGATAAATTTCAGACAAGGTGATTTATTTCTCAAATGGGATGCTAGAAGAGAAGAAAGAGACAAAAATGGGAAGTTTGATAACTTATGGTTGGGACCTTTCAACATTGCAGAAGTAAAAGGAAATAATACATTTATCCTACACAACCTAGAAGGAAAAAATTCCTCATTTCTAGTCAATGGTCAATACCTCAAGAATTATATTCGGTATTAAATGTTTGCAATCATCATCATTGTAAATTTATGGATTTTCTTTCAATTTCAGCGTGATTTTCACAACAAAGACCCCATAGACTTAGGAGGAGGCACATGGATCTGCAAGTTCTCTGCATCCCACAGGGGGAAGAACTCCCTAGATGGAACCGATGTTGTAACTTATATTAACCCCCATAATATTTTGTATTTTCATTCTTTTATTTAAAAAAAAAAATCGAGAAAAAGAAAAAATAAGAAAAAGTAATAGAAGAAATGAAAAGAAAAAGAGAAATAAAAAAATAAAAAACAAGAAAGAAATAAAAAGGGTGAAAAGAATAAAAAATAATATATTGCTAGTAATTGTGAGCACATTTAAAAGGCTCATTTTTATTTTTATCATATTTAAATGTATTATTTTATTGCAATAAAGTGATTTGATTGACTTTCACCTAGCATTTAAAGTTCACTCACTTTTCAATGGACACAGTCAGGTTTGCTGAGATCAATGATCCCCGATACATTGTGGGAACCCCCGTGTTTCTAGGAATTAATGAAGGGGGGCTGGGGGGGTCTGCAAAGCGGTTTTCCCGATCCTGCTTTTGGATACGTGGCATCCTCATACAAATTGTGGTACCCCTCTGCCTAAAACCATAAACCGCCTCCATACCCCCACGCAAACCACTATTTCTCCCACTCACATTAGGGGAATTTTGAGGTCTAAAATGGGTCTCCTAAGGAAACTATAAAATAACAGTGGAAATAATAAAATAAGATTAGATTACACCATCAAATTTTAAAGGGAAAAAAAGAAAAAAACTACTTTTTCAACTCGTAGTTTCAACTTATCTCCCTATGGGTTTACTTAAATTTCGAGCAGGAACACTCGTTGGATGAAAAATTTGATTCCTCATCCAAGGAGTACCCATGTTGCATACTTTCAATGGACCATGCTACACAAAAAATTATAAATACATGAAAAACGTGATTGTAATCACATTTTTTCATGTATTTTTCATTTTTAGTGTAGTAGGGTCCATCGAAAGTATGCAACATGGGTAATCCTTGGATGAGGAATTAAATTTTGCATCCAATGAGTACTCCCTCTAGAAATTTGAGTAAAACCTTAGGGAGGCAAGTTGAAAAAATATTTTTATTATTTTATTATTTTTTAATCTTTTTACCTTTTTACCCAAAAATGGTGAATCATCCCCCATGGTTGACATCATCATCTTGAATCTTATTGGTTCTTATAAAGTTTATTTTGGTTGCACATTTTTCTTAGGAGGCCCATTTTAGACCTCAAAATTTCTCTAGTGTTCCATCTCGCCAATTTCACTTATTGTTAAGTTTCCCCTACACTTATCCATCACCATTTCGCTGATAAACTTAACAGGTGACAGTTAATTCATTTAATTTCCCCACCAATCTTCAAAAAACATTAATTCCTCCGTGCAAATAACGGTCAAATTAATTAAAATCCATTATCAATATTTTGTCAAAAGTGTATCCCTTATCCAAAATAATTTCTTTTCTATTTCTGTCTGAAACCAAAGCTTCTAGCTCAAACCTGCAAGTGGACGCCAACAATTTTCAGCTCACGATCATCATCTTTTCTGGGTAATTTTAATATTGTCCTCAAAAATTCTATTTTTCCTTAATGGCTTCCCATAAAGTAAAATCAAGGATATCTGTAGAAGTGTTACCCTCTGTAATTAATTTGGATGAATTACCCTTGATTGATACTCATTTGAAAATTGTGGAGACCAATTGTGAAATTGACTTGTACGAACTTCACAATTGGGATTTTCAGAAGTATCATGATACCAATGACAATTTTTCATTTTGGGAATCCTTACTAAGCTAGTTTGTTTTCCCTCCCTATAATAATTTTTGCACTTGAATATATCAGGAAGATGATGAATATGGATTATATTCATTTTGTTTCTAGAAAATAGAAAGAACAATTCAAATTTAAGGCACAGATTAGTCGATTCATAGCCAACACTAGAGATGCATAGAGGGAAGTAAATGATTTGTTGAAACCGATGAAGTTTAAGATGAGTTTCAGTTGGTCTTATGATCCACTGGGAATTATATCATCAATGAGAGTTGCACAAAAATCAACACCCTATGTTCATATGGAAAAACCAAAAATTAAAAAATATGTCAATAGAGAAGAATGGGAGGAGAATACATTTCAGGAACTTGAGGAAGTAATATCTAGTCAGATAGTATTAGAAACTCCAAATACCATGGAGAAATAATTGAAAAGGCCGAGAGAAATCCTGTCTCCATCAGGATCAGAATTACAACAAACAACATTCAAAGTGATAAAGAGAAGAAAGATAATAAATGATGATCAATAAGAATCCTTAGAAGCTCAGACTTATGAAGAACCTACTACTATTATTCTTACAAGAGAATTTTCATTTTCATTACAACAGATTGAAGAAACTAGAATAAATTCTTCTTCTCCTTCTTCAAGACAACAAAGTATATTTTCAAGATTTTTATAAATGAAAAAGAAGACCGAAGTACTGATAATTTCAACATATGCAGAATTTTGGAAACAATGTTCTACAACACAAGGTAGATTACTTTCTGCCTTGGACATTGAAAAAGGACAATTTCAATTAGCATTTTTGGAACCAAAGGTCCATGTGCCTAAGACTGCTGAAGATTATAAAACTTCTTTGTTTTCTTTTGATACTTAAGAGATTCATCCCATAGATACAATTGATCTTCACAAGCATGCAGGGGAAATGATATATACAACTTTGACAAGTTCTTTCATGACAACTTCAAAGCTGCAAACATATTTGAGCAATATTCGTCCTCAATTAAAGCTATAAAATATGTATTCTCTAGCAAAGGACACTAAAATCAAGGGGTTGAAAGATCTAGTTTTGAAATTAGGATTGAATCCTAAAGATGTAAAGGTAGTTGAAGAAATAATAAAAATCATAAATGTAGATATACAAGCATTGATGAAACAATTGAAACTTCCAACAACTGAATATCCATAGGCACAAGAAGTAAGTCAGCTGGCGAAAGAGAAAGAAAACATGCTTTGGATGATTGTTGAGCAGAATATACAGATTCAGAAAATTGAGACAAGGATGGAAAAATTGATCATGGAAAGAGAACTCCAAATCACCACTAGAGGAGAAACGTCTACATCAACAAAATATATAGCAGCAAATAAAACCAAGTTTTCTAAAGTCAGAGGAATAATCAGTGGTAAAGCTTTCATGGAAGGCCTAGAATATGACCTTTTCATTCAACATGAAGTTCAACATTTTTTTTATTGTTAGTACAACCTTTGATAAATAAAAAGAAGTCGATGAGGCATATAGAAAGGTAACAAAATTTTCTATCCCAGATGATAAAAGGTGGGATAAGTTACTTGAACTCTTTGAGTAAAACAAAATGCATGATTTCAGTAAACAAGAGGCAGATAAAGACGAGCAAAAAGTAGGATAGTAGAGGAAGAAAACATAAGATTCATTTTCCAACAACAATCATCAAACAATAGCCTCAAATTGTGTACTGATTATTAAAATTAGTTTAGAATAGCTACTTTTCTATTCTGTTTTTGTAAATATCCAAATCAATTTTACATAATATTTCATTTTGTAATAAATTGTGTTTCAGACCTAGATATTTAGGAATTACACTCTACAAATATTTTGTAATTCAAAGAAGGAAGCGTTAAACCATTGTGATGATCCAATGACATGATTGTAATATTCTAAGCTATTTCTGAAGATAATTGAAGGTTTTTGGCTTCGTTATTAACAACTTGTGTATTCATGTGAGTTTTTCATGTTATTCATTTATGTTCTTTCATATTTATTTCTACACATGTTCAAGGTAACATAGGAGTTTGGGAAATGATAGATTCAATATCAAACTCCCTGACAACCCCCTACAAAGTTATAATAATTAAAAGATATTAATTAACTAAACAATTTTTTTAAGCTAATTCATCTATATCTTTTAATTATTTCCTTCTGTCATCTCTTGATCATGTATTGTTTTGATGTAGAAAATTTCAGCACACATCAACTGTATATGATTAATTAGATATTCATTATGAATGTTTAAGAATTATATGCCTTCTTAATTTCTTCTTTTCAAATCAATTTAAAGATTAATCTTGTTATGAATGAAAATCAACCCTGTGATCTCCTCAAAAATAATTAGAATTTAAAATTGTTTAAAGTTTTATTACATTGGTCATCCAATTAAATTAAAACCTTACTTAGATGCTTTGGCACAGTTCCCTAGCCTAGAAATATCTAAAAAGATGCAACATGCACGAGAAATTATCTTCTTTTGTTGACAACAGATCAACCACTTCAACGTTGATTTGATAGGATTTTCTTATGTATTTGTAATATTTCCTTCAAATTAATCACAACGAGCATGGGACATGTTTGTCTCGTATAGAAATTTCTGTATCAATATTTATTTTGAGCATGTTTTTATTTTAGTTCTCAGTCAAGATTTTTTCCCCTAATCATCTCCATATCAAGTTTCTCTCTCTCAAGAAGTCGTAAAGGCTCATCTTCAGGAACAACAAAAAGAGATGCATTTCGACTATACACTTGCTCCTAAACTCACATATTCGTGGGAAACTATTATTATGAAAAAATGGTACGATCATTTGTACAACACATAAACCTTGACTAACTTCTTCTTCTTTGCATTTGCAAAGCTTCAGTACCTTCTATAAAACCCCACCAATCCAAGGATGAAAATAATGAGACAAGAAAATAAGTAATGAAGAAACCACCACCAAGTCCCGCACATATCTCTTTCACTTCATTATTTAGAACAATACTCCATGTTGTTAAAGGCGTCCCTACTGTGACAACTCGAGATTTCCCCTAAAACTTTTTAATAAACCAACCTCTCAAACGCCAAATGAACTGTTACCAGTCAAATGATTATTTGAGACATTGAAGGTATTCAGATTTATATTCCTGAGCTCAGAAGGAATCAACCCTCTCAAAAGATTGTCCAAAATGTCTAAATAATTAGGTGCAGACAAAGTTTCATGATTCGCAGGTATCGAACCATATATTTGGTTTTTGGAAAGATTAATCTCCCCAAGCTGCTTGCAAGAACCGATTTCATCAATAGTATCTACACTTAGTTGTTTATTGCTAAGGTCCAAATTTTCCAGTTATTGGAGCTTCCCCAAGTTTAGAGTAAAAGCACAAGAGAGTAAATTATTCATAGCAATTATCTCACCATTTGTGTGTAGTTCGTCGATTTTTGTAGAGAATATTCCTGTAAATTTATTGTCGTTGAGGATGATGTGATATATTTTTGCCATTGGTGATGTCAGGAGCAATAAGTCCTTCAAATTTATTTCTCATGAACTCCAATAGTGAGACATGAGGAAGTCCCCAGAACAAACTCGACATCGACCCATTATTTTTATTTCCTCCCAGTCGTACTATGTTTAAACTCATGTAGTTTTCCATACTTTTAGATAATTCACTGGTGATCTCATAGTTGAAAATGTTGAGGATATGAAGCTTTTTTTTCTTATATAGATCTAGAGGAAGGCTTGGAATTGAATTGCAGAAACTACGTGATCCTAGAGTTACATGTGGTAAGAAAAAATTGGACAGAGGAGGATGAAAATCGAACTATGTGATTGGTGGAATATGCTCAGTCCAACCCTGCAAAGGAACACCTTCAGTGTATAAATATTATTTTTAATCAAAATTAATAAAATCTTGTTTATCTTTCTTCTCAATGTTTATATACATGTGTGTGTGTGTGTGTGTGTGTTACACTTTTTGCCATGTTTTGAGAAACAAAATATCATTTTTTCTGTTCTTCAACTTTCTGCAAGCCAAAACAATTTCTCTATTTAGAATTTCATTTTACAATAAAAATAAAACTTGTCAGAAATTTTATTAGCTTTCTATTACTTATTTTTTGGATTTTTTTAATTCAAATTTGATATGTCAGGTTAACATTTCTTTGAGTGTGTGTTCTTTAACAATCAAATGATTCATAAAAAGTCATGTTGAAACGCGTTGGTGTATTGTTTGAAAACTTTGTGTTTTTGAGAAAAAAATGTGTTACAACAATCTAGACAGAGCCTACTATCAAAACTGCAAAGACACACCAAGACTCTAATTAAGAAATAATAATTTATTTTTTTGTTGCCTCGGCTACCTAATCTCCAAGTTGTTTTGAACTATTTTTATAGTCATTCGGGCTGCCAATAATCCTCTGTTCAATATCTCTTACTTCTTTGGCGTCGAGGAACGAATGATTTTCAAAAGCATCCATTTCATGTTCAACCGTATCGTTATAGTTACGAAATCAATTGATACATATCATAATTACCAGAAATTTTTTTAAATGATCCAATATGAAAAAAATGCATATTTTGAATATGTTTCGACTCACGTGAAGTTTCTCAACATATTTGTTATAAACTAAAAATCTAAAAACTACCCATTACAGGTGACGGACCAATGTAATGCACCATAATTTTTTCAATTTTTTTTACAGTGTATTTTCAAAGACATGGAATTTTGATTTCACTAAATCATAATGACCTTCAGAAATTGTTTGCACCCATTTTATTAAAAAATTAATTAAAATTAGTAAATAGTTATGGAATTCCATAAAAGTTATATTTCCTGAAAGTAGATTGAATTCTGCAAATGCTTGTCTTGGTTCCAAAATTTAATTCATAAATTTTGATGGATTTTAATCATTCCAAAGTTGAAGAAATGTGTTCAAAGCCGAGTTGTTGTCTAGTTACAGACGTGTTAGTTCGAATTGTTTTTTGCCGCTCCGTCCCATAAATTCTAACAACAAACAAGTTCGACCAGAATTTTTATAGAAGTTTGGCCGAACTTTTTCTCGCATATTACGTCAGCCGGAAAATTCAATGAGACCCCTCAAAAAAAACATTTTGCAACTATATAAATAGCCGAAAACGAAATCATTATTTTCACATATTTTCGCACATTTCTTTATTTGGGCTGAATTTGCAAAGGAATTTTTTTGGGCTTAATTTTCAAATGACTCTTTTTGGGCTTAATTTTCAAAGGACATTTTTTGGAGGTATTTTTTAAAGTGACACTTTTTAGAGGTTTTTTGGGCTTAATTTTCAAAGGACTTTTTTTGGAGGTAATTTTTAAAGTGACATTTTTTAGAGGTTTTTGGGGCTTAATTTTCAAAGGACATTTTTTAGAGGTATTTTTTTAAAGTGACATTTTTTTAGAGTAAGTGTTTTGAGTTGAAGTAAATATTTTATAATGATTTTTTAAAGTGAGTTTTTGTCTAATTTTTTAAAGAAATTTTTTTGCAGTACTTGGAAGTAAATATTTTGAGCTTCATTTCATTTTTAAAGACATTTTTTTGGCGGAATTTTTAAAGTAAATGTTTTGGGTTGAAGTATGTCTTTTGTGAAAAAATTTTAAAATGAGTTTTTTTTTTAAATTAAATCTTTTGTGATGCTTTTTTTAGTTGAGTTTTTGTCTAAATTTTGATCTAGTGAGTTTTTTTTACAGGATTTTGAAGGAAAGTTTTTTAACTTCATACTAAATTATCATGGGAATTCAAAGGAATTGCAAGAGATAATATGATCGAACAAGAGCCCCTGAGGAACGTAGAGAACAGGGGGGAGAATATCGCAAAAAAAAGAGATAAGAACGCTTAAATATTGAAAGGGAAAATCAACCTCAACTAAAAGTTGAAGAAAGTATATAAATGTAAATATTATAATTTGATATTTAAAATTTAACTAGTGTATTGTGAAAATTTATTTTTATTTAATGACTAATTTGAAAAATATTTTGCAATGTAAACAGAAAGAGATATTCCTTAAAACATTGATGATGAGATAGAAACTTTTGAAAGAGAAAGTGAAAGAGATATTGAACCAATGATTGAAGATGTTGAAAATGTTGAAAGAAATTCAAGTGAAGAAATTGAATCACCAGGTATGTATATATATATATGTTGAATGTGCATTATTTCAATTATACATATTTATTGATTTAATTATTTATTGGATATGTGAACTCATTATGTACATTTGATTCTAATATGTACAGATGAAATCAATATCGATGATGAGATGTTAGAAAATGTTGACACTCACACATATGGAGATAAAAAAGCTAAACATGTTATATGATATCATGTTAAGCGCATTATTGATTCATTCTTCAAACATGAAATTGTGGTAGTTCAAGCCTAAATGTTGAAAATTCTCTTAACATCAAAGAAAATAAAAGAAGCTAGGACTTTATTTGGTATTCGAAAATCAACAAAAGATAAAAAAATGAAGGAAAATGTGATACAAAATATAAATAGTGCTCTAAAGTCAATTGGAAGATCTAGAAAGAAAAGTGTTTTAGATGCATGTAGAGAAATACAAATGGCAGTGGTTTCATCAAGTAATAAAGATAATCGCTTGGTAAAATCTATGGCACAAGCATTAGGAACCTCACAAAAAACTTTGCACAAACATCGAAAATTTCGATTGCAAATAGATGTAAATGATGAACTCGCTTGTTGGACAGTTATTTGTAGGAAACCATACAAAGATAGACTTGGAGAAGATGTTAAAAAAATAATATATGAGTATTGGATGAAAAATTCACGTGTTTCATCGAAAACAAGGGATGTGATGAGAAGAAGAATAGTACGAAATCAGTACGAAGAACATGCAAAACATTTTTTGGACACCACTTAGATAGAGTTGTTCAACAAGTTCATAGAAGAGAATCGTGAAATTAATGTCTCAACCAGTGTTTTTGTGCAACAAAAACCATGGTATGTTAAACCTATCACTATATGAGACACTTTTTGCTGTTGTTATCATGTGGAATTTCAGTTATATTATGAGACATTCCTTAATTTTGGTAATTTTTTTTAGAAATATTCACCTCTTCTTTCCACTATCCATGATTTTATATCTCAAATTCTATGTGGAAGAGAAAGACATGAATTATTTTACCAAAATAAATGTGTTGGTGGTAAAAAATATGACGAATGTGGAAATTTGACTAAATTTCAAAACAAAAATCGTACTGATATAAATGATCAATCATTGTCCAACATAAAAGTGAAATGGAAGAGATATGAATATATTCATACATGAATTGGTTCAAGTAGTACTACAAGTGCTAAATGATTTGATTTACAAGAAGAAGAAATTTTTGTGATAGAGTTTTTGAGAAAGTTTGAGGCAAATATTTATAAATACACCAAGCATTCCCATAGAACTCGACGACAGGACTTGCAATTCAAAAAATCCCGTGAAGTTTTTCCACTAGGGACCATTTTGTCAATAGTTGATTTTGCAGAGAACTACACATTTGTTCCACAAAAAGAAACACATACTAAATATTACCATTCTGACCAAGTCTCCATGCTTTTCCATATTCTATATAGACATGCTGAACAAAATGTTGATCATATAGAAAGAACCAGTGAAAATCGGCATGTTATTAAAGAATATCACTTTTATATCAATGACGATCGTACACATGATACATATTTTGTACAACATTGTTTTAAAAATATTTATGACTCCTTGAAAATTCATGAAATAAAATTCAATGAACATTGGATATGGTCATATTGGATTTTTAATTTTAAACATTATTTATCACAATGATTATCTTTGATGGTATTTTGAAAAACATATTTATATTCTTGTTTGAATTTTCCATATAGTTTTTTTAAGCATATTGGGGTCTAATATGTAGATAGATTGATTGGAGATGACGTTGAAACAATAAAAGGGACTCGAAAATTGCATTCAATTAAAACAAAACTGTACCAAAATGTGTTTGCATTTTATAAAAGAAATATTCTTGTTTTTGTCATGTTTTCCATAGACAACATAGAATCCAATGATGTTTGTGAAAACAAAATGTATGTAAAAAATTAGAAACATACATAACTAAATACAAAGGGGAAAATGTCCATTTCAAACTTTGAAGAAATGCAATCGGAGGAGACTATAGTATCATCTGAAGGTGATCAAGTTTCTGATTTTGTTAGAGAAGGTAACATTTCAATTTCTTTCAAATGATAGAGATCTAGAAATAGATAATAAAATCAAGTACACATGTTAATTTTAAAGTTAATTTTTCATGTTAATTATGATCTAAATTTAAATGTAAGTATTTTTAATTGTGCAGGAGATGTTTTTGTTGTAGTTGCACCTAATACCAATGATGAAAATGTGAAGTATTATTTGATGTGTTTCACTGAATGAAAGATGAAATTATTGGAAAACTATGATGATAATGGGTTTATATATGACAGAGGGTCTATTATATTGAAAGGTTATTTTTTCCAACAAACTCATCAAAGTCGGGATTTTGTTTACTTTCAAGACTATGAAACTGATGTCATAAGTTTCCAATATAGTCCCTTCGTGTGTGTAGCACGCATAAAGTGGATAGAAGTTCAATCAAAGAAAAACTTGAAAATTAAGAAATGGAAAATTTCAAAAGCCAATCATGAACAGATCAATAAAGATGGCATTCCATTAGAATTTTTTTTGATTGAACTACCCAACAATTTCTTCTCCTTGGATTCATATTTTAGAACTTAGAGAGCTCAACTAGAAATTGAACTAGCCTTTTTTTGTGCATTCTTAGGTTTTACAATTATTATAATATGTATATTTTATGTTATATTTATAAGTGTTTTCACATGTACATTGTTTTGGTACATGCACACGAGTAATTTATACACATGTGTACACATACACATGTAGATTATCTGGTCTTAAACAATTTCATACATTCTCTGGTACAATTTTTCATAATGTCATTATTACAAAATGTACATATATGTGTATCTAGCATAGTTAATATAATGCAAATTTTAAGTTGCAAGTTTTTGTTTTAGATGTATCTATTAAGAAAATTATAATATTCATTCTTGAATGCAAAATGTATGGTACATGTTTTGTAATTTCCAGTTTACTATCAACTGAAAGTAGCTTTTCTATGTACATTAATGAAAAATGTTTTGTAATTTTAATGCAATTTTAAAATTTTATGATTGTTTGACACATCTATGAACACCTATAATTTTATGATTTTTTTTAGATATATACATCGATATGTATTGTACTTCAATCATTTTTACATATATTCAAACATGTACTTCGATCATTTTTACATATATTCATGAACTTAAATATGTAAAACCATCTATGATTGTTTTAAATGACATGTATGATCATGCAAAATGTACCTAAATATCACCTTTAATAGACATCCTAGAATTATATAACATTCACACATGTTCAAAAGCATAACATGTACCAATGTATGTGTTAAATGTAATTTGAAATTTCCATCTAGATTCATTTTATATTTAACAAATAGAAAAACAACTTGAGTTTTAAAAACAAAACATTATATCACAACATGTGATCACATGTCAAACGTAACAACTATCCAAAATTAAAAATAATTCTTGATAAAAGTAAATGTAGTTCAACTAATATTCCAAAATATAAATATGTCCAAAATTTATAAATATGTCCAAAATTTATATCATGAACAATAAAAGAAAATATATTTAAAAATGTATAGTGTCATTGTTTTTAGATATATACATCGATGCGTATTGTACTTCAATCATTTTTACATATATTCATGAACTTAAATATGTAAAACCATCTATGATTGTTTTAAATGACACATGTGATCATGAAAAATGTACTTAAATATCACCTTTAATAGACATCCTAATTATATAACATTCACACATGTTCAAATGCATAACATGTACTTTGAACACATGTACCACATGCGTTTTGTAATTTGAAAATTCCATCTAAATTCATTTTATATTTAACAAAAAACAAAAAAAATTGATTTTTAAAAACAAAATATTATATCACAACATGTGATCACATGCCAAATGTAACTATCCAAAATTTAAAATCATTCTTGATAAATATAGTTCAACTATATCCAAAATGTAAAATATGTCCAAAATTTATATCATGAACAATAAAATTAAATATATATAATAATGTATAGTGTTACAAGTATCAAGTTATATAGAAAAGTAAATATGACTGCATAAATAAGACTATCTATATAGAAAAGTAAATTTAAGACTATCTATCAAATAAAATGTTGCACATGTGCATCATCAATAGAGATGGATCCAGTGTCTTTTCCAGCAGTTTCCTGAGCCTCGCTGTGCTATCCTGTGAAGAATGGGGAACATGTACACAACGTGTAAACATTAAAATTTAATTTTTTAAAATTGAATGAGAATGTATAGCTTCATGTAAAAAAACAAAATGAAAAAAAAAAAATCATGCAGTACCTCCTGTAGTTACCTCTCCATTGTCTTGTGTTGGTCGTCCATCAATACATCCTCCACGGTAAACTGTACAATATACTTGTACAAGTGTGTGTGTATATATATATAAATATTTATATTCAAATGAAAATACACAAACTAATTTTCAATAATATTAAAAAAAAAGTTAGACAACTTCTTGTTCAAATTTTGTGGATGTTCATATCTCCATCATACACTCCATCGCTAGAGTCCTTGGAGAATGGAAATCATCTCCACAAACCTAAAATTCAAAAATTTTAAAACTGTAAAATAACTCAAGATCTAGATTTCATTTTTTAATGGAACTTTTGAACTTAAATTTATAAGTTAAACATAAGTGAAAAATTGAATACTTGTGACGATGGATTTGGCACATCTCCTAATAGGGAAGAACGTGGTGGCTCTGAATGAAAACCATCTCCACAAACCTAAAATTCAAAAAATTTAAAACTGTAAAATAACTCAAGATCTAGATCTCATTTTTTAATGGAACTTTTGAACTTCAATATATAACTTAAAAACAAAAGTGAAAAATTAAATACTTGTGACAGTGGATTTGGCACATCTCCTAATAGAGAAGAAGAAGGTGGCTCTGAATGAAATTCATCTCCATAAACCTAAAATTCAACAATAAAACTGTAAAATAACTCAAGATCTAGATCTCATTTTTTAATGAGTTAAGTGAAAAAATTTTCATACTTGTGACGATGCATTTGGCACATCTCCTAGCAGGGGGAAAGAGGGTGCCTCCATTGCGAAAACATCAAACAGAATCAGAATTTGTTAACATTTAATTATATACATGTACATGTGTACACAATTATTTATTTTAAAAATATGTCATCATGATACCGATATAATAATAGATAAATAATTGTACATCAACATCATGAACACTTAAAAAACACTAACATTTGCTAACATATCATCTTGATTGTGAGAACCTGAAGCTTCGACCGTGATATTAAAATTTGCATTCATCAACCGTGTTAACTACAAATGATGTTCACATATGATACATTTTTGTTAGATTAACATTTACAAATAAACATGTATATGTATTTATTACAAATTGTACATGTTAAAATATTCACCCTAAACATTAACACATACCATTCCCATGCCCTCTTCCTCATGAATAATAAAGTCCTGCCAACCATTGCGACAATGTTTTGCATATGTTCTAAGCTCTTCAATACTCATGTTTTCTATTTCATCATATGTATGATACAAAAAATTAACACGTGCATTTTCTCGTGCTCTTTTTCGATTCCGACAAACATCAATTCCACCAAGTCCACTTTGAACATTGTCTATGATGACATCCATTGCTTCTCCACTAATTTGAGAAGTGGCATCTATCTCTGACTGCAAATTTTCCACACGAAGAGGACGACTTACCAATGGTGGCTTGGGGCGAGGCAACTCAGCATCACGCTTAGCACCCCTACGGTCACATAATCAACCTTTCCTGAGACCAAAAAATTCAGAGAGAAGGTCATTATAATTGGGTTTCATTCTAAAAAAGAATTATGCATAAAATAATTTTACAAAATAAAGAGGAACCTCGTCGTTCCATGGTAGTCTTCCATAGGAAGCAAGGTGCCTATCATACAAATGGAAAGCTATATCACGGTTCTTCAAATATTGCACCTTTAGCATATTTCTTTTCGGCCTTTCTTTGAAATTAAACATAGACTTGGCCATTTCTATTGTAACTCTGTTTTTAATATCCTCTCATGTATCAGGACTCATCATTGTTTCCTTTATTTTCCTCATAACTTCTGCAAAAGTATCAGTGGTTGGCCCAAGCTTTTTGTACACATCTACAAGTGTGCTTAAAAAGTGAGTAATTATTTTAAAGCTTTCTCTAATCTTAGCAGGGAGTTTCAGAGACACGATATATTTCTTCAATTTTGAATAAAGATGTCAACACCTTTGTAATGTGCATTTTTGGATGTTTGTTTCCCAAAGTAAACTGGAAATTTCAGAAGGATAAGTCGTGGTTGGTGTACAACCTTCTTCTTGAATAACGCGGTCTGGTCTACGTCTTTTTCGAGAAACATTTTCACCCTCTACATCAATATATAAAATTATGTATAAATAAAAAAAAACATGTGAATAAATTTGTACAAATTTTATTTTTTACCATAAAAAATATATAAATAATTTAACAAATTATTAATTGAATGAAAATAATATTCAGATTGATGGCCACCTCGAGATGGTCAGGTATCATCATGCCCACCCTGAGATCGTAGAGAACCAGCATGACCACCAATTGGTTGAGAACCAACATGACCACCCACTGATTGGCCACCGGGGGAATGCATTTCACCAATCTCACACAATTGGCCACCACCTATTGATTGGACACCAGGGGAATGTGTACCACCACCACTCTCACGCGATGAGAGGGAAGCTTTATAAAAAAAATATGAATTTATAATCAATTCAAAAATATATACATACATATAAATACATGTACATACGATTGATTAGATTGCGTGAACCATGGCCAGACTCCATTGATGGAGTAGATACTCCTGTCCTCCGAACTCCTAAAAAATAAAAAATGAAATTTATTAAAAACTAATCTAACTCACAAAATTGAAAAAAAACAATTCCATATGGATACATGTATGTACATGGGGATATATATATATATATATATATATATATATATATTCAATAAAAAAATCAATTCCACATGTATACATGTATGTATGGATTAAGATTGTATATATTCAAATGGCATTTAAAAACATGCACATTTAATATAAATACCATGAACATCCCTCAATCCATGACCCCCCTCTCTCGTAGAGGCATGGGATTCTACTGATGTTCGCCTTTCATTCTCCATGATATATATATATATGGATATCTATAGTGGACATTTATAGTTATTTTTAAAATTACTATTTAAAATAAATTCAAAAGAATTCAAAAAATTATGTAATTTAGTACACAAATGTTGAGTACAAACACAAATTTGTAAAACACAACTTTCAAAGCACAAATTGATGTGTAAAACTCACTTTAAACAAATATTTGTTGAAGTCTTGCACATTTTAATTTTATAAAACATGAATTTCACCAAGTTGCGCTTACATGGTGGGAGCACACTTAGTATATAATTTAAAAAAACACATGGTCTTTAAAAATGACGCATTTATAAGTAAAAAACAAACACATCAAAGATATGTTACAATGTTCATCAATAAATTTTGAAGGAGAGCGTCTCAACACTAATTCATATTTGAGAGATGAATATTGAATTGGCATTGCTCCACACAATAGATCATGAGACATCTTATTAACATTTGCACAATGTCTTATACTAAAAAAATGAAATTTTATAACAATATTGTTTGTTTTTCCATGCAGATGCTTTAGCCTCTCCTTCTTAACTTGGTACACGTCTTTCATCTAGTTGCACACAAGTTCAAAATTGGTGAATACTACAATTCCATTTGATCCATACTCCCTAGTTGTTCCCAAGCCTTCTATCAATGCAATATAATATGCTGCATTATTTGTTGTTTTTCCCAGTATTTTCATTTTCCTTTGGAGGACCTTGTTAGTCACAATATTGCAAAGCACATAAGTAATCACTGCTTTCCTTGGATTGGGATAGCAAGAAACATCTATGCATAATGTCCATTTTTCAACCATGTTTAGTGGGTTTTTTATCCATGAAAAAAAAACAAATTCAAATATATAAAATGAAAATTTATTGCAAATGCCTTAAATTTTTTGGGAGAAATGGCATGTACATGGTTTTCCTTAAAGTTTATGGAAGCAATGATATGTACATGGTTTCCAAAAAAACTAGCAAATGTCTTAAAGTTTATGGGAGAAATGACATGTACATGGTTCCCAAAAACACTAGCAAATGCCTTAAAGTTTATGAGAGAAATGGCATGGTTCCAAAAACACTAGCGTTTTCCTTTAAAATATATTAAATGAACATTTATTGCAAATGCCTTAAAGTTTATGGGAGAAATGGCATGTACATGGTTTTCCTTAAAGTATATGCGAGAAATGACATGTACATGGTTCCCAAAAACACTAGCAAATGCCAAGTTTATGGGAGAAATCACATGTACATGGTTTCCAAAAACACTAAAATTTTCCTTAAAAAAATATTAAATTAAAGTTTATGGGAAAAATTACATGTATATGGTTTCCAAAAACACTAGCATTTTCTTTAAAAATATATTAAATTAATTTTTTTGGGAGAAATGACATGTACATGGTTCCCAAAAACACTAGAAAATGCCTTAAAATTTATGGGAGAAATGACATGTACATGGCTCCCAAAAAACACTAGCAAATGCCTTAAAGTTTATGAGAGAAATGGCATCTACATGGTTTCCAAAAACACTAGCATTTTCCTTAAAAATATATTAAATGAACATTTATTGCAAATGCCTTAAATTTTATTACAAATGCCTTAAATTTTATGGGAGAAATGGCATGTGCATGGTTTGCCTTAAATTTTATGAGAGAAATGACATGTGCATGGCTTGCATTAAATTTTATGCGAGAAATGACATGTACATGGCTTGCCTTAAATTTTATGCGAGAAATGACATGTACATGGCTTGCCTTAAATTTTATGGGAGAAATGACATGTACATGGCTTGCCTTAAATTTTGTCTTAAGTTTATGCAAGAAATGACATGTACATGGTTTGCCTTAATTTTTTCCTTAAAGTTTATGGGAGAAAAGACATAAAAATAACATGTATATGGTTCCCAAAAACACTAGCAAATGGGAGAAATGA
Source organism: Pinus albicaulis (assembly GCA_034641835.2). Taxonomy (NCBI): domain Eukaryota; kingdom Viridiplantae; phylum Streptophyta; class Pinopsida; order Pinales; family Pinaceae; genus Pinus; species Pinus albicaulis. Next base: position 1,608,965,310 of record CM076584.1, on the reverse strand, counting down.
CATTGTATGCTTTCCAAAAACACTATTATTTTCCTTAAAAATATATTAAATTAAAGTTTATGAGAGAAATGACATGTACATGGTTTGCCTTAAAGTTTATGGGAGAAATGACATGTATATGGTTTGCCTTAAAGTTTGCCTTAAATTTTATGGGAAAAATGGCATGTACATAGTTTGCCTTAAAATTTATGGGAGAAATGAGATGTACATGTTTTTCCTTAAAGTTTGTCTTAAATTATATGGGAGAAATGACATAGAAATGACATGTACACGGTTCTCAAAACACTGACGAATTCCTTAAAATTTATGGGAGAAATGACATGTACATGGTTTCCAAAAACACTAGCACTTTTCTTAAAAATATATTAAATTAAATTTTATGGGAGAAATGACATGTGCATGGTTTGCCTTAAATTTTATGGGAGAAATGACATGTACATAGTTTTCTTAAATTTTATGGGAGAAATGACATGTACATGGTTTTCCTTAAATTTTGCCTTAAAGTTTATGGGAGAAATGACATGTACATGGTTTGCCTTAAAGTGTATGGGAGAAATGACATGTACATGGTTTCCAAAAACACTAGCATTTTCCTTAAAAATATATTAAATTAAAGTTTATGGGAGAAATGACATGTACAAAGTTTTCCTTAAAGTTTATGGGAGAAATGACATGTACATGGTTTGCCTTAAATTTTGCCTTAAGATTATGGTAGAAATGACATGTACATGGTTTGTTTAAAGTTTATGGGAGAACTGACATAGAAATGACATGTACATGGTTCTCAAAAACATTAGAAAATGCCTTAAAGTTTATGAGAGAAATGACATGTACATGGTTCCCAAAAACAATAGAAAATGTCTTAAAGTTTATGGGAGAAATGACATGTACATGGTTTCCAAAAACACTAGCATTTTCCTTAGAAATATATTAAATGAACATTTATTGCAAATGCCTTAAAGTTTATGGGATAAATGACTCCAAATGCATTTCTTTAATTGAAAAAAAAAACATTGTTTTCTGATACAAAATTATGTAAATACGGATAGACACAAAATTAGGTAAATACAGCTAAAAACAAATTAGAAAATTTATATATAGACTTGAGAGCTACTCCAAATGCATTTCTTTAATTGAAAAAAAAATCATTGTTTTCTCATACAAAATTATTTAAATACAAATATATTTCTTTAATTGAAAAAAAAAATCATTGTTTTCTCATACAAAATTATTTAAATACAGACAGAGAGACAAATTAGAAAAATTATATAGACTTGAGAGCTACTCCAAATGCATTTATATAATTTAAAAAAAAATCATTGATTTATGATACAAAATTATGTAAATACAGACAGACAGACAAATTAATCATTGTTTTTTGATAGTCTCAATCTGGAAGTATCATAGATATAAGTGCTTGCTGATATAAAATGAGCATTTTATGAAGTAATACAACACATCTACTTATGTCTATACTTAGGACATTATCAAATCCATGGTGATATAAGGTTAGCAAGTAATACAACATACCCTATTTCCCATGTGAGCTTTGGAATCACTCTATTACATTCAATACAAGTGTGATAGTACTGGACTAGTAACATCATATTCCATGCCAAAAGAGGTACTAGTGATCAATAACCTCATACGTTAAACTGCTTGGTAATAATAGTATAATGAGTCATCTAGTCATATGTTATAAATGGTGATAGTAATGAATCCCATATTAGCTTAAGCAGGAAATGATGGTGTGTTATATCCATAAGTAATAGCTAATCAAAGGTAATGTATTAGTATTCATTAGGGATAAGCTTATCTCTACACCATAGCTTAATGGAAGCTAGTACTCTTCATATCAATCAATGTAGATGTAAGGTGTGATCAGTAATGCAGTAAGATATAAAGGTGATAAGAGTAATCATAAATCTCATAGAATATGTAACTAATATTGTAATGGTGCTCATACTAACCCTGTATCATCATGTTTATCAGTAATAAACTATATATGATATCCCAGGAATTAAGGTGAAAAAACTAAGTTAATGACACCAATCAAATATGGTAAATAGTTATTCCAATACAACTAAAGTAAGCTTGGATGAGCTCTTTCACATACTCTTCATATCAATCAATGGATATGTAAGGTGTGATCAGTAATGCAGTAAGAGATAGAGGTAATAAGAGTAATCATAAAACTCATATAAGATGTAACTAATATTGTAATGGTGCTCATACTAATGTATCATCATGTTTATCAGTAATAAACTGTATATGATATCCCAGGAATTAAGGTGAAACAAATATGTTAATGACACCAATCGAATATGGTAACTAGCTAATCTAGTACAGCTAAAGTAAGCTTAGATAAGCTCTTTCACATATTCTTCATATCAATCAATGGAGATGTAAGGTGTAATAAGTAATGCAGTTTGATATAGAGGTAATAAGAGTAATCATAAAGCTCATATAATATGTAACTAATAATGTAATGGTGCTCATACTAACCCTATATCGTCATGTTTATCAGTAATAAACTGTATATTATATCCCAAGAATTAAGGTGAAACAGTTAAGTTAATGACACCAATCGAATATGGTAACTAGCTATTCCAATACAGCTAAAGTAAGCTTAGATAAGCTCTTTCACATACTCTTCATATCAATCAATGGAGATCTAAGGTGTGATCAGTAATGCAGTAAGATATAGAGGTAATAAGAGTAAAAAAACTCAGTTAAGATGTAACTAATAAATAGTGAAAGAAACATAGATATAAACACCATGGAACTCCGAGGAAGCCACCCATTTAAAGTGATCTCATTGTATCTAACTGTATTGTATATAGGGCTTGCTCCTTTATCCAGCTCTGAGAATAAAATTGAAACAAGCTTTAGTGGCTAATGACTGAGCATGACCAAGGGAAAGAAACTCCGGACTACATTGGTGGAGATGGGGAGTAGCACCACTCTAACAAGGGTGATCAAGGTTCCTATGCCTATGTTTTTTTGAAGGAGTAGTGTGACTAGATCGAGATGGAGATGCCACATCCTACTATTGGGTATGAGGAGTTAGAGTATAGTAAGTAGTCTATCCCGGAGATAAGGAGTAAGCTAGTAGTATCCCACTTGTAGTATATAGTTGTACAAGATATGGGTGAGTATAAGTATTAGAAACTCATGCTATGTTGAAGGTATCTAATTGAGTAACTAATACTATAATGGTGCTCATACTAACCCTGTATCATCATGTTTATCAGTAATACCTTGTATATGATATCCCAGGAATTAAGGTGAAACAACTAAGTTAATGACACTAATTGAATATGGTAACTAGCTATTCCAATACAACTAAAGTAAACTTAGATAAGCTCTTTCACATCTAGTTTCATCATATAACTTCTCATAGCAATGAAAATAGTCTTCATGTTATGAGCCATACCTGGAAATTTAGCGAACACCGAGGAGGTAAGAGATAACAAGAAAGCGCACGCTGAGCAGGCAGAGCATACGATGAGGTCGTCGATCGCCGAGGACACAGATCAAAACCTACACAAAACCTGCAAATACAACAAACTGAAATTTAGATTTTAAAAAAAAAAACCATAAACAAAAAAATAACAGATTTACCTTACTTTCGCACCTTCGCTTGCTCCCCTCCTCGCCCTTGCAAAAATGCAAAACACCCAATAAATTGATCGAAAACATAGATAAAAAACACAACGAGACAACGATAGAGCTCGAAAACACAACGAGACAACAACAGAGCTCGAAAACACAACGAAATAATAACAGAGCTCGAAAACACAACGAGATAGCAACAGAGCAGCGAGACAACGCAACGGTAACAAAAAACTGGCCGAAATCGAAAACACAATGAGACAACAACAGAGCAGCGAGACAACGCAACAGTAACAAACAAACTGACTGAAAACTTGTTGCGGTCTCGGGGCCGGTATATTTATAAAAGAAAAATCGACCAAATTATAATAAAAATTTCGGCCAATTTATAATAAAATGCTCGGTCGAACTAATAGTCTGATTGAACTAATTATTCGGTCGAACTAATAGCCTGACCGAACTAATAGTTCGGCCGAACTTTTGTTGTCGGTTTTCCTGTCTCTGACCAAAAATCTATTTATCCATGCTGTCAATACGTCGTCAATGTTAACGGCAGAAATAGTTTGGTCGAAATAATTTCAAAACTTTGGTTGAACTTTCTAAAAGTTTGGCTGAACTTCCTAAAATTTCGGCTGAACTATTGGGAAAATGAAATTTTCGAATGCGTTTCTCACGAATGTGTAACCGAACTTCGCATTTTACCCATACATATGTGTGTGTGCGTGTAATTTAAAATTTTAACATTTATTTCTATAATTAAAATTTATAGCATTTTATTAATAAATATTAAATTTGAAACTATATCAAAAAAAATTTACTTACATATATCATAAAATTATGTCTTTAAAAATCTTAAAATATTCAAATTATAAAAAAATTCAACTTCAAATTATGAGTTAGGGTTACTGGTTAATAAGTTAAGAGGTTAGGCGTAAATATATTAGGGTTTAAGTTAGGTTTGGGGAATTTAGGACCTAGAGGATTTAGAGGTTAATGGGGGTTAAAGGGTAAGAGATTATTCATAAGATTAAATATAATCAAGAATAACTCATAAAAATAACTTAATTGGTGATCATCATATTATAAAGTATTGTGTATATTATAAAATTCGAGACCAAATCTTTGTAGGTCAATTTAGAAAAATAAAACATAATATTAAATAAAACAAACTTTTAAAATTAAAAATTTGTTAAAAAATTAATGTTTGTCTATATTTTCATTAGAAAAAAAACATAATATTGAATAAAACTACCTTTTAAAATTAGAAATTTGTTGAAAAATTAATGTTTGTTTCTATTTCCATGAAAATCCCATCATGGCTGATGGACTTACTACATTAAAAACTATGATGGGTGATACACGAGCATCATCTCCACATAATATTGTTTAGCGATTAGTCGTTGTAATTTTGTATTTGGAGATAAGACGAATTTTGAAATTAAACCGTGGAGGCCAAAAAGTTTGGTTAATGTCCTCCATTCTATAATAATTGCTTTGTATACTCGATTATCCTCATCATTTATAAGCTGCCTTAATAGTTTCTTTCATAATAGTTCTTATAAATAGTTCTATCGTAATAGTTCTTATAAAGAATGTGTTTGCGTTGAAATCCAAATTCCATAGAACAATTAAGGTAGAGGGAATTATTACAGTAATAGTTTTGTGGGTAATTTTCCATTGCAAACCTCGGAAAAGCCATCCTTACAACTCCTCCAAACCTTGGAGATTCCATTAGTAGAGATTTGTTAACTATTTTCTTAGAAAGTGTGCAGTGTACTAATTCCAAGTTGTTCTTTGAATTTTGTTATATAATCGTAACTTTTTTATAAGTTAATAATTTATTTTATTATTATTAATTTATTGGGTTTTGGATGAATGGTGATTGGGTGTTTTATTAAGGTATTTCTTTATGTGAATTTACTAAGTCTTTATCTAAATGACATATTAGATATGATGAAAATGTAGTTCCACTAAATTTAAATAATAATAATAATAATAATTTGAATTAAAGTTACTTTTTAAAATTAAAAATTTGCCCCCTTTTTTTTTAAAATAAAAATTTCATTATTTTTATGAATTTACTTAAAGCCGTCATTTACCCTTTGTTTTTAGCAATTAGTCATTTTGATTTTGTGATTGAAGATGAAGTTACGCAATCAAATATTCTAATTTTGTGGTTAGAGACTAAATTTTTTTTTTTGAATTACATCCCATGGTGTGGAGGCCAATCAATTGTACATGAATGTGAAATACAACACTAAAGATGAATACATAGTTTGTTTTAGCGATTAGTCATTTTGATTTTGTGATTGGAGATGAAGTTACACAATCAAATATTCTAATTTTGTGGTTAAAGACTAAACATTTTTTTTTGAATTACACCCCATGGTGTGGAGGCCAATCAATTGTACATGAATGTGAAATATAATGCTAAAGATAAATAAATCATTCTGGATTATCTTCACCAAATTAAGAACTCAAATTTAATTTAAATCAAACAACAATTTGAAAAAAAAGTTGATCTTAAACTTTTTGCCAATTATGAATTATGGATTGGATACATTTTATGAATATTGACCAAAACAAAGTTTCCTATATAACTTAGTATAATTAAAAATAGACATAACAACACGCTTCACTCTCTAAGAAACAAATCAATGTTGTTGGTTTTCTTTATAAGCTAAAAGCACACTATCGTGAGCTAAGTCACATACTTTTATTCTTATACAATTGCCATTGGCCAAAAGGTTGGTTAAGTCAAGTCACATGCTTTTATTTTTATACAATTGCCATTGGCCAAAAAGTTGGTTAAGTGAATAATGTGATAGTATGTTATGAATAATATGATTGAAAAGTTGTTCCATGAATAATTTAGTAGAATATTATAATTATTTTAGTTATAATTGTTATAATTAAAATAATATAATTTCAAATTTATATTTAAATTTTATTAATATATTTATATTAGAAAGTTTTCTCACACCATTGTAATTTAGTTAATTTTAATATTTTAAATTATAATTAATTATATTATAATTATAATTTATTTAAATAAATTATTTATAAAATATAATTTAGTTAAAAGTTTGTCATTATGTAATAATAACCAAATTATTATATAAAAGAATTGGAATGGTGAGTTTTAAGTTACAAATGTTTAATGACATAAAACCTACTAATAACAAACATTTGATAAGAATATGAGAATATTTAGCCATTTCACTTTTCATTAATTAGATATATGATTATCAATAAATGATATAATATATTTATAATTAATTTAAGTAAATATGAAAACATAATCATGGATTCAGAGACACAAGAAACTTACTATTAAAAATTTCATCCATTAATGTAGAGAAGATGACAAGAATATGCCAACATCTTTAATTCTTAACTAAAGAAAAAAAAAAAATTAAAAAAAAAATTTACATACAAACCTTCAATAAAGAAAACACCTATCAACTTAAATATACATACATATTAAAATAAAATAATTATATTAATTTTCAACAACACAATTCCATTATATTCTAGAACAACAAATGAGCTAAAATTACTATAATGATAATTATACTGCAACATTCTACATCAAGTCTCTCCATCATTATGTTTCATATAGCTCTCTTCTTTGCAGTTGTCACATTTAAATAATAAAATGCACATTTGTTTAATTACATAATGACTCTGTTCTTTGCATTTGTCACATTTAAAGAACATAGTGCACATATATTTGAATGATCAATGTCATCATCATTACTCTGCACAACTTTCTTCTTTGCATTTGGTATGCATATTTATTTGTTTACATTACATAGTTCATGATGTATATTTATATTTATTAGTTTACATTAGAATTAGTGATGTATATTAGTTTGTTTAGATTTTATATTTTTCTTTGATCTTCAACTTATCTTATTTTCAAAAGAAAAATTTATATAATTATATTTTATTTTTAAAATTTTGAAACTTTATAAAGTAATTTGCTTGCTTGACTTTTGAGTATTTTATTTTTATTTTTTAAAATGAATTTAAGGTTGTAGGGATGTAAAATTTAAAATTGATATCCTTATTTACTAAGTTATATTCTTTACCATTCATTTTTTGAATATGTAATTTACAATTTACCATTTTATATATATATTTTTTAGTTATTTTAAATTTTAATTTGGATTACTAATTTAAAAAATTATATAAAAGAAAAAAAAATCAAAATCTAACTTAATCCTTTTTAGCACAAACTTATAATAAAGAAATGAAAAAGTTAAATTTTATTACTTTAATTTCATTAGAATAACCATATTACATAATAAAATGAATATTACACACTTTAATCACATTTACACGAAATTTTAATAACACACCACATACATAATTTCATAATAACAATTTTATTTTAAATAATAAATAAATATACATTTTAACATATCAAACTTAATTTAATTTTATTATAATTATATATTATATTCTTTTAATTAAAAATAATATTAATATATTAAATATAAATTTTCAATAACAATATCCAATATAATTTTTTTATTATTATAAAAAAATTATAACATTTTAAAAATAAATACACGTTAAATCTCAAATATATTTCAAAGATAAATAATATGATCATTCGCCTTTCTCCAAACTAACATGCCTATAGTCATACATGTATCAAGCCACTCCCTAAACTATTATGCTTATCCCTAATACCCGTGTCAAATTTTGTCCTGGTATTCATCATAAAACAGTTATAATATAATTTATTAAAAAAAATCATCATATATATATATATATATATATATATATATATATATATATATATATATATATATATATATATATATATATATATATATATATACTTTTTATTTTAAAAAATTAAAATAAATAACTATGTTAATAATATATTTGTGTAAATTTAATAATTAAATATATGTATTGTTTTTATCTATTTAAATTTAGAATAGGGAGAATATGTATATTTTTATAAATATTGAGATTCAAATTACATGATAAAATGATTTCATACACCAATTTAATATTTAACTTAAAAATAACTCTAAAACTAATTTAGATTTATCTTAACTATAGATTTATCAAGCATCAAGAGGAATCAAATCTCTTGAGATGCAAACTTCTTTTAGACAATCGTGAGTAAATCAATTTTTATTTTGATTTTTTAATATGATTTGACCAAATTATTTTACTTAATAATTATAATTATTAATTTTATCATTTTATTTTAAATTTTATTTTATGTAATTTAATCGAATTAAAATATTTACATAACATGATAAGACAAGACATTAAGACATCTCTTCTTTACTAAATTGAAAAATAACATTTCTTAACTTTTATATTTACAATATCTGTAAATTATTATTATTATATCTTAAATTTAATATTTAAAACATCTCTTAAATTATTATTATAATATCCTAAATTTTGTATTTAAAATCCTTTTAAATTATTAGTTTGTATGATAAAAAAAAACATTGGCTAATAATAATATTATAATACCGTCCCAAATTTATATTATTTCTTTATTTATTTATATATATATATATATATATATATATATATATATATATATATATTAAAAATTTAATATACTATATTTTATTACAATACTAATTTTTTATTTTTCAGAATTTAGTTTTGTGAAATTTATGGAAAATTGAAAGGAAATTTCTATTTGAGGGTTACAAATATTTTCCCTTGTTGTTTTTAATAGTTGATCCATTGAAATAATTTTAAAATTATAAGTATTAGAATGAGTTATAAGTATTAGAATGAGTTATGCTTAGTTATAGTTTAATTATTTTATATTTTTGTGATTTAAAGAGAAAATAGATTTATTATATAAATTATTTAATTATTAATAAATAAAAATGGAATTATAATGGTCTACGAATTTTTGGATAGACCATGATTGGTGCTTTGTTAAGGCACTTCTTGATGTGAAGTCATCTGTTCATATATTGGACATGATGAACATGTAGTCCTGTTAAGCTTACAAAAAAAAATAGAATCACAATGATAAATTTAAATAATGTAATATCGTAAATACAATATTTATAATAAGAAATTGATGCAATACAATTAAGAGATTTACATTATTTTTTTTTTAATTTTTTTATAAATCAAATGACCTTATAAGATAAATTATAAAGGTCATTAAGCTAAATTTGGAGCTAGGATACATATTTGTCCTCTAAATTACCTTATAATTTGTTTTTTCTCCTCTACCTTGCTAGCTCTCTACTCCTCATATTAGTCTCTACTATAAAACATCAACTCATTATAATAGCACTCAAACCCTTTTACCTCCTTTTAGCTAAGGTTTTAACATTGTTAGGGTTAGAGTTTCAATTCTTGAGTATCTATGGGATTCTCATGTGTTAATAGCTCTTCATGATGAATCATGGTGAGTTGATGTGGTTCCCACATGTACTTGTTGGGAATAATTGGAATTCCATATTGTCAAGGGTCCATGGGCCAAGAGAGGCCACCACAAAGAAGAAAACATCATCAAAGATAGAAATAAGAACCATGGGGTCATCTTGCACCTCAAAGGCAAGTTACCAATAACCACCATGAAACAAACTACCAACACTAAATAACCCATATATCTTAGAAGGAATATAAAGAAGTGTAAACACCATTGCCATTTGAGAGAGCCTTATGCCACTAGCACCCAAATAAAATATCACCAAGCACATAACAAAAACTAATCCATGGTAATTGAAGAACCTTATGGCTCCATCCCAAAGTGTCATTATGCATCCCATGATGAACACATTTTGAGTAGCAAAAATCCTCCATAAACAACGCAAAGGAGAAAGCGATGGCATATAGGTTCAAGCTTGAAAAACGAAGGGTTTCAAGGAAGTGTGATGATAGAATAAGAAGTGTTTGGGATAAAACCTTAGCTGTCATACTCATGTATGCTCTTTTACTAATGATCTACTCTAAATAATGATTCCAATAGTGATCTTATATTACTTATTTTTGTGTGAGAGAGATACACTCATCGAACCACATAATATAATTGGAGGTTGACCTAACATTTGATTTAAGATTTAATAGACTTAGATTAGAACTACCCACTTCACTACATCTATAATGACTTAATGAGTCTCATAAGATCACTGCATCCCCTACTTATACTTGTTGATCATGTTAGCCTAACAAAAATTTCACTAAATTCCTTTAAAACCTTAAATTTGACCTTAATTTATATGGTAGAGAGATAAGGAACAATACTTCAAATAGTAACAATAATTGGATAAATATGAAGGGACTTCCATTAGAAAACAAATAAATGTGACATTGATATTCAACTTAAACTTTTAAGGACAATGACTCATAAAGAAACCCACATAATGCATCACGAAGATGAGCTAAAAATTCAATAGATATTATTATAAATAATGTTTCATACTTTAAAATTTGGATGAAGCTATTGCAGTACAGGGGAGATGTGTAGGTGTAATGTACAAAAGTATGTAAACATTTTTATATGTCCACTCAATATGTTGAATTTATATTAATATGTTCAACTTATAAGATGTAAAGGATTTGTAAGGGGACATATTGTAGTGTTTGTAAAATGTTAAAAGTAATAAAAATGATAAAATTCAAAATTTTATATTGTAATTTTGTTTTTATTAATAAAATTATATATAACTTTTTAAATAAAATAAAATCATGGAAGAAGGAAGATGGAGGATGCTCTGAAGGTTTCCACGATTGTGCGGTCACATTGGTGCCCCTCGCCGACTGCATACAGTTACGGCTCTGCCTAGATCATATTTCGCTGCTTTTGCCCCCATTTCACTATTTGCTACCTCCACGAGAACACGAGTCACTTTCTCCATATTTGTTTAGACGTTTTCGTTTGGCTTACCTGACCGGTATTGACCGTTGCACCGTGGAGATTTATCTTGTCTGTAGTGATGGAGGAGGATCTAATCGATTATACCTTGGATCCGTTTGAGGGGGTGTCGATATGGACTACCCCCTCGCCGCAACTTCCTCCACCTTCTGCATCGTTGGTGTCGTCTCTCCCATATTCCTCGACAGGTGGACCTAGGTTTTCCATCTTCCCTAATATCCCATTTGACGAACCTCCATTTTTGGATTATCCCCTTCCATCGGAATCCCCTCCATCCTTCTTGTTTGAGCACACTCCTTTTCCTGATCACCTGATGACGTCTTTACCACCTCTTTCTATAACGTCTATACATTTCATCTCCTCGTGTATTCAAAACTCCGACCCTTTCATGAACTTGGATGGTGTATCTGACACCGTTCCCCCGGTATCATTATGCCCTCAACCATCATACCAGCCCCCTAAGGGTTTCGTCTCTTCCGCCTTGCCACGATCGGTCTCTTGCCCTCCTTTGTCGGGTTATTTTGTAGGCCCTAACCTTGAGACATCGCCTGTGGATGAACCTAGGCCCTTTGAGGTCCTCGAATATGAACCTAAGCTCGACTCCCTGCCTCATGGTAACCATCCTTGCGGCCCTTAGAAATCTCGGTGTGTCAAGACTGGTTCTAGAGGTATAGACTTGATCCTTGGAGACAGTCTCCGGATGGGAGAAGTCATTGATGCAGTGTATCACGTCTTGGTTGGACATGTCCGGGGACACAAATATAACCTGGCGAGACTTCGTTTGTGGATCTTGGAAATCTGGGGTCAGATACTTGAGGATTTTCCCATTGTCGTCATACTACCTCGTGGATGGTTTGCGCTAAGCTTTTGGTGTCCTGAATATGTTCAATGGGTTCTATCTTGTTTCTGGCACATAGAACAGGCTTCGATCCTTCTAAAATGATGGAGCCCTCTTTTTGATCTGGAGCGCGAACACTTGGGATCCGGCCCTATCTGGGTGCGCCTTCCAGGCCTCTCCCTGCACTTCTAGTCAGAGGATACCTTCATGCATATTGGGAATGCTCTCAGCACATATTTGGATTATGAAAAATCCTTCACAGCCACATGTATTATGATGATGGCTCGTATCATGGTTCATCTGGACACGAGAGAGGGTTTATAAGCATCTATTAAGCTCAGGTGGAAGAAATTCTCCAAGGAACAGGTTCTCGATTATGAGAGGCTACCTTTTTGCTATCAGCAGTGTCATGCAGTGGGTCACCTCTACAGGAAATTCCCTCTAATTTTGAAGCATTATGTGCCATGAAATTCGTCAGTGTGGGATAAGGAAGTGACTCCACCTAATCCTCCTTCTACTCGGAAGCCTGTCTCGCATGGATGGGCTAGCGGTCGAAGGAATCAGCAGTTGGATCAGCCCCTGGTGCCCCTCAGCCTCCATCTCCACATATTACTCAATCCAAAGCAGCTGCTGCAAAATTTTCATCGGGCATTTCAATGTCTCTCCCACTTGCATCATCATTTCAATCTATTTCATCTGTATTAATTTCTACTATGCATATCCCTAATGTTGGTTTGTCTATGCATTCTATTCCTTTTCCACCCCACATCCCCGCCCCCCCCCCCCCATCCATCTCTGTCACTCCACCGACTATCACTGCTCCCTCCATACCTCTGCCCACTTCAGAGCCATCATCTGAATCCAAGAGTAGTCACTCTTATTTCCTCTGGTCCCTCTCTAAAATATCCTTTGCATCATCAGGGGGGGGGGGTTGGAAATCATCCCATACTCTTGCCCCTCAAAATCTACCAAAGGCCGCCACTCAATTTCTAAAGCCATCACTCAGGCTAGGCAGGATGTGGTGGATGGACATCAACATACTCTTGATCGGGTTCTTAGATAAAAAACAACCCACATCAAAGTTTCCCCATGAATATTCTATCATTCAATTGTCGTGGGATGGCAAGCCCCAAAAAAAACTTGCCATCAGAAGTTTATTTGATTCCTTTCCAGTTGACATTATTTTCCTTCAAGAAACCCTCGGCACGACGGTCTCAATTACACATGCTATGAAATGCATTAAACCTGATTGGACCTTCCATGCCCTAGATGCCCGTGGTCGATCTGGGGGCATTGATTTGGCATCAATCCTCACTCTATCATTCTTCACAATATTTGGGGGGGGGGGAGGGTTTCATTGGGGCATGCATCTTATCCACTAACCTTGGTTGTGAATTTCGCCTCTTGAACATATATGTCCCATGTATTGATAATATCTGATTCTGAAAGCATTTTCTTAACCTCTCCCTCCTTGACTCTGAGAACCTCATATTAGGAGGAGATATGAATTTCTCACTCGTCCTGGCATAATCTTGGGTCACTCTGCCCAGATCGACCCTCTATCAGACACCATTGGGACATTGCTCGAAGAACATAGATGGGTGGGTATCCCTACCCCTTGGCTTCAACCGACATGGCACAATAGAAGAGTAGGGTCCGCCTCTTTGGTCATAAGATTGGACAAGTTCCTGATTCATGAGGTTATTGTGGCTAGCACCCTCGTTTTCAGAAAATGGGTTTGCTCCAATGGACTAGCTGATCACTCTCCCATATATATTGACTAAATATTTTTTTTTGAATTACATCCCATGGTGTGGAGGCCAATCAATTGTACATGAATGTGAAATACAACACTAAGGATGAATAAATTGTTTTTTTTAGCAATTAGTCATTTTGATTTTGTGATTGGAGATGAAGTTACACAATAAAATATTCTAATTTTGTGGTTAAAGTGTAACATATGACTCAACCCTAAGTATTTACGCACTGTAAATAAAACTTACGTTAACTTAGAAAATCAAGAATTAGTTAAAAAATGAACGAATTCTTGAATCAGTTAATGTAAAACGAATTCGTGAATGAGTATTATTTATTTACGGGAGCCAATACTTTGGGGAGGAAAATATTCTCACTCACACAGGCTTGTGTCATCCTGCCCTATTTGAGGAGCCGTGTGTTCTTTCCTATGTTTTACTATGTAATAAATCGAGAGTTGGAGGCAACGTGTTTCAAAGGCTAATGCGATAACAGATTCTTTGCGCTGTCTGGTTGAAGACTATGACAGAAGGAGATGCCACTCGATGATTTAGAGGATGGGGTCTGAATGACTGCACTCCCTTTAACACTCTGAATGATGCGGTAAAGTGAAAGCTTATTGCGTGGAAATAGAAATACTGAGGCGCCTAGCGAATCATCATTCGAACCTGTGGGACGATAATTTCATACAGTCCCTCTCAACACCTTGGGAGCTGGAGTCGGTGTGGAATGAGACCACCTGCAACTTCTGCCAGAAAAGAAATATATTAAAATCTACGCCTACAAATAGTAATTAATGCCATTTTTTTTCTTTGATAATAGTCGAGTGGATAAGAGCATTACATTAAACCAAATCAACGTTTATATCTAACATGGTGTGGGGATATATATATAATATGAAATTACAAACTATATGGCATTCACATTGTCATATATTTAAATATACATTGGCATGGTTTATATCTAACATGGTGTGGGGATATATATAATATGAAATTACAAACTATATGGCATTCACATTTTCATATATTTAAATATACGTTGGCATGGTTGTTTACGTATGGTGACAAAACCGAGGAACGGTATTGAAGTCCGCGGTTGAAACCGTGACCTCAGACACACTACAAAGTGCCTCCACCATTGGGACTGCCAAGATAAGTATTTTGGCTAAATTTATTTATTATATAATCTCTTTCTTTGTGAGTTAAAAAAATATAAGAAAAGATTATATATACATCATATTGTTTTTGTGCTAAAAGATTATTAGAAAATAGAGAAACAAAAAAAAATACTAATGATCTTTCTCATATTTCTTGAGTTAAGTTGCATATACCAAGAAAATGGTATTTCATTAGTTTAAAGGGATTTGATCGAACAAATTCACTGTTAACTATTTTCGAAAAAAAATGTGTTTATCTTGGGAGTAGAATATAAGCCCATTGCGTTAATCCCTTTGCAAGGGTTTGCAAAGGTTACATGCTAAATTTGTTATTATTTTAAAAAGTCTATCTAGCTCTTATGCCCAAATAAGGGTTAGTTATGGTACTCTATTTTTAAAAGAGATTTTCTTGATTAGATTAAAGAGGGTAACTCTTTAATAAAAATATTTACATAATATTGCATAAGCAAAAAAATAGAAGACGAATGCTCTTATTTTAAAATGGATTTTGTACTCATTTAGTTATGAAGTGATAACAAGTCCAAAGTATTTTTCTTGAATAGATTAAAGAGAGTGACTCTTGAAATATTCTCATGTGTAGTGAAGAAGAAAAGAGAAGTTTCACACATTAATATTCTATACACTAACCATGTTGTAAATAGTAATTATTTAATAAATCCATGGATAGTTTACCATGGTAATGGTAAAGATTAATTAATAAATCCATGGATAGTTTCATAAAACCATGGGTAGTTTTTCCATGGTGTTGATAGAGATTAATAGTTTCATAAAACCATGGGTAGTTTTTCCATGGTGTTGATGGAGATTAATTGTTTCATAAAACCATGGGTAGATTACCATGGTGTTTGCAAATATTAGTTATTTAATAAATCCATGAATAAATTACCATGGTGTTGGTAAAGTTAAGTTATTTAATAAATGCATGGTTAAAGGAACTAATCAGTTTTATTCCTTAGATGAATAAACTAAGTGATTATTTTATATTATCATGATTATGATGTTAAATTCCTTTTGGAGGAATATCTTGCATATACATGCAACATATGTATTAACTTTTATTGAAAAATAATATACATATTTGTATGTAGAAAGATAGCTTGTAGTATTAAACTACATTGAGTATGATTGCTTAGTATAATCTTTGGAAAAAGACATGTATTTATTTTCTTAATTGCATATTTTTACAAAAAGAAAACATATGTTTACATGCTCACTAGCATTGAGATTTTCATTGGGAAGACTCATGAAGGAGGTTATGTGCTTCGTTGTGTAAGCACTCCTTTAGGGAGACTCCTTGGAATCGATATGCATTTGCATGTATGGGAGCAACATTTGTTATGTTAGCTTGCATTCCATGAACTAAAAGTAATAGCTTAAGGGTTAGCTATTTTTATTAAATTTTATGTAAATCGCATGCATAAATGTCTTAATTGATGTATCAGTTTATTTTAAAGAAAATCTTGGGAGATGTAGCCACTGTCTTGCAGGAATGTGTGCTTTTGCGACGGAAACATTAGTTATTGTGATGACTTATAACCAGCACATATGAGGTATGTGTTGTTAAAAGGAGAATGTCAAGGTGCTTTACTTGCTTGTCATGAATATACATGAGTAGATGGAGAAACTACTATAGTACAGATATGTGAAATGAATGAATAATACTTTATGAATCTTGACATCATTTTATGTTGAAGGCATCATAGCAGGGAATGATGGTGACATGTACAAAGGAATATTATGCTTGTGATGTACAAAGGAAAATTATGCTTGTCCTGGTGGCAGGTAAATGATTAATGTTCATGTAGATGAGTGCGAGTTGTAGGAAGGTCCAATGTACGATGGTCCATTGTAGGTACATCCATGCCACCAAGATGTGAAGATCTAAAGATATGAAGACCATAGGGTAAATGGTATCATATTTATTGTAATGTCTTTAAGCTAGATATTTGCATATTTCCTTGTAAGATTATATAAACGATGGTTAAGGGATGGTCTCCCTTATAAGCCATTGAGTGATGGGCTGAACACCCTCACGAGCGTCTAATAATAAAATTAAATGTTTGCTGGTTTTTACCCTACGGGGTTTCCAGGGTATATTGGTGTTCAATGATGTGATTGATTATTGTGTCAAGTTGATGATGTTGATTCCTTTCTTGTTATGATGTTCATAATGACTATATGAGTAATGAAATCAATGGAAGGTTACATCATACAATAATTGGTTAATGTACTAAAATGGAGGTTGTTAATGGTTAAGGAGCTTACTATTCCTATTCTAAAAGTTACACTATGAACTGGTAAATATTCCATGTAATAATGAGTAAGGAATATTTAATGGTGAATGGTTAGTTACCCATGAGTAACTTGTATAAAAAATTTCTATCTCCTTACATTTCCATGTGAAGTTAATGGTGTATGTTACATAAAGACTAATTTTTTTTTTTTGAATTACACTCCATGGTGTGGAGGCCAATCAATTGTACATAAATGTGAAATACAACGCTAAAGATAAATAAATCATTCTGGATTATCTTCACCAAATTAAGAAATCAAATTTAATTGAAATCAAACAACAATTTGAAAGAAAGTTGGTCTTAAGCTCTTTGCCAATTATAGATTATGTTATAGATACATTTTATGAACATTGACCAAAACAAAGTTTCCTATGTAACTTAGTATAATTAAAAATAGACATAGCAACATGCTTCACATGTTTCTGCTTGTAACTCTATAGGAAACAAATCAATGTTGCTTGTTTTCTTTATAAGCTAAAGGCGCACTATCGTGAGTTAAGTCACATACTTTTATTCTTATACAATTTCCATTGGCCAAAAGGTTGGTTAAGTTAAATCACATACTTTTATTCTTATACAATTGCCATTGGCCAAAAAGTTGGTTAGGTGAATAATGTGATAGTATGTTATGAATAATATGATTGAAAATTTGTTTCATGAATAATTTAGTAGAACATTATAATTATTTTCGTTATAATTTTTATAATTAAAATAATATAATTTCAAATTTATATTTAAATTTTATTAATATATTTATATTAGAAAGTTTTCTCACACCACTGTAATTTAGTTAATTTTAATATTTTAAAATATAATTTATTATATTATATTATGATTTATTTAAAAGTTTGTCATTATGTAATAATAACCAAATTGTTATATAAAAGAATTAGAATGGTGAATTTTAAACCACAAATGTTTAATAACATAAAAATTACTAACAACAAACATTTGATAAAGATATGAGAATAATTAGGCATTTCACTTTTCATTAATTAGATATATGACTATCAATAAATGATATAATATATTTATAATTAATTTAAGTAAATATGAAAACATAATCATAGATTTAGAATCATAAGGAATTTATTATTAAAAATTTCATCCATTAATGTAGAAGAGATGAAAAGAATATGCAAACATCTTTTATTCCTATCCATTAAAAAAAAAATTAACATGCAAATCTTCAATAAAGAAAACATCTATCAACTTAAATATACATACATATTAAAATAAAATATAAAATAAAATAATCACATTAATTTTCAACGAAAATTCCATTATATTCTAGAACAACAAATGAGCTAAAATTATTATAATGATAATTATACTACAACATTCTACATCATTATGTTTCATATGGCTCTCTTCTTTGCAGTTGTCACATTTAAATAATAAAATGCACATTTGTTTATTTACATAATGATGGGTGACTCTCTTCTTTGCATTTGTCACATTAAAAGAACATAGTGCACATATATTTGAATGATCAATGCCTATAACTTTTTTCTTTGCATTTGGTATGCATATTTGTTTGTTTATATTATATAGATTATGATGTATATTTATATTTACTAGTTTACATTATAGTTAGTGATGTATATCCATTTGTTATTTCTCTTTGATCTTCAACTTATCTTATTTTCAAAATTGTTTTTTAAGTATATTTTATTTTTAAAATTTTGAAACTTTATAAAATAATTTGCTTGCTTGATTCTTAAGTATTTTATTTTTATTTTTTTTAATGAATTTAAGGTTGTAGAGATGTAAAATTTATGAATTGATATCCTTATTTATGAGTTATATTTTTACCATTTATTTTTTAAATATATATTTTACAATTTACCATTATATATATATATATATATATATATATATATATATATATATATATATATATATATATATATATAAAAGTATTTTAAATTTTGATTTGAATTACTAATTAAAAAATTATATAAAAGAAAAAAAAATCAAAGTGTAACTTAATCCTTTTTAACACAAACTTATAATAAAGAAATGAAAATGTTAAATTTTATTACTTTAATTTCATTATAATAACCATATTACATAATAAAATAAATATAACACACTTTAATCACAATATTTACACAAAATTTTAATAACACACCACATAATTTCATAATAACAATTTTATTTTAAATAATAAATAAATATAAATTTTAACATATTAAACTTAATTTTTATTTTATTATAATTATATTTTATATTATTTTAATTAAAAATAATATTAATATATTAAATATAAATTTTCAATATCAATATCAAATATAATTTTATTATTATTATTATAAAAAAATTATAACATTTTTTTAAATAAATACACATTAAATCTCAAATATATTTCAAAGTTAAATAATATGATCATTCACCTTTCTCCAAACTAAAACTAACATGCCTATAGTCATACATGTATCAAGCCACTCTCTAAACTATTATGCTTATCCCTATACCCGTGTTAAATTTTGTCCTTGAAACAGTTATAATATAATTTATTAAAAAAATCATCACATATATATATTTTTTATTAAAAAAAAAACTAAAATAAATAACTATATTAATTATATATTTGTGTAAATTTAATAATTAAATATATGTATTGTTTTTATTTATTCAAATTTAGAATAAGGAGAGTATGCATATTTCTATAAATATTGAGATTCAAATTACATGACAAAATGATCTCTTACACCAATTTAATATCTAACTTAAAGATAACTCTAAAATTAATCTAGATCTATCTTAACTATGGATTTATTAAGGGTTAAGAGGAATCAAATCTCTTGAGATGCAAATCTCTTTTAGACAAAAAAGAGATTTGATCCCTCTCCATATTTGGCAAATCGTGAGTGAATTAATTTTTGTTTTGATTTTTTTATATGATTTGACCAAATTATTTTACTTAATAATTATAATTATTAATTTTATCATTTTATTTTTATGTAACTTAATCGAATCAAAATATTTACATAATCAAAATATTTATATAACATGATAGAACAAGACATTAAGACATCTCTTCTTTACTAAACTGAAAAATAACATCTCTTAACTTTTATATTTACAATATATGTAAACTATTTTTATTAAATCCTAAATTTTATATTTAAAACATCTCTTAAATTATTATTATTATATCCTAAATTTTATATTTAAAACACCTCTTAAATTATTATTATTATATCCTAAATTTTATATTTAAAACACCTTTAAATTATTATTATTAGTTTGTATGATTATAAAAAACGTTGGCTAATAATAATATTATAATACCTTCCCAAATTTATATTATTTCTTTTTATATATAGATTACAAATTTAATATACTATATTTTATTACAATACTAATTTTTTATTTTTTCGAGTTTATTTTTGTGAAATTTATGGAAAATTGAGAGGAAATTTCTATTTGAGGTTTACAAATATTTTGCCTCGTTGTTTTTAATAGTTCATCCATTGAAATAATTTTAAAATTATAAGTATTGGAATGAGTTATTCTTAATTATAGTTTAATTATTTTGTAATTTGTGATTTAGAAATAAAATAAATTTATTATATAAATTATTTAATTATTAATAAATAAAAATGGAATTATAATGGTCTACAATTTTTTGGATAGATTATGATTGGTGCTCTTTAAGGCACTTTTTGATGTGAAGTTACCCGTTTATATATTGGACATGATGAAGATGTAGTCCTGCTAAACTTACAAAAAAAAATAGAATCACAATGATAAATTTAAATAATGTAATGTCGTAAATACAATATTTATAATAAGAAATTGATACAATACAATTAAGAGATTTACATTAAAAAAAAATGTTCTTTTTATAAATCAAATGACCTTATAAGATCAATTATAATGGTCATTAAGCTAAATTTGGAGCTATGATACATATTTGTCCTCTAAATTACCCTATAATTTGTTTTTTCTCCTCTACCTTGCTAGCTCTCTACTCCTCATATTATTCTCTACTATAAAACATCAACTCACTATAATAGCACTCAAACCCTTTTACCTCCTTTTAGCTAAGGTTTTAACATTGTTAGGGTTAGAGTTTCAATTCTCGAGTATCTATGGGATTCTCATGTGTTAATAACTCTTCATGATGAATTATGGCGAGTTGATGTGGTTCCCATATGTATTTGTTGGGAATAATTGGAATGCCATATTGTCAAGGGTCCATGGGCCAAGAGAGGCCACCACAAAGAAGAAAACACCATCAAAGATAGGAATAAGAACCATGGGGTCATCTGGCACCTCAAAGGCAAGTCACCAATAACCACCATGAAACAAACTACTAACACTAAATAACTCATATATCTTAGAAGGAATATAAAGAAGTGTAAACACCACTGCCATTTGAGAGAGACTTCTGCCACTAGCACCCAAATAAAATATCACCAAGCACATAACAAAAAATAATCCATGGTAATTGAATAACCTTATGGCGCCATCCAAAAGTGCCATTATGCATCCCATGATGAACACATTTTGAGTAGCAAAAATCCTCCATAAACAATGCAAAGGAGAAAGCGATGGCATATATGTTCAAACTTGCAAAACAAAGGGTTTCAAGGAAGTGTGATGATAGAATAAGAAGTGTTTGGGTAAAACCTTAGTTTTCATACTCATGTATGCTCTTTTACTAATGATCTACTCTAAATAATGATTCCAATAGTGATTTTATATTATTTTTTTTTTTGTGAGAGAGATACACTGAGCGAACCACATAATATAATTGGAGGTTGACCTAAAATTTGATTTAAGATTTAATAGACTTAGATAAGAACTACCCACTTCACTATATCTATAATGACTTAATGAGTCTCATAAGATCATTGCATCCCCTACTTGTACTTGTAGATCATGTTAGCCTAACAAAAATTTCATTAAATTATTTTAAACATTAAATTTGACCTTAATTTATATGGTAGAGAGATAAGGAACAATACTTCAAATAGTAACAATAATTGGATAAATATGAAGGGAATTCCATTAGAAAACAAATAAATGTGACATTAATATTCAACTTAAACTTTTAAGGACAATGACTCATAAAGAAACCCACATAATGCATCATGAAGATGAGATAAAAATTCATTAGATATTATTATAAATAATGTTTCATATCTTAAAATTTGGATGAAGCTATTATAGTATAGGGGAGATGTGTAGGTGTAATGTACAAAGGTATGTAAATATTTTTATATGTCCGCTCAATATGTTGAATTTATATTAATATGTTCAACTTATAAGACTTAAAGGATTTGTAAGGGGATATATTGTAGTGTTTTTAAAATGTTAAAAGTAATAAAAATGATAAAATTCAAAATTTTATATTGTAATTTTGTTTTTATTAATAAAATTATGAATAACTTTTAGATAAAATAAAATCATGGACGAAGGAAGATGGAGGATGATCTGAAGGTTTCCACGATTGCGTGGTCACATTGGTGCCCCTCACCGACTTCATAGAGTTAGGGCTCTGCCTATCGTATTCCGCTACTTCTGCCCCCGTTTCACTATCTGCTGCCTCCACGGGAACACAAGTCGCTTTCTCCATCTTTGTCTAGACGTTTTCGTTTTGCTTACCTGACCAATATTGACCATTGCGCCACAAATACTTATCTTGCCTGCAGTGATGTAGGAGGATCTAGTCGATTATACCTCGGATCCGTTTGAGGGGGTGCCGATATGACCGACCTCCTCACCGCAACTTCCTCCACCTTCTGCATCGTTGGTGTCATCTCTCCCATATTCCTCGACAGGTGGAACTATGGTTTTCATATTCCCTAATATCCCATTTTATAGACCTTCATTTCTGGATTATCCCCTTCCATTAGAATCCCCTCCATCCTCCTTGTTTGAGCACATTCCTCCTTTTTCTGATCACCCGATGGTGTCTTTACCACCTATTTCTCTAGCGTCTTGACATTTCATATCCTCGTGTCTTCAGACCTCCGACCCTTTCCTGAACTTGGATGTTGTATCTGACACTATTCTCCCAGTATCATTATGCCCTTGACCATCATACCAACCCTCTAAGGGCTTCGTCTCTTCTGCCTTTTCACGATTGGTCTCTTGCCCTCCTTTGTCGGGTTCTTTTTTCGGCCCTAACCCTAAGAAATCACCTGTGGATGAACCCAGGCCATCTGAGGTCCTCGGATATGAACCCGAGCCCAACTCCCTACCTCATGGTAACCATCCCTGCGGTCCTCAGAAATCTTGGTGCGTCAAGACTTATTCTAGAGGTATAGAATTGATCCTTGGAGACAGTCTCTAGATGGGATAAGTCATTGATGCAGTGTATCACATCTTGGTTGGACATGTTTGGGGACGCAAATATAACCTGGCGATACTTCGTTTGTGGATCTTTGAAATCTGGGGTCAGATACTTGAGGATTTTCCCGTTTTCGTCATACTACCACGTGGATGGTTTGCGCTCATATTTCAGCGTCCTGAACATGTTCAATGGTTTCTATCCCGTTTCTGGCACATAGAACAGGATTCGGTCCTTCTGAAACGATGGAGCCCTCTTTTTTATCTGGATCGCGAGAACTTGGGAGCCAACCCTATCTGGGTGTGCCTTCCGGGCCTCCCCCTGCACTTCTAGTCAGAGGATATCTTCATGCATATTGGGAATGCTCTTAGCACATATTTGGATTATGAAAAATCCTTCATGGTCACAAGTATTATGACGATGGCTTGTATCATGGTTCATCTAGACACGAGAGAGGGTTTATAAGCATCTATTAAGCTCAGGTGGAAGAAATTCTCCAGGGAATAGGTTCTTAATTATGAGAGGGTCCCTTTCTGTTGCTGCCAGTGTCATGTAGTGGGTCACCTCTACTAGGAATTCCCTCTACTTCTGAAGCATGATGTGCATGAAATTCGTCAGTGTAGGATAAGGAAGTGACTCCACCTAATCCTCCTTCTGCTTGGAAGCCTACCTCATGTGGATGGGCTCATCGGCCGAAAGAATCAGCAGTTGGATCATCCCCTGGTGCCCCTCGGCCTCCATCTCTATGGATTACTCGATCCAAAGCGGCTGCTGCAAAATTTTCATCGGGTATTTTAATGTCTCTCTCACTCGCATCATCATTTCAATCTATTTCATCTGTATTAATTTCTACTATGCATATCCCTAATGTTGGCTCATTTATGCCTTCTATTCCATGTCCACCCCACATCTCCCCCGCATCCATCTTTTTCACTCCACCGACTATCTCCGCTCCCTCCATACCTCCCCCCACTTCGGAGCCATCATCTGAATCCAAGAGTAGTCACTCTTATTTCCTCTGGTCCCTCTCTAAAATATCCTTTGCATCATCTGGGGGGTTGGAAATCATCCCATCCTCTTGCCCCTCAAAATCTACCAGAGGTTGCCACTCCTTCATTTCTAAAGCCATCATTCAGGCTAGGCAAGATGTGGTGGATGGTCGTCAGAATAGTCTTGATTGGGTTCTTAGATCACATACAACCCACACCGAAGTTTCCCCATGAATGTTCTATCATTCAATTGTCGCGGGATGGCAACCCTTGAAAAAAAATTTCCCTCAAAAGTTTATTCGATTCCTTTCCATTTGATGTTATTTTCCTTTAAGAAACCCTCGACGCTACGGTCTCAATTACACATGCTATGAAATCCATTAGACATGATTGGACCTTCCATGCCCTGGATGTATATGGTTGATCTGGGGGCATTGCATTTGGCATCAATCCTCACTCTATCATTCTTCATAATATTTGGGGGGGGGGGGGGGAAGGATTTCATTGGGGCATGCATCTTATCCACCGAGCTTGGTTGTTAATTTCGCCTCTTGAACATATATGTCCCCTGTATTGATAGGATCTGATTTTGGAAGAATTTTCTTAACCTATCGCTCCTTGACGCTGAGAACCTCATATTGGGAGGAGATATTAATTTATTGCTCATCCTGGCATAATCTTTGGGTCACTTTTCCTAGATCGACCCTCTATCAGACACCATTGGGGCATTGCTCGAAGAACATATATTGGTGGATATTCCTACCCCTCGGCTTCAACCGACATGGCACAATAGAAGAGTAGGGTCTGCCTCTTTGGCTAAAAGATTGGACAGGTTCCTGATTCATGAGGCTATTCTGGCTAGCACCCATGTTTTCAGACAATGGGTTTGCTCCGACAAACTAGCTGATCACTCTTCCATATATCTTGAACTTGCTGGTGAGATCCTCAAGCCCAGAGCCCCATTCAAATTCAATGTGACACGGGTCAATGATGCAAACTACATTGGCCTGATATCCCACTACTGGTCCACTCATCCTAATCCCCCTGACCTTGATCCCTCGGCCTCATTCGCATACAATATGAAAGAATTCAAGATGCTTACTATCACTTGGGCAAAGGAAAAAAGGATCAAGGATGATCAGGCTTTGACATCCATCGAATCAGAGCTTTTATCCATTAAGGAACCACCCTACCAAGGCTTCACATATGATGAATCTAAAGCTCACATTACTCATTTGGAATCTGAACGTACACGGATTCTGAAGGACCGAGAAGAGACTTGGCGATTCAAGAGTCAGGCTATTTCACTTCAGGCTAGAGATGAGAATACAAAATTCTTCCATCAATTTGAAAATGGAAGAAGGGCCATTAATACGATTTGGAAGCTAGAAGATGAACAGGTTAACTAGGCCCAGACTTGTCACCAATTGGAAAATATGTGTGTCTCACACTTTATAAATCTTTAGAAAGCTCCTCCGACAAAAACACTTCCAGAGATCATTAAGTTAGCTTGATTATTTCCTCTATTTATGGAGCCACCTGAGGATGTATCCTTGAATAATCCAGTATTGATGAAGGAACTTTAGGACACCCTCAAATGGTTCAAGAAATATAAAATTATGGGTCATGATAGATGGCCCATATAATTCGACCTGGCCTTTTTTGAAACCTTAAGACAGGACATCCTCAATGTTGTGGAGCACTACATGCAAACTGGTCATCTATATGATGCTTTCAACTTGACATTTATTGCTCTTATCCCCAAATCGGACTCCTCTCGATACTTTGCTGATTACTGCCCCATTTCCTTATGCAATTGCATATACAAAATCATTGCCAAGATCATATCCATTAGGCTCAAACCCATCCTCTTTGAACACATATCACCTAAACAATTTTCTTTCCTTCACCACCGCCAGATCCATGAGGTCATTGTTACTGTACAAGAAGAATTACACTCCATTAATAATAGGAACCTCCAGGGAATTATTCTTAAAATTGATCTGGAAAAGGCTTTCGATCACTCCAATTCGATTTACATCCGTATATTCCCAACTCATGTGAGGTTCCCCATTCTCTTCATCAATTGGATCATGTGTTGCATCACTAATCTTTCATTTAGTGTTATTATCAACAGATCGAAATCCCCTTTCTTCCACTCTAAGAGAGGTCTCAGACAGGGTTGTCCTATCTCCCCCCTCCTCTTCCTGCTTATAATGGAAGCCCTCAATCGATTTATTTCTCATGAGCGTCGCTCGGGCAGACTCTCGGGCATCAGAATAACAGGTGGATGTACCCTATCCCATCTCCTATTTGTTGATGATGTCCTTATCTTCCTCAATGGGTCTGTGGGGAACATCACTACTTTTTCAGCCACACTTTCCTCATTCAACCTTTCCATTGGTATTATTTGCAACAATCACAAATCCAAACTGACTATCATTAGATGTTCCCATCAGGAGAGGGCTCTGGCCTTCAAATATTCCCTTTCATGAATCTTAACTTCTCATAAGGCCTCAAATATTTGGGATTCAGGCTAAAGCCACTTTCCTAATATAATGTTGATTGGTCTTGGCTCATTGCAAAACTAGAAAAGAAAATATATGTTTGGCACCACCGGTGGCTTTTCCGGGTAGGAAGACTGATCCTCATCAAATATGTCTTGGAAGCTACACCTGTGTATTGGATGTCCCTTGCATGGATACCCAAAGGAATTCTCTGTAAGATTCAACAGCTTTGCCGAAGATTTCTCTGGATGGGGAACAGAGAGGGTCACACTTTTTCATGGATAAAATGGGACATCATCACTTTACCCAAAAACTGGGGAGGCTGGGGCATCAAGAACCTGGATGTATTTTCCAGAGTTCTAGCTGCTAAGATGGGATGGCATATCATGACCTCTCACAATCTCTAGACAGAGGTGGTCACATAGAAATACATTAGGCCACTTTCGCTCATGGACTAGATCATAAGTCCCTCCTGGAATATGAGACACATATCTTCGATTTAGAAGGTTGTCCTGAAATCTATGACATTCATTACAAAAGATTTTTCATGGAACATTAAATCCGGTACCTCTGCTCGTATTGGATTGGATCCATGGACTGGAAGCATAGATGCATACCACCTTCCTCCTGCGCTCATTGAGCACATCAACAGATCTGACATCATCTACATTGCCTAGATTATTGACCCGGAATCATCAATTTTATTTTCTCAAGGTTGGAAGTCTTCCATACAACTTGGTTTACCTGAACAATGGCACGAGGTCTGGTATCACTATATAATAGCTCTCTCAGAATCATATGTTCGAATTACACAGGGTGAGGACGAGTTGGTCTGGAAACATGCGGCCCATGGCTAATATACACCAAAGGATGGTTATCCATTCATTTATTCCTACAACTGGCCTTTGAATTCCACATGGTGGTGGGGTTGTATCTGGAAATTAAAAGCTCCGCCCTGATCTATTATTTTTATGTGGTGCATTCTTCGCAACATTGCACTGGCTGGGGAAAACCTGCAGAAGCATTCCATCTATGGTCCCACATGGTGTATCATGTGCAAATAAGCTACTGAATTATTCAAGCACATTTTCCTTCACTGCCCTATTGTTTGGGCTCTATGGAAACATACCTTATCTATTCTTCAGATTACTCTTTGATGGGATGGGGCATATCTCCCTGGAGCCTGGTAGACCTGGTGGATGAATTCATTTGACCACAAGACCTGCAATCTCCCCCTCCTTATTTTTTGGGGCCTTTGGAACATTCGCAAAAAGTACATATTTCTTGATTCAGCACCTAATTGGCCCCTTAATTTTGCTAATAGCATCTCCCTCTATAACAACCTTCCTAATGATGAGCCCCTCACCCTCCTCGCATCTTGACTTCAGAACCTATTAACCGTGCACTTCCATGGGCATAATTTTATGGATCTTCCCAGCAACATGGATGTGGGGCTGGTGCCATCCTCTACATCAATGATCAACACCATTACAAAATTAAGATGGGATTGGGAAATGGAACCAACAATTATGCTAAACTCATATCCCTGAGACACCTTCTTCAATTTGCCATTGAACATGGCTGTCATCATCTACAAATTTTTGGAGATTCAAAGATCGTCATCAACTGGTTCAATCAGGCATATTTTTGTCACGTGCACACACTCTGTCACATATTGGAGGATTCTTGGCACTTGAAAGCACAATTTGGTTCTATCATTTGTTGTCATATTTTTCAAGGAGCACAATGATCTTTCTGATGCACTATCCAAGGAGGACGCGCTCTAGCCTCGGGGGACATGGTTGATCAAAGAACATGTTGGATAGGATCATTACAGTTATTATAATCACCCATACATCGATCAGCATCTAGCAGGGGGCAATTAGCCCGATCTTCATGTTTATTTTTGCAGGTTTACAACTAACATATGTATTTATCTATTTGTATATATTGACTCTATATCAGGAGACTTTTGTATTGAAATTTCATGAATCCCCAACATGGGTTTATTATTGAAATTTTATTTTTGTATGTGACCACTGTCATAATTATGATGAATATCCCAGAGGCATCTACAACATGTAATTTTCTTCAATATAATGAAAATTATGATTTTTCCTTGGGAAAAAAATAAAATAAAATCATAATATACATATCACATTAAAATATAGAACATATAAGTAGCAGTTATAAGTAAAGTTCCATTTTACCTTGAAAATTAAAATAATGATCTTGTAACCACATTTAAATTTAATTAAGCACATAAGAACTTTAATACTTATACTTATATAACAATATTTTTAACCATATGTATTCACGCTCATTTTACCATAGATATTACTAGCAATTTCCCTAAGGGTGCAAATATACAGTGAAGGAATTGAACATGCTTATGAGGTTACTGCAAAAATGTTGCATCAAAGGAAATATAACAACCTAAAGGGTGGAGGATGGAGGGGAGGGGCTATGTTTGGGCTTGCAATAGTCTCACAATTGTGTCGATGTTTGTCTGACAATGTTGCTCGAACCACGTAGCTAAATCATTTATTTCCAATCATACCACTATGTCAAAATATTATATACATATTATATCCAAGCTATAACATGCAAGGTAATGAGAAGAAACATAATCATAGGTCATGTAATTGCACAATGGAAATGACTAAAATTAATTAATTCCAGTTTTAAATTTAAATTAAAATTTTTGCAAATTTATGTGGTGTAGTTCACATAATCCAAGTGTCCAATTAAACTTTCAAGGCATTGTATCCATTTATGCATTCAAAAATACAGTTTTAAAAATGAAAAGTTACAAGTGCTATATGTATATATAGAACCGATATAGATCCATTTTTAAGAGGATTAAATCTCTTGAGGTGCATACCATTTTTTCACTCTAAAAGAGGTCTCCTAGGCTATATTTAGCCTTGTGGATGTTAATTTTTCTTTCTTTCTTTCTCATCTTTCCAGAAGTAATCACAGTTTCCTTTGCACAGCTCGTGTAGGTCCCACAATAACTACTGATCATGTAAGATAATCGTAGTTAAGAAGTCTTTATTTCAAGGATGGTCATTCCTAAACAAAAAAATACCCAATAACGTCTCACGTTGAACACTATTTAAAGTGGGACTTTATTATAATTAGTTAAAGCAATTTTGTGTGGGAGTTCTCTTAAAAAAAATTATTTGAAGGAGCACCTACTAATTATATTGTTTATTTTACATATATTTGTTTTGTATGTGGAATGGAGAAATTATAAATCTCAATTTCATATTAACAAAGTATAAATATAAAGGAGAGAAATTTAATATATATATATATATATATATATATATATATATATATATGGGAGTATGTGTTTCTTTGGTAAAATTTTATAGGTTCAAATTCAAAGAGGATTAATATATATACACATTTATAAACTTTAAATGAAAAAATCTCATATATAAATTTAATATCTAATTTATCGATAATATTTGAATTATATTATTATTATTATTATTATTCTTTTCCAAAAACATTAAAATAAAATAAATAACAAACTTATTTTTAATTTAGATATTAAAAATTAATTAAATATATTTATCTTTATTTTATCGTTGAGATTCTTAATTTGTAAATAAGCTTTGTTATAATATCATGAGCCATTACTATGGCTTATCAATACTACATGCCCAAAAAACCACAACTCATTTCATATGACACTTGTTCATATAACATTTTTTTAATTAATTAATTAAATTAAAAAAATAAAAAATATATAACTACTTTGGAGAAAAATCTCAATCATTGATTTGTGTACACTACTATGAAAATTCTAGAATATTTCATGGAGGTTAAATCCTTACTATCCACCCAATAATTATTGATAATTAAATTAAAATTCCAAACTATACATGCTTATCTAAATAATTATTTTATTTTATTTTTTTAAATTAATGATTTTTTTGTTAAAATTTCTCATCATGTAATAAAATGTATATTTTTAAAAAATATATTAATTTCATTTACTTGTCGAAGGCTTTTTATTTCAACTTAAGATGGATGATGATTTGTTGATTTTTCTTAATTTTTTTAATTGAGGGCTTAGATTGATTCTCAAGGGAATATGCTAAGCATATGTTTAGTATTAATGGTTATCAACAGTTGTAGTGTATTACAAATTTGATAAATTAGAAGTGTAATACAGAGTTTGTTAGGTTGCACTGACTTTTAATAAATTTGATAAATTAGATTTTTGTGGCTCATTGCCCACCAATTTCCAAGGGATTTGAGATTATTCCAATTTTTATAAGTTCCTCCATGATAAGTTCCTCATTATTATTTATAAAATTTATTTATATATAAGAAAAATTTATCTTGTAAAACTGTTCATTACTTTTAATAAATTTTAAAAATTAGATTTGTGTCACTGGCTCCTCAACCACCAATTTCCTAGGGATTTGATCTTATTCCAATTCTAATAAGTTCCTCCATGATAAGTTCCTCATTATTATTTATCACAATCATTTATATATAGGAAAATTTTAATTAGCAAAATGGTCCATTTTACAATAAGATGTGTAATTTTTTTGTTTTGTTTTGTTAAGTTAGAGTTGACCCATGTCAAGACAAATGTCAAATGGAGATGAAAAAGGTAGACAATGCCTAGTCTAATCAACTTCAAAAAGGACACCTTCCGTGTAAAAATCTAAAAAATTATATTTGTGCCATGTGGCTCCCCACCCACCAATTTCCTAGGGATTTGATATTATTCCAATTCTAATAAGTTCCTCCATGATAAGTTCCTCATTATTATTTATAACATTTATTTATATATAAGAAAATTTCATGTAGCAAAATGGTCCATTTTACAATAAGATATGTAATTCCTTTTTTTTCTTAGGCTAAAGTTGACCCATGTCAAACAGCACATGCACAAATGTCAAATGGAGATGAAAAAGGTAGACAATACCTAGCCTGACCAATTCAAAAAGGGACACCTTTTGTGTAATTAACTTGTAAATAGGCTTTCTTACAATACCATAGACCAATACCATGACTCATCAATACCACATGCCCAAAAATCATCTCTCATTTCACAATCAAAATATTTTATTTGAATTTAATTTTATAACATTTTTTAATTAAATCTAAAAAAAAAAATATTATAACTACTTTTGAGATATAACTAAACCCTCTAGCACATTAAAATATATAAGATACAAATAGTAGCTATAAACAAAGATCTATTTTACCATATAAATTACAATAATAAATTTGTAACCTTATTTAAATTTCAATAATAAGAATATAAAAACTTAATACTTAAATATTAACAAGATTTTTAATCATGGATATTCACCCCCATTTTATCATGGATATTATTAACTTGTAAATAGCCTTTGTTACAATACCATGAGCCAACACCATGGCTCATCAATATCACATGCCCAAAAACCATCTCTCATTTCATAATCAACATATTTTACATTTATTTATTTTATTTTATTTTTATTACACTTTTGTGTCCAAAGACACTCTCCAATGCAATATGGAAGAGATGTTGTAATGTCCTATTATATTTTTCTATCTAAACATTCTGATTTGGTCAAACTACATAAAAATAAAAATAAAAATATTAGTTATAATTATTAATTAAAACATTGTGACTAAATGAAAGTACATAAAAATAAAAATTAAATTAATAGCTATAATTATTAATTATTAATAATTAAACTAGCCTAGATTCATCTTAACTTGAGATTTATCAAGCTTTAGAGAGGGATCAAATTTCTAGAGTTGCAAACTTTTCTTAAGTTTTGCACTCAGAAGAGAGGTTTACACCTCAAGAGATTTGATCCTTCTAAACACTTAATAAATCCAGAATTAAAATAAATCTAGACTCATAACTAGTTATATAATATATTATTTATTCATTTATTTATAAAAAATAATTTCATATAAATTTATTAATATACAATTTTATATATAATATATATCAACAAATTTCTAAATATGCTTAAAAAAAATTCTATAAATAACATTTAAGGGTATTATAATTTAAATCCAAAACTAATCCAAATGTAGAAGAAATCGATGAACATCAAAATCCAAGTGTGATAACTGATGAATTTAAAGCACATATTATTTTTAATTTGCAAGATGTAATTGGGAAAATAAATTGTGAAGTTTTGTTAATATGATTATATTTTGAAGATAAGTGATTAAGGATTGAAATTAGTCATAGTTGGCAAGAAACATTTATTTTATATATATATATATATATATGTATATATATATATCCTTTTCTTGAACTAAATATTATATAATTAATTTGACTTATTAAATATAACTTTACAACTAACTTATAAATTAAGTTATTGTTAATGTGACATCAATTAATAATTTATGACACAGAATTATGACAAATATCTTTCTAGTTTATTTTTAATGATACATAGCCAATTATATTATATTTTAATATTCCACTTTATTCCTCCACATAAATTCTCGCCATTTGGTAAAATAAATTCCTTCTGGAATATTTTGATAAATGTTGTGAAACATCATGGATCCCTTCCCATTAGTTAATTTAAAAAAAAGAAAAACACTAAATTTGCTTCCAAATATTTTCCCCTGTAATCTAGAAAACTTTGAATTATAGTTTGGTGTCAGACCTTTGAATTATTGTTTGAATTGATGTAAATGTTTTGTCATTATTTGACCCATAAAAAAAACCTAAATTTGCTTCCTGATACTTTCCCCTGTAATCTAGAAAAACTTTGAATTATAGTTTGGTGTCAGACCTTTGAATGATTGTTTGAATTCATGTAAATGTTTTGTCATTATTTGACCCTTCTATCGATACTTGAGTACTTTTTTTCTTCCTCTTTATTTCTTATATTTAAATGCCTCCTTTTAATTATTTGACCTTTCTATCCATACTTGGGGACTCTTTTTTCTTACACTTTATTTCTTATATTTAAATGAATACCATTAGTTATATTCAAGCTATGTCAGAGGAAGTCCTTTCTATCCATACTTGGTACTTTTTTTCTTACACTTTATTTCTTATATTTAAATGAATACCATTAGTTTTATTTCAATTAGACTCTGACTAAGGTACAAATCTTCAAGCTATGGCAGAGGAAGTCAATAGCTTCAATTGTCATCCAGCCCCAACTTCCAAAAATGTCAGTATTTATATATTTTTATGTATCTTTAAATCCATATCTTGTATTTATATTCTTAAATGCAATATAAAACATAAAACTATTACATTCCATTTGAGCAAAATACAATATTTTTAAGCGACAAGGGTGAGACAAAATCAAGTTATGCCAACCATGGAAAACATCATCATCTGGGAACCTTAACAATTATTTTATTTCAAAGGGATGTTTGTCCCCTATATCCACCAAACTACGATAGTGTGGCAAGAAGAAAATTATATTAAGAAATATAACTTAAATTCTATGCTTGATGAGGCTTTAAAAAATCATTGGAATTGATTGTTTTTCTAATGTATGCTTGGAAATTGATAATCTTTATGCTAAATGCTTGGTTTACGTGTGATGAACACAACCACCCAAAATTGATACTTTTTATGCTAAATGCTTGGTTTACATTTGATGAACACAACCACTCAATAAAATGTTGTTGCATTAGGGTATTGTTAATCATGCTTTGCTCTTCCAAACTAATATTAATATTGCTCCACTTTAGGTGAATATATTTTTAAATTTATAAGGGTTGTGATATTTGATCATTAAAATTAAAAATGAGGTTATTGTGGGTACTAGGTAGATTAAGTAAGAAGATAATTTGAGCATTAAGGAAGGCTCCTCTTTCTTCAAAACTAAAGTAGTTAATGAACTAATAATAATAGCCAAATTTTGGTTTATTAGGTATATAGGGATAACTTTGGAAAAAAAACTATTTCTCTTCTCTTTCCTTTCAACCAATTCCATAATCACCCACATAGAAGGATCATGAGGTTCTCCCAACACAGGGGATAGTGTGGATCCATCATAACCACAGACTATATTGATAGGTTCATGATTCTATATAATAATAAGGAATCATTGTTTTTATATTTTCATTTTTTATTAAATGTTTATTATTGCCGATTTATTATTGTTATCATCACAACCTTATAAAGCATCTTTTTAATTTTAATAGTCACTTAAAGTTATATGTTATTTTCCTCCCTGAGAAATAATATAATTCTAAAAGTTAAAACACCTTATCATTACTAACTAAATAGTAAATGAATATGACTATGTACTAGTTGTATACCTTTCTCAGATAATGTGTTAGCTAAAGTGTTTAGTTGTATATATGTGTATGAGAATTTGATAAGTGGAAATAACTTGGAAAATTCCATAAGTTGACTTGCCAAAGCTTGTAGTGTTAATTTTTTTATATGAAGTTTGTTAGTCCAACTATTTTATAATTAGTTGAGAATCAACACAAATATAAATATGTAGAATACATTAATTTCGTGCCAACTTCGAAAGAGCTCTAATGGCCATCAACTTTGCGTAATTGTCCACACCCCATTGGTAAGATTCATTGATTAATAGTTCACCCACTTGTTTAGGAGTAGGCATAGATTGAGGCCACCTCACATAATTGGAAAATAACAGCAATTTGGGAGAAAACTTGAAATGTGTATGTTTTTGTATTT
The DNA here is from genome assembly GCA_034641835.2 of Pinus albicaulis. NCBI lineage: Eukaryota > Viridiplantae > Streptophyta > Pinopsida > Pinales > Pinaceae > Pinus > Pinus albicaulis. The sequence goes on along the minus strand of CM076584.1, from coordinate 1,608,929,266 downwards.
TCAAAGACAATAGAATTATGAGCCAACTATCTGCCCCAAGTTGTAATGACAGAAGAAAAACTAAATAATATGATTTCTTTCATCTAGAATTATGTTTTCAAGCATCAACCAATTGATTATTTTTCCACAAAATTTGTAGCCGACCAATAATTAATATCACTCCAAATCTATTTTTCAAAGGGACAAGAAAAAAAAATGCTCGCCTTATTCATCATTCTTCATATACAACACACATAGAATAAGACCATATCAACCTCTATTTTGCAAAAAGTCCTAGGTTAAAATTGTTTTTACAACCTAATATAAGTATCATTTACAACCTTCCAAGCTAGAAAAGAACCAATGAAAGGGGACATATATACCAATGTCTTGCACTGGTTTGATGTATTTATGAAGTTTTTCCTCAAACTTCTAATTGAGTCCTTTAATGAGGCTAACAATATATATTTTTGAATGACTATCCTTTTCCATATATTATTTTTGGATATAAGGTTCTAGATCATTTTTGTACCTAATTACTTACAAAATGCTGAATATTATTTAATCCCAAACCACCATATTCTTTATGTTTTTCCATAGATTTCCATTTTGTTAGATGTTATCCCACATTTATCTTCTTCCCTCTCCACACAAAATCAAAACACAACCTCTTAATTATCTCTCGAATTCCTTTAGGGATGTGTGCTAGAGTATACTAGTATATGGAAATATCCTATAATATAGATTTGTCAGTAAGGTTAGTTTGCCCTTAAGAGCCACTTATAGCCATAGATGAATGGTTTTTTCAATCTTATTGAGTAACCAAGCCCAGAATTTTTGGCACAATCATTTGGATTGAGAGTAAACCCATGGTATTTCATGCCATATTGTAATTTTGGATTTCTAATTAGGAATAACTCCTTTAGGATTTGAACATTCATCTCATTCAAAGCATTAAAGTAAATAGCAAGCTTCATGAAATTAATCATCATACATGTGGTATTGCAATAAAGTTGCAATATCTCCTAAAGTTTCTTACATTTTTCCTCTAAACCATTTGAAAAAAGAAGAGCATCATCAAAAAAAAATTATGTGTGAGGAATTCATTGTCTGTCACGTGAAACCCTAGAGATGATCTACCTCTACTAGCTTCCATGATAAACATGCTTAATACATTTGCTACCAAGAAAAACAAAAATGGGGATAAGAAATAACCTTGTCTTATCCCTCTGAAAATTTTGAATAAAGCTTATTCAAGCCCATTCATAAGAACAAATAAAGTAAAATAGATGGCATACATCCCATAATCAAATTCGCCACTAGAGGAAAAAATCCCACATGTATCAACAACATCCTCAAGCAAAATCAATAGGTTTGATCTATGCTTTGGATAAACTCTAGTTTCAAAACCATACTTGGGTTATGATTGATTATGATAAAATGAAGTTACTCCTAATTAGTTCTTATGGCCTTATATATCTACGTACCTTTTGGAAATCCTAATTGTTCTAATGAGATTACCTTGTAGAGAGTTGTTTTATATCTCATAGTTGAAACTTCATAAATGATTTTAGGAATCATAAAAAGAAGTAGGTCTAAATTCAACATATGACTTGGTCTTGCTTATTTAAGTAATAAATAAAGTATTGAAAGACCCTAACACCTTACCTTAAAGACTAACTTCTTTGACAATCATGAGTACATCAATGCCTAATAAGTCAAAATAAACTAAAAAGAAATCAATGGTATAACCATCTAATTTGAGGCTCTTATCTTTTTTAAATGATGATAAAAATGACATTAACTCATTATGTCTACATAAAGATCCCAGTTTTCCTCTTCTATGACCATTTGAAGAAATAATGAGACTACTTTAAAAATTTTGCAATGTTTTTTACCTCAAGTTCTTTATAAATAGAACTAAATTGTTTAACACTTAAATATGCTAAATCCTTATAGCTTCCAATGTCCTCCCTTCGTCATTCTTGATTTACCATATGGTGGTGTTGTTTCTTTCTATATTTTGTAATCTTATGAAAATATTTAGTATTCTCATCTCCCAGTTCCAACCATGTTGTCCTACTCTTCTTTCTCCAATCTAGTTCACATTCATGCAATTGTTTCTTCTTTCTAGATTCAAGTTCTTTGGTTCTGAATAATTCCACATTACTAAAAACCCCTATTATTATTGTCACTATACAAATTGTTAATTTCCTCATTTTTTATTTGAGTAATCTTTCTCCATCCTTGAATTTCTCCATAGTCCATGCTATCACTATACATTTAACTACTTTAAAACATCAACAAATTATTCGCTCACACATTTTGATGAGGATTCTTCATAGTTTTTCCAATTGGATTTTACAAGATCCATAAAAGTTTCTTCTTCAATAAATATGGAGTTATATTTGAAAGGAGAAGATGGCTTATCATATAATTTATATGTTCCAACTTGATAAAAAAGGACTATGTTCTAAAATTCCTCCGTCCACTAGTCATGATCTATGCATGTCTACCTTTTGAAGCATAGTATCTAAAGCAAGAAATTTGTCAAGGAATTTTTAATTCCCATCAAATACATAATGATTGTTCCTCCAAGATCAATATTATTAATATTGGTTCAATATTAAAAAAATAAAAATAAATAAATAAAATTTAAAATATATATATATATATATATATATATATATATATATATATATATCTACCCTCTTAATCTGATGTGTAAAGAAATCTACTAGTCTATCCACCATAGAAATTGCACCCCATAATTGTTTTTGCTTGTAGTAAAATTCAAATCATCCTCGATTACTAATATTCCTTCCCCATGATAGGAAAATAAAATATTATATCACAAAATTATTGGTTTCCTTCATATATTCCATACACATTTAGCATAGTAATGGGTCTGACCAAGTTCTTACCATGAAAATATGTGTAAAAATATAGAAAATGAATTTGTTAAACATATGTTTAGCCTCCAAGTTGAAATTAGGCCACCTAAGAGCCCTTTAGAATCAATATAAGAAAAATCCCAATCTTTCAAGTACTTCTTAAGTCCATTAGTCAACAAATCCTCCCTTCCTATAGTTTCCTAAATAAGTATTATAATTGGATTTTTTATTTTCGTTAGTTTTGAAAAATGTAATAGCCTTGGGTTAAAAGCTTCATGTAATAAAGTTAATAAAGGAAAAATAATAACCAAGGTCATGGGACATTTATTCCAATTTGAATTTTGGGCAAAAAATCCTAATGTGGGTGTTCATTTGGTTTATTATGGCTAAGTTAAATTGGAAAAGTAAATGGCAAAGGATTTGGAAAGGAAAGAGGCATTAATTGGCATTTTATTTATGAAAATAATGGAAAATAGGAGAAAATAAACGTGAAAAGTAACAAGTTGCATGTGAGGAGGAAAATGAAGAAAATAGAGGCCTCATTGATAAAAATTATTTTGAGGATCAGTTGGTAGCTTTTGTCAATACAAGCTTTTTGTCAGTTTAGTTTTGGAGCTCTCTCTCTCTCTCTCACTCTTGGACACTTAGAGCGTTCTTGGAGCACTCTAGTATTGGATCAAGAAAAGAAAAGGAAGATCAAAGAAGAAAAAGGGAAGCAAAGATAAAGTAAGGAAGAGAATAATGAAGCGGCTACATCGGGATTACTTGCAAGTATTGATTTGCATGTGTGATTTCCTTGCTAGATTTGGCATGCATGGTACATGCAAGTGTGTATATGGTTCTCTTGTTGCCATTGGCATGGGTTTTTCCAGGTGTAACAATGATTTTCATCCTTTCCTTGTCATTTCTCAATAGCCATAGTGTGATGGGTTCTGTTTTACATGGTTAAGCTCGATTTTCAGATGGTTTCGAAAATGAGTGGGGTGGTCTCTGAAAAAAAACACAATGCCTAGGAATTCCTGGACCGATATATGGTGGGATTGAAATAAAGTAAAATTTTATGTACCTAGGTGGGCCTAGGAATCCTTGTTTGGGGAATGGCAGGATATATGGTAAAGCCTAGAGGTGTATGCCCTCGATTAGGCCTAGGAATCCTCGACCGGTGAATAGTGGGATATACGGTAAATAATAGAGAGTGGAGTCTAGATTAGGCCTAAGAATACTCGACTGGTAAATGGTGGGATATACGATAAAGCCTAAAGACTAGGAGACAGGAAAATTCCTCACAGTGTAGGTGGAGAGATTTGGAGGCATGCATGCTTGTATGGACCTAGTGATCCCTGGACCGGTAAATGGTAGTATTGCGATAAAGATTGATATTGTATGTTTATTGTTTGGGCCTATGAATCCCTTGGTGGATTGCAGTAAAGCCTTATTAAACCTGGATTTATTTTGTTGTGATTCCCGCATTCATGCTTGGAATATGGCATGAGGGTGATTGGCTAAAAGAAATATTTGGTTCAGCGCAATCTATGCTCGGGTGCTTTGTGGAAGTCCCTGACTTGGTTGGATTGTGCATTCATTAATAAGATCTCCTTCTCTTTGTTATTTCATGGGTAAAAGTACTTGTTTATATGTCATTCTTATGGCTATTATATCCTTGTTATTTATGTTTTTTATATGTTGGTTACGATTATGTTTTATGACAAACTCGATGTATGGATCTTATCATGTTTTTATTATAACATGAATGAACAATGAATATATGACCTAATAGATGATAATGTAGCTATTTTTATAAGGCATTAATTTTTCTTGATGATTCTTAGATAGGTATGAGACTCCTATGCTCAGATATGTTGTTATGACATGTAGATCACATATTTGTGACATGTTTGACGAAATTTCTATCATAGATAGTATGGGTATGGTCAATTCCTTGATCAAATGCTTGTATCAATAGCTTTATTTCATGGTTATGTATTATTTTTTAAATTTTCATGAAGTTCTGGGCAGTGGCCTGAGACCTAGCCCTAAAAAGGTAGCTCAAAATTTGGTGTCGTTGGCTTGGAAGTGCTTGAAAAAGGCCATAGTCATTGGCATGCCTTGTTGTGGGAGTGACTAGAAGGCCTTAGCCACATTATTGGCTTGTCTTGGGAGTGGATGAGGGTACAGATAAACAAAATGACAAGTTGTCTCAGGGGTTAAGCACCTAGAAGGGTTGGTTGCCTCCTGAAAGGTCTGTAGATCCTGAGGAAATTCAGGTTGGTTTTATTTTGTCAGCTCCACTTCCATAACTATACATGGGGATTTGAATCACATCATGGTAGCTTTGCATCACATGTTTACCGCAGTGGAACAATTAGCTTGGGTAAATGTGGTAGGAGGGCGTTATAGGGTGGTATCAGAGCGAGTTTCGTTCGCTTTGGGTGGTGTCTGATTTTCGTTCTCTTTGTGTGATATTTGATACCACATGGTGGTATCAGATCATGATTCAACCCTTAGAATGGATGGGTGGAATGTAGTTTTCATGCATGCATGTAGGTTTTATATGTGCTTATTATGTATGCATGGCGATGGTCATTGTCACAATTGTATTGACATGAAGAAGTTGATGTTGTTGTTCGGATGTGTTTGGCTTGAATACATGCTTGTTGTATATGCATTTTTTATGCATGCATTTTCATGTTTATTATTATCAATGCATGGTAGGTTAGGCATGCATCATGGTGGTCATTACATAGGTTGTGTCATCATTATGTTGTTGGTATGTTAAGATGCTAATGTGATGGCTGAGATAGAGCAAGAACATAAGATTATTAGACTGAGGTTGTAGCATTGGACCTTAAGGTAAGAGCATATAATCACACAGGTTTGTATGTTGGCTATGCAGGTATGTTATTTAATGGATTTTTATATGAATTATGGCTACCTACATGTCGCCTATCATTATATTGTTGTTGTGGTTACATGTATGATATATGCTAGTTTTCAGTGTGGTCATATGCATGTGCATCAGATAGTCATAAATGATAGTAACTTGTTGTTACATGCATTGCGGTCATATGCATGAGGATTATGGTCACTGAATTCAAGATCTTGACGTTATATGTATCATGCTAACTTGGATTGGTCTTTGTAGATGGTTATGGTTATGTTATTAATGTATGAGTTGATATGTTTGTGAAATTGTGTTCTACTGATCTAGACTGATTGTGCATATGTGATTATTATGCATGAATGACAAGTGTTTATGAGTTTATATTGTGAACATGTTAGATAGTTACTGTTATGGACACCGTGACCTTATTTAGGTTTTATTTGATATGTTGTGAAGTTATATCATGCTAATATACACTAATTGTGCAAACAAGATAGCCTCCCTTGAGATACATTAAGGTATGAGTTTGCTTATGTTGTCTACTTGGTGCTTGAATGTTTTATTATGTCATCTATTTGGTGTTTGAGTGTTTGGTGTCTATTATTTCATCTATCTGTTGTTTGAATGTTTTATTAGTTGCATGATATGAGTTTGTGTCTATAAGATTACATAAAGGAATGATATTTTTTTGAGATGGTGGTACCAAACATAGTATGTGTTGAGATAAATGAGATGTACTTGAGTGTAGGCAGGTGATAGTTGTAGCATTATGTCTTATGACTGTTAGTTTATTATGACTAACATAGTATGCATGACAAGGTAACAGTTGATTTTCTTATATAGCTAACATCTAAGTGATGTGACAACGCGTAATAAGACTCAATTGAAACAAGGTAAAAGGCAAAAGGAAAAATAAAGGATTTGGGAAATAATTCCTTGGACTATGTTTGGAAACATCATTTTCGAAGGAATGAGTGATTTGCATGAATACAAGAAGTCTTCTTAAACTTGATTTTGTCTGAAATTATATAGATATGTGTTCTATTCATGAACATGTATTTGACTAGTATAATAGTTGGTTTTCAGTTTTGGATGGATTCGTCAAGAAATTGGATTCACTTGAGAGATGATATATGTACGTGTTCAGTTATAAGGTAGCATGATTGGCACGGTAAGGTTAGGAATCCAATATTTTGTTATAAATATTTATGCAATGATAGTTTTGTGTTTTATTGCAATATGAGGGAGGGGATTGAATGGAAAAAGAGACTACCATGAAATCTTGAAGAAGGTTTAGTTGAGCTTTCCTTTGGAAGCACTAGAAAACCATGGGGTTTGTGTCATGGTGTTTGTTGCTAGTCTTGTGCTTTTTATCTTTTGTGATTTGTTGCACTTGATTGTGGTTTTATTTATGTTTGGTGCAAGGCTTTGCCACTTTGTTTGAGGTGTCATATTGCTATTGGTTTTCATGGTTTTCTTCTTGTTTTCTTTTGATGTTCTCTTTTGTGTTTTAAGGGTATTGGGAATTGGTTGGGAAGGAGGAAAGTTAATGGAGCTCAGTAGAGCTAGATGAAACCCAAGAGGTAATGTAAGACCTAGAGGAAACTTGGTGCATGTATAAGGGTAGTTGAAGGAAATATTATTACAACCGGTTGATATGGTTGGGTCAAATGGGATAAATATATGGTGGAAGGACAGTCATGAGAAAGGTAATCAAGTTAAAGTGAATGGAATTGAGACATCAGATGCCTTGGCTACGTTCAGAACTATTTTCTCAATGTTGAGCATGATGTGCATGGATAAAGGGAGTTCTCTTAACCTTTACCTTATGTTATCTAGCAATTGTATTTTGATTATGATTATGCTGATGTCTACATATATGTATATATGTATGTGTTTTGTTGTCTAATAGGGTCGTCAAGTATCATGATTACCTTATGCTAATGATTATATATGTGTATATGTATGCCATTATCTGGCAGGTTTATCAGCGATCGTGATGTTTATATGTATATATGGATGTATGTTCTTGTCTAAGAGGGTCGTCGGGAATCATTCTTGTGGAGGAATGATTACTTATGCAGGTGAATGGCATGAAGAGGTTCTTGGTTTATGAGGAATCGAGTGGGAAGAGTAGCCTTGACAGATGTATGAGGTTAGTATCATGTGGATATGAATTCATATTATGTGATTATACTATGTCTATGTTTATTTTATGTACAAGTAATTTTGAGGGATACATCAGCGGAATGAAAGTAGTGTGATATGCGACATGTTGGAACAAGCATGAATAATCGAAAGACACTAAAAGAAAGATTTCTTGGTAGAGTAAGTGTGTGGACTATGGATGTGCAGTACTATTGTTGTGTATATGTTGTACATGTTATATGTGTGATGTTGTGTGCATGCGGTGTTGTCTATATACGGTGCTATGTACATGATTGTTTATGTATTGTTGTGTACATATGGCATTGTGCACATGTTGGATATGTGGTGTTGCGTACATATGGTGCTTTCTGCATGTTGCATATGTGGTGCTATGTACATGTGGTGTTGTGTGTATGATTGTACATGTTGTACATGGGGTGTTATGTGCAATTGGTGTTATGTACATGTCGTGCATGTGGTATTGTGTACGTGTGGTGTTGTGTACACGTTATGTAGGTGGTGTTGTGTATACATTGTGCATGTGGTGTTGTGTACATGTTGTGCAGGTGGTGCTATGTACAAGTGATATTGTGTACATGTGGTATTGTGTGCATGTCGTACATTTTGTTTTGTGTACGTGGCGTACAGTGTATGTGCATTTCATAGTCGTGGTATTATGACATGTGTATTCATTATGTTGTATTATGTGTATGTATTGTGTTTTGTTGTACACCGTATGCAGGTGTATGTATTGTGTTGTGTTATAGACTAGATGTAGGTGTATGTATTGTGTTATGTTTTACACCGGGTGTAGATGTATGTGTTGTGTTGTACATCAGGTGTAGGTGTATGTGTTATGTTGTACGTCGGGTGTAAGTGCATGTGTTGTATGTCGAGCATAGGTGCATGTATTATGTGGTGTTGTATATCATGTGTGGTTGTATGTGCCCAGTGTACACTATGTGTATGTGTACGTGGTTGAAGAGAAGGCATTGGTTTTTTTTTGGGTGTGGCAACCGATCTGATGCATGTATGAAAAGGACAAAGGATAAAGGTAGAATATAAGGATCGATTAAACGATAAGTATCAGTATTTTGTTTCAATTTTAATTATGCATGTCATCTATGATTCTGGTTTATGATGGTTACATGTGACCTATGATTTTTATTATGATGGTTTCATTTTGAACTAACCAGATGTGATATGTTTATACATGATGATTTATTCAAGAGCTAGTTTGACTTTTTGTGACAAGAAGTGAACAAAATTACAAGTGTACCTTATTGATGGGACACCGATGAGGTATGATGTGAAGTTATTTCAAATTATTTTAAATCTAATGGAAATTATGTGCTTGGTACAGGAAATCATGAAAAATCTTGGTTAGGTGGTTGAAATCAACTGCAAAGAATTAGAAGCAACAACAAAAAGAATTGGAACATGAAATAGCATGTTCGTAAAGAACTTCAGGAGCAAGGCCATTATGGGACATTGGCACCCAAAATTTTCCATCGATTTACATGAGCATTCTATGTCAGGTATGATGGTTTTGAGGTAGGTATATGCCTTGGTTTTTTAACCTTTTGATGTGAGGAATCCTTGTTGATGGATGGATCACTTGAGATAGGGGTGTCGAAAAACTTGGAAGGTGAGTGACTGCATGGAAGGGGGTGACTGGATTTCTCGAGGGACTATGTAGCAAAGAATCAAAGGCTAGGAATATATTGGTTTTGGTCGTTAGCATTACCAGATGGAATCATAAGCACATTGGGAGGGCACCTTGGAACAATGAGTTGATAACTGTTCATTGAGAAAATAGGTAGTGCACGATTGTAGCATTGGGCATTGGATGCAGCTTTGACTTTAGCAGTGGATTCTGGAATTCCTGGGAAGGAGGTGAATCCTAGTACTAATTTTTAGGGTCGAGGTGTGAGGCTGTGGATTCCCTTGTTATAGATGCAAGCATCGTATCCTTTTATTTTATGGTTGAGAAAATGTGCATATATATATATGTGTATTTTATTGTAAATATTGTATCAAGCTCAATTTATAAAGCTCTATAGATAGTATGGTTATTTTTTGTTTGAAGAAAATGTGGATTTTATTGTAAATAATGAAACGAGTTGTGTTATAAATCTACAGTAAGCGGTATGTTGCTATGTTTCTAGCAATGGTCCTTATAAATACTGCAATGAGTTGTGTTACAAAGCTCCATGGGAAGTATGTTTTGGTTTTCAGCAGTCTTGCTAATTATAGGTGTCATTTAACACTAAGAACAATGTTTTCCCCTAAGGGGGATGGGCCGGTAACAGCTCTGGGTTAAAAAATTCATGTAATAAATTTAATAAAGGAAAAATAAAAACCAAGGTCATGGGACACTTATTCCAAACTGAATGTTGGGAAAAACATCCTAGTGTGGGTGTTCACTTTCTTTATTATGGCTAAGAGAAATTGGAAAAGGAAATGGAAAAGGATTTGGAAAGGAAAAGGAATTGGAAAGGGAAGAGGCATTAATTGGAATTTTATTTATGAAAATATTGGAAAATAGGAGAAAATGAAGGTGAAAAGTCACAGGTTGCACGTGAGGAGGAAACTGAAGGAAAATAATGGAAAATAAATAAAATAGAGGCCTTATTGATCAAAAATCTTATGAGGGTTAGTTGGTAGATTTTGTCAGTAAAAGCTTTTGTTAGTTCAGTTTTGGAGCTCTCTCTCTCTACTCTCTCTCACTCTCACTCTTGGACACTTGGAGAATTCTTGGAGCACTCTAGTATTGGATCAAGAAAATAAAAGGAAGAGAACAAAAGGAAAAGGGAAGCAAATATCAAGCAAGGAAGAGAAGAATCAAGCGACTACAACAGGGTTACTTGCAGGTATCGATTTGCATGTGTGATTTCCATGCTAGATTTGGCACACATGGTACATGCATGTGTGTATCTCATTCTCTTGTTGTCATTGGCATGGGTTTTTCCAGGTGTGAAAATGATTTTCATCCTTGCCTTGACATTTTCGAATAGCCATGGTGTGATGGGTTCTCTTTTACTTGGTTAAGTTGGATTTTCGAATGGTTTTGAAACTGAGTGGGGTGGTCTCTAAAGAAGAACACAAGGCCTAGGAATCCTTGGACCGACATATGGTGGGATTGCGGTAAATCCAATTTTTGTGTACCTCGATGGGCCTAGGAATCCTCGATCGGTGAATGGCGAGATATACGGTAAATAATTGAGGGTGGAGTCTCGATTAGGCCTAGGAATCCTTGACCGGTGAAAGGAGGGATATACGGTAAATCCTAGAGACTAGGAAACAAGAAAATTCTTCACGGTGTAGGTGGAGAGATCTGGAGGCATCCATGCTTGTATAGGCCTAGTGATCCCTAGACCGGTATATGGTGGGATTGTGGTAAAGTATCATATTGTATGTTTATTTTTTGGGCATAGGAATCCCTTGGTGGATTGCAGAAAAACTTAAGGATGGTTCTCTTGTGAGTCCCACATTCATGCTTGGAATATGGCACAAGGGTGATTGGATGAAAAAAATATTTGGTTCAGCCCAATCTATGCTCGGGTGGTTTGTGGAAGTTCCTGACTTGGTTGGCTTATGCATTCATTAATAAGAGCTCCTTATCTTTGTTACTTCATGTGTAAAAGTATGTGTTCATATGTGATTCCTGTTGCTATTATATCCTTTCTATTTATGTTGGTTATATGTTTGTTATGAGTATGTTTCATTGTTTTATGACAGACTTGATGTATGTCTTTTATCATGTTTGGATTATAAAATGAATGAACAATGAATATATGACCTAATAGATGATAATGTAGCTATTGAGATAATGCATCATTTCTTCTTGAAAACTCTCATATAAATATGAGACTCCTGTATTCAGATCTGTTGTTATGAACTGTAGATTACATATTTGTGACATGTTTGATTAAATTCCTATCATGACTATTAAGGGTTTGTTCAAGTCCTTGATAAAATGTTTGTATTAGTAGCTTGATTTCATGGTTATGTATCATTTTTGAAAGTTTCATGAAGTTTTGGGCAGTGGCCTAAGACCTAACCCTAAAAAAGTGGCTCAAAATTCAGGGTCACTGGCTTAGAGCTATGAAAATTTCCGAACACAAAAACCCTACTGTAGAATATTGATTTACTTCTCCTAATTGTTTGATTAATAACAAGTTATTTAACTGAATGTTCAGAAAAATATCAAATCAAAATCAATCTGCAACCTACACATATACAAATAATTTACTGAAACTTAGCACACATATGACAAAGGACACACATTATTTTTCGGACAAACGTCCCTGGAAAAACCCAATGCAGTAAAATCGGTGCAGCGGCTCTTTGACGGTTTTATTATTAATCAAAGTCTGAATACATCAAGGGCACTAGTAGTGGTTTTCCCGACAGATAATTTCATGGCAGTCGTACCTTATCACTCAGAGATAGAAAATATGGTTGATTCAAACCCTCAAGGGAATTCCTGAATACGAGCCCTTTCTAGCCTACTGGAACCCTAGTGTTGTCCCTCCAGCCTCTGCGTCAACCTTTCCTACCAAGTGTGGACTCTGCATAGCATAGGATTCCCCTGCGTCACCCTATTGGGCTCTATGTTGCCTCTACATCACCTTGAAGCCTTTGCGCCAGCCCCTGCTCTGCCTCTACGTAATCTTGGCTGGGTTGTGTCCCTCCTGCTGACCTCTGTGCTACCTGGTACAGATATACCTCTTTGATTTATGTATTTTTGGCCTCATATCAGTGTAATCCCTCACCAATATGCCCCTCACCAGCACTACAATCTCACTCAAAAATTCTTAGAAAATCGCACCCTAGAATTTCGACTTAGCTCAAGTGCTACTGCTCTGTGTGTGTCTCTCCAACTGACCCCAAGCCTTCCTTTAATAATTTTATCATTGAGAAATCAACGGTCGTGATATAATCTCTAATCAATGGCTCATATTAGAAAAATCTTGATCCACGTCACTTAGAACATTCTCACCCACATGTGTAAATTAATTCACTTTAGTTTTTTAATTTCCCTAAGTTAGACTTAGGGTCCCCATTATAAAAATTAATTATTTGAATAACTTTTACTCATGGTGGAATTTCTCCAAAATATTTTTGTGTCTTGGAGATCTCATGTGTCCTAGCCCCTCCACAAAGTTTCGGAGGTAGATCACATCTAATGCTACCCAAAATCTCAATGCTCCCTCTTAGCGAGGAATGTGCTCTAGCAACACTTCATAGAAGTGTTACTCTGATCTATCGCATCAGTCCCCTACGCTGTTGATGCTTGGCCTACTTCCCTCCATCCACTGCGCTACTTCTTTTTGCACTGCTTCCCATGACTCTTCCACAGTGACTACCACATTTGTATTGCAACTCCCTCTCAAATTGTTGCATCATGTTGTCTATAGCACTACCACTACTAATTGCTACACTGTAGCTCATTTGCTGAGAAGTAAGAAACTAAAGGACATCACCCAACAACTGAAAAACAATTCAGTCTGGATGCATCTCATCGCTAAAGCACCATCTGCTACTACTCTGTGTTGTCTCTCTGAAGCTTTTTGATTTCTACTTCTCTGTGCTGCGTATGCACTGCCTCTTCGTTGTTGAAATCCTATAAGCCTCTATGTTGTTTCTTCCATCTTGTTGTTTCCTCTCCTCTTTGCTGCTCTAGTCTTCAGCATTCAAGCACCACCTTGTGCCTTTCCATGATCTTCTGCATCCACTACTCCATTCATCCTGCTATTGTCTTAAGGCTCTCATAGCTCGTATGTGATCCAACAGTTTGGGAACCTCAAGGATCCTGCCAACCGCCATTTGAATCTCCCTCTACATATCTATGTCGCCCCACCTCTTCTCTCGAGGTACATGAGCACTGATGGCCTCATCATCTTCGCTACCATCTTCCCTTTCGCTGCTATTGCCTTGGAATCTAAATCTTCCTTGCCCTTCCTCTTAGGAAAATTATTGGCGAAGTGTCACAATTCGCCACATCTGAAGCATCGAACCTTTGATAGGTCCTTCATCTGCTTCCCTTGCTATCATTTTCCCTTAGATTCTAGGGCTGCATCTTCCTCCTCCTCTTTCTTTATATTGACTCACCTACTACTAAATTCCCTCTTCGTTATTCTCCAGATCTCCTACTGACAAAGGATTACCCACATGTCCCCCCAATTTGGGAGTTGTACTCTGCCCAATATGATTTGTACAAAGGTCACCCACTCATCGGTGACTGCATTTAGGGCATTCCTCACCATGATTCCATCATCCGGAGTTGTCCCCATGGAAATTGGTTGGTCTTGGATAGTCTACAATCTAAAGAGGAAGGGATTGATCTCCTCTCCCTTGTGCATTTTGAACATCTACTTCTAATTCTCTAGAAGCATCTTCCTCTAGTCAAAGCTAACTTGATATAGCATGGTTAGTGTTTTCCACACCTCATTTTTCGTCTTCTTCTCGGGAATGTGTGGAACCGCGTGATCTTTCACTCCATCCATGATCAAGTGCTTATCCTACGCCTGATTTTCATTGAACTTCCTCAGATCATCCGCATTGGTTAGCATAGCTAGGACATTCTCAGCATGGTCTCTGATGCCATACTCCTCAAGGGCTATCAAGAGTATGGCTTTCCAGATAGAAAATTTAGACACACCATCTAACCTATCTTGATCTCTCAGTCCACATAGTTCCATATCTGCTCAAACTGTCGAAGAAAAAGCTATTCTCCCTTCTATTGCTGCTACACTCAACAAAATATCAGATCTGGGTGTATTGGTGATAGAAACCCTCTAGAGAGTATGATCCCTCTGAAAAATTATTTCCCTCCTGGAAATCCTCCACTAATTCTATCGAATCAACCATCTACAATCACTCCTCTTGATCGAATCTCAAATTTATTAGAAAGAAAATCAGTTGAGGGACTATTTCCCCTTACTTTGTCAACTTTTCTAGGCATTGTTCTGCACTGATATAACTGATTCCCCACTAGCAACTTTGAAGATCAGAAATGACACTTCCAGCCCTGGAAACCGGTACAACGTCACTCCTACTTGGACTGTTTCACCCTCTAGGGCATGTGTCACCCTCTGTGTTAGCTTAGCGTGAGCCTGAAAGGCTCTTCATCACCCACTAGGGCATGTGTCAGCTCTGTGTGAGCAGACTAGCTCTGTGTCACCCTTCTGTTAGGTTTGTGTTGTCCCTTTGGTGTGGTGTTGCCTCTTCCTAGATCTGTGAGTTTCAACTTCCCTCCTACAACAAAAATTCTTCAGCCTCTTTCTGATGGCTTCAACTTGATCTGCAATTTCTCTCATACCATGTGAAAATTTTTGAACACAGAAACCCTACTGTAGAATATTGATTTATTTCTCCTAATTGTTTGATTAAATTAACAAGTTATTTAATTGAATGTTCAAAAAAGTATCAAAACAAACAAAATATGCAGCCTACACATATACAAATCATTTACTAAAACATAGCGCACATATGACAAAGGACGCACATGATTTTTCGAACAAATGTCCCTAGAAAAACCCAATGCGGGAAAACCGATGTAGCAGCTCTTTGTCGGTTTTATTATTAAGCATAATATAAATACATCAAGGGCATCAGTAGTGTTTTTCCAAACATATAATTTCACGGAAGTTGTACTTTATCACTCAGAGATAGAAACCTTGACTGATTCAAACCCTCAAGCTAATTACTGAATACGAGCCCTTTCTGGCCCATTGGAACCCCAACGATGTCCCTCCATCCTCTATGTCAGCCTTTCCTACCCAACTTGGCCTCTATGCAGCACATGATGCCCCTGCATCACCCTTATGGGCTTTGTGTTGCCTCTAAATCACCCTAAAGCCTTTGCGTCAGCCCCTGCACTACCTCTAAGTTAGCCTAGTTGGTTTGCGTCCCTCCTGTTGGCCTCTGTGCTACCTGGTACAGATTTTCCTCTTTTATTTATGTGTTCTCAGCCTCGGATCAGTGTAATCCCTCATCGATCTACCCCTCACCAGCATTTCAAGCTCACTCGAAAATTCTCAGCAAAACACACCCCAAAGTTTCAACTTAGCTCAAGTGCTACTGCTCTGTGTTTGTCTCTCCAACTAACCCCAAGCCTTCCTTTAATACTTCTCTTGTTGAGAAATCAACGCTTGTGATCTAATCTCTAATCAATGGATTGGATTGGAGAAAGCTTGATCCACGTCACTTAGAACACTCTCAACCACATGTGTAAATTAATTCACTTTAATTTTTTAATTTCCTTAAGTTAGACTTAGGGTCCCCATTAAAAAATTTAATTATTTGAATAAATTTTATACCGGGTGGAATTTCTCTGAAGGATTTCTAGATCTTGGAGATCTCATGTGTCCTATCCCCTCCACAATGTTTCACAGCTAGAGCACATACGATTCTACCCAAAATCTCAACATTAACTACCTTAAAAAGGACACAATAACTCGCATGCCTTGTTGTGGGAGTGAGTGGAATTCCTTAGTCACATGCTTGGATTGTCATGGGAGTGGTTAAGGGTCCATATTAGAAAAATGAAAAGTAGTCTCAGGGGTTAAGTACCTGGAAGGGTTCGTTTCCTCCTAAAGGGTCTGTAGCTCATGAGGAAGGCTAGTTTGGTTTTATTTTTTCAGTTCCACTTCCTTAACTATACATGGGGAGTTGAATCACATCATAGTAGCCTCTCGTCACATGTTTTTCCTAATGGACCGGTTAGCTTCGGTAAATGTGGGAGGAGAGTGTTACAACAAAGCTAGTCTTTTGAACTGATTACATATGCATATAATGTTCAAATAACAAACTATCATTTTAAACTACCCTTAAGGGGTTGACCTATAAGTTCCTTGGTTATCAATGCCTATTTTCCTTCTTGGATTTCAATTACCATCTTCTACTTAGCATGTCATATAAATTATTTTATTCCCATTGTGATAGGGGTTATCTCCTTTAATGGATCAATCCCAAAACAATTTGATTGTTTCCCACCTAATTCCCCCAATATATGGATCTAATATCAATTAATTTGAACATTTTTTCTCTTCAATCCTTTTTTTGTTGTTGCATAATTCCTAATTCCTTCCTCTCCAAGTGTTATTAAGAGGAAGAGGTATGGATGAGGTGTTTGAGGATAAATTTCACATCCCACCTTTCACAACCCAAAATATGTGGAACATGAGGTTAGGATTTCCCCACCTTTTATCCCCTTACCTCGATGATTGAGATTTTTCACCACCTTAGCTAAAACCATCTAATGTTCAAGCGATAAAATATTTACACTAGTAATAATTTTCTCATTACGATTTGAATATGTACCATTTGAAATTGGATTGGTAACAAATCACTAAGTTTAAGGAACTCCCTCTTTTACCTTTGACACATCCACTACTAGAAATATATCACTATAATCTTTCATCCAAGTTCCCAATTGAGAGTCCTTTTCAATGTCTCATTAAGTAAAATTAATAGTGATAATTTATAGTACAAAACTCATAATCTCTACAGTCCTCATTTTTCAATCTACATTTTGGGTCTAAAACAAGACCCATCTTTAGGAAAAATCTGCAAATAAGAGAAACAATTAGGTTAAATAAATAGAGGAAAAGATGACAGGAAAAGAGAGAGCCAACAAGTTACTAACTTTATAATTTAATTTGTTCTAAATATTTTTAGTTATTTCCTTTTCTTGAGATTCATATACCTTCAACATGTCTTGCGACCCCATATTTTACCTGCCTCATTACCAATCTGAAAAGCCATTAACATTTATTTTTCACCTTTAATACCCTCATCCTTCTTACCCACTTCAATGAGATTTCAAATTATAATTGTCTCATATTTTGCATTTCCATAATTTGCGAAAAAAAAATACACATATTTGATAGAAATATAGGCATGACCTATAGCACATCTAAAGAGGATATTAGTATAGTCTATAACTTGACAATGACCCATGTTACCTAAACCTCTGTCAATGTCTTTGACAAACCTTTTAATTATCCTTATAATTACTCAAGAAAATAACCAAAAGTATTCTAATTTAATTGTCAATCTCAGATTCGTTTGGAACTTGTGAACTATCATGCACCATATGTGCTAATGCAATCTATTAGGTTTCATAAGGTTGTAGTAATCTATTTTTTTTTCACGATACAAGATAAATATGCTTTCACATGTCACTGATCTAATCAAACACAACACACCTTTTATAAAATAAAGCACTCTTTGTAGGAAATTAAATTACAGGGAAGGTAAACCACAATTTCATGAAAAAAAACACACTTGCAAAATGTAAACACACCAACTTCTAGA
This sequence comes from Pinus albicaulis, assembly GCA_034641835.2. Lineage (NCBI taxonomy): Eukaryota > Viridiplantae > Streptophyta > Pinopsida > Pinales > Pinaceae > Pinus > Pinus albicaulis. The sequence continues at coordinate 1,608,911,038 of CM076584.1, read as the reverse complement.
AGTGACTTGCTCAAGAATGATGATATTCTTGATTGTTGTAAAAATTATGTAGCATGTTATTATGATGCGATGAATGATAAACAAATAACTCAAAAATAAAGTGAAAAAATCAAGATATCATATTCACCCAACTCAATCATTAAATTCTTATTGAGCTAAAAAAAAAGAAAAAAAAAAGCTATAGGAGAGTTAAAACAATAGATGAAACTCCTAGAAACACACAAATATGCACAAAATTAATTAGACAATTGATCAACCATGAAGCTAATACTTGAATTGGATAACATGGAGCTACAACAATAATTAGTTAGCAAAAATGCAACATAAGAACTATCATAGTTGCAATTTGAAGGAAAATAACATAGTTGTAAGAAGAGCTATTAACTACAAATTAGAAAAAATTTAAGTACTAACTATATGCTAACACTATAATCAATATCAGGATAAGGAGGGGGCCATATATCCTTAGATGAGGTAATATTAAATATTAAATTCACTCAATCATGAGAATACCTTCAAACAATTTGAGCAAAAGAGACCCCTTTTATTGCAAGAAATGTAGAAATTAGATAGTGAATTAGGAGAATCATCATTTTACAAAAATATTTTCATAAATTGGTATTTGTTTAACAAACACTCACTCAATCAATCAATTGGGAATCATTGGAAAGTGATTTTTCATCCTTAATTGGTCACCCACTTTCCTATATCATCTTCCATCGTGAGTAACTTGTGTTGAGTATATAGTTGGAGCATTGACCAAAGATCTTGCGATATGTTATGGAGTTGAAGCAACGAAATACCCAAGAAATTTAGCAACAAAGTGGCAATTCAAGAGTTGCAACAACTTCATTGGGCCATGGGAAAGTTGCAACATCATTATCTCTGTAAATTGAAGTTTCATATTTGAAATAATGATTACTAGGTCCAAATTTGCAACAATTGTGCACCACTTCCAGAGTTGTGGCACCTAAACATTGAATGGTAGCACCTGTTGCAACACATGTTGGGAGTTGTAGCCACTGATTTTCTCTCTTGTCTAAAAATGTTGGTATAAAATATGGTAATTTCATATCGTAATGCATAATAATAACTGTAAAAGTGGATAAAAATAGATCATTCACAACTTTAACAAAAATGGGGTAATCATGGATGAAAGAGGCACTAAGAAAGGGATAAAACATAAAAATTATGGGAAAAAAAGTATTGGATGGGTGCTAAAAATGTGCCAAGTTAGTCACCCATCATATCCTCCTAGCCAAAACTATTGCATGTCCCTTATGAAACTAATGGCTAGTTAGAGTCAAAGAGAAAAAGGATCCCATTTAGGTTACTAAGGCTGAAATCTACATGCCCTTATTCATGTGGAAGAATATATCCCCCCCTCTTGTAATATTCCAAAAATTTAGCCTTGATATAAATGGAATATTATAGTTTGTTTTATCACTAGGTAGGTGAATAAGTGGGTGGGGAGGCCCATAAAACCCCTTTAGAAGGAATTATAACACTCCTAATGTGAAAGGAGGAAGAATAAGCAGCTGGATTAAGCACCTTTGGGTGTGAACAGGGATTGAATCATGTTGATTCAATCAACTTTGACCAAATCAACAACGTTGTCATGGAGGAGCGATCTTTATGATAAGACAACGCAGTTTTAGTGGAGGACAAATTGCATGAGTTTGGTGGAAAGTATGGATGGGACCCAATGTGAGAAGGTTTCCATGCTATATATGGAGGGGATGGCAGCCATTGTTATTCATGTTTGAGATTATTATTTGATATTGGTATGTTTAGACTTTTGCTTCCTCTTGCTGTTTAGCAGGGTTGTTGTGTTGTTTAGCACAAGGGTGTTCCTAATCGGGAATACCTACCTCATCCTAAGGGAATGAGAGGTTCATTGGGATAAATTTCCTCATTCTGGCATTCTGACCAAGCAACCTCCTTCAGCTACAGTGCAGTTTCTGTTTAGAGTTGGGTTGTGTTGCAGGGTGCAGCAAAGGAGGATCACATTGAGCCATTTCTGGGATTGTTTTTCAATGGAGAGGTAGCCTATCCATTGGAGGATCAGTAAGGAGGGCTCTTGGGAATATTTCCACATATTTGGCATCATGCCAACCATCTACCATCCCTCACAGCGTAGTCACAATTTTTAACTGCGTTATTTTTTGAGGCAATTGCTGGGAGGGTTCATTGAGCTCATCAGGAGGGTCTGTTTCTGAGTAGAGGGACCAGCCTTCTATTTAGAAATACTATTGGAGGAGGAAATAATCATTTAAGATCTGTCATAGCCTCATTTTATTTAGATCCAGTTTGCAGTGACATCTCAACCCCAGGGTTATTTGTCACATTGTATATTTCTTGGTATTTCTAGCAATCTTTTCCAGGTTGGCTAGAAATCATGTATTAGAGCCCACATCTTCTTTTATAGGAATTTATTTTGTTTCTATCAGCCATATATCATTTATGTATGTTTACAGTAGCAACTACACTGATATATACAATGTTGTCATTGCTCTTTGGCATTCTATACAGTTGCAGCAACTCATGTGTTGAATGTTCTGATCTTTGGAGGCTTGTCCTTATTGCTTTAGTGGCTTGTCCCTCAAGATATTTTTGTATATTTCTGTTGATATCTTAATAAAATAATGGCTGAATATTGATCCCTCTTATGTCATGTTCAGAATTGTTGTGTTTTACATTATTATGTCTTGTATTGCTGCTATTTCCAATTTGGAATATTACACCTCTCTTGTATTTCTTTTTAGTGGGAAGTCTCCTTCATATTTTCCAACATATATTTATTTTTGTAGAGCTTGTCAGGGAAACATATCATGGTATAGTGGAAATTCAACCCTATCTAGTTATCCCCACATTCCTCTATGAAACTTACATATTTCTACACTCTAGTCAAAGAAAACAATAAATTTCTAGGGATGAATGGATCTTTGTTTTATGCCTTACATTGCTTTCTTCCATCTATCCATGCATCCCTCCTTGGAAGGTTTATCTAGTATGCTAATTTGAGCCATGTGATGTGCAGTTAATTCCTTCTTGTTCTTTAATGCAAAATATTATAGTGGGTTTGAAGAAACACAATCCTTATGATTCTGGATAACCTGTAAAGGAATGGGATATTTCCCTCTTATCCATATATTAATTTCAAACTTGTTCTCTAACCCACTAAACTTGATTGGTCACAAAGGAAGTAAAGGCTAGTAATTAAATATCCCCTCACAAAGTGATTAGGCTTCCAAATTTTTTCATGAAATAACAAAACATTATGCTGATATAACTTACAAAGGAGGTCCTTTTCCTTTTGAGTGCATCTTGATTAAGCCTAAAGAAAAGTTATTGGAATGAAAATCTCAAAATTCCTACCATTCATGAGTGTACTTTTATGAGACGATAGATACTTCTCCTATAAGAACATGTATTGGGGAGAGGAATCTATATAGATGAGGACTACTTCCACCAACATGCCTAGTTGAACATTTTGAATTACCAGCCTGTTGATTTGGTGCTCAATCTGAGACATTTCTTTCCTTTCCTCATTTTATGCATCCCACATCATCTTATGAATCTCTAATATTTATGCCCACATGTCTCTCATATGTTTAACAATATTGGGTGTTATTCAAGTTACATCACCCTTTCTTTAGTTTCTTTTTCCTTCACCATTATTTTAGGGAAGTCCACTTGTAATTGTTTATTTCTCATTTCCCTAACTTATGTTTATGTTTGAGTTATTTTGACAACAATGGTATGTATAATATTGGTGGCATGTATTTCCACATATTTATTTTCCTTTTCCTCATCTTGAGTTGTTCCCTCTTTTTTTTCAAGAGAATATATAGCTTGGTCTAAATAGTCTAGCCTCTTAAAAGAGCTTTATCCATTAAATATCTCCCTTATCATTTCAATGATTAATTGAATTTCCATTGTTTCAACTGAGCAATTTATTTTTCGAATAAGAAAGATATATAGAGGTAAAGAGTGTAAATATAATTTCTTTTTTTTGTTCTTTGGATTTACAATAGTTGTTCCCTTTTTAGTGGAAGCAACTATCTCCTCAATCAACATCCAAATCCAATTCTTCATATTCATAATAAACTACAAACAAAGTATAAAATCCCTCTCCAAGGGTGCTTCCTGCTAGTTCCTGTGGGGTAGTAGGGGCATTTGTATTTACCTCTCCAAGCCAAGGGTTATCCTCCCCTACTAGTTCTTGTGTATCAATAAGGGTATCATCCATCTCTTATGTTGCAACTTCCTGTGTCTCTATTGGTTCTTATGGAGCAGTAGAGGTTGCAATAGGAGTATATCTAGTTCTTTTCTTTTTTGGAATGTGAACATAAGGAAACATTTTCCAAATTCCTTTAACCCTCTTAGTAGATCTCTTGTTTTTTATTATCACTAAATCATTATCATGGTTTCCTTCTCTCTGTGGAGTTTCAACGCTTGGCCCTTTTGATATTTTGTGGCTAAGGGGGTCACAAAAATATATCCTCCTTTTGTAGTTCCTAGAATTTTGGCATCGGGGGCCTCTATATTTGTTTCAGTACCACTTATAGGTGGATTTGTAACCTCTACAGGTTCACACATAGGAGTTGTGGCTATTGGAAGTGAAATCATTGCTTGGAAAACTTCCTCCCATGTCCTTCCTTCTTTGTGCAGGGCTTGTTCCATGATTAATTTAATAAAATCATGATGTGAAATTACATATCGAGGCATGTTTGGAATCTATGCATAGTGTAGGTTTTAACCCTGTACAAAATTGATCTACAAATGAACTCTTAAAACATAAAATAAACAATAGCAAGAGCATAAAACATAAAAAAAAATATGTAGAGAGAGATTTCCCCCTGGATCCCAAAACCGGGACTACCAGCTTGATTTTTCATTATATTCCTTTCAACGTTACACCACATATATATACATTTTGATGCATTCATAAACCCCAATCCATTAACACTAGATTTGAACATAACCCTATTTCCCTTGACCATATATAAAAAATACCATGGGAATAAAACCATCATGCCCAAAACCATGTGCAAACCCATGCACAAAACCATAGGCAAGTCCTCCCACCTAATCTAGGTCCAAAAAAATTTCCCAGGGCGTTGCCCCGAACTTTGTGCAGGGAGCCTACCGCCCCCCTGCATACCCCCCGATAGGGGGGGATGATCACCCTACTCTCCTAGAGATAGTCGTGGAAATAATATAACACACACCCAATGCATAGGCCACCATGTTCTAAAAGGTTTCAAGAAACAAACATGGTAGTTTGAAAGTGCAGTCGTGCCTAATTTTGTTAAGCAAGTGAATATGTTAGAGGTATCTGATCCCATAGCGCCCCTCACATGTAATATAGCTTTGTATAACTAAGGTTGCATATTCCCAAGGGTGTGGCAAGAACTGGAAATTGAACCATGTTTCGTTCTTCACTAATCCTCCTAAAGTTCAAAGAATTGCTGTAAAAATTTAGGCCTGTATGTCTTCCTGCAATACCATCTCTACCCTTCCTATGGGAGCTTTTTCACTTCTACTAGAATATCGTCTATCACCTCCACAATTGTCCCAACAACCATATATATTATGGCCCTAATATTCAAGGAAAATTCTAATTCTAATTCATCATTGTACCCATTAAACCTTTGCACATACTACATCCATCTTGCTTCCTAGTAAATGGTATGAACGTGGTCATATGTCTCTGAAATCATAGCTCTAGTGGATTTGCAATGGATGAGTGAACCTACCATGATGCATGTTCTCTCTTCCTCTCAATTTTCACTACTACAAAGGGAAAATATGCCTTAACAGTTTTCGCAGGGTAGTATCTAAATTAAAGATGGTAAAAATTTGATGCTAAGGAATGGTAGTCGTAATAATAATCAAACAAGTAGTTTTCCACTTAAGATATATTCATTACAGAAAACATTGTAAAATTCACCTATCATATCTTGCCTTAGTGACCTCGCCCTTAAACGAATGTTTTTTTGGTGGCTAGCCCCAAAACTCATTTGTTTTTTATGATTTAGTTGGAGTTTCAAAAACAGGCCCAAAGTTGTAGAAATGAGAGTTGTAGCAATGGGAGTTGTAGTAATGGGAGTTGCAACAATGAGAGATTGATTTCATCTTGTCTTGGAATTGCATCATCAACATCAGGTTCCATCACGAGAAGTGCAATTTTATTTGTTTGGATTGGAGTTACAACAATTGGAATTACAACAAAAAGAGTTGAAGCAATTATGTTCCTCATTGTTGAGTCATGGAAGAGTCACAACAACACACTTCACTCAAAGAAATAGGAGTTGAAAAACATGTCTCAATATAATTTTCACCAATTGGTGATAAAAAATCGAAGACCAACATCGCTTCACCTTACATGTTATGAAGGTCACTTATTAGTTTGGAAAAAATGAGAAGGATCCTAACATAGCCATCATAAAAAATTGTGAAATGCCCTTATTTTTATTTTCCTTTTTTCTTTTTAAATCATGTCATGTGTTATCCAGGGTTGGTTTTCACATGGACTATTCCGATACATTCCTCAAGGGTTTTTCATACATGGGATATTTCTTTTTTCTTTTTAAATGAAAAATATATAAATGAAATATTTAGAAAGGATTTCTCCTTCCTAGATCAACTCCAAATCACTATCAAGCCATCCATGTGTAATTTTACTTAGAAGGATACCTTAGATATAGATCAGTGATACAAGTCAATCCTATGTTTTTTGGCCATCAGAGGGATCCTAGCTTCATCTATTATGCATAATTTGATGGCTCCATTTATATCGCATGCAGGTTGAGCCATAAAATTCATAATTCCCCCCTAAAGTCCTTGAATTTAGAATCAAATAACAAATCCCATTCACTTACTTTAAACCTCTTCTTTTTTATTAACTTGTCATTCCACCTAGATATTTGATGTTGTATCATTGTCCTAATGTAGAGTAGCTTGATGTTGCTCATTTGACTCATTAATTTGAAGAAGTGTTTGTTTTTTAGCCTCTAATAGATCCATTACAAGTTTTGTTATTGTTTGTGGTCTATGGATTTACGTCCCTATCAGAAAAAACACACTCTTTACATAAATATCTCATAGGATGTACATCTAATGGTGGTTCTCTAAGTTTTCCTATAGGCCCATAAAATGACAGGGAGTCTGTCATCCCAATATTTGAGGTGTAAATTAATTTTTTTGGTGATGACGTCCTCAAGGACCTTATTATTCCCCTCTACTTTCATATTTTCCTATTGATAGTGTTGTCGCTCCTAGAGATAGCCTAGAGTTGTGATAGAACAGTGCCTAGGACATCTTAGCATAACAAGGAGCGTATAATATAATGTATGAAGTTGTCAACTTCAGCTCACATGCTATCTCCTGTAAACAGGGAGAATTAATCTAAATGGGACCAGGACCTTCAGAAACTGACACAGAGGAAGGACTACTGCGGAGGCAATATGCAAAACTCCAATATAAAAGCAACAGACAATTCAGAGACAGCTTACTGCAAAGCGGGCCGATTCATAAATACTTCACAGAAATAAGTTATCAGAAGGTGTATGTAGTGAATGAAATGTAGAGGAGATATTAGTTAACGTTGATCTGATACCCAGATACACAATACCACCATGCATGGGCTTACCAATCTAAGAATCCATACATAACAGTAGCGTTTTAAAAGCACCCCCCCAAAGAAACTAAAATAGCAAAAATACGGTTAAGATGAATAATGGAACAGAATATCATGCATGAGCCATATTTAAAGCGCTTGACTGATCCAAGCATGGGCATCAAATAGGATGAATCCATACCAAAAATCAATGAGCCACTCACATTCCAAAACATGATACAGGAAACATGGATGAAATGAAATGATCTATTAAAATAACACATAAGAGAAAGTTACAGACTGTGAAGTACCAAAGACCAGAATCCTCTTTAACAAATGGAACTCATCCTCACTGAGACCCTATGGGCTCTAAGCCTTCATACAAAATTTTTACAAAGTGTATAAAAAAAGCCTTTCACTGCACATTTTTCTGATAAAATCTGGAACCCCTCATAATCTGTTCGTTCAAGTTTTTATAGGAAACAAAGAAGACTCATAAAGAAAGTGGGTGATGAACATTTAATTGTATCATTAAAACAAAATGGCGGAGACGTGCACGCCCATACTGTTGAATGGTTCGAAAGTACTGCATGTATTTTGAGGCCGACGTTCTGAAATAAATGCACTGGGTGAAGATCTCTTCAGGAACACGGTAAAGGAGTAAAATCATATAGACATTTTGTCCTTTCCTAAAAGGATATGGTGCTGAAAAGAAAGCCTTGAGAAATTTTTTCTTGTGCCTTGTACCCTCTGCCTTCCCAATTCTGAATTAAGCTTTAACATCTTCAACGTCGAACACTGAATTCCTCAACGATCCACTGATCTTCCTCTACTGCTCCATTAATGTTTTCATCTGTTAAATCGGCACCTTGAATGTCCCTGGGAATTTTGCCAAAGTATAACCATGTTTCTTTAATGGATGTCGTGTCACAGCAGCTACCCAGGACTTTCTTCATAAATTTCGCCTTTGAAAAACTGGTCCTTTGACGCGTTCTCGGCTTTTGTAATGGATGCTGCAAATTATGATAATTCTTTATCGTTGTAATCCTGCAAAACACACAAAGTTGTGAAGAAAAAAAATGCACGGGGTATGGCAATGTAATGGAGGCGACTGTGTAGTGAAGCAACATGATGAAATGGCAGAAGCATGTAGGGTGGTGACGAAGAAAGCGCAGTGGAAATAATGGTAGGCGAATTAGCGAAAGTTTTATATGAAAAACAATGAAATTTGACTTATGACTGACATATGTAATGGGCGAAGGATAAATGCGACGTACACGTGGGATGATGAAGTGGTGGACGTACGAAAGACTATATGGAAAGGATGACGTGGAGTGTTGGCCGTGGGACTGGTCAACAGCGAGAATGATGAAGTCTTGACCGTCCGATCTCAGGAGGAGATCGACGGCTGAAAGAGTGTCGGGAGCGATGGACAGTGGGCCAGGGGTGCATTTTCCGTGGATTAAAACTCTTGCAGTTTTGATGCACGACGACCGTTCGATGAAGGTCTCCAGATCCGACGGCTGACAGTGATATCGTTGTGCATCTCTTGTCGAACAATAGCGTGCGATGAATGGCGGTTTTGGAACCGTACACTGGGACGCGTGGTAGACAGTGTATGAAATCACTGGCCCAACAAGAATTACCGCCCACCGCCGAAATGCGGTGCGATGAATACCGGGTAGTTTTGAACAGTGCTTTTGGGCGTGGGGACCACCACGGCGGGAGAACTGCGGTACATTGATCTATGGTTTGATCGGACGGCTCAGAATGCACCCGATATACTTTGATAAGCGCCTAGTGCTTTTTCCCTCAGTTCCAGCACTGAATTACATCGAGGAAAAGGGTGCGGGGATCTGGACGAAAAGTGCTAGGCTTTACAGATTTTCAAATAAGGGTTTTGCGGCCTTTTTAAATGTAATTTGGGGGTGGGAAAGGTAACGGTAGGCCAAAAACGGATTCCTTAGGCAATGAGAGGGGATTTGCAGGATTTAATAGGGAGCTGATTATGATTAACATATAGTATGGTGTTGTCACTTTGTGCTTGACCCTATATTTGTCTAATAATCCTTCAACAAGCCTAAATTTGAATTGAGTTCCTCTAATGGTCACTATTTCTCGTGGAATCCCAAACCTTATGGATATTTCTTCATGAATAAATTACATAAAATTGTATTCCATTGCTATTGGCAGTGCCTTATCTTCCATATGTTTAGTTATGCAGATTGTGAAAATGAGGATGTAGTAATTTTGATCAGAGGGGGGATTTATGGACCCCACAAAGTCAATAACCCATTTTTAAAAAGGCTCCAAAACCATCTATGGTTGTAATGGAATTCCGTCGATAGTACTGGCCTAATCATATGTTCATAGTTGTTTCACCTATTTACATATTCTTTGGCATATCTAAATATTGTGGGCCAATAGTACCCTTTATGGAGCACTTTGTGGCTGGTTCTTTTCTCGGAAAAATGACATCTACATGGACCATCATGTCAAACATTCGAAATTTCATGGACTTCTTCTTCTCGCATGCATCTTCTGATAATGAGGTCATACCCCATATTGAAAAGAAAACCATAAATCCATGAGAATATATTACTCTTTCTAATAATCCTCTATCATTATTTCAGAGTCATATGATGTGGTAACTTTCCTACATCCAAATAGTTAACAATATCTGAAAACCGTAGTGAGGTAGTAGATACTCCAAAAATGTGCTAATCCGAAAAGGAATCCTCAATAGGTGGCTCATTTTTGTTAGATGTTATTCAGGAAAGAAAATTAACAAATACATTATCCTTTCCTGGTTTATTCAAGACGATAGTATCAAATTCTCGTAATAAAAGAAACCATATAGTAATCCTATCATCACTAATAGGTTTGTTCATTGAGTATTTAATAACATGATCAATATGTAAAACAATTATATACCCTGAAATGTAATTTCTAAATTTATTGATAGCATGTATAATGGCGAGAAACTCCTTTTCTATTACCGTGTAATTCAATTATTCTAGTGAAAGGTTATTGCAGATGAAATAATTTGTGTACGGATTTTTACCATCGTGTTGTCCTAACACATCTCCGATTATAGTGTTTGACACATCTATGGAGATATGGAATGGAAGCAGCCAATTATTCCCTCTCAACATAGGATCTTGTGACACATGAAGCGTAAGATATTCAAAGGCATGTTGGCAACTATCTGTCCACAAAAACTCAAAATTTTTGTTAAGTAATAAAAATAGTGGATGAGGTATATATGAGAAATATTCAACAAAATCATGTTAGTGTCCAAAAATTCCTACAAAACTTCATACATATTTTTGTGAACGTGGAACAATTAGGTCAAGTATCACATTAATTTCAGCCAAATACACCTGTATACCTTTCTCTAAAATATGGTGCCCTAGTACAATTCCATCAGTTAGCATCATACAACATTTTTCATTACTAAGAAAAACATTATTTTATTTACATTTTACTAAGGTTTTTTCCAAATTGGAAAGTGATTCATCAAATTAATAATCATTTGTATAAATTTCCACGCAATCATGAACAAGATTAGAAAAGATTCCAATCATAGTTCTTTGAAATATGGTTTTAGTATTACATAACCCAAATGGTAACACACGATAGGAAAATGTCCCCTTGGACAGGTAAATGTAATTTTATCTTTGAATTCCAAATTAATTTAGATTTTTTTATACCCACTCAATCCATCAAGGAAGGGGAAATTCTTCCCTACAAGTGTTTCTAGGATTGAGTCAATAAATGGAATAGGGAAGTGATATTTATGTGTGGCCTTGTTTAACTCTCTATATTCTACATATATTCTCTACTTTCCATTTTTTTGGAACTATGACTAATGGTGAGACCCATTAAATGTTAAAAATTGGGTAAATGAAGCCATTTGTAAGCAATTTCTATAGTTTTTCTTTCACTATATCACTTATTGTAGGGTTCCTCCTACACTGAGGTTGTCTAATGGGTCAGAATATTTCCTTGATACAATTATGGTGTGTGTACAGGTATAGATGGACCCCTTTTATGTCCACATAATACCATGCAAAGGTACTAGTATGCTTCTACAATAGTTTCACCAATCAATATTTTTTCTCTATTGTTAGCCCTCATTTCATTTTCAAGGTTTTTCCAAGGTTTATTTCGATGGTTTCTATTGTTTAAATTTGGTAATCCTTAATTGAGGACTCATGTTTACGTAATGAAGCTCTAGTTGAATCTAGAGAGGCTTGTACTCAAGGATATGTGTATTTCTAGATGAGGAGGAGGAGGAAATGAAATCATTGGTTTCATCATCCTCTATTTTATCTCTAACAAAAATATAATGATATGTGTTAAGTACTTGATGGGATGCTTCCTCTTCATCACTATCTTCCCAGTCTTCCCAAAGAGGTGCTTCATAATCCACACTAGGTTTAGTAGGAAAATATAAAATTGTTTGTTTGGTGGAAGTGCCTTGGTAGATTTTCAAATTCTCAAAACTGCATCTAATATATGTATTTATAGTGGCCAACCAAGGTCGTCCAAGGATAAGAGGGTATCCCCCCAGGGAATATTTAGGTTTTAGGACCATGAAGTCCATGGGATACTCCCAATAATATAATGACATCAACACGTCTTCTAGGATCCCTTCTGCCTTAATAATAGACCTATCAACTAAATGAAGTATAGTGGGAATTTTCCTAAGGCTTGAGAGTCCTAAAGTTTCCATGATTTTTTCACATCGTTACATTGATAGCAGCACCCTTGTCGATGAATGTGTTTTGATAATAGTATTATTGATTTCCACATTAACTACCAAACTTTTAGGATCAAAGTATTTTTCTCCAAGGGCTCCTCCCATAACAAGATTCAATAATTTTCCATGACATGAACGATCTAAGGTTCTTTCTTCTTTCAACTATGTTTCCTCAAACAAGGTTCCCTTGTTGCCTTAGAATATATTATTACATCCTTGATTTCTTGGAATAATGGAATTTTAACACATATATTCTTGAGTTCTCTCAAGAAATTGGATTTGGGATGGGTTAAAGGTTTCTCTAGATTCAACCTCTCAGGATAAGGTGGTCATAGGAGAGCAGGATTCTTAGTTTTCGACCATAATGTTTCGAGAAATGTCTCTTGCTTGGGTTATTCATTTGAAATTTCCTCATTCAAGTCTTCAATGTGTACCAGAGGGTGTTGTTTGGCTAGTTTCTTCCCTAATTGAAGGTGGATGTCATGGTAACCAAGGGAAGATATAGCATAAGTGGGGTAATTTTCCATCCCAACAACTTGTCCTAGCTAAGTGGGTCTAATGTTAATAAGGTTAGTGACAAGTTATGTAGGTGACTAAGGTAATGAAGGGGCAGATGTAGGTGCTTATATAGGTGGAGGAGAACTTGCATTGGTGGTTGCATGGATGGTTGTTAGGTCCCTCCAAATACTGGGTTTCTCCATTTGGTCTATAAAAGTTGTTGAGGGGGATAAGTCATCCATGGTTGAGAATATAAGCTCCACAGTTGAGAAGAGTACTACATATAAGGATTAATCCAACAGTAATTTAAGTATTTAGATGGGTTTTGAGTCACAACTTGTGTATTTTTGGACCATGGTCATTTTTGGGCCAGGATGCATAGTTGTTATAATTCCACCACTTCTTTATACACAACTTTCAACCCTAGTATAGAGGGAAAACTACTTGGATAATTCTCTTTATTATAGATGGCATACATATCAATTTTATCCATCAATCACTCCTACAGTGCATAATTTCTTCTACATTTTGGGCAAAAAATTGTGAGTTCTAATTCTACCTCTTCTTTATTCTTCTTTACCTGCAAAATTTCTATTTGAGAACTCAATGTGTCCAAGAGAATAGTTTTTAAGTTCTTTAATAGATTACCAATTTCTAGTTTTAGTAACACCTCCACTAATTATCTTATATATTCTAGCCAATGTGTCTTTGGGTCCCTTTCCAGATTTGGATGTTCCTCTAGAATACCGTAGATAGAGTTCCACAATCTCTACAAAGTCCTATTTTGAAATATCACCTCCACCCATGAGGTTTAGGAGTTTTTTGCAGTCATCTCTAATTCCTTGTAACAACAAAACCCAAAGTGTTTCTATAGCTAAATTGATTTGTTTTGACCATTACAATTAATAACAAAATATCTCGGCATATTCTTCGAGGCTTTCATCCTCATATTGAGCCTTTCAAAAGGCTTCCTCTTTGCATTCCTTTTCTTTGCAATATTCCTAATGTTTCTTTATTATCCTTCATTTGTGCCCATGTTTTGATGCTTCCTTCCTTAAAACCCATGATCTAGGATAATGTTTCCCCCTTGGGAGTGTCAGGAAATAACTTTATCTTATGTGCATCTGAAACATATTCATAACTTTTGCAAAGGAAATTGAATTAAAAAATAAAGGTGTATGGGTATTCTTTTGAGAAGTCATGAAAATTAGGAAGAGTTGAATGTGGGGTGTTTTTCATTTTTGTTTTCTCCTCAAATTATTTTATAGGGAATTTGAAGGATGATATATGCTCCTCCTTAATTTTTTGTTCCATATCCTTTAGTATTTTTCTCTTATCCTCCAAGGGAGTCTTGGGATATTCAAAAAAGTTTAGTTTCAAACGTATGTGTTCGCTTGAGATATTTTCTGGAAACAAAGTAGCATAAGAATGTTGCACAAGTTCATATTACACTTCAATGTATTCAGTTCTCTATTTTTCTTGTAAAATTGGTTGAGTTAAATAGTGTGGTTGGTTACGCCCTCTTTCACTTGACCTACACTGTTAGTATGGGGGAGATTTTTGAATTTTTTTCCAAATTACTCTATATTCATGTGCATCTAAAAAGTCATTATGTAAATTGTTGAAAAATTAAAAGGTCAAAATAATTAAGTTTTGGAAAGGAAGAAATATGTAATCAACAACTAAATTCACATAGAAATTGACACAACGATGATTATATTATTGACAATTCCCCAAAAACGGTGCCAAAAATTATGGGACTTTTAATTATCCTCCTACTTAAGGCGATAACCAAAAGTCTACTCATTTAATTTTTAATTCAAGATTTTTCTAGAACTTGTGAATTGTTGTGCACTATATGTTCTAGTGCAATATATTATGTGTTTGTTGTCACTACAACAAACGCCCTCCAAAATTTTGTCTCCACTTAAATTTTGAAGCCTCCTTATGATTCTATGATATGTTTTTCCTTGATTGTTCAAAGTCACTTCATGATTTATTGGTGATTTTATAAGCATTTAAGTATTCTTCTAAGGTTATAACTATCGATATCACTTGCTTGCACATACTTATCCTTTGATGCATTCATAATTGCACCCTATTCTAGCAAGCATAACATTCAATTTACACCCTAGAAATTCAAGCATTGCACAATCGTTGATAATATTCAATGTGAAAATCCTAATGAAAGTGACTGTGCAATGCCTAAGGGTAGTGATTGCATAGTTCCTTATGGATGATGGCTGCGTTGTCCTGAAATATAGTGCTTGTGCAGTCTTTGGTGATAGTGATTGTGTAGTTCCTAGAGACATAGATTGCACAATCCCTTGGGACAGCCAATGCGCAAATCCAATTTACAATCTCTCTCTCTTATTTGCAATTGTATCATTATTCGAGTGAATTTTCTCAACTTTCGCTTTTAGGAACCTCCGCTTTCACAAGTTTCATTTTCACTTTTTTGGTTGTTTTTTTTACTTGATTTCACTTTAAAAAGTGTCGTTTTTTCTTTCTCTTCACTTTAGCATGTGTCTCTTTCACTTTATTTAGCTTTTGAAATTTTTATTTTCACTTTTTCTTATTGTTGCAAGTGTTTCTTTTAACTATTTGTACTCCTACCTGTGTTGCACCTTAACACATTACTGGAGGCAGCTCTAGCACATCCTTTTACATTATTTTATTATATATATCATAATAATATGCACTAGGCACTCTCCCTTTTAACTATTTGTAGTCCTACATATGTTGCACCTTAACACATTACTGGAGGCAGCTCTAGCACATCCTTCTGCATTAGTTTATCATATATATCATAAGAATATGCACTAGACACTCTCCCACATATTAGCGCACTTTCTAGTTGCAGTCAACACTTATGTCGTAACTTGTAATCTAAGTGTCACAAAGATACAATTCTACTGTCGCACTTAGAAATAAGTGTTGTTTCGATGGATGCATGTTGATTTTGTGTGTTAAGTGCTTAATTTTCATGTAGTTTATCGATTGTAAGTGTGTGATCATGATAAATCCTTATTACATTTTATGATTTCATCTTCCATTTCACGGATCCCACACTTAATCAATTTATGAAGTGTTCCTTTCTTCACAACTTTCCCGAACAATCACTCGTCATATTGCCTTCCTGAACTGGGCAATGTGCAGTCTCACTCCACAATTATCCATCCTTTCCTCCTGGAACTGTGTATTGTGCAGTCACTACCTCCAAATATTGTTCATTGTGCAATCATAGTTCTTAGTCTCTGACTCCTTCACCTACAAACTATGCAATCCATTGTCTCAGTCCTCTCAGAACTATGCACTGTGTAATCATAGTGAGAGAGCTTGCCTTAGTACATCATTTACTCCCTCAACTGTGCATTATCTTGTCTAATATTTCCCTAATAATTCATTGCACAATTAGAGTACATAGTGGAGCATACCTGTGTCACTAAATTTCTCAACTATGTAGTCTCCTAAGCCTCATCTTCAGCTACAGTGCATTACAGAGTTAAAGTGTGTAACCTTGCCTCCTTGTCTCACTAAATTTCCCAAATACACAATCCCTTCACCTGGTGAGTCTCCTACTGCACAATGCGCAGCTCTAGTGGAAAAGGAGATCATCTCTCATCCCCATGTGATGCTCAACTATGCAATTATCAGCCTCATGCTCTCAAAACCCTTGTTTGTTACCTCATCACAATCAAAATCTTCCATGAGAAAAGTAAGGTAGAATAGGTGGTTTTTGGAATAATGTTTGCCTTTAATGAGTGGAATTCATCTGTAGGTGTTATAATTTCAACTTGGAAAGGTGATCCTCAAAGGAGATCATCAAGGAGAGGCTACAAGACAACACTTGCGAAGAAGGAGCAGAAGAAAGAACCATCATGAAGGACATGAAATATTTTTCGACCAAAGCAAATACATGGTAACTCATGATGACTTGGAAGGTTCTAAAACTCACCTAGACCCTTTATAAGCTGAATAAGAGCAAGCAAGGATTCATCATGAATAATTAAAATTCATAGTAGCAAGGAGAAAGGCTTGGCCTGGACACGTCACAATGAAGTTCCATGTCATCAATTCTAAAGCATGGCTTGTCCAAGTGACATCACAAAGTCATATGTGCCAATGTATCTTGCCACATAATTTGTGGAATGTAATTATTTTATATTCAAAATGATAAAATATAAAATGTGTGTAAGCCCAAGGGTTCCACATGGAATATGAAGAGTCACTAGAAATTTCTAGAGTCATTACAAGTTTAAAGGTCATATAGGAATTTGAAAAGTCATAGTAGAAGCTCAAGAGACATGAGGGAGGTCAAAATTTGCATGGGAGATGAAATTTCGCCTCATTTGTTATAAATAAACCCTCATAACTCAAGCAAAAGACTTTAGTAATGTGAAGTTTTCACCTTGGTTTCTCTAGTTTGACATATGAGAGAAGAACTTTCTTTGGAGGAGGAAGTGGTGACTTAGTGTTCCACTAATGGGGCTAGAGTGGCAGAATTGTAATTGTATATCTTGTGACTTTCACTTAATATATGAAGCTCTAAGGGCCGAAAATTTTTAATTCAAATGTCGTGAATGATTGTGAGGTTATTCTTTCATTGTTTGTGGTGTATATTTACGTTAATACATACTAATGAAATGGAATTATTTTGTTGGATTTGGTATGCATCTTATTGAATGTGTGTTGCTACTTGATTTTATGATAATTTTTATCTTGTGAACTATTTTTCAAGTTAACTAACAATTCCTTCCATGCTCTTGTGTGTCTCTTTTAGGAAAGTACTATAAATTTTGTTCTAGAGCCTCACTCTCTCTTTTCCCTGTCGTGAAAGTACCTTATATGCATTGCAAATTTTTTCCTCACCGTGTCAACTTACTTGCTTGTTTCAAAGATTTTTTGCATACTCTCTTGTGTTCATAATTGTAGCCAAGGAAAATTACTAAGGATAATGACATCCAATATTATTTCCTAGTTGGAGATTGTTGAGCTAATTTATGTACCTAAACTAACACAATTATTTATTATCAATCCGGGTTGTTTATGCTTTGAGGCAAGTTCACTATATGTGAAGATCATATATAATCAAACCTTGAAAGATAAGCTATTCAAAATCTGAAAGTAATACATTCTATAACTCTAACTCAATTAGTTTAAAAAGAGGAATAATATTGAAATGGTTCTTGACTCAAGAAATCCACTTTCACCTCAATTACCACTTAATGAATCAGAGATTTAAAACCAAGAACTTAAGATGGATAAATTATTAATGAAAGAATCTCTTAACTTAAGAGACATATAAAGTATTCCATTATAATTCATTCATCTTAATATCAAAAATCTCAACAAGAAACTACTTGCACACAAACAAAAGAAACCAATTTTAATTCATCATTTTAGTAGAAGGGATGCTCAACTTGATACATCTGTTTTTTCCAACTTGATAAAGTGATGAATAAGCTATAAACTAATGACATCAATCATTATGCATGAACCATGAAGCAATCTGAAATAAAGATTTGAAAAACCAGTTCTACAATCATCAAATTACAAGGAAATAAAACTAGTTAACAAGAAAGTGTACTTAGCTTGGAATGGGGGCCCTTCCACCCTTGCCTTGCACACTTGATAAGTGATCTCAGAAGCTTAACTTCAGTTACACATCCATAGAATTGAACAGAAAAAGAATAACAACACAAGTCTTCAAATTAACTCCTCAATCCCAAGTTGTCACACATAAAAGTATAATAAGTCAATAACAATAATAATACATAAGCCATCAAAGCTTTGGCTTTAAATAAGAAGTCTCATGAAACAAAATGATCTATTTTTACTCAAACAAACCCATCTACTTCTCATCCACCTATCTAAGTCGAATTCATTATTCTTATCCCAAGAAATATGGCCAATCCCATAGAATCTCAAAACTGCCCTATTTCTATGGGATTTCTGAATGACTAGTCATGATTGACTAGAACTAAATGGGCCTAATAAAGCTTGTTCTATTCAAACTAAGCATAGGTGGCTTAGTCCTAGTTGCCAAGCTGTCCATCCATGCATTCAATTCGTGCCCAAGTGTCCTGCAACCACATCAACCATAGAGCTATTACGGGAATTTCTGAATCTGCCAATTTTGCACTAAAAACCAAATTTTCATAAAAACTTTAGAATTTGAAAAATTAAAATTAAATACCTGAATAGATATCAAATATATATCAAAATGGAATAAATGAATGGAAAATGGATGGAAAATAGATGGATTAGTAAGTTTCTTTGAGCAAAATAAGACCAAAACTAAGGCCCAACAGAGATCCTACTCCAAATAATGTGAGGTCTAGTTGGGACTTCATATTGGGGAGACCCCTTGGTTGAAAAATTTCTAGCACTGTCAACCATTGGCACTAGAAGGAGGGCCAGATGACAAGCTGATTAAATCTCTTATCTTGAATGGCTCATTCCCAAATCATACTCTTGAGATGTTTTTCCAATATATCGAATCTTAAACTTTCACTCCCTTTGAAACATTTTTACAACTTGTCTCAATTAAATTTTGATGGCTAGGATGAAATATTCATAGCTGAGCATACATCTTTGTTTCTCAAGTTTTTTTAATCTTATGAAATCAATTTTGAAGATGTTTCTTGTAAATTTTTCACCCTCGCGTTTGAAGGTTGAGTTAAATTGTAGTGGCATACCTTACTAACTTCCTCCATTCATTTATTTGAACAACTCTTCAAGGAGATTCATCAAGCATTTAATAGTATGATTACCAGGGTGTTTATTAAATTATTAGTTCTATTAAAATGAAACCTGATAAATCAATAGAGGATTTTCCCAATATATTTCTTCACTTATGCAGTGAGTTTCCTGAAGAATATTTGGATTGATATTTATTCAATGAAAAGTTTCAGTATTTAGTTTGAATTTCTTTAGAACCACCTGAATTTGAATCTTTTACAAGTCTCCTAGATTATCTCAGTCTTGTGACGCTTAAAATTTCAAAGGAGGAACCTGCTCTCCATTTTGTCCCTTCTCCTCCTCCTTTCTCATTACCAAACAAAGTGGTACCTCATAACAATTATGAAGTTATAAAATCTGAAATTCAATTTCATGATCCACTTATCCCACCTTATTTTCCTCCCTATGGAAGAAACCTTATCTAGGAAAATTTTGAATGTTCTCATAATTCCATCGATCCTAAGGTGAATATGGATCCCTTGATTCCTCCAAGTGACATTTATGGGCTTAGTTCAAATCTTGAATATGATCTGATTCAAATTGTTGCTTCTTCGAGGGATACCTTCCATACTCCATCATATACATTTCATGGCACTATGTACCTTGCTTCACTTGATAAACCCGCTCCATCAGCTAGTTCTTCGGAGCCTCTTGAATTTTAATCTTTTGGTCCAAAATGTGATCAGGTACAAGGAGGTCACATTTATCAGGTAGGGGGACATGAGTGTGAAGATTATTTTAATCTCTCTTCTCTCTTTCAAAATCCTCCATATAAAAATGATGTTTCTTCATTCTTGGTTGATTTAGAATCTAGTGATATCAGTAGTCAATCAAATGAAATCAATATGTTTAATCAATCTCAAGCCTTGCGAAACTATCATTCTGATGTACATGGTGATGATTTCCTGGTAACATCAGCCAATATTTTTATTTCTCAAAAATATATTCTTACATGAACTTCTTCTTCAACCTGCCATCCCTTGTGTCTTATTTCTTGCAGTAAATTAACTCATGACGAAGGTATGCACTACTCTTCAATTTTATAGTATAATGAGAAAGATCTTGAATGGACAAAAGATCGTAAGGCTACACATGATGAAGATGAAACAATGAATTCATTGAACATCCATTTCATTACTTACAATTTCCGGTCTTGCATGACAATAATTCTTTAGTTCAGATTATTCATGAAATTTCTTTAATTTGTACATCCTTAGATACACAATTAGAAACATATTATGACTTGAGTACTCTATTTGTTGTAGTTGAAAATTATGATCAAACCAATTACGTAAATTTATGCCATCTCAATAATGGTGATCTTGTTATAACTGATAGTATCTATCCATATGTAGTTCATGATTTGACCTAGAGCTTATAATGCAATTACTCAACATTTAAAAGTTATGAGGCTTTTCAGGGAGTTGAGGTACTTCAACTCTCATTGAAGGTTATGTCATATTCTCACAATCTTGATGAGGTCCCTGTAGTAGGTCAGATTTGGATTTTCTCACAAAATTCTTTTCTCCATATTATTTCGCTGGATGCAAACTCATTTTTGATAGATTTTGGGTTTTTTAGAGACATTTTTTCTAATTTTCAAGATTGGGTTTATGATCGTACAAAAGATCCTATTTAAGTTAATCATCTTCATGTAAGCCTCTTGCATGGAACTTGGGAATAGAATGTACATATTTCGTGTATACTCAAAGCTATGAAACCTACCATTCTTATTATCATGACAAATATTATCATCGGTCGAAGGATTCTCATCTATCAAATGCTTCTATGAACAATCAACTAATGGTATTTCTTGTGAATATTGTGATGCTAATCATTTTTGTTTTGGCATGATATATCCTATTGAGTGTTGGTAAATGCTTGAGTTATTTTATGAATCAAATTCATCATATTGGCAGATTAAATTCCCAATTCAATACAAAGGTATCTGATTCAACACATGGTGATCTGGTGTATCCTGACTAGTTTATGGTATTTTCTATACTAGCATTCATTGTTAATTTTCGTGATTTTCATGATGTTGGTTTTGATTGTGATCATATACAAGGTAGTGATTTTTGTATCCAACATGCGAGGAAAATGATTCTATTATTAAAATAATTTGTGAAAATACTCGAATTGATCTATCTCTATGTTTGAATAACAAATAATATTATGCCTTAATCATCCCATCTGATCATAACACTGGCCTTAACACTTATTTTTCAATTAATCATTTTTTTGCTGGTTTATTTGATGATAATTATTTTATATTTGTTAATCCCATAAAGGCCATAAATTATTTTGATCTTTATGGTTTATCATCTCACTTTTCATATACTTGTCAAGCAGTTGAGGCACTTCAACCTTTGTTGATGGTAATGTTAGGTTCTCATGATCTTGACAAGGCTCCTGAACAATATCAAACCAATTTTATCTCACAATATTCTCTTTATAATTCAATTGAGTTAACTAAAAGTTCATTTTCCCAATAATTTAAAATCCCTCAAAAGGATTGTTTTTAATTCCATGATCGAATCTATGATTCGCTGAAAACATCTTGCTTAGCAAGCTTGTTGCTAATAATAAGTTGCAATATTACCTGATGTTTGCTAAGACTAAAAATATGGGTGAATGTACATTCACAAGAAGCCTTCGAGGTCCATATGATAATTTTTCTCAACAACAAGGTAAATTTGTAGATTGCTTAAAGTTAGCTATTATGTGACATCTTTCTGCTAACAGACAAGACTTTCTATTTCTTGTGCAAACTATTCAAGTTGTCTTTATTTTTTCTTATTGTTGTATACCATTCTTAATTACTCATATCTTTGTACTTGTAAGCCAGGAGCAACTTCATGGATACATAGGAAATTTCATTACACTTAACCTTGAACTTCTAACCGATTATATTAGGAGTAGGTCTGGTTGAATTTTAGTTTTCTTTCGCATTGCATTTACCTTGCATTTTGGATTCACATCAATTTTTTTCATTATCTTTGTCTCCTGCTTCGATCTTGCATGTTTCTTTTTTTTTTATTCTTACATTTTCTCTATTCTTTTTATTTTATATTTCTTTTTGTATGTGTCTTTTCTTTTTGGTTTTGTTCAATAAGAACATGCATGAAATTTTTCTTGTCTAGCTCAAGAGAATATTGTGGCGAAGTTTTGAAAAGTAAATTGTGATGATGAGAAAATATTGGCTAATCGATCCTCTTCTTCTTTGTTTGGGCCCACACTTTTTTTATATTCAACGATGTCTGAATGGAAAATGTGATTTTTTTTGTATGAAAACCTTTGCTAGAACCATGATGCCTGTATCTATTTCAGAATCTTCATTCCTTGACTTGGTATGGTGATTGAATGTCATTTTCCTTTCTTATCTAATCAAGTATAGGAGGGAAAGGATAAAAATGAGAATGAGAATATTAACTTTAGAGGTATGTAACAATATCTAAATCAATAACCTCTCTTGCTCTTAATAAGTCAGGATACCTCTTCCACCTTGGTAATATAAATCTCGATAAAATTCCAATGAGAATGTTGAAAATAAAATAAAGGGGTGAAAGAAGATAAATAATTCATGCATAGGAAGGTTAAGCAGGTAACTTCATCAAGGTATTAAAAAAGATCACTGGCAGCGAAGCAATGCTTGTGTTCCTGTAGTGACTCCTTCAAGGTACTGAACAGGCCTATTGGCAGCAAAATAACATTAGAGATGGAACTAAGACTATGATGATCTTAAACTCATGAATATATATTATCCTTCTCTCAAATCGAAAGAGTTGAGATATGGTAAGCCTTATAAATTTGTTAGACGATAAAAGGAATAGAAGAAACTAAATATATAACTAGGATGAATGGGGAAGATGAGGTAATACACACAGTGAACCAATACTTCCTAAAAGAGTAACTTTATGCATAAATGTATACCTAAAAAAATAATATGGAGTTCTTTCAGTGTGTCACCAAGTGTTGTCGCTGCGACAAATACCCTCCAAAATTTTTCCTCCACTTGAATTTTAGAGCCTCCTTGTGATCCTATGATCTATTGTTCCTTGATTTGTCTCAATTTCTTTGTGATCTGTAAGTTTTTAAGTCTTCTTTTGAGGTTCTAATTGTTGAAAGACCTTGTTTTCACATGTTTGACCTTTGATGCATTCATAAGTGCACCCTCTTCTTGCAAGCCTAGCAGTCAATGTGGACATTGAAAATTCAAGCACTATGTAATCCTTAATGACAGTCATTGTGTAGATCCTAGTGACAGTTATTGCGCAATGCCTAAGGATAGTGATTACGAAGTTCCTTGTGGTTGATTACTGAACAACCTTGAAGGACAGTGCTTGCACAGTCCCTAGTAACAATAATTTTGCAGTTCTTAGAGATATAGAATGTAAACTCCATTGGGAAATTTAATGCGCAGTTCCAGTTGATATTATCTCTCACTATTAGTTTTAATTGTATTATCATTCGAGTGAATTTTCTCAATTGTCACTTTTGTGCACCTTCGCTTTCACAAGTGTGGTTTCAGTTTTTCGACTATTATTTTTTCTTGCTTTCACTTATTAAGTTCCGCTTTTTATTTCTCTTCACTCTATCACATGTATCTTTCACTTTCTTTAGCTTTTTAAAATATATTTTTTCACTCTTTATTACTATCACAAGTGTCGGTTTTAACTGTTTTTAGTAATTTATGTGTTGCACCTTATCACATTACTGGACGCAACTCTAGCACATCCTTCTACATTAGTTGATCATATATATCATAAGAATATGTGCTATACACTCTCCCAAAACTTAGTGTACTTTCTAGTTACGGTCGACACTTGTGTCGTAACTTGTATTCTAAGTGTCGCAAAGTTATGTTTCATTTGCCACACTTAGAAATGAGTGTTGCTTTGTTGTTGTTTCAATCGATGCATGTTTATTTTGGGTGTTAAGTGCTTAATTTTCATGTGGTTGATAAATTGTAAATGTGTGATCATGATCAAGCCTTTTTACACATTTTGGTTTCATATTTTTTTTCACTAATCCCACACTTAGTCAATTTCTAAAGTGTTTCTCTCTTCACAACATGCCCAACCACTCATAATATTGCCTTCCTAAACTATGCAATATGTAGTCTTAGTCCCCAATCAGCCATCCTTACCTCCTAGAACTTCACATTATGAAATACCATTGTTCATTCCCTTCCTTTTGCACTTGCAAACTACACAATCCATTTTCCTAGTCCTCCCAGAAATGCACATTGCACAATCACAGTGAGCAATCCTACCTCACTAAATATATGACTCCCTAAACTATGTAGTATATTTTCCTACCTTGACTTGGATTTTTCATTGCACAGTTGCAGTAGATAATGGAGCCTCCCTGTGTCACTATCTTACCCAACTATGCAGTATCATAATCCTCTTCTTTAGCTATAGTGCATTGCATAGTTAAAGTGTGTAACCTTGCCTCCATGTCTCACTAACTTTCCCAATTGTGCAGTCCCTTCATTTGGTGAGACTCATACTATGAATTTCATAGTTCCAATAGATAGGGAGGTCATCCCTCAGCCCTTGTTATTCTCAACTGCACAATTATTATCCACTTGCTCTCAAAACCCTTGTTTTTTGCCTCATAACATTCAATATCCTCCATGAGAAAAGTGAAGGTAGAATAGTTTTTTTTCAAACCTATGTTGGCCTTTCATGAGTATACTTCATCTGCAAGTGTTATCATTTCAACATGGTAAGGTGGTCCTCAAAGGAGATCATCAAGGAGAGGCTACAAGATATAACTTGCGAATAAGGAGCAGGAGAAATAACCATCATGAAGGACATTAAAGAATATGGGACCAAGTAAATACATGGCAACTCATGTTGAATTGGAAGGATCCGAAACTCTCCTATACCCTTTGGAGGGTGAAGAAGAGGAAGCAAATATTTGACATGATGAATTCAAATTCATAGTAGCAAGGAGAAAGGCTTCACTTGTACACATCACAATGAAGTTACATGGCATCAATGCCAAGTCATGGCTTATCCAAGTGACATCACAAAGTCATATGTGTCAATATATCTTGCCATATAATTTGTGGAATGTAATTATTGTATTTTCAAAATGAAAAACTATAAAATGTGTGGAATCCCAAGGGTCCACATGGAATATGAATCATCGCTAGAAATTTCTGGAGTCATTAGAAGTTTAAAGGTCATATATGAATTTCAAAAACCATAGTAGAAGCTCAAGAGTCATGAGGGAGGTAAAAAGTTGCATATGAGGTGAAATATCACCTCATTTGTTGTAAATAAACCCTCATAACTCAAGCAAAGGAATTTTAGGACTTTGGACTTTTCACCTTGGCTTCTATAGTTTGGCATAGCAGAGAAGATCTTTCTTTGGAGGAGCTAGCGGTGACTTAATGTTCCACTATTGGGGCTAGTATGGAAGCATTGTAATTGTATATATTGTGACTTTCACTTAATATACGAATCTATTAGGGTCAATTCACTTTCATTCATATGTCGTGAATGATTGTGAGACTATTATTTAATTATTTATGGCATATTTTTACGTTAACACATACTAATGAAAATGGCCTATTTTGTTGGCTTTGGTATGTATATTATTGAATGTGAATTATTACTTGATTTTATGATTGATGTTATCTTGCGAACTATTTTGCATGTTAACTAATGAATCCATCATTGCTTTTGTCTGTCTATTTTAGGATAGTACTATTAATTTTCTTCTAGAGGCTCACTCTCTCTTTTCCCTAATATGAAAGTACCTTATATGCCTTGCAATTGTTTGCCTCACAATGTCAACTTACTTGATTATTTCAAACATTGTTTTCATAATATCTTATGTTGATAATTGCAACCAAGGAAAATTCCTAAGCATATTGGAAACTGACCTAATTTCCTGGTTGGGGATCCTACTACAAACGATGCAAGGTCTAGTTGGGACTTCATATTGGGGGGACCCACTTGGTTGACATATTTCCATTACCGTAAGAAGTGTCCTAAGGTCCTATTAATCTAAATGTTTCCACACTACAAGATAAAGGTTCTTTCATAGTTCAGTGGTCTAATCAAACATACCACACCTTGTAGGAAATAAAAATTCTCTGTAGGAAAGTAAATTATAGGCAAGTTAATTCACAATTGTATGAAAATAAACACACTTGTAGAAAGTAAACACATTAGTTATTAGAAGTTACCTATTCAATTATGATGATACTTTTTATTTCTGTAATATTTGAGCAATAACACATGCTTATGGTGCAATGAATGAAAAAAAACCAACTTGGAAATAAAGTGTATATATCAAGATATAAGAATCCTACAAATCTCAATCATTAAAATACTATTGTGCTAAAAACAAATCAAAAATAAGATACATGTAAGTTGCAACAACAATCAAAATTCCCCAAAAATAAATTCATGCCATTAGAGAATTTCTTTGAATAAGGATAAATTCAATACAATTGAACAAGGGAATAGGTATTGACAAGCGAGAAATAAAGGAACTACAAGGAAGGTGCTAGAGTTATAGAGCTAGAATAAGACCATTGAAACAATAACCACTTGAGGAAGAAGGAGAGGAGGAGGAGGTGTTCGACTCCCATAAATCTGGGAAATCTTGGAATTATTTCTACACCTCTACTTAATATAGATCAAGGAATGAATTAGATAGAGGATATGAAACATACAAATCGATAAGAAAATCGGGAAGGAAATAAAATCATGTGTTAAGATAGACACTTGCAGAGAAATATAAGGAAAAAGGAGCATAAATAGTTATCAATGATATGAGGCTCAAGTTTCCCAAGAATCAAAAGAAACCCAGTAGTGAAATCCCTCACTCAGGGGGGATCTAAAAAAACCAATAATTAAATAAGCATCATGTCCCAAAACTATAAATGGATAGGGAGTGAAAAAGAGAATGAGAAATAAAGATTCTAGTTAGGAGTGATTTTTCTCACATCCTTTTGCTCCAGGAAGCCAAGCTAGGGGAAAGAGAAGCCCTAGAAAAACCAAGATCTTAGGAAAGGAACAAATAAAAGTGCAATCAACTCTAGAGGTGCGCCTGGTGGTCTTTTACTCTCTCGGTCACTCATATTTTTATGCTTCTCAATGAGGAGAAATTCTCGCATTGGATTCTCTCTAGACTGATTCATATTCCAGTAGGGAAGGCATGAAATATTTTCAAAATATATGTGCTAAATATATATTATGAAAAAATAGTGTGTTTGGATTCTCTAATAGGGTTTTTTACATCCTCCTCAACAATAATGCTATTATAGGAGTATATTTTAACATAACAATTCACCAATCGGATAAAAAAGGGCAACGTGGTAATATAAAATTTTTAGGAAAGGATGGAGGATCTAATTTCGTATCTATATCTCATAGATATTAAACCAAAATTCCCCATATTCACATAGAGCAATAAGGGAGAAGGCCAGGCCATATAACAACAAGGCTCAACAAATTTGGTGGATAATGAACCATTGATGCAGTGTATTAATATTTCATCCTTTCACTTGGATTGGGTAGGATCAAATCATAAACTATTGAATCTGATTTTGGAATGGGCAGATATTTGAGGCCCCGTCCCTTTTTCATTCAACCTCTTATGGTTGAACGGAGAGGATTTTGGGCCCCTCATTTCAAGTGAATGGTCAAAATGGGTCACATTTTCACTCATCTTTATATTGGAATATAAAATTAAAAGTCTCGAGTAGACTCTATCTAAACTAAAAATAGTATTCCATGTAATGGAAGAGCACCAAATCACAAAATAAATCTTGGCTCAGGAGAAGCACACTTTTGAGGTTATGCACAAGCATCCTAAGGAGGAAGAGGAGATGTCTAGACTTAGATTGAGAAGTTTTTGGCTCAAATTAGGGGATATAAATACCAAATTATTCCACAAATAAGAAACAATGAGGGAGTGTAGAAATAGATTCTAATTAGGGTAGGTGAATGGGGAGATCATCTCAAACATAGAGAAAATAAAGGAAGTTTCATCTTCTCACTTTAAATCATTATATAAATAAACTCGTGATGCATCGAAACATCTGGTATAGGACTTCCTTTCCAAAATACCTAAGTTAGTCTCAAACAAATATACTGATAAATTTATGAGGTACATCTCAGAAGAATAAATTTGGTAGGTTATATGGTATTATTTCCTAGACAAAGCCCCACAACCAAATTTATTTACTACCGACTTCTACCAAAAAAATTGGAGCACAAAAAAATTCTACCTATGTATAATGGTAAACTTTATTCAAAAGTCAAGAAGAATGGAGGAACTCTAAATTCATCCTTCATAGCTCTAGTTCCCAAGGTACACACATTTTTCATTTCCATATTTCAACCTATTTCTTTGTGTAATTTTTCATACAAAATTGTCTCTCTAGCTCTAAGTTCGAAGCCTCTCTTTCTCTTTTGATTTATGAGAATCAATGGTTTTTTTTCAACAAGAGGAAAATAATGGATAATTTCATCTTAGTCTAGGAAGGTATACACTCCAAAAAATCCAAAGCAGATAGAGGAATGGTCATCAAACTTGACATGGTGAATGACTTTGACTGAGTTAGGCATTCCTTTCTTTTTTCTATACTGAAGAATATGTGATTCTCTCTGTATGTTATCAAATGGATAAATGTTTTTGTTTCAAACCCCTAGATATATCCTTTGGTGAATGGATGTCCAGTGGGTAATTTCAAACGCACAATAGGTCTAAGACAAGGATGCCCTATTTCACCATTTCCATACATCCTAATGGTTGAATCATTGAGAATAAATTTTCATCAAGAAAGAATAAATAATTCTTCATTGGAATTCAATTTTCGGAATGGATCATGAGCATAAATCATGTATATATTGTAGATGATAATATATTTCTTGGCAGAGCCTCGTGCATCAATAATAGAAGATTCAAGGTCACTATGGAAAAAAATTTCACTGTGTCTGGGGGTCTAATAAATGATGGAGGGAGCCATATATATTCCTGGAATAGAAGTAAATATTTTCATGGGATAATTTCCAAAATTTTGGGTATGTTAGGGAGAGACTCTTGGGTCAATTTTATATATCAAGGCATGCCCATCTCCATTAAATCTCTTCCTCAATCATCCTAGTTGTACGTCATTGACACGTTCAAACTCAAATTTGAACAACTGGTTGTTTGTTGGTTAAAATCGATAGGAAGACTTATCTTGATCCAATATGTGCTCTCAATTTTTTCTTTATCTTAGTTTTTGGGATTGTTGGCTCTAGTATCAATATAGAAACAAATGGTTCAAGAGATAAGAATGTCTTTGACAAGGGGGGGAATCAAACTCTAAAATATTTCCCCTCATCAATTTGAAGACAATGTGGTTTCCTAAAGCTTTGGGTGGGCTTGGAATAAGGGATAATGTACTGATGAATATAACACTTGAATCAAAATCATTGTGGAATTTGGTTACAGGGAATGAGAGATGGTTCATTAAAGAAATTTTTAGGTCTAAAATGGGCCTCTTAAGGAATATCATAAAATAATAGTGAACATAATAAAATAAGGTTATATTACCTCATTAAATTTTCGAGGGAAAAAATTAAAAAAAATACTTTTTCAATTCGTATTTTCAACTTATCTCCCTATGATTTTGCTCAAAATTTGAGTGGGAGCACTCGTTGGATACAAAATTTAATTTTTCATCCAAGGAGTACCCATGTTGCATAATTTTGATGGACCCTACTACATGGAAAATGTGAAATACATGAAAAATGTGATTGCAAATCACGTTTTCATGTATTTCACATTTTTCATGTAGGATGTTCCATCGGAAGTATGCAACATGGGTACTCCTTCGATGAAAAAATAAATTATGCATCCAAAGAGTGCTCCAACTCAAAATTTGAGTAAAATCGTAGGGATATAAGTTGAAAATACGAATTGAAAAATTAGTTTTTTATCTATTTTTTTAACTTTTTATCTTTTTACTCCAAAAATAGTGAATCATCCCCATGGTAGACACCATCATATTGAATCCTATTAGTTCCTATATAGTTGATGTTTGTTGTAAAATATTTTTTTAGACCCATTTTTTACCTCAAAATTTATCTAATGGAAAGAAGTAATCCGTAGTAAATACCTTGGTATGGAATGGGAGTCTTGTATTTTCCATATCCTCCCCAATAGAAGAAAATCCAAAATTTGGTGTCTTCTAGAGGCTCCAATTCCTTTAATTAGATTCAGGATGACATGGATCCCATGTAATGGAAAATGAATCAAAATATGGAACAATGGGATAATGGGAGGTTCTCCTCTGGAATTAAAGCACTCTTTCCTCCCACTATGTGAATGGTTGAGCTCCATGAAAAAATACACTTCATTTGATATTTCCTCTTGGTTGAGTAGAAATATGTGGATTGTTTGGAACTTGAGTAATGCCCTAAGTCAACTATTAAAGGCTTATAAACTTTTTGAAAATTCACTTTCAGGGCGTGCTCTATCCATCCTATTAAATCAAGATACTCGTGGTTGGGACATAAACTTACACTTTATTATGTGTATTTTCTTTTCCCCGAAAGGAAACCCACCCCACCCCCCCTCCACCCCACCCCTGTTAGGTCCCTATATTACTAGTGTAGTCCCTTATTGTTGTTAGTGTATCCCCTTTATTGTTATTGTTGTACCCCTGTAACCGCCATATTGTGATTATTGTGCCCTTACATTATTATTGTTGGTTGTCTAGGATTATATTCTAACCCCATGTACTCCTATATATAGAAGGAGGTTTTGTCATTTGAATCATTCAAGAATTGTTCATTTATTTAATGTAAAGGATGTTTCCCCCTCGAAGTGCCTTAATTCTAAGGCGTTCATCTCTCTTTTCTTCCATTTTGGAGTTGGTTTCATAACATTTGGAATCAAAGCTTTGGATTCTAGGGTTTCATTGCTCCAAACAGGTCATTGTGGAATTTACGCTATAAATTGTTTTCTATGAAGGTTCAGAAGCTGAAATTTTTACCACGCGGAGCTGAAATCTAGAGGAACCTTGTGTAAAACTTTCAGATCTTGGTTGAAAATATTTTCGGAGATATGATCTGTAGAAGTTATGGTTTTTTCAGGCTCCCGAATTTCATCTCAAAGAGGTGACCGTGGGAAAATCATCATAACTATCTCTTTGAGCATCGGACTGGAATTCTATAAAAATTGGCCGAAATCACACATACTATAGTTTCCTGTGTATCAATTTTAGAGTCAAAGGAGCAAATAGTGACACGTGGCACACTGTAAAAATTCGCTCTACTGAACCAGTCCATAATTACGCCATTGTGGAAGTTTGGGCATAGCTTTGTCTTGAAGCATCCAAATTAGGTCAAACTTGTGGCATTCAAAACAATATTCCAAGGGCTAATATAGGACCAAATTTCAAATATCTAAGATCTGAAATCACAGAGATAATTTAGTTTCAATATCGAGCTCCTCAAAATAAAGAAAAAGGTGTGTATTTGTTTCCAAATTGTATAAGTCTTGTTTGAAAAATTAGTTTGAAGGGATTCCAAGGACATATTGAAGCATATATGTCAGTATTGGGTTCTAAAATTCCCCATAAGAGAATTCAACACCCATTAAGCCCTCAGAATACTCTACTATGACTCATAAAGATGAAGAAGTGCAACATGATATATCAAAATTACAAGAGCAAGTGCACCAAATTTCGCTCTCACAAAGAGCAAAAAAAAATGAAATTGAAGTTTTGAAGAAAGGCGTGGAATCTAAGATGTATGGTTTGAAGAAGGGCATGGAAGCTAATATGGATGGTTTGAAGATGCGCATGGAAGCTAATGTGAATCGTTTGAAGAAAGGCATGGAAGCTAAGATGGATGGTTTGAAGAATGGCATGGAAGACATGGAAGAAAATATGGAAGACATGAAGAATGATATAAAAGCAGACATGGAAGGCTTGACAAATTTGATACAAGAAATGATTCCTAATGGCAAAAATATAGTATAGGAAACTCATGATGAGAACAAAATAAATGTTAATCGTGATTTCATAAACTAAAATGTTGGATGGAAGACCCACCATATTCCAAAGATCGATAGGAGGAAGTTTGATGGCAAGGATCCCATAACATGGATACTACAGATGGAGCAATATTTTGATCTCAATAATGTGCAAAACACACAAAAGGAACACATTGCAACTTTATATTTAGAACAAAATACATTTGTTTGGTATCGATGGCTTTTCTCCTATAAAAAATTATCATGAGTAAAATTTTGCTGGAAAGCAAATATTTCTGTGAAGATACAAAACCTTGCTTATATGTTGATTGATAAATCTCAAATAAAGGTTTTAAATTGTGGGGACATTGAGACTTGATAGGGAATACCAAGAGTAATAAATGAACATAGAGTCAGATATATTTGTAGCTATGGATAACATCCAACATGAGGTTTGTGTTAGGGAGGAAGGTGATTCCTTGGAGGAAATAATTGATTGGCAAGAAAAATTGAATGTAAAATTATGGCGATAAGGAAGCCACCACTCACACATATATAAAGATGGAAGTGTTGCTGCTACTGTGACTTCCACAACCTACAAGGTTGACACCACAACAATTGGAAGAAAAAAGAGAAAAAGAGCTTTGCTACAATTGTGATAGAAAATACACTAAAGGTCATAAGTGTGCTGAGAAGAAATTATTTTACATAGATTGTGAAGAGGAGGAATAAAATTAACAAGAAACTTCAAAAGAAGAGGATATACACCAGGAACCAACCCTATAGAAAGAAGAAATGAGTCTGACCATATCGTGTAAAGCATTGGTAGGAATTACCACCCCTCAAACTCTGAATATAGAATGACATATCAAGATAGTGTCAGTTGATTCGGGTAGTACCCATAATTTTATTCATTTTAAGGTAGCCAAGGAATTGAATTGCTTCATATACCCAGCACTAGAATTTCATGTAATGGTTGCAAATGGAGGAACTATAAATTGCTCTAGAAAATGCCATAATATCAAGCTAGCCATGGGGAAATATGAATTGAATAGTCCAATGCTTTCCATTCCAATGTGAGCTATTGATGTTGTACTAGGAGTACGAAGGTTACAATATTTGCAGACGGTAGCTTTTAATTTTCAAGAACTTTTCTTGAAAAAAAATTTTTTCTGAAGGAAAGGAAGTTGAATTATGGGGTATCGTAGGGAATTTAGGAAAGATAATAATCTCTAATGTTATGAAAAAGATTCTAAAGAAATAAAAACGAGGTGTAATTGCACAATTATGCTCACTAGAAGTTCCAAGATCAAAATCATCTATTTCTCTCTAGATCTCCAAAAAGACTTGGACAATCATTCCAGGGTGTTTGAAACTCCCAAAGGACTTCCACCTATTTGTGATCATGATCATGCTATTCATTTGATTCCAGGTATTTTCCACCAAAAATTAGGCCTTACAGATATCCTTATGTCCAAAAGAGAGAAATTGAACGTATGATTGTAGAAATGTTAGTGGCTGGTATAATTCAATCTAGTCAAAGTTCTTTCTCTACTCTGGTATTATTGGTGCACAAGAAGGATGGATCATGGCGCATGTGTCCGGATTATAGGGAGCTCAATAAGCTTGCTATTAAAGATAAATTTCCCATTCCTGTGATTGATGAATTATTGGATGAATTACATGGAGAAGTTTATTTTACCAAGTTGGATCTTCGTTTAGGATAACATCAAATTAGATTGAAGACTGAAGATATTATGAAAACAACATTTTGAACTCATGAGGGTCATTATGAATTTTTTTTCATGCCTTTTGGCCTTACCAATGCACCTTCTACATTTCAAGGGTTGATGAATTTCATTTTCAAACCCACCCTTAGAAAAATTGTGTTAGTATTTTTTGATGATATACTATTCTACAGCAGGTCTTGGAAGGATCATGTTCAACATGTTGACAGGGTGCTCAAACTATTGGAGGAGAAACAATTATATGCAAAAACCTTCAAATGTTTCGTTGGTGTACAAGAGGTGGAATATATGGGTCATATTGTATCTCACGAGGGTGTTAAGGTAGACCCTAAAAAAATTAAAGCCATTAAGGAATGGCAAGTCCCCACAACCATAAAGCAGTTGCGAGGATTTCTTGGGTTAATAGGGTATTACCGCAAAATTTTTAAGAATTATGGGAGAATAGAAGCACCTCTAACAACATTATTGAAGAAAGATGCATTTTCATGGACTCCTAAAGTAACTAAGGCCTTTGAACATCTTAAATAGGCAATGTTCCTAGCACCGGTATTAGCTACGCCGGACTTCATAAAAAACTTTATTTTGGAATGTGATGCCTTAGGAAATGGAATGGGTGTTGTTTTAATGCAAGAAGGAAGACCTATTGCTTTTAAAAGTCGTCCAATCAAAAGGAAAATATTTACAGAAAGTTATTTATGAGAAGGAAATGTTGGCAATACTACATGCACTAACTAAAAGGCAACCTTACCTAATAGGAAGACAATTCAAGGAAAAAATTGATCATAATAGTCTTAAACACTTTTTGGAACAAAGACTATCTTCAGAAGAGCAACAAAAATGGGTCACAAATATGGTGGGTTATGACTTTGCAATCATCTACAAAAAATGGAAGCTAAATGTTGTTGCAAATGCACTCTCAAGAAAGTATGAAGAGGTGGAAGCATTGCTTTGTGCCATTTCTATTATCCAACCAGATTGGATAACTGAAGCAAGGGATGAATGGAAGAAAGGTGAAGAAGTGTGGACACTCATTTAAAAGTTGCAGCAAGATCCTAGTACATCTGATACATTTAGTTGGAAAAATGATTCCTTATGGTACAAAGATCGCTTATATCTTTGTAATAATTTCCAACTAAAACAAAAGATTCTTTTGGAATTGCACACTTTTCCTAAGTAAAAGCTTACCACAGGGTGAAGAAAGAATTTTTTGGGATGGCCTTAAATCTGATATTCAAAAGTTTGTGGCGGAATGTTTGTTTTTCCAGCGAAATAAAGTTGAGACAATTAAGACCTCGGGTCTTCTACAAACTTTATCCATTCCATGTCAAAATTGGGGGGATATTTCAATGGATTTTATCACAGGTTTACCTAAGTCCAAAGGAAAGAGTATCATCATGGTGGTAGTTGATAGACTTACCAAGTATGCACACTTTTGTGCATTATATCATCCATTTAAAGCAAGTAAGGTTGCTGCTGCATTTATGGAAACAATTCAAAAGATACATAGAAACCCAAATATTATGGTAAGCAACAGAGATCCCATTTTTACTCGAAATTTTTGGATGGAATTATTTTCTTGTTTGAGTACTCAACTAGATCATAGATCATCTTATCATCCTCAAGATGATGGTCAAATTGAGATAGTGAACAAACGTTTGGAAGGATATCTTCGTTGTTTTTTATCTGATAAAAAAACACAATTGGTCAAGTGGTTACCTCTAACTGAATGGTGGTATAACACTTCCTTCCATACTGCATCAAAAATGACCCCATTTATGGCACTTTATGGATATCATCCACCGCCAATCACATCATCTTTAAGAGAAAATTCTAAGGTTCAAGCAGTGGAAGATCACATTGAGCATCAACAACAAGTTCTCCAACTCTTAAAGGATAACCTAAATTTGGCACAAAATCGAATGTAACAACAAGTAGATCAACATTGCAGCGAGATAAGTTTTGATGTAGGAGACTGGGTATTTTTACGGCTACAACCATACAAAAAAATGTCCCTCAAGCAAGCTAAGAAGGATAATAAATTATCGCCGAAGTACTATGGTCCTTAAAAGGTGTTGCAAAATATTGGTACTATGGAATACAAATTGGAGCTTCCTGCTTCATCACGAGTGCAACCAGTTTTCTATGTTTCATGCTTTAAAAAGGTTATAGGTGAAAAAATTCCAGTTCAAACAATATTGCCAAAACTTGATGAGGAAGGAAAAATCGTATTGGAACCTGAAGTAGTCACGGAAACAAGAACTCGACAGCTATGAAATCGATCAATTTCAGAGTATCTCATCAAGTGGAATAACTTACCCACTAAAGATTCTACATGGGAGGATGATAATTTTATACAGAAGCATCCAGAGCTACTCAAGTGTTGAGGACAACACTTTTTTGAAGGAGAGGGGCATGTTATGTCCCTATATTACTAGTGTAGTCCCATATTGTTGTTACTGTAGCCCCCTTATTGTTATTGTTGTACCCCTGTAACCCCCATATTTTTATTATTGTGCCCTTACATTCTTATTATTAGGTCGGCTAGGATTATTTTGTGACCCCATGGACTCCTATATATAGAAGGAGGTTTTTTCATTTGTATCATCCAAGAATTTTTCATTTTTGTAATGTAAAGGAGGTTTCCCCCTCGAAGTGGTTGAATTCTAAGGTGTTGATCTCTATTTTCTTCTATTTTTGGAGCTGGTTTCATAACAACACCCACCCCCCCCGCCCCCCTCTTTTATACTATGGTCTACCATTTAGCCTTCAAATTTATCCCATATATATATATATATATTGTTGGATGTTATCCCATAAGAAAATGCCCATGCCAGAGAACCTAATGAAGAGAGGAATAATTGGACTCTACTGGTGTGCTTTATGTAAAAAGAGACAAGAGGCTATTGATCATGTTTTCTTGGAATGCCCCTCCTTGATAGTTGTATGGAGTGCCTCACTCTTTCACCTAAAAGTAAGAACTAGTTGGAATAATATTATTCAAGAGCTCCTAAGGAAATGGGGGAAGTTTGACAATGACTCTTTCAAAGGGAAAAAGATAATGAAAATAACTTGGGAAGTAATGTCGAAATTCATCTATTGGAAGATATGGTTAGCCAGAAACCAATGGAGGACAATGTTGCAAAGAAAAATGGAAGATTTGTCTCTCAAATGAAGAGTTTAAGAGTAATATTAGGAAGAAAAAGGAACATATTATCGAATTTTACGGTGAAACTAAAGGAAATATTGGGGTGGTAGGACCAGGAGGGGTGATTTTTCACAATAAGAATCGAGAAAAAATTAAGTTTTAGTTGGGATTTGGACATGCCTTAAACAATGAGGTAAAATCCTATGCTCTATACCAAGAATTAAGGAAATTTGATAGGCTTAGTATTTAGGATATGATTGTCATAGGAGATTTAACAATCATAATTCAACATTTGTACATAGGAACATCCCCCCCTAACCTCAAACTAA
Source organism: Pinus albicaulis (assembly GCA_034641835.2). Lineage (NCBI taxonomy): Eukaryota > Viridiplantae > Streptophyta > Pinopsida > Pinales > Pinaceae > Pinus > Pinus albicaulis. The sequence continues at coordinate 1,608,873,186 of CM076584.1, read as the reverse complement.
GGAAAATATTTAAAATAATTCATTATTAGATTCAATACATAGCCAAAAAACAATGTTTCCATGTATTATGAAGTAAAAATTATGAGGTCGATTCATTGTCCGATTAAGGAACTATGATGGAAGGAGTGTTAGAATGGAATGGAGGGAGGGGGGTCAATCCTCTCCCTTAAATATTTTAATTTTTAAATTTTTAATCATGAAGAAATATAAAATAAATAAAAGTGCCCCACAGGGTAATCTCTGCAGAATTAGGGCTTCGCTCATGAGCAGATGGGTGGAAATAATAATAGATTTAGGAGTGACATGTGGTAGATTTGTGGAAATGATCTAGAAGGAAATTAAGCTTGGCATGATGGAACAATGTGTGATCTTATGGGAGGAATTTGTGGGTATGGAGGAAGCATGGGATGTGACATTGTGGGAAAGTTACCAATGGAGAAAGGTCCTCATAAATGTAGAACTACAAAGAAGGGTTAAATATATAATTAATAAGTGTACTAAGCTAATTGAATATTGGTACTTATCTATAATTCCTTCTCTACTAGGCTGCATTAAAATTCCAAGGGGGGGGTGTTAGCACTCCACCAGTTCTCTGAAGGCTGAAAGGAGACTAGTAACCACATACCACTTTGACCTAGTAGCTAGCCCTACTAGGCTGAGAGGGCTCTCTCAATGAGATCACAACTAATTTTATTGGGTCATTAAAGATATTAGGCTAGGTATGCATATTAGGGTTTGTTTGATTTGATGGTTTTGTGTTGCATGGTGGTTTAGCTCTAGGAAAAACTAGGTCAGGGCTTTGAAAATCAGATTTGCAGAGATGTAATGGGGCAAGGTAGGCACACACTTTATCACTTTAAAGGTATCTTTATGTATAATTTAGATTTATAGGGTTTCAAAACGAGCATGAATATCATGAATTTGTTTATATCATAATAAAATGAACATAAATGTGAAAGCTTCTCTAAAACAGAGCATCAAAATGAATTGTGTTTATCATATTAGAAATCAAACACATAAGACATGTAAATGGAAATGGAAGGTACAATACATTAAAACATATGATCACAGAAGAAGAAACACTGCTAAATCACATACCACATGAATCCCACCACAATAGCTGCAAATTTTGTCTATTAGTTCCTGCCAAATTCACAAATACACTAGTGTCCAAGGCTCAATTCCACAACATCCAACCTTTGAAACTAATTAAAAAGTACCTCATATAGCCACTGAGGTAAAAATACTCCCTTGGAGGTTGAATTTCCAACAAGATAAGGAAAATACATGCACCTATCCAAGGTCTGCTACACACTAGGAAGGTTACTCAAACAATTCCTCCTTTTTCTAACCATCATGAGACATATCCTCAAAGCATTAAATGGAGGGTAAGAAACCTAATCAACCCTATATTATCCATTTACATTTATTTTTGACCATTTAAATTCATCTACTTTGACCTTTTGACTTTTACAAAAGTGAAACTAGCAATTGTCAAAAATTACATAGTGAAAATTTCTTGAAATTTGCAGAAAATTGCAGAAGTGTAGTGAGATGTTTGAGGCCATTTTTGAGTGCCTTGCTGAAGTCCAAATCCAAACCTGAGACCTGTTCTGGAAATATGGGAGAGTTTGTATGTCTTTTGACTAATTTTGCATGCAAAATTACCCATTATTTACTAAGTTATAGGCATTTTCCCAAGGTGTCTCCAGAAGCGTAGCAAAATTCAAAAATGGAGTCGTAATGTTGATTTTTGACCACTTTTCTTCATATTTCTCAAAATATGAGCCTTCAACCAAAAATATGAGAAAATGGGACTTGAGAGGAGGCCTAGATATTTCTATAAATGCTTAACATTTTCCATTTGGAGGCCTAAGGAAGAATCACATCGTGAGCATGTTGCGCTTCTAGACCTAGTGCAAATTTCTGAGTTTTTCAAAATTGCACCAAAATACACCAAAATACAAAAAATGCTCAAAATATTCCCAAAATTGGTCTAGAAGTGCCAAATGAGGTGTCTCATGCAATCATGGAGGCATCTACAAGTAAATCCAACTTACCCTTCTCCTCATGGTTGATTATGGTTTCCTTTAGCTTAGCTTGTAGTTGTTTGACCTTGAGATTACAAATCTGATTTAGGGCATAATAGTGGTCAGCCATGTGCTTATGAATATTTTTGTCCCTGTTGGCCTTGTCAAGGAGCTTCTCTAAGTGAATGCTGACCTTTTCAAGCCAAAACTCCCTGTTCTCATTGATTTCTTTTACAATTTTGTCTTCAAAATTGAGTTCTCCATCTGTAGGGTTTTGCTCTTTTTCCTTCTGCAATGCTTTTTTGAGACCCATGGATCTTGGCCTCTTCCTTCTTACCTATTGTTCATGCTCAACATGTTCATCATGCTCATTTATTTCAGCCACTAATTTTCCTTTCACATCATGCTTGCTTTCCTCAAACAAATTTTTTTCCAAGGCCAATTTTTTTACCTTCAGTTGTTGGTTTTCTTGCTCTAAAAATGAAATGATGAAGTTTTCCCTTGCCAAGTTGTCTTGGAGATTTTTGATCTATTCATCCTTGTCTTTGATGATCCTTTGTAGGTTTTTAGGCTCATCACTAGCCTCCAATTAGACTAGGTCAAACTCATGCTCTACATCATCATGCATTGATGCTTCATGTTGTACTGATGTTCCCTGCTCTATTGGTGTAGGTTTGGCCCCTTCCTCATTTCAAGGGGAAAACACAAGCCTAGTGCCTCTCTGATATGTATGAGTGACCTCAGGCCTACGTCTCTTTGTCACTACTTCTTCCTTACTTGATGAACCAATCTCCTGCATGGTAAGTGGCATGTTTTGTTGGTTGTTTGGTGTAGAAGTTTGTAGGGTTGCCTCAATGAAGGAATCCCATGTCATGTTCTTTTCTGCCTACTGATGTAGAATTATGACCTTCACCAAAATATGATGGAAGAGACTAGGATAATGTTATTTTTTTTTCACCTGCACCTTTTCAGACATCTTGATCACACTCCTATACAAGAAATTGCACAAATTGAGGGACTTCACAGTTGTGAAGTGCATGAGTAGTCTAATGTGATATTGATACAACCTTGAAAACCTACCCTTACATGTGAAAAACTTCATGAAAACCTTCATCAATGGTGCATATCTCTCCAGAAAATATCTAAATGGGAAAATGTGTGTATGAGATCCTTTATATTATGATTTCAAGTAGGGTTTGTACTGCTCTAGGTCCAGGTTCATTCCTTTGAACCAATACTCACCATGGTTTGGTATCCCTGTAGCATGAGATATGGAATCTACTGAGAATATGAAATCAAATTGTGCAATGGTGACCTTCTATCCTTTCAAATTGGTGGCAAACATATATGTGAGCTTCTCATGAAAACCTAACTCCTCCACTCTTTGACAAAACTCTAAACAACTGACATCTTCAAAGAATTTTTTGATGAATGGTGAGGAATTAATTTCATCATATTTATAGGGTTCAAATCTCATTATCTTTCCCCATTTTTTATACTTTCTCTTCTCTGATGGTTACGAATCAACTTCCATGATGAAACCCTAGATGGTAGGAGGGAAAAAAATGGAAGGAAGTAAAGGGATAAAATGAGAGAGTTAGGGAAGGGGGATGGGAGTAGGAAAATTTAGGGAGCTGGGCAGGGGTGTTAGGTACCTTCAGGGAGTGAAATGGAGTGTAATGAGTGAGGGAAATGGGCTAGGAAATTCAAACACGGTCCTAGCTACGAAAACTTCCAAAATTGGCAGAATGGGTTAGGGTTTGTAGGGAGAGTGATGAAAATAAAGTGAGATAGCTATATAGTGGATGGAAGTGGTGTATAAAGTGAAAAAATAGGTGTAGGAGCAAGAGAAATAGGGTTTTATGTAGAAATTTGAAACTTGGGAAGACAAACAACAATTTCCAAGCAAACCCTAGGAGGATATTTGTTTCATTAATTTCTCTTGATAAACAATGCTAATGAAGGTATGAAAGGAAACGCTTACCTTTGAAGAGGTTTAGAGGATGAAATTACTGATGTGAAGCTATAAAAAATCAATTTGACTACCAAAAGATGAGTTCTGCACCACTCTTCCCCATGCACAGTGAAGGCCACTTGTTCGTAGCACAGGCTTTCTATGTGCAATGTGCTCCTCCAGAAGTGCAACACAGTCTTTGTATGTGCAACGAGAGCCAATTTTTTCCAGTGTTAGGTGAAGAATCTAGTTTTCTTGCCAAAATGATGGATGAGCTTGATGGTAGGAGAACATAAGAGTGCAATTGAATATTCCTTGTGTCTTTTTGGGCCTTTTATAAACTTCAAATGACTATGTTTTGAGTGAGGATGGGCCCCACATGTCTTTTTTGAAGCATGAATATCAATTTTCAACTTTGTAACTTTAGACTGTTATGGCTTTTTTGGAACATTAAATCTTTTCGAACCTTGAAGTTTTTCAAAACTTGAACTACAAATTTAGAAACATGAAGTACTTATTAAATATAGAAACATAAAATTACATTTTGAAATCAAAATTTATTGAATAAACTTGCCTATCACCACTCCTCCAATTTGCCGGATTTTATGCTTGAAATGATAGTTTTGGTGACCTTGAAACCCTATTGACCTAATGGAAACACTGAACTGAATGAAATCATGGCGGTGATGATTGAAATGATGATGATAATATCTAAATGATGATATAATTAGCTAAGTGATGACATGGACCAACATGTGAAACTTTTGGAAGGAGTGGAAAATAGTTATAGACCTAATACCGAGTGACCAAATTTTTGCTTTGAAGACCTAATGCAATTAAAAAAACTTGACTATGGGACCCTAATAGGACATGATAAGAGCCCATTTTATCACTAGTTACAGCTGTAAATACTGACACTAACAGGGCGAATGATTTAGAGTAGAGTTTTCTCCAATCCTTAATGTGGTGTCAAGTTTGGGTGGTGGGATATTGGTATTTGTAAGCATGGTATTTTGGCCTCAAGAGAGAGAAAAGTAGTACTTCTCAATATGGAAAATTGTGGTAATTTCTTGGCTCTTTAGCCTCGGGATAGAGGAAAGTATTGTCGTGCAATGTGGGTAATTGTGGATAAGGGAAAGTGGTGTTGCTTGGTGTAGGTAATTCTAGGAAACTACCTGGTTCTTTGGCCTTAGGATAAAGTAAATGGGTATTGCACGATGTCTTTTATTTGTAAGGTGTTGGTTTATGGTCTAATGCTTTTTTTGGTTATCTTGGGTCAATTCGATCGTTGTTATGTTAATGGGAAACACTTATGTGATTTAAGACTCCCTTGGATTTTGTAACACTCCCTCCCACCCCCATTATACTAATATCAGTTGAATGGGTGGTGTCACTTTCAATTAACCTAACCTCCATTGTCTCATCATGGAAATGGGGCTACAAAATTTCTCCTTTACCCAAAGTTATCGAAATAAGCTTTGGAATATACCCTAGCATTTGGCTCATTGATAGCTTTTCAAAAAGATAAAATTTGCCTCAATCCGATGCCCAGATCAAAAGTTACTCCTTTTTAAAGTTTAAGCCCCTTAACCTTACCACATTAGCAATATTAGCCATGTGGTGTCTGCATGGCATGGCCACCTCACACAACGAAAAGTGGCACCCACCACAACACCACTACACCATCGTGCCAATGCATTTTTCCTTGATACATAGTAGAAATTCATATAGTATTTCAACATGCCATATGTGGCACTTCATTAGTAGAGCTCATTAGTTCTAAGACTCAGAGACTTCTTTTCCACCATAGCAGACAACCCATGGATTTACACACAAAACAATGGTTTATTAGGTAGTATTAAATAGTTATACACAACATTGACCATAGGGCTTCAAAAACCTTTACACAACAACTATTCAATATATTCACACATAAAATATAATGGAAAATCTCACACAACCACAATCAACTGATCATGTCAAACAACAAAATTATACATGCAAGCAACCTTTCCATCAAAGAGAATTTCAACATTATAGGGATTTCCAAGTCCCTTACAACTATGGAAATTATTCGCAACCATAAAATTGAAAAAAACATGAATACATATCCTCATTGATAGTATTGATGCACCCATTATCACGTAATAACATTATTCATCATTTAAATTGCAGCAACATGTATAAGATTTCTAGTAGGAAAATTATATTAGTAGTTGGATGACTGGAAACTAAGAGAGGGACTTCAATTATCCTCCCACTAGTAATCCAACTTCACTACTATAATTTAATGTAGATAACCACCTTGCAACCATATTCATATCCTATGGAACGAAGTAATAAATGAAATTTCACACCAGTCAAGTCACAACACATGGGAATCTAGAGCACATAATGTATCTACCTAACGACTGGGAGTCCAGAGACAATAATGTATCCATGCAAACAAACACTTCTGGGAGTCCAGAGCACACAGTTCTCCACCAAAAAATCACTATAGGAGTCCAAATTCCACAATGTTTCCACCTTATTTACACTATAGGAATTCATAGTCCATTATGCCTCCACCTGCAATCTGGTAGGAATCTAGAGCATACCATTCCTCTACCTGATAGATTTCATGGGAATCCAGAGTCCACCTTTAGGGTCTCCAATAGTGAAAACACCAAGAGAAGTCCCAGAGTCTCAGTATCTCCACCTGCTAAGTAGGAGTTGAGATTCCATTGTCGCTCTTCCTTCTCAATCACCACAACTTCACATGCACTACTGAGGTGTAGTCTCTCTTGCTATAATGTAACCAACATGCTTAGTCTTCTAGTGGTTGCACCCCTCAGTGTGCCTACACTTTCTCTTCTCTTCTCATTTTTATTGCATTACATGTCGTGAGACTGTATCCTATCCTCTAAATGCCTTCCCTGATTCCCTCTTAAATGTTGACTAGTGCCCCATCCCACAAGACTAACTCGTCCTTGTCTCAGGAACTCATAAGCCAATTTTAATGATTTTAAAACCTTTTGTTTAATGTAACATGGATATAGGTGGAGATAAATTGCAACATTCAAATTTTGGCTATTTCCCCAAGCCATTCCCAAGGAGATTCTCCTCTCAGCTCTGAATTTGTGTCCTCTCTCTCACTATAATCATCATTTATAATTTATATCAATTTACATGAGAAATTCATATAATAATATTTACATGAAGGGTGAAAAATAGGGTCATTACGTACCCCAACCCCTTAGAGGAACACTATCCTCAATGTTCTCTACCTAAGCGAAATTTAACCATGCTCTATTCTGAACACAAAATTCACAATGATATTTATATACAAACAACCATCTTTACATTTTCTTACTCGACCAAAAAAATGGATACAATACCATCATTTTCTCATTCATCTCCCAAGTGGCTTCATTTGGTCCAAAGTTCCTCCATTGTACCTTAACTTAATTTATTACTCGATTCCAGAGCACAATTTTCCTCTGATCCATACTTCACATTGGCTCTCGTTGGAATTATCCCTTGGATTCCACCTGTATCATAGACTAATCAACAACATCATTAGCGTCATGTAAATAATTTTTAAGTAAAGAGAAATGTAAGAGATCATCTGACTTCACTATGGGTGGCAAGGCCAATATATAGGCTACTCACCCCACTCTTTTGATGAATTGAAATGGTCCAAAAAACCTCGGTGCTAACTTTTCAGAAAAACCAATCAATGAAATTTTCCTTGGTTTGATGCAAAGGTACACATGTTCCCCCACTTGTAATTATTTATGCATTCTCTGCTAATATACATAGCTCTTCTACTAGTCCTGATATATTTTCAATTGTTTCTTGGTAATAATTACTTCATGTTCCATTTCTTCAGCATATCAGGCTTTATATGCACTCTATTCACTAAACCATTCCAGTTGATAGGTGTATTGCATTTTCTACCATGAAAAACCTCAAATGGACTTATATTTAACATTCCTTGTACCCATTGTTGTAGCCAAACTCTACCAAAGGAAGAAACTCTTCCCACCTCTCTGGTTGATGCATAACATACATTCTTAGCATGTCTTCTAGCACCTTGTAAACCCTTTCAGTCTACCTGTCTGTTTGAGGATGGTTCGTTGTGTTGAAGGTTAACTCTATCCCAAAACCAACAAATGTTGGGAAAAATACTGAGAGGGGGGGCGGGGGGGGGGGGTGAATCGGTATTTGAGTCTTGGAGACTGAAAATTTTTTACTATTTCTTTCTCTAAAACCCATACGCTACTTTACTGAACCCAAGTCGTGTATACACGTGGATATCATTAATAAAACATGCATATGACCAGAGATCTTATTATGCATTGAATTCTTTACTTAGATATTTGCATCATTCATTCATCAGATGTTTAGTTAGCAGTAAGCATGTGCAGTAATAACAGAATAAACCATCACACATAAGCAACACACATGAACACCAGGCTTTAAGGTGGAAACCCAATTCGGGAGAAAACCATCGTTGCCATCGTCTCTGTCTTCAATATTTATTATAAAGAAAACATCTTACAACCATGTACTAGCGCAGACTCATACCAGCACGCAGGCACCCACCTGCAGAAGGCTATAACCTTCTCTCGTTTACCAGCCTCTCCTGGAAGGGAGCTACAACCCCCTGCTCTCGTTTACCAGCCTCTCCTGGAAGGGAGCTACTACCCCCTGCTCTCGTTTACCAGCTACCACTAGAAGGGAGCTACAAACCCCTCACTGAAGGCTTCAATTCTCAGCACCATTGCGGACCACGTTTCATCAATTCTCATACTGGATCCAACAGCTTCCATACAACACACCTTGTTGGCCACTTTTCATCAGATTTTCAGACTGGACCCACTCCACACATTTAAGCTCAACATACATCAAACTGAAACTTATAACCCCATCAATTCATTCATTGAATCATCAACCAATCAACCAACAACTTGATCTTCAATTAACATAATCATCAGCATATTCAACATTCAAACAACCCAGATCTGTATGAATACATTATTAACAGATAACAGTAAACCAGCAGAACAGATCAGACATTTCATTCCACATACTTCAACAAAACCCTAGATTCCATACGCGCTTTTACTTTACTGAACCAACGTATATACGCGCTTTCACAGAGACAAACCTGCGTATACTTCTGCACATATTCCAGAACCAACCTCACATTCCATACGCACTTTTGCTGAAGCCAACCCTTCACTTCAGAAAATATTCACCTCATCTCAGATCTAAACATTCCATAAACAGATCTAGAAAATACATAGTCATTTCAGATCTAGAGATCCCTCTTCATCATTTTCTTCATAGGTGCATTATTAATTCAGATCAATCATTAAACTATTACCCTTCCATGCAGATATACTTCAAAGTGAAGTATTCATTAAAACCCAGACTTATGCACACCTTGCACTATGATCTTATTCTCCTTAACTAGATTTAGCCTTTGTTAATACCATGAGTCAAAACCACACAACTACTAATGGTATTCCTGGACGGGATCAAATAGATATTCCAGCGCTCAATACAATGGGCCAATACCATGGTAACTTCCCTTGGTTTTATGAATTTAGAGTGCAAATAGGCATACCCTACTTGGTACGTACTTTTTCGCGTACATACGCTACTTTGCCTTTAAAAACCCGCGTATGCTTTGTGACATGTCATATTTATCATTTCTCTGGCACTTACTGGAATTCCTTTCTTCTGTTACTTCTGAGCTGATCTGTAGATACATCATCCTTCCTTATTTAACACAAGATACATCTTCCTTACATATTTAACACATGGGTTGCTTATCATAGGAAACTCATCAAGCAGGTTTCTATCAAGAACAACTTCATCAAGTAGGTTGCCATCCAAAGACAACTCATCAAGTCAGTTTCCATTAAGGAAGACAACTCATCAGATAAGCAGGTTTCCATCAAGAACAACTTCATCAAGTAGGTTTCCATCCAAAGACAACTCATCAAGTCATTTTCCATTAAGGACAACTTCATCTAGTAGGTTGCCATCAAAGACAACACATTGCATCATATTTCCAACAATCTTATTTCATCAAGTAGGTTGCCATCAAGGACAACACATGCCAACAACAAACAATGCCTTCCAAAACTTAAAGGCAAACTTAACATCCCTACCTAATATGATCATCTTGGGTGCACCTTGCAATCTCAATATTTATTTTATAAAAATATGAGCAATATCACTTACCTTATTAGTGGATTTAATGCCTACAAAATGAGCTACCTTTCTCAACTTGTCTACCACCACCATTATGGCATCATGTTGCCTATAATTTCTTGGTAGTTTGGTGATGAAGTCCATTGAAATGAATTCCCACTTCAACTTAGGAATGGGTGTTGGTTATAGCAATCCTGTTGGATTCATACATTCCACTTTCACTTGCTAGCACTCCATGCACTTGGCAATGTACTCAACCACATCCTTTTTCATGTTTGGCCAATAGTACATATTTTTCATGGATCTTATGAATTCTATTAACTTGGATTACTAGAATATGGTATTTTATGAAATTCATCATAAATGAGCTTCTTCAAGTCACCCATACAAGGTATGTACCATCTTCCTTTGAACTTTAACATTATTTCCTTTGTGAGTCAGTAGTTATTTCTTAATGCCCCTTCTGGCTCTTGTTGCAAGAATTTTTGCATTTGCATGTAGTGTTCATCCTATTGCATTGCATCTTTAATATTTTCTTTAATTTCAACCTAGTATGTACTGATGGTTGCCACTTGAGCCACATGTAGACTTTTTCTAAGTGCACAAACTACTTTATTTTCATTGCCTTTTATGTACTTTATTTCAAAGTCAAACTCACTAATTAAGCCTAGCCACCTTTCATGTCTCACATTCAACTTGGGCTAATCGACTGGATACCTTAGCCTTCCATGATTTGATGCTAGGATAAAATTTCTTCTAAGGAGGTAATGCCTCCACATTTTCAGTGCATGCACTATCATTGATAATTCCAGATCATGGGTGACATAGTTGCACCCGTGCTCATTCAACTTTCTCAATTCATAACATACAACATATCCTTCTTGCAGTAGGACTCCACCAAGCCCTTCCTTGCAGGGTTTCGTGCACATCACATTATAATTCTTTGGATTTTCTATCCAATATATTGTTGCATGTGTGTGAAAATATTTCGATTGCTCAAAGTCGGCTTCACATTCTAGTGTGCATTGGAATTTAATTTCGTTTCTTTGTAGCGTTGTGATTGGATGCCTAATATTTGAGAAGTTTTGGATGAACCTCCAGTAATAATCAACCAAACCCATGAAGGATCTAACTTCTATCACATTATGAGGAGTAGACCAATCCATGATGGCTTTAATATTTTCTAGATCTATTGCTACTCCTTCTTTGGAGACAATGTGTCCTAAATACTGGATTTGGGACTAGAAGAATTCACACTTACTAAGTTTGGCACACAACTTTTTCTCTCTAAACAATTGCAACACCACTGCCATATGTTTTTCATGCTCCTCTTTGGTATTTGAATAAAACAAGATGTCATCAACATAAACTAGTACAAACTTGTTCAAATATGGTCTAAGAAGATTATTCAGTAAACATATAAATGTTACTTGGGCATTTGTGAGTCCAAACTGCACAGTGCACAACTACAAATTCGTAGTGCCCATACCTGGTCCTAAATATCTTTTTGTGAATATATTCATCGTTGATGTGTACTAAATGGTACCCAGACCTCAAATCAATTTTCGAGAACACCACTACTCTTAGTTGGTCAAACATATATTCAATCCACGAAAGAGGATATATGTTCTTAATTGTGGCCTTATCGAGTTGTTTACAGTCAATGTGCAACCTCAATGTGTCATCCTTTTTCTTCACGAATAATGCAGGGGTATCCCTGTCCAAGATTTATTTCAACTTTTAAAATCTACCAACTCTGTTTACTCATTCGGTATGGAGCTTTTGCATTGGCATTGATCTTGGAAGTACTATCAATGAGGATATGTATTCTTGTGTGCCACAATGTGATGGTTGTGAATGATTTCTATGGTTGTAAGGGACTTGCAGACCCCTGTAATGCTAATATGCTTCTAAATAGTAAGGTTATTTGCACGGTTAAGTTTTATTATTTGACATGACCAACTGATTGTAGCTGCGTGTGATTTTCCATTATATGTTATGTGTTAATATTTTGAAAATTGTTGTGTAAAGGAACCAATAGTAAGAACGACCATCCCTAACTGTTATATGCAAATGCATATTGACTCATCACCATTATTCTGATAATATACTACTTACGTAATTTCATACTAATATTTTTATTTTAAAAATCAATAAATAATTTTATTTTATATTATTTTTATTAAAAATAAATTTTTAATAACATTATTAAATTTTTATTATTATTATAACATTTTTATAATATATTTTAAATAAATATAAATTAAATTTTAAAAATATTTTTGAGATAAATAATATGTTCATTAACCTTCTCCAAACTAACATGCCTATGCCTATGCCCATACCTGTCTCAAGCCTCGCTCTAAACTATCACGATAATCCTTGTACCCGTGTCAAATTTTGTCCTCGTATTCATCATGAAAACCATTATAAAATTTTTATTTGCAATATCTATATCTTTGAATTAAAATTTTCATTTTAAAATTTTTTTAATATATTTTTAACTAAAAAATTATTTATCAATATATTTTATAAAAATCAATAATTAAAAGTATTTGTTTCTTTTTGGGAGATTATTGATTCAATTTAGAAGAAGTGGAATATGCATAGTTTATAAAATTTAATAATTAAAAGTATTTGTTTCTTTTGAGGAGATTATTGATTCAATTTAGAAGAGGTAGAATATGTATATTTCTTAAATTGTGACACTTCAATTATTTATAAAAGTGTGAGTGGTTGCTATATAAATAAAAAGGTAATTATTTATTTTTATATTTTTTTAAATTTAATAATAAAAAATATTTGTTTTTTTAGGAGATTATTGATTCAATTTAGAAGAGATAGAATATGTATACTTCTTAAATTGTGACACTTTAATTATTTATAAAAGTGTGAGTGGTTTGATATATAAACAAAAGAGTTTCAAACACTAATTTGGTATTTAATTTAACTATAATTTTAAAATTAAATTATTACTAGTAATTATTTCTAAATATGAAAAGGTATAGTGAAAGAATAAAAGATTTGAGAAGATCATCTAGCTACAAACAAATCTCACTACTAAATGCATGTGCATAAGATATGCCAAACTTTCTAATGCAAACATTATTAATGGTTGCTTTAAATGGACCTAATTGCTTATTAATAAAAATATGTAGCTAAATTTATGTGTGTAAACACATAGATTTAAATATTTTACTAATATTTTTTAAAACATTGTTTAATAAGTTATATACAACCATGAATATAGAGATTAGTCACCTTTATATATATATATATATAGTTAAAAAGAAAGATAGTTTCAATTTAATAAAATTAACATTGTTTTTAAATTTTTAAATTACAAATATTCATTTTATATTTGATTTCATTTGCATATTATACATAAAATTTATCTTAATAATGTCATTGTAATTTCATATTTTATACAAAGTTAATAAAATCTAATAAATAAATATATATATATATATATATAAATTCATATCAGTTCATTTTACTATGATTTTTGAAACATCAAAAAAATAGCATCTTATTTGTTCTTCTTTTCTTTTGAATGTTTTCATATATCTTATATCAATGGCTTGATTTTTGTCCAGTAAAATACAAATATGGAGTGCAGAATCTTAGAAAAACTATGCCTTTGGGTGGCAATATGCATTGTTAGTGTTCTTTCTATATAAATATTTCCACACAATACTAATTCAACTTCAACTCTGAAGTAGTCAATGTTTCCACACTATTTTGAATTAAAAACCATGGAGCCAAATGAAAGAGTGCTTCATATGTTAGAAGGTGTAGCAAGAAAGGCTATATTTCACTTTAGCCTTAGTCAAATTGAGTAAATCAAATTTCCGCGTCATTGGGACATCTTGGAGGTATTTAACTAGTGTGGCATGGCTCTTGTTACTCAGTTAACTTAATAAATTTTAGTTATAGGCTTGGAGTTCAGTCATGCATGTGTTGATTACTAAATTTTAGCAATCTAGTTCAGTTATTTTAAGTTGTATTCAATTAATTGACCTCTAACTATTGATAGAGTCACTTGAAGGTGAGTTGTGTTGTAAGACAACAATATAACTTAGAGATATGTTAGTTAATTGATCAATCAACCCAAAATATCTAATGCATGTAAGGAAATTGAATTTCTTAGCTGAAGTGGATATGGCAAAGAAATGTAACATGAATTGTATACTAGTTTGAGTGTATAGTTGTTGCATGAAGTCAGGAGATCAATCCTTTGGAATTGTGTAAGAAAATAGGAGGAAATTCCTATATTTTAGGAGCTAATTTCCTTAAGGATCACGCAAGGAAATAGGAGGCTGCAAGAGACATAAAGTGCCTAAGTGTTGGCTAGAGGTCCTCAATCAATAGAGAGAACGATTATTCTTTTGCAGGTTGTGCTTAGAGATGGAGCAAGCAATTGTAATAGTTTCTCTATTCAACTAATTAATGCAAAGAGGCTTGAGGGGTTTTTCCTAGTTGGGTTCCCCTAGAAATCACTATGTACTTGTGGTTTTTCTTGTTGCATGTCTATGCATGTTGTTCTAGATTATGATTTTCTCTTCCACGAATTAGCAGAGTAGAATTGTGTCTCTTTCTTTCAGTTTGAAATCTTGAGAAGTTGCAATTTCTACATGGTAGCATAGCTTTGAAATCATGTTAGAACCAATATTTTGAATTACTCTCTTAAGAATTTCAAATTTTCAATTTCAATGCAGCATTTTTATTCAGGATCAAGAGAATGTCTTTCAACGGACTAAGATTGGAGTATGCCCTAGAGGGTAACTCAATTTCATAGCATGGAAATATCGAATGAAAGTGATGCTTGATGATAATGGTGTGTTAGAATATGTTAAAATTGACATTGCAAAACCCAACATTTTGATGCACAATAATTAGCCCAATGGAAGAAGGATGTTGCAAAGGCCAAGAGAATTCTTCTGGAAGGTGTGAGTGACCATGTGGTCTCAAATTTCCCTGGAAAACAGACATCATTTTCTATGTGGAAGACACTAACTGAGATATTATAAAATATCAGTGACCATATAAAATTGGCCTTCAAAGACAAACTTCAAAACATTAGGATGCATAAAAATGATAAAGTTCCACAATATCTCTCTAGATTTACTCAAGTTCGAGAAGAGCTTGGAGGGGTTGGGGTGACTGTTTCAGAAGATGACCTGGTGAGCCTAGATATTCTAGGCCTTCAAAAATCCTGGCATAGCTGCTAAGACTCTTTGAATGGAAGGACAAAATTACCAAATTGGGAAATGTTGTGATCCGATTTGGTTCAAGAAGAGATCAAGAGAAATACCAGAGATGGAGTAACATCCAAAGAAGAGGAAGAGGACTTTGCTCTAGTTGGAAAAGGAATGAATACCAAGGGAAAGAAGGCCCAAGGTGAGGTTGAGTCCATCGAGAATGATGGCAAGAAGAAGGACCTAAGAAAGATAAAATGCTTTCATTGCCATGAATATGGGCATTATGCTACAAAGTGTCCTCACATGAAATCCAACAAGGAGCCTACAACAGGAGCAGTATGAGATGCATTGGCCTATGAATTTGCACTAGATTTCAACCTCATTTCTTGCTTGAAAAGCACAGTAAGAGGGATTGATTAGTATCTATATTCTGGTGCCTCTTACCATATGACAGGAAACAAGGAATTTTTCAGTAGCTTGGAGAAGGATCTCTAGATGCAAATAGAACTTTGGGGTGATGGGAGGTAAAATGTTACATGAAATAGTATTGTAACCTTTAATAGGGAGTCAGGATCCCATCTTTGTCTCAAAGATGTTATGTTTGTAATTGGGTTGAAGAAGAACTTGATCTATGTAGCAGTATTGGAGGGTAAAGAATATGTTGTTATTTCCAATAAGGGGAAAAACTTTCTAAAACATGTAGCTACCGGGAAAGTGAAACAGATTGGTGTTAGAGTGAAAATATCTACAAGCTATAGGTCAATTTCTCCACTCATGCAACTATACCTCATAGAGTTAAGTGGGGTGATGTAGACCCCTATTCCTAGAGTTACAGAGATTTGGGTAGGGTCCATTGAGATGTCCTCCTCATGGATCATTACCTTGCTACAGGGGCCCGCAATGTTCAATAGAAGAAGTATCAATGTTAGTTGGTGCAGTCAGATGTTGAGGAGCACAAAGCAGTGTTGATAGCAGTGCAGGAGGTACAGTGCAGAATCAACATCAATGCAATTTTCCCAATAGATAGTTGCAGAGACACAAATGATTCAATTTTTTTTTATGCTTCTCAGTTGTAGTTGTTGCAGTATAGGTGTTGGATAGGTGTGGTGCAAAATCCCTTTCTTGCTAAGAGGGAGTGTTAGAAAGTGTAGCAAGAAAGGCTCAATTTGACTTTAGCCTTAGTCAAATTAAGTAAATCGAATTTCCACATCAACAAGACAACTTGGAGGTAGTTAAC
This sequence comes from Pinus albicaulis, assembly GCA_034641835.2. Lineage (NCBI taxonomy): Eukaryota > Viridiplantae > Streptophyta > Pinopsida > Pinales > Pinaceae > Pinus > Pinus albicaulis. The sequence continues at coordinate 1,608,856,557 of CM076584.1, read as the reverse complement.
TAGTGTGGCATGGCTCTTATCACTCAGTTAACTTAGTAAATTCGAGTTATAGGCTTGGAGTTAAATCATGCATGTGTTGATTGCTAAATTCTAACAATATAGTTCGGTTATTTTCACTTTTATTCAATTAACTAACCTTTAACTATTGACAGAGTCAATTGAAGGTCATTTCTGCAATGGGACAACAGTCTATCTTAGAGATATGTCAGTTAACTAATCAATCAACCCAAAATAGCTAGTGCATGCATGAAATTTGAATTTCTTAGCTAAAGTGGAGATGACGAGGCAGTGTAACATGAGTTGTATTCTAGTTTGAGTGTACATTTGTTGCATGAAGTTAGGAGATCAATCCTTGGGAATTGTGCAAACAAATAGGAGGAAAATCCTATATTTTAGGAGCTAATTTCCTTAAGGACCGTGCAAGGAAATAGGAGGCTGCAGGAGGCATAAAGTGGCTACGTGTTGGCCAGAGGTCCTCAATCAGTAGAGATAATAGTCATTCTTTTGCAGGTTGTGCTCAGAGATGGAGCAAGAAATTTTATAATTTCTCTATTCAATTGATTAATGCAAAGAGGCTTGAGGGGTTTTTCCGAGTTGCGTTCCCCTAGAAATCACTATGTACTTGTGGCTTTGCTTGTTGCATGTCTATGCATGTTGTTCTATATTGTGTTTTTCTCTTCTGCAGATTAGTAGAGTATAATTGTGTCTCTTGTGTTCAGTTTGAAATCTTGAGTATTTTAAATTTCTATCAAATTTCTACATAACCTTAGTGGCGTAATGAGGTGTTTTTGGTAGTACGAAATGTACCACACACAAACATCTTCATTTTTATTTTTATAGCACCACATAGGAGTACTTATATAGTCAAACCCATCCAATGACACTAGAGAAGAGGGGCGCTCTTTCGGAGGTGGAAAGAGGGATGCTCTTCCAAAAAAACTAGTCAAAATCCGTCAATCATTTTCTGGTCACACATATAGGTATATAGAAGAAATGTTGCTCAGTTGCTCTTACTGGCATATGCTCATAAGTTAGAGGTCATGGCCCCCCTTCTGTGGACACTTTAATGGCAAGGTATTTCTTCTATTAGTGCCCTTCATGTGAGTGTCCTAAGGTATTGATCCTATGAGTGTTAGAGTGTCTCTAGACTTTCTCGAAGGGGAAAACAATTAGACCTTGGTTAAACCCAACTACTCATATATGTCATTAGGTCCCATAAAATATAACATAATGATGCATATAAAACCTATATATAGATCCAAATGATAAAAAACATATATAACACATTGATGCATTCACATGCATCTAGCATTCCTTCAATGTGCATTCTAACATTGGCATTGGAGAGAAAAATCCGAAAGTACATTTTCCTGCAGCCCTCTTACACGACAATTATGAAATTCTACACAAGTCAAAGGATATCAATTTTATATGTTGGTTTCAAAAAAATAGTTTTCTGAACTTTTGCAAGGAGAAAAAATACAAAAGCACAGTATAATAAGAAAAAGAAATTTAACAAATACATCATATAATTTCCCATTCACACATATTAGAAGAAAATGTTAGGAATGTTAGAAGCAAAATAAATGTTTGTACCCAAATTTAAGGATAGAATGAACAATTTCATAAAAAAAAAGTGTCACTAGACAATAATAGTCTTTCTTGGGATTGTGCATCTAGCTTCTCCAAATACCACTAAATAATATTTCTATAGTTACCACAAATTATATTTAACGACATTCCCCTGAATTTGACTACACCCACACAAACAACACAATGCTTGAGACTTGGGGTCATTATCATGCTTACAACCGCGCCCCCCCCCCACCCCCCAACCACCCCCCAACTTCCAATATTTAAGGTTGTATTGTGACAATAGAATTTCTTGAACTAATATGAAAGAGAAACAATTTTCCATTTTTTAAAATAAACCTCTCTGTTCTATGGTATGAAGACTTACATGATTATTGTTTCTGACCGGGAAAATTCCAAAAGGAAATTTGGAATATGTATTTTGGTTTGGAAAGTAACTACAACATCTCTCTTTATCATCATGATCAATGCTTCTTATGGACCGTGTATGCTTGAAAATATTATTTATAACTCAAAGGTTGTATTCACCGAATGGCATGTTACTAGATTGTTTATTTAAGTATGTCTTAAACATCAATAGAGTAGTGTTATTTACCAATTCCATGATAAGAATAATTAAAGTAGGAATGATTCTAATCACTGATCATTTAAGTTTAATTTAAGGCATATAGTTTGAATTTTATTTCCAGTTCATATATAAAAATATGATGGTGTTCTTTACAAGTTCATCCAGTGTGAAAGTGGGTATAATCCTAATAAGAAAACTTCCATTTTTTTTAGATTTTGAAATTATTTCCAAATCAAACTCTTAAAACCTATGAATTTTATTTAATTTCAAACATCTAAATTTTCCTCTTCTTATAAAATATTCGATAATTTACTTAGAGGATAATGCAGACTAATTGTAAATTTACTATACTTTATTTCTTTTAAATAGCCAATTTTCTACTTCAAATATTTTGCAGGCTCTAGATTAACAATTGGCAACCCCACGCTCTTCATCAATATATTCCATCAATCTATTCCATGGCCTATACCTCGACCGCCTAAGTCTCAAACCCATAACGTTGGAGAAGAAATACTCCTGCAGGGGCGGGCTAGCATAGGTGTCGGAGGGCTTGCTGAACAAGGTCGATAATATCAAAATGGTGTTGTGCACCATGGTTCCTTCCCTTTTTCACATCATATGTCGCCTTCAACTTAGTCTGGGAGATCACATTTCCAAATATTGGTTACTGACACTGCTCCGAGATCATTAAGAAACTTCGTTGGGATGGAGCCACTGGGAGGGAAAAAATGTCGTTGGGACATTGGAGAGTCTAGATTTTTCTAGAGGTCAATCAGTTGTGTAGTATCTGCTAAGCCCACCCTGGTGCTCACCTAGGAGCTCATCAATGGCACATAAATAGTTCTTATGAGTACAACAACAACAAAAATAGATGAAGGGCTATTGCAAGTCCGAAACACGGTGGTCGAAGTTGGCTTCGTGGAATTGGACATAAAATATCCAGGTACAATAACAGAAGATCATTGTTACCATGTGTTTATAAATTATTGGCTTGAGGAGGACTAAAATGGAGGTATGGATTGTCTATGATGAACAATGTTTTCCCAACCAATTCCATAGAGATAACACCTTTGATGTAATTATAATTACGATGTAAGTCGTTCCTTTTTAAAACAACTCCCCCACCTGCCACGGTGTACGAGTTTGTACCATTGGATGAAATGTTAGATGATTGAAGATTTTTAGACCGTCCAATTAATAGTTAATAGAAAAATAATAGTGAAGACAGTTAATGGGTTGAACGGTTTCTTGAGCTGGTTTCTGCTTTTTCTTGCAAGGAGGGTTTGGAGATAAGCGGCTATCCAAAACTTACAAAAGAAACAAAAGAAAAAATTCCCTCAGAGTTGATGTCGGCCATAAAAGATGGCACCGACCGACCAACCTGTTGAGAAGATTATTCCTCTGGAATAAAACTAATGTTTCTCAATGACAGTGTTATCCCCATCTCCAAGCCTTAAAATAAAATGACATCTGGGGATTAAAATACCACCAATAGGTACGTCTATATGTATAAACATAGATATCTAACTTTTTACTCCTGCTCAGGCATACTTCGGATACCTCATTCATGACTCATGGTCGAACTCTAGAGTGCTAACTGAAGCAATTGCTAAGCTTGAAGGGTCACTGCTATACAGGAGCACTAAGCTTAAAGGCAACCACTAATTACCCTCAACTATCAGTATGGTTTGAATAAAATACCAGAAGGTACATAAACAAGTCTTCTAACATGACGAGTAGGAGAAATAGTGTGAGAAGGAACCCCGGGAGACAAGCAAGTTAACCTACTCGTTAGCCCTAATCTTTGTGTGGGGGAGATGGTAAAATGATATTGAGACTAAGCCGCTTCATATCAAACTAACTCTTCAAAATAGGGAGCGAGTTAGTGACTCTGTTCTTAAAATTGACATAAATTAATTTTCCTATATTTATGCGTTTTGATTTACTAAATATTTTTTGCATGCAGCCAAAAGGGTGAGACAAGGACCTGGGACGAGACAGAATTTGGTCTTGAACTACCTAAGGTGATAAAAATGGAAGGCTTGAAGTAAATATGAGCATTATATCACACATTTGCACTGTATGAAGAAGAGACATTAGTTCATAACATTCACCAAAAACGAGGAGGATTTTCCATTGGGAAGATTCTGACATGATTGGGCACTTGAATTTCCCAAAGATGCCAAGTAATTTAATGGTCGTTGTAATTTGTTTCGGTGATATGGCACCTTTGGGAAAATTCTAAGATAATTGGGCATTTTTAATTTCCCAATAGATGCCAAGTAATTTGATGGTTGTTGTATATTTATCTCAAATTGATAATTTCTTTTGGTAATGTATCATACTTTTTTGATGTCTTTATATTTATAGTTTGGTTATCTATTTGCTATGTTAGCTCTTATACTTAGTCAACAATTAGGCAGGTTTACCTAATGTGTGAAATAGGTGATTGGATGTCGGACACAGAGATGGTCTCAATTATAAATGTGGTAAGAGAGAAAACTAGTTGTGATCTCGCCATGAACGCTCTTAGTTCATATAAATGATATTATAGCGTAGTCTAAAGAGCCCGCGTTTTGACCCAAATTCCGGCCACGATTTTCAGAAAATCCGGCAAAGATTTGCCCAGAAACTTGTTTTTAGTTGTTAAACATTAGTATTTTGAGTGCCCCAGGGGTTTTTGATAGTGCTGAATCCATTTCCACTATCAAAAATGGATTCCAAGCACTGCAACTACCTGATTTTTGCAAATTTAGTTGACCGGATTCCGGCAGATTTCTGCCGTCCGGGCCAAAACGCGGGCTCGGTAGACAACTCCAATGAATATGATTAGTTGGACTCATAGAGACGGTTTCAAATATAAATGTAGTAAGGGATAAAACTAGTTGTGATCTCGCCATGAACACTCTTATTTCATATAAATGAATCTGATTAGTTGGAATCGGACTTGATAGAAATTATTCATTTTAATATCAGTAAATCAACAATGTTTGAGGATAAAGTTTTGATAAAAACATGCATCTTTCTTATATCAATGAATCAGGTAGTAGGTTTTATGCTCTAAAGGGTTGAATTGTTTTTTTTTGGAATAACGCAGCATTCTTAATTCCATTAAGGGTTATTCTGAACAGTGGATAAAATAGAGACTCTGATGAAGTGGGCACTCTCAGTGAACTCCCTTGTACATTATTCATGGCTGCATTTGAAACAAAGGATTGCCAATTCGAAGATGGAGGAGATCCAGATGTTTTATAGTTCATTGAGAACCCAAAGTCTTCTTTAGCATCAGAACCCTTGATCACTAAACGCAAAATCCCAAGTCAGTGTAACCAATTAATATGATCTCTCAGTAGAGGTATACCAATTGATCAATACTTAAGAGACTCGGTAATATAATTTCCATTAGAAGAACTCCTATATGCAACTCAGAACACTGTGAATTCCTCCCTGGCTCACATTGTTTAAAATACATGAGGGAGTGTCACCATTGACACAGTAAAAAAGTTGCATTATTTCCATCCATTACAATTCAAACCAAACCATACTTGCATCATCAACCAGACAAATTGCTTCCATGAAACGGAAAAAGAGATAACAAGAAGAATAAGGAAGAGGTAGTTTATGACGCGGAAATGTACAGTTATAACTGCGAGAATATTAGTGTAGAGAAAGGCAAGTCAAGGGTGTGTTACACTTCCCAAAGCTGCCCAAATTCCTAGCTCATAAGAAAAATTAGGGAAGAAAAGGTGCCTCTATATACTTGTTTGCCAACTGCCTTATATACAATGAAGTTTCAGCATTGTATCCATTGCCATTGGGTCCCAACTTGATTTGATAAATGTGGATGCCCCATTAGTAAAATGCACATGTACATCTAATTCTGGCCAATAGAAATATAGAGGCAACATCTACCCATATCATGTAAAACCCAATAGAAAAACTAGAGAGATAATATGTCACAATCCCAACCTTAGAGACAGTATTCAACATGGGATTGTCGCAAATAAGTCTCACAGTTCACCCAAACTACCGTTTGGCAATGATATGGAGTCTCACAACAATTACCTTTTGGCCCAGACTTTTCTAACAAACTTGTTTACAACTTGTACATTATTCCAATTCCATGAGGAAATTTGTGTTTTTCTGTGTTTTTTTTAATCTCAAATTCACTTAGGACTAGTAACAATTTCTAGTCTCATAAAATACCTTACTTATCTCTCGATCAAAGATATCGATATAAGATATCTATTTTGTAAATTTTTCCTAAGATTTGTTATTATTTTTTACATTATTTGTTCTTCATTTGTGTCTATTTTTTAAGTTTTTGTTTTTTTAATTATATTATTATTATTTTATTATGATGGTGTTGCAAAGTTTTTATTTGACAAATTTAGTTATATCTCACATATATTTAAAAGAAAAAAAAACAAGTTAAAAAAAGACGGATATATTATTGAGATAAAATATATACATTATATGTTCACAACTAATGTAAATAATTAGCATGGTTTTCTTCTACCACATTATATGTTCACAACTAATGTCAATATTTAGCATGGTTGTATTCTACCATCAACAAAACAATATCAATAAAATTGTAGCATCTGGGAGTATCCCTACCCCCCTCAAAACTAGATTTGTATTTTGAGCTTAAAAAAAAGTACCATCTAGGAGTTTCCCTGCCCCCCTCAAAACTAGATTTGTATTTTGAGATTAAAAAAAACATACGACGCTTCAAAAATTTAGATTTGTTCCATTGACTCAGTCTCAATGCCATCTTCAAATTCATAGAGACCAATTAAGCTAAGAGGAATTTGTAGTGCTCCCTTGAATAGACTATCAACTTCAATATTAAGTTCTCGAAGGATGTGGTAGAAAATGATATGGGCAAAGGCATGAGGTAGTCAAGGCCAATGATTTTGACATTTATCTTGCAATTTTCCCAATCCATAATGTGCCTCGAGTCGCGCATTGCTTGTGAATTTATATCTCCTTACATGAATCTATTTACACTCGAGGTATTTATTTTGTAGAATTTTCTTAAAATATGCTCTTAACTTTAATTATTTGAAATAATTTTCTTACATTGTTAATAAGAATATTTCGATCAGGTATCTATCTACAACAACATTGTTTATTTTTATAAATTCACACAAAACTTGCATCTAGCCACCCCAATTGCATGAAACACCTTTCTTGCCTCACTAGCTAAGATGTTTTGATGGGCATCTATTCTAAAAATTCGCTCGTGACTTACATATGGCCTTAATAACCACATGAAGTAACATACAAAAGTGTACCATTTATGTTAAATTCAGTAAGGTATTGTACTTAGCCCTAATTGATTAAAATGACTTACCTCTCTAACTTATGTTGTGGCAGGGATATTCTACAAATTTTCTCATGACTTAGATGTGCCCCCCACTACATGTTGTTACCTACTACGAGGGTATTCATTGTAAAAATATTACTTAGAACTTGCATTTAATTCAAACTATGAAACATGCTACTTATATCTTTGGTCAAGAGGTAGCAATAGAGTATCTATTTTGTCAAATTTGCTCATGACTTGTCAAATTTGCTTATGACTTCCACCTAGCCCCTGACCACATAAATTTTTGTCAAGCAAGGATATATATGTTATCAAATTTTCTTGGGACTGTCTCATCTCATAGATAAACGAAAAGGCTTACTTACCTCTTCAACGAAGACATTGCAACAAGGTATCTATTGTGCATAACTCATTCTCAACTTGCAGTTAGCCCTTGCAATATATATTTTGTCAAATTTACTTCGAATGTGCACCTCAACCTAATTGCATTAAAAGGCATAGTTACCTCTTTGAAATAAATTTTGTGATGGTCATGTATTCTATGAAATTTTCTCATTATGTATACATAGTTCCAACCATGTGACACTAATTGCAATTAAGGAATTTATTCCATGAAATTCACTCTATACTTGTCCCTTACCCTAACAACACTAATAGAGGTATTCGATGTTCCAATGTCATTCACAGATCCCAACCACATGAAACCGCTTGCAAAGGGGGTAGTTATTCCATTAATTCACTCATGGCATGCACATAACTACAACCATATTAGATGACATATTGAACTCCTTCACTATTATGTCAAATCTAGGTATCATTTTTGCTAAAATACGACATAAATTTTGGGAAATTTGGGTTACAGTCTTCAGGATTTTCGGTTCCCAAGGGTTTTTTTATGGCGTTGAATCCATTTCCACCATAAAAAATAACAATCCAAACACTCCTATGATCATATTTGTTGAAAATAAAAATCCTAGGATTCTTGCGAAAAATAACTTTCATGGCGAATTTGTGGCCTCGGTAGACAACACCCTTAAAATATATTGATTTGAAAGTAATATTTATCCAATATAAAAAAGGAAAATAAGAAATTATGTTGATGTTAGAATTCACTCCATAATCTTTAAACAAAAAGGAGATGTATCGAAACATATAGTTTGAACAATTAAAGAGAAAAAGATAATTGTTCTTATTAAAGTCTCTATTAGCCACAATTGATCATGGTATCTCTAAATAGTGAATTAAAGTTTCTATGTCAACCAAAATAATTTTTTAATCAATGCTCAAAAAAATATCCAATTCTCACCTATCAAACAATGTAAATTTGTTATGTCAATGACTAATTTTATTGATATATCTATTTCGTAACTTTGCTTTAAACTAGTTCATCCAATGGTAAATTTTGAATTTGTAGTTTTCAAAAAAATATTTGAATAAACCTCATGTGTCACAAACTAATCCAAATGCCTAAAAGAAGTTAAGCAAGGATAATCAAATGAAAATCCAATCACCTTAAGAGCATGTGGTAAAATATTGTAAGATTTGATCAAGTGAGACAATTCAATATTAAAAAACAACATATTTTTGATCAAATATTTGTTACTGGAACTTAAAAGAGCATCTTTAAGACTGAGAGTCAATCTATTTTAGAAAAGTTATAGAATCTCTAAATTTGGCATAATGTAAGTGATTTCTATTTCTCTTCTAGCTTTGAATTACATTTTGTTTACTAATTTTTATATCCAATGATCTTCTATATGTCACAATTCTTCTTGAATTTATGCCTTGTGATGTTTCCTTTGCAACATTTGGTGCAATTGCTAGTTATTTTATTTTATAGTGTAAGAAAACACTTGCTAAGAGTATGGTTAGAATACTTTCTCAAATTTGTATTATCTCCTTTTATAATATATTAAATATTTACTAAATTAAAATACTATATTTTATAATGAACTTTTATTCTTCATCAACTTTATTTTTTTGAAATTTGTGAAAATTTGAGAGGCAATGTTTTTCTTAGTATAAAAATATATTATCCAATTTTTTTACTTATTTACAGTTGTTATGTAAATCAGAAGGATAAGAGGCGATAAGAGGTGATCTACAACCCAGTATGATAGTGATGTTATAATGTCAACATAAACATTTTGACTTCGTCAAAAGTAATATAAAATTAAATAAAAAATTAAGAGCTTGATAATTAAAATTATAAAAAAGAAAAACTAAAATTCATAATTTTAATTTTAATTATAAAGTTATAAAGTTAAATTAAACTATAAAAGTATTGTGGTTTACAAGCCCATGGTATTGCATTTTCCATGGTATTTGTTATGATGAAGTCTATTTAAAGGCTTGAGGAAATTCATTATGGAATGCAAGAGTATCATCTTATATCCATCTTAACTCTGGACTACACTTGCTACACTTGCTAGATCCAGATTTAAGATGGACCTAGATTGGTTCAATAATTGATTCATTGAAATAATTAAAAAATTACAAGTATTAGAATGCATTATGCTAAAATATAGTACAATTATTTTGTATTTTTATAATTTAGAAAGAAATTAAATATATTATATAACTTATTTAATTATTAATAAACAAAAATAGAATCATAATAATAAATTTACATAATGTAATATATATAATAAACATAATATTTAGAATAAAAAATAGATATTAAAAAAAAAAATTGAAGCAAAAACATAATAATAATAAAATATATATAAAAACCCACGAGGTGGCGGCTTGTTGGTGATTGAGTGTTTTGTTAAGGCACTCGTTTGTAAAGGTCACCGGTTCAAACCCCATGGGTGCTTGTCAGGCGTAAGCCTATGAACCTTGTTGTGTATTGTCAGCGGGGGATGATGCCATCCAAGAGGGTTTTCATTGGCAGTAGCGTGATGTGATATTGTGTGGCAGATATGATTGTATGGTTCTCGTTACCAGTTTCCCTCCTAATATAAAAATTAAAAAAAATAAAATTATATATATATATATATATATCTTGTAAATCAAATGAGAGTATAAAATAAATTATAAAGATCATTAAGATCAAGTTGGAGACATGATACTCATTAGTCCTATGAAGTATCCTACAAAATTATTTTTCTCCTCTATCTTGCTAGCTCTCTACTCCTCATGTTAGCTTCTCTACTATAAAACACCAACTCACTATAGTAGTAGTGAATCCCTTTCCCCTCCTTTTGTTTAAGGATTTAACATTTGTTCTTATCCATTAGGGTTAGGGTTTCAATTCTTAGAATGCTTCTAGGAGTATCTACCATATTCTCATTTGTTAATAACTCCTCATGGTGAATTATGGTGAGACAATATGGTTGCAAGATGGACATGCAGGGAGTAATTGGAATGTCATATTGTCGAGGATCCATGGACCAAGAGAGGCCACAAAAAAGAATAAGACATCATCAAAGATAGAAATAGGAAACATTGGGTCATCATGCACCTTACAGTTGAGTCACCAAAAACCACCATGAAACAAACTGCTAACACTAAATAAAACATACATCTTAGAGAGAACATAAAGAAATTCCAAATACCACTAACATTTGAGAGAGCCCCTTACCACTAGCATCCAAATAAAATATCATTAAGCATATAAAAAAAATCCATTGTAATTGAAGAACCTTATGGTTTCATCCAAAATTTTCATCAAACGTCCTTTACACAACTATGAACACCTTTTAAATAGCAAAAATCCTCCATAAACAATGAAAAATGAGAAAGTGATGTCATAGATCTTCAAAGTAGAAAAATAAAAGGCTCCAAGTAAGTGTGATGGTAGAATAAGAAGTGGTTAGGGTAAAACCCTAGTTTCTAGACACACATATGTTGTTCTAATAATGATCTATTCTAATTAATGATTCTAGTAGTGATCTTCTTATATTTTTTCTTTGTGAGTGTGTGTGAATTGGTGGTTCACTCATTGAACCACATAATTGGAGGTTGAGCTAGTATTTGATTTAATAAACTTATATTAAAACTACCCACTTCATTAATTCAATAATGACTTAATCGAGTTTCATAAACTTATTGCATCCCTTACTTGTGGATTATGTCATCCTAACAAAATTTCATTAAAATTCTTTAAAACCTTAAATTTCATCTTAATTTATATCATAAAGAGATAAAGAGCAATGCTTTCAAATAGTAACACTAATTGGATGCATATGAAGGAACTTACATTTGCAACCAAAGAAATGTGACAATGATATTCATCTTAAACCTTTAAGGACAATAACTCACATAAAAATACCCATATAATACATCATGAAGGTGATCCAAATATTTAATAGCTATTGATTTTTTTTTTCAAATTGAAGATTAGGAATTTTCTATTAAAAATATAAGATCATTTTCAGGCGAAAACCATTACATACTTCATCCAAATCCAAAATAATTCTACCTTCATAATTCCAAAACAAATGTAGCCTATGGCATATTTTTGTCTACAATACTAAAGAGATTCCTATTGTATTCTCTATATAAGACTCCTTGAAATAAACAAAATTTACATAGCATCAGACAAAAAGATTCAACTAATTAATGGCAGTATGTTGTTCCTTATTATTCTCCAAACATGTCAATCAAACATGTTACTCGGACCAGGGACCTTCTTTCCTTTTTTCCATCTTGAGCTTTCACTAGCTTCAGCCTCTGTTGTCGCCAAGTGAACTCCTTTCATAAGTTTCTTCCAATTCAACCATTTTGCAATTCATTATTGCAAGCTCAAGTCAAATTTCACTTTGAAATTGGTCCATTTTCATTTGCAACAACTCTAGTTTGGCATTGATAAGTGCCTTGAAGGATTTCTAATCCTTCTCCTCTACCCCGTTCTGCTGGTTGAAAGCGCTTAGAAGGCCTACCATGGAGAATCATGTCCAAGAAAGAATTCACATCCACTTGCTCAGAATCATGGGAAGAAGAACCAATATTCTCCATGGGAAGATTGTACATTGGATAAACTTGACTCAAAATTGAGATTATTCCACTTAGGACACATAATTTAGCTCTAATCGCCCAATCAACTTTGATACTACACCCTCCCTAATGTGTTATTCTCGGCATGATGGAGAAATGCTTGATTATTGATATATAAGCCTTAGGAAGCCTGGAGTCAGGCCTGTCATTTCCACCTCGACCAATGTACATTTTTGTTACAGCTATTAATTGTATATGACTGAATCTCTTGATCCTGTTAAAAATGTGACAACAAATTTAAATTTATTTATTACCTATGTAGTTAGAATAACGAAATGTAGGTTGAATAACGAGATATAGTTGAATAACGAGATAACGAAATATGTCTAAGTTAAAAGAGGTGGCTCGAGAGGCTTGTATGCACGAAGAATTTGATCAATAAAAGTTTCAAAGTGTTTTATCCTTCAGTTGTTCAATTCAGTTACATTTCTCCTATTTCCTTTCTTGTTTACTGTTTTTCCCCACAACAAGTGGTATCAGAGGGGAAAATCTGAAACCCTTGAAACCCTAGAAGAAGAGGGGGAAATTTTTTTTTTTTAATTTATAGAAGGAGGGAAATCTGTAATCCTAGGAGGGAGAAATGGCGAAAATGACAAACGCAAGATTTGAGGTGGAGAAATTCACCGGGAAAAACAATTTTGCTCTGTGGAAACTGAAGGTTAGGGATTTGTTGGTGCAACAAGGGTTGCACAAGGAATTAGGCGGGGTAACTAAAAAACCAGCAAGCATGTCAAACTCGGACTGGGAGGACTTGGATGCCCGAGCTCTCAGTACCGTTCGGTTATGTTTGGCAGACGAAGTACTCTTCAGTATTGTTGGAGAGAGTACAACTGCAGGGTTGTGGAAGAAATTGGAAACTCTCTATATGACAAAATCTTTGACAAATAGAATACGATTTAAAAATACAAGCTTGTACGGCCTTTGGAGTACAGAGGGTACGAGTGCAGAGATGAGGGGAATGTTTTTAATACGCTTATTTGTCGGTTGTCGATATGGAAGTAAAGATGGAGGAAGAAGACAAGGCAATAAAATCTAGCATTGAGACTTCTGCACCTGAAGCCATGGTAGCTAGAGGTTGGTCAAAGGAACGGGGGGAGAAGACAAGAGGTTCTTCAAGATCGAAGTCAAAGGGCGGTAAGAAGAGTAAAGAAAAATGCTGGTACTGCAACAAACTGGGACATCTCAAAAAGGATTGATGCAAACGGAAGGAGGTGGAAAACAACAAGGAATCAAATTAGGTCGATTCAGGTATGGATGATGAGGTTTTAATTGTTGAAGCACTCCCTGTTTGTAATATCTCACAAGATGTTGACTATTGGATATTAGACTCTGGTGCTTCTCATCATATGAGTCTGCACAGAAATTGGTTTTCATCATATGAAACTGTAGATGGTAATTATGTATTCATGGGAAATAATTCATCTTGTCAGACTTTTGGGATTGGAAATGTGAAAATTAAAATGTATGATGGTACAATTAAAACCTTATCTGATGTTAGGCATGTACCTGATCTAAAGAAAAACTTGATTTCCTTGGGAGTTTTGGATTTGCATGGTTATAAGTTTACAGGTCAGAATGGAGTGTTGAAAGTCTCGAAAGGAGCCTTGGTTGTTATGAAGGCTGAAAAGGTCAGAAACCTGTACAGACTCAAGGGAAGTACTCAATTTAGTGAAGCAGCGATCATGTCAGATAAAGCAGAAGAAGGTTCTCATCTATGGCATCAGCGGTTGGGTCACATGAGCGAGAAAGGTCTTCAGGTACTGATGAACCGCAAGCTACTTCCTGATTTGAAATCCTTGAAGTTGGATTTTTGTAAATATTGTGTGTTTGGCAAACAATGTAAACAAAGATTCAAGTCTGGCAATCATAATAGCAAGCAGATTTTGGACTATATTCACTCTGATATGTGGGGACCATCTCCTACTATGTCCTATGGAGGTGCCTTGTATTTTTTAACTTTTATTGATGATTTCTCCAGAAAATTTTGGGTCTATATGTTGAAAAAGAAAGCTGATGTGTTTAATGTGTTTAAACAATTTAAAACAATGGTGGAAAAGAAAACAGGAAAATCAATCAAATGTTTAAGAACTGACAATGGCGGTGAATTTACCTCTTTAGAATTTGAACAATTTTGTAAGGATGAAGGGATAGTTAGACATAAAACTGTTGTTTATACTCCTCAGCAGAATGGTGTTGCTGAACGGATGAATCGGACTCTTATGGAAAGAGCCAGAAGCATGATTAGTAATGCTAATCTGCAAAAGGAGTTGTGGGCAAAAGCAGTATCTACTGCTTGTTATTTAGTTAACAGATCACCTTCGGTTGCAATAAACTGTCAAATTCCTGAAGAAGTTTGGTCGGGTCAGTCTTGTGATTATTTGCATTTGAAGATTTTTGGTTGTGATGCCTATGTTCTTATTCCTAGAAATCAGCGTTCAAAATTAGATCCAAAATCAAAATGTTGTGTCTTTGTTGGATATGATTATTCAGTGAAGGGATATAGGTTGTGGGATCCTACTTCACGAAAAATAGTCATTAGTAGAGATGTAACATTTGATGAATCATCTCTTTTAAAATCAGATGTTGAAAGAGTTGAACAGAAGCAGGTATCGCCAGGTCAGTAGATTCAATTGGAGACTGTACCTTTTCCAGAAATTCAAAAGGAAGGAGAGACTTCTGAAAAAGGTAGAGAAGCAGAGGAAGCTGGAGAAATTCCAGAATCCAGTCAGCAACCAGTCACCCTAAGAAGGTCTACGAGGGAAAGAAGAACACCAAAAAGGTATGAAGACTCTGCTTCATCATTTGCATTGATTACTAAAGATGGGGAACCATCTTGTTATCAGGAAGCAGTTGATGATGCAGATAGCAAGATATGGAAAAAGGCTATGGAAGAAGAAATGGACTCCTTAGCCAAGAACAATACTTGGGATCTTGTAGAACTTCCTGAAGGGAGAAGCATTGTTGGGTGCAAATGGGTCTTCAAGTTGAAGAGAAAAGTTGATGGAAGTATCGAAAGGTATAAGGCGAGACTGGTTGCAAAAGGGTATTCTCAGGTTGAAGGTATTGACTTTCATGAGATCTTTTCACCAGTAGTTAAACTTGTTTCTATTCGTATTGTGTTAGCACTAACTGCTTTACTGGACCTTGAGTTAGAACAGTTAGATGTTAAAACAGCCTTTCTTCATGGTGATTTGGATGAAGAGATTTATATGGATCAGCCAGAAGGTTTTGTACAAGGTCATAGCAGAAGATTAGTTTGCAAGCTCAGGAAATCATTGTATGGCCTGAGGCAGTCGCCTAGGCAATGGTACAAGAAGTTTGATTCCTTCATGATGAGCCAGAATTTTATCAGAAGTGAGTATGATCATTGTGTATATTTCAAAAGTTTCAATGGCATATTCATTATCTTGGTGTTTTATGTTGATGATATGCTTATTGCAAGCAAAAGCATGGAAGAAATCAGCAGGTTAAAGGCTCAGCTCTCTAGGACGTTTGAAATGAAGGATCTTGGAGCGGAAAAACATATCTTGGGCATGGAGATACATAGAGACAGGAAGAATGGTAAGCTTTGGTTATCACAACAGAAGTATGTGGAGAAAATACTTGAAAAGTTCGGTATGAACAATGTGAAACCTGTTAATGTTCCATTAGCTTCCCATTTTAAGCTTTCTTCGGATTTAAGTCCTAGAACTAATGAAGAAAAGCAGTATATGTCTCGTGTACCATATGCAAATGCAGTAGGCAACTTAATGTATGCGATGGTATCTACAAGACCTGACATTTCACATGCAGTTGGAGTTGTCAGCAGGTTCATGGCAAATCCAGGGGAAGAACATTGGCGAGCAGTGAAATGGGTGCTTTGGTATTTGAGAGGCACAAGTGACCATTGCATCAGCTTTGATGGTCGTGAAGGTATAGTCTGCGGATATGTGGATGCTGATTATGCAGGTGATTTGGACAAAAGGAGGTCTACTACAGGTTATGTTTTTACTCTTGCAGGTGGAGTAATTAGTTGGATGTCAAAGCTTCAAGAGACAATTGCTTTGTCCACTACTGAAGCAGAGTATATAGCTGCTTCAGATTCCTGTAAAGAGGCAATCTGGTTAAAAGGTCTGCTTGATGAGATTGGAAGGACGCAGGAGAAAGTGAATGTGTTTTGTGACAGTCAGAGCGCTATTCATTTGGCTACAAATCCAGCCTATCACAGCAAGACCAAGCACATCGATGTAAGGTATCACTTTGTGAGACATGTAATCGAAGGCGGCAAAGTAGTCCTCAAGAAGGTCCGCACACAGGAAAATCATGCAGATATATTCACGAAGCCAGTTACAGTAGAGAAGCTGAGATGGTGTCTTGCTTCTCTCGGCTTGCAGAAAAGATGATGAATGGGCATTAGGAAATTTGTTGTCAAGGTGGAGTTTGTTAAAAATGTGACAACAAATGTAAATTTACTTATTACCTATGTAGTTAGAATAACGAAATGTAGGTTGAATAACGAGATATAGTTGAATAACGAGATAATGAAATATGTCTAAGTTAAAAGAGGTGGCCCGAGAGGCTTGTATGCACGGAGAATTTGATCAATAAAAGTTTCAAAGTGTTTTATCCTTCAGTTGTTCAATTCAGTTACATTTCTCCTATTTCTTTTCTTGTTTACTGTTTTTCCCCACAATAGATCCCGGATTACTTTGAAAATATGCAAATAGATATGGAGAGAGGGAGGAATTAATGACCATCTAAGGAGAATTAACTGAAGTAGTAGAATTGATGGTATCAGTTTGTTAAAAGCCCAAATTTTAATGTTGTTCAAGTGGTTTTCTGGACACCAATACACTTATACACAAAGATCATATGCCATATGTGCAAGCAGTTGGAGCAGGAGTATAGCGGAGGTGCCATGAAGGACAAAGAAGTAAATGACTATCATTAAACCTTGAATACCTTGGACGAATGACGACCATAATTCATAAACTTCCACAAGTTCTCTCAGTTTCTAGTTTCCTCGTATATCCATATGCTTAAAAGGCAATTATGGCCCTTGATTATTCCATCTTCGCCCAATAAAGGGGTCATGGAATATTTGTGAAAATTCAGTTATTCAACTCCAATATCCCTTGATCCATACTTGTCTCTTTATTGGGCAATGCATCCGCTGAAGAATTCAGATGTCTTAGGAGAGGGAAGAATTCAAATTTTTTTCGAATTTCTGAATCTGAATAACAATTGTATGCAATATAGGGGAGACTATTTTTTTTTAATCCTTTAGCTTCTCATACTTGCAGGATTGCAATTATGGAATCACTAACGATATTTAATATTGTATTTTCAATTGTTAAGTTTAATACTTTCTAAAAAGCCAAAAACTTACTTTGATTGTTGGTAGCAACACCCAACCACAAGCATATTAAACCTCAATTTTTTCAAAATAACTAAGGATTATCCCTCCCACTCCTTCCACCCCTAATTCAATAAATATTATTATAAATGAACACGTGGTATTCAATATTTTAAATTCTTAACTAATCACGAAATAATAACTCATTACATAATATACTATGTACTCATTTATTTATAAAATAATAGTTTTACCCAGATTACATTACTATAATATATCAAGAATTTACAATATATATATAATATATACCAACAAATTTACAAATATAATAATAATTATATATATAAGTGTTGGGTATTATAATTTAAATCTAAACTAATTCAAATTTAGAACAAATCCATCAAAATTTGAGTGTGACAGAATTAATTTTAAGCAGATAATCTTTTCAGTTTAACGATATAATTGTCATCAATCTTCTAGCAATGTAGTTAATATTATTATTTAAAAATGATAAATAAATAGTGAAGTATTTTTTAAGTATGATTATATTTTGAATATTTTGTTATGCAAAATGATTAACATTTGAAATTAGTAGTAATTGGAAGTACAAAAAAATCCAACAGATTATTCATACAAAGTTTAGTTTGATTCATTAGTCATTTAAATGACTGAAATAACTTAAATCGTGATTTCTTATATAATAGATTAGCTTTACAAATAGTAAATATAATAACTCAAATCATGACTTTTTAAATGATATATTAAAAAATAACTATATTTATGTATGTAAAAATAATAAATAATCATCTGTTATCTATAACGAAATCTCATTTAAAAAAAATATTAATATATCATTTAAAAAATAAAAAATATTATATAATCGCTTTGATATATTAAAAAAAAAATTATAACACATTCATATCTTATTATCAATTTGGCATAAAAATTAGGACCATCCTTATATCTCTCTAGTTTATAGTTTATTTTTAATAATATATAACTAATTATATTATATTATATTTTTCCACTATATTTCTCTACAAATTTTGGGCATTTGTAAAATAAATACCTTGTTGCATATTTTGCTCAATGTTGTGAAGGATCGTGTTAGTTAAATTTTTAAAAATAAAAGAAGTTAAAAGCTATTTTTCCTTCTAAATATTTTTTCCCTTGTTATGTGGAAACATTTTGAATTATTGTTTAGTGTAGCCGATTGATATAAATGTTTTGTCCATTTTATCAATGATCCTTTTTTTAATTATTTGATATTTCTATCTATACTTGAGTGCTTGTTTTCGTATACTTTAGTATTTTTATAAAAATGAATATCACTAATTTTATTTTAATGGAATTTTTTTTTTTAATTGTTTGGTATATTTCTATTAATATCAAGATAAGAAAAGTTTGCATTGCAATTAATGTTTATCTAGCTTTGCTACTATAAACTGAAATAAATTAGAAATGTAAATTATCTATCGTAATATATATACTTGTCAAAAAACCAAAATTGACTAAAACATCCCAGCACTAAACAACCCAAATTATACCCATTGTAGATCACCGCTCATATTTCTTCGTGGATTTTTTAGTCCAAGATTATCACTGGTGATGTGGCAGTAGAGTTGGCCTGAGGCGAGGCTTGAGTCGGAGCATTGATGACCGCAGGTACTTTTTGGTGTTCATGTGATTTAGTGTCTAAGTCATATACCATTTAGCATTCTATGTGAGACAACCAAACAACTAAGGGACAAAATATTCAAGCTATGGCAGAAGAAGTCAATATCAATCAGAATCTCGTTGAGAGACAAACCTTCAAGCTATGGAAGAGGAAGTCAATAGCTTCCATTGTCCTCCAACCCAACTTCCAGTGTCAACATTTATATAATTTTATGTATATTTAAATCCATATATTGTATTTATGTTCTTAAATGCAATATAAAACATAAAAATATTACATTGTGAAACTGACTCCTCCCACATTTACCCAAGTTAACTGGTCCACCGGGGTAAACATGTGACGAAGAGTTACTATGATATTATTAAACTCCCCAAGTACCGTTAAGGAAGTGGAACCGACATGACAATACCAATCTAACCTTCCACACATGCTACAGAACTTTCAGGAACCAACCAAACCTTCCAAGTGACCAACCCCTGAAACAACTTGACATTTTACTGATCTGGACCCTCAGCTGCTCCCATGACAAGCCATGCATGCAATTGAGGCCTTCCAGTTGCTCCCACAACAAGGCATGCCAGCAACTGTGGACATTTTAAGGAAGTTTTGATCAAACGTCCACGGATTCTGAGCCACTTTTACAGGGCTAGGTCTCAAGCCACTACCTAGAACTTCATGAAACTTTCAAAATGATAAACAATAAGGGAATAAGGTTACCAATTCAATTATTGGTACAACTACTTGATATGATGTCTACTATCCATGACAGGAATTTCGTTAAACATGTCAAAAATATGTAATCTACAGGTCATAACAACATATTTGAGCATAGGGGTCTCATACTTATCTGAAAATTATTAAGAAGCATTGATGTCTTATCAGAATAATGATATTATCATCTATTAGGTCATCTATTCATTTCTCATTCATTTTCTAATCAAAAGATGATAAGAGCCATACATCAATTCTGTCATAAAACATACTCATAACCAACATATAAACCACAAAAATAACAAGGGTGTAACAACCATAAAACCCCATAATAACAAGTAAATTTACCCATCAAATACAAGAGGGAAAGAGCTCTTATTGACATAAGAAAAATGCAACCATGTATGGGACTTCAACGTACCACCCGACCATAGATTGAGCTGAACCAAATATTTCTTTCATCCAATCACCCTCATGCCATATTCCAAACATGAATGTGGGATCTCATGGAACAATTCAAACAAAATCAAACTAGGGATTCCAAAGGCCAAACCACCTCAACCGTCAATAAGTGATTCCACCTCATAGTTGGGCATCACTAACCATCACTAGATCGGTCCCTACCCAAGTTATTCCAGAGAATGTGTTCCAACTAGGGCTTCTAGGACTAGTAACTCAACCCACAGCTGATATCAGGCCTCCAGATCATTTGTCCAACTAGGGCTTCCAGAGCTAGTAATTCAACCCACCAAGGGCTTCCAGAGCGATTTTCCAACCAATGCTTCCAGGATTAGTAACTCAAACCAAGCTATTACAGAGCTTCCAAAGTGTTTGTCCAACCAAGGCTTCTAGGAACTAGTAACTCAACCCACAACCATAAGGAACATGAGAACCAAAAAAAAATAAAAATGAAAGAAACCCAAAACACCATGGTTATCCAAGAAATGGAAAGGATAGGAAAAACCACTATCTATCTAGGAAATTCTCCATGCCAATGACATATCATAACCAAGAATCGACATGCATGTGCCATGCATGCCAAAACTAGCAAGGAAAACATACATGCAACTCGGTACTTGCAAGAAAAACATTTTGAAGCTACTAATCTCGATGTCCTCTTGCACCTTCCTTCTCTTACTTTTCCTTATTGCTCCAAATCCCAATTATGCCAGACTCCTCCAAGTGTGCTCCAAGAAAACTCTAAGTTTCCAAGTGTATGAGAGAGAGAGAGAGAGAGAGAGAGAGATAATAGAATGAGAGCTCCAAAACTAAACTGGAAAAAAAAAAGAAAAAAAAAATTACCAACCGATAGTTAGAAGCCTTTTTATTCATGAGGCCTCTATTTTCTTCATTTTCCTCCTCACATGCAACATGTGACCTTTCACTTCCCTTTTCTCCTATTTTCCATTATTTTCAAAAATAAAATATTCCATACCTTTCCAAATCCTTTTTCATTGCCTTTGCCAATTTCATAGCCCTTAATTAATCACAAGTGATCCTCATCATTAAGTTTTTTCCTAACATTCAGCTTGGAATACGTGTCTCATGACCTTGGTTATTATTTTTCTTTTATTAACTTTATTACATGGATTCTTTACCAGGGTTATTGTAAAACCCTCCCCCCTTGGGGGAATACCGTCCTTAGTGTTCAATGACACCTACAACCAACAAGAACGTTGAAAGTAAAACATACTTCCCATGGAGCTTTATAGCTTCGCTCGTTGCAGTATTTACAATGATCATCCTGCTGAGAAGCAAACCAACATGAGAAACATAACAACCTAACAACCATAATGGCATGACACTCATACCACTTATTGGAGTTTTATAACATTGTTCATCACAGTATTTACATCCATATACATATATACACATGTACCAAAACATCACACCAAAAAATATGCCAAAAAAATTCACTCAACCAGCAAATAGAAAAGGATACATAGCCTGCATATGATCAACCATTTCCCATGTAGCTTCATCAAGCCCAAAGTGCTTCCATTTCAATTTAACTTGCTTGATCGCTCGATTTCATAGCATGAGAATATTTCACTACAAAAATAACTGAGGTTCTGGCTAGAATTCTTCTTCTGTAGAAATTATACAACAATCATGTATATCATGGATTCAATCTGATCTAACAATGTGCTAAAGCTAGATACTGAATCAATTCTACAAATCAATTTCGGAACTAAAAACACAATCGCCAATCACATGAAGGAAAGAAGAATCAATCGAACCACAACACAGATAATTACCACAGGAAATCTTGCTTCTCAAAACCCCTCTATCATATATTGTATATTCCACAAGGATACATGAAACAATTGCATACAACTCTTCTCACAAGAGCCCTCCTGTACTCATCTAACTGTCTTACCCTGTCCTAGATAAAACTGACGAATACTTAGCCAAATTTTTGCCTCCTGATAGCCTGCCTTACTTGCACAATTTGTGTGGAATGTAATCCCTATTCCATAGGAATTTTGGCCTTCCTAAACTACTCAAGGATCATGGGAAATCCAATGGGTGTTTGGTTGCATGGGTGCAACCCAATAATCCTACAACTGATAGTCAGCTTCCCTTTCACCTAGATCTCAACTGGGTCTCCACTAGAACTAACATGCATGAAGCTAATAATAGTAAATTCTCATTTGCAAGTGATATCACTGATTGTGAATTAATTAATATTTAGTTCACTTGATCTCTCACTAGTATATCTAACAATTACAACTAGCATAACTGAGTTTAACTCACTTAATTGAGTTAAATTGATTACAACCTACATTAACTAATGCACCACTACACTTTGAACTTTGTTACAACTATAATTAATCTACATGATTCACCAACTACCCTCAACTCGAAATTCATGAGTTAACTGAGTTTATCACACTCAGTTAACTATTACATGTTATTTTGAGATTAGATTACATTTTATTGTCCATCTTAGTCAAGGGATAACTAAAATAGACATGCACTAAATTTAGCCCACACCAGTGTAGGTGCTGCTAAGACATGTGGTCCCACACTAGTGTAGGTGTTGCTTGGATGTCCTTGTCCCACACTAGTGTAGGTGCTGAAATTTCTTGTTGAACTTCAACACTCCCCCTCAACAAGAAAGGGATTATCCTTCACCTCGATCCTACCTCTATGGTATTCGAATTTGCTCCTGGTGAGCACCTTCATCAGAATATTTGCATCCTGATCTTTCGTGGGAATGTACTGAAGTAACATTATTCATCTCTACACACAATCTTTGAGATGGTGGTACCCAATATCTATGTGCTTGGACCTATCATGAAACACAAGATTAATAGAGAGTTTAATGCAACTCTGATTATCACAATGTATCACTCTCAGATCCATCTGAGAACCAAACAAACCAACGAATATATTTCTCACTTAGATATGCTCACATGCAGCTTGACTTGCTGCCATGTACTCTACTTCCACGGAGTTGAGTGCCACATATCATTGCTTCCTTCTGTACCAAGAAACTGTTGTCGATCCTATGTTGAAGATCCCTCTTGATGTGCTCTTTCTGTCTGATGGACTGCATGCCCAATCTGCATCCGTGAATCCTTGAAGCTTCACTCCCTCTATCCATCTATACCATAATCCATAATTTGACATGCCCCTCGGGTATCTCAAGACATGCTTCCCCGCCTTCCAAAAGAGCTTGGTAGGCTTAACTATAGCTTGAATAAGTTATTTAACTGCGTAGAAAATGTTTGGTCTGGTGTTCACTAAATACATCAGTGAACCAACTAACTTCCTATAGATAGTAGCATCCACTACCTCTCCAGAAGTAGCACCCTCTTTTCTCCAATTTCCTGGAAGAGCAGTGTCCATGGGTTTGTAGCTCTCCATGTGAAACTTACCTAGTATCTATTTGGCATACTTGCCTTGAGAAACAAAAATTTCACCATCTCGCTTCCATATTTCCAAACCAATGAAATAATGAAGGAGTCCCATGTCCTTCATTTCGAACTCCCTTGCAAGATCCTCCTTGCATGAGTGTATCAACTGCTCATCACCAGTCAAAATTATATCATCAACATAAATAAAAATAATCAATAGCTTACCCTCAACCACAATCTGGTACAGGTTTGCATCAAATTCACTTTTGGTGAAGCCCAGTCCGGTGAAATAGTTGTCTATTCGAGTGTACCAAGCACGAGGTGATTTCTTCAGCCCATACAGTGCTCTCTTGAGTCGAAACACATGCGACTCACTGTCGAAGATCTCAAAACATTATGGATGCACTATGTACACTTCTTCCTTAATGACTCCATTGAGAAACGTAGTTTTCACATCCATCTGATAAATGGGCCAGCCCATCTGCACTAAGAGTGCAAGGATAGATCTAATGAAAGAATGCCTTGCAACAGGTGGAAAAGTCTCATCATAATCGATCCCCTCAATATCTGAGAATCCCCAGGCCAAAAATCTAGCCTTGTATTTCTCCACACTCCCATCAGCAGCTTGCTTTACCTTGTAGATCCATCTAGATCCAACCACTGATTTTCTGACCAACCTTGGGACAATCTCCCATGCACTGTTCTTAACAATGGAGTCATAATCCTCCACCATTTCATCAACCCAAATTGGTTGTTGCACTGCCTCCTAAAAGGAATATGGTTTAGTCACAACACATTTTCTCATAAGAGCTATGTATCCAGTAAACCTAACTGGAGACTATCTCTGTCTGCGTTGTAAAGTAGGGGCTCTTACATTCTCTGCAGCATCAAGTCTCAATCTATCAGCCTCTGTGGTGTGCCTTCTACCATTTATGATGGATGGCTTTGCATGAATGTTTTCCACCACCCCATGATACTCTGCATTTGGTTGCTCCACATCTTGAGGCTCATCCTTGGGAACCAAGAGTTCCTCCTATGCATGCAAATCCATCTCCCTCTCAAGGGACAATCACATGGCTTTCTCCTCATCAAATTTTATATCCCTTCGCACAAAATTCATTATGTTATTTGGAAAATACAATCGATAGTTGTGGGGAGTTTCAGTGTACCCCAAAAAAATCCCAATCTCAGTTGTTGGTTCCAGCTTCTTCCTGACATCTTTGGTCACATGTACATAAATAGATGAGCCAAAAATCTTAAAATTTGAAACATCAAGTTTCTTACCAGTGAAATCCTCTTCTAGTGTACTCATGCCAAGTATCCTATGAGGACAATGGTTCTACACAAATACCGCAGTGTTTTATGCTTCCGCCCACAGATGCATCGGTAGGCCTTAATCATGCAACATCGCTCTTGCTGCACCCACAATCATTCTGTTATTTGTTTCAGCAACCCCATTCTACTGTGGGTTATGAAACACTATTAGTTCTCTCTGAATTCCTTCTTTGCAGCAGAAATTCTTGAATTCGTTAGAGATGTACTCACCACCATTATCACTCCTAAGAGCCTTCACTTGCTTCCCCGTATCTTTCTCCACCAGTGCTCTAAACTCAAGAAAATTTTAGAATGTTTGATATTTCTTCTACATGAAGTAGATCCGACACTTCCGAGAAAAATCATCAACAAATATCACATAGTACTTATGTTTTTCTGTCGAAGCAACAGAGAATGGTCCACACACGTTTGTGTGAACTCTCTCAAGGATCCCCGAGGCTCGGTTCTCCTTCTCATGAAAGGTGGATTTTACATATTTTCCCATAATACATCCCTTGCATGTTTCTAACTACACAAGTATACCCTTGGGAAGACACGTAGAAATATGTTGCATGACTTTCAAGGCTCCGTGGTGAATATGGCCCAATCTCCTGTGCCATAACTCACCCTCATCCCAGCTCACCACTTTGTCTGCCTTGCCCATAAATGTTGTGCAGCCATCTACATCCAACTTGTAGAGGGTATTAACTCAAATCCCAATATTCTTGGCTTTTCTTGTTGTTTTGTGTTGCAGGAAGGCTTTTCCTTCACTGAAAACAACATCATATCCTCTATCCTCCAACATTGCAACTGAGACTAAATTTTTCTTAAAACCTAGTACATGCATTACATATTTTAATTGAAAGGGTTTACCTAATTGTCTCTGGAAGGTAATGGTACCAATCCCATTATCACTGTACCACACGTCATCACCCATTTCAATATGCATTTGGAGATGCTTCTCCTCCAAGCTACTGAAAAGTTCCTAGTCTCCGGTCATGTGAAAGGAAGCACCACTATCCAAATACAACACAGATCCCAATGCACTTGACACCATGAATGTGATCAATGAGAATTCAAGCTCAAATTGTGAGGCCAAAGCCTCACCAGCTACAAATCCTGAAGCCTTCTTGTTCTTCTTCTTTTGTGGACAATTAGTGGCATAATTTCCATGCTCGTGACAATGAAAACACTTCACTCTTTACATGTCACGCTCCTTGCCTTCTTCACCGATCTCAAATTTGGAATGGAATTTATTTCCTTTCCCCTTATTCGCCTTGGCATCCAAAGCACAATATTCTTCATCTTCATTCTTATATGAAGATCCATCTCTGGTATTCTTTCGGAACTCCTCCTTCACCAAATCTAACCACAATCATTCCCAATCTCATAGCTTTTCCCTTCCATTGACAGAGTCTTGATAACTATTCCAACTTTTGGGAAGTCCTAGAAGAGCTAGGCTCACCAAATAATCATTAGCGACAGTAATTCCTACACTCCCAAGATCATCCCGACATTGGAAAAACTTTGTTAAGTATACCGGAATAGTGTCATTCTTCTCCATCTTGATCTTCCTGATTTTATCCTTCAATGCCAATTTTCTATGGTCACTGCTTCTCTGAAATAGATATGTAAAATCCTTCCACATTTCATATGGATTCTCTTTGCCATGGATACTTGAGATAATGTGGTCTCGTACTCCCTCCAGTAAGATCCTCCTCGCCCTTGCAACTTTCTTTTGCCATGCATCAAGATTTGCAGCATCTGTCATAGCGGGTTTGGGAACACCATTTTCAATGAATTCCTTCAATCCATTATCATCTGGTACTGCCTCCATCCTGTCTTTCCAAGAAATATAGTTAGAGATGCCCTCAAGTGCATACTCCAATCTCAAGCCATTGAAAGCCATTTCTATCCTGAATCACCTATAGCACCAAGAAAGTCTTCTACAAATTTGAATTCTATTAAGTCACAAACTCAGATCCTCCTTCACTATTGTGATTTCTTGTGCTCTGATACCATGTATAAATTATAAAACAAGCATGTATATCATGGATTCAATCCTATCTAACAATGTGCTAAAGCTAGATACTAAATCATTTCTACAAATCAATTGTGGAATTAAAAACACAATCGCCAATCACATGAAGCAAAGAAGAATCAATCAAACCACAAAACAGATAATTTCTCAGGGAAATGTTGCTGCTCAAAACCCCTTTATCATATATTTTATATTACACAAGGATACATGAAACAATTACATGCAACTCTTCTCACAAGAGCCCTCATGTACTCAGCTAACTGTCTCACACTATCCTATATAAAACTGACCAATACTTAGCCAATTTTCTACCTCCTGATAGCCTGCCTTGCTTGCACAATTTGTGTGGAATGAAATCCCTATTCCATAGGAATTTTAGCCTTCCTAAACTACTCAAGGATCATGGGAAACCCAATGGGTGTTTGGTTGCATGGGTGCAACCTAATAATCCTACAACTGATAGTCAACTTCCCTTTCACCTAGATCTCAACTGGGTCTCCACTAGAACTGACATGCAAGCAGCTAATAACATTAAATCCTCAGTTGCATGTTAGATCCCTGATTCTTAATTAATTAATAGTTAATTCACTTGATCTCTCACTAGTGTATCTAACAGTTACAACTAGCACAACTGAGTTTAACTCACTTAACTGAGTTAAACTGATTACAACTTGCATTAACTAATGCACCACTGCACTTTGAACTCTGTTACAACTAGAATTACTCTACATGCCTCACCAACTACCCTCAACTAGAAATTCATGAGTTAATTGAGTTTATCACACTCAATTAACTATTACAAGTTATTTTGAGATTAGATTACATTTTATTGTACATCTTAATTAAGGGATAACTAAAATATACATGCACCAAATTTATCCCACACCAGTGTAGGTGCTGCTAAGACCTGTGGTCCCACACTAGTGTAAGTGCTGCTTGGACCTCCTAGTCCCACACTAGTGTAGGTGCTGAAATTTCTTGTTGAAATTCAACATCTTCTATCTCCACCTGCAATATAGACTAGTCAATCACATGATCGACATATTTAACATACTTCTTAAGCAATAACACATGAAAAACATCATGGACTTCCGTTGTCGAAGGCAATGCAAGTTGACAGGCTGCTGGTCCAATCCTTTCAAGAATATTGAAAGGTCCACAATACCAAGGTGCCAACTTGGCACATCATCCAATCCTCAAGGAGCTCTTATTGGGATTGATGCACAATTACACATGTTACCCAACCTAGAACTCCTTAAACAAATTGTTCTGATTTGCATAATTTTTTTGTCTTCCCTGCGCTTCCTTCAAATTATTCTTGATTACCTTGATTTCATGTTCCATCTCTTCCAACATGTCTAGTCCTATTAACATTGTATTAACTGGACCACTCCAACTAATGGGCGTATTACAACTCCACACATACAATGCCTTGAACGGACTCATCCTCAGTGACTCATGATACCCATTTTTGTAAGAAAACTCAACCAATGGAAGGTAATCCTCCCATATCTTTTGTTGATACATCACATACATTCTCAACATGTCCTCCAATATCCTGTTGACCCTCTTTGTTTTTCCATCTATATGCTGATGATAGGAAGTGTTGAAGGCCAACTATGTACTCAAACTTGCAAATAACTCTTTCCAGAACCTAGAAGTGAACTTAGCATCCCTGTCTAACACAATATTATTTGAAACACCATGAAACCTTACTACATAAATGAAAAAGGTATGTGCTACTTAATTAGCTAAATAAGTAGAATTTACTATAATGAGTGCACTACCTTTGTCAACTTGTCCACCATAGCCATGATAGAATCATGTTGTCTAGATGTCCTTGGCAGACCTGTAATGAAATCCATGTAAATGACATCCCATTTCCACTATGAAATCGAAATAGGCTGGAGTAATATGCATGGATTCTTACACTCATATTTCACCTGATGAGAGTCCAAAAATATAGCCACAAACTTTGCCACTTCCCTCTTTAGATTCGGCCAATAATAAAACCTCTTCACTATTGTCAACGTCTTATCGTATCCTGGGTGAAATGAATATG
Source organism: Pinus albicaulis (assembly GCA_034641835.2). Classification (NCBI taxonomy): domain Eukaryota; kingdom Viridiplantae; phylum Streptophyta; class Pinopsida; order Pinales; family Pinaceae; genus Pinus; species Pinus albicaulis. The sequence goes on along the minus strand of CM076584.1, from coordinate 1,608,827,059 downwards.
ACTTAGCATAAATTACCTCAAGCTAATATTTTCTAGCTCACTGTTGTCTGTAACATAGATCCTATCCCTAAACTTGACCAAGCCATCTATTGTGAGATGATATTCCACATATTTATCGCATGTACCCTATTGTAATCTATGCATAAGACCCTTATACATGTCATCTTTTTGTCCTACCTGCAAGATATGATCCTGTAAATTTGGCAAATAAGAGCTCATAGTTGCTATATGGTGCACCTGTACCCTCCTACTAAGAGCATCTACAACCATGTTCTCTTTACCTTTAATGTACTTGATCTCAAAGTCGAACTCATTGATTGTGGCCAACCATTTAGCTTTCGTGGAATTCAGATTGGGTTGGTCATAAATACCTGAATCCACTGTGATAACTCTTTAGTATGAAACTCTTGCAAAGAAGATAGTGCCTCTACATCTTCAATGCATGGATGATCCCTGCCAACTCAAGATCATGTGTCAGATATTTTTTCTCGTGCTCATTTAGTTTCCTTGTCTCATAGCACACTACCTCTCCTACCTTCATAATGACTCCAACAAGCCCTCCCTTGTAAGCATGTGTACATACCACAAACTCTTTGTTTGTATCTGCAATATTTAGAACTGGAGAATTTTTCAGCAGTTGCTTCAACTATTCAAAACTTGTTGCACATTCCTCCGTCCATTCAAATTTCTTACCTTTCCTTTGCAACTATGTAATAGGACAAGTGATCTATGAGAATTTTATGATGAACCTCTTGTAATAGCTTGTTAATCCCATGAATGATCTTACCTCATCCACATTCCTATGAGATGCCCATTCCATGATGGTTGTTATCTTTTTCCAAATCCACTACTATGCCTTCCTTGGAAACCACATGTCCCAAGTAATGTACCTTTGTCTGAAATAAACTGCATCTACTGAGATTAGCATACAATTGATGCTCTCTCAGCAATCTCAAAACTATTGCTAAGTGTTCGACACTCTCTTCCTCATTATTAGAATATACCAATATATCATCAATGAATACAATAACAAACTTGTCTGAATAAGGATGCAATACACTATTCATCAAGCACATAAAAGTAGCTGGAGAATCAGTCAAACCAAAAGGAACTACGACAAACTCATAATTCCCATACATGGTCCTGAAAGTTGTCTTGTAGATTTTTTTCTTCCTTAATGTGTACCTGATGTTATCCTGATCTCAAATCAATCTTTGAGAACATATTTTCTCCCTTCAACCATTCAAACAAATCATCAATCCTTAGCAACGGATACATTTTCTTGATGGTCACCTTATTCAACTTCATGTAATTAATGCATAGCATAAGAGTACCATCCTTTTTCTTCACAAACAATATCGGTGCACCCCACAGTGACACAATTGGCCTAATGTACCCTTTGTTAAGCTTTTCCCTCAACTGCAACTTCAGCTCTACTAAATATTGAGTGCTCATTTTGTACAATGCCTTCAATGTAGGTAATGTCCCTGGTAACAACTCAATAGAAAATTACACTTCTCTATGAAGTGAAAACTATGAAATCTATGTCAGGAACACATTCTGAAATTGTTGTAGAACTGGGTATCTGCTCAAAACATCTGCATCCTCAACTTCCTTACCTTTGTCACTAGAAAAATGTACTACAAATAACACAAACCCTTTCCTGCGACTGCACTTTCCTGCATGGCTATGACCATTCAGACTGACATTTCCTTATTCTTACCCTGTAAGATTATTTGTTCCCCATTTTCATTCAAACACTCAATATCCTTGTTGTAACAATCCACCTTAGTCCTGTAAAGATACAACTAGTCCATACCCAATAACATAATATACAATCTCAATGGTAAAACGTTCAAATGTGTTGATGTAGGCATACCATTCAGCTCAAATGCATAAGCTCTTACCCAGTGGTGAACCCTTTTATTTGTACATGTAGCCAACTGCACTAACCAATACTTTGCATGCACTTCCTTACTGTAACAACACATATCCACTAATTCATGGTTAACATAACTATAATTAGATCCAGGTTCAATCAAAATAGAAACAACTTGATCAAAAATCTTATTGTCCATATTGATAATAGATGCCGGATGATCAGCATGCATGTTATCCAACGTTTCATAAATACAAGGAATACTTTGTCCAACATCCTCCACTGTTTGTGCCTCCTGAGCACTATAGATATGCGGTCTACCACCCTAATTTTGTGGACAATATTGCATGTGATGATCCTTTCCACAAGTCCAACACTATAAGGGCTTCCAACCTGCACCCTTTTTTTGCTCCTCAGACTGAAATCCATGACCTCTATCAGATGTATTGAACTTCTTAGGCGGTGCTACATTCTCTTTTTTACTTGTCCTGAGGTCTTGTTTGCTTCTTATCCAATTTCCCTTTTTTCTTTGCATTACCTTTCCAGTCCTACCTAGTCTCATATATGTGCTTTAATTGCTCATAACAATGCTTTAGCTTCCTTATGGCTTCCTCCAATGATCTAGGCTCATCGAATTCAATCTTGTCCTTGAATGCTACCAGAAACCCACTGACAAATTTTGAATCTTCACTTTCTCCTCCTTCAGATAAGGCACATACCTAAATAAGTCGAAGAATTTTCTAGTGTACTCCTTATTAGTCATAGATCCCATATTTAACTCGTAGAATTAGCTTGCCTTGTCATCATAGTATCTCTCTGATAGATACTTATTCCTAAAAAGTCTCTTGAACTCACTCCAAGTCAATGCCTCTTCATGAATACCTCTCAAATTCTTTACATATTTGCACCAAATTTCTACTTTACCTTTGAGACTGAACGTAGCTATTATGGTCTTCATGTTCGTTGAGAAATCATGCAATCTGAAGAACTTATTCATTCCAATAAACCAAGCTTATGCATCATGTGAATTCTTCATTTCTCCATCAAATGCAAGTGCCTTTTCTTTCTTGAAATCAGCTAACAAATATCCCCTGTCATTCCTCCTATATGGTTGATAGTGATGATGACCATGATACTTGTTTAAACTAGAACTAGAATATAACTTGTTTCCACCATGTGACCTAGTACCATATGCTCCATTAGTCCTATCCTATTTTCCATGACTAATTCTAAGCAATCCATGTCTCTGTAATTATGACAAGCTCTGAAGAATACTGCATTGACTTCTGCTTGCTTCTCTTGTGTCCTAGCAAGTCTCTCTTCTGATTGAATGATTCGGTCATTGTCTTCTTTGCAACTCCTTATTCATGCCTTCAATATTCTCAAAATGTATGCTATGTGAGGGGAGTACTCATCACCATGTTGCTCATCTAATCTATAGGGATAATATTTTGAACTGTAGTCCACCATTCTGCGAGTTATCTTTTTTATTCTTTTCCTACAAGGCTTATTATATCAGCTAAACCAAATCATGAACAAACCAATGTACCTTAGTATAGTTTGGGGAGGATATATTGTTTGCAAGACCAACTAGACTAGCATAATATATGTATAATCATAATCACAACAGTATATAGACATCAGCTCAATCACCATCCATTTACCATACAATATGATGCCACAAATGCAACACCAACTAGACACAATGCATGCATAACAACATAAGTACGACTTGCATGCATACAAAATACATACAAACACTGACATGCATTCATGAAGAACACATTCTGACAACAACACCATCAACTTTTTTATGACATCACAACGACAACCATGACCACCAACATGTGTACACAACAAGCACATAGACCACCATCATAACGAAATATATGCAACCGACATGTACATATGACAACACATTCAACCAAGGAGAAAAAAAACTAGACATCACCCAAGGAGAGTGGAATCATGCTCGGATACCACCGTATGGTATGATATATCACCCAAATAGAAAGAAACCTGCTCTGATCCCACCCTGTAATCGCCTCCTCCCACATTTACCCAAGCTAACTGGTCCACCGAGGAAAACATGTGAAGAAGAGTTACTATGGTATGATTCAACTCCCCAAGTATTATTAAGGAAGTGGAAACGACATGAAAAGACCAATCTGACCTTCCACACATGCAAGAGAACCTTCATGAACCAACAAACCCTTCCAGGTGACCAAACCCAGAGAAAATATTATATTTTACTGATTTGAATCCTCAGCCACTCCCATGACAAGCCATGCGTGCAATTTATGCCTTCTAGTCACTCCCACAGTAAGGCATGCCAGCGACTGCGAACTTGTTCAGGGGGTTTTGAGCCATCGACCCCAGATTCTGAGCCACTTTTTCAGTGCAATGTCTCAGTCCACTTCCCATAACCTCATGAAACTTTTAAAAATGATAAACAATAAGGGAATTTGGTTACCAATGCAATCATTGGTACAAGTACTTAATCTGACCCCTACTAGCCATGACAGGAATTTCATCAAAAATGTCACAAATATGTAATCTACAATTCATAACAATAGATATGAGCATAGGGGTCTCATACTTATCTAAGATCGTAAGAAGAATTGAAACCTTATCACAATAAATACATTATCATATATTAGTTCATAGACTCATTGTTCATTCATTTTCTAATCAAAATATGATAAGATCCATACATCAAGTATGTCATAAAACATACTCATAACCATCATATAAACCACAAAAATAAAAAGGGTATAATAGCCATAAAACCCCATAATAACAATTAGATTTACCCATCAAATACAAGAGGGAAAGAGCTCTTATTGACATAAGAAAAATTCAACCAGGCCTAGGAATTCCACATACCACCCGACCATAGATTGGATTGGACCAAATATTTATTTTATTCAATCACCCTCGTGCCATATTCAAAGCATGGATGTGGAATCTCATGGAATAATTCAAAAAAAACCAAACCAATGCTTCCAGATGCCAAACCACCTCAACCAGTGATTCCACCTCACGGTCATACATCACCAACCATCACCAGATCAGTGTCACCCAAGATGTCGAGGGCTCAAGAGTGTTTGCTCCAACTAGGGAATTCAAGGCTAGTAACTAAACCCACAGTTGTTGTTGGGATTCCAAAGTTTTTGTCCAATCAAGGATTCCAATACTAGTAACTCAACCCACCAAGAGCTTCCAGAGCGTTTTTCCAACCAAGGCTTCCAAGACTAGTAAATCAACCCAATTTGTTACAAGGCTTCCAGATCGTTTGTCCAACCAAGGCTTCCAGGAACTAGTAACTCAACCCACAACCATAAGGAACATGAGCACCAACCATAAAAAAAAAGGAAGAAGCCCACAACACCATGGCTATCCAGGAAATGGCAAGGCTATTCAAAACCACTATCAATCTAGGAAATCCTCCATGCCAATGACAGATCATAACCAAGAAACCACATGCATGTGCCATGCATGCCAAAACTATCAAGGAAATAATACAAGCAACTTGGTACTTGCAAGATAAAATCCATGTTGTTGTTGATCTTGATGTCCTCTTACGCCTTCCTTTTCTTCCTTTTCCTTCTTGCTCCAAATCCCAAGTATGCCACACTCCTCCAAGAGTGATCCAAGAAAACTCTAAGATTCCAAGAGTATGAGAGAGAGAGAGATAATAGAATGAGAGCTCCAAAATTAAACTGAAAAAAAGGTTACCAATTTATCCTCGGAAGCCTTTTTATTAATGAGGCCTCTATTTTCTTTGTTTTCCATTATTTTTCTTCATTTTCCTCCTCACATGCAAACTGTGACCTTTCACCTCCCTTTTCTCCTATTTTCCATTATATTCATAAATAAAATGAAAATAAATGTCTCATGCCTTTCCAAAGCTTTTTCCATTTCCTTTTCCAATTTCCATAACCCTTAATTAATCACAAGTGATCCCCATCACTATGTTTTTTCCCAAAATTATGCTTGGAATACATGTCCCATGACCTTGGATATTATTTTTACTTTATTAACTTTATTACATGGATTTTTGACCAAATTTGTTACACATTCAATTTGAACCAAAAAAAAAAATAAGATTTTTAAGCAAGGGTGATATAATATTTATAAGGGACAGATGAGGTTATGCTAGCCATGGAAAACATTGCCTTGGGACGTTAAAAATTATTTTATTCCAAAGGGATGTTTGTACCCTATATCCACCACAATAATATAACATTAACATGTAGTTTTCCAAGAATAAAATTACATTGAGAAAGATATATAACTTAAATCTTATGCTTGATGAAGCACGCCCTCATTAATAATTGTACAAGTTTACATATTTCATGGGGATTATATTTTTTCGAATGTATGCTTGTAAATTGGTTCTCTCTATGTTGAATTCTTGGTTTACATGTGTTGAAAACAACCACCCAATAAAATGTTGTTGTAAGTTAATGCTAATCTCTTCCAAATTAATATTAATATGGCTCAAGTTTAGGTGAATACATTTTTTATTTATAAAGGTTGTAATATGTGATTATTAAAATTGAAAATGTGGTGATGGTTGACCTTAGGTAGAGCAAGTAAGAATACAATTTGTTTATTAATGAAGGCATCCCCCTCTTCAAAACTAAAGTAGTTGTTCTAAAAAGGTTAACAACAATAACCAAAGTTTGGTATGTTGTGTATAAAGATAAATATAGGAAAATAATATCTATTTCCTCTTCCCCTTTAACCAATTCCACCATCGCCTTTTTTCATCTTCCCTTTCAACCAATTCGACCATCAGCTCCACAGAAGGATCATGAGGTTTTCCCAACATAGGGGATTATTAAGGATCCATGGTAATCATTGATTATATTGATAGGTTTGTGATATAATCAATAGGTTTGTGATTCCATATAGTAATGAGGAACTATTTTTTTTTGTACGTTTTCAATTTTTATTTATTATTAATTATTATTAATTTATTGTTTTTATCATTGCAATATTATAAAGCATTTTTTTTAATTTTATTAGTCTCTTAACGTTATTTGTTATTTTCTTCCATGAGAAATATTATCAACTACAATTTTCAAAGTTGAAACAACTTATCATTATTAACCAAATAGTACATGAATATGACTAGGTACTAGTTGTAAATATTTCGTAGATAATGTGTTAGCCAAAGTTTTTAATTCTATATACACATCTGAGAATTTTGTAACATTCCCTCCCATCCCCTTGGACTTTCCAAGGCCCATGAGAGGTGTTACTTATACTTATATTGAACCAAACTCCATAGCCCTATCATGGAAGTGGGGTCACAAATATTTTTCTTCCAATTAATTTAAAACTAAAAACCAAAACAATCATCGTGTCAAGTTTGTCGAGTCCTTTCCAATGATATAAATTTTACCACAATCTGACTTATGGATCAAAATTTATGGCCAATATAAGTTTGGCCCATTAAACCCTGCCACCATATCATGGTATGCCATGTTGCACCCATGTGCTGCCCACTTGGTCACTCCACAACTCTTGGACAAGTCCATTTGGAATAGAGAAATCACAAGTAGGTTTTAGTGTAGTCGGGGTTAGTCCTCATTGCCACAAGCAAAAAACAATCTTATCGAGACCCGACTGCCGACCCTCGATTTGATTGAATCCCAAATCACTTGGGCCTTGACCAGCTTGGATCCAAAATTCGGCCAAATGTCACTTTCAAGACAACTAGCTTTAATTCCAACCTAGTCGACTTCTGACTCAAGCTTGGCCTTGTTTTCGTGAATTTCTCAGACTTATTAATTTATTGAAATTCTTGCAAGCCACAATACTTGCATTTTCATCTTTTGATCTATGGTTACAATATTGTGCCTCCTCCTTTATGATTTCATGGATTGTAAATCCAAGCTCATCAAGACCCCATCCAACTTGTCTTAGACATGAATACCCGAGTCTTCAACGCTTAGCTTCACTTGTTGAATCATGTAGTGAGTGCATATTCATATATTTCACTGAACTATCACTAAAATTTTAGATCATTGCATTTAACCATTAAAATACATGGATATCATGCATATGAATGCAAACCTATGAACATAAACCACAAGGTTAAAAGGCATCTTAGCCAACTCCCAGTTTACTTATACGCAATTATACAACTAAGTTTTTCCATTCCTTACAGCTCAATACACACAGCTAATTAATATAAAAAATCAACATTACATGCCCAAAAACCATGCTTATTCATTAAATCTCAACATACATATAGCATATAATATAAATAACAACAATTCTTGCCACAAGACCATATTCATTGATTCAGTGAAGTAACATCACATGAACGTAAAACATAAGCAAACATTTATCTTGTAAGGATGTTTGGCAACTAAGATTGGAACTGTAACTCTCCACCCAACCTTAGGAAGATTTAATTTCACTCGCTAGTACATACAACCACCCCTGAGCTAGATTTCAGAGCTTGGGGAAGAGTTCTCAAAGGAATAACTAAATAATGTTAGAAAATTAAATATTACAGAGAAATGCAACACATAAAATATGTGAAAATAAAAGCACACAAAACACATAAAACTAGAGAGACACAGATATACGTGGTTCACCCAGTTTGGGCTACGTCCACCCCAAACAGCCAATCCTTCCTTTCTATTATCCAGCAAAAATGAAGAGACAAAACCTACAGCAAATCCGCTGTAATATCCTTTGTTCTCTCTCACAGTCTCCCTCTCTGTTTCTCGCTCTGAGAATACACATACAATTCACAGCCGTAATAAAATACCCTCATAAAAGCGAGGGGTTGCCTTCTAGGGAAAAAAACCCTAAACTAAACATAACTTCTACCGTCAGATCATTTTCCTAATGAACGGCCCAGATTGACTAGAAATTACTATACTTTTACAAGGCAATTTTACATATGTTTTTAGCTTCAGGGGTGCTGCCCCCGAAACCCCCGCCAGGGGGGGGGCTCCGAAAAGCGCTGTCGCCCCTCCCTGGACCTCCCACGGTAGCAATTAATTACGGGAAGCGTTGCCGCCCCTTTTAAGGTACAGGGGTCCAATTTTGTGATACAAAGTAAACAAGATAATCAGGCTCCACACCCAACAATCTCCCACTTGGAGACTGATTGTAGCAACTCCACCGCTACTTCATTTGCTAGAAAATGACTCCTCTTTGGACTTGGCTATTCCTCATCTTCATCATCATCCTTGAAGACCAATTGAAACTGAGCACATTCTCAGTTTCTCCCTGGTTACAACTTTTGTTAGCATATCTGCAGGATTCTAGCTAGTGTGTATCTTTTCTAGCTTCAACTCTCCATCTTATAATACTGACCGTATGAAATGGTACTTGAGATGTATGTGTTTAGTCCTGGAATGAAATGTTGAGTTCTTTGCAAGATGAATGGCACTTTGGCTATCACTGTATAGCATGCCCATATCATGCTTCTTACCCAATTCACCCATAAACCTTTGTAACCAAATCATTTCTTTACTAGCCTCTGTAGCAGCAACATACTCTGCTTCTGTTGTTGAAAGTGCAACAACACTTTGGATTTTTGAAACCCAACTGACAATTGTTCCACCTACAGTAAATACATATCCTGTAGTGCTCCTCCTGTTATCTCTGTCACCTGCCATATCTGCATCAACATATCCCCGTAGAGCAATGTTTGAACCACCAAAGCATAATGCTTGATTTGTGGTACCTCTCAAATATCTGAGAATCCATTTTACTGCCATCCAATGTTCTTTTCTTGGATTGTTCATGTACCTGCTTACAACTCCCATTGCATGTGCAATATCAGGCCTTGTGCAGACCATTGCATACATTAAGCTTCCAACTGCTGATGCATATGGAACTTTAGAAATATAATCCATGTCTTCTTGGGTCTTTGGGCACATCTCCTTACTAAGTTTGAAATGGCTAGCAAAAGGTGTACTAACTGGTTTTGCATTCTGCATATTAAATCTTTTCAACACCTTTTCTATGTACTCATTCTGAGACAGTGTTAATTTGCGATTTTTCCCGTCTCTAGTTATCCTCATACCAAGGATTTGTTTTGCAGCTCCCAAATCCTTCATTGCAAATGAATTTGCCAATTTTCTTTTGAGCACATTTATTTCCTGCATGTTAGATCTTGCAACAAGCATGTCATCTACATACAATAACAATATAATATAGCTGCCATCATTTTGCCTTTTTAGATAAACACAATGATCAGAGTGACATCTAGTATAACTTTGTTCAGACATAAACTTGTCAAATTTTAGATACCACTGCCTTGGAGCCTGTTTTAAGCCATACAAGCTCTTCTTTAACCTGCACACCAATTTTTCTTTCCCTTTTACCTCATATCCTTCTGGTTGCTGCATGTATATCTCTTCCTCCAAATATCCATGGAGAAACGTTGTCTTTACATCTAACTGTTCAAGATGTAAATCTTCCGCTGCTACAAGACTTAAGATAGTTCTGATTGAATTCATCTTAACGACAGGAGAAAATATTTCATCAAAATCAATACATTTCTTTTCTGCAAACCCCTTCACCACAAGTCTAGCTTTGTACCTCTGTTTTCCTCCATCTTCTTCCTTCATCCTGTAAACCCATTTATTCTGCAATGTAGTTTTACCTGCAGGAAACTTGACTAAGTCCCAAGTCTAGTTATGCATTAGGGAGTCCATCTCTTCTTTCGTGGCTAGCTCCCACTTCTTCCTGGTTTCAAACTGCATTGCTTCTTCATAACATTCAGGTTCACCAGAATCAGTCAACAATAAATAATATAATGAAGGAGAGTATCGTTCAGGGGGTCTACTTATCCTGGTAGATCTTCTAACACCACTTTCAGGTGTTTGAGGTGCCTGTTGCTGTTGTGGTGGTTACTGCTGCTGTGGTTGTTGATTATTATTATTTTCAGGCATCTTTACTTTTTCAGTTATCTCATCAAGAACCATGTATTCCTTGCTTTCTTTTTCATGTTTCTTTTCCTGCAACTGATTCTTATACAAGACCTTTTCTTTGAATATTACATCTTTGCTCCTAATGATTTTGTGATTTTCATAATCATATAAGCGATAACCAAAATCATTAGCACCATATCCAATAAAGGTACATTTCTTTGATTTTGCCTCAAGCTTTGTTCTGTTTTCTTTATTAATATGGACAATGGCCTCACAACCAAAAGGCTTTAAAAAAGAGTAGTTTACCTTTTTACCTGTCCATGCTTCCTCTGGAATACCACCATCCAAGGAAATTGAAGGCCCTCTATTTATTAGATAAACAGAAGTATCTACAACATCTACCCAAAATTGTAAAGGCAATCCTACATGCAATCTCATGCACCTTGCACGCTCCATGATTGTTCTGTTCATCCTTTCTGACACACCATTTTCTTGTGGTGTTCTTGGAACTGTCTTCTCTCTACAAATTCCATGCTCTGAACAGTACCTATCAAACTCTTTGTTGCAATATTCACCTCCATTGCCTAATCTGAGACACTTCAACTTTTTCCTATCTCAATCTCAACCAAATCTTTCCATTTCTTGAAAGTATCAAATACATCAGATTTATTCTGAATACAATAAATCCATGTTTTTCTAGTTGCATCATCAATAAAAGTAACATAATAATGAGATCCACTGAGAGATGATACCTGAGCAGGTCCCCATACATCTGTATGCACAAGCTCCAATTTTTCACTCTTTTCTTTCCCAACTCTGAGAAATCTGACTCTCTTTTGTTTTCCATAAATGCAATTCTCACAGAAATCCAAATCAACATTATTCAAACCTGGCAACAAATTTCTTGAGTGAAGAATATTCATTCCCTTCTCACTCATGTGCCCGATCCTATGATGCCATAATGCTGCATCTTCTCCTTTGGAAGTTAAAGCATTAACATATTTAGAAATACCATTTCATAAATACAATGTACCAACCTTTTCACCTTTTGCTATTACCAACGCTCCTTTGGTGACCTTCCAAGTTTTATCTAAGAAAGTTGTCACACAACGTTCACTGCCTAACTGCCCTGTTGAAATCAGATTTTTCTTCAGATCTGGAACATGCCTTACCTCCTTTAGTAGCCAATGGTTTCCATTTTGTTGTTTTACAAGAACTTTACCCATTCCAACAATTTTACAGGGTTTATCATCACCCAAACGAACTTGTCCAAAATCTCCTTGAACATAGTCATGAAAATATTTCTTATCAGGTGTGGCATGGAATGAAGCCCCTGAATCTACAACCCAAGAATCAATAACATTTTCGAAAGAAAGAATCAAAGAATCTTGTAACACATCACCTGTCACATTTGCTTCATGATTGTTTTCTTGCTGTGTGTCTCCTTCTTTTCCCTTCCGAGATCTAAAGTCTTTCTTTAGGTATCATTTCTTTCCGCAATTCCAGCACACTATCCTCGATATGGACTTGGATCTGCCTTTCCTTGATTTACTGCGATATCCCAAGCTCTTTCCTCTTTCCATTCTTCTTCCCCTAGACTTTGCACTCAAAGCATTACCTGATGTCTCACCGGAGCTTTTCCGTCGCATTTCCTCGCTAAGAATAGCACCAACAACATCATCAAACTTTAAAGTACTAGATCCAGAGACAGAGTTACTAATGGCCATTACTAAACCATTCCAACTCTCTGGCAATGAGCACAAGAATAATAGAGCTCTAACTTCATCATCAAAGTTTACCCCTACAGAACTTAACTGACTGGTAACTGTATTAAATTCATTTAAATGGTCTGCAACAGATCCACCTTCCGACATCTTCATATTAAATAGTCATTTCATAAGAAATACCTTTTTTGAGGCCGAGGGTTTTTCATATAGTTTCGCCAACGTCTGCATCAAACCCTCTGTTGTTGTTTCCTTCGAAATATTGAAGGTGACTGATGCCGCAAGACACAACCGTACTGTTCCGAGTGCCTTTCTATCAGGAATGTTCCATTCTGCGTCTGTCATGGCCGTCGGGTTCTTTGTTTTTCCGCTCAATGGTAGGTATAGATATTTCTGATACAGATAATCTTCCATCTGCATCTTCCACAGTGGGAAGTTTTGGTCGTTAAATTTCTCGACCCTAAACTTACCATCATCCGCCATTGCTCCCACTCGAACCAAGAACCCTTCTTTCCTGCGAGTTTATCAGCCAAATATACCTTCGGCTCTGATACCAGTTGTTAGAAAATTAAATATTACAGAGCAATGCAACACATAAAATATGCGGAAAATAAAAGCACGCAAAACACATAAAACTAGAGAGACATAGATATACTTGGTTCACCCAGTTTGGGCTACGCCCACCCCGAATAGCCAGTCCTTCCTTTCTATTATCCAGCAAAAATGAAGAGACAAACCTTACGCCAGACTGGGCTGTATCCTCTCGTTCTCTCTCACGCTCTCCTCTTACTTTCCAGAATACATGCAACGTACGCCCGCAATACAATGCCCTCATAAAAGCGAGGGGTTGCCTTCTAGGGAAAAAAACCCTAAACTAAACATAACTTCTACCGTCAGATCATTTTCCTAATGAATGGCCCAGATTGACTAGAAATTACTATACTTTTACAAGGAAATTTTACATCTGTGACCCCCCACGGCAGCGATTAATTACAGGCGGCATTGCCGCCCCTTTTAAGGTACAGGGGTCCAATGTTGTGATACAAAGTAAACAAGATAATCAGGCTCCACACCCAACAAATAAAATATGGAATCCAAAGGTTACACCAACTCCACCCACCAGCTAATCAATAATTCAAGCTAAAATAAGGAATCGAGAGACTACACCACCTCCACCCACCAGCTATTGAAGAAGTAAAAAATATAGTGAAAAGGGACTTGTTTCTCTTAGGTGTTTTCAAAAATTCTCCACTATTACACTATAGGGCCTTTAACTCAGTCAATATCAACACATGGGTTCTTTCCAACACAGATAGTATCAACTCGATTCCAGGAGAGGAGTTTCATTTAGCGCGGAAAGGTTCATTAATTACATAAGTTAATTTAAGAGTGTAGAGACCACCTCTCTAGGTATTTCATCAGTGAGTTGAAGAACCAATGCTTTCAACCTCATGGCTACACCTGGTGGTTCATCAGCCCTACAAATACTTGCATGAATCTCTAGTGGCCAATAAGCTCATCAATATTCCCAATGGATCCATCATCCTTAATGCAAGCCACTAGTATGTGATTCTCAGTGAGAAATCCCTCTTGGGTTCCTCAGTTAGGATACCATTAGAGCGATATCTCTCCCCTTTCAAACTCCCTTTGCATCTTATTTTCTTCTACCTCCCCTCGTGAGGAACTTTTCCCCTCCAATGAACTATTGTATTTCCATTTGTGAATGAATGAATGAATCATGATCTTCCCTAAATTAATGAATGATGCCCCACCTTCATCCATATTTTTTCTTTGTGGCCTCCCGCTATTACAATTGTAACTATATACTGGTTGCATGGTTGTGCACTTGGCGAGTGTAACCACCATACTAGTGCAATCCACCATAATTCAATTTTTTTCCTCTTTCCCTTGCACATTTTCCCAAAAGAAGTATGGTTCTCATCATATATTTTTCCAGTTGAATTCAAGGTACAATAAACTCATTTAAGGCACACTAGTCAACTTCCCATGATTAGGATTTATAACCAACTTCCTCCAAATTCCCAAGAAATTTCCCTCCTCAAGCTCTAAAATTTGTGTCTCGATATATCAATGAGTTTTATTTGAACAATAAATGGCTACATTATTTACGAAGGGAAATTTTCCAAGGGTTATCACAACTCCCACCCCCTTGGAGGAACACTATCCTTGGTGTGTTATAGCCAAGAACATGTAAACCCATGCTTTAAATCAAGGAAAAAATTATTAGGATATTTATACACACAACTCTATACAATCATTTATAAACTTATTTACATTTATTTAATAAAAAAAATGGATGTTTTTCTTGCATATAATCAACCATCTCCCATGTGGCCTCCTCAAGCCCAATGTGCCTCCATTGCACTTTGACTTGCTCTATTACTCAATTCCTGAGCATGAGCTTCCTCCGATCTAGGGTGCATAGTGGTTTGGCTGGAACACCCCCTCTAGTTTTACTTGTGACATTAACCAATAAATCACATGATTAACATCTTGTACATACTTTTGATCCAGATCCAGGGGGGCAAGATGTGAGAAACTTAAACACCAAGATAGAAGAAGAAAACACACAATGAAACTCTTTATTAAAATAAAGGAAAATAGTTACAACTACATTGTGTTGGATCAATATCTCATTTTACAAAGAGAGGCCCATCATTTATAGCCTTATTGAGTTATAATACCATGGTTACATGCCATGGGTGGATGCCACTTTCCATTCAGATCACTCCTCGCCCCATAGGAAGCAATGTTCCCCATTGTAATATGTTCCCTTTCAAGAAGTGTTTGTTCGATATGAGCAAATGAAGAGAAGGGTCTTGTGTGATTGAACCATAATCGTGGTTTTTAGATGACCCATAACCATTGTGAATGAATATTTGGGGATATAGATACAATGTAATTCTTGTGGGCCAACAATTATGTTGAAAATGTGTTTCCTAGAAAATGGACTTCGGTGGAAAATGATTTGTGTGGTTGAAGCATAACCATGGGTTTATGGATGACCCATAACCATAATGAACGATATTCCATGGATGGGGATACTCTATAATGCTTGTGGTCCAACTTTGATACTGACAGTTTGTGGCCTAGAAAATTTGACTTCGAAGGCAAGAGTTTTCTGTGGCTGACCCATAACTTTGTGTTTGTGGGTGACCCATAACTGTGATGAACGAGGGTATGAGGATAGATATACCCTGTAATGATTGTGGGCCAACTGTGACATTGACAACGTATGGCCTAGGAAATGGACCTTGAAATAATTCACTTGCCGATCTAGCAAGGCATGGTAGAAATATAGTGGCCTATAAAGGATTCTTGCAAGTATTCAATTTTCATAGTTTTTATTCCCATTGTAGAACACAAAGCTCCAATATTCCCTACATGGCTTGCCAACAGATAGTGTATCAAGAAGTATGATTTTTTAAGGATGTCAAATGCTACATTATTAAAAACTAATATCATTTTCTATTGTGGATCAATTTCCGACATCACAAATTCAGCTAACATTTTTCCCTTGAGTGACCTTGGAAAATATTCAAACCTTTAATACCTAACAAAAATTGTTGTTTTCTTACTTCTTATAAGAATAACTTTAACTAAAGCCTATATGCATCCTAGTTATAATCAAATTTTTGTTTTGAAGGAGTACTAAAGTTAGGACTGGCATATGAAAAAAAATCCATACACAACCTCATCACTTATCTGCATTCTTTCCATCTTCTCTCCATACTTATCTTACCATTGATTGTTCAAATTTTCCTCTACAATCTTCATTTGTGGACAAATAGAGAGGAATATAGCCAATAGAGAATACATTTGTTAAGTAGCAGGAAAAGGCTTCATTTGACTTATGCCTTAGTCAAATGGATAAATTTGAATTTCCACATCAACAAGATGACTTGACTTTCAATTAGTAGGAGTGACACGGCCAAGTCACTTAGTTAAGTCAATCAATTCAAGTTTGTCGGCAAGAAGTAGAGTTTTTCATGAGTCGATTATTAATATCTAGCAATCTAGTGGAACTATAGTTAGTGAAACTCAGTTATATGAGATCTAGTCATGAATAGAGTCAGTGGGAGTTTAGTTGAGAAGTTGTAACTATTTTTAACTCACTGACCCCTTGGTTAACTAGTCAATTTACTAAAAATATACCTATTCATGCATGCAATTCGAATTCCCTAGTTGAATGGAAGCCTAAAAGGCATAATTGTATTTATTTTTGTATACTAGACAATGTACACAGTTTGCATGTAGTAGGTGAGGCATTCATCTTTGGAATTGTGCAAGCATATAGGAGCTAATTTCCCCAGGAATTGTGCAAGGAAATAGGAGCATTAGGCATATATTTGGCTAAGTATTTTCAAAAGTAGACTCTAAAGGTAGAGATCAATATTGTAGTGCACATTTAGCTTCAAGGATTGAAGTTGTCATTGTAATAGATCATTTTTTTCTCATCTAATATAATAAAAATAGAGGAGGGGTTTTTCCCAGTTGGTTTCCATAATAAAAATTGTGTTCATTGTGATTGAATTATTGCATGTGTTTCTATTGTATGTTTTCCCTTCCACATATTGAGTAGAAGAATTTTTTGTCTATTGATTTCAGTATGATTTCATTAGTGGCTACAAATTTTGAGTTATTTTCTACATGTAGCCAGAGACATTGAAAACTACATATAAATCGTATTCTTGATATTCTCTAAGATAAATTTCGAATATAAAATTTGTGGTGTAGGAATTTTCTTCAGTTCAGGAACAATGTATTTTTATGGATTGAGGCTTGAGTATGCATTGGATGGCACTTCAAATTTCATAGCTTCAAAAGACAAAATGGAAGCTTTGTTAGATGAAAATGGACTATTGGAGTACACAGAAACTGATATTATAAAACCAACAACATCATATGCATAGAGATAGCATAGTGGAAGAAATATACTGCAAATTCCAGGAGGATTATCATGGAGGGAGTCAAATACAATGTGGTTTCAAGTTTGCATTGGCAAGCATACTGCTTATGCAATGTGGAAAAACCTCATAGAGTTATTTGGAAGTAGTAATGATGCTAGGAAATTTCCATTGAAAGATAAGATTAGGAACATTCGAATGCAGAAAAATGAAATCATTATTTAGCACCTATCCAGATTCACTCATGTTAGAGATGAACTTAGAGGAGTAGGAGAGACTATGCCACCACTTGAGCTTGCAATCTTAGCACTCCTTAATATTTTTTAAGTCCTAGAACATCTATCAAGATTTAGTTAATGGAAGAGATGATCCGAAATTTACAAAACACAACAGAATGCGGATATAAACATAAAAGCAAAGTTGTAGCAGAAAAAATCTTAATTTCATTAATATTAAAGATTTGAAATATGTTTACAAACATAATGGAAATAAAGTAGCTTGGGCGATGGTAGCTTTACTATGATAAGATATGTGGCATATACATGCCTCTAAATTGTGTTCCAATAAGGCTCAAGGGCCTTTTATTATTGAATAACAAAGGAAAACCCTAAATAACCAAAACCATAACCCCAAGAGATGGAACACCAAGAGATTGTGGGCCCCCTTGGGGTTAGTGGGGTAGCCAACTTCTCGGGGTCGTAACTTGGTCATATGATCTTCATTTTGCACGTATGATACCTTGCTAGAAAGATATCTCCGAGTAATATCGAATTTTCCATAGGCCCCTACTTATGGGTATGATCCTATTGCAAACCTCAAAAAAACGTCGTTTATGGGGTAAAAATAGTTCTGGAAGTTCAGGACCCAAAAAAATACTAAAAATAGTAAATGCTACTATAATCAAGGAAATGTATGAAACCAACTAGAGGTGTTGGTGGAATAGGTGGGTGGACACCAATATCCACCTAGATCAGTTCTCCCCCCTTAGGAAGCTGTAGAAATTATATAACTAATGCATTATACATCCAAGATTCTCCTGATCACACACTATTTGACTTCATGCACAATACAAAATCTCTTCTACTATTGATCGTTACTTGCAGAAATTAAATCAATTGCATGCACACATTGAAACCATAAAAAATCACACATATGAACACAGTGTTTTAACGGGAAAGCCTGAAGCTAAAAACCCCAACTATCTGTATATAATATATGTCATAGAGATCATGTAACAATCCTCATACAAAGCTGATCATATCAAGCTCTCAATACAATACAATCGCTACACAATAATCAGGCCCGATCTAGCAAATCCATGCACCGATCTTTTCCACCTGCTAGCCTGCCTCTACTGTGCAATCCCTGCTGAATATTGGCTCTGAATGAACTCGAATTGGTCCAGCCTTGCTCACGAAATCCTCATTGGCATCTCCAATCACTGTGTGTTGCAAATCATGCAACACTATAGTCACAACTGATATTCAACATGCTCTTTCACCTACCTCTCCACTGGTCTCCACTGAAACTGTCCATGCACTGTAGTTAACTGATGTATTCTTCAGTTTATTAATGAGTTAATAATTAGTGAATTAATTAATAATTAATTCACGCCACTCTCACTAGTTTATCAGTCAATTAGACTAGATACAACTAGCTCAACTGTGTCTAACTAAGTTAAACTGAACACAACTCCACCAACTACCTCAATAAATCCACCAAAATCTGTCACATGAGTTCTAACTGAAGTCTCCATGCAATAGATCCACTTAACCCTTTGGAATAACGTAATTCCTTCTATCAGCTCCTGTGCCACATCTGTGCACTTAACTGAAATGCTCCAAGAGAATAAGATAATGTTTAGAGTCCAAATATTACTAAGAGCTAATAATATTCGACATATCTATTTTTAGATTGGTAATATAAAAATAGATTCCGCCCAGTATGTCTAAAAATAGAAGTCCATCTATTTTTCCAACTTGACCAACCATCCACAAATAGCATCCTGCAACTCATAGAATATGATTGACATGTCTAAAAATAGACTTGCGCCAAAAATATCCTGTGGGCCCACTTAGTGAAGGCGACTCTTTTCACTAAGCTCATCATCTTGTTGAAATCTCAACACTCCCTCTCAAAAAGATAGGGATTATCTGCCACCCCAATCCTACCTCTATGGTATTCGAATTTGCTCCTGGTGAGCGCCTTCGTCAAGATATCAGCATCCTGATCCTCCATAGGAATGTAAGAAAGTAACATGATCTTCAGCTACACACAATCTCTGATATGATGATACCGGATGCCAATGTGTTTATATCTATCATGAAATACTGGATTAACTGAGAGTTTGATGCAAATCTGATTATCACAATATATCACAGTAGGATCTAAGTGTGAACCGAACAACTCGACCAGGATCTTCCTCATCCATATAGCCTCACATGCAGCCAAACTTGCTGCCATGTACTCGGCCTCCGCTGAACCGAGTGTCATGGATCTCTGCTTCCTGCTGTACCAAGAAACTACTGTCGACCCAATACTGAAAATCCCTCCAGATGTGCTCTTTCTGTCCGTTGGGCTCCCTGCCCAATCTGCATCCATGAAGCCATGCAGCTTCACCTCATCCGACTGTCTGTACCATAATACATATCTCGATGTGCCTCTGAGATATCTCAATACATGCTTCCCCACCTTCCAAAAGAGCTTGGTAGGATTAACCATAGCTTGTGAAAGCTGGTTAACAGCGTAGCATATGTCAAGTCGTGTATTGACTAGATACATAAGCGACCCCACCAACTGTCGGTAAACAGTGGCATCCACTACCTCTGCCGATGTAGCATCCTCTTTCCTCCAACCACCAGGAAGAGGAGTATCAACAGGCTTGCAGCCATGCATGTTGAACTTCTCCAGTATCTCCCAGGCATACTTACCCTGAGAAACAAACAGTCCATCACTGCGCTGCCAAATTTCCAATCCCAGAAAATAATGAAGGAGGCCCAAGTCCTTCATCTCAAACTCTTTTGCAAGATCCTCCTTGCATGAGAGTATCAACAGCTCATCACCTGTCAAAATCAAATCATCTACATAAAGTACAATGATCAGCAACTTACCCTCCACCACAATCTGGTATAGGTTTGGATCCACCTCACTCTTGGAGAATCCAAGTCCGGTGAAATAACTGTCTATCCATGTGTACCAAGCACGAGGTGCTTGTTTCAACCCATACAACGCTCTCTTGAGCCTGCACACATGCGAATCGCTGCTGAAGATCTCGAAACCTTCGGGCTGCTCTATGTACACCTCCTCCTCAATGACTCCATTGAGGAACACAGTCTTCACATCCATCTGATGAATGTGCCATCCCATCTGTGCTGAGAGAGCTAGGATGCTCCGTATGGAATAATACCTTGCGACAGGTGCAAAGGTTTCCTCATAGTCGATCCCCTCAATCTGTGAGAAGCCCCGGGCAACAAATCTTGCCTTGTACTTCTCGACGCTCCCGTCAACTGCTTGCTTCACTTTGTAGATCCATCTCGAACCTACCACTGATTTCCCTTCCGGCCTTGGGACAATCTCCCATGCACTGTTTCTGACAATCAAATCATACTCTTCCACCATGGCATCTACCCATGCAGGGTCCTCCACAGCTTCCTCGAAAGAGGATGGCTCTGTCACGATACACTTGCTCATTAGAGCCATGTATCCAGTATATCGGTCAGGTGACTGTCTCTGTCTGCGCTGTGATGTAGGTGCTCCTACAATCTTCTCTGCATCAAGATTCAGTCGCTCAGCTTCTGTAGTGCGCTTCTACCCTCTGATGGTTGGCGCTGCATGAGTGGTTTCTTCCACTCCATGAACCTCCTCTTGTGGCTGATCCACATCCCGAGGCTCATCCTTAGGAACTAATAGCTCCTCATCTGCATGCAAGTGTGGCTCCCTCTCAAGCGAACACTTCATGGCTTTCTCCTCATGAAATTTGATATCCCGTCGCACAACAGTTTTCCGACTGTCTGGAAAATACACACGATAGTTGTAGGGTGTTTCTGTGTACCCCACAAATATCCCAACCTCTGTGGTCGGCTCCATGTTCTTCCTAGCATCCTTCGTCACATGAATTTAAACAGGTGAGCCAAAAATATTCAAATGAGAAAAATCAGGCTTCTTATCAGAAAACACCTCTTCGGGTGTACTCATGCCAAGTACTCTATGAGGACAACTGTTTTGCACATAAACTGCAGTATTGCATGCCTTAGCCCACAAGTGTATGGGAAGGCCCTGATCATGCAACATCGCCCGTGCAGCACCCACGATCATTCTGTTCTTTCGATCTATGACCCCATTCTGTTGTGGGTTATGAGGCGCTATGAGCTCTCTTTGAATTCCTTCTGCGCTGCAAAAGTATTTGAATTTTCCAGAGATGAATTCACCACCATTATCGCTCCTAAGAGCCTTCACCTGCTTCCCCAACTCTTTCTCCACCAGTGCCTTAAAGTCACAGAACTTAGAGAATGTCTCACTCTTCTTCTGCATGAAGAAGATCTAGCACTTACGAGAAAAGTCATCAACAAATATCACATAATACATGTGCTTTACTGTCGAAGCTACTAAGAAAGGTCCACACACGTCTGTCTGAATTCTCTCAAGGATCATCATGGATCGACTATCCTTCTCATGAAAGGTGGATTTCACAAATTTTCCCAAAGTACATCCCTTGCACTGATCTGACTGTGCAAGTGTACCTTTGGGAAGCCCGGTAGAAATATGTTGCAAAATTTTCAAAGCGCCATGGTGAAGATGGCCCAATCTCCTGTGCCATAGCTCTCCCTCATCCCGGCTCACCACTCCTTCTGCGTTGCCTACCATTGCAGTGTAGCCATCTACCTGCAACTGATAAAGGGTCTTAACTCGAACCCCTATCCTCCGAGTTTCACCAGTTGCCTTACTGCGCAGGAAATCCTTTCCCTTGCTAAAGACAACATCATATCCCTTGTCTTCCAATATCGTCACAGAGATCAGATTCTTCTTCAATCCTGGAACATGCATGAAATCCTTCAAGATGAAAGGTTTTCCAAACTCCCTCTCAAAGGAAATGGTATCGATACCAATCGCACTGTATCTACCATCATCGCCCATCTTGATGTGCACTCCAATATCCTTCTCATCCAGATCAGTAAACAAATATTTGTCTCCAGTCATATGGAAAGACACACCACTGTCAAGAAACCACACTGAACCCATCATACTTGAGACCAGTTATGCGATCAGCAAAAAATACATCTCAAACTACGAGGCTAATGCCTCTCTAGCTGCAGATCCAGCAGCCTGCTTATTTTTCTTCTTTTGTGGAAAATTAGTGGCATAATGTCCGTGTTGGTGACAATGAAAGCACTTCACCTTAGACATGTCCTGCTTCTTTCCTTTTGCACTAGATTGAGAAGTATTCTTCTTGCTCTTCCCCTTCCTTTCTTTGGCATCCAAAGCGCAATTTTCTTTATCTTCATTCTTCGATGAAGATCCATCCCTGGTACTCTACCTTATCTCCTCCTACACAAGATCATACCAAAGTCGCTCCCATCCTGGCAGTTTCTCCCGACCATTGACAAAGTCCTCATAGGAATGCCAACTCTTCAGAAGCCCAAGGAGAGCCAAGCTCACCAAGTTCTCTTCATCTACAGTAACCCCCACACTTCCCAGCTCATCCCCGCACTAGACAAACTTCGTGAGGTACTTGGGTATACTGTCGCCTTTCTCCATTTTTATTTTCCTAAGCTTATCCTTGAGCGCCAACTTCCTCTGGTCGCTCTCGCTTTGGAAAAAGTATGTCAAAGCTTTCCACATCAAGAATGGAGAAGCTTTACCATGAAGTTTGGACACTATGTGATCCTTCACACCTTCCAACAGAATCCTTCGACATTTTGCTTTCTTCTTTTACCATGCGTCAAGTGCGGCAGCATCGCTAGAAGCAGGTTTTGGAATTTCTGCATCTATGAACTCCTTCAACCCATTATCCTCCAGCACCACCTCCATCCTGTCCTTCCATGCAATATAATTCAAGCTTCCCTCAAGGGCATACTCCAATTGTAATCTGTTGAAAGACATCTCAACTTCGACACCAAGAAAACACTATTGCAATTTCGAATTCCACCAGCACAAAACTCAACCGCTTCAATGATTTGGAATTTATCCAATGATCAATATTGCTCTGATACCATGTATAAATTATATAAATAATGCATTTTACATCCAAGATTCTCCTGATCACACACTATTTGACTTCATGCACAATACAGAATCTCTTCTACTATTGATCATTACTTGCGGAAATTAAATCAATTGCATGTACACATTGAAACCATAAAAATTCACACATATGAACACAGTGTTTTAACGAGAAAGCTTAAAGCTAAAAACCCCAACTATCTGTATATAATATATTTCATAGAGATCATGTAACAATCCTCATACAAAGATGATCATATCAAGCTCTCAGTACAATACAATCGCTACACACTAATCAGGCATGATCTAGCAAATCCATGCACCGATATTTGCCACCTGCTAGCCTGCCTCTACTGCGCAATCCCTGCTGAATATTTGCTCTGAATGAACTCGAATTGGTACAGCCTTTCTCATGTAATCCTCATTGGCATCTCCAATCACTGTGTGTTGCAAATCATGCAACACTATAGTCACAACTGATAGTCAACCTGCTCTTTCACCTACCTCTCCACTGGTCTCCACTGAAACTGTCCATGCACTGTAGTTAACTGATGTATTCTTCAGTTGATTAATGAGTTAATAATTAGTGAATTAATTAATAATTAATTCACACCAGTCTCACTAGTGTATCAATCAGTTAGACTAGATACAACTAGCTCAACTGTGTCTAACTGAGTTAAACTGAACACAACTCCACCAACTACCTCAATAAGTCCACCAAACTCTGTCACATGAGTTCTAACTGAATTATCCATGAAATAAATCCACTTAACCCTCAGGAATAGCACAATTCCTTCTGTCAGCTCTTGTGCCACATCTGTGCACTTAATTGAAGTGCTCCAAGAGAATAAGATAATGTTTAGAGTCCAAATATTATTAAGATCTAATAATATTCGACATATCTATTTTTAGACTGGCAATCTAAAAATAGATTATGCCTAGTATGTTTAAAAATAGAAGTCCATCTATTTTCCCAACTTGACCAACCATCCACAAATAGCATCTTGCAACTCATAGAATATGATCGACATGTCTAAAAATAGACATAGTCTAAAAATAGACTTGCGCCAAAAATAGCCTGTGGGCCCACTTAGTGCAGGCAACTCTTTTCACTAAGCTCATCATCTTGTTGCAATCTCAACAGAAGAAATGGTCCCTATTGCATGCACAGCCTCCATGAGGTGATGAAATTTCTGTTGAACCTGGTCCCTAATGAACCACTTGTCCTGGTGAAGGAGTTGGCCTGCTTTGACAACTCGATATAGTTGAATCCTCTGTTGGAAATCGTTCTTTATCTGTATGTCAATGATCCTATCAGTTATGTCATTTTCAATACAACTTGGGTTGAGCTATTATGAAACCAGCTCCAAAAATAGAAGAAAAGAGAGATCAACACCTTATAAATAAGCCACTTAGAGGGGGAAACCTCCTTTACATTACATAAATGAACAATTCTTTGATGATACAAATTAAAAAACCTCCTTTCTATATATAGGAGTCCATGGGGTCACAATATAATCGTAGCTGACCTAACAATTATAATGAAAGGGCAAAATAATAACACTATGGGGGTTATAGGGGTACCACAATAATAATAAGGGGGCTATACTACCAACAATAAGGGACTACACTAGTAATATAGGGACCTAACATGCCCCTCTTCTTCAAAAAAGTGTTGTCCTCAATGCTTGAGTAGCTTTGGATGCTTCTTTATAAAATTCTCATCCTCCCATGGAGAATATTTAGTGGGTAAGTTCTTCCACTTGCTGAGATACTCTGAAATTGATCAATTTCGTAGCTGTCGAATTCTTGTTTCCATGATTTATTCAAGTTCCAATATGATTTTTATTTCCTCATCAAGTTCTGGAAATATTGTTTGAACTGGAATCTTGTCACCTATAACCTTCTTTAAGCATGAATTATGGAAAACTGGATGCACTCGAGAAGAAGCAAGAAGCTCCAATTTGTATTCCATAGTACAAATCTTTTGTAACACCTTGTAAGGACCATAGTACTTTGGCAATAATTTATTATCCTTATTAGCTTGCCTTGAGGGGCATTTTTTTGTATGGTTGTAGCCATAAAAATACACAGTCTCCCACATCAAAACTTCTCTCACTGCAATGTTGATATGCTTGTTGTTTCATTCGATTTTGTGCCAAATTTAGGCTATCCTTTAAGAGTTGGAGAACTTGCTTTTGATGCTCGATGTGATCTTCCATTGCTTGAACCTTAGAATTTTATCTTAAAGATGATGTGATGGACGGTGGATGATATCCATAAAGTGCCATAAATGGGGTCATTTTTCTATAGTATGGAAGGAAGTGTTATACCACCATTTAGCCAGACGTAACCACTTGACCCGTTGTGTTTGTTTATCAGATACAAAACAACGAAGATATCCTTCCAAAAATTTGTTCACTATCTCAGTTTTCCCATCAGATTGAGGATGATAATATGAGCTATGAGCTATTTTAGTACCCAAACAAGAAAATAATTCCGTCCAAAAATTTCCAGTAAAAATTGGATCTCTGTCGCTTACAATAATCTTTGGGTTTCCATGTATCTTTTGAATTGTTTCCATAAATGCAATAGCAATTGTACTTGATTTAAATGGCTGAGATAATGCACAAAACTCTGCATACTTGGTAAGTCTATCAACTACCACCATAATGACACTCTGTCCTTCGAACTTAGGTAAACATGTGATAAAATCCATTGAAATCTCCTCCCAATGTGAATCGGAATGGATAAAGGTTGTAGAAGACCCGAGGTCTTAATTGTCTCAACTTTATTTTGTTGGCAAACCAAACATCCCGCCACAAACTTTTGAATATCAGATTTAAGGCCATCCCAAAAAAATTATTTCTTCACCCTAGTTTTTAAAAATCCTGAGTGTCCTCCTAAGATAGAAGTGAGAAATTCCAACAAAATATTTTGTGGAATTCTTACAAATATATAAGCGATCTTTGTACCATAAGGAATCATTTTTCCAACTAAATGTACCAGATGTACTAGGATCTTGCTGCAACTTTTGAATGAGTGTCCACACTTCTTCATCCTTTTTTCATTCATCCCTTGCTTTGGTTATCCAATCTAGTTGGAAAATAGAAATGGCACAAAGCAATGCTTCTACCTCTTCATCCTTTCTTGAGAGTGCATCTGCAACAACATTTAGCTTCCTTTTTTTGTAGATGATTTCAAAGTCATGACCCAACATCTTTGTGACCCATTTTTTCTGCTCTTCTAAAGATATTCTTTGTTCCAAAAAGTATTTAAGACTATCATGATCAATTTTTACCTTGAAGTGTCTTCCCATTAGGTAAGGTCACCATTTCTCTAGTGCATGTAGTATTTCCAACATTTCCTTCTCATAAATATCTTTATGTAAATACTTTCCTTTGATTAGACGACTTTCAAAAGAAATGGGTCTTCCTTCTTGCATTAAAACAACACCAATTCCATTTCGTGAGGCATCACATTCCACAATAAAGGTTTTTTGAAGTCTAGCGTAGCTAAGATTGGTGCTAGGCACATTGCCTATTTAATATGTTCAAAGTCCTTAGTTTCTTTAGGAGTCCATGAAAATGCATATTTCTTCAATAATGTTGTTAGAGGTGCTGCTATTCTTCCATAATTCTTAACAAACTTGCAATAATACCCTGGTAACCCGAGAAATCCTCACAACTACTTTATGGTTGCTGGGACTTTCAATTCCTTAATTGCTTTAATTTTTTTAGGGTCTACCTTAACTCCCTCATGAGATATATTATGACCTAGATATTCCACCTCTTGTACTCCAAATAACCATTTGGAGTTTTTTACATATAATTGTTTCTCCTCCAATAGTTTGACCACCCTATCAACATGTTGAACATGATCCTTCCAAGACCTGTTGTAGATTAGTATATCATCAAAAGAGACTAACACAAATTTTCTAAGGAAGGCTTTGAAAATGGAATTCATCAACCCTTGAAATGTAGAAGGTGCATTGGTAAGGCCAAAAGGCATGACCGAAAATTCGTAATGATCCTCATGAGTTCGAAATGTTGTTTTTGGAATATCTTCAGTATTCATTCTAATTTGATGATATCCTAAACGAATATCCAACATGGTAAAATAAATTACTCATGTAATTCATCCAATAATTCATCAATCATAGGAATGGGGAATTTATCTTTAATAGTGAGCATGTTGAGCTCCATATAATTTGGACACATGCTCCATGATTCATCCTTCTTCTGCACTAATACTACCGGAGCAGAGAAAGAACTTTGACTCGGTTGAATTATACCAACCTCTAACATTTCTGCAATCATACGTTCAATTTCGCTCTTTTGGACATAAGGATATATGTAAGGCCTGATGTTTGGAGGAACAATTCCTCTAATTAAATGAATAACATGATCATGATCACAAATAGGTGGAAGTCCTTTGGGAGTTTCAAACACCTTGGAATGATTGTCCAAGATTTTTTGGAGATCTGGATAAATAGATGATTTTGATGTTAGAACTTCTAGTGAGCATAATTGTGTAATTACGCCTCGTTGTTATTTCTTCAGAAGCTTTTTCATGACATCAGAGATTATTATCTTTCCCGAATTCCCTGTGATACCCCGTAATTCAAATTCCTTTCCTTCCGGAAAAAAAATTCAAGAAAAGTTCTTGAAAATTAAAAGATATCGTCCCCAAATATTGTAACCATTTTACTCCTAGTACAACATCAGCACCTCCCATTGGAATGGAAATCATTGGACTATTCAATACATATTCCCCCATGGTTAGCTTGATATTATGGCATTTTCTAGAGAAATTTATAGTTCCTCCATTTTCAATCATCACTTGAAATTCTGGTGTTGGGTACATGAAGTAATTCAATTCCTTGGCTACCTTATAATGAATAAAATTATGGGTACTACTCGAGTCAATCAACACTATTACCTTTTTCTTCTTGATATGTCCTTCTATCTTGAGAGTTTGAGGAGTGGTAATTCCTCCCAATGCATTATAGGATATATCCGGATTCATTTCTTCTTTCTCTAGGGTTGGTTACTGGTGTGTATCCTCTTATTTTGAATTTTCTTGTTCATTTTCTTCCTCCTCTTCACAATCTATGTAAAATAATTTCTTCTCAGCATACTTATGACCTTTAGTTTATTTGTTATCACAACAATAGTAAAGCCCTTTTTCTCTTTTTTCTTCCAATTATTGTGGTGTTAACCTTGTAGGTTGTGGAAGTCTAGGAGTAGCAACACTTCCATCTTTATATATGTGAGTGGAAGGGTTCCTTGTCGCCATAATTTTACATTCAATTTTTCTTGCCAACCTTGGGCCAATGAATCAGGTTCCCAAAGGCAACCCTCATGTGGATGTTATCCTTTAAATTATTTATGAAGATATAAATCATGTGTTCCTCTGGAATATCAGCTACCCTTGTATTCAATTTTTGGAAGTCCTCAATATGCTCCATCACTGAACCCTTATTTTTGAGATTTATCAATTGGCTAAAGATGGTGTTGCTCTTTGTATCCTCATAATGTGCTATCATTTCCTCCGTAAAAATTGACCAAGTGACAATTTTTTTGTGGGATAAAATCCATTGATACCATACAAATGTATTTTGTTCTAAATATAAAGTTGCAAGGCATACATTTTATATGTTTTTCACATTATTGAGATCAAAATATTGATCCATCTGTAGTATGCATGTTACAGGATCCTTGCCATCAAACTTCCACATATCGATCTTTGGAATATAGTGGGTCTTCAATCCAACATTAGAGTTTATGAAATCATGATTAACATTTATTTTTTTCTCATCATGAGTTTCATCTACTATATTTTCGCCATTAGGAATCATTTCTTGTATCAACTTTGTCAAACCTTCCTTCAAACCTTACATGTCTGCTTTTATATCATTCTTCATGTCTTCCAGGCTGTCTTTCATTTTTTCTTCCATGTCTTCCATGCCATTCTTTAAACCATCCATCTTGGCTTCCACGCATTTCTTCAAACCATCCATCTTAGCTTCCACGCCTTTCTTCAAAACTTCCATTTCATTTTTTTTTGCTCTTTGCAAGAGCAAAATTTGGTGCACTTGCTCTTGTAATTTTGATATTTCATGTTGCACTTCTTCCTCTTCATGAGTCATAGTAAAGTATTCTGAGCAATTAATGGGTGTTGAATTATTTTTATGGGGAATTTTAGAACCCAATACTGATATTTATGCTTCAACATGCCCTTGGAATCACTTCAAACTAATTTTTCAAAAAAGACTTATGCAATTTGAAAAAAAAATACACACTTTTTTCTTTCTTTTGAGGAGCTCGATATTGAAACTGAATTATCTCTGTGATTTCAGATCTTAAATATGTGAAATTCGGTCTTGTAGTAGTCATATGAATATTTTCTTGAATTCCATAGGTATGACCTGGTTTGGATTCTTCAAGACAAAGATATGCCCAATCTCCCACAATGACCTAATTATGGACTGGTTCAATAGAGTGAAATTGTACGGCATGCCACGTGTCACTGTTTCCTTCTTCAACTCTGAAATTGATAAAAAAAGAAAAAAAAATTAGTGTGCTTTCAGCCACTTTTTATGGAATTCCAATCCCATGCTCATAGAGAGAGTTATAAATATTTTCCTAAGGTCACCTATTTTAGATGAAATTCGGGAGCCTACAAAAACCGTAACTTCCATAGATCATATCGCTGAAAATATTGTGAACCAAGATCTGAAATTTTTACACGAAGTTCCTCAGGATTTCTTCGAAATAGGTTTTTTTTTAGTGTCTGAACCCTCGTAGAAAAAGAATTATAGCGAAAATTCCATGATGACCTATTTGAAGTAGGGAAACCCTAGAATCCAAAGCTCTGATACCAAATGTTATGAAACCAGCTCCAAAAACAGAAGAAAAGAGAGATCAATGCCTTAGAAATAAACCACTTCGAGGGGGAAACCTCCTTTACATTACATAAATGAAAAATTCTTGGATGATACAAATGAAAAAACCTCCTTTCTGTATATAGGAGTCTATGGGGTCACAATATAATCCTAGCTAACCTAACAATAATAATGTAAGGGCACAATAATGAAAATATGGGGGTTACAAGGGTACAACAATAACAATAGGGGGCTAAACTAACAATAATAAGGGACTACACTAGTAATATAGGGAACTACCATGAGCTATTTTGGTGTTAGCTACTCAGCAATGTCGGATGTGTCCAAAAATGGGTGAAAATATGGTCACAGTTGATCCACATTAAATATTGGGTGCAGGCCAAGGAATGGTGGAATGTTGATATCGAAGGATTTCTCCCCTACAACCTTGATGATGGTGTATGACCCATATTGGAGTGGGTGAAGCTTGCGATGGGGCCCAGCAAGGCGCTCCTTCTACAAATGTAGTCAAATTTTGTCACCCACCTAGAACTTATGTGGCACCCAATGATGATTATGAAGCTGCTTGTACTTAGCATTGGCTTTATCCAATATGTCATGGACCTAATGGCAGATGTGTTGAATGCGCTCAATCAATTTGTTAGCCCTACCAGCTTAAGACTGGACATGAGCCGAATTTTCCTTAGTAGTTGTAAATGGTATAGCCACATCAATGGGACATAGTGGCTAGAAACCCAAACCCACCTAAAATGGATTGTGGATAGTTGAGCTATGGAGAGCTTTGTTATAGCTATGTTGGACATAGGTAAGGCTTTCATTCCATGTGCATGGATGCTTTGAGTTGTAAATGCGCAGAATTTTCATGATCATCATGTTGACGACCTTTGTTTGGCCACCATTTTGGGGGTGGAAGGTTGTGGACTTAGTGAGCTTGGTATCCAACATCGACCATATGCTTGACCAAAATGTACTCAGGAACCTATTGTCTTGATCTTAGATAATGGATTGTGGGATCCCAAATTGTACCCACACTTGTTCAGAGAATATCTTAGCAGTGTCCTATGGTGTGATACTCTTCTTGTAGTCCGCTAGATTGGCCATATTAGAGAATTGGTCGATGACCATGAAAACATAGGTTTTTCCATGCTTAGCAGAATGAGTCCCAACATGTAATCCATGGAGATGGATTCCCAAGGCTGACTATGAGTAGGCAGAGGATAATATAAGCCTTTCTTCTTGATTTTCGGTTTGGAAATGGTGCAGGAAGTGTAGGATTTGATGTACTTACCAACATTCTATCAAAGTTTCAGCTGATAAAAATACTTCCGCAACACTACCATTGTTTTCTCTACTCCAGAATTTCTAGTGACGCCACTGTAGCGTGCCTCCCAAATAATCTTGGCACACTCTCTGGAAGGAACACATATGTAGAAATTTATAGTTTCCCACCCCGGTTTTCAGTTTTCACCTTATTACTCCAAAATAGTTAAATGCCCTTTCCCATAACCATACATTCAACAACTGGAAAATAAATTTTTCTGAAAACACAAATTCTGGAAATTTTTCAGAATGTTGGAAAATGCAGAAATAAAAAACAGTAGTAACAAACAGCCATTCAACACATCATAACACAGTAATTTTTGGTCAAGGTGACCCTGGAAAAACCCCCTACAACTCTTGGGGAAAACCAGTTCGAAAGCTCCTTCTTATTTCTGGAAAAATGCTTTTACAGAGAGGTGAAATATTCAACAAAAAATCAGCAAGTAAACTTTTACAACTTATCTCGTTTTCCGTGCTTAACCACCGCCTCGGAAAATGTGCAAACAGAAAAACAGGAACAGCAATAAATGCTGTACGGATTTCTCAATTTGCGTGCCCAGAAATCTGCAATAAATGTAGCTGTACAGCCACCTCGAAATCTGTGCCAAAACAGAAATAAATGCTGCTGTACAGACCTCGAAATTCGTGCCAAAAGACAGCAAAAACTTGCTGTACGGAATCTGCCTCGATTTCCATGCAAAGGTATAGCCACTTGCTATACGGCCTGCCTAGAAAAACGTGCCAAATAAAACAACCCCTTTGCTGCTTCGAAATCTGTGCTAATCCTGCTGTACGGCCTCTTGGAAATCGTGCCAAAAGGCTGCTGTACGGCCTTCTAGAAAATCGTGCCAAAATCTGCCTTGGAATGTGTGCCAAACTCTACTGTACGGACTTGCTGAACTGCTGCCTTGGAATGTGTGCCAAGCTGCTGTCTCCTTCTCCTCACTGCCCAGAAATCTCCCTTGCTCTCTTGCTCTCCTTCTCCCAATCTGCTCATGAAAGAATGAATGACCTTTTCCTCCTTTTCCTCCTTTAACCTAACCCTAAGTGACTTTTGGGGAATCCCTAAATCCAATGGTTGAGATAGATTTAGATCTAGGGCTGAGATTAAATGCTCATTTAAATCTCACTTTCTATTTTTTAATTCACCCCACTTTAATAAAGACCCACTTAGTCATTTATTTCCAAAGTCACTTTTCCTTTCTAATTTCACATTGACTTTATTAAAGTCACTTTAAAATTAGACTTTAGCAACTTTATCACTTAAAGTCACTTTTAAATTAGATTTGACTTTATAACTTTATAAAGTCACTTTAGGAGAAAAATTAAATTCTTTTGGACACTTTTTCCTAGGCCAAAGATCAAAGCCTTAGGGAACCACCTGTCCTCCGGTAACCAAATTTCAACACTCCCTCTTACCGAGGAAGGTGTTCCTCACCACACCCATCTTGTCTCTGAAGTAGACATGCTTGCCCCGTGGTAAGGCTTTGGTAAGAATATCTGCAACCTGCTCATTAGTGGGAATATACTCAAGCTTCACAGCTCCTTCTGAACATAGTCTCTGATGAAATGATATTTGATCCCGATATGCTTTGACCTGTCATGAAATACTGGATTCTCTGTGAGTTTAATGCAACTCTGATTATCACAGTAAATCACTGAAGGTCTCAACGACTGACCAAATAAGCCAAACAACATCTTGCGAAGCCAAATGGCCTCACAACTAGCTAGACTGGCTGCCATATACTCTGCTTCCGCTGAACTCAATGCTACTGACTGCTGCTTTCGGCTGAACCATGACACAACTGCCGAACCCAACCCAAAACAACACCCTGAACTGCTCTTCCTATCATAAGCACAACTTGCCCAATCAGAATCAATGTAACCTGCCAATCTCACTCCATCCCCCTGCCTGTAGTCCAAACCATAATCCACTGTCCCCTGCAAGTACCGCAAAATGTGTTTTGCAGCCACCCAATGAACCTTCCTAGGCTCACACATAAACTGACTCATCGTGTTGACTGCAAAACAAATATCTGGTCTAGTGTTGACCAAATACATCAAGGAACCAATCAGCTGTCTGTACAATGTGGGATCCACCAACTCGGAATCGGAAGCATGAAGCTTCTTCCAGTTGGTGATCATCGGTGTCGACATGGGTCTACAATCCTCCATGTGGAATCTGCCAAGGATGTCCACAATATACTTCCCCTGCCCCAGGAAGAAATGCCCCTCCTTCTGCCACACCTCCAAACCCAAAAAGTAATGCATCAAGCCGATGTCCTTCATCTCAAACTCCGCCGCAAGATCTCTCTTGCAGTGCTCTATGAGTCTCTCTGCACCTGTAATGACTAAGTCATCCACATACAGCACCAGAATGAGAGGCTCCTCACCTATCACAATATAGTAAGGTTCGGATCTGCCTCACTCTTTGTGAAACCCATCCCCTGCAAGTATGTATCTATCCTGGAGTACCAAGCTCTGGGAGCTTGCTTCAGGCCATAAAGGGCCTTCTTCAGTCTGCACACATGGGACTCCTTCACATGCACCTCAAAGCCCTGTGGCTGCTCAATGTACACCTCCTCCTGTATGAAGCCATTGAGAAATGCGGTCTTCACATCCATCTGGTGGATCTTCCAACCCATCTCTGCTGCTGTCGATATAATGGAGCGGATCGAAGTATATCGAGCCACGGGAGCGAAGGTCTCCTCATAATCAACTCCCTCTACCTGGGAGAACCCTCTAGCCACAAACCTCGCTTTTAATTTCTCAATGCTGCCATCTGCAGCATGCTTTACCTTGTAAAGCCATCTGGAAGTAACCACGGATTTGCCCTCAGGCCTCGGCACCACCTCCCAAACATCATTCTTCATGATAAAAGAATACTCCTCTTGCATGGCCTCTCTCCAGACCTGCTGGCTAGTTGCCTCCTCATAGCTAGAAGGCTCAGAGTCAAGGATGCTGGTAGCCATTGCCATATAGCTACAAAACCTCTCAGGTGGTCTGCTCTCTCTGACCGGCCTCTTAGGCTCAGCAACAGATGTGGCATCTCTCAAGGTGTCGTGAAGCCACTTGGGCTTCCTCTTCCCTGAGCACACTTCTCCCGTTGGAGAATAAAACTCCTCCTCCTCAACATCGGGAGCCTGAACTCCTGACTGTCTGTCTGTTGTCCTCCTGCCTGCACCTGAACCTGTAGATGCTGAGGTACCATGTGAATTGTCCATCAGTGGACTCCCCAGTGAACTGCTCTGTGGACTGCTCTGCGTGCTGCCCATAGCACCACCCCTCTGACTCTTCATTCAAACAGCCCCGAGACGGACTGACATCGTCATAGATGTACCTGTGATCCTCCGATCCTTTGCCTCTTTATCCACTGTGGTATGAATCACGCTAACAACGTGAGGTCTGGCAGTCCAGATACTCTAACTCCGTGACCTCCTAAGGCCCTGTCCTCCTCGAACTTTACATCCCGCCTGACAACAACTTTCCTCTGCGCAGGAATGTAAATCCGAAAGGCCTTGGAGGTCTCACTGTAGCCCACAAATATACCCTTCTCTGCGGTGGGCTCTAGTTTGGTCCTCTTCTCCTTGGGTATGTAGGAGTATGTGATGCACCCAAAGATACGAAGATGACCAATATCAGGCTTCTTCCCAGAGAAAGCCTCCTCCGAAGTCATGTGCCCCAAGGCACGATGCGGACTCCTGTTCTGCAAGTAAACAGCTGTGTTGTAGGCCTCTGCCCACAAAAACAATGGCAACCCCTGATCATGTAACATGGCTTTGGCAGCCCCTCCGATGGATCTGTTCTTCCTCTCCGCAACCCCGTTCTGCTGGGGGTTGTAAGGAACAGTGAGCTCCCTCCTAATGCCTGCCTCCGCACAATAGTCAACAAACTCTCCAGGGGTGTACTCTCCTCCATTGTCCGACCTCAGGGACTTGATCTTCCGACCTGTCTGTGTCTCCACAAGAGCTCTGAACTCCTGAAACCGCTTGAAGACCTCACTCTTGGTCTTCAAGAAATAAATCCAGGTCCTCCTGGAGTGATCATCAATGAATAACACATAGTACTCATATCCACTCAAGGAAACATGATACATCCGACCGCTCACATCGGAATGAATCAAATCAAGTATCCCAGTCGCTCTGCTGTCACTGCTGGGAAAAGGGGATTTGGCAAACTTGCCCATCGCACATCCTCTGCAAGTATCAAAGTGATCGGTACTGAAATCTGGCACACCTGTAGTGATCTCCCGCAAAGTCCTCAAGGCTCCATGATACATGTGCCCCATCCTGCGGTGCCAAATCTCACACAACTCAGAACTGCTAGCTCTGCTGTCGGTACTACTGCTCAATGCCAAAAGGGGCTGGAATGCAAACTTGTACACCTTTGCATGGCATACACCTATCACTCTAGCTGAATCAGCTGGAGTGCCCCTGGGATACATCAACACCTGTCCTCCCCTGAATAGTATCTCATATCCTCTGTCCTCCAAAGCTGAGACGGATATGAGGTTCTTCCTCATCCCTGGCACATAAAGAACATCCGACACCTTCAAGGGAGGTTTGGACTCCCTCTGAAATGTCAATGTTCCCACACCGACTGCTCTAACAACTCTGTCATCACCGAGTACTACCTCTACATCAGTGCCACTCTCTGAAAGCTCTGAGAAGTACTCACGGACTCTTGTCATGTGACGTGAAGCCCCACTGTCCACATACCAGATACCCGAAGATGCTCCGCTAATCGAGGGAAATGCATGCTCCCTCTGAACCTCTATGGCAGATAATCCTGCACTAGAAGACTCACACGCAATGAACCCAAACTCCCGGTCAAAGCGATCTGCAAAGTCCTCGACCTCTGCTGAAGCTGCCATGCTCTGGTTCTTCCCCTTCTTCTTCTTCTTCTCCGGACACACAACTGCATAGTGTCCCATCTTCTGACAATTCCAACACTTCACTTTGGAATAGTCCTTCTGTGTGTTATCCTGTTTACCTTTACCTTTTCCTTTGCCCCCACCATTGCTTGTGGAAGCCTGCTTCTTCGCTTTGCCTTTCTTGCATCCTGCCAACAGTGCTACATCCTCATCCTGCTCAACTGGCTTGGCTGCCCCAAGTTGACCTTTCCTGATCTCTGTCTGAATGCAATCATCCCAAAACCTCTCCCATGTGGGAAGGGTCTCACGTGCACAAACCCCATTAGCAAATTTCATCCATGAACGGGGGAGGCCATTCACTGCAATCCGCACCAACTCAGTGGGTGGAATGGCCTCTCCAATCGCTGCCAACTCATCTCTCACATTAGTAATCTTTGTGAGATATCCAGCTGCACTATCATTGCCCATCTTAATGGTCTTCAGCTTCTCCTTCAGTACCATTTTCCGGTTCTCATTGGTACTCTGGTAGAGATTGGACAATGTTGTCCACATCTCATGAGCATTTCTCTTCCCTCTCACATGAGGAATGCAATGGTCTTTGATTCCATCTAGAATCAATCTCTTACCCTTGTTGTTCTTTTTATTATATGCTGCCAACTGAGTAGCATCAGTAGGCACATTCACAGGGTTCTATGTGGTATGCACCATAATGTCCCAGACTTCTGCCTCCTCAAAGATACTCTGCATTCTCTCCTTCCAAATGTTGTAATTGGAATGCCCATCCAACCTATCCTCCACCCTCAGTCCCAAAGACATCCTGCTATCCTAAAACTGAAAAATAGCACTGCTGTAGTAAAGGTAAAACTGTTGTTTGTGAAAAATCAGCTTGCTGGAATTTTCTGAGTGAAAAATCAGCAGGCTGTAATTTTCCTCCTTGCTGTCCCAAACTGCTTTTCAGCACTCAAGCTCCGATACCATGTATAAATTTATAGTTTCCCACCCCGGTTTTCAGTTTTCACCTTATTACTCCAAAATAGTTAAATGCCCTTTCCCATAACCATACATTCAACAACTGGAAAATAAATTTTGCTGAAAACACAAATTCTGGAAATTTTTCAGAATGTTGGAAAATGTAGAAATAAAAAACAGCAGTAACAAACAGCCATTCAACACATCATAAGACAGTAATTTTTGGTCAAGGTGACCCTGGAAAAACCCCCTACAACTCTTAGGGAAAACCAGTTCGAAAGCTCCTTCTTATTTCTGGAAAAATGCTTTTACAGAGAGGTGAAATATTCAGCAAAAAATCAGCAAGTAAACTTTTACAACTTATCTCGTTTTCCGTGCTTAACCACCGCCTCGGAAAATGTGCAAACAGCAAAACAGGAACAGCAATAAATGTTGTACGGATTTCTCGATTTGTGTGCCCAAAAATCTGCAATAAATGCAACTGTACGGCCACCTCGAAATCTGTGCCAAAATAGAAATAAATGATGTTGTACAGACCTCGAAATTCGTGCCAAAAGACAGCAAAAACTTGCTATATGGAATTTGCCTCAATTTCCGTGCAAATGTACAGCCACTTGCTGTATGGCCTGCCTAGAAAAACGTGCCAAATAAAACAGCCCCTTTGCTGCCTCGAAATCTGTGCTAATCCTGTTGTACGGCCTCTTGGAAATCGTGCCAAAAGGCTGCTGTACGGACTTCTAGAAAATCGTGCCAAAATCTGCCTTGGAATGTGTGCCAAACTCTACTGTACGGACTTGCTGAACTGTTGCCTTGGAATGTGTGCCAAGCTGCTGTCTCCTTCTCCTCACTGCCCAGAAATCTCCCTTGCTCTCTTGCTCTCCTTCTCCCAATCTGCTCATGAAAGAATGAATGATATTTTCCTCCTTTTCCTCCTTTAACCTAACCCTAAGTGACTTTTGGGGAATCCCTAAATCCAATGGCTGAAATAGCTTTATGGGCTGAGATAGATTGAGATCTGGGAAATTTGAGATTAAATGCTCATTTAAATCTCACTTTCTATTTTTTAATTCACCCCACTTTAATAAAGACCCACTTAGTCTTTTATTTCCAAAGTCACTTTTTCCTTTCTAATTTTATATTGACTTTATTAAAAGTCACTTTAAAATTAGACTTTAGTAACTTTATCACTTAAAGTCACTTTTAAAT
The DNA here is from genome assembly GCA_034641835.2 of Pinus albicaulis. Classification (NCBI taxonomy): domain Eukaryota; kingdom Viridiplantae; phylum Streptophyta; class Pinopsida; order Pinales; family Pinaceae; genus Pinus; species Pinus albicaulis. The sequence goes on along the minus strand of CM076584.1, from coordinate 1,608,788,122 downwards.
TAGATTTGACTTTATAAAAAATTATAAAGTCACTTTAGGAGAAAAATTAAATTCTTTTGGACACTTTTCCCTAGGCCAAAGATCAAAGCCTTAGGGAACCACCTGTCCTCCGGTACCAAATTTCAACAACATAGGTGCCTTCCAGGAGCATCCAATATGTGTTATCGAGTTCTGGATCGTTCTTGTAAAGACATGTCCACCCCGAAGTCTCGTGTTCACAAGATTCAAGCACAATGGTCAGCATCATGCCCAATGGTTGATTGAGATAGTCTGCAACATTATTGGTTCTTCCCTTCTTATATTTGATGTTCTAGTGGAACTGTTGTAGATGTGGACCATTTCTGATGGCGATCATTCTACAACTTCCTTGTGTCAGTATGAACTGCAGGGATCGGTGGTCTATGTGGATGACTGTTTTCTTCCCCATAATGTAATTCTTCCATTGTTGGAAGGCTGACACAATGGAATACATCTATTTTTCATAGGTGGGATACTTTTGGATTGTTTCTAAAAGTGTCTCACTATAATATGCCATTAGATGCTCGTGTTGAATTAGAAATGCCCCGATAGCATAGTCATAGGCATCTGTCTCAATCTCAAATGATTCTTGCAGGTATGGTAATGTGAGCACTGGTGCAAAGAAGAGGTGATTCTTCAACTTGAAAAATTTCTTCAATTTGGATTCAGACTAGAAGAACTTTTCTTTCACTATGCCCTTGGTGATTTGAATCAAAGGCCAAGTGATATGAGAGAAACCCAACTTGAAGCTATGGTGGAAATTAGAAAGTCCCAAAAATTTGTGGAGCTTTGTTAGAGTGGTTGGGGTTGGCCAATCTCGAATGACTTGTATCTTGTATGGGTCCACATGCACACTATTAGCACTCAGATTGAACCTCACGCTAAGAAAGGTAATTCTGAGGTAACCTCAAACCACGTTTAGCCAAGTAGCTAGCCCTACTAGGCCAGGAGAGGGCTCTCTCCGTATGGATAATAGTAAAAATGACTGAGAAAATAAGATTTTAGGCTAGGTATAGTAGCTCAGGTTTTTTATTTTGATTTTGTAGGGTTTTGCTGGACCAAGAGGAGTCAAACAGCTAGGGCAAGGAAATTAGGTCAAAAATTGTAGGGTGTTCTAAGGGGCAAGGTAGGTAGAAGGTTTGAAATTTAAAGGATGATTACGGTGAGGTGAATAGATCGGTGAGGAGTTAAGAAGAGCATATGAGATTAATTCTCCCTAAACTGAAGAAAATAAACAAATTATGCTAAATTCCCCAAAACAGAGCATGAAAACATGAATTCTGCCTTTCAACTTGAAATTAAGCATATCATATACATGGAAATTGTTTATGAGCTTACAATACATTCATACAAATGATCACAGAGAAGAAACTATGTCAAACATTTCATACCACATGGATCCCAAAGAAATAGTTTCAAATTTATCATTAATGTCCAGGCCAAACTGATACAAATATGTCTCTTGAGATGCCAAAGATCCAAGTGAGTCCAACCATTACAATGACTGATAAAATACATAATATAGACCTCAAAACCACTCTTCCTAGCCTCAGGGAGTTGAATCCATGAGATAGGGATCAGTTTCACCTACTCCCAAACAAGAATCTAACGACTATGAAAACTCAACAATTTGCCTCTAAAAGAGAGGAAACTGATTCATTTGACCTCTAGAGGACTTATCTGATGTATTTACCCTAGATAACATTAAAAAAAATGAGATTTACATTTATATTGACCTTTTACATCAATAATTTTTCATTTCCCAAGTTAAAAATTCAAAAAGTCAAAATTTGCTGAAGTTGATGAATATGACATTTTCCTAGCAAAAGTGCATCGCCATGACAGAAAAAATAGCCTCTCTTGCAATCTAGTTTTGGAGGCCTTCCCGGTGTCCAAATCAGCGCCATGATATCTCATTGGAAATATCTCTGAGCCTAGTTTCCACATATGCCTTCAGCTTTCAAAATGGTGCCCATCTGGCTGTAAAAAATCATTTCTCCCAAGACTGGTATTAGTGCATTGCCTAGGCAAAAACAAGGGCAGAAACATGTTTTTTTGGTGGTTTTTTGTCTTTTTGAGGGACCAGTTCTCCTCCAAATTTTCTGAAACTTGCTGGAGTTGATTTCCACATCATTATGAACATGATGGTGGTGACCATTTTTCCATTGGTTGTGTGACTGTGTGTCAAAATTTCCCAAAAATTCAAAATATGCACTAAAGTGCCAAATGTGCCAAAATTTGTCAAAATTGTGAGGTTACTTGTTGATCAAGGGTTAGATGCATGAAGAGACACCTCAGCAAGTATTTCTAACCTCTCCTTATCCTTTTTCTCAATCAAAGCTTAAATCTTTGCATGGGCTCGTTTGAGCTTGGCCCCTGTAATTTTGTTTCTCATGACATAGTGCTTTGCCATTTTCCTCTAAATATTATTGTCCTTCTTGGCCTTCTCTAGAAAGCTCTCCAGATGCAAGTTGGCTCTATCAAGCCATGACTCTATATCTCTGCTAATCTTAAGGGCAAGCAGCTCACTTGGAGTGAGCTACTCTGCCAACTCAACTTATTTCTATCTCTCACGGGCTAGAGCTCTTTTCAGCCCTCTAGTCTTTGGTCTTTGTCTAGGAGGTTGATCCTCCTCACCATCAATCTCACCAAATCTATCCAAGATCTCCTCTAACAAGGCTTTAGGCCTTACTTCCTCTTCCTTTTCTTTGACGGTCTTTACCTCACTGATAATCTGCTTGGTCTTGAGCTGTTGATTTTCTTGCTTAAGAAAACCAATCACATATCGTGCTCTGTCAAGATTAGCTTGAAGTTCACTAATATTTGCCTCTTTGCTTCTAATTAATGCATTGGTGATTATATCCTCATCCTCCTCATCAAGGTTAATCAGTTGAAACTCCTACTCTGTTTCATGTATATCCTCCTGCTCCTCAATGATTGGCTCTTAAAACCTTTCTTTGCCCTTGTCCACCTATTTTGTTGATGAAGAAATCATGGCCCCTTTCACTCCAAGTGAAGCAGACACATGCCTGTGACCTCTCTGATAGGTTTTGGGAAATGGCTCAACATCATTCACATTAGCTCAAGTTTCCTGAATGTCCCTTTCACTGCTTAATTCTTTGGTATCATGATGTGATGATGGTGAAGGATTATGGAAAGGTGAATAAGTAGGATCAACATGAGGTGAATACATATGACTAGGTGATGATGTATGAATAGCAGGCTGAGATGGAGAAGTGGATATGGGAGGATGAGATGATGAAGGGATACTCTGCTCATGATGACTAGGTGGGGTAGTGAAAATTTCATTTGCAATGAATGTGTCCCATGAAATGTTCTTTTGCTGAAGCTGAAGCATGACTACCATCTTAATGAGTGAATGATGAAAAATAATTTTCATTTGATGATTATAATGCCACGTTTGTACAATGTATGCCATCTTGTCAATGATTTGGGAGAGATAGTAAGGTATATGAAGCATTATGACTCTAGTGAAGTGCATGAGGAGTCGGGTATGGTAGGAATAAAGTCGAGAAAACCTCCCCTCACAAGTGAAATACTTCATGGTTATTTTCATCATAGGGAAATACCAGTCAAGGAGATGAGAGAAAGGGAAAACAATTTTCTTATCATCCTTATATCTAGGTTTGAGGTATGGCTCATAATATCTCAGATCAAGGTTTACCTTTTTAAACCATTTCTCTCCCACATTAGGGATCCCTGTAGCAGTTGAAATAGCACTAGTGGACATGGTAAAAGTGACCCCAGCAAGAGTGACATGCCCATCATGAATATTTGTGATGAACAACCTTGTCAACATAGGGTGATATTGAATCTGCTGCACCCTCTCACAAAACTCAAAGCAACCAACGTGTTTGAAACAAGACACAGTGAGAGGAGAGGCCATGAGTTCCTTTGTGGTTATTTGATCATATCTGTTAATTCTCCCTCCTTTGTGATCACTTTTCTTTGGTGATTGTTCCTCACTAATATATTTGTCCCCCTCTTCAAACATCTTTGAGCTTGAAATCTTTGAAACCCTAGGGATGAGGTAGATGGGGATGGGAAGAGAAATAGGTCTAGGGAATAGGGATAGGGCTATGAAAATTTAGGGAGATTAGGGCAAGGGATTTTGAACTCAATGAGGTGATAGGGGATCAAAATTCTTAGGGATTTGGGAATTAGAATTTATTTACAGGGTTCATAGGGTTTCCTAGGAAATTAAGATGCCTAGGACTTAGGGTTTAGGGGAAAAGGGATATAGGGAGAGTGATATGGTGTTGTATGGAAGGAGTAGGGTTTATAGTGATGGAGGAAGAAAATGTGAGGTTTATGAGTGCCAAATTTGGGAACAATGGGAAAAAAAACTAAATCTAGGGTTTATAACATATCCAACTTCCAAATTTCACATAGAAACTAAAATCACCATGAAAATCCTCTTAAAGATCAAGGGGGTGAAATTCATATGTTACATACTTGCCAAAGGCATTGGAGAAACTTTGTTGAATTTTTGAGGCACTTTGACTGAGTTTCGAGGCTTATGGACCAAATTTGGCATTAGCGCAGTGCTCAAACATTAGCGCAGCACCTCAGGTTATTAGCGCAATGCCAGTGTAAATTGCACTGCGTTTTTCAGGCATCAGTGCAGCACTCGGACATTAGCGTAACGCCTTTTTGTAGACAACATTTGGAGGCCTTCCCATTGTCAAAATTGGGCTCATAATAGCTCGTTTGAAGGCTCTTGAAGTCTAATTTCCAAATATACCTTTTTTTCTAATTGGTGTTTATTTGACCTGTCCAAAGTTGATTTTCCCAAGACTGGTCAAAAAGTGCTGAATGAGGGTGAAGAAATGCAGAGTGCTGGTGCAGGCAACTTTTGGAGGCCTTCCTTAACTCCAAATTTAGCTCATGATATCTCATTTTAAATATATCTCTATCTAGTTATCATTTGACTCATCAATAAAGTCATTTGGACACTCCAGCTATGAGAAACCTTTATTTTCCCAAGGTCACTCCAGAAGTGCAACAAACCTCTTATAGCACCTGTATTTTTACATTTCTCCAAAACCATGATACCTATGTAAAAACGGAAGGAGGTTTTTGTTCTTGGACCTATGAGGAAAAAAACCTCTCTCACTTTTGTCGAATTCATCTCTGTTTGGTCGAAAACATAGTTTAAAGAAAAATTGGCCCTATGAGTGGCAAATGGCTTGATTCTTGGAATGATTTCTTAAAAAATGATGGAGACATTATCTTATGAGTTGGAATGGCCTCATGCTTACTGATACGACCTACCTTATGGCTCCTCTTCTCATATGCCTATTTTTCATAGCAAACCCTAGCTTAGTGGGAGAAGAAATTTAGGGTTTAGTGCTTGTGAATAATGATGACTTGGGCACCCTTGGGAAAAGACAACTCCCTTTGACATTTGATGTGTTGGCATGAGGATTTCTGAGTTGGAAGCCTTTGGGAGACTGAATACTTATTAAATTTGAATTGATTGAAGAAAATCATGATTTTATTCTGGGTCACCTTCACACCTTCTGCTTCCCTTTATTGAAAATGAGAAAATGCGATGATTTGACATAATGAAACCCTAGTGACTTAATGAGAAATGAAAGATACTGACTCAACGAGTGATTTTGACTAAAAGTGAAATGAGAGCAAACTTATTTTCAGCATGGTGAAGACATGGAAGAGGGTCAGCAGGCATATGCTTGTGAAGGAAAATGGGACACTTGACAAGGACAACCACCAGTGGAAAAATTTTATATCATGACCTAATGGAATGATTGAAAATTTATTTAGAATGGGACACCTAAGATGTACATGAAAAATGTGTTTTGATCCCTGGTGGAAGTATCTAAGTACTGACACTAACATACACCTCGCTCATCAACGATGTACCCCATGTATTAAACCTGGGTCATATCAAAAGTGCATTGATCCAAATTGGCACACAACTTGTGTTGTTGCAGGGTTTTCGAGGACCTTCCGTATATGGTGTATGTACTCTTCCCAACTATTGTTGAAGATAATGATGTCATAAAAATACACTACCATGAATGAGCTGGTGAAGGATTGAAATATGTTGTCCATCAGCCTCATGAAGGTTGCATGGGAATTCATCAACCCAAAAGGCATGACCAACCATTTGAAAAGGCCCTTCTTGGATTTGAAGGCATTAGTCCATACATCAGAGGGTTCAATTGGTACTTGGTGATAACTAGACTTCAAATCAATCTTCCTAAAATATTTGGCCCACTTGAGTTGGTTATAAGGCCATCAATTTGTGGGATTAGATACGCATTCCAGACATTGATCTTATTCAATGATCAATAGTCAATATAGAGCCTCCAGGCATCATTTTTATTTTGTACCAACATGATCGAGATCCCACAGGGTGATTAACTTGGCCTAATGTGCCCTTTCTGCAACAACTCCTGAATTTTCCTCTTAATTTCATCGTTCTCTAGAACAAATCATCGGTAGATCATTCCATTAGGTAGCGGCATGCCCAGGGTGAGATTGAAAGAGTGCTTGACCTAATAGTGCAGGGGTACCCTTGTGGGTGAGGTGAAGATGTCCTTATACTCCTCCGTGACATTTTCCATCTACTACTATCGTGCAGAGGATCCCTGTCTGGAGGTTGTCTATGTGGCCATGTAATATCCCAAAATAGGGAATTTCTACACTATTGGGAATATCTTAAGATATTCCAAATGTGGAGCTACAGCAATACATGAGAACAAAATAAAGTATTGTAGAAAATGATTTCATAAAATGTGTCTTTAAACACCCTTTTATTAGATTATGAACATACTAGCAAAGTATGCCTTTATACATTGTCTCCTAGTGGGGAAAAGCAGCAAAATAGACCCCCAAAACGTTATTTCCAGGTAACTGCGTTATAACCAGGGGAACTAATGGTTTTCTCCCTTAGCATATAGACTAAGGACCTTACATAAAAAATGGGATCAGAAAGAAATCCCTTTTGATATGTTAAACAGGTCTCCCGGCCTTACAATGTCTTAGAAACACCCAAATCCCATGACATTTGATTATGCAGAAAATACTAAAGCATGCACAGCATTAATCCATGTGAGTTTATGCAAAATTACAATATAAAAACATCGATCTAGAGATTTATGGCACAATATGCTAAGAAAACAGAGATCTGGCCTCCTTATTGCTTTATAAAGATAACCCAACAAGGGTTTCTTGAGACACATGTACAAAAAGAGTAGATCTAGGTTATTCAGCTCAGAAATAAAGCATTTTCACTGAAAAATTACATGGACATGGCTGAATAATGTATAATATGGATAATAATCCCTTGCTCTAGCTTTCCGGGAGAGGGGTTGGCCCTTTCCCTAGGAAACTAGCTCAGAAACAAGGCCTATAACATTGCTACAACAACTCTCTGGGAAAAGGATGCAGTTCTTGCAAGGGACTATGTTGTAGGAGATTAGAGGTGCTTTGGCCTACCGCTAAGATATGAAATAAGCTCAGAAATATCCTTTGCTGATCTCTTAAGAGAAGGAAGGCAACCTCTACTGAGAAACAAACCCAGGAGTGGAATGATCAATCTTCCACTGCAACACACTGCAACACAACTTACACTACTACAGAAATAACGTTGTGACTGAAGATTTCTGCTTGGCCTCAAGCCTGGATGTGGAAAAAATCAGTACAATACTCTCCCAAGAGGCCTCTCAGGAATCAGGGAAGCGATGGGATTCCTACTCGGGAACACCCGGTGCTAACCAGCATTGCAACCTTGCTAAACAGCAAGAGGAAGCCAAAAGTCTAAACAGACCAAATAATAATATAACATAACATGAATGGCAAATGCTTCCATCCTCTCCATATATAGCAAGTGAACCTCTTCTCATTGGGTCCCATCCAGATTTGCCTCCAAGCTCATGCAATTTGTCCTCCACCAAATCTACGCAGTTCATCAAGGAGATGCAATGTATCTAGATAGCATATGTTGATTTGGTCAATGATGAATGAATCAACATGTTATCCTCCTTGTTCACACCTAAATGTGCTCCTTTTAGCTACTTATTCTTCCTCTTTTCACATGAGGAATGTTATTCTTCCTGTCAATGGGCCTCCCTACCCATTTATTCATTTATCTAAAGATAAAATCAACTATAATATTCCATTTAGATGAGGTCTAAATTTTGGGAATATTACAGTCCTCCCCCTCCAAAATTTTGCTTGTCCTCAAGAAACTACAAAGGTAGAGAAAAATTTCTCCCTCCCTCTTCTTGTGGCCTCCTCATTAATAGATCCCACCATAGCTCAGCAACAAATCCTCCCAAGTGTGTAAAAACAACATGAGAAAGTGGAAGGTGCAAGTGGAAATCGCCTTGTTGTTCAATGGCCTCCTCAAGGTAGGAGTGATGACCAACATGGGGAATCTTATTCCCAATGAGTGATTCCATCACCCATGCTATCATCCAAATGAAACAATCATCAGCCCCTTGTTTGTGTAATGTAGTGGGGTTGCATGGAGAGATTAGTTTTCCTCCCTTCATTTGTTTCTCTCTCTATTTATGATAAGTGTGGGGTTGTTTATGTCTTTGGGATGAAACAATATGGCCTCCAAGAATGGCCCAAGCTACCCCATCAAATAATTCAGCCATGAAGTGCCTCTCCCAAGCACTCAAGTTCTTCAAATGGCTCACTCCATATGAAGGAAAGAGTTTTGATGTGGCAATCATGGTTTTTCCTTTGCTTCTCCTAAAGCTTACAACACTCCCAATGGGCATCTCCATCTCATATCCCACTCTCCAAACAAAGCTCCCCATGAACATAGAAATATCAACAATACATGGAAGCAAAAACCAATAGAAACAAGTTGTCATATGACAACTGGAAAGTGGACCAAGGTCCCACACAAGGAACCAGCATAGTGCATCCCTTGCCTGCATCAAATCAAACAAAAACAAGTGCTCTTCCAGCCACTTGTTTATTGCCACAATCATTTTACATGATAGAAACATGAAAGTAAAAAGTGGTATCAATGGTGTGCACACCAAAAATCATGTGGATCCCCCCACAAACCACCAATGAGATAGCCAATCTCAATGCTACAAAAGGCTGCAAGTACATCATCATACAATATGCAAGAAGGAATAATCCTCCTTGGTACAATATGCTGCTCATATAGAGAAAACAAGTACAAAACATAAAGTGAAATTGTACATCCTCCATCATGTACTTGAGATCTTGAGCTGAAATGGCTCAGCTGGAAAGTCTCCCTCACCTTCAAAGAGTAGGGAAGTGGCTGTGACATCCCGTCTATCACCATCCGGGCTATGCATCTCTCCATATGCTAAAATATGTCATGCTAGATGCCCTCCAAAATGAACTCCTCTGCCAAGGAAAGATATGCATCAAAATGCATGGAAAAGAAATCCTCATGTGTTGCATGTAGCGGCTCCTCCTTGAGCTTAGAAGCTCTAGTCAAGAAGACTCTACCATAAGAATAGATGACCATATCATCCACCATATATATATCATCTCCATCTGGGTCATCAAGGATCATGCAAGCACCAAGATCCTTGGAGTACTCTACCAAGAGTTGAGACCTCCAATAGGGATCAATCCTCCCAAGAGACAGCGCTGGTGATCTAGCATGTGAAGCTCTCCTCATGTTGTTGTCTGCTACTTTTACATCCCCCATGCCAAAGTCTTCCTCAAAACTTTTCACCTCTCCAAAATCCAAGAGTGGTTAATCCAAATACAAGATGTCTTTCATCAATCCTAGATCAGGTGGCCTCCCAGGTGGAATGCCTCCATGTAGTGAGACATCAATGTCAAGAGTAGACTGTACATATGGTTGGGAAACCTTGCCTTTACCTTCACAACGCAGAATAGTATGCCTTCCCTTTGCATAAGATCTTTGAAATAGAGAAGGGTGTGTGCCTCACATCAAATGATGTTGCTCTTCCTTCCTACCTTCTCCTTCCATCTACAATGCTTCACAATCATGCTGCTCATTGATTGTGCTTTGACCTTCATGTATGAGATCATGGGGAACTTCTTGCAAGGATACAAGAATCCCTCTTGTTGGAGCATGTGCTCCTCCTTCCTCTGCATGAGGTACTATATGTGCTCTATAGGTGACAGCGTTGTTGCCCTCATCTTCATCAATGTGTATGGGAAACCCTCAAATAATTGGATCCTTTTGGGAAAAAGAGATCCCCATGCCCCCTTGTTTAGGAATATGAGATAGAGGTATTTCCTCTAACAATGTATGATGCAATATGTCAACTTCTCCCATGGTTTTCTGAAGTGGAGTGAGGTCTATAGTTTCCTCCATTACATGCAAGGGTTTTGTTTTCTTAAGTTTTCCTTGCTCCAATACATGTGTTTTAGGAAGTTTCTCATCAAACCTTCCCACCAATGTTTTAATGAATCTTGCATAAGAGGAAGTATTTGCATTTTTCAAAGAACAAAATTAAAAAACCCACCATGCATAAGCCTTACCTCCCAAATGCGGCGCTGCTACTCCGATGCCTTTACTTTCAGAAATTTGATGCTGCTGCAAAAAGGTGTCTAGCTCTTCCACCCAAGCCCTGGATGAACATGTAGGTGAACCATCAAAGGTAGATAGAAGGAATCTATCCACATTCTAATGCTTGCTTCTCTTCACCTATATCTTTCAAAACTCTTGGAAAGTGGTATGATCTCGAAACCTCTTAGTTTGAGATTCATACTCCTCCAACAAACCACCAAGAGTTTCCCTCTTAGGCATTCTCCCTCCTTCCATCCATCTCATGATAGATCTCGGCATTTGATTATGTTGTGCATCATGGAGTGTAGTTGCATGCTCACACTCACCATGTGAAAATCTAGATCTAGCTCTAGACCCAAAATCTTCTAGAGATCCCATCTCCATTCTTATCTTCTTCAGATCTTCTTGAAAGTTCTGTATAGATCTTGGAAGTAGATTTGTAAGCCTATCTTCCTTTCTTCCTCCACATAATGGAGTCTTCTCTTTTCTATACGTCTCCCATTCTTTTGATGGAATAATGGCTGAAATCCATAGGCTGTGCCAAGAAAGAAGCTTTGATACCACTGTAATATCCCAAAATAGGGAATTTCTACACTATTGGGATATCTTAAGATATTCCAAATGTGGAGCGACAACAATACATGAGAAAAAAATAAAGTACTGCAGAAAATTATTTCATAAAATGTGTCTTTAAACACCCTTTTATCAGATTATGAACATACCAGCAAAGTATGCCTTTATACACTATCTCCTAGTGGGGAAAAGCAGCAAAATAGACCACCAAAACGTTATTTCCAGGTAAATACGTTATAACCAGGGGAAATAATGGTTTGATCCCTTATCATATAGACTAAGGACCTTACATACAAAACGGGATCAGAAATAAATCCCTTTTGATATGTTAAATAGGTCTCACGGCCTTACAATGTCTTAGAAACACCCAAATCCCATGACATTTAATTATGTATAAAATACTGAAGCATGTACATCGTTAATCCATGAGGGTTTCTGCAACATCACAATAGAAAAACATAGATATGGAGATTGATGGCACAATATGCTATGAAAACAGAGATATGGCCTCCTTATTGCATTATAGAGATAACTCGGCAAGGGTTTCTTGAGACACATGTACAAAAAGAGCAGATCTGATTTATTCAGCTCAGAAATAATGCAGTTTTACTGCAAAATTACATGGATATGGATGAATAATGTATAATATGGATAATAATCCCTTGCTCTAGATTTCCGAGAGAGGGGTTGGCCCTTTCCCTAGGAAACTAGCTCAAAAACAAGGCCTATAACCTTGCTACAGAAACTCTCTGGAAAAAGGACGCAGTTCTTGCAAGGGACTGAACTGTAGGAGAGCAGAGGTGCTTTTTCCTTCTGCCAAGATATGAAATAAGCTCAGAAATCTCCTTTGCTGATATCTCAAGAGAAGGAAAGCACCCTCTACTGAGAAACAAACCCAAGAGTGGAATGATCAATCTTCCACTACAACACCCTGCAACACAACATTACACTGATACAGAAATAAAACTATGACTGAAGATTGTTGCTTGGCCTCAAGCCTGGATGTGGAAAAATTCAGTACAATACTCTCCCAAGAGGCCTCTCAAGAGAAGAGGTGGGATTCCTGCTCGGGAACACCCGGTTCTCAACAGCACTGCAACCCTGCTAAACAACAAGAGGAAGCCAAAAGTATAAAAAGACCAAATAATAATATAACATAACATGAATGGCAAAGGCTTCCATCCTCTCCATATATAGCAAGTGAACCTCTTCTCATTGGGTCCCATCCACATTTGCCTCCAAGCTCACGCAAGTTGTCCTCCACCAAATCTGCGTAGTTCATCAAGGAGATGCAATGTATCTAGACAACATATGTTGACTTGGTCAAAGATGACTGAATAAACATGTTATCCTCCTTGTTCACACCTCAATGTGCTCCTTTTAGCTGCTTAATCTTTCTCTTTTCACATGAGGAATGTTATTCTTCTTGTTAATGGGCCTCCCTACCCATTTATTCATTTATCTAAAGATAAAATCAACTATAATATTCCATTTAGATGAGGTCTAAATTTTTGGAATATTACAGGCCACAATCTTCTTCTTTCCCTAAGGGTGGATCATAAGGAAGACAAATTTCCCAGTCTAGGAAATTATCTTACTACATTTATTTGTAGAGATAAAAGAGATAGTGGTAGGCGGTGCTACCTATGGTATCGTGTATAAATTATTTCCCAAAGAAATAATAATAGTTGGAGGCCTATACTTATACATAGCATGATGCTTCCACGAGTACGGCTGGCCTAATAATACATCACAAACTTCAAGAGGAGCAACACCACACAATACCTCATCTGTGATGTTGTAGGGAAGGCAATACTACTGACTGACATGGAGATCTTTTCCTTGGTGAAGTGACCTAGTGGTGTATGGTTACGGGTGCGATATGGTCAATAGGCCCAACCACTTCATGACCTCCACTGATATGAGGTTCTTTTGGCTCCAGCTGTAAAAAATGAACTGCAATAGAGAGCCCTTTACCCACATTTGTGAGTGGAAGAGCCACTCCCCCTCCTCTAGATTTTCGGGCTCAATCTTCTAGATATTGGTGGTGGAAATAATTGCACTAGGATCCACATCAATAATTTTATTCCCTTTATCATTCCCCTTGTTGAGTTCTTACTCAGATTCAGAACATGCAGGTGACTTAGAAGCCTTCAACTAGACCACTAACGACTACTTGGCTCAACACTCACTTGTGTTGTGAGTAGGGCTCTTATGGAACTCACACCATTTCCACGTGTCCTTATTTTTCTTCATGGTGTTTTTATTTTCTTGAGGTTTCAGAGGGTTGTCTTGGGTTACCCTGCCTTGGCTTTGTTCTTTGTTTTGTGGTTTGGGGGTTCCTTTCCCTTGCTTTTGATTCACAAATCCAAGGTCTCACTTCTTCTGCTTAAATTTCTACTCAATCTTGGCAGCGTAGTGGTATGTTGCACCAAGAAAGAAGATGTCCAGAAACTCCATTTCCTCCTAAATGTATTTATTCAAGAAACTGTGGTACTTGAGCATCATATGTTTTTCTGAATCTTTGATACCCAATTTTGTGCACAGGGTATGGAAAATATTTGTCAGCTCATGAAAATATTGGTCCCTTTGGTGCCGCATTGTCATCCATTGTATATACTTTTCCTCATATCTCCCCATGGGGTAATATTGTTCCTTGATGGCATCTCGGAAATAATTCCAAGTAGGTGCGACTGAAAATGGTGAGGGTTCTCTCTCATCCCTTTGTTCACAGTAGGTTTCCCACTATTCCTTGACATGGGGGGCGGCTTTGAGGAGTGAAAAAGTAAACTTTTCATTAGAGTGCATTCCCACAGAGGAGAAGGATGCAGACATATTGAAAAAGGCATTGTCAGGAAGAAAATTCGAGTTCCACGGATATAGGATGAGGGTAGTATAAAATCCCTTTATTGTTGAGAGGGAGTGTTGAAATTGGAAAATAGAATGGCACCCCAAGGGAGCTTCTAATTTAATTTTCCCTTAATTAAATTAGAAGTAAATTGTAAGTCCACATCACATGACAATTTATGAGTGTTAACTTAGTTAGGAAGGCTTAGTTAGCTCTGTCAATTCAACTTGAGAGTCAAACTGGAGGCACGTAGAGGTCACTCTAAGTTTTAGGGGGTCCAGTTGTAGTTTATTTTGAGTTGTAATTAGTTAACTCAATTATTTGAGGTACAATCAGTTTAACTAGTTCTAATTGAGAGATGAGCTAGTGATAGGTCCAATGAATTAAATATGATTTAATTTACATGCAGTGATAAATCAGATAATTGATACATCACTATAAAAATTTGTTGCATGTCAGTTCTAAGGAAGGCCCAGTTGAGATTGGAGTTAAAGGGAATAGAACTATCAGTTTCTAACTAGAAAATTGTACAGGTCATGCATGAGGTCATTAGGATGCCTTGGGGATGCCTTGGATTTATTGTGCAATCTATTGATGGGAGAATTTCCTAATTATTAGGGGCTCAATTAGCTCAAGAATGCGTGAGCAAGGCTGGTTACGCAGAGGCTATTATTTTTTTCAGATTGTTCTATGTTGTGTCAATTACTTAAGCCCAAATTACTTCTTCATAAATAATGCATCCAATTATAAGAAATGTAAATCATCATAAACTATAACTGAAGATAGAACAATGCATGCAGTGATAAAGAATACAATAGCACAACCATAAGAGACAGCATATTGGTACAAGACCGGAGAAAACCCCCACTATGGGGGAAACCCTTTCAAATATTCTTCTTCAATAGACCGTCATAAAAAGTTTTCAACAAAGAGTACAATGAGCCCAATACATATGCAGTGGAAAATAAATAGATTATATCTATAGATATGTAGATCTGCAACATCGAGATCATGGATCCAATAGATCAATAAAACCAAGTGATATCAACTACAAAGTCTTAGATCTGAATCCAGGATTTGTTCAAAGACAAATATGAAGAAACTTTGATTGAACTACGGAGTTATGAAGGCACTTCACAAGAAACTGAACGTGATCCAACTTAGATCTTCCCATAAAATCCCTTAGCCACGACCTCAACATGATCATCCTGCAGCTGAAGCTTCTTTGGCCATGACCTAGACATTATGATCTCGCGACCCTGCTCTTGATCAGCTCTATATAGCCAAGAAACCCTAGCTACGACCTCAACACACTCATCCTGCGGCTATAGTAGCTTAGTCGCTACCTTACCATGTTTTTCCCGTAGCCCTAGCCTGAAATCTGCGGCTTTGTGCCCACAACTATGGCCTAGAAGACCCTTATCAGAGTGAGCCTCTGGCCTAGGTTCCCGAACCCTACACAAGCCTCTCCCGACAAACCTATGTGAGCCAAAGCAGAAAAGACGGTCCACATAAAAAACTGCAAGAAGAAAATCTCATGAGAAAATGTGTGAGAATAAGCTTGAGGTCACTTCTCTTTATAGCTTTTGTGAGGGACTGCTTGGGGCTTTGACCAAATCCACATGTGTTGAGGTTGACCCATTCCATTTCATTAATAAATAAAATAATTCATAACTTGACTTTTTATTAACCGATTGGGGCAATATATAGGTCGAGTTTTGTCCTCTTGAGAAGAGGAATCTAATGCAATTATAATATTTACCATTTGAGTTGTCCAAAGTGTAATTTGACTCTAGTTGCGAAAAATTAATAGTCCCTCTAGGAAGAATTCCACTTGGAAATCTCTGCCTGTATATCTTCACATTATGGTGTCATCATGGTAAACTCCATCTGTTGAAACTTTCTCAAATCTATAACGAGAAGAATCAGGGAGAAATAGCTTCCACCCGCACTCAGAAACAAGATAATCCATCATACAAGGGAACACATCTCTGACCCTAGAATCTTATCGAGGAGCCCATTCTCAATCCAAAATCACAAAAGGGGAGAAAATATCAACCCAATATTGTTTCCTATTGATCTTCCCATCAATGACTCGCATCAGTCATGTGGTAGAACACCTGCATCATAATCGACTTGAGTTGTACACCCCAAGTACACTCTAAACTCGTTGGCCAAACAATATGATATTACCATCAAGCCTTGCTTAAAGTTATGATGCCAACTAGGGTATACTTTGCATAGAAAAAATATGAGAGAAACATCTCTGACCCTATGAAGATAGGGGAGTACCATCTCAACCCTGGGTAATAGATAGGGAAGTTCCCTATTATCCAAATATCCCTCAAACCTAGGAGCCCTCTATCTCAATTCCTCACCCAGAGAGCTCAAGCAGGGTAGGAAGAGCTTGCTCAGTGTCCTCAATCAGTGTTGGCCCTTATCCAGAGGAGCTACATCCATCAGTCCAAGTTGTTCTCTAAATAACAAGAACTTTACTTTAGGTAATGTCTTGGTGAGAATATCTGTAATCTACTCATCAGTCGATATGTGGTGGATTCCAACAGCTCCTCTCTAAACCATGTCACGAATAAAGTGATATCGAATCTTGATATGCTTGGACTTGTCATGAAATATAGGATTCTTTGCCAAATGTATCTCGCTCTTGTTGCCACAATATATCATTTTGGTATCTAAGACTTGACCAAATAGTTTATCACAGAAGAGCTTCCTTAACCAAACAGCTTCACAACTAGTCATGCTAGCAGTAATGTATTCTTCTTTTGTGATGCTCAATGCTACCAAATTTTCTTCCTACTCATCCAGGATATCATGAAAGAAACCCTACTCAAACAACATCCAAATTTACTCTTTCTATCAAATACATTACCTCCCCAGTCAGCGTTAGTGTATCCATGAAGGTAAATATTTCCAACAGAATTTCTTAGACCAAGTGTGATCGATCCATGTAAGTATCTCAATACATGTTTTACTGCAATCCAACACACATGACAGGGCTCAGACATGAATTGACTCAATGTGTTAACTGCATAACATATATCTGGAGGGGTGTTCACAAGGAACATCAAAGCCCCAATTAGTTTTCTATACTCGGATGGATTTTCCATATAAGGTCCACCTTATTTTCCACACATATTCTTGAAATTCATCTCCATCGGAGTATTCATGGATTTTAATTCAGTCATACCAAACCTTTCCATCATATTTACTACATACTTTCCCTATGAGAGAAATATCTCATCGAGCCTTTTCCACACCTCAAGGCCCAAAAAGTAGTCCATAAGACCAAGGTCTTTCATCTCGAATTCAGAGGCTAACTTCCTCTTACATTCGATCATCAGCGATTCACTTCCTGTTAAGAATAGATCATCAACATATAGAACCATAATCAATGGCATACCTTGGACAACCATAAAATAGAGGTTGGGATCGACATTTCTTCTTGTGAAACCCAGTTTCACTACATAGTTGTCAATGAGTGCAAACAAAGCTCGAGGAGCTTTCTTCAAACAATACAATTCTTTCTTCAACCTACAAACATGTGTTTTTCAATCTTCCACTTCAAATCCTTGTGGTTGTTCAACATACACTTCTTCCTACAAAATACCATGAAGGAAAGTGTTATTTACATCCATCTGATGAAGGTTCCATCCTTGACTAGGAGTAAGGGAAACTATCTAATGGATAGTGGTGTATCAAGCCACAGGAGAAAATATATTGTCATAATCCTCTCCCTCTTTATGAGATAAACCTTGAGCTATGAACCTTTCTTTGTATTTCTCAATGCTGACATCGATTCACAATATACTTCCCATGCAGTCTCGGCACAACATCCCATACATAATTTTTTGAAATAGATTCATATTCCTCGTCCATAGAAACCTTCCAATCTTGTTCTTTGACTGATTCTTTGAATAAGAATGGTTTAGCTTGAATCATGGTGCTCATAGCAGTTAGATATCCATGATACTTGCAAGATTCCTTCCTTTATCTGAAGGATATATGAATGGGAATGCTTCTTTCATTATCTTATAGAGTGTCACAAAGCCAAAGTGGTCTTTTCTTTGAAGGAGGATCACTGGGAGGTGGATCTAACAAATCCATAGTTTCCATGGGAACATCAATATAATCTAAATCAAACATAGAAGGACCATCTAAAATATCCCTGTCATCATCATATTCCTTGGGAGGCATATGAAGGTATTTTTCTTTACAAAGTGTTTCATTTTCATCAAAATTTACGTCCTTGCTAATTTCAACCTTCCTTTGACTAGGAATATATATTCTATATGCTTTAGAGTTTTCAGATTAACATATAAACATACCTTTTCTTCCACTAGCTTATAGATTTTTTCTTTTTTCCTTCAGCACATGAAATAATATGGGACATCCAAATATACGAAGATGACCGATGTCGTGTTTGCTACCTGAAAATATTTCTTCGAGAGTCTTGTTTTTCAATACTTGATGAGGCAGTCGATTTTGAACATATACAACAACATGTGTGGCTTTAGCCAACAAAAACTTTGGTACCTTCTGGTCATGAATCATTACATGAGCAACATTCAATATCGATTAATTCTTCCTTTTAGTTAAGCCATTATGTTCAGGTGTATAAGGCACAACAATTTTTTTCTTTATCCCTTATTTCTTGCAGATTTCTATGAATTCTTTTGACATGTATTATCCTCCATTGTTGGACCTAAAAACGTTGATTCTTTTTCCTGATTGATTTTCGATCAAAGCTTTGAATTCCCAAAAATTTTCAAAGGGTTCATCCTTTTGCTTGAGGTAGTACAAACATGCCTTTCTTGAGAGATCTTCAATGAAGGTGATGTAGTAGAGATTACAACAAATAGAATGTACATGCATCAGAACACACATATCTGAATGGATGAGATGGAGGATAACATTTGTTTTTTTCTTATTGGAGGGTAACGGTCCCCTTGTTTTCTTTCCACTCACGCAACCTGGACAAAATCCATCATGATGAGATTGAACATTAGGAATACTTGACACCAGTCTCTTTAATTTTGGAAGAGCATCATAGTGTATATGATCTAGCCTATGGCGCCATAATTTGGTTAAATTATTAGTGTTATAAACCAATGTTATAAGTGGCCTTCTTGTGACTTTATAGAGTCCTTCATATCTCAGACCTAATGTAAATGCATATTTCATATGTGAATCACCAGGCCAAGATAAGACCTTTCCATTGATGAAGGAAACCCTCATCCCTTTATCCTCTAATGTGGATATAGAAATCAAATTATTTATTAGACCTAGCAGATACATAACATCATGAAACAATATTTATTCCCTAGAATTTAACTGAAACTTAACATATCCAAATCCTTTTATGGGATGAGTGGAGTTATCTCCAAGAATTATTTTCAGCTTACTCTCCCTCTCTACCAGAGTAGAGAGGACTTCTTTGTATCCAGATAATTGACAAGTGGCCCCACTGTAAACCAACCAACTATCCCATGAATCTGATGGAGAAGAACTAGTAAGTGCATAAATGATAATATAATTAGATTTATTCATAGCATTACTTTCATACCTGGGAGCCCTTGACTTCCTTTAATGAGGATGTTATTCCTCACGGTCACTTGAAGAATCTCTTCTCCTTTCATATCTTCTGTCGTGGTTGTTCCTATGATTGACTCTTCTTATTTTATCATTGTTATTGCTACTAGTGTTGTATCGTGGCCTCTTTCTCTTCTCAGGATAATCACGTGCATACTAACCTTTCTTGTGGAAGTTAAAGCCTTAAATGTGGGATAGTGATATGGCATTCCTTCCTTCTGATATTTGAGGAGGAGGTATTATTAAAGGGCCTCCTTTTGACCTCTTCCTTTTGTTATGAGAGATATATGTAGCAGGCTCTCCCTCTTCATGCTTCTGAATTCTTCCTCTTGCTATCATCCTTGATTATTCTTGAGTAAGCTTTCCAAAAATTTCATCAAATGTGAGGAGAATGTTGTTGCTGATGATTTTAGTAATGAATGTTTCCCAAACAAAAGGGATACCTCTAAGAGTCACGACAACTAGCTCTTTGTCAGGTACATTCTCTCCAACCCTTTGCAGTTGATCTCTAAGACGAGAGATCCTCATAATGTAAAACTGAACATTTTCACCTTTGTTCATATTCATTTCCTTGATTTTATATTTTAAGGTGATAATCTAATTCATATTTTTGAATTCATACATGTCTATATTTTCATGCATGTCTTTAAACTTTATTAAATTCCCAACATATGCAAGTAAATGATCTTGTAAACCATCAGCTATAATTTTCTTTGCTGTGGAATCACCTTTCTTATATCTATTCTGGATAGAAGTGGAGGCATTTTATAAAGTCTCAGGCATCCTTCCTTGAATGTATTACAACACATCTTTGTTGACAGTTATGATCTCCAATATGACTTTCCACGCATTGAAGTTTGATGCATCACCCAATTTATCATGCTCCTTGAAGGTAGAGGAAGACATCTTGACTTTGGCTTGTATATCTGCTTTCTGATAATGAGGATTTCACTGCTTATCTTCTTTTAGGCTTTTCCTTCTCCTTAGCTCTGATACCATGTTAATTTTTCAAATTTTTCTATTCCGTGTCAATTACTTAAGCCCATATTACTTCTTCATAAACAATGCATCCAATTATAAGTAGTGTAAATAATCATAAATTGTAACTGAAGATATAAAAATGCATGTAGTGACAAAGAAAACAATAGCACAACCATAAGATATAGAATATTGGTCAAAGACCATGGAAAATACCCACTATGGGGGGAACCCTTTCAAATCTTCTTCTTCAATAGATAGTTATAAAAAGTTTTCAGCATAGAGTAAAATGAGCCCAATACATATGGAGTGGAAAATAAAAATATTAGATCTATAGATATGCAGATATAAAACATAAAGATCAAGGATCCAATAGATCACTAAAACCAAGTGATATGAATTTCCAAGTCCTAGATGAATCTAGAATGGTTTCAAAAGCTGATCTAAAGCAACTATGACTGAACGACAAAGGTATGAAGGAATTGTGCAATTTAATGTGATCCAATTTAGATATGCCCCAAACATCCCTTAGTCGTGACCTCAACATGCTCAGAGCATGGCTGAAGCTTCTCTACCCGTGACCAAGACACTCTGTGCACATGTCCTTGGTCCTGATC
This sequence comes from Pinus albicaulis, assembly GCA_034641835.2. Lineage (NCBI taxonomy): Eukaryota > Viridiplantae > Streptophyta > Pinopsida > Pinales > Pinaceae > Pinus > Pinus albicaulis. The sequence continues at coordinate 1,608,766,950 of CM076584.1, read as the reverse complement.
ATCCCAGTCTGGCCAAGAAACCCTAGCCGTGACCTCAACACACTCAGCCCACGGCTATAACAGCTTAGCCTCTAACTTGCCATGATCTTCCTACGGCCCTGGCCCATAATGTGTAGCTTTGTGCCCACAAATATGGCCCATAAGACCCTAATCAAAGTGAGCCTCCCACATGTGATCTCGAACCCTGCATGAGCATTCCCTAGTCAAACTTGTGCGAGCCAAAACAGAAAATATGATCCACAACAAAAGTGTAAGAAGAAAATATCATAAGCGAATGTGTGAGAATGATCTTGAGGTCGCTTCTATTTATAGCTTTTGTGAGGGACCACTTGGGGCTTTGACAAAATCCACATGCGTTGATGCCAACCCATTCCATTTCATTAATAAATAAAATCATTCATAACTTAAATTCTGCTTAACCAATCGGGGCGATCTATAGGTCGATTTTGGTCCTCTCAAGCAGAGGAATCTAATGCAATTATAATCTTAACCATATTAACTTACCAAAGTTGAATTTTACTCTAGTTGAAAAAATTAACAGAGGCAAGGAAGTGGTTAAATGTTGGACCAAACTTTCCAGGATCAGATAGAGACAGTCAGCAGAGTGCAGAGGTTTCTCAAGAAGAAAAATAGAATTTAATTGTTTCATGTTCTTGACTTTATGCAATATACAGATAGTGGGTTTTTTAGTTGAGGATTTCCCCAGATACATCTTATGTTGTGTGATTGATAATTCTTTCTCTTACTTGGTTATGTGATTGTGTAATCGAAACTAGTTTCTGAAATTTGTAGAATTGATTCAATATTTTGTTTTAGTACATTACAAGATCAGTTGAATCTATTTAGATATTTATACAAGCATATAGCTCCTTATCGTAGGTAGGGTATTTAAGAACTACCCCATGAAATACTTCATAATGGTAGCATGCAGGCCTTCCTCCCTACATCAAGACAACTCCCATAACATACCCACTCACATATGTCTCCACTTCAAAGGGTCACTGCAAGTTTGGTAATTCAAAAACTAGTGCTTGGATGATCTTCTTCTTTAGCTCTTTGACAACACTTTTTTGAACTTTTCCCCACTGGAAACTCTTGCCACTTGTTGTTATGGTGTGGATTGGTGCTGCTACCACTAAAAGCGAGGCTATGAATTTCCTTGGGTACTATGTTTCCCCAATGAAAGTCCTGACCAAAAAAATTAATAGGAGTTGGCCATTTCATGATGGCCTCCATCTTAGAAGGATATATATTTAGCTCTCCTCCACCGATCAAATACCCCAGATACACCAAATACTGCTCCACAAACTCATGCTTTTTGAGATTTTCTAACAGCTCATGCTTCTCCATCGTTTCTGACGCCTGCATCAAATGTGACATATGCTCCTCCCATGTAGCACTATATACCAGTATATCATCCAAATAGACGATAAACAATGCATCTATAAAAGGGCGTAGTGTTAGGTAAATTGACTCAGGATTAGAGTCAATGTTGACCAGGTTAAACAATTGGGTAGTTTTGGGGCACATGTTATTGTGCACCCATGGTTTTAGGCTCATGGTATTGCATGTAATGGAGCCTATAAAAGGCTGGGAAGACTTCATTGTAAGATAGGCCTGGAGGTGAGCGGTGAAGGCTCACATGGCCTAATTGGCAATGGATTTTTTCCAAGGCTAATGAAATTTCATTGGATGGGTTTTCCCCTGAGTTGGGGTTTTTTCTGGATAAACATATGTGTTCATGTTTATGTGTTTTTGTTGTTGGTTATTTTTTATTATTCATCTCGGTAATTATTCATATTCTCCAGTAAATTATTTCTTCATTTGGTATCAGAGCCAAATGTTGGCTTGAAAGGGACGCTTATGTTGTCAACGATTTTATTTGTCTGTGAATGGAGATATGATTTGTTGTACTGATGCAGATCTAGATCTCAAACCAAATGGCTAGATCCCTGTAGCTGAGAAACGAGTTGCGGATGAGCATACAAAAGCGATCCAGGAAGTGCTGAGGTGTAGTATCATTGAGAATTTGAAACTAAATCCATGTAATAATGGTGAGACTGAGGGTATTTCAATTTCTATGCTGGATGAGATGATTCGTAGCCTGGTCATGTCGTGGGTTTTCAATTTGAGTGCAGTTTCAGTCAAAATATCTGTCATTCTCGTAGTCGTGACCATATTTTGAGTGGCCCCCCTAAAATATTGAGGTGGATATGAGGATGAAATAGGCTCTCAAAGTGAACGTGGCAACATTGCTCAAGGTTTACCATAGTGCTAGTGAGAATATGCACGCAGAGATAATTTTTGATTGGTGATGGCACCTTCGTAGAAGCATTCACGAGCGTGCCATGCTTGTATTATTTTGTGTGGGAAGGTTTCAACAAAAGAACATCCTGGATGTTGGCATATGCAATGATGAATCCATGTTCAAAAGCAAAAACAAGCAGGAGCTCGTGGTAGAAGTTGGTCGTCACATAATTAGCAGGGGCATTCGATGGGTCTTGGCATGGGGAAGAGCGGCTATGCCGAGATGCTCATGACCTCAAGTGCGGGTTGGAGTCTGTCAAACGAGCAAAGCCAAAGTGCCTTGCAAGAAGCGATATGTGCATAGGAAGAGAAGCACAATCTGTGAGCAGAAAGTTTTGATGAATATAAATCCACGCACTTTCGACCCTTCATCGAAAAAATGCGTGGGTAAATTACCAGATTTGTTGGAAAAATGGTGTGTCTGATGTAAAATTCACAAGAAAAATATGAGGCAGTGGAATCCTCGATGGCGCAAGATTGGAATTGATTGTGTAGCAACAGGATCAGGATGAGATTCAACGACCCAACGATGCAGATGAAACATTTTCCCTTCAAAGTGGTTGCAGGGATTGATGATAATCCCACGACGTGTCTATTCAGATGTGTGTATTTATGATTGTGAGTCTAGGCCATGAAGATGATGAGTACTTTCACTTCAGCCAAGGTACGATGGAAGTAAGGAATCTTATGAGAGATCTACGTGATGTACTGGAAAATAATCCCAGTAGTACTGAGGATTTTGTGTGGCAAGTAGCTATTAGAGGATCGATCTAAGGTTTGGAAAGGTTGATTGTTGTACAAATATTCTCCAATAAGGCACAAGTAGAGTTGGACATCAGCGTCAATGAAAATAACGATGATGTTCTGGGAATTTCTCGATGCATAAGTAAAGGGTTTCATCGTGGAAGGTAACAAGGAAACAAGGTTGCAATGTGTAATGGAGGATATAAGAGCATGTGGCTCAAGGGTAGCAAGGAGAGAGAATGGTCATATAAATAAAAGCAACAATGAAACAAAAAAAAATCTTGTAATGGAGACAAATTTTATTACATGTAAATGGGCATACTGTTGTAAGACCTGGTAAGGCATGCGTACCCCTAGGTAATCACTGGTAAAGTTTGTGTTAGACCTAGGTGATAGGGAGGATGTGAGCAGTCAACGCTCACATGGCCTGGTTGGCAAGGGATTTTTTCCATGGCTAATGAAATTTCATTGGATGGGTTTTCCCATGAGTTGGGGTTTTTTCTGGATAAACATTTGTGTTCATGTTTATGTGTTTTTGTTGTTGATTATGTTTTATTATCATCTCGGTAATTATTTGTATTCTTCGGTAAATTATTTCCTCACACACTACATCATTCATTGATTTCATAAATGTATGGGTGCATTACATATTCCAAATGGCACGACTAACCACTCATATAAACATTGCCTAGTTTTGAAGGAAATTTTCCAAGTATCTTCTTATTTGACTCGAACCTGGTGATATCCAGACTTCAAGTCCATATTGGTGAAGTATTTTTCTTGCTGCAACTGATCCAACAAATCATCTATCCTAGGAAGGGGAAATCTATTCTTGAGAGTGATTTTTCCAACTCCCTGTAATATATAGACATTCACCAAGTCCCATCCTTCTTCGAAACAATGATGATAGGTGACCCACATGGTGATGTACTTGGTCGAATGAAACCTTGTTCCGGTAGATGCTGCAACTGTTTATTCAATCACTTGATTCTATAACAGACTGTTTGTACAACCCAACATTTGGCAATGGGGAGTTTGGAAATAGTTGGATCTCATGCTCCACTTCTCTCTTAGGTGGTAACCATTTAGGCTCTCAAAACATGTCCATGCATGCCTGTAACAACTCATCGAACTGTTGTTTATGTTTCTTAGTACACTACTCTAGGGATGCCTTGCTTCTTACTGACTCCTCTATAGAATAACTTTCTCTTAAAAAAAAATAAAACATTCTTCTTGCTAGAAATGATCAATTTCCTCGCTTGGTTAGCACTTAACAGTGAAATTTTTTACGTTCCTTTGTGAAAATTGATGATGAATGATTTTCCATCCTTGATGAGTCGATATTGGTTAGCTCTCCTCATATATTTTTCATAACATATGTACATGTATGGACTCTCAAACATGACTCCACATACATCAAGGGGAACCAAATATAAATCTAATTCATCAATAAAATCATCACTGATAGCAAATTAAATTTTACACTATTTTGTTACCTTCAGCCCTACATCCTTATTTACCCATCCCAATGGATATGGGTTTGCATGATCACGAATTTCCAGCCCCAAATTCTTGACCAACTTTTCTCCAATGAGATTCGCTTACAATCTTGAGTCAAACAAAGCATAAATCTTTACCTTATTGACTTGTATCTTTATATGGAAGATGTGGTCATTTCTTTCTCTTCCTACTGTTGAAGGCTACTCATATTCACCTATTTCTACACTGATGTACATATGATCTTCTCATCCATGTCTGAGATGATTTCGACTTTTTTTCTCAAATCCATGGCCATGAGATTCTTCTTCTTCTTATATTTCTTCTTGTTCTTCGAGTTTAGATCTAGATGCAACGACCAACACTTCTCCCTTGCATGGCCATCAATGTTGCAGTGGTTTCTAGGATATTTACATTGGTGCATAGTGACTACCATATTTTTATATTCTCCCCCTTTTTTCTTCTTTTTCCCATCCTTAGAAGCATCATGTTTCTCCTTCTGCTTCGATCCACTTGATTGTTTTCTCTTTAGGCCTATGTTTTCTAGGTATTGTGCATGTACACAAGCCTCGACCACTGATTTGTGCTTGAACAACATCACTTTCTTGCATAGATGGAAGTGCATACCCCCAAAATACTTGAGGATTACATCTGATTTATTTGGAGAGATACCTAACATTATAACCATCTTTCTGCTTTTTGTGGTGCATTCCTGAACACTTGGCCCGATTTTTTCTTGAAGTAATGCCACTAGATCCACTGGTCCTCCACGTACTGAATGGGATAAAACTATGAATTAATGAGGATTTTGAAATCCTCCCACTTAGTCACTCGAGGTGCTCCCTCCAACCTCAGGGTTTCCGTGTGGATATCCCACCAAGTCAGTAAATGACCCTCTAATTTCAGTCACGCAAAGGATATATGTTTCCCTTCCTCAATCTAATGGACACTAAAATAAACTTCTAGTTGTTGCAACTAATGGTTCAACTTCATACGTCAATATCATCATGTTATATGTTCATATCAACTTTTTCTTCCATTTTAAATAGGGATTGCGATTGGTTCATGGCACTCGAACTGGGTTGATATTTTTAGGGTCATTTACTTGACTAGTTATTCATTTCTCGCTAATTCGCTAATATTCTTATCCTTGTTCGGATTTTTCCTCAACATTTGAACCCCCATCTTCTCCAAATATACCCATATTCTTATTCAAGGCTGCCATGAGGAGGCTTACATTGTGGTTGATATCTGCGACTTGTTTTTCCAACCTTGTAAACCTCACCTCTACAGGATTACGAGGTTTGTTTACAAATTTGTGGGCTACGATTAGGGTTTTATGATTTTCAGCCTTGCTGATATAGATCTCTACAATCTCCAAAAAATTAACAAACAAACTTCGCTTTGATACCAAATGATTTGTAAACTATCATGTATATTCCACTGGACAGTTCATCACAACATATCTGATAATATTATATTAAAAATATGAAAATTCTACACTATTATAGTTTATTTAAACTTCAAGATATATATATTTAATTGTAATTAGTGCACACATGGGAATCGAAATTATGTGGAAAAATAGAGAATGAGAAAATAATCTCACACACACACATAAGACACATAATATGCTATGGGAAACCGTTTTGGGAGAAAACCTAGCTAGAAGGTGAGGTCGCTTCGCTCTCTTTCTTTGTGTGGAAAATAAGGCTGAAGGTACAAAGAAGTAATGCTTGTGGTCCATGGGCTACTACAGTGCATAGATCCTCCTTATTCTCTCTATCTCTTATCTCTCTTGCCTATCTTTTCTCAGCTATGGAACAAAATTCTCTCAAAAGAATGGAATGCCTCTTCCTCCTAGTGGCTCGGTTATAACACAACCTGGTAGCCTACTCGTGGTTAATTTTGACTACATCAACTCTTAAGTAGAGTTATAATATAGACTCTTCTAGAGAATTTTACATCATAAACATGTGTCTAGACCCTTTTCCATGAATAATGGGGTATGACATGACATCCTCTTGAATTATAGGTTTGAAAATAGAAAGGTCAACTTTTGAGTGGAATAACTTGTGCATACGGACTTCGATTGGCGTGATTCTTATGTCATTGCAAAGATATATGTGTGTAGAACAACATGAAATGATGCTATGATTAAGTAGAAAATTTTTACCCCCAAAAAACATCGTTTGATGCCTCAAAACACTTCTAGAAGGTTTTGTACCTTGTTTTTCCAAACTAGGTCCCCGCTGGTAAGAACAGTCTCTTGAGTTGATTCCTCCACTTTTTCCACTCCAAATGGATCGAAATGGATGAAAAAAAAAATAATGATCCAATACAGATGATTTTGGTTGAATAATATCTTTGGAGAGTTGTTTTAGTAGGTCTTGGATACAACTGTGATATACTACAACAAAAAGAGTAGGATACGATTGGCAAAGAATCTTGTATTTCATGTTAAGTCCAATTGTATTAAGATAAGGTATCATTATATATGAGACATGGTGCAGATAGGAGAATTCAGGCTCCCTCACATTTTGACTGGTGAGCAGATAGCAGATATACTCACCACTGCTTTTTTGAAAGGGAAGTTATTGGTCTTCAGAGAGTTTCTTGGACTAATGCATGTGACCCTCCTAGGTAAGGGTCATGGCTGATTGAGAACATTGATCATGCTCTCCCCCCCAGTTGAGATCCAAGGGTGGGAATGTAGCAGTAAGGAATTGATGGGTTGAGGGACCTTTGGATGATAAGATAGGGTGTGTATCCTTACCCTTGTGGTAAGTCAATCTCACCTATTTTTGCTTTGATAGAGTATACTCTAGTTGGAAACCTACCCAAAAGTTGGGATTTTTGGGATTGAAACTTTGCATCTGTCCACTGGGTTTAGGTGACTTCAGATAGGGTGTGTATCCTTATCCATGTGGTAATTCAAGCTCGCTCAAGTCTTGGGTGCAGGTGTTCTACCGCTTGACTCTTAAGGGTCTTGATGGAGGATCAACGGACAATAGGACAAAGTGTGGTCCTCAAGTAAATATCGCTCTTTGTCACTAAATGATAGGATAGACTGTGATCCTTAAGCATATATCCCCTATTGTCCTAGGTCAATAAGACATAATGTGATCATTTCCCTTGCAGTAAGTAGATCTCACCTATTGATAGAGGGTGGTAGCTTTAGCTCCCTTATGACATCAAATTCTTCTTATTTTAGAATTGAGAGTGTTCAATAGATATGAGCCTAGATGAGTAGTGATGACATTTTACTTTACGATGATGAGATATTTGAGATGGGACATATGTTGCAGTTGATAATTTCTCCCTAGATGGGAGGGAGTGTTAATTTGATAGCTTGGGGACAAATTCCATCCTTTGTACAACCTTACTCATAAAAAAATACCCCTCCTATCCTTTATAAGAATTTAATTTGGTCAAGGAAAAATGTATTTTTAAGGTGGAAATTTGCATGTGAAAAAAACTACATGTTGACTTTAAAGAAAAATTGGGCACTCCTTGGAAGCATACAAATACAAGACAAGTCAACTTCGTTTGGACACATCTCTCACACATTCATTCTTATTCTCTTGGAGTTTCAATCTTTCTCTTCCTCAAAGTGGTTTGTACAGGTATATAATGTTGAAAAGTCAACAAGAAATGTGTGTCTAATTTAATTTTCCCTTAATTAAATTGGACAATAAATTGTAATCTTATCTCATAATCACTTGTAATAGTTAACTGAGTGTGAAAAACTTAGTTAGCTCATGGAATTCGAGTTGAGGGTGGTTGGTGAGGCATGCAGAGTGATTCTATTTGTTTTTTAGTCTAAGTTGCACTTAGTGCATTAGTTTAATGCATGATAAATGAGTTAACTCAATTAATTGAGTTAAAATCAGTTGAACTAGTTCTAACTGATTTTTGCACTAGTGAGAGGTCAAGTGAATTAAATCAGATTTAATTCACATGCAGTGATCTTTCAAGTAATTGATGATTTACTATTAATAGTTGCATGCATGTCAGTTCTGATGAAGGCCCAATTGAGACAGAGGTTAAAGGGATGTTAACTATCAGTTGTATTATTAGAAAACTCCTTTCATGCAGTAATGCACCCATAGGATTTCCCCTGAGAATTGCACAGTTTTGGAAGGCTGAAATTCCTAAAGAATAGGGATTGCATTCCACATGAATTGCGTAAGAAAGGTAGGCTGATCAGAGGCTAAAAATTGACTAAGTGTTGGTCGATTTTGTCTGGATCAGTGTGAGACAGTTGTGAGAGTGCAACAGACTCTTGTGAGAAGAGTGCATTGTAATTTTTTCATGATTCCTTGGTGAATATACAATAGAATATAGAGAGGTTTTGAGCAGCAAGATTTCCCCGGGAAAATATTTGTGTTATGGATTGATTTTCTTCTTTCTTTTACTTGTTATGATTGGTGATCGTGTTTATTTTCCACAATTAATTTGTAGAAGGATTAAATATATTGCTTTAGCATATCGCATGATCAGATTGAATCCATTTATATACAAATAGTTTGTATAATTTATACATGGTATCAAAGCGTAGGAAATCACTATAGTGGAGAAGAAATTGAGTTTGTGTTGAATAAAATTCGAATTTGCAAAAATATTCATTAGTGCGACAGGCGGATCAAGATGGCTTTCAATGGCTTAATATTGGAATATGCACTCGAGGTAAGTTCTAATTATATTGCATGGAAAGATAGAATGGATGCAGTTCTAGAGGACAACAGGTTGAAATAATTCATTGATAATAAAATTCCCAAGCTCGCAGCAGCAGACGATGCTCTTCTTGATGCTTGGAAAAAGAAGGTTACAAAGGTGAGGAGGATATTATTAGAGGAAGTTTGATACCACATCGTCTTGAGTATCCATGGAAAAGTGACTCCATATGCAATGTGGAAGGCTTTGAAAGATCTATTTCAGAGTAGTAGTGACCACAGAAAATTGTCAATGAAGGACAAGCTCAGAAAAATCAAAATGGAGAAAGGTGACACTATTCTTAAATATTTGACCAAGTTCATCCAATGTCGAGATGAGCTTGGGAGTGTCGGAATTACTATAGCGGATGATGACTTGGTGAGCCTAGCTCTTCTAAGCCTTCCCAAGAGTTGGCATAGTTATCAGGACTATGTCAATGGGAGGGAGAAGCTACCATATTGGGAGTGAATTTGTTCGGATTTGGTGCAAGAATAATTCATGAGGAATACCATGGATGGATCCTTGTCTAAGACAGATGATGAGGAAAATTGCACCTTGGCTAGTAAGGCAAATAAGGGGAATGGAAATAAATCATATTCCAAATCTGAGACCGGAAAAGAAGGCAAGAAGCGTGACATGTCCAGAGTGAAATGTTTTCACTGTCACGAGCATGGAAATTATGCCACTAATTTTCCACAGAAGAAGAAGAACAAAAAGAAGGCTTCAGTATCTGCAGTGGGTGAGGCTTTGGACTCACAACTTAATTTGGACTTCCCAGTCATCACATGCATGGTGTCTAGTGTGATGGGATCAGTGTGGTACTTGGATAGTGGTGAATCTTTCCACATGATGGGAGACAAAAAAAAAAATTAGTAGCTTGGAGGAGAAGGATATCTAGATGTATATCGAAATGGGTGATGACGGGAGGTATAATGCTATCAGGATTGGTACAGTTACTTTCCAGAGACAGTCAGGTAAACCCTCATTATTAAAACATGTAATTCATGTACCGGGCTTGAAAAATAATTTAGTTTCAGTTGCAATGTTGGAGGATAGAGGATATGATGTGGTTTTCAGTGAAGGGAAATCATTCCTTCATCACAAAGCCATAGGAAAAGTCAAGAAGATATGGATTCATGCGAAGAATCTCTACAAACTTGATGTAGATGGTTACTCATAATTGATGGGTAAGTCAAACATAGTGGTGAGTCGGGATGAGGGCGAGTTATGGCACAGGAGATTAAGCCATCTACACCAAAATCCCTTAAAGTTCATGTAGCAGATTTCTATGGGGCCTCCAAAGGTTACTCTTGCACATATAGATACATTCAAGGGATGTACCATGAGGAAGTATGCAAAATCCACTTTTCACGATGAAGGAGAACCGAGCAGCAGAAATCCTTGAGAGATTTCACTCAAATGTGTGTGGACCATTCTCTACAGCTTCGACAACAAAGCACATGTATTATGTGATTTTTTTTGATGAATTTTCTAGAAAGTGTTGGATCTACTTCATGTAGAAGAAAGATCGGACGTTCCCAAAATTTTGTGAGTTCAAAGCACTAGTGGCAAAAGATACAGGGAAGCATGTGAAAGCTCTGAGGAGCAACAATGGTGGTGAGTACATTTCAAATTAATTCAAGAAATTATGTGCCAAAGAAGGAATTTAGAGAGAGTTGATTTCACCACATAACCCACAACAGAATGGGGTTGCAGAAAGAAATAACAGAACAATTGTTGCTGCGGCACGAGCGATGTTGCATGATCAAGGCCTACAGTTGCATCTGTGGACAGAGGCATTCAACATAATGGTATTTGTGTAGAAATGTAGTCCTCATCGGATACTTGGCATGAGTACACCAGAGGAGGATTTTTCTGGTAAGAAACCTGATGTTTCATATTTTAAAATTTTTGGCTCATCTGTCTATTTCCATGTGACCAAATATTCCAGAAAGAAGCTAGAACCAACTACTGAGATTGGGATATTTTTGGGGCACACTGATACTCCCCAAAACTATAGGGTTTATTTTTTGAAGAAAAGGATGATTGTTGTGAGATGAGATATAAAATTTGATGAGAAGAAAGCCATGCGATTGTCCCTTGAGAGGGAGCTTGATTTTCATGCAGATGAGGAACTCTTAGTTCCAAAGGATGAACCTCAAGATGTGAATAAGCCACATGCAGAGGATCATGGAGTGGAAAAAACCACTCATGCAGATCCATCCACCATACATGGTAGAAGGCACACCACAGAAGCTAATAGATTGAGACTTGATGTGGCAAAACATGTAGGAGCACCTACATCACTAGGTAGACAGAGACAATCTCCATACAAGTTTACTGAATGCATGGCTCTTATGAGAAAGTGTATTGTGAAAGAACCATCCTCTTTTGAGGAAGCAGTGAAGCAACCAATTTGGGTTGACGCCATGGTTGAGGAGTATGACTCCATCGTTAGGAACAATGCATGGGAAGTTGTCCTAAGGCCAGTCAGAAAAATCAGTGGTTGGATCTAGATGGATCTATAAGGCAAAGCAGGCAGCAGATGGGAGTGTGGAGAAGTAAAAGGCTATATTTGTAGCCCGGGGATTCTCACAAGTTGAGGGGATTGAATATGAGGAGAATTTTTCACCGGTTTCAAGGTACTCATCGATTAGATCTATCCTTGCACTCTTAGTGCAGATGGGGTGGCAGATACATCAGATTATGTGAAGACTACATTTATCAATGGAGTTAATGAGGAAGAAGTGTACATTGAGCATCCAGAAGGTTTTGAGACCTTTGACAGTGAGTCGCATGTGTGCAGACTCCAGAGAGCATTGTATGGGCTGAAGCAAGCACTTTGTGCTTGGTACACTAGGATTGACAAATATTTCACTAAATTGAGCTTCATGAAGAGTGAAGCGGATGCGAACCTATACTATATTGTGGTTGATGGTAAGCTTTTGATTATCATACTTTATGTTGATGATCTTATTTTGACAGGTGACAAGCAGCTCATAACTTCTTGCAAAGAGGATCTTGCAAAAGAGTTTGAGATGAAGGACATGGGACTCCTTCACTTTTTCCTTGGTTTGGAGATATGGCAGCAGGATGGGGAGCTATTTGTTTCTCAAGGAAAGTATGCCAAAGAGATTCTGAGAAAGTTTCACATGGAGAGTTGTAAACCCATGGAGACTCATCTTGCAAGAAAGTGGAGGAAGAAGGATGCTACTTCAGGTGAGGTAGTGGACACTATTGTTTACAAGCAACTTGTGGGTTCAGTCATGTACTTGGTGAACACTAGACCAGACATTTTATATGCAGTTAACCAACTTATTCAAGCTATGGCTAAGCCGACCAAGCTCTTCTGGAAGGTGGGGAAGCATGTCTTGAGACATATCACGGGAACTACAAAGCACGGATTATGGTACAGACGGAAAGAGGGAGTGAAGCTTCAATGCTTCACCGATGCAGATTGGGCAGGCAGTCCATTAGATAGAAAGAGCACATCAGGAGGGATCTTCACATAGGATTGACAATAGTTTCTTGGTACAGCAAGAAGCATATAGATTTGTGGCACTTAGTTCAGCCAAGTCAGAGTACATGGAAGCTATTCCAGCTGCAAGTGAGGCCATCTGGATGAGGAAGATTCTTGTTGGTTTTTTTTGTCGTCAGATGTATCTGACGGTGATACATTGTGATAACCAGAGTTACATAAAACTCTCAGTTAATCTAGTATTCCATGATAGGTCCAAGCATATAGACATCCGGTACCACCATCTCAGATATTGTGTTCAGAGATGCATTATGTTACTTCAGTACATTCCCACGGAAGATCAGGATGCAGATATTCTGATGAAGGTGCTCGCCAAGAGAAAATTTGAATACCATAGAGGTAGGATCGAGGTAATTGATAATCCCTTTATTTTTGAGAGGGAGTGTTGAAAATTCAACAAGAAACGTGTGTCTAATTTAATTTTCCCTTAGTTAAATTGGACAATAAATTGTAATCTTATATCATAATCACTTGTAATAGTTAACTGAGTGTGATATACTTAATTAGCTCATGGAATTTGAGTTGAGGGTGGCTAGTGAGGCATGCAGAGTAATTATATTTGTATTTGAGTCCAAGTTGTAGTTAGTGCATTAGTTTAATGCATGAGAAATCAGTTAACTCAATTAATTGAGTTAAAATCAGTTTAACTAGTTATAACTGATTATTGCACTAGTGAGAGGTCAAGTGAATTAAATCAGATTTAATTCACATGCAGTGATCTGTCAAGTAACTGATGATTTACTATTAATAGCCGCATGCATTTCAGTTCTGATGAAGGCCCAGTTGAGACAGAGGTTAAAGGGATGTTAACTATTAGTTGTATTATTAGCAAACTAATTTCATGCAGTAATACACCCATAGGATTTCCCATGAGCATTGCATGATTTTGGAAGGCTGTAATTCCTAAAGAATAGGGATTTCATTCCACATGAATTGCGCAAGAAAGACAGGCTGAGTAGAGGCTAAAAACTGGCTAAGTGTTGGTTGATTTTTTCCGGATCAGTGTGAGACAGTTGTGAGAGTGCAGCAGACTCTTGTGAGAAGAGTGCATTGTAATTATTTCATGATTCCTTGGTTAATATACAATAGAAGATATAAGGGTTTTGAGCAACAAGCTTTCCCCAGGAAAATTTCTGTGTTGTGGATTGATTTGCTTTTTTCTTTTACTTGTTGTGATTGGCGATCGTGTTTATTTTATGCAATTAATTTTTAGAAGGATTTAGTATCTTGCTTTAGCATATCGCATGATCGGATTGAATCCATTGGTATACATATTGTTTGTATAATTTCTAAATATAATCGCAGGGTCCAAACTCATATGTGCAAGGAGAAGAAATTAAGATGGAGTTGCAAGGTTGTATCAAGGAAAATTCAGCTATAGTCATTGGGTTGATAGGGTGCTTCCTCCGACTAGAGGGCTATAACCGCAAGGACTCTCACTAGGTCCTTTTGGCTATGACCTAAAATTATTTTAATCGTTGACTACAGACTTGGATTAGTTTTTTGAGACTTTGACTTTGATCGTATTTTTCTATTAGGCTGATCATATCTTGGATATTTTCTTGCTTGTTTTGATGGATTCCTTTTGGCTATGACCTAAAATTATTTTGATCATTGACCGCAAACTTGGATCAGTTTTGGAGATTTTGACTTTGATCGTATATTTCTATTAGGCTCATATCTTGGATATTGTCTTGTTTGTTTTGTTGGATAGTCAAAGGATTGACCTTGACTCTTGATTGGTGAATTGGATCATTTTATTCTCTTTTCTAAACATTTTATGAAAATGTAATAAGAATAAGAACTTGAAATGGTTTTCCCCCTTGTGGTGTTTTTCCTTGGTATTTGACCAATCCTGGTGTCTCTTGGTTGTCTTCTACTGTACATTGAATTTAATGTTCTATCTACAATTACTATTGATCAATGGAAGATTAAATTGTTTTGAAATATTTCTAATTGAATATGATAATTTAGCCAAAGTAATTGTAACAACATAGAACAACGGAAAATTAACATTATCTTCTCTTGGAGTGGATGGGTTTGCCCTTTTCATGAGAAAACGGGTCGAAGTATTAACTCTTGAGAGTATTTGGAGTCTCTGGAAAAGTGTTTTGTTATAATTTATCCCTTGAATTTCATCAATGTCCCAATTTCAAAGGGGATCAAAATCTTTGAGGTGGACTGGAGAATTTCCAGCTTTTGGCTTGGTGGGGAGTTTGTTGTGGGTTTCCAATTCACAGTCCCTTATACCTTGGGGACCCTTAATGGTTATGGTTATGTAGTCTTTGAAGGCTTCAAGGACTCTTTATTGGTTTGTGTTTCTTCAATTATTCACACTTTGTGCAAAGGTGATGACCACACATAATGTTTCTTACATATCTTGGCTTGCTGACACTATGTAGGTATTCCTCCTCCCATTCTGAAGCTTTTTCTAGAAAATTTGTGGACTTGGCTCTAATCTGGTCTCTTTAGTATGGTTTGCCTTCCTCTATTGGTCGTGTTTTCTGTTCCCAATGCTTCATACCACCCTTCCTTCAGTTCCACACTCTCCTTCATGTGAACCCCAGTCTTAGATAATTTGGCCCTCAATCCCTTTTCTTGTTTGTGTATTGCATTGTGTGAAGCCACTTTTGGAGTACTAATTTCCTTACTCTTAAACATATGGATTGTCCAATGTTTGTCATATTTTCTCACACTATATAATAGATAACCAAGCTCAGATCCTAGAACTACAATGTTTAATCCAACAATATTCCAACATATTTTAATCCTGGCGAAAGAATTACAAAGAATGAAAAACTCAAGTGAGCAGAAAGGATGATAAAATTGGAGCCATTTGAAGCCAATTGAAAGAGTCCCAAATTCAATGTAATATTGGAGACCAAAAAATAACAACTACTAGCTCCTCTAGAATTTATTTTGACATCATGTCTATTAATCCTCCACTCGAGCAACAATCTCTTTTTGTAGGGTTATATTTTTTTCTTGACAATTTTGTAGGAATTTTATTTTCCATTTGGTTGGTTGTATGTATTACAGTAGAAGTTTCCTAGATAAAAATTATGGATCTCCTCTCTTGTAATTTTACGAAGAAACAAAAATTGGGAGCTCATTGCAATCACTTCCCTGTGTACTTTTTTGCATCCAAGCGCAGACTTGATACAAATGCTACTTGTTTCTGCCCATATTGGGATCTCATTGTAATCACTTCCTGTGTAATTTTTTGCATATATATATATATATATATATATATATATATATATATATATATATATATATATATATATATATATATATATATATATATATATATATAATTTTGATGCAGGAACAACAAGATTTAGACAGAATTACATATAAGCATGTACTCTCATTCTAATGGTGAAGAAAAAGGTGGCGAAAACTTATCTCAGCCAAATATAGTAAATCCTCCATTATTAGAAAAATTCAACAGTTGCAATGTTTAATTTGGATGTAAAACACACCTTCTAATTAATTTTGGTCTAAAAGGAAATTCACCTTGTTGGGTACGCAAAACCTTTTAACCAATTCACAGCAACTTGAATATGTTTTCCTCTTATTTGACTTAGAATTTGGAACTGACTAGAGTGTATGTTAAATTTGTTGGTGCCAGCTAGGGTTTCCTGGAGTTGGGAATAGACCTACGACTACAAAAAATCCCTGTGATTAGCTCCCTTTTTTGCTTCCACTGACTGCTTCAGTGTATTTTTCTCCACCTTTTAGAAAAAATCAATTTTATTTATTGGGATGGCATTAATTTTGGCATTTTTTATGTCGATAAAACACAGTCGACGTTAAATTCAATGATAAATAGCATTGAATTTAGCTTCGAATTTAGCGCCCAGTTTATTCTCCTATTTAGCTCCTAATGTAGCTTCATGTATATCTTCTTGTGTAATGTCCTATTTTCCTCTCTGTTTTTAGCATCCATTTTAGCTTCCTTTGTAGCTTTCTTTTTAGCTTCCTCTGTAACATCACATTTTTCTCCTCATTGTGGAATTGGATATGACTTTTCTGTTACACATTCTGACGACTTTTTTAATTAAGTTGGGTGGAGGAGTGTACGGTATGTATTGTAAAATACACTAAGACTATAGCCAAATTCAAGAATTACCATCTGGATAATGCACAATACACTTATCCTAAATCAGTAATGACTCACTACCGCCATTACTCTTGTTGTTCCAAGTTTGAGAGCAAGATGAAGAATTCCAAACCATTGTTCCACAAGAACCTGCTAAAGATGTTGTTGTTACACAAGAACCAACATTTTAAGTAGAGAAAGATGGAGGTGTCAAGATGTGAAATCATGTAGATATGGAAATGCGGATACTTAAGTTCGGGGGAGATGTTGGGATGTGAAATTGGCATATTTTTTCACTCATTTTCCTACCTTTTCTTTACCTTTTTTATTCTCGAGACCATACTCTTCCACTGTAACAACCATAATCAACCTAGGTATGTCTCTTTTTATGTCATATTTATGATCCAATTATACTTTTAATTTGGCATGAGAACTATTTTTTTGGGCTATTTTTCTCGTAAAACTGGAAACCGGGTTGTTACATGGTTTTTGGTCTATTGAGATGTTACTGTAGGATTCCATTTTCCAATTTTTCCACGCCAAGGACAAGACAAGGATTCACTAATAATTGTTGTTGAACATGAAGATATATTTTGGATGAACTGAACTCCTTCAATTAGTTATGAAGATAAATTTGGAAAGCATTTAGTCAAAAGATAGTTCAACTGTCGAAGGAGAAGTCTACCCATGCGAGATAGACATATAGAAACATATTGACAATGATAGAGGAGGAGAGCACCAACATTGTAATCATGTATGTTTAATTAATGAAAAATAAATAATTGTGTGTTAGTGTTATTTTTATTATTAATCTTGTTCATGCTTTAATGATTACAAAATTCTAACTATTTTATTTTTTAACAACATACATCCTGGACGAGTCCCTTTGTTAGTGTGAAAGTTATTTAATTCATGTTACAATTTGATGGTGTTTTCATTTCATTTGAATGTGCGTTTCAACATGTGTTGAGAGAATGGTTTCCAAGGGTGCTATTCTTTTCTAAATAATAGTGGCAGTGTGACAGAGTGGGTTTTTCTCCATTGTGTGTTTATTTCTTGAGAGTGTGAAGAAGGTTTAAGAGTTTAACAACCATAGTGTTGAGTTGCTAAGAGTGTGATTACAATGATTGAGTTTCAAATTCATTAGCACTAGTCATCATTTTCCCTTGCACATATTTTGTGTAATAGCCTTGTAATAACAAATCCTACTCAAATTGACAATTAATGTGAAGAGTTGGAACTATTGATTTGAATTAAAAGGACAATTGTTCTGCCCAATAACAAGTTGAAGAAAAAACTATACACATCTTTCACATAATGCAAGTTGAAGAAAAACTTGGAATGTTGTATGGAATCTGAAGAAGAATTATTTAAGGGTCAAAATAAACATATAATAATTTGAAAGTGTGTAAAACAATTAAAAACCACTCCACAATGTGAATCAATCAGATTGGCCAATAAATGAAGTTTGGGCGTGCATTTTGGCCCGTTTCAAAAAAATGCATGCCCAACCTTCATTTCAAGGCCAAGTTGAATTATTTAACTTCAAGAGTACTTTTTTACTCATAATTAACATTAATTTTTCACATATAAATTTATGTTGTGCAAGAATATGCCAAATTGGATCGGATTCGTAGGGTTAAAGTAAAGGTTTGTCTGCCTCAAATAAATGCACACAAGAACCTGTACTTAATTGAATATGCGATAATGATCATTCCAACCTAAATATAAAACCATTTTATGCAACATAACATAGTAATTTTCATAAAGGAAATGTTATACATTGAAATCCAAGTTTGTCGGAATAGCAATTGATCATATTTTCCAATGACCACAGTTGGAAAAATATGCACTCCGAGGCCAAACCAATTACACTCTTGGTAATGAAGTTTGAAATGGGACATGATTGGACAATACCTAACCTTAGGATATAACCTTGCATCATTTCTAACAAATATCCTACATAACTATGTTTCCCACTTATACATGACTTTCACATAAGGCAAGTCGAAGAAAAACTTAGAATGTTGTAACAATGTCAAAGTGTTTTAAATTATTAAATAAACAAACTATATTATGAATCAATTAGATTGGCCAATAAATGAATCTTGGGCATGCATTTTAGTGAAGCAAGGGAATTTTGGCCAGCTTCACAAAAATGCACGTCCAACCTTCATTTCAATGCAAAATTGAATGATTCAACTTGGAGAGTATTTTTTTACTCATAGGTAACATTAATAAAATTAAATATTTTTTTATTTTTCACATATATGTTTGTGTTTTTCAAAGATACGCCAAATTGCATGGATTTCAAAGGGTAAAAGACAAGACTTTTTTGCCTCAAATAAATGCACACTAGGAATGTTTGGGAACAAGGTGATGGACTAAGAAAAATCAAACTTGAATTTTAATAGTTGAAACTTGTATTTTCTTGGTTGAAACTGATCCGGATTTATGCAGGAACGCAACAGAATAAACACATAACCATAAATACAGAGATGCAGCGGAAATAACACTTCATTTCATTAATATCAAAGAACTGAAATTTTCTTACAGACAGAATGGAAATAAAACTAGCTAGGGTGCTGGTAGCTATCTCTGAGGAGAGATGTGGCGGCTAGAGGCCTCTAAAATCAGTTACAATGAGGCTCGAGGGCCTATTTATTATTGAGAAACAATGGAGAACCCTAAACATCCAAAAACCTAACCTAGGAGATGAAGCGCCAAAACTATGGGCCCCGTTTGGGTAAATTGGTGTTTCAACTTCCCAGGGACGTAACTTTGGCATACTATCTTCGTTTGACGCTCATGATACATCATTAGAAAGCTCTATTGAGGACTACAACTTTGTGATGGTTGCATTAGTCGAAATCGCAACAAATTTTCATACCAAAACGTCGTTTAGGGCCTCAAAACGGCTCGGAAGTTCGGGACCGAAAAAAGCCCCTTTAAAAATAGTAAGTTATGCCATGGGCGAAAAATTTGAAAGAGACGATGGTGGGGGCCCAAGTGGAATAGGCGGGTGACCACCAATATCCACGGATCATTCCTCCCCCCTTAGGAAGCAATGGTCCCCATTGCGTTAAGTTCCTCCATGAGATGAGGAAATTCTGTGAACGGTCCTTTAGTGAACCACTTTCCTTGGTGCGGGGAGTTGGCCGACTTTTGACCACCCGATACGAGTTGGATGCAACGTTGACGAGTGTTCTTGATTTGCATGTCCATGATACAATGTTTGTGGTGGCTGTTCCATACTGATGCAGGTTTAACTCTTTTGTTGGTGTAGGTTGAGTACCAATGTCCGAGGTGTCCATGTCCAGTAGAGGTGGGAAGTAAGGACGAAGGCGATCCACATTGAAGACTGGGTGCAGACCAAGGAATGGTGGAATACTGAGCTCGAATGCATTGTTCCCTACAGCCTTGGTGATGGTGTACGCCCGTATCGGAGCGGACGAAGCTTGCGGTGGGGTCCAGTGAGGCGCTCCTTCTGCAAATGTAGCCATACTTTGTCACCCACCTGGAAGTTGTGTGGCACCCGGTGTTGATCATGGCGTTGCTTGTACTTGGCATTGGCTCTGTCCAATATATCATGAACCTGTTGGCGGATGTGTTGAATGCGCTTGATGAAGCTACTTGCTTTGTCAACTTCAGACTGGACATGAGCTGAATTGGCCTGAGCAGCTGCAAACGGCATGGCTATGTCAATGGGACATAGTGGCTGGAATCCCAAGCCCACCTGAAAGGGGCTATGGCCAATTGAACTGTGGAGAGCCCGGTTATAACTGTGTTGTACATAGGGGAGGCTCTCGTCCCATGTGCGTGGATGCTTTGAGTTGTACATGCGCAGAATGTGTACAATCATTCTGTTGACGACCTCTGTCTGGCCATCTGTTTGGGGATGGAAAGCTGTGGACTTGGTGAGCTTTGTGTCCAACATTGACCAGAGGCCGGACCAAAATGTGCTGAGGAACCTGCTATCTCGATCTGATATGATAGACTGTGGGATCCCAAAGTGCACCCACACTCGTTCAAAGAAGAGTTTAGCAGTGGCTTCTGCTGTGATATTCTTCTTACAAGCCGCCATAATGGCCATCTTCGAGAATCTGTCAACGACCACGAAAACACAGTCATTTCCATTCTTAGTAGAAGGCAGGCCCGACATGTAATCCATGGAGATGGATTCCCAAGGTCGACTAGGGTAGGTAGTGGAGTATATAGGCCTTGCTTCTTGATGGTCGGTTTGGCAATGGCACAAGCAGTGCAGGATCTGATGTGCTTCTTGACATCCTTTCGAAGGTTTGGCCAATAGAAATACTTCTGTAGTATTGCTACTTTTTTCTCGACCCCGAAATGCCCAGCGACTCGACTGTAGTGTGCTTCCCATATCATCTTGGCACGCTCGCTTGAAGGAACACAAAGGTGTCCCAGGTGACATAAAAGTGCATCTTGGAGGTGAAAATTTGGAACTTGTGTGCCCCCTAAGAGTGCCTTGTAAGTGTGGCCGAATTCTGGGTCACTCTCATAGAGAAGCGGCCAATCACAAGTCTCGTGCCCACAAGAGTTGAGCACGGTGGTGAGCGCCACGATCGGTGGTCGGCTGAGGCAGTCTGCAACATTATTGGTGCTACCCTTCTTGTACTTGATGTTCAAATGAAACTGTTGCAGATATGTGGACCACTTCCGATGGCGATCATTCTGCAACTTCCCTTGTGTCTGTATGAACTGCAGGGGCCGGTGGTCTGTGTGGATGATTGTTTCCTTCCCCAAAATGTAATGCTTCCATTGTCGACAGGCTCGCACAATGGAATACATTTCTTTGTCATAGGTGGGATACTTGCGAACTGTCTCAGACAATGTCTCACTGTGATATGCCACTGGATGTCCCTGTTGAGTAAGAACTGCCCCAATAGCATAGTCAGAGGCATCTGTCTCGATCTCAAATGGCCGCTGCAAGTCTGGTAAGGTGAGCACTGGGGCAGAACAGAGGCGATTTTTCAATTCTTTGAACGCCTTCTGTTGAGGTTCCGACCAAAATAATTTTGCTCTCGCTCCTCCTTTGGTGACTTGACTCAAGGGCCAAGTGATATGAGAGAATCCCAACACGAATCTACTGTAGAAATTAGCAAGACCCAGAAAGCTGCGAAGCTCTGTTATAGTGGTTGGGGCTGGCCAATCCCGAATGACTTGGATCTTGGCTGGATCCACATGCACCCCCCTTTCATCAATAATGTATCCTAGATATTGAACCCGGGTCATGCCAAACGTGCACTTCTCCAAATTGGCACACAACTTGTGTTGCCGCAGTGTTTGGAGGACTTGTCGGATGTGATGAAGGTGCTCTTCCCAAGTCTTGCTTAAGATCAGAATGTCATCCAAGTACACCACTACGAATGAGTTGGTGAATGGCTGCAAGATGTCGTCCATCATCCTCATGAAGGTTGCGGGAGCATTCGTCAACCCGAAAGGCATGACCAGCCATTCAAAAAGGCCTTCCTTAGCCTTGAAGGCAGTCTTCCACACATCAGAGGGTTCAATTGGTACCTGGTGATACCCAGACTTCAGGTCGATCTTACTGAAATATTTTGCACCTTGGAGTTGATCCAGAAGGTCATCAATCCGTGGGATTGGGTACCTATTCCGGACAGTGATCTTGTTCAGCGCCCGATAGTCAATATAGAGTCTCCACGTCCCATCCTTCTTCTGTACCAACATGATCGGGCTCCCACAGGGCGATGAACTTGGTCTGAGGTGACCTTTCTGCAACAGCTCCTGAATCTGCCTCTTGATTTCATCATTTTCCAGAACAGAGCGTCGATAGATCGGTCCATTGGGTAGTGGCGCACCTGGGGTCAGATCAATCGGGTGCTTGACCTGGCAGTGCAGAGGAACCCCCGTGGGTGAGGTGAAGATGTCCCCGTACTCCTCCACGACCTTATCCATTTGTTGTCGTCGTGCAGAGGGGCCCTGTCTGGAGGTCGTGGCCACAGTCTTCTTCTTGCCCTGGGGGCGGATCATCAGGAAAACGAATTTCCTGGTTTGGGAAATGAGCTTACTACATTGTTTTGCAGTAACCAAAGAGATAGCGGCAGGAGGTGGTACCTCTGGTATCCCGTACAACTTATTTCCCAAAGTAACAATAACAGCACGAGGTCGAGACTCATACACAGCATGACGCTTCCACAAGTATGGTTGTCCTAATAATACATCAGAAACATCAATAGGAGCAACGTCACATAATACCTCATCCGTGAAGGGCTCGATGCTATAGGGAAGGCGGCACTGCTGGCTGACGCGGAGATCTCGTCCTTGGTGAAGCCACCCGATGGTGTATGGATGTGGGTGAGCTGTGGTCGGCAAGCCCAACCGCTTCACGTCGTCTGCTGAAATGAGGTTCTTTTGGCTCCCATTGTCGACAATGAACTGTACAGGGGAGCCCTTTACCCACATCTGGGAGTGGAAGAGACGTTCCTCCTCCTCCGGATCTTCCGGTTCCTCCTTCTGGACCTTTGTAGTGGCAACAGTGGCGTTGGGCTCCGCATCAATAATCTGTTTCCCTTTTTCATTCCCCTTTTCAGGTTCTGATTCGGAGTCAGAGCATGCATCTGACTCAGAAGCCCTTATCTCGGCCACTAGCGACTGCTTGGCCCGACACTCACTTGTGTTGTGAGTGGAGCTCTTATGGAACTCACACCACTTTCCCGTGTCCTTCTTTGGCTTTACGGTGTTGTTCTTGTCTTGTGGCTTTGACGGGTTGTCCTTAGCCGCCATGCTCTGTCTTTTGTTTTGCGGGTTTGGAAGCACCTTTTCCTTGCTTTTGATTCGCAGATCCAAAGTCTCGCTTCTTCGGCTTGAATTTCTGCTCAATCTTGGCAGCATACCGGTATGCCGTACCAAGCGAGGAGATGTCGAGGAACTCCATTTCCTCCTGAATGTATCTGTGCAGACAGCTGCGATACTTTAGCACCAAATGTTTCTCTGAATCTTTGATACCCAACTTTCTGCGCAGGGTATGGAACAGATTCGTCAGCTCGTGCACATCTTGATCCCTTTGTTGTCGCAGCGTGGTCCATTGTATGTACTTGTCCTCATAGCTCCCCACGGAATAGTACTGTTCCTTGACGGCGTCTCGGAAAGAATTCCAAGTTGGTACGGCCGAGAACAGAGAGGGTTCTGTCTGGTCCTTGTTCTCACAGTAGGTTTCCCACCAGTCCTTAACATGGGGGGTAGCTTTGAGGAGTGCAAAAATAATCTTCTCCCGGTCTGAAAAGTCATGAAAAGAGAAATATCCTTCTAATAGATTCAACCATCTATCTACGGCATCTGCGTCTATTTGACCCTCAAATATGGGAATGTCAAAATTTACTTGTACCTTAAAGGGAGTCGCAACTCCAGAGTGGCTACTGGATGCAGATGCACCGCTGGTGGGCAGCCGTTGAAGGATATGAGCAAAGCTATCCATCATCGCGTTCCTTTGTTTTTCGAGGGCCTCCTCGAGCAATATTTTGATAGGATCTCCTGCTCCCTCATCTTTCTTTTCGTCCCCCATGGGCGTCCGTCGAGGTTTGCGAGGCCGATCTTGCAAAGGTTCCACCAGATCAAGCCCTAGCTCCTTATACCCCGACCTCGTTGGGGACATGCAAAGAAGGATCGAGAAAAAGCAGACCGCTCTGATACCACTGATCCGGATTTATGCAGGAACGCAACAGAATAAACACATAACCATAAATACAGAGATGCAGCGGAAATAACACTTCATTCCATTAATATCAAATAACAGAAAGATGCTTACAGACATAATGGAAATAAAATAGCTAGGGTGCTGGTAGCGAATCTCTGAGAAGAGATGTGGTGGCTACAGACCTCTGAACTGAGTTACAATGAGGCTCGAGGGCCTATTTATTATTGAGAAACAATGGAGAGCCCTCAACAACCCAAAAACCTAACCCTAGGAGATGAAGCGCCAAAACTATGGGCCCCGTTTGGGTAAATTGGTGTTTCAACTTCCCAGGGACGTAACTTTGGCATCCTATCTCTGTTTGACGCACATGATACATCATTAGAAAGCTCTATCCGAGGACTACAACTTTTGTGACGATTTTGATGATCAAAATCACAACAAATTTAGTACCCAAAAAACGTCGTTTAGGGCCTCAAAACGGCTCCGGAAGTTCAGGACCCGAAAAACTGCTAAAAATAGTAAGTTATGCCAAAACTGAAAAACTGAAAGAGACAATGGTGGGGGCCCAAGTGGAATAGGCGGGTGACCACCAATATCCACCTGGATCAGAAACACTATAACTAAAGGTTGGATGACCTTATTTTAGGAGTAATTAGGTTTAAATGTTACCAAGAGATAAATAAATAGATAACACCTAGGGTTTGCAGGGTCTATTTTAGGGTTTTTCTAGATTGTACATATTTTTTAGGGTTGTAATTTTAAGATTAGGTCAAGTGGCTTAGTTTGGGTTTGAAGATAAATACGTAAGGGGAATGATTACAAATAGGACGAGTTCTTATTTCTTGTTTGGAAATGAAGTCTAAGTAAAGATATAGCAATGAAAATGAGTGTAAAATCATTAAATAAAAAATCTACAATTTGAATAAATTAGATTGGCCAATAAATGAAGCCTAAGAGTGCATTTTAGTGAAGCAAGGAAATTTTGGCTTGCTTCATAAAAATGCACGCTCGACCTTCATTTCAAGGCCAAATTGAATGATTCAACTTGGAGAGTATCTTTTTACTCATAGGTAACATTAATACAATTAAATATATTTTTTTCACATATATGTTTGAGTTTTTAAAAAATACACTAAATTGCATGGATTTCAAAGGGTGAAAGGTAGGGTTTTTGTGCCTCAAATAAATGCACACTAGGAATGTTTGGGAAGATGATGGACTAAGAAAAATCAAACTTGAATTTTAGTAGTTGAAACTTTTAGTTTCTTGGTTAAAACGATATAAGGTTGGATGACCTTATTTTAGTAGTAATTAGGTTTAAATCTCACCAAGGGATAGATAAAGAGAAAACACATAGGGTTTGCAGGGTCTATTTTAGGGTTTTTCTATATTGTACACATTTTTTAGGGTTTTAATTTTAAGATTAGGTCAAGTGACTTAGTTTGGAAATTTAATATAAAAAGGTTTGGATGCCATTTTAATACAAAAAGGAAATTTACTATCATTTATGAATAACTAGTTGTGTGATGGAAATTTGGTCAATTATATTCATGATAAAGAAGTGATGGCCATCTTACATGCCATCAAAATATTGCAGTCCTATTTTTAAAAGTGTTATTTTTAATCAATTATATCTTATATCTAAATATTAAATTTGAATTTTTTATTTTGCATCTGAGAAAAAATAGGAGTAAAGGAGCAAAGTCAAAGCACCTTATAAATATTTTTATTCACTTAATAAAATTTTATTTTCTTTATAAAAGTGATTTATAGAAAAATAAAACAATAAGTTAAAAAAAAAACCATTTGCTTATGTGTTCCTCGCGTTCTATATACGCACAATTTTTCATTTAGTGTGCCTTCATCATGGTTTATTCAATGTTCATTCTTGCATTCAACATGAATTCCTCACAGTCTATGTAGCATTCATTCTTGTATTTAGTGTGCATTTCTCACGGTCTATGTAGCGTGAATTTTTGCATTCAGCGTGCATTCAACTAGCATTCCTTGAACCCAGACAATGATAGCCTCAATTGAAACAATGAAATCCTATTCCCCGTAAACAGTTGGCGCATAAGGTTTTGAGGAGAGGTTCAAAGAGAAAAAAATAAAATAAAAAAAATTCAAAGAGTGTGTCTGTTAGGTCCCTATATTACTAGTATAGTCCCTTATTGTTGTTAGTGTAACCCCCTTATTGTTATTGTTGTACCCATGTAACCCCCATATTGTTATTATTGTGCCCTTACATTATTATTTTTGGGTCGTCTAGGATTACATTGTGGCCCCATTAGGATTACATTATGGCCCCATAGACTCCTATCTATAGAAAGGAGGTTTTGTCATTTGTATGATCCAAGAATTGTTCATTCATGTAATGTATTGGAGGTTTTCCCCTTAAAGTGGCTTATTTATAAGACATTGATATCTCTTTTCTTCTATTTTTGAAGCTGGTTTCACAACATTTGGTATCAGAGCTTTGGATTCTAGGGTTTCGCTACACCAAACAGGTCATTGTAGATTTTTCGCTATAACCTTGTTTCTACGAAGGTTCAGAAGCTAAAATTTTTAGAGCATGAAGTTGAAATCCTAAGGACCATATTCGCAAAATTTCAGAGCTTGGTTCGCAATATTTTTGGAGATATGATATGTGGAAGTTAGGGCTTTTTCAGGCTCCCGAATTTCATCTCAAAGAGGTGATCGTGGGAAAATATTCATAAATCTCTCTCTGAGCATTGGATTGGAATTCTGTAAAAAGTGGTCAGAATTACATGGACTTTAGTTTCATGTCTATCAATTTCAGAGCCGAAGGAGAAAATTGTGACACACGGCAAGTCATACAAGTTCACTCTACTTAACCAGTCCATAATTAGGTCTTTGTGGGAGATTAGACATAACTTTGCCTTGAATAATCCAAATCAAGTCAGACATGTGGCATTTGAAAGACGATTCAGAGGGCTACTGCAGGGTTAAATTTTAAATATTGAAGATCCACAATCACAAAGATAATTCAATTTCAATATCAAGATCCTCAAAAGCAAGAAAAAGGTGTGTATTTTTTTCCGAATTGCATAAATCTTGTTTGAAGAATCAATTTGAATTGATTCCAAGGGAATATTGTAGAATAGATATCAGTATTGCCCTAAAATTTCCTAAAAGAATTAACACCATTAGCCTTCGTGAGGTTCTACTATGGCTCATGAAGATGAAGAAATGCAACATGACATAACAAAATTACAAGAGAAAATGCACCAAATTTTGCTCTCGCAAAGAGCAAAAAAAATGAAATGGATGTTTTGAAGAAAAGAGTGGAAGCTAATATGGATGCTTTGAAGAAAGGTATGGAAGCTATGATGGAAGGTTTGAAGGATGGTATGGAAGAAAAAATGGAAAGTTTGAAGGAAGACATGGAAGGTTTGACGAAAGGTTTGTCAAAGTTGATACACGAAATGATTCCTAATGACGAAAATATAGTAGAAGAAACTCATGATGAGGACAAAAAAAATGTTAATCATGATTTCATAAACTCTAATGTTGGATTGAAGAACCATCATATTCCAAATATGGATATGAGAAAATTTGATGGCAAGGATCCCGTAACATGGATACTACAGATGGAGCGATATTTTGATCTCAATAATGTGCAAAACACACAAAAGGTACGCATTGCAACTTTACATTTAGAAAAAAATACATTTGTATGGTATTGATGACTTTTCTCCCGTAAAAAAAGTATCACTTGGTCAATTTTTACAGAGGAAATAATAGCACATTATGAAGATACAAAGAGCAACACCTTCTTTAGCCAATTGATAAATCTCAAACAAAAGTGTTAGGTGGGGGAGCACATTGAGGACTTCCAAAAAATGAATATAAGGGTAAATTATATTTCGGAGGAACACAGGATTGATCTCTTCATAGGTACTTTAAAGGATAACACCCAACATGAATTTTGTGTTTTGGAACTTGATTCATTGGAGAAGGCATTTAGGTTGGCAAGAAAAATTGAATGTAAAATTATGGAGACAAGGAAGCCTACCACTCACATATATAAAGATGAAGTGTTATACTTTAGACTTCCACAACCCATACAATGAGCACCAAGCTAAAAATTGGAAGGAAAAAAGAGAAAAAGTGGATTTTCAAGAAGCCAGTATAGAAAATACAATAAAGTTCATAAGTGTGCTGAGAAGAAATTATTTTACATAGATTGTGAAGAGGATGAAGAAAATGAATAAGAAACTTCAAAGGAAGAGGATAAACACCAAGAACCAACCCTAGAGAAAGAAGAAATGAGTCCGGCCATATCCTGTAATGTATTGGCAGGAATTTCCACTCCTCAAACTCTCAAGATAGAAGGACATATCAAGAAGAAAACGGTAATAGTGTCGATTGATTCGGGTAGTACCCATAATTTATTCATTGTAAGGTAGCCAAGGAATTGAATTGTTTCCTATACCCAGCACCAAAATTTCAAGTGATGGTTGCAAATGGAGGAACTATAAATTTCTCTGCAAAATGCCATAATATTAAGCTAACCATGGGGGAATATTCATTGAATAGTCCAATATTTCCATTCCAATGGGAGGTGATGATGTTGTACTAGGAGTACAATGGTTACAATCATTGGGACACAGGCTGAATTTTCAAGAACTTTTCTTGAAAAATAGAAGTGGAAAGGAAATTTAATTACGAGGTATTACACAGAAGCCGGGAAAGAGTTGAAAGATAATAAGCGCTAATGTCATGACAAAGCTTCCGACAAAAGAACAACGAGGCGTAATTGCACAATTATGCTCACTAGAAGTTCCAACATCAAAATCATCTGTTTCTCCAGATCTCCAAAAGGTCTTGGACAATCGTTCCAAGGTGTTTGATATTCCCAAAGGACTCCCACCTATTCGTGATCATGATCATGTTGTTCATTTGATTCTAGGAAGTGTTCCTCCAAACATCAAGCCTTACAGATATCCCTACATCCAAAAGAGCTAAAACGTATGATTACAGAAATGTTAGAGGCTGGTATAATTCAACCTAGTCAAAGTTCTTTCTCTGCTCCAGTAGTATTGGTGCACAAGAAAGATGGATCATGGCACATGTGTCCAGATTATAGGGAGCTCAATAAGCTCACTATTAAAGATAAATTTCCCATTCCTGTGATTGATGAATTATTGGATGATTTACATGGAGCAATTTATTTTACCAAGTTGGATCTTCGTGAAGGATATCATCGAATTAGAATGAAGACTGAAGATATTCCAAAAACATCATTTCGAACTCATGAGGGTCATTATGAATTTTTGGTCATGACTTTTGGCCTTACCAATGCACCTTCTGAATTTCAAGGGTTGATGAATTCCATTTTCAAACCCTTCCTTAGAAAATTTGTGCTAGTATTTTTTGATGTTATACTAATCTACACCAGGTGTTGGAAGGATCATGTTCAACATGTTGATAGCGTGCTCAAACTATTGGAGGAGAAACAATTATATGCAAAAACATCCAAATGTTTCTTTGGAGTACAATATGTGGAATATCTGGGTCATATTGTATCTCACGAGGGTGTTAAGGTAGACCCTAACAAAATTAAAGCCATTAAGGAATGGAAAGTCCCCGCAACCATAAAGCAGTTACACAGATTTCTCGGGTTAACAAGGTATTATCTCAAGTTTGTTAAGAATTATGGGAGAATAGAAGAACCTCTAACAACATTATTTAATAAAGATGCATTTTCATGGACTCTTGAAGCAACTAAGGACTTTTAACATCTTAAAGAGGCAATGTGCCTAGCACCAGTCTTAATTACGCCAGACTTCACAAAAACATTTATTGTGGAATGTGATGCCTCAAGAAATGGAATTGGTGTTGTTTTAATGCAAGAAGGAAGACCCATTTCTTTTGAAAGTTGTTCAATCAAAGGAAAGTATTTACAAAATTCTATTTATGAGAAGGAAATGTTGGCAATACTACATGTACTAAATAAATGGAGACCTTGCCTAATGGGTAGACACTTCAAGGTAAAAATTTATCATGATAGTCTTAAACAATTTTTGGAACAAAGACTATCTTCAGAAGAGCAGCAAAAATGGTTCACAAAGATGTTGGGTTATGACTTTGAAATCGTCTACAAAAAAGGGAAGCTAAATGTTGTTGCAGATGCACTCTTAAGAAAGGATGAAGAGGTGGAAGCATTGCTTTGTGCCATTTCTATTATCCAACTAGATTGGATAAATGAAGCAAGGGACGAATGGAAGAAGGACGAAGAAGTGTGGACACTCATTAAAAAGTTGCAGCAAGATCCTAGTACATCTGATACATTTAGTTAGAAAAATGATTCCTTATGGTACAAAGATCGCTTATATATTTGCAAAAATCCCCAACTAAAACAAAAGATTCTTTTGGAATTGCACACTTCTCCTTTAGGAGGACATTCGGAATTTTTAAAAACTTACCATAGGGTGAAGGAAGAATTTTTTTAGGATGGCCTTAAATCTGATATTCAAAAGTTTATGGAAAAATGTTTGGTTTTCCAACAAAATAAGGTTGAGACAATAAAGACCCCGGGTCTTCTACAACCTTTATCCATTCCAAGTCAATGTTGGGAGGAGATTTCAATGGATTTTATCACAGGTTTACCTAATTCTGAAGGAAGGAGTGTCATCATGGTGGTAGTTGATAGACTTACCAAGTATGCACATTTTTTTGCATTATCTCATCCATTTAAAGCAACTACAGTTGCTACAGAATTTATGGAAACAATTCAAAAGCTACATGGAAACCCGAAGATTATTGTAAGTTATAGAGATCCCATTTTTACAAGAAATTTTTGGACGGAATTATTTTCTTGTTTGAGTACTCAACTAGCTCATAGCTCATCTTATCATCCTCAATCTGATGGTCAAACAGATATAGTGAATAAGTGTTTGGAAGGATATCTTCGTTGTTTTGTATTTGATAAGCAAGCATAATGGGTCCAGTGGTTACCTCTAGCTGAATGGTGGTATAACGCTTCCTTTCATACTACAGCAAATATGACCCCATTTATGGCACTTTATGGATACCATCCACCGTCCATCACATCTTCTTTAAGGGAAAATTCTAGGGTTCAAGCAGTGGAGGATCACATCAAGCATCAATAAGAAGTTCTCCAACTCGTAAGGGATAACCTAAATTTGGCACAAAATCAAATGAAACAAAAGGAAGATCAACATCGCAGTGAGAGAAGTTTTGATGTGGGAGACTGGGTATTTTTACGGCTACAACCATACAAACAAATGTCCCTCAAGAAAGCTAAGAAGGATAATAAATTATCACCAAAGTACTATGGACCTTATAAGGTGTTGCAAAAGATTGGTACTATGGAATACAAATTGGAGCTTCTTGCTTCTTCGCGAGTGCATCCAGTTTTCCATGTTTCATGCTTAAAAAAGGTTATAGGGAACAAACTTCCAGTTCAAAAAATATTGCCAGAACTTGACGAGGAAGGAAAAACCATATTGGAACCTGAAGCAGTCATGGACACAAGAACTCGACAGCTACGAAATCGATCAATTTCAGAGTATCTCATCAAATGGAAGAACTTACCCACTGAGGATTATACATGGGAGGATGAGAATTTCATACAAAAGCACCCAGAGCTACTCAACCGTTGAGGACAACACTTTTTTGAAGGAGAGGAGCATGTTAGGTCCCTATATTAATATTATAGTCCCTTATTGTTGTTAGTGTAACCCCCTTATTGTTATTATTGTACCCCTATAACCCCCATATTGTTATTATTGTGCCCTTACATTATTATTGTTAGGTCGGCTAGGATTACATTGTGGCCCCACTAGGATTACATTGTGGCCCCATGGACTCCTATATATACAAAGGAGGTTTTTTCATTTTTATGATCCAATAATTGTTCATTCATGTAATGTAATGGAGGTTTCCCCCTCGAAGTGGCTTATTTCTAAGGCATTGATATCTCTTTTCTTCTATTTTTGGAGCTAGTTTCACAACAGTGTCGATACATGGAGAGACAAACAATTGTCCACCATGTATGCTAGATGTCCTGAGAAGAAAAAAGGTTTATAAATGTATTTCAGACAAATTTATTTCCAAAATGATGAGATATATGAGGCCATAGAAATTTATGAGGATAAAGCCATGAAATTTTAAATATTTGGGCAGAGGATTAACCTGGATCCTAATCTAGTTGCAAGAGAAACAAAAATTCCACGCAGAGGGGGAGAAATATTTAACTCTAGGAAAACCGCTAAGCTAGAAAAGATTGAAATGGCTAATAAAATATGTGGGAAAAAAGTATTTGTTTCGAGAAATGGATTAAAAATGAAAGATATTCCCCAAGGCCTATATCAATACTTGATGCAAGTTGTCCTTAGGACAATTATGAATCATCACAAGCTTGATATTTTTGGTGACTACATGAGGCTAGTTATTCATTGGGTTTATTCAGGCATGGCCATAGATTTCCCTCATATGTTGGCTAAAAAATTATATTATTCCTTGCAAGAAAGTAAAATTAAGAAGTTTAATGTCAGTTTCCCGGTAACATTGTAGAAAATTATTGATTTGTATCGACACGGTGTTGAGACAAAGCCTCTTAAAATTTAATTAGGAAATCAAAACCAAAGAAAACCATTGAGGAAGAAACTTAAAAAACTCTAGTTGAAGGTGTGGAAAATTTGTTGATATAGTTTTCCATGTTGAAGATATAGTTTTTAGTGTTCTAGTAGACTTACATGTGTGTGTGGATGAAGATGAGGAGCAGGAAAGTATGGAGCATTATATGGAAACATGTAATGATTATTTTTCCATAGTAGACAAAATTCCTTCTAAAAATTTGGCACCTCAATATAATTTATGTTTTATGCATGATTCAACATCTACATTTCCAAGTTTAAATGTGCACAATACAACATACAATTTCGATAACATATTTTTTTTTCTTAGAATATGATAGAATGATCCATTACAAACAAGTTACAATTGAGGATTCTTCCTTTATATTTAGCTACGAGGAAAAGTGTGAACTAAAAGAGATGGATGTTGTTGAGTGCATGAAGAATATTACAGTGTTGGAATAAAAAATTGTGCAGCAAACACAAAATTTAGTGAAAAACATAAACGCCAAGGATAAATTATTGATGAATTGCTTAATAATGTATCCAGAATGAGTGACAAAGGTATGAGGGAGATAGATGAAATACATGCAAAGTTAAAAAAAAAAAAACAGGCTTCATATGATGAAAAAAATATTTAACTTGAAGAGGAGTTGAGAATAAGACCAAAGGTTCTCAATATACCTCCATTGGCAACTTCAGAAACTTTTGAGGCTAAACTTGTCAAGGTTTTGAATGAAAAAAGACAAATTTATTGAATATATAAAGGCTGAAATTGCAAATGAATCTAAAGATTAGTACTAACAGAAGAATGAATCGCAAGTTTAAGAATACAACAAAAGGGTGACTAAGTTGGAGAAAGCATGTCATAGAAAAGATAATAAGTTGAGAGAGATATATCTTGATATTACCTAGGTGAAAAAAAAATTAAAGAACTTGGAGAGAAAAAATATCGGTATTTTGTAGAAGGTGGTACTGAGAGTGGGGATAAAGGTAAGGGTAAGGTTAAAGGTACAAGTCAGGATATAGTAGTAAAAAAAATTCTTTCAAAGGACTTGGAGAAATGCAAGCTAAAAGAATGAGTGAAGGTTTTAGATACCATTGTCTTAGCCATGAATTTGTGGGTGATCTGTATGTCTCACCCCTAGTTGTTCAATCATTGAAGCATGCGATAGCTGAGAGAGAAAAAACAATTATAGAGCTACACAATGACCTCATGAGTTTCCGAAAAGCATAACATTTGGGATGTGACATGCAGATACAAATTTTGAAATCATGGGTTTCTGATTCACATCAACAATTAGAGAGGGGGAAACATCAATAATCAGCAAATCAACAACATGTAGAAATTTATTAATACTGATGTATTACCGGATTCTCCTGATCTAACAAATTAATCTTATGTGAAATACAAAATCCTTCCACTGTTAATTTTGCGGAAATTAAATCACCAATTGCAAACACATGTGAAGAAAATCAATCGCACATAAACACAGTTATTTAACGGGAAAGCTTAAAGCTAAAAACCCCAACTATCATATATTATGTATATCAATGGATCATGTAATAATATAATACAAATCTTAGTACATCAAGTTGTCAGTACAATCAACAATCATTACACACTTTCATGTAGAAATTTGCATATCTATGCACCAATTTCTTGCCTCCTGACAGCCTGCCTCCACTGCGCAATCCCTGCTGAAGAAGACCCCTGAATGAATTCGAATTGGTCTTGCCTTGACTGTGCAATCCTCATTGGAATCTCCAATGTGTGTCAGATGCATTGAATGCATCACTATAGTCACAATAGATAGTCCATCTCACCCTTTCACCTATCTCTCCACTGGGTCTCCACTGGAATTGACATGAAAGTAGTTAACTGTTGTATTTGTTCAGTTGTTAGTGAGTTATTAGTTGTGAATTAATTCACTAAACTCTCACTAGTGTATCTTTCAGTTAGACTACATACAACTAGATCAACTGAGTTTAACTCACTTAACTGAGTTAAACTGAATAACAACTCCATTAACTACTCTTCCAACTCTATTATAACTTTGCCACTTCAGTTCTAACTGAGTCCTCCATGCATGAGTCACCAAACACCCTAGGAATTTCGTAATTCCTTCAACCCACTGATTTTCCAAATTTGTTCACTGAAATAAAGTGCTCCAAGAGAATAAGTTGATATTTATTGTCGGATTATTATTAAAGGCTAATAATAATTGACATGCGCCTATTTTTAGATTGATAATCTATAAATAGACTTTGCCCAATATTCTAAAAATATAATTTCATCTATTTTTCACATTTGATTAACCATCTACAAATAGCATCCTGAAACTTATAGAATATGCTCACCATGTCTAAAAATAGACATACACCTAAAAATAGCCTGCGGGCCCCACTTAGTGAAGGTGCTTACTTTTCACTAAGCTCATCATCTTGTTAAATCTCAACACTCCCTCTCAACAAGATAGGGATTATCCTTCAGCCTGATCCTGTCTCTATGGTATTCGAATTTTCTCCTGCTAAGCGCCTTCGTCAGAATATCTGCATCCTGATCTTCCGTAGGAATGTACTGAAGAAACATGATCTTCCACTGCACACAATCTCTGATATGATGATACCGGATATCAATATGTTTAGATCTATCATGAAACACAAGATTAATCGAGAGTTTAATGCAACTTTGATTATCACAATGTATCACTGTAGGATTTAAATGAGAATGGAACAAGCCGACCAAGATCTTCCTCATCCAAATAGCCTCACATGCAGCTTGAATTGTTGCCATGCATTCTGCTTTTTCTGAACTTAATGCCACAAATCTTTGTTTCTTGTTGTACCAAGAAACTGTTGTAGATCCGATACTGAAAACCCCTCCTGATGTGCTCTTTTTGTCTGTTGGGTTGCCTGCCCAATCTACATCCATGAAGCCATGCAACTTCACCTCATCCATGTTTTTGTGCCATAAGCCATACTCAAATGTGCCCCTGAGATACCTCAGGACATTCTTGCATGCCTTCCAAAATAGCTTGGTAGGCCTAACCATCGCTTGACTAATACTGTCGATAAATACTAGCATCCACTACCTCTGCCGATGTAGCATCCTCTTTCCTCCAATTTCCTAGAAGAGGAGTATCCATGGGCTTGCAATCCTCCATGTGAAACTTACCAAGTATCTCCTGAGGATACTTTCCTTGAGACACAAACAGTTCACCTTCTTGCTACCATATTTCCAATCCAAGGAAATAATGAAGGAGGCCCAAACCCTTCATCTCAAACTCCTTTGCAAGATCTGCCTTGCATGAGTGTATCAACCGCTCATCACCCATTAGTATTAAATCATCAACATAAAGAAAAATGATTAAAAACTTACCCTCCACGACAATTTGGTATAGGTTTGTATCCACCTCAGTCTTGGTGAGGCCAAGTCTAGTGAAATAGTTGTCAATCTGTGTGTACCAAGCACGGGGTGCTTACTTCATCCCATACAATGCTCTTTTGAGTCTTCACACATGCGACTCGTTGCTGAAGATCTCAAATCCTTCATCTTTCTCAATGTACACCTCTTCCTCAATTATCCCATTAAGGAACATAGTCTTCACATCCATCTAATGAATGTGCCAACCCATCTGCGCTGAGAGAGCAAGGATGGTCCTTATGGAAGAATACCGTGCGACAGGTGCAAAGGTTTCTTCATAATCAATCCCCTCGATCTGTGAGAAGCTACGGGTAAAAATTCTTGCCTAATACTTCTCGACGCTCCCATCAGCAGCTTGATTTACCTTGTAGATCCATCTTCAACCTACCATTGATTTACCCACTAGCCTTGGAACAATCTCCCAAGCATTTTTTCTGACAATGGAGTCATACTACTCCACCATGGCATCTACCCATGTTTTCTCCTACACTGCTTCTTCAAAAGAAGATTTCTTTGTCACGATACACTTGCTCATAAGAGCCATGTATCCAGTAAATCGGTCAGGTGACTGCCTCTGTCTGCATTGTGATGTAGGGACTCCTACATTCTCTTTCGCATCAATCTTCAGCCTCTCAGCTTCTGTGGTACACTTTCTGCCCGTTCTAATGTTTGGTTCTGCATGAGTGGACTCCTCCACTCCATGAATCTCCTCCTATGGCTGATCCACATCTAGAGGCTCATCTTTGGGAACAAGTAGCTCATCCTCTACATGCAAGTGTAGCTTCCTCTCAAGCGACAACTTCATGGCTTTCACCTTATTTAATTTTATATCCCGTCAGACCACAATCATTCGATTGTTTTGAAAATACACACGATAATTATGGGGTGTTTCTGTGTACCCCACAAATATCCCAACTTCTGCAGTCGGATCCAGCTTCTTCTTGGCGTCCTTTGTCACATGAATGTAAACAAATGAGCCAAAAATCTTCAAATGAGAAATATCAGGCTTCTTACCAGTAAAAGCTTCTTCAAGAGTACTCATGTGAAGTACTCTATGAGGACAATGGTTTTGCACATAAACCGCAGTGTTGCATGCTTCCGCCCACAAGTGCATCGGTAGGCCCTGGTCATGCAGCATAGCTCATGCAGCACCCACAATAATTCTGTTCTTCCTCTGACCCCATTTTGCTGTGGGTTATGAGGCGCTATGATTTCTCTTCGATTTCCTTCTTTTCTATAGAAGTCTTTGAATTCGTTAGAGATATATTCACCACCATTATCACTCTACAGAGCCTTCACTTGCTTCCCCGACTCCTTCTCCACCAATGCTTTAAACTCATATAACTTTGAGAATGTTTCTCTCTTCTTCTGCATGAAGAAGATCCAGCATCTATGAGAATAGTCATCAAAAAATATAACATAATACTTTTGTTTTGTTGTTGAAGCAACTGAGAAAGGTCCACACATGTTTGTGTGAATTATCTTCAGGATCACCGAAGCACGGTTCTCCTTCTCATGAAAGGTGGTCTTCACAAACTTACCCATAGTACATCCCTTGCACTGATCTGACTGTGCAAGAGTACCCTTGGGAAGTCCAGTATAAATCTGCTGCAAAATCTTAAAGGCACCATGGTGAAGATGGCCCAATCTCCTGTGCCATAATTCTCCCTCATCCCAGCTCACCACTTCTTCTGCTTTTCCCATCATTGCAGCACAACCATCTACCTCTAGCTTTTAGAGATTCTTAACTCAAATCCCTATCCTCTTGGTTTGACCCGTTGTTTTATGTTGCAAGAAAGCTTTTCCCTTGCTAAAAACAATGTCATAACCTTTGTCCTCCAACATAGCGACTGAGACCAAGTTCTTCTTCAGACCTGAACATGCATAACATCTTTAAACATAAATGGTTTACCTGACTCCCTCTCAAAGGTAATGGTTCCAATGCCGGTCGCACTATACCTACCATCATCGCCCATCTCTATATGCATTTGGAGATCCTTCTCCTCCAAGTCACTAAACAACTCATTGTATCCCGTCATATGGAAGGAAGCACCACTATCAAGATACCACACTGATCCCATTGAGCTTGAAACCAAGCATGTGATAAAGGAGAAATCAAGTTCAAATTGCGAGGCTAAGGCCTCACCCGATGCAGCTCCAGCAGCCTTCTTGTTCTTCTTTTTCTGTGGGCAGTTAGTGGCGAGATGCCCGTGTTTGTGACAATGAAAACACTTCACTTTGGACAAATCCAGCTTCTTGCCTTTAGCCTCGGATTTTGGATGGGATTTCTTCCCCTTCCCTATCCTTGCTTTGGCAGCCAAAGTGAAATTCTCTTCATCATCATTCATCATCATTCTTCGATGAAGAGCCATCCCTGGTATTCCGCCTTATCTCCTCCTGCACGAGATCTGACCAAAGTCGCTCCCAATCCGGCAGTTTCTCCCATCCATTGACAGAGTCTTCGTAGCTTTACAAACTCTTTGGAAGCCCAAGGAGAGCCAAGCTCACCAAGTCATCATCTCCAACTATAATTCCCACACTCCCCAGCTCATCCCTACATTGGACAAACTTCATGATATATTTTGGAATACTGTCGCCCTTCTCCATTTTGATTTTTCTAAGCTTATCTTTCAGTGCCAACTTCCTATGGTCGCTGCTGCTTTGGAAAATATCTATCAAAGCCTTCCACGTTTCAAATGGAGTGGCTTTCCCATGAAGGCTTGACACAATATTGTCCTTCATACCTTCCAACAGAATTATTCTTGTCTTCGCTACCTTCTTTTGCCATGCGTCAAGTATTGTAGCATCGCTAGAAGTAGGCTTAGGAACATCACTAATGATGAACTCCTGCAGTCCATTATCTTCAAGCACCGCCTCCATATTGTCCTTCCAGGCTATGTAATTTTAGCTACCCTCAAGGGCATACTCCAATCGCAACCCATTGAAAGAAATTTCAATGAATACTCAACTGTCGCACCAAGAAATTGTTGCAGCAAATTTGAATTGTCCACCAGCACAAAACTCAACACCGCTTCACAATTGCAATCTCCAGTGATTAACACTGCTTTGATACCATGTAGAAATTTATCAATACTGATGTATTAATGGATTATCCTGATCTAAAAAATCAATCTTATGTTAAATACATAATCCTTCCACTGTTAATTTTTCGGAAATTAAATCGCCAATTGCAAACACATATGAAGAAAATCAATTGCACATAAACACAGTTGTTTAATGGGAAAGATTAAAGATAAAAACCCCAACTATCATATATTATGTATATCAATGGATCATGTAATAATCTCATACAAAGATTTGTACATCAAGCTCTCAGTACAATCAACAATCATTACACACTGTCATGCAAAAATTTTCATACCTATGCACCAATTTCTTGCCTCCTGATAGCCTGCCTCCACTGCACAATCCCTGCTAAAGAAGACTCCTGAATGAATTCGAATTGGCCTTTCCTTTACTGTGCAATCCTCATTGGCATCTCTAATGTCTGTCAGATGCATTGAATGCATCACTATAATCACAACAAATAGTCCATCTCACCCTTTCACTTATCTCTCCACCGAGTCTCCACTGGAACTGACATGCAAGTAGTTAACTACTATATTTGTTCAGTTTTTAGTGAGTTATTAGTTGTGAATTAATTAACTAATTAATTCACTAAACTCTCACTAGTGTAGATTTCAGTTAGACTAGATACAACTAGCTCAACTGAGTTTAACTCACTTAACTGAGTTAAACTGAATAACAACTCCATTAACTACTCTTCCAACTCTGTCACAACTTTTCCACTTCAGTTCTAACTGAGTCCTCCATGCATGATTCACCAACCACCCAAGGAATTGCGTAATTCCTTCAACCCACTGATTTTCCAAATCTATTCACTGAAATAAAGTGCTCCAACAGAATAAGTTGATATTTATTGTCGGATTATTATTAAGGGATAATAATAATCGACATGCACCTATTTTTAGATTGATGATCTATAAATAGACTTCACCCAATATTCTAAAAATAGAATTTCATCTATTTTTCACATTTGATCAACCATCTACAAATAGCATCCTGCAACTTATAGAATATGTTCACCATGTCTAAAAATAGACATACACCTAAAAATAGTCTGCGAGCCCCACTTAGTGAAGGTGCTTACTTTTCACTAAGCTCATCATCTTGTTGAATCTCAACACAACAATCGAGGGAAAAAGAGCTTGAGGATAAAGTACAACAACTCACTAGTGAATTGGCCAAATGTAGATATCAACTGAAATATACAAAGGAAGATCTTGAAAGGAAGGAAACTAAACACATGCTAAAATATAAGAAGAATGTGGATTTATTGAACAATCTAAGACAAGAAAACTTTGATATGAGAGAAAAATATGAAAGGAAATTTTGACAACTCCAGTAAGGATCAATGGATGTGTATGTTGCAGTGCCCAAACAATCACAGGTCTCCACAAAAGGAAAGAGGCACTCTTCTTCTTAACAGGAGGGGCTATAGAATCCTCCCAAGTATCCTTGAGTTTCAAAATAGCAATTTTTAGGTGTTGTATCTATGTAGACACATTTCAACATGTAATATATATATATATATATATATTGTAACACCCTCATCCCACATCTACCCAAGTAGCCGGCCAACTGTGGTAAACATGTGACGAGAGGCTACTATGATATGATTCAACTTCCTAGGCAGGGAAAATTTTAAGAACCCCCCTAAATTTACATGTATAATAAATGGGTGAATCCCCATGATACATAGGAAAAATGGAAGGCAATTTTATTAATAATATAATATGTGTATATAATTTTTTTGGCGAATCTCTCACGATATTATATTATCTTGTAAAATCATGGCGAATCACCAGTACAAATGGCGAATCACTAGTACAAAATGGTGAATCGTTGTCTAGTGGAGTTCGGGGTGTTGGTTCCAATGAAGATATGGTAGTTGAACCGGGAGATGAAGGAAGCGAACCATTGAGACCAAACATGGCACATGGTGACTCGTGAGGGAAGTAATTCTCGTGCAATTTGGAAAACGTGTTCTTCTAGTTCTGCTAAGTGTAGTGTTGTTGCTCATGCTACTACTAGCACTGACATTAAGGTTGGAGAGGCCTTTGAGGAGTCCTCGGACTCTA
Source organism: Pinus albicaulis (assembly GCA_034641835.2). Taxonomy (NCBI): domain Eukaryota; kingdom Viridiplantae; phylum Streptophyta; class Pinopsida; order Pinales; family Pinaceae; genus Pinus; species Pinus albicaulis. Next base: position 1,608,725,152 of record CM076584.1, on the reverse strand, counting down.
AGCCAAATGATGTTTATGTAGCTCCTGGTGATGATCCCATGTGTAGTAGTGGTGATGATTTTGATTAGTGATCATGAAGGAAGCAGAATATTCAAATTTAAATAGACCCATAACAAAAAATCCATGAAGAGAAAACTCTAGCAAAAATATTGTCTTGCAAATCTAGATTCTATAGAATTATTATAACTCCCTACTGGTTTGCAAATAGATCCATGAGATGAATAATATGGTAAAAAAATGCGGACCGATATGTTTTATGGGAAGGAAAACTATTCTTGTTCAAATTCTTTCAGATGCATAGACTTGATAGTTTTCAATGAAGGAAATATTTCTGAGCTTAGAGATTTCTCAGAACCTTTTTTAGAGAGAGCACTCCAATGTATGAAGTTATATTATAATTTTATAGGTTATATGCATTGTAGATTTGGATGTTAGAAGTGGAAGAAAACACTTCAAATATTAGCAAAAGATATCACTACAAAGTTTTGCATTGTACAAAGTTTTGAACTGTACAAAGGTTTTATCTAATATGCAGGCAACAGAGGCTTCCTTATATGACTTCAACAATAGTATCACTTGAAACAATAGATTTTCTAGTATGTTGAATAAAGAATCTTTGATGCTGTAAATTCATCCAATAAGGGCATAATTTGACTTGTCGGCTTTTCCACCCACAACAGACTCAAATGGAGGAGCCTTAGAATAACTCCCATCAACCCACACAACAGGATGATCACCTCCCTACTTTTTAGAGCTCACACACAGAAGCAATAAGTTACAGGAAGAGAGCAGTGCCACCTCAATATGCAGATTCATGAGATCTCAAGGAGATCTCTTATGTCCACCGATGAGACCCTTGCAATAGTATCTTCGTCCAGGCCCTTTTTACAATCACATAAGACACCCTCCTTCCCACTGATCCAGGTCTCTGCAAAGAGCATCCTATATGCACAAGATCAGATATTCCAATTTATCCAAATTTCTCCATCAGGGGATTATTCACTTTAGCTTCAGATGGTAGGAGATGAGTGATTTTGAAGCCTGGAAGATGTTTGAAACAGTAGAGTGTGAACTAGTGAAGCTAAAAACCTAGATAGTATGAACTGAAGAAAGCCAAATTGTGTATTATAATAACCTCTCCATCTAAAGGTTTTAATAGGATTATTGTTGGATGCATCAATCCAGACACTGAACAAAAATTCAGTTTGCAAACTGTCCTAACTTCCAACCTTAATCATTGACTCAGTTAGTCTTGTTTATCTTTGTAAATCTCTGAAATGTCTATGCAAGCTTTTATTAAAATTCACATCAGTAATAGGCAATGTAAAAAAGGCAATTCCTGTGCTAATATATAACTCAAGAATAAGAGAGAATCCAATGAAGAGTACATTAAGATCAACTTAAATATGTATCACCAAACACATGTTTCTTTTAGGAGACGTATGCATGTTTAGATACTTTTTTCATAAATTAAGGACAATTCAACCTCATATAAACTGTCCTGAGTCTTGAACATTGGTTGGTCTACATTCAACATTAGGCCAATAGGACAAGACCTAAAAAATTCTCCCAGAACAAACTTGTCAGTTTTGCTACTTGCCCCATTTACTAGAAAGGACCCTTAAAGAGGCTAGAAATCTTGTTGATTTGTATCAATCTTAAATTTTCCTCACCAAGATATTATTGCCACAGGTTTTAAACTGGTTAAAATTCTCACCAGTCATTACATATTCTGGAGCAACATAACCATATGTTCCCATAACTCGAGTTGAAACATGGGTGGTCTCCCTCAGGTCCATCTTTTGCTAGTCCAAAATCAGACAGCTTGGCATTGTATTCCTGCACCAAGTACATATCTCGCCATAAAGACTTAAGAGAATCCAAAGTGTAACACTGAGTCATCTTATAATTTTGAAGTTGTAGGTACAAAATGAATCCAGAAAAATATTGCATGTTTTAAAATCCCGATAAATCACTGGTCTTTCAGCCCCTCCATGAAGAAATGCCAGACCTTTTGCTGCACCCAATGCAATTTTCATCTTGATAGACCAGGGGAGTGGCAGGGACCCTTCTGCATGCATAAGGGAAGTACCATTGGACATCAAATCTCTAAATATATTTTTCAAAATAAAAATTTACAAATTGGGATTAAGACTCTCTAGAAGGACAAAGAATAATTATGTAGCTACTCATTGCCAAAAAATGTGAAAGCCCCACGACACTGATTCTCAAAAATGAGATTTAACCAAGGGAGGCACATATTTCCTTATGTCCAACAGAAGTTGACAAATCCAGACTGAGGATCCCAAAAGTTCATGAAAGAAAAATAGATCATAAAGTATTCGATAAAGCAACATGGAGTTTGTTTTGGGTAACATCATCAGCATATAGTATGCTCTTCAACCAAGATGACTTAAAAATTCCATATCAGCCAGTGAATTTTTCTGCACAGAAATATTCTAAGAAGACATTTCAACAAATCCTCACCAAAAATGGATTTTTGTTAAAAAATATACCCCATCATCTAATCACAGAACATCACAGAGCAAAAACAAACATTAAAATTTAATACCTAACAATATTGAGTGTTCCTTCAAATTTGAAAATCATACATGTTATGCTAAATGAATTTGATGCCTTGGACGCAAAGACCAGCTTTTATCATATGCTTGCCATAAAAGTCAGATCCATTCAAATGTGGCAAAATTTCTGAATTCTTCACTGCTTTGAAACTTGTAGTTGAGTGTCTTTATCATTTATGTTGAATGGGTAGATCTGGTCGTTGTTTTATCCTTGTGACTTACGTAAATAAAATCCTTACACCAACAAATTGCATTTGATATAATCCAATGGAGCCTTTAAGTATCATTTTAAGCAATACGTTGTAGTATCATGTAAGTTCCTACACACTTGTCTACTTCATTGCTTCTAGATACAGATCCTATGCTAAAAAACAACTAATATCATCCTATATTTTGTAAATATGAGTTCATGCCTCTGACATTCAAATAACAGATTAAATTTTTTGATTCAGATGCCTTAGTTTCCAGCATTCAAGTAAACAAAATTCAGGTTCCTATGGTGATTATCTAAGTGGTTGTTTGAAGACAGATCTGATATATATGGCTGAAAAGTATGAATGGACTTAAACATATATGTCTTGACATATTGACAAACAACCTCAACAATATTATAGAATTCGTATTACATGACATTCTCAACAAACATATGTTCTTTAGGATGAATGTGGCAATATATTAAACATTCATTTGATCTCTTAGCATATAATGACTGTCTAAGCATATATTCTGTCATTTAGAGGTGACAAACCTATTTGATCTCTCAATAAAAATCTTGGCACACCTATAATATCTTCATGATGTAATGGGTGTGGTGTTTTTGTGACTATAGTGAATGTAACTCTTGGGACAAGATCTTTACCTTCTCTCAAACTGTCTTATAATGGCAGTATTAGAATGTGTATGAAGGACAAAACTCAAATTCATGTGATGACTATCTCAACACCCATGTGTCTTATAGGCCACGCTTTCACGGTTTGTATTCGTAAGGAGTTATGATCATTGATAGTGGCAAAATTTGGACTTGCAGAACATGGTGGGAAAGAACAGGTCTTCAAAGTAGGTTCCACAGAAGAAAGCATGGAAGCCTTCTAGTTTAGAGGGAGCAGTTGTAGCAGTGGAGAACTTGGCAGTGTTGGAGACAGATCTAGGTGGATGAAGTTCTTCCAGGAACACCTTCCTCGCTAAGAGGGAGTGTTGAAATTTGTAGCGAGAATGGGTTCCTTGTTTTGTGCCTTAATTCAAGGAACCTCAACGAGTTTCTCCTTGAGCATGCACAAGTTCCTATGAGTTAGGAGCTAATTCCTAAAAGGTAGGATGAGTTCCTAAAATTTAGGGTAAATTCATAAAATTTAGGAAGTGTTCATGAAGCAGTTAACTGATGTGTCAAAGTGGAAGGCTGAGTTATCAATCTTCTAGTGTGAGTTAATTGAGGAAAAAAACTTGTGGCTGAGTCTCAAGAGATGGGAGGAGTTACATGAGTGGTTAACTCACGCTAACTCAAACAATCACAAAAGCAAACTCCTTAATTAGAAACTCACCAAATTTGGCCATTCGAATTGCTTTAAAAGGAGGAGCAAAGACACACTGTTAGTCATTGTTTTGTGAGCATGGGCTGGTGAGACAAAGAAATAGGAGTACGCACAAGGTTGTGTGCGAGCTTGTGAGGAAGAGAGTGCAAGAGAAACTTGTGCACAGAATTATTGTGAGGAAGAGTTCCCTTGGGTGGTGCACATCGAAATAGGAGGAAATTCCTATTTATAGGAGCACCTATTGCGCAAGCATTTAGGGAGAAGATTAGGCTAAAACAAGCGTGTTTTTCAAGCCTAGGCAAGGCAGAGAGAAGGGTGTATTCTCTATTGAAAACAGAGTTGTATTGTAAGATATCATTCCTCAGTTTCTATCAATAATATTTTCAATAATCAAAGGGTTTTCCCAGTTGGGTTCCCTAGAAATTTTGTGTCTTGAATTGTGTGAATTGTGTTTATTTATGTTCCTATTCTACTGCAAAGTTTAGTAGAGAAATTTTGTGTTTATATGAGAAGAAATTATATTTCAGATAGCTCATATTAGCAGATTAGAATTTTTTGGATTTTCTACACTTATAAATTGTTAAGTAACTTTGCATCTTGGTGAAAGTAAATTTGGTTTCAGTTTTTAGTTGCCTTGTTTTCAGTAATTCATCTAAGTAGTTGCAGATTTTCAAGAAAAAATAGTTTAGCCCATGGTTTTGTAATTACCTAATCCAAGGTAGTAAATGGATTGGCAGTCTACGCATGTCACAGGATATATATATGTGTGTGTGTGTGTGTGTGTGTGTGTGTGTGTGTGTTGTAATACTGTAAAGATGAATATAATGATAAATCTTTCTGGTTCACTCGGTTTGGGTTTCCAAGTAAAATTGTGTGTGTTAATGTGATATTAAAAATTGAAAAAAAAAAATGGCTCTATTTTGCAACCGTTTTTGGTGGTTTTTAGCACACATTTTTTGTTTTTAGTGGCATTGTGGCACATGATGGTTTAGTCCATGGTTTTGTAATTCCCTAATCCAGTGTATGGATTGGCAGTTTATGGATGCCGCAATATATATATATATATATATATATATGAACATAGTAAAAAATCATTCTGGTTTTCCCAGTTTGGACTTCCAAGTAAAATCTTTGTGTTGATGTGTATGTTTTTGGTTGCGTCTTTTTTGTTTGATAATAATTTGTTTGCAGCAATCAACTGTACAGAGTTAAAACCTACAAATAAAAGACAAACCCATGATGCCATTAGTGTAGCATAGTAAGGCCTACACTCTATCAGAACCAAGGATTTACAATCTATGCTAATTAAATTGGATTTATTTGAGGTGTATGACAGAGCTAATTGGACGTATTGAAAACTCATGTTAATGCATGTCAGACACAACCTTCAGGTGGTTAACTGGATAATGGGATGTGTTACTTACGCATCCTTCTCTGATCTTTTCAATGGTTGTGCCACCAAGTTCTTCACACCTACAATACATCTGAGACAGTGATGCACCATGTCCCCCATCTTGTTCCTTCTAAGTTCTTATAGCTGAGGGATTAAGCAAAGCAATTCAGGTAGCAAGAAGAACGAGAGCAAGGGGATAAAAAAGGCAGGAATTTTTATTTGACCCACTTATTGTTAGTTGATGATGTGTTATTGCGTTATGATGGATCTCTAGGGATGTGAAAAGACTGAAAGAGATAATCGATATCTACAGTATTGCAACAGGGACGGAGGTGAACATGCTAAAACATACCATGCCTTTAATGAGTTAGGGGAGGGGCATGAAAGAATGTTTCAACAGATTTTCCCTTTTCAAAAGAATGAAAGGAAGAAAGATTAGTAAAATTAGTTTCTTGAAGCAATCCCAGTATATTGGCATACCTTAGCATAAATCCCAGTAGAAGTTATTGAAATTTTCAGGAAAGAGTATTTAGATTTCTATTGGCTAGCGAAAAAGAAAAGGATAGAACACCACACGTTAAATGAACTCACATAGAAAAACCAAAGGAGCAAGGAGAATAGGGATTATAACATATACATTACTTTGGGAAAGCCCTTGCAGCAAGAAGTATGTGGAGATTAATTTCTGAGTAGTCTGTGAAAGCAGGTCAATATCCAAGCACATGTAGAGCCTCAAGAATCCAACCGAATCTTTTACTAATGTTTCTATTGTCTGGAAGGCACTAGTGGTAGCTTTCCCTCTTGTAGGAAACTGGCTAGCATAGAGAATTGGCAAGGGGGAACAAGTAAGATTCTGTGCATATCCTTAGGTCAGATGTGGGAACTCATAGATGTATAAAGTCTCACAAGTGGCAGCTCCTGTGACCACCAACATATGACAGCATGTATGGATAAGAGCCAACTAATTCGAACTGGAAGGGAACAATGATGACCACTGGAATGTGTACCTGCAGGTATTAATTAGAATTCATGTGAAGATTAAAAATGAAGCAGATCAATTAGTATGGACAAATAATCCCACACTAGGAGCACATATAGCCAAGCTAGGCTACAAAGCAATGTTTTACAATGAGATATAGAATGAGCAGTGTTAGTGGTGAAAAACACTATGGAAATTAAGGCCAGAACATTCATATGGCTGGCACTAAGAAATAAGCCTCCGACTTGAGAAATACTCCCAAAAAGAAAGCATGGACCTGGGTGGTGTATCCCTACAAACAGGGCAAAGAAATATCAACCATTTGCTGGTAATATGCCCTTATACTAAATGTGTTTGGCATGAGATGGAAGAGCTTGCAGGTCTAAAAGTGATATGGTAAAAAGGACCTGTAGAAAAATGTCTAAATGAGTTTCAAATCCCTTAGAGAATTTCCACTGTTGACTGCCTGGGGCATTTAGCTCTCAAGAAATTCAGCAATATTCAATGAAAACATCATCCCTTCATTCAAATTTTCCATTCAAATCTGATCAATTTATGGTAGGATTAAAAAACCAGTCAGAATTAAAATCCCAAGACAGATAATAGGAGTGATAATAGACAAAAATGTTTCTTGGGGATTCTTCAATGGAGCAAAGCAAGGTGTGCCACCTAAATGTGGAGCTGGGAGAATTCTTTTTCTCGGAGAAACATACTACATGAAGTTCAGAGAACGTTTGGGACATGGTACAAATAATGAGGCTCAAATAGAGAAGCATAAAATGGTACAAAGACAAATGATGCTCAAAGAGACAATCGATGCATTCTTATTCATTATTCTTATTCAAAACATTCTCTGTATCTGTGAAAAATGAGAAATCGTGACAACATTAGCCTGAATGGCACCGTATAATTTAGTTAAACCAGAAAAATTTAGTGTCACCCAATCAATATCCGTTGTCTTATAATTTTTTCAACATCTCCTGCAGATATTTTGCGTATTCCACATTGTCTTAAGCATTTCAATTTAGGATCATCCTTGTCATCTTTAATGGCTAAAGATGGACCATGAAATATTTTCAATAGATGCTTTACATCAGCAGATGGCATGGCTAGCAACCTTAATGAATCACTTAGATGTGGGAAAAAACCTATAGGGCGAACACAGAATGGCTTAAAGATGTGGAACAATGCATGCATATCAGCCTCAAACTGGCGAACACCATAACTTGAAAATTTATCATTTCTCAAAATGATATTAGTAAAAAGAAATTGATCTAAACCGTTGGCCAAGCTTTGCCAAAGATCCATAAAATCAACATCATTGAGAACCTGTTTCACGTTCTTTAGTTGACCTTGCAGCACATCTAATGCATCAACCAAGGGTAACGATATAGAAACTTCAGAACCATCTCCATTGGCAATCCCATCAGCTGTCTTGATCTCTTCTGCTGATTCTTTAACTTTTTCCTGCCATTGTTTCTTGTTTCGTACATATTCGCGGCAAAGATCACGAAATCCTCTTAAAATAATTGTCATGAACTTTGCAAGCCATTCTATTTGAAATTTCCTGAAGTTTTAAATTTATTTATCAAAAACAGAGCCATTCAAGTCAACGATGTTTCCTATTTTTTTTTCTGAATGCATACCTGCCATTATGTCTGTTCCAGTTTCTTCCCTCCTTTCTGACTTTTGGGCAAGCTGAAGCTCCAAAAAGAATATATCCTCACACCATTCATTCACAATGTACTCACAGTACCGAGCAGCATTGATGGAGATGGAAACTTTTGCCATAGCCTCATCATCTACCAAAGCAGTCAAAGCTTCAGCTTCTTGGCACCGCTGAAGCAGGAAATCAAGATACATTGCCAAAATTGGAGCCGCAGCAAATCTGACAAAGTTAAAGCGCAGAAAAGCATCTGGCAAAGTACGACAGCGATTTACCACAGCCCATGTAGTCGCAGTTACGGATTCTACCCCTGAGGGAGCCTTATAATCCTCCCATGTTGAGAACACAAAATTTGTATGAGCATTTTCTAAAGTCAGCTGACTATTAAAGGTGGAAAAAAAATATGTTTTTGTATTGGTTGTCCAGGATCTCTCTGTTTCAAGCTCCCCTTTTAGTTTTTCTTGTGCGTCCTTCAGCGCTGTGTCAGCCCAAAGTTCTAGCCAATCAGGCCGATCACAAAACACAAACATACATGATATCCTGAGTTCCAAAATATTCACAGAGACCCCCAAAGTTTCTGTATTTTCCTTACCAGACAGTCCAATTCCTGACCTTACCACAAGCACTTGCATTTTCCTATCAAATGCAATTATAAGGTCAATGAGGTGAAGCCAAGAACGCCTAGCCTGCATAGATGCTTTTTCCACCAAACTTATAACAAGGTCAGGAAATACTCGTCTGGCAAGATATGTTGAAATCATAGATACCATTGCTGAAACCCACTCTTCTATTGCACTATATCCTACAAGCCTTGCCTTATCCAGAAGAGGCTGTAAAGCATTATCTACAGTATCAAAAAATTCTTGGGTAACTCTATATCCCAGTCCAAAGATAAATTCAGGCTTTGCAGTCCACTTTGAAAAATGATATTCTGCCCTTGACGCAATTTGTGAAACCAATTCCTCAATACTCCAAAGAGTTTCATGAAAACCTAATTTATTTTTAATTGCCTCAGATTTTCCCACAGAAGAGTCCTCATAATTAAACTAATCAAGTTCACGTGGTTTGCGGTGCAAAAGGACTGATTGTAGAGTAGATAAGGCTAAAAAACTCTCACTGTATTGTTCCTTCACATTTCCATGCATTTCAAACAGTGGGTTTGAGAGTTTTGGGGTTCCACCTTGATCATTAACTCCAACATTTGTTGCCAGAGATGGTGGCCATCCAAGATAAGTTAAGAGTGTGCGATAATCTGCAATAACAAGAGGCCTGAGGACAGCTACTGCACGATCTACCCTAACATCAACAGCTGTAACAAGACGGCTCCACTGCGGCCTAGATTTTGCAACTATAGCTAAAACATCTTCAATATCCTTAAGAGACCTTATTGCCATCAAATGTTTCTCTTCAGGCCCTGTAACAACCTGCCAAAAAAAACCATTTGCTGGTAAGATGCCCTTATACTAAATGTGTTTGGCATGAGATGGAAGAGCTTGCAGGTCTAAAAGTGATATGGTAAAAAGGACCTGTAGAAAAATGTCTAAACATGTACGGTACTCTGATAACCAATAAATAATTTAGCTACGGTACTCTGATAACCAATAAATAAACATGTAGATTTCAATCAATGCTATGGTATGTTACAACACCATTTAAACAGAAAAACACACACAGTCTCAAGGGGAAAATCATTACAGCAAAATCCCCAACAAAACGAGGCAGCTTTTAAGACCATCACTCACCTCAGAATCAAAAGCTTTGAGAATTTTTCGAGCAGTCTGCTTTCTAGAATTTGCAGCCATGGCACCTGAGACAGCATCCTCAAGATCTCCAACTAAACCTTCCAACTTCAATGTAGTCTCTACAACAACTCATCTTTAAAATCACCATAATCAAAAGGACCATAAATTTGTGGGGCAGTGGCACTCAAGAAGATCAAATAAGTGGCAGTGTAAGCCCCAAAACGTTGGAGAAAACAGGGGAAACAGTGGAAACAAAATAAAGGAAAACACAAATTTTTGGTAACTAATCATGAAATTTCCTTGTATTGTTGCCAATAAGTGAATTAACAAAAGATTTTGAAAGGACTCCAAATACAAACCTGCATAGATCCTAACTTTTTCAACTCAAGCTACCTCTCTTGCAAGTGCTGGCAGCTCTTCAACCAGCGTTTGTTCGTTTCTGCCAAAAGGTTTGGACCTCTTCCCCTCTGTAACGAAATATGGAAACGTACCCACCTCATATCATGAAAAAAGTCTATGAATAATTGTTTCAGATGAAGAAAACCCAGCCCCTATAGACAAACACACTATTAAAGAGTTTCAGGGAGGGGGGTGCGCGCGGGAGTGGAACTCTACCTAAAATTGTATGAGATAAATTGGTGCGCATTTCGGGGGCGAGCTGTCGAAGCAAATCTCCAATGTTTTGAGAACGACGAGTCCATTCTAGAATTGTGTGTGCAATCTTGGCATGGACATCCTGGAGAGATTCATCTATTTTTCGGCATTCATCAGTCAACTTAGAAGCCAGATCAGGAGCCTTTGCTAAATCATCGTTGGCATTAGCTCAGAAATCCTCCATGCAGTGCTACGATTCTCAGGTCTTTTAGTTGAAACCTTCATATTCAACTGCTCAGACATGTAAGGAATTCAATAATTCAGAAAGTAAGAAAACCTAGAACTCTGAACTGCACAAGCCTTGATGAACCTACATACCGTTTTGCCTTTCATCACTGACATCTCGCGTTTCATTTTTTAGAGGAATTTGTCTTCTTCTGAATGCCAGTTCTGCTGTAAAATATTTAAGGTTTCTGTTCTTTGAGATTCAAATTTCTTTAGTAAAGCACTCCAGAATTCTTTAGAAGAGCAAACTGATGGGGCGAATCAGTCTAACCCCTCCCTCCGACCCTGTAAATCCAGGTGAATGCCATGGAAATCTGCTCCAACCAAAAAAAATCGGGGGCGAATTTCATATTTCCATTTTTATGCGCCCTTTTTTTGGTGGGATAATATTTAATAATTAATTATTTTTAAAATATTTATTGGGCTAACTTTATTAAACTATAGAAAATGGGTTTTATATAAAAAATTCGCCCTAATAAAATTTAAAATCCCTTAAAATTCGCCCCTAAAATTTTCCCTGTTCCTAGGTGACCATAAGGAAGTGGAATAAATGGAAACACATCAAAAAAGCCTTCCACATCAGCAAAAAAACTCCCAGGAGCCATCCCAACCACTCATACATCCAACCCCTGAGTCCCACTAAAATTTTAGACAATTAAACCCTCAGACGCTCCCTTGATATGGGAAAGGGTGTGTCTGGGAGGATCTAGATTCTCCCAAAGCATGGGAATGTATGCATCTAGGTAATTTTTTCCTAAGACCTGTGCCCACCTCCCCGAGATTTGAGCCATTTTTTCAAGCCCAGATCTCAGGTCACTACCCAAAACTGAATGACGTGTTCAGAAATGAATTTTAAGTGGAACAATGATACATTTCCAAAAACATTGACAAGGTCTAGCCTAGACCTCTGTTAGCCATGACAGACATTTTGTCAAACAGGTCACAAAATATGTAATATACAGGTTTAAAAAACATATCTAAGCATAGGAATCTCAAAATTATCTAAGAATCATTAAGAAGCATTGTTCCCTTACATCATTAGTTTCATTATCATCTATTAGGTCATAGATACATTATTCATTCATTTACAAATCAAAATATGAGGAGATCCATGCATCATCATTGTCATAATACATGCTTATAACCAGCATAATAACAATAGAAATATCAAGGATACATCATCCATGGAATCCACATATAAAATAGTACATTTACACATTATATGTCAATGAATTAACCTCTTAATAATGAATGAAAAATCCAAACTAGGATGGGACAACCACGTTCCACCCAACCATAGATTGGTTGAGCCAAATCTCTCTTCATCCAATCGGCCCCATGCCATATTCCAAGCATGAATCTAGCTCTCAAACCAAAAGAACCAACCAGGGCATCCCAAGGATAAACCACCTCACTCTCATCAATAGAAACCATGCTTTACCACAATCCATACCAGATCACTAGGCCATAAAATAAGCATGAATGCCATTGGTTTTCTCCACCTACACCATGAGAAATTTTCATGTCTCCTAGTCTCTCAGGATTTACCCCAATCCACACCAATCACTAGTCCCTAAACTGATACCCCACTCTCTAGGATTTACCGTATATCCCATCCCAGGATTCCTAGGCCTGATGGAGAGCACCCACCTCTAGATTTACCATGTATCCCTCCATTCACCGGTTGAGGATTCCTAGGCTGACTGAGGCAACACACTATCTATCTTTACAGCAACCCATAGTCTGGTTCAGGGGTTACTAGGCCATGTGTTCTTTCATTAAGAGATCCACCTCACTTAGCTTCAAATCCATCCGAATATTTAGCTCAAAGAAAAACATGAGAACCCCATTATACCATGGTTATCCAGAAATGGCAAGGCTAGGCTGAAAACACTATCACACCTAGAAAAACTCATGCCATGACAACAAAGAACCACATGCAATACCATGCATGCCAAATATAGCAAGGAAATCACACATGCAGATTGATACCTACAAAGAATCTGGTTAGAACTACTTGATCCTTCACTTCCTTACTTGCTCCTTACTTCCTCTTGCCTTCTCTACCTTTCTTGATCCAATGCCAAAGTGCTCCAAGAAAAATCTGTGTGTCCAAGAGTGAGAGAGAGAGAGAGAGAGAATAATGAGAGATCTCCAAAACTGAATTGATAAAAGGTTGAGAAAAAATCTTGCCAACTAATCCTCGAAAGCCTTTTTATAAATGAGGCCTCTATTTTCTTCATTTTCCATTATTTTCCTTCATTTTCCTCCTCACATGTAGCCTGTGACCTTTCACCTTCATTTTCTCCTAATTTCCATTATTATCATAAATAAATGTGCCAAAAATTCTATTTTTCCTTTCCAAAGTCTTTTCCATTACCTTTACCAATTTCCTTTAACCATAATAAACCTGTTAGCCACCTATAAATTTGTTATAGCAAAAGGTGGCTAAAACTTTTGAGCCTTCAAGGAACAAATTTTATTTCTAAAAAGTGTTGGCTCTTGAAGACTCTTGAAGGCCGCATGCCTCTGTCCCAATTTCACTGCTATGCCCATTTTCACACTCTGAAATCCTGCTGATTCCTAAGAAAAAACACTGCTACAAGCACCATTTTCCTTCTTCCCTTTTTCCAAAACTAACCTCTTTTTCTCTCCTTTTCCCCCATGAAATCCCTCATTTTCATGTTTTTCCCTTTCCCCTTCATCAAAAATTTTTGATAAGGTTTAAATACTCCTTCTTTGCCTTATCAAGACCCCTCTAAACCTGTGAAAAACATTGAAAATCCATGAAAATCATATTTTTCATATACCATAGACTTAAGCCCCCTTGGGCTAAGTCATTAACCCTCCCCTCCATATGCCCTGGTGCTAGAACCAGGCACTGGCCACCTAAGCGCTCATCACTTTGCCCGGTTTCGATTAGCCCTTTCGCTTTAACCCCCAGTCATATAATTCTCCATGCGCCCTAAAGCCCCGCAACCAGGCGCCTGATCATATTATAAATATATCCCGCCCCCCGAAAATATTAAAACCTTATGTTATTTTCAAACTTTGGGTTTTTAATTCTTTCCTAAATTTTTGCGCCGGTTCAAAATTTCAGTAAATGCCCACCGTCGATCTGATTTGCAAATCGACGGCGTGGAGTCCATCACCCCGGCGGCCCCCGCCGTCCAGTCACTATGCGAATACCGGCGGTATCCATCGCACCGCTTCCAAGCGCAGGGCATTTTTCTCCCGATCGGCAGCGATTCCACTCACCGATTGACACGTGGCCTGGGCACTGTTCACCAAACTGCCGTCCAACGCGCGTGAAACCTCAAACATAGACCCCGCACGATATTGACGTGCACTGTCCAATCTGAGGCCGTTCATCAGACGGTGGTCGCTCACCGGATATGCACGCGCGATAACGCAGGGTCCAGTGTAGCAGTAACAGCATCTCCACCGTCGATCTGATCTGCAAATCGATGGCCCAAAATTCATCGCCCGTTTTCTCTGTTTTGACTTTCCACTTGCGCTCCCGACCGTTGATCTCTGCGCGATCGACGGCTCTGATTTAAATTATTCTTCCGCCTTCCTTTTGTTTTCCCTCGATAAATCCTGACCGTTTGATGATGCCATCCAACGGCCATGCTTCCTCCACGTGCCTTCTGAAGCAGTAAACCTATTCATGTAGGATTTTATAATGTTTTTTGTATTTTGCAGGGTTTTCAATGGTTTTTTCCGCCATGACTGAAGAAAATTCAGAAGCAGAGGGTGACGATCCTATCGCCTCTGATCCATTAAAGAAAATCATTTGCAGGTTTCAAATTCACGTATCATCAATGGTTCATGAGGCATTGATGCCATATCGTCCCTACGCAGCCCTGCACATTACAAAAACACAGCAAGTCAATCACAAATCAAAGAGTATCAATGTCGACAACAAAAAAATACCAGAGCAAAGGATTGAAGAAAGGTTTTGTGGGAATTACGGCTAAGAATGATTATCAAAAGCCTAATCCCTGATTTAAAACACAGGTTAAAGAAAATCTTAAAGTGTTTTATCAACAGAAAGCCTCCACCGCCACTTCTGAGGCAAATTGTTTCCTCCCAGCTACCGAAATGCCACCTGTGCCTCAAAGTATTCAATCAGAGGCCGAAGTTATTGATCAAATGAAGATATTCACCTCAGCGCAGCCATAGAGTTACTTCTGCAAGGAACTTAAATGCTAAAAATATTTGCAGAGTTACTCCAAACATGACATAGAGCCTTAAAGTCAATAAAAGCTCCCACCGAGCTTAATCTTAAATGAAAAATAGTTAATACAGACAGACCTCCTATAAACTTCTCCATTGATCCCCTCAAAGGCCGAGAAGTCTTGAATCTATATTAATTATCCTGAGAGATCTTTTATCAGGTCTCACCTCCTCATTCTTCTATAAATACTTTTGTAGAAGATGAGAAAATGTTGGTTGCAGAACTTTGAAATACATTTGAGTTTAAACTTTTGATTGTAAATTGTATTCACTGGCCCTTGAAGCTCTGTTTGTGTTAGATTAGTTAGGCTGGATAGTGAAGATGATTGCTGAACTGAAACATTGGACCTGAGTACTGTAACTGGTTTGACATCAATAACAAGTTGTTTCTTGGGATCCCGGTCTATATCACTGGTGAAGTGCCCCTTTCTTTGTTATTGTTTTCCTTCTATGTATGTCATATTGTTCACTATTCTCTAATAAAGAACATCATTTATAGAGTTAGGACCTACTGTATATCAGTGACCTTCTCTGACTGAAAAGCTTTATCTCAATGTTTTCCTTCAATTTGTTTATTTAAGAATTATTTAATACAGTTTAAGCAGTTAGGAATGTTGGAGTTCCCTCGTCATACTGTTTTCTTTAAAACATTGTTCTTGAAAGTTATTTTCCTTATTTGCTTATTAAAGTTAGACTAGAAAATTGATGGTTTGCCCTGTTTCTAGCTTCTATTCTCCGAAGGAAGATTCTGAAAGTTTCCCTTGGTGTTGACTGAAAGCAGACTAGGTTTAAAAGTACTTTATCTAATCTTAAGTTACATTTTGTCTTCTCTTATATGTTTTCATACTTTCTGAAGGTGATTATGTGGATTACTGGATTGTTTGTCAATTAAGCTGCTTTAATACAAACCTGCCCAAGAAGTCAATGGTTAGCCTTGCCCTTGGTTGGTTTTAAACAGTTATTTAAGAGGCTTTTCTTGTTTGGACTGACTATAAATCCTTCGTGAAATTATTATCAGTTTCCACCTCTCCAACACTTTATTGTTTCCATTCCATCATTTTAATCTCAATAATATTGTGACGTAGATGACTTGCCCCTTGGATCACTCTTGATGTTGTTGCTCAATTAAAGCCCTGTTATGACTCCATAGCCCAATGGACTAAAACCAGTGTTATATCTATCTTTTTAGCCTAAGTTTTTCTATTCACTTGCAACTTCTCACGTGTGAAACTCTTTGCACTTAGGACTTTCCACCTCAAACAGTATTCATGCTCAACCATCCAAAAACAAAACAAACCCTTGGCCTTCATAACTAGCCTAATAGTATTACCCTAAACTTCAAAGACAAATCCATCTTTGCACTTATTGGAGAGATCCCTCTCTGGATTCAGGAGGGCTAGATCCTGGAATCCCAAAGTTGGTTGAAACAATGTTGTTTCTATGATCGGACTTTGCCAATCTTGTTGATTACAGAATCCTAACATTTATGGTGACTCCACTGGGGAAGCACTTCCCTTAAAATAAATAAAACTTGTGAGTAAAAAGCAGCCTTTTCAAGCACTACCAAAGAAAGGTAATTATGGTAAAACTTGTTTGAATCAGTGACAAACTAGGTAAAACCTAGGATTCTCTTAAAAATTTATCTAACCTTGAAAGATTAATTGGCTTAGCCATAATAGTAAATATGTCTTTGTCTCATAACTGTAGCTAAGTTTGAAATAGAGTTAGGATATTCTTAAAAACCACACAACTGAAAAATAACTCAGAAAAAAACCTAAAAAAATTTCAGATTGGTATCCAATAAACATGGTGGTGGACCATAAAACCTTTTACCTCCTTAGGGGCTAAAAAATTCCACTTGGAAACTCCACAATCCTGAACAGACCTTAAGACTCCACTGGGAAGAACCCTTATCATTATAATATCTTTCAAACTCAGTCAGAAGACTGTAGGATTAAATTGTAAAACAGACTAGTTAACCTCTTAAAGATTGTCATATCTGGTTGCACTTTTCCTGTTTTATTTGGGTCTGAAAAACACAGCATAGTGGCTCCTAGAAAGATTCACACTAGAGCCCATCCTAACCCTGATCCACCTGAAGTATTTGATAACCCAGAAGGTATCCTTAGGAAGTCTCCTAAGATTAAATTGTCAACTGTTTTCAGATCACCCTTGAGAGCTAATTCAGTCCCTGAAAATCTTTCAGCTCTACAAAAATCACAAGCTGACTTAGTAAATCCATTTAGAACTAGGTCTCTTGGTGATTTAGATCAGTTAGATTCTGAGTCTTCACTATCATCTCCTGAAACAAGTGAACATCTTGGTAGAAGAGAAACAACACCTCCTGATTTGCATTTCCTTCACAACCTAGGTGTCTCTCATCCAAGATCAACTCAGCAGTCTATTCCTGGTCCATCCAGTTTTTCTCACCCTACATCCACTGTTCAAACCACTACACTTCAGCCCACTTTTCCTGTTGTTAATCCACTCCTTGTGAATCCACCCCCACCACATATCATGGCAGCATGGTATGCTCCGTTAGTCCTTCCTGCACCATTAGCCAATCTTCCACAGGACTATCAGTCCAAAATTCCATTATATGATGCTAGCAATGCTACAACTGCATCACAACATGTGGATAAGATGAATGACTACTTTGACAGAAATGAAATTGATGATGATTCTGTCAAGATTAGATTATTTGCTCAGAGCTTAGGGGGAGAAGCAAGAAAATGGTTCAAAGGCTTAACCCCCCATAGTATTAATGATCTCCAAGCCTTCCATCAAACATTATTAAACAAATGGGAAGTAAAGAAAAACCCTCTTCAAGTCCTTTCTGATTACAAAAATCTCTATAGAAACGCGGGGGAAAGTGTACAAGCTTATTGTACCAGATTCAATAGTGTATATAATGCACTTTCCCCAGAACTAAAACCTCCACAGGGCTCAGCTTTAAACAAGTTTCCTGAAGGGTTTGACCCTGAGATGGCCTATCAGCTGAGAGAAAGAGATCCTGCAACTCTTGAAGAGATGCAAAAGGGTGCTCTTTCTGTGGAAGTCAACTTAATGGAGAAGAGAGCAAGGATGAAAAATGAAAAGAGAGTGTCCTTTAGAGAGGAATCTACACCCTCTACTTCAAACTCAAAAATGGAAAGAATGATGGAAGAGATGAGCATAATTAAGAGAGCACAAGCAAGCCAAAACCAAATTGCTCCTCAAAATAGAAACCAAAACCAAAACCAGAATTTTAGAAGGAACCAACCTCCAAACAGACCTAGGGAAGATGATCAACAGATCACTCCTCCCTTTCATCAAAACTATGTAAGTGAGGTTGAGGAAACAGATGAAATAACAGAGGAGGATGATATCAACATGCTGGGGGTAGATAATGATGACTTTGAGATTCATTATGATAAAAAACAAGGTCTATACACACCTTATGATGACAGAAGAGATGATGATGAAAATTATTATCAAGACATGGAAAATGTCATCATAGAGCCTCAAAGAGAATATGACCTTAGAAGCAAAACCAGTCAACAAACCCCCAACAACAAAACCTCTGACAAATCTTCACAAAACAGCACTACAACCAAGCCTAGAGTTGTCAAACAAAAGGATAAAACAGTGGTTGTAAATTCTGATAATGGAAAAGAGAAAGACACTCAAAACAATGAAAAACAGAGTGCAGACATTAGTAGTACTAACACTTCGGCTAGTACTCCTATGAAAACAATTTTGTCAAGTGTAAATAAAACAAATCAGCATGCTGATATTGCTGATAGAATGACAGCTAATAAGGCTGAAACAAGTTCTTCAAAGAACCAAATTCCCTTTAGCCTTGAGCAGAAAATTTCAAAAATCAAAATCTTTGTTCCCTTAACTCAGTTAGCTACCCATCAAGTATATAGGACCCAAATTTTGAAGGCTTTAAACATTTAAGAGAACGAGGACACTGTCAATCTTAATGATGACCAACCAGAGCTGATTTTTCATCCTAAGATCGAAGGTAGATATCAAGAGGGACCTGTTCCTCCCTTTTATGTGAGTTTAAACGTTCATGACAAGATCTTGCACAATGCAATGCATGATTCCGGGGCTTCTCATAATTTAATGCCTAAAACTGTAATGGAGAGCCTGGGTCTAGAAATCACCAGACCTTATAAATACCTTTACTCCTTTGACTCAAGCAGAGTAAGATGTTTAGGGTTGATAAAGGACCTCTGCGTTAACTTAGCCCAGTTTCCAGCCAAATGCTTAGTCATGGATATTGTAGTAGTTGATGTACCCCCAAAGTACAAAATGTTATTATCAAGATCTTGGGGGGCTAAGTTACAAGGGACTATGCAGATGGACATGACATATGCGACTATCCCTATTTTCAATCAAACTAGAAGACTTTACAGGGAGTCTCATATGCAATACACAGTGACAAGTCAAGACCAACCACAAAACTCTCCTCTGTATTCTGTAAATACCGGCCTTGATTCTTTTATTATGTTAAATGATGAAACACTTGGTGAACAAGTCACTTTAATAAGATTAATGGCCGATAGGGAGGAAGAGGAACACAACGCAGAAATGGCAAAATAGTTTGTTGCATTTGAAGACATTAGCAAACAAAACAAATGTCTTGAGCTACACGTTAGGTGTCCATTGCTTTTAAACATTCACAATGAAGAAAACGACCCTCAAATGAATGCAAATGTTGGGGAATCAAAACAAATACAACTAAGTGTTGAGTTTCCACAACAACGCTTGAGCACGTTAGTTGAAGAGGATAGTGACCAGGATGAAACTAAGAATTGTCCTCTGTGGAGTATGTATTTTGATGGATCCTGCACTAAGAACAATGCTGGTGCAGGTGTCTGGATTACTAAAACTGAAAGCAACCACATAGAAAGCATTTCCTACAAACTAAACTTTCAGTGTTCCAATAACATAGCAGAATATGAATCCCTTCTCCTAGGCTTACATTTGTTGAAAAAGATAGGAGCCAAAAGAATTGAAGTTCATGGGGATTCAGAGTTAGTCATTAGGCAGGTCAATGGGGAGTATAACGCAAATCATCCCAGACTTAGGGCCTACCGAAACGATGTCATGGACCTTTTGAGAACATTCGAGGATTCCAAACTGTTTTTTTTCCCAAGAAAAAGAAATATTGTGGCCCACAATTTAGCCTTTGCAGCTAGAACATGCTTAACGCCATATAACACCAAAGACTTCACAACTCAGATAAAATTTAGACCAGCTGTGCCTGATAATGAGAAGTATTAGCAAGTGTTTGACAATGACAAACAAATAGAAGACTTCATGCAATTCAGAAATGAATTCGAACTAAACAGTTCGGACTCAGACTATGAAACAGACTGCAAGGAATAAAATTTTCTTGATGAAGAAGAGTTGTCTCCTGAGCTTGTCAATTTTAATTTTCTGACAAGAAAACTTAAAAACAAAAAGGAAAGGATGGCAGAGTTAGAAACAGAGGAGTTAGAAACTGTGCACTCTAAATATGAAAGTTTTCCAAGCGGTCTAGCGCCTTTAGAAGAGTTGTTTGATTTTAACGACATGGCCAAGAAACCAAAACTGGAACCTATAGAGACTGAAGTGGAAGATTGCAATATAGGCAATGAACTTAAACCTATGATGATTAAACTGTCTAAGACTTTACCAGCTCACATTAAACTCAAATACATAGAGTTGTTTAAAGATTTTTCTGATGTTTTTGCATGGAGTTACGAAGATCTTAAATCTTATGATACTTAAATAATAAAGCACAAAATTCCCCTAAAATAAAACCAAAAACCATTCAAACAGAAACTGCGCAAAATAAATCCTGTTCAGTTGCCTTTAGTTGAGAAGGAGATCATGAAAATGTACGATGCTGGTATTATTGTCCCTATTAGATATTCTGAGTGGGTGTCTAATCTGGTGTCAGTTAGGAAGAAAACTGGAGAGATCAGGCTTTGTATAGACTTTAGAGACTTAAACAAAGCTTCATTAAAAGACAACTACCCTTTACCCACGATGGATCACATATTACAAAGGGTAGTTGGTTCAAAAATAATTTCTTTGCTTGATGGCTATTCAGGGTACAATCAGATTTTAGTTCACCCTGTTGATCAATTAAAGACAGCCTTTACTACACCATGGGGCACTTTCATGTATGTGAAAATGCCTTTCGGTCTAATGAATGCTGGAGCGACTTTTCAAAGAGCCATGGACATAGCATTCTCGGAGGAACTGGGCTTCTTCATCATTATCTATCTGGATGATGTTACTGTGTTTTCAAAAACATATGAAGAGCACTTAGAACACTTAAGAAAAGTTTTCAAGAAATGCAAAAAGTTTGGAATATCCTTAAACCCTAAGAAGACACTATTTGGTCTCCAAGAAGGTAATCTTCTTGTGCACATTATTTCTAAAGAGGGTATAAAGATAGATCCAAAGAGGATTGAGGCCATATTACAAATCTTTCATCCTCGAAACGTCAAAGA
The DNA here is from genome assembly GCA_034641835.2 of Pinus albicaulis. Taxonomy (NCBI): domain Eukaryota; kingdom Viridiplantae; phylum Streptophyta; class Pinopsida; order Pinales; family Pinaceae; genus Pinus; species Pinus albicaulis. Next base: position 1,608,703,646 of record CM076584.1, on the reverse strand, counting down.
GTTGCAGTCTTTCATTGGAAAGATTAACTTTTTGAGAAGGTTCATCCCCAACTTGGCATAGCTCCTTAGGAATATCACAAACATGTTAAAGAAGGAGCAAGGGGTAAAATGGACCTTGGAAGCAAATAAGTCCTTTGAGCTAGTGAAACAAGCGTTAACCAAAACAAAGTCCTAATTTTTCAAAAGATTTTTATATTTTTTCGTTTGCATCAGAACATACCATATTTGTTGTCTTTTTACAGAAAAATCCACAAGGACAAGAGCAGCCTATTGCATTCTTTAGCAAGGCATTGAGGGATGCCCCTTTGAAGTATAACATTATGGAGAAGCAAGCTTTTGCTTTGGTTAAAGCTTTAAAAGACTTCAGAGTATACATCCTAACCCAAATGGTAAGAGAGGTAAGTGGATTGATGTTATCCTTGAATATGATTTAGAGATAAAACCCACTAAACTCATCAAAGGCCAAGGTCTAGATAGGTTAATGGCTAAATCAAATTTTGAAGTTCTTGATATTAATATGATTGATGCTTTGGATAACCAAGAAGGATTCTCAACTCCCATCGTTGGAAACCATTTTATGAATTCCTCTTGGTATGCTGATATTATTTATGTTTTGCTTAAATTAAATACACCTCCTCGTTTGACAAAAACAAAGGCAAGATTCCTAAAGTTAAAAGTTGTAAACTATTGCATTATAGATAGATGTCTTTATTGGAAAAATTCAAGTGGTGTATTTCTTAAATGTTTGCCTGAGTATGATGCAGAGAAGGTTAAGTACCAGTTTCATGAAGGAGAGTGTGGAGGTAATTTATACTGGAAGACAACAGCCAACAAAATTTTGAGGGCTGGTTTCTATTGGCCTACTCTTTTCCATGATGTGCACAAGATGATCATAGCCTGTCATAAATGTCAACTTTTTGAAGGCAAAAGAAAACTGCTACCCCTACCTCTGCATCCAATCACTGTTGAAGCCCCTTTTCAACAGCGGGGACTTGAATTCATAGGAGAAATCCATCCACCATCTTCTGCCCAACATAGATGGATTCTTACTGCCACAAAATACTTCACTAAATGGATAGAAGCCATTCCTTGTAGGAAAGCCAATGACTCTGTTATTATAAAATTCATGGAGATTAACATTCTCTCTAGATTTGGCTGTCCTACCAAGATCATCACTGATAATGCAGCAACATTTGCATCAAAGAAAATGGTTGAATTCTGTCACAGATATCAGATAAAATTGGGGCATTCCATGGCCTATTACCCTTAAGGTAATGGACTTGCAGAATCCTCAAACAAGATTTTAGTGAACATAATCAAGAAAATGTTGGAGGACAATAAAAAGTCTTGGCACACAAAGCTATTTCATGCACTATGGGCTGACAGATTGACTTTGAAGAAATCTATTGGCATGTCACCTTTTCAGCTGGTGTATGGTACTGATGCAATTTTTCCAAACAGCCTTGGTGTACCAGTAATGAATTTGATTCAAGAGTTGCAAACTGAAGATAATGACATGATCAGAAGAATAAATCAAACCATTCATCTTTAGCAAACCAGAGAGGAGGTTTATAACAAAGCATTGCAGAAACAAGACAGCATTAAAAAGCTTTTTGACAGAAGAACAAAGGCCAGCAATTTCAAGATTGGGGACAAAGTTTTAAAATGGGATTCAAGAAAAGAAGACAAGGGCAAGCATGGAAAATTTGACAACTTATGGCTTGGCCCTTACTCCATTCATTCAGCTGCTGGTAATAATGCATCTTTCTTGCAGGAGTTGAATGGGACAGAATTGTTTGGGGGTCCTGTCAATGATAGGATGCTCAAGCATTACTTCTCTTGATCCATGCTATGTTTCGAAGCCTTTTTATATTTTTTCCATTATAAATATTTCATCCCTCGTTGCATTCAAAGTTATAAAAATAAAAAAAAATACAAAAACAGTGAAAGAATGAAAAGAGGGCAGATTGACAAAACAAGAAAGGTATAGCCCCATACCAAAAAAGAGAAACAAATTTGAAAGTGTGCAAGCTTTAATGCCACTCCTGAAAAACACACTCCTAGTTAGTCAAACAGACTAATCTTGACTAATTAGTTTTAAATTTTCTGCTGATAAGGTAGTGAATTTGATTTGCCAAACTTTTTAATCTTGGCTTATCAGTAGATAGATTAGGTTAGAAATTAAAGGTTCAAACATGATCAAAATTTGAACCTAAGTTTCCAAAGAGAGATGACTCAAATCTATTTTATTTTTCTGAGTCAAAAAAGATGTAAATATGGTTCCAAATAGCTCAAAATCTGAACCAGAGAACAAAGAAGAAACAGCTCAAACAAAAGTCAAAACAGAGCTGTAAAAAGAGAAGGCCATGATGAGAAACTTTCAGATCTTAAGCCTTCCATTTTTTATTTAATCTTCTACAAAATAATATCTATGTGCAGCTTGTTTTTATGCCATAGACCAGCATCAAGTTATACTGTTTAATCCTAACTTGTATGCTTTTAAATTTGTGTTGTAGAATTTAGAGAATAAAAATCTGTTAGACTGTTTAATCCTAACAGATTAGTAGATTAGGTAGAGAATCATATGGGCTCGACTGCTTAATCCGAGTCCATGGAGAAATAAGGAGTAGAAATAGATTATTTTTCCTGCTTTCAAAAGAATAAAATATTGAAAAAGAGTTTTCCAATCCAAGTGCACTCTAAATGAAGAAAAAATGTTAGATCTGTAGGATTGGGTAGGAAGAAAGCTTGTAGATGAAAGATCCATTGTTTTTATAGCTGCTAATATGTTTTCAGAGCAACATCATCCCGGAAAAGGAAGGGAATCCCAATGGATCAGGCACAGGTAAGCCTCCTAGAGAATGCAAGTCTGAAGTTCTTGATGCCTTCAAGAAGGCACCATCCCCAAGTGGAGCCACTGTTAGCCACCTATTAATTTGTTATAGCAAAAGGTGGCTAAAACTTTCGAGCCTTCAAGGAACAAATTTTATTTCTAAAAATTGTTGGCTCTTGAAGACTCTTGAAGGCCGCATGCCTCTGCCCCAATTTCACTGATGTGCTCATTAACACACTCTGAAATCCTGCTGATTCCTAAGAAAAAACACTGCTACAAGCACCATTTCCTTCTTCCCTTTTTCCAAAACTAACCTCTTTTTCTCTCCTTTTCCCCCATGAAATCCCTCATTTTCATGTTTTTCCCTTTCCCCTTCATCAAAACCCTTTGATAAGGTTCAAAGACTCCTTCTTTGCCTTATTAGGACCCCTCTAAACCTGTGAAAAACATTGAAAATCCATGAAAATCATATTTTTCATATACCATAGACTTAAGCCCCCTTGGGATAAGTCATTAACCCTCCCCTCCATACGCCCTGGTGCTAGAACCAGGCGATGGCCACCTAAGCGCTCATCACTTTTCTCGGTTGCGATTAGCCCTTTCCCTTTAACCCCTGGTCATATAATTCTCCATATGCCCAAAAGCCCCGTAGCCGAGCGCCTAATCATATTATATATATATCCCGCCCCCCCGAAAATATTAAAACCTTATGTTATTTTCAAACTTTGGGTTTTTAATTATTTCCTAAATTTTTCTTCCGGTTCAAAATTTCAGTAAATCCCCACCGTCGATCTGATCTGCAAATCGACGGCGCGGAGTCCATCACCCCGGTGGCCACCGTCGTCTAGTCACTGTGCAGAAACCGGCGGTATCCATCGCACCTCTTCCAAGCGCAGGGCGGTTTTTTCCCGATTGGCAGCGATTCCACTCACCGATTGACGCATGGCCTAGGAACTGTTCACCAAACTGCCGTCCATCGCGCGTTAAACCTTGGACATAGACCCCGCGCGATATTGACGTGCACCGTCCGATCTGAGGCCGCTCATCGAACGGTGGTCGCTCGTTGGAGATGCACGCGCGATAACGCAAGGTCCAGTGCAGCAGTAACAACATCTCTGCCATCGATCTGATCTGCAGATCGACGGCCCAAAATTCATCGCACGTTTTCTCCATTTTGACTTTCCACCTGCGCTCCCGACCGTTGATCTCTACGCGATCGACGGCTCTGATTTAAATTATTCTTCCGCCTTCCTTTTGTTTTCCCTCGATCAATCCCGACCGTTGGATGCATGATGCCATCCAACGGCCATGCTTCCTCCACGTGCCTTCTGAAGCAGTAAACCTATTCATGCAGGATTTTATAATGTTTTTTGTATTTTGCAGGGTTTTTAATGGTTTTTTCCACCATGACCGAAGAAAATTCAGAAGTAGAGGGTGACGATCCTCCCGCCTCTGATCCATTAAAGAAAATCATTTGCAGGTTTCAAATTCACGTATCATCAGTGGTTCATGAGGCATTGATGCCATATCGCCCCTGTGCAGCCCTGCACATTACAAAAACACAGCAAGTCAATCACAAATCAAAGAGTATCAATGTCGACAACAAAACATACCAGAGAAAAGGATTGAAGACAGGTTTTGTGGGGATTATGGCTAAGAATGATTATCAAAAGCCTAATCTCTAATTTAAAACATAGGTTAAAGAAAATCTTAAAGTGTTTTATCAACAGAAAGCCTCCACCGCCACTTCTGAGGCAAATTGTTTCCTCCCAGCTGCCGAAATGCCACCTGTGCCTCAAAGTATTCAATCAGAGGCCAAAGTTATTGATCAAATGAAGATATTCACCTCAGCGCAGCCAGAGAGTTACTTCTGCAAGGAACTTAAATGCTAAAAATATCTGCAGAGTTACTCCAAACATGACATAGAGCCTTAAAGTCAATAAAAGCTCCCACCGAGCTTAATCTTAAATGAAAAACAGTTAATATAGACAGAACTCCTGTAAACTTCTCCATCGAGCCCCTCAAAGGACGAGAAGTCTTGAATCTGTATTAATTATCCTGAGAGATATTTTATCAGGTCTCACCTCCTCATTCTTCTATAAATACTTATGTAGAAGATGAGAAAATGTTGGTTGCGGAACTTTGAAATACATTTTAGTTTAAACTTCTGATTGTAAATAGTATTCACTGGCCCTTGAAGCTCTGTTTGTGTTAGATTAGTCAGGATGGATAGTGAAGATGATTGTTGAAATGAAACATTGGACCTAAGTAGTATAACTGGTTTGACATCAATAACAAGTTGTTTCTTGGGATCCTGGTCTATATCACTGGTGAAGTGCCCCTTTCTTTGTTATTGTTTTCCTTCTATGTATGTCATATTGTTCACTATTCTCTGATAAAGAACAACATTTATAGAGTTAGGACCTATTGTATATTAGTAACCTTCTCTGACTGAAAAGCTTTATCTCAATGTTTTCCTTCAATTTGTTTATTTAAGAATGATTTAATACAGTTTAAGCAGTTAAGAATGTTGGAGTTCCCTCGTCCTACTGTTTGCTTTAAAACATTGTTCTTGAAAGTTATTTTCCTTATTTTCTTATTAAAGTTAGACTAGAAAATTGATGGTTTTCCCTGTTTCTAGCTTCTATTCTCCGAAGTCAGATTCTGAAAATTTCCCTTGCTGTTGACTGAAATCAGACTAGGTTTAAAAGTACTTTATCTGATCTTAAGTTACATTTTGTCTTCTCTTATATGTTTTCATACTTTCTGAAGGTAATTATATGGATTACTGGATTGTTTGTCAATTAAGTTGCTTTAATACAAACCTGCCCAAGAATTCAATGGTTAGCCCTGCCCTTGGTTGGTTTTAAACAACTACTTAAGAGGATTTTCTTGTTTGGACTGACTATAAATCCTTCGTGAAATTATTATCAGTTTCCACCTCTCCAACACTTTATTGTTTCCATTCCATCATTTTAATCTCAATAATCTTGTGATGTAGATGACTTTCCCCTTGGATCACTCTTGATGTTGTTTCTCAATTAAAGCCCTATTATGACTCCATAGCCCAATGGACTAAAAACCAGTGTTATATCTATCTTTTTAGCCTAAGCTGTTCTATTCACTTGCAACTTCTCACCTGTGAAACTCTTTGCACTTAGGACTTTCCACCTCAAACAATATTCATGCTCAACCATCCAAAAACAAAACAAACCCTTGGCCTTCATAACTAGCCTAATATTATTACCCTAAACTTCAAAGACAAATCCATCTTTGCACTTATTGGAGAGATCCCTCTCCAGATTCAGGAGGGCTAGATCCTAGAATCCCAAAGTTGGTTGAAACGATGTTGTTTCTGTGATCGGACTTTGCCAATCTTGCTGACTACAGAATCCTAACAAAACCAATGAACACCCTCACTAGGATGGTTTTCCCAACATTAATCTTGGAATAAGTGTCCCATCAACCGCGGTTGTTATTTTTCCTTTATTAACTTTTATTACATGGAATTTTCACGAGGGTTGTTATATATATATATATATATATATATATATAATTTTTGTTAACATGCATTATATATCATTATATTTTCCATTAACATCCATTTTTGAATAATTTTTTAGTCTTTTTTAAGGACTTTATCTTATGTCTCCTTCATGGAGTTTTTATCTGGTTGTGGTCTCACTGAGATCTAGTTACTCTTTTATTTTTGGACAATGTAATGGACTTTTATAAGCTGATAGCTTACGGAACCGAGAAATGGGTGTTATGGAATGTACTAAATTTCTATTTGAAATGCAAAATATGTCTTATTTTCACAGTAGAAAAAAATTACAATATGCTTAGTGCATCATATGGAAAAATTTACCATAGGGTGCCTCAAAAGGCAATCTGGGGGTTGCTAGAGCTCTAGGTGTAATTTTTAACCAAAATTGTAAAAAAAATAGTCCTATAGATGGGGGATTGAAACTGCCTCAATTAATCAAGAAGAGATGTGGGTTTCCTGGAAATGTCTCTCCATTCTTCTCCAACATGGTTTTTTCTATTAATAAGAAAATTGCATAAATCTTACATGAGATACAAGTTTAAAAGCATCAAAACAAAATAGTTGCATAATAATATTGTATATATCAACATCACTAAGAATATTATCCACATATCCTTATATCACCACACAAAATAACCTTCTAAGACTGACAAAATAGTACAAAAATAAGGCTTCAAGTCTCAAGAAATTATCAACTCCAACTCCAAGATTCCAAAGTATCAAGATAAAGATATAATGTATTTACTTAGTAAATAAATACTATATAATTTTAATCAACCATATTGGCCAAGAAATGAAGCCTAAGTGTGCATTTTAGTGAAGCAAGGAAATTTTGTCATGCTTGACAGAAATGCACACCCAACCTTCATTACAAGGCCAAATTGAATGATTCGACTTAGAGAGTATTTTTTTACTCATGAAAGAGAATTAATACAATTAAATTTTTCTAATTTTCCAATAGAAACGAATTATGCTTATGCTTAGTGAAATATTTCAATTTGTTTTATAATATAAATTAATGAACAAACTTTGCATACATGTATCCTAATGGTTTGGATTTACATTGTTTTACATATACGATATATGTATTATGTAATTATATTTGTTAGAAATTGCATACTTAATGTAACGTTATTCAATATTCTCTTCATCCTAGTTCAATCTAAGTCTAACCAATAAGCTAACAACACCTCTAAACCATTATCAACCAATAAATGATCATTAAGCATGCTAACTCTTATCCAAGTAATCTTGTTTTTTTTTCCAACATTTCATACCAAATATTGAACACTAAGGATATTGCAATTGGTAATTTGTATTGACACAAATAATAATGAATCATTTCAAAGCTATATATCAACATCACTAGGAATATAATCCACATATCCTTATATCACCACACAAAACACCCTTCTAAGATTGACAAAATAGTACAAAATAAGGCTTCAAGTCTCAAGAAATTATCAACTCTAGCTCCAAGATTCCAAAGTATCAAGCAAACGATATAATGTCTTTACTTAGTAAATAAATATTATACAATTTGAATCAACCAAATTGGCCAAGAAATGAAGCCTAGGTGTGCATTTTAGTGAAGCAAGGCAATTTCAACATGCTTGACAGAATTGTACGCCCAACCTTCATTGCAAGGCCAAATTGAATGATTCGACTTGAAGAGTATTTTTTTACTCATGAAAGAACATTAATACAATTAAAGTTTTCTAAATTCTCCAATAGAAAATAATTATGCTTAGGCTTAGTGAAATATTTCAATTTTTTTATAATATATATTAATGAAAAAACTTTGCATACATGTATCCTAATGGTTTGGATTTACATTGTTTTACATATATGATATATGTATTATGTAATTATATTTTTTAACAATTTAATATTTAATAAATAATTATTCAATAGGCTCTTAATCCTAGTTCAATCTAAGTCTAACCAATAATCTAACAACACCTCTAAACCATTATCAACCAATAAATGACCACTAACCATGCTAAATCTTATCCAAGTAATCTTGTTTTTTTGTTTTGCAACAATTCATACCAAATATTGAACACACTAAGGATATTGAAATAGGTAATTTGTATTGACACAAATAATACTAAAGCATTTCAAATTTTGGGCCACAAAAATAATTATTTTTTAAACATGGATTACAAATAATTCTGAAAATTTAGAAGTCTTGCTCATTAACAATATTGTCTAGCAGCAATGCCATTGTATCATTATCAATGTTCATATGTTCTTTAAAGTATTTAATATTATAATCATCCTCATCTTGACCTGCATCATCTTCATCATCATTGAAATTTGACCGCAGACCATCTATATTGTTTTACTAGATCTATTTGGATTATCATTTTCTATAACATACATATTTTTGTCTTCTTTAACAACAACTAACTCTAGATTGTTGTATTCTTATGCCTAAACATAGCCATATTCAACATCATCATGTATGTCAATTTCTTTGATGTTCTCTAATTCCTCTCTCATTTTTTTTTCCATCGTTGTTTTGCTCAGTATCCACTAATTCATCATAAAATACATGCCTTAATCTTGGATCATAATGTATGAAAAATATCCATTTCAGGTCCAAAATATCTTCATAGAAAAATACTTGCACATGAAGGACATACATATATTACACCTATGCTATAACAATTTAATTATTTAATAAACACACACACACACACACACACGTTTGTATATATATATATATATATATATATATATATATATATAAACTATGAATTAATGAATTAATGATCACCATCGCTTCTTGTTTGAGTTAAAGAAATACCTACTCACAATGAATTGGTAGAACATAAGGCTCCATATCCTCTGGTAGGAACCTTGAGGAATCTATAGAAAAAAATACACTATGGATATAATGTCTTCGTGTCCTCTACACTTAAAAATAAAACATTTAAAAGAGCATTAATCCAATTCAACAATTTGTTGGATTTTACCAACATATTTTAGATCCCCTTCAATAATATTCTTATATTTTGAACTTGATTGATTGGATTGTTTTAAATCAACCTTGATGCCGCAATCAAATGATCATCTCTTTACATATACACTTTATACATGTAATGTTGACCATATTCCCATATTGCAAGATAGTTCCTCGCCTGTGAAAGACCATTTATTTTAGTGAAAAGAAATATAATGACAAATATTAAAATAGTTAATAGTGTCAAAATTGTAAAGAAAGAACATTTTGTAAAATTCAATTTATAACTTTATTTCACATCCTCTACACATGTTGATTTCATATTCTTTTATGTTTGAATCTATATCTGCATCTTCTATTTGATTTTGAACTTGCTCAGTAACCCATTGTCCTGTGCAATATTTGCCCCATTTCCCAAGTAGATAAATGGGAAATGGAGTATTCCTTGAGTTCGGTCTCTTAAAATGTATCCTTGCTTCTAAAACTTCTTAAATGTTACCAGTAAAAGTTAAATTATGATAATACCTTATGAAATTATGAAATCATGTGTTTTAAATTTTGTTAAATGTCCATCAACTATAAAATATTTTTCCAATGATGACACATAGTCAGTAAGTGTCTTCATTGACCAGATGATTTTTTTTAGGTGTTATATCTCTTTGTTTTTCAAAATCCATGGAGCTTCTGCATATGTTTCATTTTCCCTGTTTGGCCACAAATGTATTCTATCAAATTTGGTACATAAAAGAGAAACATCTCCTTGGAGACAAGTTTCCTTCTCTTTCCCTTATATATGTTGAAATATAGAATCTGGGACATTTTTGAAGATCTGCATAAGATCTAATAGGTGAGTTATTAATAATCCTTCCAGTAAGGGAGCTCATAAAATATGGATTTCATTTTCATTCCTTTTGGAACATTAACTACAACTTGTTCTGATTTTTCAATTGAATCACCCTAATAAAAAAGTCCTCCCAAGCTTTCGATTCAACATATTCATACTTCTTAAGTCGATCGCCTTGACCCATAATCAAGGTAGGGCCTCTATTTTCAAATTTTCCATCAAATTAATTCTTCTAGTGATTTCTAAACTTATGATCTCGTGGTAGAAAAACCTTGTTGTTTGCATAAATAAATTTATGTAGAACTTTAGAATAACGCCCTTGAATTTTTTGTGCACATATTGTACATGCAAATATCCCCTTTGTTTGAATACCTACAATTCAATAAGTAATGTTTATAATATCAAAAAAATAGTATAAAATTAAGAGTGAAAGTTGGGATGAAAATAAATTATGAGTGTAAATATGTAAATATTTGATCTTACAAAAACAAACAACATGTCCTGGGAAATCATGAATAGTCCAAAACAGCACACCATACAACATGAAGGAAATATTTGATGGAGGACATGATATGTCATATATTCTTATGCCTTTCCATAGCAGTTGCATCTCATCAATAAAAGGCACAAGATAAAATTTTATAACAACCTTGGTAAAAAATCCATGTAATAAAGTTAATAAAGGAAAAATAATAACCATGGTCATGGGACAAGTATTCCAAGCTGAATTTTGGGAAACAACATAGTGATGTGGATCACTTGTGATTAATTAATGGCTATGGAAATTGGAAAAGGCAATGGCAAAGGCTTTGGAAAAACATGAGAAATTTATTGGCATTTTATTTATGAAAATAATGGAAAATGGGATAAAAGGAAGGTGAAAGGTTATGAGTTGCGTGTGAGGAGGAAAATGAAGCAAAATCATGTAAATTGAAGAAAATAGAGGCCTCATTAATAAAAAGGCTTCTGAGGGTCAGCTCATGGGTTGGGTCAGTGTTGGATTTTGTTAGTTTAGTTTTTGAAGCTCTCGTTCTATTCTCTCTCTCATACTCTTGGATACTTAGAGTTTTCATTGAGCACTCTTGGAGGAGTGTGGCATACTTGGGAGTTGGAGAAAAAAGGCAAAGGAAGAGTAGGAAATTACAATAATACATCAAGATCAGCATCTAAAATAGGTTTTACTTGCAGGTACCGAGTTGCATGTATGTTTTCCTTGCTATTTATGGCATGCATGGAATATGCATGTGGTTTCTTGGTTATGATCTATCATTGGCAAGGAGAATTGACTGGATTGACAATGGTTTTTCCTAGTGTTTCGATTTCCTAGATACCCATGGTGTTGTGGGTTTTATCTTTTCTTTTCTTTCTGGTTGGTTCTCATGTTCCTTTGGTTGTGGATTGAGTTACTAGTTCCTAGAAGCCTTGGTAGGACAAACGTTTTGGAAGCCTTGTAACAGCTTGGATTGAGTTACTATTCCCGGAAGAATTGGTTTGAAAAATGCTCTTGAATATCTTGGTGGGTTGATTCACTAGTCTTGGAATCCCTGGTTGGATAAACACTTTGGAAGCCTGACAATAGTTGTGGGTTGAGTTACTAGTCCTGGAAGCCCTGGTTGGAACAAATTCTCTGCAACCCTAGACAACTTGGGGTAGAGACCAATTTGGTAATGGTTAGTGATGTCCAATCATGAGGTGAAATCTCTAGTTGAGGGTTGAGGTGGTTTGGCCTCTGGAATCCCTAGTTTGGTTTTTTTTGGTTTATTCCGTGATATCTCAAATCCATACCTGGAATATCACACAAGGGTGATTGGCTTAAGGAAAGATTCAGTTCAACCTAATCTAAATTTCGGTGGTATGTGGAATTCCAAAACTTGGTTGAATTTTTCATGTGTTAATAAGAGATCTTTCCCTCTTATATTTGATGGGTAAATATACTTGTTCATATGTGATTTTTATGGATGTTATATCCTTGTTATTTCTGTTGGTTAAATTTTGGTTATCATTATGTTTTATGACAAAATCGATGTATGGTTCTCATCATGTTTTGATTATCCAATTAATGAAAAATGAATATATGACCTAATAGATGATAATTCAGCTATTTTCATTAGGCATCAATGCTTCCTTATGATTCTCATATAAGTATGAGGCCCTTATGCTCAGATCTATTGTTATGACCTATAAAGTACATATTTATGATATGTTTAATGAAATTCATGTCTTGTCTAGTAGGGGTACGGTAAATTCATTGATCAATTTTTGCATTAGTAACATTTTTTCAATGTTAGTTATCATTTCTGGGAGTTTCAAGAAGTTATGGGCAATGGGCTAAGACCTAGCCTTGAAAACGTGGCTTAGAATTAGCGTAGAACTACCTAGAAAATTCCACAATCACTAGAATTCCTTGTTGTGGGAGAGACTATAAGGCCTTAGTCACATGCATGGATTTTCATGGGAGTGACTAAGGGTTCAGATCAGTAAAATGTCATGTTATCTTAGGGGTGGTCACCTGTAAGGGTTGGTTGGCTCCTGAAGGTTTTGTAGCATCTCTGAAAGGTCATATTGGTTGTGTCATGTCGATTCCACTTCCTTAACTATACTTGGGAAGTTGGATCATATCATACTAACTCTTCATCACATGTTTACCTCGGTGGACCGGTTAGCCTGGGTAAACATGGGAGGAGGTGTGTTACTTCATAGCACACCATGAATCATGAATAGTCCTAGGAAATCATGAATAGTCCAACATAACACACCAACAAAAATAAATATTTTATCTTACCTAAAAAATATTTTTTACTATAAATCCGACTGGCCGAACAATATAAGTTAAACTCATAAAAGAGAATGGGAACACTCCATCAATTGCAAGACCAAACCTAATACTAAAGGGTTCATCTTTGAATTTTCTTGGCCATTTTTCCTCTATGTGTTTCATTGCATTGGATTTGGTTGAAATTCAAATGAATCCATCTTTACTCTTGTTCTTTGCATGATATTCCATCAATTGTGTAAGTGAATTGCAACGAAATATTCGTTGAAGTCTAGTTATAATTGACATGTGATATAAAACCTTCTTTGGAACTATAGGACCATGTACATATGTACGATATATATTCTCTTTGCATACATGTAATTTTAACTTGTCTTGATATTCATCTCTGTATAAAATGAAATAATTTTTACATGAATAAATTTGCATATATTCAATCCCCAACTCAACCAACAACTAATGTGCTTCTCTGCAAGTTGATGGCAACACATTCACTTCAAGAAATATTTTAGTTTTTAGTGTCCTATAATATTTCCCAAGATTAAATCAATTGAATGTTTGAATTATAATGAACATGTTTGATACGTTAATCTATACTAGGATTTTGTATATACAATATTTGGTTTTCAAATCCCCTTTAGGAAATATAAATGAATTTTATGAATTTTACTTATGTGCACAAATTGACAATGAAAATTAAGAAATAGATTTCAACTCACTTCAGTAGGGTAGTGAACCCTTTGTCTGACCAACCAAATAGTGACTTGATTTCTAAAAATATTAATGTGCATGCAATTTTTGAGTTTCTATTTGCACCTAATCTAAACATGGGTGTGTTAGTTGCTTGCTTAACTGAGTCTTTCAGGTTGTTATCATCAATATTACGTTGGTGGTAATTACCCCTAGTATCATCATTATTTTCAATCCATATGATAATTATCATCATCATTCTTTCCATCCCCAAAGAAATTTTTAAGCATTTAATTCAATCCTTCTTCATGCATTGAATTTTCACTATCATCACCATCATTAAGGCTAGGTGGCATGTCATCAATGTATGCTAATCTCATCATCTCTTCAAATTTCTCAGTCGATAGTGTTCTCTTCAATCTTTCTCTTCTCGCCCCGGTATGGTTTAAAGGTTGGTTTGGATGGTCTCGTCCAAGTCTTAATAACCCACTTTCACCTTGGGTATTAGTAGGTGTATCATCAATGTATTTTAGCTATCAAGAAACACAATCATTATTTAATGTTAGGCAACAATTTGATAAATCATGAATGTATCAATTTCAAAGAAATATAATGAAACAAAAAAAAATATAAAATGTATATATATATGTATATATGTATGTATGTATGTATGTATGTATGTATATCAATTGAATAATTGACAACATAGTTTATAAAACATCAATCCACACTCATTGATTGTGCTTTGGTTTTTTTCCCTTGAAGAACATCGTTAGGGAGACATTTTTCTTCCTTTTTCTTTCACGTAGAAGTGTGTTTTAAGAAGGTATAATTAATCAATAACGCATCCCCAATGGTAAGGTCCATAATATCCTCAACCAATATCAATCTATCAACCTCTCTTTCCATATCTATATCTTTATCATTTATAACCTCAACAAATTGACAATTCGGTCTTATAGTAGGGTCCCTTCCCTTACTACTATTTAGGGTCTTATTGGATCTTGTTCTTAAAGTCATATAGTTTCCAGATATGTATTAGATCTGATATTTTATCCATAAATATGTCAGAGATCTGAAATTTAATGTACAGCAGCTGAACCATCTGAAAAATAACACTGTCTATGTATTTCTGTAGTTTATTTCTAGTTGCAGCTCCAATTTCTGAAGGGATTTTGCCCAAGTTTCTTTTGTAATTTGTTGTAGAGGAAATAAGCTCAAATGTAAATTTGATTTACTGTCATAAATCTGAAATATCAGATCCTTGGCTGTCCTCCTCTGATTTTCAGCCAAAACTGTGCAATTCTAGTTGTTGGGTTTTCATGTTGTAACAACTCTTCTCTTTGGCTAATTTCTAGCTAGTCTTGACTGTGGGAGATCTATTTAATGTTCTTAAACTAATTTTTTTTTTATGAAATTCCATATATAAGTCACATACAGCATAAATGAGGGGATCCCAGCCCTGATCTATGTTATTCTTGCTCAGATTTTCTAATACAGTGTTTTCATTGAAGACCTTATTGAGATTCCTGAAAGGGATTATTCCAAGTTCTATAGGCAGAGTCTACAGTTGGTCAGGTAGCTTCTAGATCTCACCCTTTCTTTTAAGGGTGACATATCTAGTAAATGCCTCTGTATTCCATCTCTGAAGTAGAATCTTGATAATCTCAAAAAGGGATCATTATAGTGGTATCGAAGCTCCACTCTTGGCACAGCCTGTGCTAGCATTGGAGCCTCAGTCATGCTACATTCCGAAGATGAAGATCCTCTTTCTAAGAGGGAGAGGAGATACCAGAATAGAATTAATATAAAGTATGACTATACTACTGTTGACTTTGACAAGGGTCAGGACAAGGGGAAAGCCCCTGAATTGGTGAATGATAAAGATAAGGAGGCGGAAGAGTTTGCAAAAACTCCCTTGGAAGATATGAAATATCTCTCCAAGTATAAAGGAGATGAGACTAGATAGAATGAGGGAGTCCCTTGGGAGATTCCATCAAGGAGAAAGTTCTGAAATGTCTCAGTTTGGGACTGGCCAACCTGTGAGCTTGCCACAAGTCCCACAGATCTCACAACGCTCTACAATGCCTACCTTCTTGGCTATAGAGAATGAAGGGCTACAATAACCAACCTCTTTGGAAGGCTAATTTGTAGAATATGACTCACAAAGTCAAAGGTTCAAGGATAACTTAAGCTTTCAATAATTCTGCCATCTCAAGGACCGGAGGAGGCCATGGCAGCAATACAGAGATGGAGGTTTCCTTCATGGGAGGCACCACACCATGGGCAGGTTCTTCTTGCCTAAGTTAGATGGATCACCCTCTTGTTCTGCTAAAGCATGGGTGGAGAAGTTGGACATCTATTTCCAACTGAATAAAGTACCTGAAGCAGAAGCCATCAATATTGTTGCGTTGCATTTTGAGGGAGAAGCCCACAACTGGTGGTTTCGTGGACTTTCTACATTGGGGCATAACAATGTGTCCACTTATGTTGAGTTCAATAGGAGACTAGTGTAGAGATTTGGTCGGAAAGATCCGGAGGCCCCTTTCATAAGCTTGGCAAAGCTTAAACAGACAGGAGATGCTGAGGTCTATATCTCTGAATTCCTGAGGTTGTCTGTAATGGTTCCTGATATTTCAGTAGCAAGGAGAGACTATATGTTCATTGATGGCCTGGAAGAACCTTTGCATGGGTTGGTTAATTCTACCCATCACTCTGCATGATGCCATTGAAAGAACTAGAGATCTCCAAAATTCCTTGCCAAGGGCAAAGGCAACCTTCCCAAGAAAAGCCACTCACTCTTCCAAGGGAAAGGAAGGAAAAGTTGCTCCACCCAAGGAGAGCTCACTGAAGAAGCTTCTTGATAATGATCTCAGAGGGAGTTGAGGAAAAAGAAATTATGTTTCACTTTTCAAGAGCCATGGGTACCGGGACATAGATGTGCTACTGGAAGAGCACACTATATTGAAGTCTTCTCTGATTGTGAGGACGAAGAGGGAAATGACGGACCTAGGAGAGGTCACAGCACTAGTGATGATGAGGAGGAGGATCCATCATCATCCAGAGAAGAAGGAGCATTTTCTCCAACCATTGGGACTCTTTCTTCTTTGAGAGGAGTGCCCAAGTATTTGACTCTTAGAGTGCAAGGTTCAGTTATGAACCAAAGAGTATCTATTCTGATTGATAGTGGGACGACCCACAACTTTATTGATTCTCACTTTGTGCAGAGGAGAGGGATCCCCACTGATACTTTTGATGGGTTCTCTGTTTTGGTTTCGAGAGATATAACTATGCAGTATGTTCCATCACTTATTGTGACTATGGGAACCTACACTTTGGAGGACCATTTCTTTGTAGTGGATATACCAAACACCAACATCATCTTGGGTGTCCAGTGGATTACTTTGGGGAAAGTCACCACTAATTGGAAGGCCTTGCAAATGGAATGGGTGGATTTGAAGAGTGGGAAACAACAAATCATTCAAGGCATGCACACCTACCCTTCACTTGATGTTTCCACCCACACAACAAATATGGAATTGCGCAGTGGGGGCAGGGACCTCCCAATTCCTTCTCTCATGTTTATGAGAACGCTGCAAGGAACATTATTACATCATGGGAAGCCACTTGGGGTGCCATTAGATTCTCTGGGGCAAGCCTCACCAAGTGTTGAAACAATGGAAGAGAGAGTCACAGCGCTATGGGAAGAAGCAAGGGGGGGGATCAACCTTCCCACAAACAATTTTGGCATGCATAGTGCCAAAGAAACAAGCAGCAACAAGGAAAGCACCACCATAGATACATCAACAGCGTTGTCTTCGTTGAGAAGTGTAGATCCATATTGGAGGTCTTAACTCCTTGTGGATTATTCCAAAGATTTGCACACCGGGATGATCTTAGATGGCATGAAGCAAGGAAGAAGCTATTTGGTCCATGAAGGGGTCATATATCATCTTGGTAAAGTATTCTTATCTCAAGCCTCCAAGCTTAAGCAAGAGATACTACAAAGAGCACACAAAGAGTTCCTTTCCAGCTACATGTAATCAGCAAAAATCTACTCCCTAATCTTGAAGAGTTTTGATTGGGAGGGTATGGAGCAAGAACTACATCAGCATTATGATTGGGAGGAACTATATCAGCACTTACAAGAGTGCAATAGTTATGTGGATATGGGGCAGCCAAAGGATCCTATGCAGGAGACATTTCAGCCATCTCTTTCTTCTCTTAAAAGAGGAGAAAAGCCCATGCCTAACTCTATGTGTATGGGAGACTTGTATGGAAAGGAATCTGATCTTATGGAGCAAGTTTATTTTTCTGATTTGGCACATTCTCTTACCATATGTATGCAAGCCGCGGCTCCTACAAGGAGTAATATTACATGCAGATCTCATGGCATTGATGAGGCCAATAAAAATTCCAAAGCTGGCCACTCTCTTGAGGTGCAAAGGGAGATTATCTATCATGATGGGTGCTTCCCAAAGGCACCTAATGAGGGCTTCACTTTCAGCCATGTCCAAGTGACCCATGTAGCAAATATGTGGTGGGGGTACCACCTATCACACTCAGATCTACTCAAAAAAAGCAGAGCATTGCGCTAGTACCTTATGTGGGATTGTGACCCACCTCCTCAAGTGCAAGTTTCAGTTTGCCTATATGTGATTTTGCTTCCATACATAGATGAAATATTGGTATTGTTTATGGGTTTGTATGGGAAAAAAGTAGGTATTTTATATGTACCACATGGGATGGAACTTTATCCTGTACTTCATGATGCATGTTTTAGATGTGAAATTGCTTCACTCATGTATATTTCTGTTGAGTTTTACACTCCTGAAGGGGTAGACTATGCACCTATCATGTTAGCATTGGAGGAGCAGTTTCTGATGTATTGGCTTGGTGAGCACTTAATCCATGATGAAAGCTTGATTCTTGATGGTGCCATCAATGGAGAAGGAGAAGAACTACAACTCTTACCCTGTCAGTTGCTTGAGGACAAGCTGTTGGGTATGTGTTATATTCTTTCCACGACTAGCCCCACGAGCTGTATGTTGCGCCAGGCGTAGCAGGGGGGTCACAAGGGGGGAGGCAGCCCCCACTGTTGGGGTCCAGGGCAGCGCCCTGGCGAAAATTTGTTTGGTGTGCGGACCCACTCATAGGCGGGCCCACCCATGTTTTGTGCATGATTTTGCACATGGTTTTGGGGTACGATGATTTTCGGCCCCTAGTATTTTGTAGATCCGGTCAAGGGAAATACGGTTATGTTATAATCTAGGGTTAATGGATTGGGGTTTATGTATGCTTCAGCATGTATATATATGTGTTGTAACACTAAAAGGAATATAATGAAAAATCAAGGTGGTCGTCCCGATTTGGGATCCAGGGGAAAATCTCTGTGTTTATCTGTTTTATGTTTTATGCTCTCGCTATTGTTTATTTTCTGTTATAATATTCGTGTGTAGATAATTTATGTTCAGGGTTAAAACCTACATTTGGTATCAGAGTTGTTTCAGCTTCAAGGGGACGCCTTTGCTGCTGAGGGTTTTTTTTTTTTTTTTTGCTCGGGCCTGAGGTAGATCCTGTTCAGTGGGAGATCTGTGGGATCGATTCTTGCAGTGAAATAAGATGGTGAGCGGCGGAAAGATAGAGATCGAGAAATTTAATGGTCAAATTTTTGAGTTGTGGAAGCTCAAGATGGAGGATCTGCTGGTGGATAAAGATCAGTGGATCGCGGTAGATCCAGGTACTAAACCAATGGCAATGTCAGATGAAGACTGGAAGAAACTGGATTGGAAGGCTAAGAGCACGATACGGTTGTGTGTCTCAGATTCAATATTGTTGAATGTATCTAGGGAAGCTACAACGAATAATTTGTGGGAAAAAATTGGGACTTTGTACCAATCTAAGTCTCTGGTGAATAAGTTGTTCCTGCAGAAAAAGCTATATAACCTGAGGATGAAGGATAGAGACTCTGTGACAGAGCATCTGAATGCCTTCAATACTCTGGTAAGTCAGCTGTCATCTTTTGATATTAAAACCTCAGATGAAGATAAGTGCATCAGTTTGTTGTGTTCTCTACCAGACCCGTGGGACAGTCTGGTTATTGCAATAGGTAGCAATACAACTACCTTGAATTTTGATGACATTGTCTCAGCCTTGCTTTCGGAGGAAATGAGACAGAGAAATATGGAGGGTCAAAATGGAGATGCCTTATCTGTATGAGGAAGGTCTCAAAACATAAACAAGAATAAGGTTTCGAGTGGGAGATCTAAATCTAGAGGGATATCTAAATCTCCCGGAAATTTTGTAAAGGTATGTTGGAAATGCGGAAAGGAAGGGAACTACAAAAAGGACTACAGATATAAATCTCCTAAGAAAGGAAAGGGATCTGATGATGCTCCTTCTGCAGAGGAAAAAACCACCTCGGATGAAGGTGGGGATGTGTATTTGGCTTCTTCTTCAAATACACATGTATATCATGAGTCATGGTTGATTGACTCAGATGCATCCTTTCACTTCACTCCCCATAGTGAGTGGTTCTACGAGTATGAAAAATATGATGGTGATGTCTTCCTAGGGGATGATAAGAAGGCCAGAATCGTCAGACGTGGAAAGGTCAAGCTGAAGCTGCAAGGTGGAAGGATTAGAACACTTCCTGGTGTTCTGCATATTCCTGAATTGGCCAGAAATCTAATTTCTGTAAGCAAGATGGATGATGCAGGTGTAAAAACAGTGTTCAAGAAAGATGCCTGCTAAATGGTTCGGGGAGCACTGGTATTAATGCGGGGAGTTCATACTGGAACTCTATACAAGCTACAAGGTAGCACTTTTATTGATGGGTGTAATAGTTATGTGGTTCCTGAAAGTGGAGCGGAAAGCCTAGCTGTCTCTGGAGAAAAGACCATGCTATGGCATCAAAGGCTTGGACATATTGGAGAGAAGGGTCTTCAGATACTACATAGAAATGGTATGGTAGAAGGTATGTCTAATTGCTCTCTGGATTTCGATTTCTGTGAACATTGTGTGTATGGGAAGAAGAATCGGGTGAGTTTTCCTTCTGGTGCTAAGAAGGAGGACAAGATATTAGAACTTGTGCACAGTGATGTGTTTGGACCTATGTCAGTTCCATCACTGGGAAAGTTTGTGTACTATGTTTCATTCATAGATGACTTCTCAAGGAATGCATGGATATATTTCTCGAGGAAGAAATCTGAAGTCTTTGACAAATTTAAAAAATTTAAGGCTCTGGTGGAAAACCAGACAGAGAAGAAGATAAAGGCACTGAGGATAGATAATGGTGGGGATTTCTGCAAGAAGGAATTTGAAGAGTTCTGTAATAAGTGTGGTATAGCACGGCAGAAGACTACTCCATACACACCTCAGCAAAATGGAATTGCAGAAAGAATGAACAGAACGTTGATGGAAAATGCAAGAAGCATGCTCAGTGGTACCAGGTTAGGACAAGAATTCTGGGCAGAAGCAGTGGAGACTGCATGTTACTTAGTTAACAGATCACATGAGGTATGGACTAGTAAGAAACCCTCTCTTTCACATCTAAGGGTATTTGGATGTGATGCATATGTACATGTTCCAAAGGAAGAAAGGACTAAGTTGGATAATAAATCTGAAAGGTGCATCTTTATTGGGTATAAGGATGGTTTAAAGGGTTACAAGCTTTGAAACCCGGAAACAAGGAAGGTTGTGTACAGCCGAGATGTGGTGTTTAGAGAGGTGAAAGATGTTGTTAAACATGAAATCATACCAAAGGAACCTGAGAAGATAGAGTTTGAGCTAAAGGAGGATGAATCAGACTCTACAACAGAAGAAGACTCAAAAGAGGAAGAGCCACAAACTCCAGTTGTGAGAAGATCAGTTCGGGAAAGAAGGCAACCAGAAAGGTATAGTCCATCTGCTTTCTGTTCAGGTTTTTCCTTAACTATAACTGATGATGATCCTAGAACTGTCAGGGAGGCAGTAGATTCGGAGGATGGAAAACTCTGGAAGGAGGCCATGGTTGATGAAACGACATCCTTTCATAAAAATGAGGCATGGGATTTGGTGGAGTTGCCGGCTAGAAAGAAGCCCATCGGGAGCAAATGGGTGTTTAAGAAGAATATGAATGTAGAAGGAAAGGTGGAGAAATACAAATCTCATTTAGTAGTAAAAGGTTATTCCCAGGTGCCGGGAATTGATTTTGGTGATATTTTTTCTCCTATTGCCAAAGTTACTTCTATTAGATTACTTTTATCTGTTGTTGCTGCATTTGATTTTGAGATAGAACGGATGGATGTGAAGACAACATTTCTTCAGTGGGATCTAGAAGAGGAGATCTACATAAAGCAACCTGAAGGCTTTATGGTAAAGGGTAAGAAAGAACTGGTGTGCAGGTTGAAGAAGTCCCTGTATGGGTTAAAACAGTCACCAAGGATGTGGTATCAGAAATTTGATACCTATATACAGGGACTTGGCTTCACCAGAAGCAAGGAGGATCATTGTGTTTATTTTGAATTAATTGGTGACCGTGTTATTTATTTGGTCTTGTATGTGGATGATATGTTGTTGATTGGAAATGAAAAAGAAATTATCCAAGATTTGAAGACCTAGTTGTTCTCCAAATTCGACATGAAGGATCTTGGTGCTGCAAACTATATTTTGGGCATGGAAATTAAGAGAGATCGGGAAAAGAGGAAGCTCTGGTTAAACCAGAGGAAGTATGTCAAGACTATATTGCAGAGGTTCAATATGCAGGATAGTAAACCGGTGAATGTTCCTATTCCTGTAAGTGTAAAGCTATCTGCTAAACAGTGTCCCAAGACATAAGAAGAAGAGGAGGATATGTCCCGTGTTACATATGCAAGTGCATTGGGTAGCCTGATGTATGCAATGGTCTGTACTAGACCATACATTGCACATGTAGTGGGAGTATTGAGCAGGTTTATGTCAAACCCAGGGAAGGAGCATTGGATAGCAGTGAAGCGGGTTTTCAGATATTTACGTGGCGCTAGTGATTATGGCTTGTGCTACCATGGAAGAACAAGATTGGAAAGAATGTTGGACATTCATGGTTTTTTTGATGCAGATTGGGCTGGAGATCTGGACCAAAGAAGATCTACAAGTGGGTATGTGTTTAGCCTATTTGGAGGCGCAGTCAGTTGGATGAGTAAAAGACAGTCTGTAGTGGCTCTTTCAACTACAGAGGGAGAATACATAGCAGCCACTCATGCAAGCAAGGAAGCAGTTTGGTTGCAGAGATTGTGTTCAAGTATGGGGTTGGTACAGCAAGCTATAAGGATAGACTGTGATAGCCAAAGTGCAATTTTCTTGGCTAAGAACCCTGCTTATCATTCAAAGACAAAGCACATTGATGTTCAATATCACTTTGTTAGAGATATGGTTGGGGCTAAAAGGGTGTTGCTGGTAAAGGTGGACACTTTGAAGAATGTTGCAGATGCATTGACGAAGTCTGTGAGCACTCAGAAGTTCTCTTGGTGTAGAGAAACAATGGGTGTTGAAGAATTGGACAAATGAGTAAGCTCTCCTGTGGCCCCCCGTGGAAAGAAAACAACAAGTGGGAGAATGTTGGGTATGTGTTATATTCTTTCCACGACTAGCCCCACCGTTATTACACATTGCACAGGAGCACGACGGGGGTTCTGAGTGGGAGAGTGGCCTGCTTCCATTGGAGTCGGTGTGTCCCGGCGAGAATTGTTTGGTGTCACGGAGCCCACTAAAGGCGGACCCACCACATATTACCATAATTTGTGATTTTGCACATGTGGTTTTGAGGTCAGTGATGGTTTTAGATCACACAAACATTTTGTAGATCCGGTCAAGGGAACTATGGTTGTGTTCTAATCCGAGGTTAATGGATGGGGTTTAATAACCCGGCATGTATATATATGTGTTGTAACACTAAAAGGAATATAATGAAAAATCAAGCTGGTCGTCCCGATTTGGGATCCAGGGGAAAATCTCTTTGTTTATCTGTTTTATGTTTTATGCTCTCGCTATTGTTTATTTTCTGTTATAAGATTCGTGTGTTGATAATTTATATTCGGGGTTAAAACCTACACAAGCAACATTTTGGAGGGGAGGACTGTAATGTTACTACTTAGCCTTAGCTAAGAGGAAACATTCAATTTTGATTTAATTTATGTTTTATGAATAAATGAATAAAAGAGGACATGTAAAAATCCTAAAAAAGTCTGAATAAATCAATGCCCATGTGAACAAAGACAAATTACGGCTATGTAAATAATCACTTGCAGGTGTGAAAGAGGTTTGAGCGAAAGATTGGGTCCACCTTAACCAAATCAATTGTGTTGTCTAGGTTCATTGCATCTCCAAAAGGGACTGCACAGTTCTAGAAGGGAGCCTCTAATGTGAAGAGGGCTAAATCATCAAAGTAGTTTAGGGTTTGCAAGATCTTCCTCATCTTATAAAAGAAGGAGGAGAGCAACATGAAGAGGTTGTTGATAGATCATATTTCTGAAGTATTTGTCTGCTTAGAAAAATACCATTCTCTGTTATTTAGTGGAGGATTGTGATTGGAATTCCTGTTTAGGGGTTTCATCTCTTCCCTTGAGGTTCATTGGAGGAGTTCTTTGCTGAAGTGAACCACTATCTAGTTTGAGACCAAGCTCCCTTTTCATGAGCAGCGCTGGCCCATTGAGGGTTTTGCAGCTGCTATCTTTTGTAGCGAGTGGTGTTCTAGATCTGCTTAGATCTAGCTTGTTTTGAGAGGCTTTTTCTATTGGAGTGTGTTCTTCAACCTCCAAAGAGATAGTCTATCCATATTTTTTATCTGATCTGCAATTTCATTCAGTATATTCAGTCTCTTCCACCCTCAGCGTAGTTTCTACTCCATACTGCATTATTTTTGTAAGAGGGTTTCTTGTTTCAGTTTTCTATCAGATTGGAGGAAGATCTATTGGTGTTAGGATTGCCTTACCTTGGTGATCCATGGATTGGGTTGCTGATCCATGTCTCTATAGATCTGATCACTTTCATTAAAAAATTTATCGTCAGAAATTTCTGGGTTTTCTGCAATACTGCAATTTGTAATTCAGATCTACAGCTTATTATGCAATATTTTGATGTAATTCCAATTGGATCTTGTTCTTAAAGTCATATAGTTTCCAGAACTGTATTAGATCTGATATTTTATAAATACATATGTTAGAGATATGAAATATAATTTACAGCAGCTAAACCATCTGAAAAATAACGATGTTTATGTATTTCTATAGTTTATTTCTAGTTGCAACTCCAATTTCTGAAGGGATTTTTCCCTAGTTTCTTTTGTAATCTGTTGTAGAGGCAATAAGCTCAAATTTAAATCTGATTTACTGTTATAACTCTGAAATATAATATCCTTGGCTGTCCTCCTCTGAGTTTCAGCCAAAACTGCGCAATTCTAGTTGCTGGGTTTTCATGTTGTAACAACTCTTCTCTTTGGCTGATTTCTAGCTAGTCTTGACTATGGGATATTTGTTTAATGTGCTTAAACTGATTTTTTCTGATGAAATTCCATATATAAGTCACATATAGCATAAATGATGGGATCCTAGCCCCAATCTACGTTATTCTTTCTCATATTTTCTTATACATCGTTTTCATTGAAGACCTTGTTCACATTCCTGAAAGGGATTATTCCAAGTTCTATTGGCAGAGTCTACAGTTGGCCAGGTAGCCTCTGGATCTCACCCTTTCTTTGAAGGGTGACATATCCAGTAAATTCCTCTGTATTCCATCTCTAAAGTAGAATATTGAGAATCCCGAAAAAGGATCATTATAGGGGTCCATAGTGTGTCTTCATTGTTTTTCGGTGAACACCCTCTGTTGCATTGGTTGTCACTTTCTCTGACTCGCAGATATAGGCTTCTATCTTGTACTATCTCCCCCTTCTCATCATTTTATCTTACCTGGTGCCTACTTACCATTATTTCTCGGACCAGTTTCATACTTGAATACCCTTTGTACTGGCCTCTGGTCTGAGCACTGCCGCACACCTGAACATGTATGAAGACGAGCTGGACTACTCCCCGGACCCATTGGAGTGTGTCCAGATATTCACTCTGTTTGCTGCCCACAGGAATTTTGGTCGAGTTGGCGTTCTGGATACTATGGGGGATGTGGATGCCATGGACTTGGGCGAGTCAACAATACCACCATCCCTGCTAGTAGAATAACTCCCGATTTCTTTGACTGATTTCTTACTTCAACGGGTGTCCTCATAATTTTTCACTATTCCCTCACCATATGTCTTACAGCAGTGGGAACAACAAGCACAATAATTTTCGAACATCCTCCCATCCTCTAGCGAACCTTCGGGACTTGGTTTCGAGCCCCATGCACAGGCTGAGGATCTGGCCTTTAAACACCTCAACATCTGCAGTGAGAACCTCATCAGCATATCGAACCGATTGGGCCATTTCCTACTATGGCATCGGGGTGTTTTGAGGGCATCCCTCTTACCGTGCCAACTATCGATGACCCCAAATCTTCAGACTCTGATGAACCAATGGATCAGATCGGCATTGAACACTGCAGGATCTCAGATCGTGGCCATAAAAGGCAGAGGTGCGCCAAGAATAGGAACATACGCGACCTCAGTTTCGGTCAGGGCGTTGGAATGGCTGATCTTGAACACACGACACAGACAGTTCTGGTGGGTAGGGTTAGGGGTAGGAGCTACACTTTTTCTAGACTCAAAGTTTGGATAGAGGAGATTTGGGGCAGCTCTATGGAGAAATTACCTGGAGTATTGACTATGAACTAGGGTTGGTTTTCCCTCATATTTTCGCAGTCTGCATTGGTGGATTGGTTTCTCTCAAAATATTGGCACCTGGAGATGAATCTTGTACTGCTTAAGCGCTACACTCCCTTATTTGACCTAGACAAGGAGAATCAGGAGTGGGCCCAATCTGGGTCCGTCTCCTGGGTCTCCCACTGCGGTTCTGGAATGAAGTCTCACTCTGCATCATTGGGGAGGATCTGGGGATATACCTGGACCACTATTGTTCTTACCTAGATACTGGAAATATATATGTGCCTTGGGTCTTGGTACACTTGGACACGAGAGAGGGGATCTATGATGGATACAACCTATACTTTAACAATATGGTCAGGTATCATATGCTTGATTACGAAGGGGTACCCTTCAGATGCAGATGGTGCCATGAGGTCAGGCATCTGTATAAGTAATGCCCTCTTATCATCGTTTCTGTGCCACGGGCTAAAATATTTGTTCACATGGCCACTCAGATGGAACCAGTGGGTATGGGTACACCCCCGGATGATGCTTGGAATTATCGGCATCATGTAGCCTCGGAGGTGCATCGGACTTACCCTGTCACGCGATCACAGACTCAAATTTGTGCGGCACACTCTTCCCTGAAGGATTCGGTGCCTATTTAGAGTATCCCTCTTTCTCCCCCCTCATCTAATATTTTTGTTATTATTTCATCTCCCTCCATTTTATCTAATGGTACACACTCTAATTACTCTACTCACTTAGATAATTGCAATCTGAATCCCCTTTTTTTCCTGTTGCTACCGCCCCACCGACTATTTCACCACCTGAACCTCTGACCTCGGTTGAGGCCTCATACTCTCGACTACCCCCATCTCATATGGCCCCTCCTCTAATCACAGATATTACCACAGGTCATCAGCCCCCGCTCCGATGCTCCTTCCTTTGGACTCGGGGTGGATTCTGGTGGCCCTATTATCATATCATCTACAGGACGCCCATTATCTATTACCAAATCCATTAGGAGAGCCAGTCTAGAAGTGGCTGCGAGAACTCAATCATCCATTGATCAGGTTCTTAGAGAAAAGAACACCTGGGATGTGGTTTTCCCATGATCTGTCTCTCTCTTAATTATAGGGGATTATCCAGTCCCGATAAAAAATTGGCTCTCAAGAGGCCACTACGACTTATTCGGGTAGATGTTCTCTTCTTGCAAGAAACACTGGGTGATGTTTTATCTGTTTCAAAGGTTTGATCTACTCTAATCTTGGACTGGTCTTTCCAAACCATTGATGCTCGTGGCCAATTTGGGGGTAGTGCCATGGGCATCAATAACAATTCCATCCTTTCCATTGATTGGTGGGGAAGGGAGGGCATACTTGGTGTTTATATTATATCTCATGATACTAATCTCGCGATCACTGTGATCAATGTGTATGGACCTTTCCAACACCGCGAGGATTTATGGGACAAATGCATGAATTGTTCTATCATGCAACGGAACAATATTATTATGGAGGGGGACCTGAACTTCTCTATTGGTATCTTGGAATATTGGGATTCAGGGGCCTCACCAGACTCCTTATCTGAGTATTTTGCAAAGCACTTGGAAGACACTAAACTCCTAGACTTGGCTATGCCAAATAAGTTGCCTACTTGGAGAAACAGGTGCACTGAGGATGTTGCGCTGGCAAGGAGACTTGACTGGTTTTTTATCAAACTCCCATTATTAGATCACATCGATAAAGACAATGGGTGGGTACTGGTGGGTACTTGTATCACTCTCCTATATATCTCGAGATTCAAACTGGAGCACAAAAACCCTGGGCTCCATTTAAGTTCAATTCTAGCTGGCTGGCTAAGCCTGATTTCCACACAATGGTCACAACGGAATGGAAGCATTGTGCGCAATATCCAGAGCAAGACCCTGCTAGGGTTCTATATGACAATCTTAACTGTATTAATTCCCTCACTATCAGCTATTCCAGAAAGAAGAAACTGTTGGAGGATGAGAAACTTAAAATCACTGAGCAGGAGATTGGGCACTTGATAGGATCGGATTACTTGGGTTTCTAAATAGCGGAAAATTTTTTTTACCTTATAGCCCTGGAATCCACAAGGGCCAATATTCTAAGGAAGAGGTAAGAGGAGTGGCAACTCAAGAGCAAGGCCATCTGGTTAAAATTTGGGGATGAGAACACCAAGTTTTTTCAACAATGTGCAAAAGGTATAAGGATTATTAACAATATCTGGGAACTCACTGATCAAAATGGGAAAGTGGCCAACTCTCATGACCAACTAGCTGACATGGGAATACAAAATTTATCTACACAATATAGATCAGCACCGATAAGTGAAAATTTTCCAGATATCATGCATATTTCTAGCACTCTACACAGATTTGTGGAAGAGGAGCATCTGGAGGATTTAAATGCACCAGTCATGATGGGTGAGATTGAAGGGGTATTAAAACGGTTTAAGAAAGAAAAAATCCTAAGCCCTGATGGATGGACCATTTAATTTTATCTTACTTTCTTTGAACTCATTGGAAAGGATCTTCTTCATGTTATTAAAGACAACAGGAGTATAGGGCGAGTATACGATGACTTTAACACTACCTTCATCGCTCTTATCCCCAAAGTGGACAAGCCATCCTCCTTCAATGACTATCAACCAATTTCCCTCTGCAACTACATCTACAATATCATTTCCATGATTATCTCCAAATGCATCAAACCCATTCTCTCACAGCACATTGCTAAAGAAAAAATTTCTTTTCTCAATCAGAGATAGATCCATGAAGCTATTGGCACTACACAGGAGGCATTACATTCCATCAAGACTAAGCGTCTCAAGGGCACCATTCTCAAAATTGACCTTTCCAAAGCATTTGACAGTGCTAACTGGAATTACCTGCACCTCATTCTCATTCATATTGGATTCCCACATGCATTTACAAATTGGATCATGGGTTGCATTACTAATTCCACTTTTATCATTCTCATGAATGGTTCCATATCTGGTTTTTTTCATGCTGGGAGGGGACTAAGACAAGGATGTTCCCTCTCCCCGTTGCTCTTCCTTATCATTATGGAGGGTCTCTCTTCCCTTATGACTCATGCCAAAACTGATGGATCCATTCTCGGCATAAAAAAAAATGATTTTATTCAACTTACTCATTTATTATTTGTTGATGATGTTATCATATTTCTTGATGGTTCTTGCCAAGAAAATCCAAATTTTGTTAAACTACTCAACGTATTTTACAAAGCTACTGGGATGGAACCTAACAACAAAAAATCTACCATCATGTTGATTCATTATTATGTTAACGAAACCAGGCATCCGATGGGACTCTTTCAATTTGAACGCAAGAATCTAGAAGACAGGATTAAATATCTTGGGTTCCACCCTAAGCCAAATGACTATCACATCACTGACTAGAACTGGATAATTCTAAAGTTGATCACAGGATCAACATATGGAAACATCAATGGCTCTCTAGGGTTGGTAGATTGGTGCTCATAAAATCTGTCCTGGAAGCCATCCTGGTTTACTGTATGTCGCTTGCAGGGCTCCCTAAAGGTGTGACTGCTAGACTACAATATATATGTAGGTGTTTTCTATGGCGAGGCAAGGAATAAGACTGTAAATTTTCTTGGATTGCATGGGATAATATCAAAAAACCCAAGGGGTGGGGTGGATGGGGTCTAAAGGATCTATCAAAATTTGTGACTGCTTTGGATGCCAAGATGGGATGGCATCTTATCAACAGCCACAACTTGTGGCAATAGGTCACATGCTTGAAATATATTGCACCATGCACTACATTGGACTGGATAAGGAGTACCATCCTACCATCTCCACGATCTTCGATCATTTGGAAATCTGTCACTAGCTCCATCCACCTAATCAAGAAAGGACTGGCTTGGCACATTGGGTTTGGTACTAGGGTCCAGAGGCCAATTTGGAACCGATGCATCCGTGCTCTCCATGCCACTATCATTTGAATCACCGATAAAGATGATGAACTCTTATGGGCCCTCTCCCCTAGTGGCAGATACATACCAATAATTGGCTACACCACTCTCTGCACCGCTCATGAGCCTCATTCTAAGCTATGGTGGTGAAAACATATATGGTGTTGGGTATGTGTTATATTCTTTCCAAGACTAAGCACGCATGGGGGGGTAAGAGGGGGGGGCGATAGCCCCCCCTTTGTGCTGGGCGCAAGGGGTCCGGGGCAGTGCCCCGACAAAAATTTTTCGGTCCTTAATTTTCAGTGGGTAGTCCGTGCCCATGGTTTTGCACATGGTTTTGGGGTATGATGGTTTTTGACCCCTGGTATTTTTGTAGATCCGTTCAAGGGAACTACGGTTATGTTCTAATCCAGGGTTAATGGATTAGGGTTCATGTATGCTTCGGCATGTATATATATGTGTTGTAACACTAAAAGGAATATAATGAAAAATCAAGTTAGTCGTCCCGATTTGGGATCCAGGGGAAAATTTCTTTGTTTATCTGTTTTATGTTTTATGCTCCTGCTATTGTTTATTTTCTGTTATAAGATTCGTGTGTAGATAATTTCTATTTAGGGTTAAAACCTACATTTGGTATCATAGCTATTTCGGCTTCAAGGGGACGCCTTTGCTCGGGCCTAAGGTAGACCCTGTTCAGTGGGAGATCTGCGGGATCGATTCTTGCAGTGAAAGAAGATGGCAAGCAATGGAAAGATAGATATTGAGAAATTTAATGGTCAGAGTTTTGAGTTGTGGAAGCTCAAGATGGAGGATCTGCTGGTGGATAAATATCATAGGATCACGGTAGATCCAGGTACTAAACCAACGGAAATGTCAGATGAAGACTGGAAGAAACTGGATCGGAAGGCTAAGAGCACAATACGATTGTGTGTCTCAGATTCAGTATTGTTGAATGTATCTGGGGAAGCTACGACGAAGAATTTGTGGGAAAAACTTGGGACTTTGTACCAATCTAAGTCTCTGTTGAATAAGTTGTTCCTGCGGAAAAAGCTGTATAACCTGAGGATGAAGGATGAAAGACCAAGCTGACGTAAGAGATAAGTAAAATGCCTTCCAATACTATGGTATGTCGCTTGTCATCTCTGTTGATATTAGAGTCTCACATGAAGATAAGTGCATCAGTTTGTTGTGTTCTTTACCAGACTCATGGGACAGTCTAGTTATTTCAATAGGTAGCAATACAACTACCTTGAATTTTGATGACATTGTCTCAGCCTTGCTGTCGGAGGAAATGAGACAGAGAAATATGGAGGGTCAGAATGGAGATGCCTTATCCGTACGAGGAAGGTCCCAGAATAGAAATAAGAATAAGGTTTTGGGTGGGAGATCCAAATCTAGAGGGAGATCTAAATCTCCTGGAAAGTTTGTAAATGTATGCTGGAAATGCGGAAAGGAAGGGCACTACAAAAAGGACTGCAGATCTAAAGCTCCTGAGAAAGGAAAGGGATCTGATGATGCTCCTTCTGCAGAGGCAAAAACCACCTCGGATGAAGGTGGGGATGTATATTTGGCTTCTTCTTCAAATACACATGTAGATCATGAGTCATGGTTGATTGACTCAGGTGCATCCTTTCACTTCACTCCCCATAGGGAGTGGTTCTGCGAGTATAAGAAATATGATGGTGGTGATGTCTTCCTAGGGGATGATAGGAGGGCCAGAATCATCGGACGTGGAAAGGTCAAGCTGAAGCTGCAAGGTGGAATGATTAGAACACTTCCTGGTGTTCTGCATATTCCTGCATTGGCCAGAAATCTGATTTCTGTAAGCAAGATGGATGATGCAGGTGTAAAAACAGTGTTCGAGAAAGATGCCCGCAAGATGGTTCGGGGAGCACTGGTATTAATGCGGGGAGTTCGGACTGGAACTCTGTAAAAGCTACAAGGTAGCACTGTTATTGATGGGTGTAACAGTTCTGTGGTTCCTGAAAGTGGAGCTAGAAGCCTAGCCGTTCGGGAGAAAATACCATGCTATGGAATCAAAGGGTCGGGACATATTGAGAGAAGGGTCTTCGTGACACGTATAGAAATGGCTTGGTAGAAGGTGTCCAATTTCTCTCCGGATTTGGATTTCTATGAACATTGTGTATATGGGAAGCATAATCTAGTGAGTTGGTGAGTTTTCCTTCGGTGCTAAGAGTGGCTAACGTTATTGTAACTGTGTAATAAAGGATGTGTTTGGACTCGGTGCCAGTTCCATCACTGGGAAAGTCTGTCTACTATGCTTCATTCATAGATGACTTCTCAAGGAATACATGGATATATTTCTTGAGGAATAAATCTGAAGTCTTTGACAGATTTAAATAATTTAAGGCTTTGGTGGAAAACCAGACAGAGAAGAAGATAAAGGCATTGAGGACAGATAATGGTGGGGAGTTATGTAAGAAGGAATTTGAAGAGTTCTGTAAGAAGTGTGGTATAGCATGGTAGAAGACTACTCCATACACACCTCAGCAAAACAGAGTTGCAGAAAGAATGAACAGAACACCGATGGAAAAGGCAAGAAGCATGCTCAATTGTACTGGGTTAGGACAAGAATTCTGGGCAGAGGCAGTGGAGACTGCATGCTATCTGGTTAACAGATCATCTTCATCAGTGTTGGAGGATAAGACTCCACATGAGGTATGGACTGGTAAGAAACCCTCTCTTTCACATCTAAGGGTATTTGGATGTGATGCATATATACATATGATCAAGCAAAGGACTAAGTTGATAAAGGACCAAGTTGGATAATAAATCTGAAAGGTGCATATTTATTGGGTATAAGGATGGTTTAAAAGGTTACAAGCTTTGGAACCCGAAAACAAGGAAGGTTGTGTACAACCGAGATGTGGTGTTTAGAGAGGTGAAAGATATTGTTAAACATGAATTCATACCAAAGGAACCTGAGAAGATAGAGTTTGAGCTAAAGGAGGATGAATCAGACTCTACAACAGAAGAAGACTCATAAGAGGAAGACCCACAAACTCCAGCTGTGAGAAGATCATCTTGGGAAAGAAGGCAACCAGAAAGGTATAGTCCATCTGCTTTATGTTCAGGTTTTTCCTTAACTATAACTGATTATGATCCCAGAACTGTCAGGGAGGCAGTAGATTCAGAGGATCGAAAACTCTGGAAGGAGGCCATGGTTGATGAAATGGCATGCTTGCACAAAAATGAGGCATGGGATCTGGTGGAGTTGTTGGCTAGAAGGAAGCCCATCGAGAGCAAACGGGTGTTTAAAAAGAAGATGAATGTAGAAGGCAAGGTGGAGAAATACAAAGCTCAATTGGTAGCAAAAGGTTATTCCTAGGTGCCGGGAATTGCTTTTGGTGATATTTTTTCTCTTGTTGCCAAAGTTACTTCTATTAGATTACTTTTATCTGTTGCTGCTACATTTTATTTTGAGATAGAACAGATGGATGTGAAGACAAAATTTATTCGTGGGGATCTAGAAGAGGAGATATACATGAAGCAACCTGAAGTCTTTATGGTGAAGGGTAAGAAAGAACTGGTATGCAGGTTGAAGAAGTCTCTGTATGGGTTAAAACAGTCACCAAGGATGTGGTATCAGAAATTTGATACCTATATACGGGGACTTGGCTTCACCAGAAGCAAGGAGGATCACTTTGTTTATTTTAAATTAATTGGTGACCGTGTTATTTATTTGG
The DNA here is from genome assembly GCA_034641835.2 of Pinus albicaulis. Classification (NCBI taxonomy): domain Eukaryota; kingdom Viridiplantae; phylum Streptophyta; class Pinopsida; order Pinales; family Pinaceae; genus Pinus; species Pinus albicaulis. The sequence goes on along the minus strand of CM076584.1, from coordinate 1,608,669,553 downwards.
TCTTGTATGTGGATGATATGTTGTTGATTGGAAATGACAAAGAAATTGTCCAAGATTTGAAGACCCAACTGTTCTCCAAATTCGACATGAAGGATCTTGGTGCTACAAACTATATTTTGGGCATGGAAATTAAGAGAGATCGGGAAAATAGGAAGCTCTAGTTAAACCAGAGGAAGTATGTCGAGACTATATTACAGAGGTTCAATATGCAGAATAGTAAACCGGTGAATGTTCATATTCCTGTAGGTGTAAAGCTATCTGCTGAACAGTGTCCCAAGACACAAGAAGAAGAGGAGGATATGTCCCGTGTTCCATATGCAAGTGCAGTGGGTAGCTTGATGTATGCTATGGTCTATACTAGACCATACATTGCACATGCAGTGGGAGTATTGAGCAGGTTTATGTCAAACCCAGGAAAGGAGCATTGGACAGAAGTGAAGTGGGTTTTCAGATATTTACGTGGAACTAGTGATTATGGCTTGTGCTACCAGGGAAGACTAGGATTGGAAAGAATGTTGGACATTCATGGTTTTGTTGATGTAGACTGGGCTGGAGATCTGGACCAAAGAAGATCTACAAGTGGGTATGTGTTTAGCCTATTTGGAGGCGCAGTCAGTTGGATGAGTAAAAGACAGTCTGTAGTGGTTCTTTCAACTACAGAGGCAAAATACATAGCAGCCACTCATGCAAGCAAGGAAGCAGTTTGGTTGCAGAGATTGTGTTCAAGTATGGGGTTGGTACAGCAAGCTATAAGGATAGACTGTGATAGCCAAAGTGCAATTTTCTTGGCTAAGAACACTGCTTATCATTCAAAGAAAAAGCACATTGATGTTCAATATCACTTTGTTAGAGATATGGTTGAGGCTAAAACGGTGTTGCTAGTAAAGGTGGACACTTTGAAGAATGTTGCAGATGCATTGATGAAGTCTGTGAGCACTCAAAAGTTCTCTTGGTGTAGAGAAACAATGGGTGTTGAAGAATTGGGCCAATGACTAAGATCTCCTGTGGCCCCCTGCGGAAAGAAAACAACAAGTGGGAGAATGTTGGGTATGTGTTATATTCTTTCCACGATTAAGCACGTGCAAAGGGGTGAGAGGGGGGGGGGGGGTGATAGCCCCCCCTTTGCGCTGGGTGCAAGGGGTCCGGGGCAGTGCCCCGACGAAAATTTTTTGGTCCTTCATTTCCGATGGGTAGTCCGCGCCCATGGTTTTGTGCATGGTTTTGCACATGGTTTTGGGGTATGATGGTTTTCGGCCCTTGGTATTTTTGTAGATCCAGTCAAGGGAACTAAAGTTATGTTCTAATCTAGGGTTCATGTATGCTTCGGCATGTATATATATGTGTTGCAACACTAAAAGGAATATAATGAAAAATCAAGCTGGTCGTCCCGATTTGGGATCCAGGGGAAAATCTTTGTGTTTGTCTGTTTTATGTTTTATGCTCTTTCTATTGTTTATTTTTTGTTATAAGATTCATGTGTAGATAATTTTTTTTCAGGGTTAAAACCTACATATGGAAACTGCAGGCACCCCCTAAAGCTAGATTACTTATGTGGTGTATACTTACAAACTACATCCCCACTGAGGACGATCTCACTAGACGCATGTTTCATGGACCTTCTAGATGTTGTTTATGCCTCACACAGGTTGAGAATGTAAACCATCTCTTCCTTGAATGTCCAACTATTAAACACCTCTGGAACACAACTTCTTATGCATTGTGGTGCTCTCTTATCTGGCACGGTTCCACAGTCTACTAGTCGTTCCAAAGAACGAAACATTCCTCTCCTCATAGCTTGGGGGATCTGGATCACCGGGAACCAGTTCATATTTTTGGATAAACCTGTCAATTGGGATAGCTCCTGTAGAAACATCATCTCCTTATACCTACTCATCCCCGACAATGAACAACCAGCTCTAAACAGGACTATCTTACCTGAAACTCTCGACCGCACCTTTCCGTGGGCATATTTTGACGAGGCGTGCAATACTAATGGATGTGGGGGGGTGTTGTTTTGCAGATGTTAGATACACATTATTTCAACCTCAAGATGGGACTTGGTCCGGGTTCTAATAACTATGTAGAACTCAATAGCCTTCAACTTCTTCTACTCTTTTACCATGAACAGGGTTGCAACACGATTCAGATCTTTGAGGATTCTCAGCTAATTATAAATTGGTTCAATTTACAGGCACATTGTCACACCCACACCTTTTTTGCACTACTAGATGAGGTTCTTATGCTAAAATCATTATTTGACTCTATCTCTGTCACTCACATTTACAGGCAGAGGAATCAGGTGGTCGATCAACTATCCAAAGAAGAATCGCAGTTAGAGTGGGGTCGGTGGCATATATCGGTGCATGATGTTGCTCAGGAGTACCAATTCTATTACCGCTCGTTCATTGACGATCTAGAGGCACCGGCCGTAGTCATCCACTGACTGCAATTTTTGGTTTTTTGCATATTTTTATAGGAAGTACATGAACAACCATGTTGTGACTGTTTTTTATTTTTATTTTTTAATTATTTTGCGGCAACTATTATATATGTATATAATTATTCATATCCTACTATAGTTTAGATACAAATCAGACTCTAATTTTTGACATGTTATTGACTCTTCGGAGTATGGACTATTATTTGAACTTGCATAGTTGATATGCTGCTAGATGCAACATGTAATTTTTCTTATCTTTAATGAAAAATAATGAATTTTTTCCTGGAAAAAAAAAACCCTTGCATCATGTTTGACAAATATCCTACATAACTATGTTTCCCACTTATACACAACTTTTAGATAATGCAAGTCGAAGAAAAAATTAGAATGTTTTATGAAACTTGAAGTATAAATATTCAAGCTCAAAATAAAGATATAACAATGAAAAAATGTGTAAAATAATAAAGTAAATAATCTACAATTTGAATCAATCAGACTGTCCAATAAATGAAGCTTGGGCGTGCATTTAGTGAAGAAAAGAAATTTTGGCTTGCTTCACAAAAATGCACCCCCGACCCTCATTTCAAGGAAAAATTGAATGATTAACCTTGGAGAGTATTTTTTTTCTCTTAAGTAACATTAATAAAATTAAATATTTTTTATTTTTCACCTATATATTTTTGTTGTTTAAGAATACTCCAAATTTCATGAATTTCATAGGGTAAAAGGAAGAGTTTGTGTGCCTCAAATAAATGCACAACATGACCTGTAATTAATGGTAGTGATATAATGATCATCCAATCCTATGGGTCTATGAAATTGTGCCTTAGTATTGTGGTGTAAAAATCCCCTAATGGGCCTCAGTCTTATGGTGTAATAATGCCCTAGTGGGCCTCAATCTTATGGTGTAACAACACCCTAATGAGCATCATTTCTTGGGTATGACAACGACTTCTTCGGGCCTTCTAATTTGTGATATGAGAAAATATTATGACAAAGATATGAAGGAGATATGTTGAGCCCTATGAAAAAGATATCATGATAGACCTATCACAGAGATATCGTGATAGACATATGAAAGTTCTTCTACATTGTTATTGCTAATGTTTTATCTACATAATTGCTTATGATGATATGGGGTGAATGCAATGTGAAAATCTTGAAAATGTTTTAAAATTTGATTATCTACATTAGAGACTTCTGGTCCTAAGAAAATTAACGTTGTTACTACTCTATTGGTTAGTAAATTTATAACAATGTAAAAGTGTTTAAAATAATAAAATAAACAAACTACAATTTGAATCAATTGGATTGACCAATAAATGAAGCCCAAGCATGCATTTTAGTGAAGGCATTTTTGGTCTACTTCACAAAAATGCACGCCTAACCTTCATTTCAAGGCCAAATTGAAAGATTTAACCTGGAGAGTATTTTTTTACTCATAGGTAACATTTATAAAATTAAATATTTTTTAATTTTTTACATATATATTTCTTTTGTTCATAGGGTAAAAGGCAGGGTTTGTGTGCCTCAATATTTCTGTCAAGATAGGAAAATACACTATAAATTTCAATAATATCATGAAAAAATATGGGTGTATCACAAAATGCCATTATATCAAATTTCCTAAGTTATGTCAAAATTTGAGTACCTGGTATCCCGCATCATCCATTGTGTCCTTGTTTGATATGACAAAATTTGTTGCCATGGCCTCATCTGGCTCCTATAATAAACAACATAGTCAATAATGTTTAGTACACCAATTATATCAATTCAATGAATATGTTATCCAACACAAAACTTCACTTTAGTCATATATTTGACATATTGATATCATGTTAATTTGGAATTGAAAAACAAAAATAATTCTATGACCCTAGGACGTATATACATCGAACCAAAATTTTGATAAGAAAAGTATCCAACATCCTTATCCCACATTGCCACCCTAATTTTCAAACATTTCCCTTGATCATAAAATCACATTTAATCACCATTCCTGGGCATTTTCAACCAATAAGTTTGACCTGAAAGGCCTCATGGAAAAACTGACTTTCTCTCTTCTATGTTGTAGTATTTGTGAAATCATAAAGACCTTCCTCCTTTGGTTGATGTTGCTTTGTCTTATTACTTGTATTGTATCTGTAGATTTCATTGTTATGTCTTCTTCAACCCAATTTCCTCTCTGTGATTTAGTAGTTCTACGTCGTCCATGTTGTATGGCCATGGCCTCCTCAAGATCCTATAATACACAACAATGAAAATAATTTTTAGTACTCCAATCAAATCCAATTATCAGCAATGAAAACAATAAATGTAGGGGCAAAATTATTGGAAGACTATATTTTCAATGGAGTATAATTTGTTCTTACAACATAAATATTAATTGATATTAACATTTTTTCCCCACATAACACACTTTACCACTAGTGTGTATATCAATTTTGTTTCATTCCTCATTTATAACTTAGTTTATGCAATTATTTTAGAGCTAATTAAATTACTCTATAGTGAATGTAGTAGATTATTGAATTAATGGTTATTCTATTGTATGTATTCTAATTAATCTTTGATTTAATTTGAGAATAATGTTATATTCTTGTAACATTTCTATGTCTAATTTTTTATGGAAAAAACAACTTAATGGTGCTAGACTAGGCACCATTTTCACCGAATTTGACGCCCTAACATGATCACATTATTTCACTTGAGTGGGTGCTAAATTCGTCATTGGGAAAATTGAATGTTCAGTGATGGGAAAGTTGAAATTTTAAAATTCCTATGGGCCAAAACTTCGAAATTAAATACCCACCAACTATTGAACTAAAAAAAAAAAGGCAGAATATTTCTTTCCCCTCTAATATTATTTTTCATTCTTGATAGGCACATAATCGGGAAAGAAAAGAATAGGCTCCTCTACTACCGCTTGGGTCTCGATTCGAGAGCTTTGAAGTCCACCCGTTCTCTTCCGGGTGGGTAGTTTTGATATTGCCTTCTTTTTCTTGGTTTCTTGGCAACAGTTCGAATATTGCAAAACAAATTGACCGATTTTGATAATCTTCAATGGATTTTAAAAGATCTTAAAGATTTAGATGGAGCTTACGAAACTTAAGGATTCATATGGATCTTACACGATATTTTTATTTTTCTCCCCTTCTGGTCCAGAAATTGGAGTTGCAGAGTAAGACATTGTCACTTCATAGAAAAAAGGGTGGATTTAGGGTTAAATTTCAAGATATTAATTAATATATTAGTGTAGAATGGTTTGATTATCTTACAGGTTTGTTGAAAATTTAAGTTGATTGTGTTTATGTGATGGTTGAATTGTTTACCTCGGCTCAAATTGTTTCCCTTCGTGCATGTTATTTTCCTTCCTTGCATGCTAATTGGTCACCTTCCTTGCACGCTATTTGCCTCCACGGACAAGATTTGCTAACCCAACCTCAAAATGTCGAGCGAAAGGAATGGAGCAGCTAGTGGATAGAATGAGGTAGGTCATTGTGAATTTATAGACATGTAATTACTTCAATTATTTCTTTTACTTTTAGTCTTAAGTTTTTATTTTTTATTTTTTTAATTCCAAAATTTAAAAATAAAACTTTATTTGATATATCTAGGGACATGATACTAACAAGGAGAAAGATTCATTGGCTTTGATATTGGGTATAGAGGTAGTTAACAAACTTGATAGTGTGGACTTGAAAATTCTTGCTATATACATAGAAAAATAACCAACTTAAACCATTGAAACATTGCAAGTATGTAAACTAGCTCAAAGGGAATAAATTGATTCCCCAACCACTCCAAGATCGAGCAGAAGATCAAGGAGGAAATCATTAAGCATAACCACTAATAATTTGGAATAGGAAACAAATAATTCCAATTCCCATCCATTCCTAGGACACAAATCTCTTCTTAGATGCCAAATTATGAATCTTGCATTGGTAGCCATGATACAAGGGTAGAATACAACGTAGGTTTAGGTGAAATCTATAGATCAGATACTGGGACATTTTTTTGTATAAGTTGAAGGATTCATGCATTCAACGGTTCAAATACTATCTCCATTTCCCATTCTCAAAGATATTGTTGCATCTATAGAAAGTAGTAATTTGGGACATGGAGACTAAATTTGGAGCAGGTTGGTCCGTAAAAAAGGTTAAACTACAAATGTCTCATAACTGTAAGAGATTAGGTGCAATAAAACAAAGATGATAAAAAAAATCCTCCTAAGCAAAGGCTCAAAAGAAGTTCAATGGATGTAAGTATAAAAGTATGGAAAGAACTTGTAAAAATGTATGAGAAGTTGGATGAACAGAGGAATTCTAGTGAGGATATTATCTAGGTATTTGAATTTTCTCATAGTATTTTATCAAATTTATTAAATTATTTTTATATTTTATCTGTGCATAGTTCAATTCAATTAGGATATGTTTCAAGACAGGGCCTCCAAGGTTAGGGTTGCAAAATGAAGTTCCACACATCACAGTGGCCAGAAAGGTCTACAAGCCTTGATTTGTACCTTTGTAAGTATATTTAATATGTGAAATGATAATTTTTTTCCTAGAAAAAATTAAATGATTTCATATTAATTAGTTTAACTAGTCCACGTGCCATGTTTTAACAGGCCCGAAAAATATGGTCGTCATCCAACAAACTTCGAAAAGGACATGTTACAAAACAAAAAGTGGACCAACTTTGTTATATGGATGCAAAATGAGATAATAATAATTCACTTTCAGTAAGTTAGTTGGATATTGTTTTTTTTATATGTTAATTTTCATTTCTTGCAACACAGAGTAGATGCAACATACCCTTGTTTGCCATATTTAGCCAATGAAAAATTTTGTACATTCTAACTATAAAATTGGTTGGAATATGGTTGGAACATGATAGGATAGATGGGTTCCTCCTAGGGTAATATATCAGTTGAATGTTTCCTACCATATCGATGGAATGTTGCATGTTATAACACAATATAGTAGGGCCCTAAGAAAGGGAAAACATAAGGGACAAATACTAGACTAAGTCACAACAATGCCACAATGCCCCATTTTCATTTTATTAAATGTCCCATGCTCTTTATGGACTTTCACCAATGGGAGGATTCCTAGGACCATGATACAAAAATTAGGGTTTTCCAAGTAGTGTCCTTCCTGAAGCTATAAGCCATTAGGGGAGATCCCACGAGACTAGGATTGAGGATTAACCCCCCATTTAAGGTGAGGGGACAAGGCTACAATCAAAATAATTCCTTATTACAAGTCACACAACAATCCCTGCCCAAAGTGCCCAAGGAGAAACAAGCATAAGCACCATTTCCACAATGAAAAACATACCTTTAGAATTGATTTCTCACCTTCAAACACATGCTCTCAACATATGAGGGACATACAGATTGGATTAGGAGCAGATCAAATGGAACAATACATTTGTTACACTAGTGGATGTCATGGGTTGTTGGATGTCAATTGAAGACAAATTTGGGAGAAAATTTCTCCTATGGGGTCACCCACTTTTGGTGGGTAACATTTCCCACCGTACTACGTGTTTTCACCCTAGAGGTAGTTCCTAGCTAAGAGATAACCACTTCCTAGGATATCCACAAAATTATTTATGTTAGAAAAATTATATATTACAGAGAAATGCGACACATAAAATATGCAGAAAACACAATCACACAAAAAAAATAAAACCAAAGAGACAGATATATGTGGTCCACCCAGTTTGGGCTACATCCACCCTAAATAGCCAGTCCTTCCATTCTATTATCCAGCAAAATGACGAGACACAACCTACAACAGATCCGCTATAATATCCTCTGTTCTCTCTCACAGTCTCCCTATCTATTTCTCTCTTTGAGAATACACATACAATACACAGCCACAATACAATACCCTCATACAAGCGAAGGGTTGCCTTCTAGGGCAAAAAACACTCAACTAAACATAACTCCTACCGTCAGATCATCCACCTAATGAACGGCCCAGATTGACTAGAAATTATTATACTTTTACAAGGAAATTTTACATTCATTTTCAGCTTCGGGGGCGTTGCCCCCGAAACCCCCTGCCAGGGGGGGCTCCATAAATTCGCAGCCGCCCCCCTGGACCCCCCAAGCAACGTTTAATTATGGGCGGTGTTTCCATCCCATTAAGGTACAGGGGTCCAATGTTGTGATACAAAATAAGCAAGATAATCAGGCTCCACACCTAACAATCTCCCACTTGGAGACTGATTGTAGCAACTCCACCGCTGTTTCATTTGTTGGACAATTACTCCTCTTTGGACCTGGTTGTTTCTCATCTTCATCGTCATCCTTGAAGACCAATTGAAACTGAGAAAAATCTCAATTTCTTCTTGGTTACAACTTTTGTTAGCATATCTGTAGGATTCTGGCTAGTGTGTATCTTTTCCAGCTTCAACTATCCATCTTCCAATACTGACCGTATGAAACGGTACTTGAGTTGTATGTGTTTAGTCCTGGAATGAAATGTTGAGTTCTTTGCAAGATGAATGGCACTTTGGCTATCACTGTATAACGTGCCCATATCATGCTTCTTAACCAATTCATCCATAAACCTTTGTAACCAAATCATTTCTTTACTAGCCTCTGTAGCAACAACATACTCTGCTTCTGTTGTTGAAAGTGCAACAACACTTTGGATTTTTGAAACCCAACTGACAGTTGTTCCACCTACAGTAAATACATACCCTGTAGTGCTCCTCCTGTTATCTCTATCACCTGCCATATCTGCTTCAACATATCCCTGTAGAGCAATGTTTGAACCACCAAAGCATAATGCTTGATTTGTGGTACCTCTCAAATATCTGAGAATCCATTTTATTGCCATCCAATGTTATTTTCCTGGATTATTCATGTACCTGCTTACAACTCCCACTGCATGTGCAATATCAGGCCTTGTGCAGACCATTGCATACATTAAGCTTCCAACTGCTGATGCATATGGAACTTTATACATATAATCCATGTCTTCTTGGGTCTTGGGGCACATCTCCTTACTAAGTTTGAAATGGCTAGCAAAAGGTGTACTAACTAGTTTTTCATTCTGCATATTAAATCTTTTCAACACCTTTTCTATGTACTCATTCTGAGACAGTGTTAATTTGCGATTTTTCCTGTCTCTAGCTATCCTCATACCAAGGATTTGTTTTGCAGCTCCAAAATCCTTCATTGCAAATGAATTTTCCAATTTTCTTTTGAGCACATTTATTTCCTGCATGTTAGACCCTGCAACCAGCATGTCATCTACATACAATAACAATATAATATAGCTACCATCATTTTGCCTTTTCAGATAAACACAATGATCAGAGTGACATCTAGTATAACCTTGTTCAGACATAAACTTGTAAAATTTTAGATACCACTGCCTTGGAGCCTGTTTTAAGCCATACAAGCTCTTCTTTAACTTGCACACTAATTTTTCTTTCCCTTTGACCTCATATCCTTCTGGTTGCTCCATATATATCTCTTCCTCCAAATCTCCATGGAGAAATGTTGTCTTTACATCTAACTGTTCAAGATGTAAATCTTCCGCTGCTACAAGACTTAAGATAGTTCTGATTGAAGTCATCTTAACAACAGAAGAAAATATTTCATCAAAATCAATACCTTTCTTCTGTGCAAACCCCTTCACCACAAGTCTAGCTTTGTACCTCTGTTTTCCTCCATCTTCTTCCTTCAGCCTGTAAACCCATTTATTCTGCAATATAGTTTTACCTGCAGGCAACCTGACTAAGTCCCAAGTCTGGTTATGCATTAAGGAGTCCATCTCTTCTTCCATGGCTAGCTCCCACTTCTTCCTGCTTTCAACCTGCATTGCTTCTTCATAACATTCAGGTTCACCAGAATCAGTCAACAATAAATAATATAATGAAGGAGAGTATCGTTCAAGGGGTCTACTTATCCTGGTAGATCTTCTAACACCACTTTCAGGTGTTTGAGGTGCTTGTTGCTATTGTGGTGGTTGTTGTTGTTGTGGCTCTTGATTATTATTATTTTCAGGCACCTTTACCTTTTCTGTGATCTCATCAAGAACTATGTATTCTTTGTTTTCTTTTTCCTATTTCTTTTCCTGCAACTGATTCTTATACAATACCTTTTCATTGAATATTACATCTCTGCTCCTAATGATTTTGTGATTTTCATAATCATATAAGCGATAACCAAAATCATTAACACCATATCTAATAAAGGTACATTTCTTTGATTTTTCCTCAAGCTTTGTTCTATTTTCTTTATTAATATGGACAAAGGCCTCACAACCAAAAGGCTTTAAAAAAGAGTAGTTTACCTTTTTACCTGTCCATGCTTCCTCTGGAATACCACCATCCAAGGAACTTGAAGGCCCTCTGTTTATTAGATAAACAGCAGTATCTAAGCATCTGCCCAAAATTGTAAAGGCAATCCTGCATGCAATCTCATGCACCTTGCACGCTCCATGATTGTTTTGTTCATCCTTTCTGACACACCATTTTCTTGTGGTGTTCTTGGAATTGTCTTCTCTCTACAAATTCCATGCTCTAAACAGTACCTATAAAATTGGTTGGAATATGGTTGGAACATGATAGGATAGATGGGTTCCTCCTAGGGTAATATATCAGTTGAATGTTTCCTACCATATCGATGGAATGTTGCATGTTATAACACAATATAGTAGGGCCCTAAGAAAGGGAAAACATAAGGGACAAATACTAGACTAAGTCACAACAATGCCACAATGCCCCATTTTCATTTTATTAAATGTCCCATGCTCTTTATGGACTTTCACCAATGGGAGGATTCCTAGGACCATGATACAAAAATTAGGGTTTTCCAAGTAGTGTCCTTCCTGAAGCTATAAGCCATTAGGGGAGATCCCACGAGACTAGGATTGAGGATTAACCCCCCATTTAAGGTGAGGGGACAAGGCTACAATCAAAATAATTCCTTATTACAAGTCACACAACAATCCCTGCCCAAAGTGCCCAAGGAGAAACAAGCATAAGCACCCGATTTCACAATGAAAAACATACCTTTAGGACTGGATTTCCCACCTTCAAACACATGCTCTCAACATATGCGTGAGGGGACATATGATTGGATTAGGGAGCATAGATCAAATGGAACAATACATTTGTTACACTAGTGGATGTCATGGGTTGTTGGATGTCAATTGAAGACAAATTTGGGAGAAAATTTCTCCTATGGGGTCACCCACTTTTGGTGGGTAACATTTCCCACCGTACTACGTGTTTTCACCCTAGAGGTAGTTCCTAGCTAAGAGATAACCACTTCCTAGGATATCCACAAAATTATTTATGTTAGAAAAATTATATATTACAGAGAAATGCGACACATAAAATATGCAGAAAACACAATCACACAAAAAAAATAAAACCAAAGAGACAGATATATGTGGTCCACCCAGTTTGGGCTACATCCACCCTAAATAGCCAGTCCTTCCATTCTATTATCTAGCAAAATGACGAGACACAACCTACAACAGATCCGCTATAATATCCTCTGTTCTCTCTCACAGTCTCCCTATCTATTTCTCTCTTTGAGAATACACATACAATACACAGCCGCAATACAATACCCTCATACAAGCGAAGGGTTGCCTTCTAGGGTAAAAAACATTAAAATAAACATAACTTCTACCGTCAGATCATCCGCCTAATGAACAGCCCAGATTGACTAGAAATTATTATACTTGTACAAGGCAATTTTACATTCATTTTCAGCTTCGGGGGCGCTGCCCCCGAAACCCCCCGCCAAGGGGGGCTCCATAAATTCGCAGCCGCCCCCCCTGGACCCCCCAAGCAGCGTTTAATAACGGGCGGTGTTTCCATCCCATTAAGGTACAAGGGTCCAATGTTGTGATACAAAATAAACAATATAATCAGGCTCCACACCTAACAATCTCCCACTTGGAGACTGATTGTAGCAACTCCACCGCTGCTTCATTTGCTGGACAATTACTCCTCTTTGGACCTGGTTGTTTCTCATCTTCATCGTCATCCTTGAATACCAATTGAAACTGAGCATAATCTCAATTTCTCCTTGGTTACAACTTTTGTTAGCATATCTGCAGGATTCTGGCTAGTGTGTATCTTTTCCGGCTTCAACTATCCATCTTCCAATACTGACCGTATGAAACGGTACTTGAGTTGTATGTGTTTAGTCCTGGAATGAAATGTTGAGTTCTTTGCAAGATAAATGGCACTTTGGCTATCACTGTATAACGTGCCCATATCATGCTTCTTACCCAATTCATCCATAAACCTTTGTAACCAAATCATTTCCTTACTAGTCTCTATAGTAGCAACATACTCTGCTTCTGTTGTTGAAAGTGCAACAACACTTTGGATTTTTGAAACCCAACTAACAGTTGTTCCACCTACACTAAATACATAACCTATAGTGCTCCTCCTGTTATCTCTGTCACCTGCCATATCTGCATCAACATATCCTTGTAGAGCCATGTTTGAACCACCAAAGCATAATGTTTGATTTGTGGTACCTCTCGAATATCTGAGAATCCATTTTACTGCCATCCAATGTTATTTTCCTGGATTGTTCAAGTACCTACTTAAAACTCCCACTACATCTGCAATATCAGGTCGTGGGCAAACCATTGCATACATTAAGCTTCCAACTGCTGATGCATATGGAACTTTAGACATATATTCCATTTCTTCTTAGGTCTTGGGGCACATCTCCTTACTAAGTTTGAAATGGCTAGCAAAAGGTGTACTAACTAGTTTTGATTTCTACATATTAAATCTTTTCAACGCCTTTTGTATGTACTCATTCTGAGACAGTGTTAATTTGTGATTTTTCCTGTCTCTACTTATTCTCATACCAAGGATTTGTTTTGCAGCTCATAAATCCTTCATCGCAAATGAATTTGCCAATTTTATTTTGAGCACATTTATTTCCTGCATGTTAGACCCTGCAACAAGCATGTCATCTACATACAATAACAATATAATATAGTTGCCATCATTTTGCTTTTTCAGATAAACACAATGATCAGAGTGACATCTAGTATAACCTTGTTCAGACATAAACTTGTCAAATTTTAGATACCACTGCTTTGGATCCTCTTTTAAGCCATACAAGCTCTTCTTTAACCTGCACACTATTTTTTCTTTCCCTTTGACCTCATATCCTTTTGGTTTCTCCATATAGATCTCTTCCTCCAAATCTCCATGGAGAAATGTTGTCTTTACATCTAACTTTTCAATATGCAAATCTTCCACTGTTACAAGATTTAAAATAGTTCTCATTGAAGTCATCTTAACAACAAGAGAAAATATTTCATCAAAATCAATACCTTTATTTTGTGCAAACCCCTTAACCACAAGTGTAGTTTTGTACCTCTATCTTCCTCCATCTTCTTCCTTTAGCCTGTAAACCCATTTATTCTGCAATATAGTTTTACCTGCAGGAAACCTGACTAAGTCCCAAGTCTGGTTATGTATTAATGAATCCATCTCTTCTTCCATGGTTAGCTCCCACTTCTTCCTACTTTTTACCTACATTGTTTCTTCATAACATTCAGGTTCACCAGAATCAGTCAACAATAAATAATATAATGAAGGAGAGTATCGTTCAAGGGGTCTACTTATCCTGGTAGATCTTCTAACACCACTTTCAGGTGTTTGAGGTGCCTATTGCTGTTGTGGTGGTTGATGCTGCTGTGGTTGTTGATTATTATTATTTTCATGCACCTTTACTTTTTTAGTTATCTCATCAAGAACTGTGTATTCCTTGCTTTCTTTTTCCTATTTCTTTTCCTGCAACTGATTCTTTTACAAGACCTTTTCATTGAATATTACATCTCCGCTCCTAATGATTTTGTGATTTTCATAATCATATAAGTGATAACCAAAATCATTAACACCATATCCAATAAAGGTACATTTCTTTGATTTTTCCTCAAGCTTTGTTCTATTTTCTTTATTAATATGGACAAAGGCCTCACAACCAAAAGGCTTTAAAAAGGAGTAGTTTACATGTTTACCTGTCCATGCTTCCTCTGGAATACCACCATCCAAGGAACTTGAAGGCCCTTTGTTTATTAGATAAACAACAGTATCTACAGCATCTGCCCAAAATTGTAAAGGCAATCTTGCATGCTCAATGATTGTTATGTTCATCCTTTTTGACACACCATTTTCTTTTGGTGTTCTTGGAACTGTCTTCTCTCTACAAATTCCATGCTCTGAACAGTACCTATAAAATTGGTTGGAATATGGTTGGAAAATGATAGGATAGATGGGTTCCTCCTAGGGTAATATATCAGTTGAATGTTTCCTACCATATCGATGGAATGTTGCATGTTAGAACACAATATATTAGGGCCCTAAGAAAGGGAAAACATAAGGGAAAAATACTAGACTAAGTCACAACAATGCCACAATGCCCCATTTTCACTTTATTAAATGTCCCATTCTCTTTATGGACTTTCACCATTGGGAGGATTCCCAGGACCATGATACAAAAATTAGGGTTTTCCAAGTAGTGTCCTTCCTGAAGCTATAAGCCATTAGGGGAGATCCCACAGGACTAGTATTGAGGATTAACCCCCCATTTAAGGTGAGGGGACAAGGCTACAATAAAAATCATTCCTTATTACAAGTCACACAACAGTCCCTGCCCAAAGTGCCCAAGGAGAAACAAGCATAAGCACTCGATTTCACAATGAAAAACATACCTTTAGGATTGGATTTCCCACCTTCAAACACATGCTCTCAACATATGGGCGAGGGGACATATGATTGAACTAGGGAGCATAGATCAAATGGAACAATACATTTGTTACACTAGTGGATGTCATGGGTTGTTGGATGTCAATTGAAGACAAATTTGGGAGAAAATTTCTCCTATGGGGTCACCCACTTTTGGTGGGTAACATTTCCCACTGTACTATGTGTTTTCACCCTAGAGGCAGTTCCTAGCAAAAATATAACCACTTCCTAGGATATCCACAAAATTATTTATGTTAGAAAAATTATATATTATAGAGAAATGCGACACATAAATATGCAGAAAACACAATCACACAAAAAAAATAAAACTAGAGATACAAAGATATATGTGGTTCACCCAGTTTGGGCTACATCCACCCTAAACAGCTAGTCCTTCCTTTCTATTATCCAGCAAAATGACGAGACACAACCTACAACAAATCCGTTGTAATATCCTCTATTCTCTCTCACAGTCTCCCTATCTATTTCTCTCTCTAAGAATACACATACAATACACAACCGCAATACAATACCCTCATACAAGCGAGGGGTTGCCTTCTAGGGAAAAAAACACTAAACTAAACATAACTTCTACCGTCAGATCATCCGCCTAATGAACGGCCCAGATTGACTAGAAATTATTATACTTTTACAAGGCAATTTTACATTCATTTTCAGCTTCGGGGGCACTACCCCCGAAACCCACCACCAAGGGGGGCTCCATAAATTCGCAGCCACCCCCCCTGGACCCCCCAAGCAACGTTTAATTACGGGTGGTGTTTCTATCCCATTAAGGTAGAGGGGTCCAATGTTTTGATACAAAATAAACAAGATAATCAGGCTCCACACGTAACAATCTCCCACTTGGAGACTGATTGTAGCAACTCCACCGCTGCTTCATTTGCTGGACAATTACTCCTCTTTGGACCTGGTTGTTTCTCATCTTCATCGTCATCCTTGAAGACCAATTGAAACTAAGCATAATCTCAATTTCTCCCTGGTTACAACTTTTGTTAACATATCTACAGGATTCTGGCTAGTGTGTATCTTTTCTAGCTTCAACTATCCATCTTCCAATACTGACCGTATGAAACGGTACTTGAGTTGTATGTGTTTAGTCCTGGAATGAAATGTTGAGTTCTTTTCAAGATGAATGGCACTTTGGCTATCACTGTATAACGTGCCCATATCATGCTTCTTACCCAATTCATCCATAAACCTTTGTAACCAAATCATTTCCTTACTAGCCTCTATAGCAGCAACATACTCTGCTTCTGTTGTTGAAAGTGCAACAACACTTTGGATTTTTGAAACCCAACTAACAGTTGTTCCACCTACAGTAAATACATACCCTGTAGTGCTCCTCCTGTTATCTCTGTCACCTGCCATATCTGCATCAACATATCCTTGTAGAGCAATGTTTGAACCACCAAAGCATAATGTTTGATTTGTGGTACCTCTCAAATATCTGAGAATCCATTTTACTGCCATCCAATGTTATTTTCTTGGATTTTTCAAGTATCTACTTACAACTCCCACTACATGTGCAATATCAAGCCTTGTGCAAACCATTGCATACATTAAGCTTCCAACTGTTGATGCATATGGAACTTTAGACATATAGTCCATTTCTTCTTGGGTCTTGGGGCACATCTCCTTACTAAGTTTGAAATGGCTAGCAAAAGGTGTACTAACTGGTTTCGATTTCTACATATTAAATCTTTTCAATGCCTTTTGTATGTACTCATTCTGAGACAGTGTTAATTTGCGATTTTTCCTGTCTGTACTTATTCTCATACCAAGGATTTGTTTTGCAGCTCCCAAATCCTTCATTGCAAATGAATTTTCCAATTTTATTTTGAGCACATTTATTTCCTGCATGTTAAACCCTGCAACAAGCATGTCATCTACATACAATAACAATATAATATATTTGCCATCATTTTGCTTTTTCAGATAAACACAATGATCAGAGTGACATCTAGTATAACCTTGTTCAGACATAAACTTGTCAAATATTAGATACCACTGCCTTAGAGCCTGTTTTAAGCCATACAAGCTCTTCTTTAACTTGCACACTATTTTTTCTTTCCCTTTGACCTCATATCCTTCTGGTTGCTCCATATAGATCTCTTCCTCCAAATCTCCATGGAGAAATGTTGTCTTTACATCTAACTTTTCAATATGACTTCCACTGTTATAAGATTTAAAATAGTTCTCATTGAAGTCATCTTAACATCAGGAGCAAATATTTCATCAAAATCAATACCTTTCTTTTGTGCAAACCCCTTAACCACAAGTCTAGTTTTGTACCTCTAGCTTCCTCCATCTTCTTCCTTTAGCCTGTAAACCCATTTATTCTGCAATATAGTTTTACCTGCAGGAAACCTGACTAAGTCCCAAGTCTAGTTATGTATTAAGAAGTCCATCTCTTATTCCATGGCTAGCTCCCACTTCTTCCTACTTTTTACCTGCATTGTTTCTTCATAACATTCAGGTTCACCAGAATCAGTCAACAATAAATAATATAATGAAGGAGAGTATCGTTCAAGGGGTTTACTTATCCTGGTAGATCTTCTAACACCACTTTCAGGTGTTTAAGGTTCCTGTTGCTGTTGTGGTGGTTGTTGTTGTTGTGGTTGTTGATTATTATTATTTTCATGCACCTTTACATTTTGTGTGATCTCATCAAGAACTGTGTATTCTTTGTTTTCCTTTTCCTGTTTCTTTTCCTGCAACTGATTCTTATACAAGACCTTTTCATTGAATATTACATCTCTTCTCCTAATGATTTTGTGATTTTCATAATCATATAAGTGATAACCAAAATCATTAACACCATATCCAATAAAGGTACATTTCTTTGATTTTTCCTCAAACTTTGTTCTATTTTCTTTATTAATATGGACAAAGGCCTCACAACCAAAAGGCTTTAAAAAGGAGTAGTTTACCTGTTTACCTGTCCATGCTTCCTCTGGAATACCACCATCCAAGGAACTTGAAGGCCCTCTGTTTATTAGATAAACAGTAGTATCTATAGCATCTGCCTAAAATTTTAAAGGCAATCTTGCATGCAATCTCATGCACCTTGCACGCTCCATGATTGTTTTGTTCATCCTTTCTAACACACCATTTTCTTTTGGTGTTCTTGGAAGTGTCTTCTCTCTACAAATTCCATGCTCTGAAAACTACCTATCAAACTCTTTGCTGCAATATTCACCTCCATTATCTGATCTGAGACACTTCAACTTCTTTCCTGTCTCAACCTCAACCAAATATTTCCATTTCTTGAAAGTATCAAATACATCATATTTATTCTAAATACAATAAATCCAAGTCTTTCTAGTTGCATCATCAATAAAAGTAACATAACAACGAGAGCCACCAAGAGATGATACCTGAGTAGGTCCCCATACCTCTGTATGCACAAGCTCTAATTTTTTGCTCTCATTTTCTTTCCCAACTCTGAGAAATCTGGCTCTCTTCTGTTTTCCATAATTACAATTCTCACAGAAATCCAAATCAACATTCTTTAAACCTGGTAACAAATTTCTTGAGTGAATAATCTTCATCCCCTTCTCACTCATGTGTCTAAGCCTATGATTCCATAATGTTGCATCTGCTCCTTTGGAAGTTAAAGCATTAACAGAGTTAGAAATAGCATTGCATAAATACAATGTACCAACCTTTTCGCCTTATGCTATTACCAGGGCTCCTTTGGTGACCTTCCAATTTTTATCAGTGAAAGTTGTCACACAACCTTCACCGCCTAATTATCGTGTTGAAATCAGATTTTTCTTCAGTTCTGGAACATGCCTTACCTCCTTTAATAGCCACTGGTTTCCATTCTGTTGTTTTACAAGAACTTTACCCATTCCAAAAATTTTATAGGGTTTATCATCACCCAAACGAACTTGTCCAAAATCTCCTTGAACATAGTCATGAAAATATTTCTTATCAAGTGTGGCATGGAATGAGGCCCCTAAATCTACCACCCAAGAATCAATAACATTTTAGAAAGAAAGAATCAAAGCATCTTGTAACACATCACCTGTCACATTTGCTTCATGATTATTTTCTTGGTGTGTGTCTCCTTCTTTTCCCTTCCGAGATCTACAGTCTTTCTTCAGGTGTCCTTTCTTTCTGCATTTCCAGCACACTATCCCCGATCTAGACTTGGATCTGCCTTTCCTTGATTTACTGTGATATCCCGAGCTCTTTCCTCTTTCCATTATTCTCCCCCTAGACTCTGCACTCAAAGCATAACCTGATGTCTCACTGGAGCTTTTCCATCGCATTTCCTCGCTAAGGATAGCACCGACAACATCATCAAACTTTAAAGTACTAAATCCAGAGACAGAGTTACTAATGGCCATAACTAAACCATTCCAGCTTTCTGGCAATGAGCACAGAAATAACAGAGCCATAACTTCATCATCAAAGTTTACCCCTATAGAACTTAACTGACTGGTAACTGTATTAAAATCATTTAAATGGCCTGCAACAGATCCACCTTCCGACATCTTCATATTGAATAAGCGTTTCATAAGAAATACCTTGTTTGAGGCCAAGGGTTTTTCATATAGTTTCGCCAATTCCTTAATCAAACCCTTTGTTTTTGTTTCCTTCGAAATATTGAAGGCTACTGATGCCGCAAGGCACAACCGTACTGTTCCGAGTGCCTTTCTATCGAGAATCTCCCATTCTGTGTCTGTCATAGCCGTTGACTTCTTTGTTTTTCTGCTCAATGGTTGGTACAGATCTTTTTGATATAGATAATCTTCCATCTGCATCTTCCACAGCGGGACGTTTTGGCCGTTAAGTTTCTCGACCCTAAACTTACCATCTTCCACCATTGCTCCCACTTGAACCAAGAACCCTTCTTTCCTACAAGTTTATCAGCCAAATAGACCTTCAGCTCTAATACCAGTTGTTATAAAATTATATATTACAGAGCAATGCGACACATAAAATATGCAGAAAACACAAGCACACAAAACACATAAAAACAGAGAGACACAGATATACGTGATTCACCCAGTTTGGGCTACATTTACCTTGAACAGCCAGTCCTTCTTTTCTATTATCCAACAAAATGAAGAGACACAAGCTACAACAGATCCGCTATAATATCCTATGTTCTCTCTCACAGTCTCCCTATATGTTTCTCGCTTTGAGAATACACATACAATACACAGCCGCAATACAACACCCTCATACAAGCGAGGGGTTGCCTTTTAGGAAAAAAACCCTAAACTAAACATTACTTCTACCATCAGATAATCCGCCTAATGAACGACCCAGATTGACTAGAGATTACTATACTTTTACAAGGCAATTTTACATCCGTTTTCAGCTTCGGGGGCGCTGCCCCCAAAACCCCCCACTAGGGGGGGCTACATAAAGTCGTAACCACCCCCCCTTGGACCCCCCAGGCAGTGTTTAGTTACAGGCAGCGTTTCTTCCCCATTAAGGTACAGGGGTCCAATGCTATGATGCAAAATAAACAAGATAATTAGGCTCCGCAGCTAACAATATTAAAATATTATTAAAAAATATTAAAATGTGCCCATAGGCGATATATTACCTTATGTAACAAAACTTAATCATGGAGATGAATATGTATGCCCAAATTGGCCTTATATTAGCAAGACTTTAATTATTTTGATGGAAAGTAGAAATGATAAGAGACCATGGTTTCTAACTTGGTCCCTTTAATAGAATTCAAATTTAAAACTCTAATATGAAATTTTAAATGAATTAGATTAAGAATGGAAGTGAAAAATAAATGGAGAGCCCATTAATATGTCTTTGAATAGAAATTATAGGTATTCAAATAAATCTGCTACAATCATAGACATGCTTCAAAGAAGGAAAATGAATATGGAAAACACATAAGAGAAACAACACATACTAAAATGTACCAATGCATACTAGAATCAACTTGGTGACTTTTGTTATTATGTCTAGGGAAGCCAAAATTATTACACAAGTACTAAAAATTCCAAAACCCCAAACCCTTTTCCAGTGGTTCTCATGTATTTTAAATATTACATCAAAATCAATTACAAAGGTATTTTTCAAAACATCTATAACTACTTAATTATTTGTTACTAAAAATATCTTTACAACATTATAAAATGAAATTTTCTGACTTTTGAGAAGTTTTATGACTAGTGGAACATTGAATTTGAGGATTGGTGCTTGGTTTTTCCATTTGAACTTCTCCTTCAATAGGAGTAATCAACCTTTTACACTTCCAAAGTTCATCATCTCGGAACTTCCACTGGATCATTTTCTAGGATGCAACTTTCAAATTTGAAAGCTTTATATAATCAAGATTTGCAACAAATAGTGTCTTCATCAACCAAAGAAGTTGGAAGTCCCTCTACCAATAATTCACTATAGTACTTCCCTTTAGAATTGCAGTCTCTTCATGTGATGTATCTAATATGCTTTTAATAACCACTAGTTTCTTTTCATATAGTTTCCAAGAAAGAAAACTTCCTTGTTGGTCTTAACAACTAAGGAGACCATATCTAGTCCTTTGGTCAAATTTGGAATCAAAAAAATATACTAACTTGTGAACCTCCTTTAATTTGTTCTCAGCCTGAATAAAAAGTGGGTTTTTCTCATTCATTTTGCTGATTTCCATAATTACTCTAACTCTGTCTCAGATGTCTAATGCCCTTAGTCCATTTAAATATTTGATAATATTTTTAGCCTTCACTACTTCTTTCTGTACAATTTTCTTGCATGCATCAATGCTTAATTGAGACACATTCATCATAATATTTTAATGAGTAATTATATGAATAGACTCCCATTTAGAATAGACCTGGATGATATCATCCCAAACAATTTGTCTAGCTTCAATTAGAGAGATATCACCCTTGAATTTAGTTTTTAACTCCTTGATATCATATTATGTTGCCTTTTCTTGGTGGTCAACTGATCATTGCTTTCTCTTGTTGTATTTAGCTGCCTCTCCTTGATATCAAGTTGTTCCTTTACCTGAGTTAGGTTGTCCTAATTTTTCTTTAATACAACTACTGAAATTCTGAGTTCTACCAAAAATTTTGTAAGATTCTCTGAGGGGTCATTTGACTCACTTGGGACCAAAATAGTGCAAACATGGATTTTTATTGATTGTTGTAAGCCCTACAATTGTTTCTGCAAAATGGAAATTTGTTTTTTTCTGTCCAATAACTCTCTCATCAACACTTCCTTCTCTTTCTCAACCTGAGCTAGTTCAGTTTTTTGAGCTTGCTCAGCCCAAAGAGTTTTTAACTTATTCCTTAATGATTGCATCTCAAATTCTGTGTTTTGCAACAGGGTTTCAATATCTTCAATGTCTTTTGAATCTATTCCCAAATTAACAACTAGCTTCTTATACTCCTCATTTTGAATATGCAATGCTCTAGAATTTTCATTTTCTTGCTTCAGCTTATTTCAAAATTTCTCCAAAAGAATTTTTTCTTTACTTACTATCAAATAAATTTTTCTTAGGTCAATATAGAGCATTTCCCCTACTTGGAAATGAAAATTAATCTTGTTAGAAAGTGGGATGCCAACTACATTTATGGATATATCTAATCTTTTAAAATCAGGTCCTGAAGGAAGACACTGAACATATGGATGCATGAGGGACAATTTTAATTGGTTACTTTCTAAATCCATAGTAGAGAGTAGTCTTGTTTGATAAGTTGCAATTACTTGTGCTACCAGCTTATTTTCCATGTTTATTCTCACCTTATGACTTCTTTCTTCAGTCTGTTAATAATTCCTTTATAACATTTATGTGGTGGAGGGAGTTTCTTCAATTGAGAATACTACCAAATCAGTTGAAACAAAGGATGAGGTATAGCACTCTAGGTTTCCCAATTTAATTTGAAAACTTTTTAGATTTGAGGGCCCCTCTATTAATTTAAACTATACCTTTTCTTCTTCTTCTCTTTGAACCTTTGTTATGTTTTTCAATTGTGAGTCTTCTATCTCAACATCAATTTGTTTAGGTATATTTCTCTTCAAGCTCTTCTCCCTCTCCGTAGGAGTTTGGACATCTATTCTTTGTTGCATTTTGATACCTGACCATGTTTCTTATTTTTCCATTTTCTCAAGTTATGGCTTGCTTTCATGATTATAAGGTGCATAACTGATATCCCCTCTTTTATTTGAAATTATATGATGCGGGTCATATTTCCACTTCTCTCCTCGATCAAATCCAAACTCCTTCATTATTTATTCAACTTGCAGGAGGTTTTTTCTGTTAACATGATGAATAGCCAAAAAGTTGGTTCTAACTTAAAAATATATCCTTTGTGTGTAGGAAAAAAATGAACTTGGTCAACATTTAGACTCTACCTTATAAATTCAAGAGAAAATATCCCCATGGGAAAAAAAAAATGGAAAACAATATGGTGGTACTTCAACCCCATACAGTCTTATCTTAATGTAATCTTCAAAAATATACCATTCCCCCACTCTATTTTCCTTTCTAATCTAATCCAACTCTTTTGCGTCAGTCAAAATACTTAGAGGCTACTGGTTGTTCAAACTAGTATATATAGTGGCCATGAATGATGACAAGTAATAAGAAAATCCCTCATTATTTTCCTTCTTCCTAATAACACTAGTCCATTCAATCATAGATTTAACTTGTTTCCTTGAATCCCACATATTAAAACGTAGATGGCCAAACTTATCAACATTTACATATAAGAACATATAGACCCAGACAACAGGATATCTAAACAAACCATAAATATGATAGTTCTGAAATTAAACAATGCTAAACTTGGCTAGGTGAGAAGGGATATCCAAAACAATATATAGTTGCAACATCAAAATCAAAAACCCTAGGGCTTGTTCACTTACTATCCCAGTATCATCTTCTCCCAAAAGAGACAAAATTATAACTAAGACATGTTGTGCAGCTTCAGAAAATAAGGATGTTGGATAATTCACTGCAAGTGGAGTAATTTTGGAATTTGGTGGCAGAATGAGTCAAAACAAACCTTCCTTATTCCCTTCATAAATATGTATATAAGTGAGGATTAAGGACTCATATAAAAATCTCTTTGGATTCTCGATTATAGGAAAATTAAAATCTTTGTATATTAGCTCTGAAGTGACCTTAAAATTATTCTCCCCTAAAGAAGACATAACAAAATTCCTCTTAGGGACAAGGGAATACCCTAACCATCTGACAAATTTGGGGAAATTATAGGTATGTGGGATAATTAGATGATAAAGTTTGGACTGGATGGCTCGAAAATATTATCTAAGTCACTGGAATGATCCAGAATGTCTCATTGAATCTCCAAAAGGTCCAAGGAGCAATGAGAATTGTATACCTAGACTTCTCTATCCATAAGGGGTGTATGAATAGGCGTCATAGAGATTGTAGGTTTTTTAGTTGATTTCGGGGTTTTCGCCATGTTTAAAATTTGAAAGAAAGGACAAGGAATAAATTTTGAATTATGAGTAACCCAATGAATGGAGACAATGAACAATTGAATGCTAATTTGGAATCGAAAATGTGCACTCTAGAATTTGGTGACCATAACTATACAACTAGAGGAAAAATAAAATAACAGGCAAGATGACCTTTTATCGAAAAACCATGATGGCGTGTAAGGGATCGCTCGCTTTCCTGTCTCACTTGACGGGTACATGAGCTATCACTAATTTATGATGTGTGGTTTTCATTAAAAAATATTAACCACTTCTGAGGGGTCCCCAAAGTGGTTTGTGAAAAGAGAAGGGGACCTGTTGGAATGAATCATGGTCATTTATTTGGAGATGGGTTGTTTATCCATTCTTCTTTTCAACAGGTGTTTCAGGAAATAACTCCCTAGAGGTTTGTTGGGTCAAAACCTCCATATATCAGGGCATGCTATTCAAGAAGGACTCACACAACCACACTTGTATGCTAAAAACTAGATAACATCGATAGTAGAACTCACCCGTAATCCTACATTTGATGTAGATCCCGCGGGGTCAAAACCCCCAGCAACCCTTCTTCCTCTTCAACCTGGAAATCAAGAAAGAACATGCACAGAAATCTAGTTGTACAGCATATACTTCTCCTAAATGTCAGTTTAATCCATGTGAAACATCATATAAACAATAATAAATGCTTAAATAACAATCTTTTCACATATGAAAGCAGATATTAACACGTGAATTCGGGAACGAGATGGTTCTTCTTCATTACGAATAGCATGTACAGTAATAAAAAGTGGAGAGATCACCTGAATCCTTCCACGACCTTCGAACAGACCGTCGTCCGGATCCGTCCCGCCCTTGCCTCGCTAGGATACTTTCAAGACTTGTGCACACGAGATGACATATAAACTGATGAACATCTCCAGGAAACAAGGGTTTCCTGTAAAAATCTGAGAAAGTGCAGGAGGCACGGGAAATCAGACTTGAATTGGGGCTCCCAGAGTATAATGTCTATAAATTTCTCTCTCCCTTAGGCCATGCATGTGAGGGGCTTTTATACTCCCTTAAAGTAGTTTCAATCTGTTGGAAACAGTTGGCCACGTGCTGGGGTGGTTGAACTACTGGAGTAACCATCAACCTAGCCCGAAAATAGGGAATTTTATATATTTTTTAATGATTTTAATGGCATACACGGAAAAGTGTGTATGGACTTGCGTATACACGTGGAAAAGTCTGGGCATACCCGCGTATGGAAATTTTAACACTGTTTTTTATGAACTTTGTTCAAGTCTGTGAGAATGGGTGCCCAAGGCCAAAGAGACAATCA
Source organism: Pinus albicaulis (assembly GCA_034641835.2). NCBI lineage: Eukaryota > Viridiplantae > Streptophyta > Pinopsida > Pinales > Pinaceae > Pinus > Pinus albicaulis. The sequence continues at coordinate 1,608,643,574 of CM076584.1, read as the reverse complement.
TGAATCACATGAGGGTGAAAAATGATGCTATAATAGATGCCCCCTAATATATGAGGTCAGAAGGGGTACATGATGGCCGAAATGTATTATGCACATAGAAAGAACTTCGCAAGAACAAGAGAGGACTTCACCAGATTTCAGCCTGCCAAAAACCAATGAAAGAAAACAGAGAGTCAACTCATGCTGAGGCGGGCATACCCATGCTCAGTCAAAAATATATCATATAGAAAGTACATGATGAATCCAGAATGTATACAAGTATAGATAAACTGAAAGTACATAATGAATCATCTGAGCAGGGCCCGGAAGTACAAGTCGGAATCATTGTCCAAGTATCACATATAGAAAGTTGATCAATGATGCTGAAACTGGATGTCTGATCATAAAAGTAACTGAATCTCCAAGTACCAAATCATAAGGGGTGGAACACATGGTACAATCACGCAACTCGGGAGCCAACATATAGGATGTTGCTGTACTGACACTGCAACATATAAGGGTGGACGACATCACTGGCAGAAACTGAATGGACTGTCAAAAGTGAACCGAAAAATGCTGATGCAACCCGAGGTCTTCACCGATCTCGATGGCACAATTCTACACAATGGGAATAAATGAGCTGAAGTCGACCATGTGAGAAAACGTTGGATTACCGGTCAATAATGTAAACCGTTAACCAACGCGAGACAACCCACCGATAATGAAAATGGGTGTCAAGGTGCCCCAGTACAATCTAACAAGTGTGAATAAATGAGTTGAAGTCAAACACTTGAAAGAATCTACCAATCAGGAGGCAATGATGAATCCCCATTGTCGATAGAGAAGAGTCTGCCACAGATGACTGCAAACCCTAAGGTACTAACAAAAAGACTCTAGACCTTATTCCCAGAGCAATGAGTCAGAGTCGATGGGAAAAGATCTGCTGGAAGGAAGGCATTAAGGCATCCCACATCAGTCCAGCACGAGTGTAACCCGCAGGCCAAGATTTGGAAGGAATCGGATGAAGTAGAGTGATGGAACCAAAACCGAAGTACGTTTCCGACATGCACAAGATGAAGCTAGCGCATGGAAGAAACCCTCTGAACCAACCAATAATGAAAGTTGACACAGAGGCGAGATATCCACTGATAGGGTCAAATGGAAATCAAGGTACTGCACGAATCCCAAGTGTGATAATGTATGCTGACGTCGAACACAAGGAAAACCACTCAGTCAAAGACCCATAATGATGATCAAATGCTGAGCACAAGGACACCTATCAATGATGAAAATAGGGCCAGGGTGCGGCTCTAGGTTTGCTCTCAGAGCAATGTGTCGTAGTCGATGAGAGACAAACCCGCCAGCAAGAATTCAATGGAGACCGTCTCAAACCAGCACGAGCAGAAGACCAAAACATCTGATGTGATAGAACAAGATACTGAAAAGACCGGGAAGGCCGACTGAATAATGAGTCAAGAGACACCGCAGAATGGCCGACTCTGGTTAGACTTCCCTTGAACAAAAGCACGACTCGTGATGACCATGGCAGTAAAATGTGACACTGTATAAGTCTGTTATGCAGGAGGCAAAAACAAACTCTCCATATTATTGGAAGAGATAACCAACCGGGGGAGAACTGACCAGTGAAACAAGGCAAAAGCTGAACCTAGGTCAAAACTAAAACCATCCCAAATGAAGGAAATATATAAGTGTATGTGCTTTGTTCAAGGGCGACAAACTGACGTTGTACTGCCATTAAATTATGAAGTTACATCCCGTTCCCGCTCTTTTTGTTATATTTAATTTTTTTGTCTTTTTCATATAATAAGCCTGAAAAGGAATAAAAGAATGCTATGGTACAATGGATGGAACGAGTATCAAGAAACAGATTCACTAGTTCCTGGGATAGGAACGATCCTATGCTCAATGCAAGGTGGCAGAAACTAGTAAGCGATACTCAAAGGAATGTTCCATCCATGGATAAAAGGGTGTCAAGTCGCGATAGCTAAGTGCATGCAATGGTTAACTTGTACAGACAGTCAAGGTCAAAAGTTGGCTTAAACATCGAGTCCAAAATGAAGCCGGCTAAAGGCCAGGATAAATAAGTAGCCAATATGCAATTCAGTAATACAACTTAACAACACCAGGGAGCCTCTAGGGTAATAGCCAGAAAAAATTATAGTGAAGAAGAAGAAGAATGAAGCTTCAACACATAACTCATGGCGGGACTAAAGAGGACTCCCGAGCCTACATAAAACGCAGCATGGGAAAAAAATGCTAGCGAGGAACTACCTAGGAAGCCCATGTAAAGGAAGGCTCTACCACCAAGTCATGATTTAAAAATCGGCGAGTGAAATGGGTTAAATACTCATGACCTGATGGGATCGACCCTATGGCAAGTGATCAAAATGGAGGCTAGTATGCAAAATGCAACGAAAAGTGGATTTCCTAACCTATATGCCAGTGAATATCATATACCTGCCATGACGGGTCAGCAGTCATGGATCAAAAACCGGAAAAAATCTCGACTTCATCAAAATGTACCTAAAAATATACCAATCTGGGCACTTCCAAGCATCCGGATTATGCAGCTTAAGATAGATTGAAAAAATAAGCATAACGAATTTTTGCAAAAATTTTCAATTTTTGGGCATAAATACACAAGTTACCTCACATTTGGTTCATTGTTACTTGTTGAATTGGGAAAAAGAGCTCTAGAGAAAAAGCCTCTTTCGTCAAAACAGGAGCAATCGACCGTCAAACTTCGCCGAATTTGTCAAGTAAGTTCTTAATCAATCCTTGTTATCAAATTTGTCCATAAAATAAGTAGAAATTTGGAAATTTCACCGTAGAATTATTTGTTTAAAGTTACGGTTCTGCGCATACGCGGTTTTATATTGACCAAGCCGCGTAAATACGCGACTGTGTACAGAGAAAGTCGCGTATGCGCAACCCGAAATGAAAAAACGTGATTCTAATGGACAAATTAGTGAATTTTTTCAGGATGACTATATCATGGAGAGAACATGAGCATAGTACCATTGACAATGAAGTAATGCAGGATCATTTATCGCTCAATATTCTCCGAAATTGTGGATTGCTCAAATTTTTCAAAATGCCAAATATGAAGAGTAATGTCCGGTTGCTCGAAATGCTTGTGAATTATTGGGAACCGGAAGAAGATTGCTTCATTAAAGATCAAATGCCCATACGTATCGAGGTGGAAGACATCTATTTTATTACTGGACTTTCTGGGAGGGGGGAGCTAGTAGATTTACACGATAAGCCTTTGGGAGGGCTCACAAAGGATGACTACGTCCACGTCTACTGCGTAGAGGGTTCCAAGAAAGTTGGGGCTCAAATTGATATAAAAGATTTAAGAGACTTGCACATGAAAATTCTCCTATTTACCATTGGCAGGGTAGCAGGATCTGCTTCCTTACACCAGGCATCCAGGACTCAAATGAGTATAGTTGTGGAATGCTTAACTCATATATATGCTTGGTGCATAGCTCTATTAATGAACATGAAGCAATAATTGACTTCCATCCGAAAAACAAAAACAAAACATTTCGGGTATGGTACAATCTTGATGAAATTCTTCTTCGAGAATATTTCTGGGCTGAGACCCAAAGTGATCTCTTCTATCAGCAGCCCAAGAGACCCAAGAATTGCCCGATGGGCTGACTTGATGAAGAGACTGGGGGGAAGTGAAGTTCCCCGAACCACCTGGGATGATGAGTTCTTCCAATGGTGGGGAGAACAAATCATCATTGTGGAGGACTATCCCTATGCTGGGATGGATTTTCGTGGTGATCCAGACCTCATCCTTCCACCTGGCGCGGCATGGGGTACAGTCGGTAAGATTGCAATTTTTTAATTATATTATTTTTTTGGATTTTTTCAATATGTGTGAAAAAATGAAACATGTTTTTGATTGGATTCAAAGTGACTTACAATATCATAATGATCATGATACAGATATTGGACCAGTCCGTCCTGATGGCTACCCACGGCATAAGCGTCGCAGAGGTGAGGCGGATACAGTAGACTCAGACAGAACCCTCCATGTTGTACAGAGGAACTTGGAGGGTTTAACCTGCCAAGTGCCTATGGCTGTAGTGGAAGATCTACCCGAGGCCATCCAGAGACGGGTAGTAGGATTACCTCATGACTGGGTGCAGTTATTCCACCGAGTCGCGACTGCGATCGTGTTCTATAGGAACACAACTTTTGGGCAGGGACCACAGGAGTAGATAAATATGATTTACCAGATGACTGTATATTTTTGAGATTTGAACATGATCGGGCATAAGCCCTAATTTTGTACGACTTATGGATCCAAATTTTTGTATAATTTTTTGAACACTCTGATGATATATACAGCGATTTATGATGTGATGTGACAAATGTATGATGTTTTTGATGATTAAATTTTAATGTATTGAATGATTAATATGCCAATCAATTGCTTGATTAGCTAATGAGTCTGCCATCCAATTGTCTGCTCGAGGAATATGAATGAAAGTTAAAAATTGAAATGATCTTTGTAACAAATGTACCCTCAATAACAACCAGAGTAAAAATGGATCTCGAACCCAATAAGTATTGTTCAACTGCGACACCACCAGCTAGGAGTCTAAGAAAACTACCAATGAATCAACACCCAAAGATATTGCCTCCGAGAGTAGATAAATAATTGTAGTGTATTCTGCTATATTATTGGAAGTAGGACCAATGTAGACTCCTCTTAATACTAACATCTGACTGGATGGATGATGAAGCACCCAAGCCGCGGAAGCTAAGTTTCGGGTGTGTCTACTAGCACCATCGGCGAAACCAAAATGACTCATGACATTCGACACAACCTGCCAAAGCAAATCAAAAAACATCACCATCCCATCAAAGATCGAAAAACCAGATATGTACAAAGAAAAATGCCAGGCCGAAGCCTAGGCATAATACTTTTTCAAATAGAGCCCATTTCTGGGCTCCGGCAACTCATTCCCTTCAAAATCAACCAAGGTATATGCTCCTTTTTTAAGAACTTTTTTAACGATAAAGGGGCCATACCACATAGACTTAAACTTTCTTGCCCCCAGGGCATCTTTCTCTTGGGCATAGACCAAAACAAGGTCGCCTTCCTAGAAAACCCTAGGTTTGACCGCCTTATCGTACTGAACTTTAACTCGGTTTTTATGCGCTTCATTCATCGTGACAGCATCCGGACGCTGCTCATCGAGATGTTCCAGATGAAGGAGACGTTCTTCAAGACTAGAAGTGTCAGGAAGAAGTTCAATAGCTAACTTAAGAGAAGGAATCTCACATTCAATGGGAAATACGGATTCCAACCCGTAAACTAGCTGAAACGGAGTAAAGCCAGTTGCAGTTTTTACTGACGTCCTGTATGCCCAAAGTGTAGGATATAGCATGATATGCCAATTGGATCGAGATTTATTGATCATCCTTTGAAGAATATTCTTCAAGGATTTGTTCATGGCTTCCACTTGCCCATTGGCCTGAGGATAATACGGAGATGAATGCTCTTGCCGGAAACCTAATTTTAGAGCCAACTAAGCCATCATGCTATTCTGAAAATGACTGCCATGATCAGTGACAATCTCTCTAGGAATACTAAAACAAGCAATAACCTGGTTGAAAAGAAAAAGAGCTGCTGTCTCACCATCATTCCCAAAAGTAGGCATAGCTTCGACCCACTTCATAAAGTAGTCTACTGCTACAATAATGTACTTGTGACCTTTAGCCGAAGGCAGGTTACAAGTAGTATAATCAATACCCTACTTTGTAAATGACCCGATAGTAATGACTAGAAAAATCGGAGCTGGATGAGCGCGCATTTTTCAAGTATAGACTTGACACGGATGACACTTTTTGACCGACTCCACACAATCTTTGAAAATCGAACACCAAAAGTACCCAACACGCATGATTTTTTGGGTTGTAGCAAGCCCAGATAAATGACCACCACAAGCTCCACTGTGGCAATCATTCAGCACAGCCTCAGCTTCTTCGAGAGTTAAGCAACATCTTAGGATTGAATCAACCCCTCGATGGTATAAAGCATCACCAATAATCAAGTAATTCTTAGCCAAGTGACGCAACTTACGGCGCTCATCTTTCGAAAAAGTAGAGGGAAACTTCACAGTCTGAAGATACACAATGATATCTCCATACCAAGGATCCTGTGAAGAGATAAGAAACAAATGTTCATCCGGAAAGGATTCATCATAGATCATCTCTTCCCCACAGGGCAACTCGGAGATCAATTCTGCGAAAACCAATGATTTCTTGGACTTGGCAGACATAAACTCAAGATCAAATTCTTGCAAAATCACAATCCATCTATTGTATTTGCCCCCAATCACTCGCCTACTGAGAACAAACTGAAATGGATTGGCTGCTGCCAAAACATAAGTTTTTCGTAGAAGAATGTAATGTCTGAGTCGCTGTACATCATGAACAACTACTAAAGCCAGTTTTTCTATCGGAGTATACCGGAGTTCAAGTCCTACCAAGCCTCGACTAAGATAGTATATAACATGCTCTGCAATAGCATCGTCCTCCTGAACCAGAACCATACCAATGGTATATTTTGCTGCTGCAAGATACAAAAGGAAATCCCTACTATAATCAAGTGGACTCAATAAAGGAGCAGAGGTCAATGCTTTTTTCAAAGCATCGAATGAGCGTTGAGAGAATTCATCCCAAAAGAATGAGACTCCCTTCTTCAACAATCTCATAAAAACTTTGGTAACTTCAGCATAATTTACGATAAATCTTCGAAGAAAATTAGCCTTTCCTTGTAGACATTGAAGTTGACGAATAGACGACGGGGGAGGCAACCAAAGTATTGCCTCAACCTTGAAGGGATCTACCCTAATCCCTTCCCTAGACACAATGAACCCCAATAACCGACCAGATGTGACCGCAAAAACACGCTTTTTCGCATTCAACCTAATCTTGTAGAAACGACATTGTTCAAATACTTGACGGAGGTGATCTGGATGATCAATTCTCTTTCGAGAATGAGAAGCTAAATCATCCAAGTATGCCTCGATAATATGTTTGATGTCGTGGAAGGCATATGACATGGCCCGCTGAAACATAGCTCCAACATTTTTAATACCAAAAGACATCTTCTTGTAAGCAAAAGTACCCCAGGGAAAAATAAAGGCAGTCTTATGCTGATCTTCAGGATGGATAGTAATCTGATTATATCCAGAGAAACTATCCATGAAGGAGAAAATCTCATTACCGGCACACTCATCAATAATCTGATCTATAAATGGTGTGGGGTAATTATCTTTAGGACATGCTTTATTAAGGTCTCTGAAATCAATGCAAACTCGAATTGTTCCTTGTTTTTTATCTACGGGAATAGGGTTCGAAACCCACTCTGTCAAAGGAACAGGGAAATCCCGCCTTAAGCATCTTCTCCACCTCGGCTTTGATAGATGCAACCTTCCTAGGATTGACCGGACGAAGTTTTTGCCTCACAGGCTTAGCATTTTCGTAAGTCTTGATCTCATGCTGGACAATAGATGGATCTATACCAGGCATTTCTTGATAAGACCAAGCGAACACATCCCTAAACTCTTTAAAGAGATCGGTGTAAATTTGAATCTCTTCAGGGGAACATTCAGCTCCGATGAAGACATTCTCTATAACATTGGGATTCCTGGAAATGTTCACCGGGATAGTTGGAGAAATCACAGCCATGTTCCCTTCAGCATATACCTGTGTTGGTGCTAAAGGGTTCAGGACTGGGCGAACAGGACCAGGAGACAAAGGACTTGGAAAACTTGATTCAACTTCGCTCAAATCAGGTAAAAAGTAAGACCGATGATGCAAATCATCCCATGGTCTATCTATACCAGTCATAGCTTCCAGGATGGCCTCTTCAAATGGAAGAGTGGTATCAAGGCAATCCTGGGCGGAAGAAGAACTAAGTGTCGAAGCCGGAGCCACATCTCCATCCAACTCATCCGGAGAAAGAGGAGCTGGAATGGACTCTGCAGAGTCAACAATAGATTGATAAGCAATCTCAGCTACAGACATTGGAAATGCCATTCCACCCACTTGACCTTCCGCTAATGTGGAGGTAGGGGAAGGCAAGGTCCAAGGATCCGAAAAATAATGAGTTCTGAAGAACTCTCTTCGAATAGGAGCCCTGGAGGATGAAATTGCATTTATATGAACGGTAGGAGGTGGAATATCAAAAGTACCCATCAAAGAAGAATACATTCCAACCCCTAAATTCTCAACAGGCGGCTTGGCATTATCCAACTTTGGAATAGTTGAGTCAGTAGATGCATTCGGGTCTACAGGAGAACAGTCCAGTTGATCCACCGTAACAATCCTCCCTTCGTGAGGGAAACAAATAATCCGAAATAATGAAGATGCAATGGCATCCATCTCATAAATCCAGTTTCTCCCCAACATAAGGTTGTAGTCCAAGCTTGCATCAACTATCTCAACCTCTATATTTACAGTTTTTCCCCCAACACAGATGGGAAAAGCTGGGACAATACCATGCGGTCTATGAGAATGACCATCAAACGCAGTCAAAAGAGTAGCAGATGGAACAGCTGTGGGAGATCCAATTCCCTTCCAACATGTGAGAGACATCACACATGTGGAAGCACCCTCATCAACGACCATCCGGAAAATATTGCATTTCCGGTACGATGATTTAATATGAAAATCCATATGATGGGGGAGTCTCTTTTTAAAATTAGTCATATCGAATGTAATCATAAGAGATTTCTTTGGATCGACAGCCCCAATAGCAGTGAGCAGAGCACTGCGCTGAGCTGGACAAGACTGGAGCACCTCAAGAGCCGACATGGCACAAGGACTCTGTGCCAGATCTTCCACAATAGAGTAGTTCTGGGTAGCCCTGGCATTTGGATTAATCGTCGTACACTTAGTAGATGCTTTGGGCATCTGAGGTATAGGCTCAACAGTAGGCTTCGTGATGTGAAGCGGCTCAGTAGCATCGGGAGCACCCTTGGCTTTCGAAGACTCATCTTCGCCATAATCATGGGATCTCGTGGCGACATCCACGTGAGCACTCATCATGTATATGTTTGATGGAGTTTCCCCTTCCTGGGTGCCCCCAGAGGAAGCCCCAGTATTTTGATTCGCGCCAACAACTAGTTGTTGCCCTTGGGGAAAAGGGTTTGTCAACACAGCCTGGGAACTGGAAGAACCCTGCTGAGCTAACAAGCGCTGCGCATCCTGAATTTTAGGGCAAAGGTGAGTAAGATGGTCTCTAGCACATAACTTGCATGGAAACTTCACTTTCTTTTTATCCTTTGGACCCTCACCAACATGCTCGTTGGATTTATTTGCATTACCCTTCCCATTCTTGCCCTTTTTCTTATTATGTCCCTTCTTCTTCCCTTCGGATTGTTGATTTTCTTTAGGGTTGGAAGTCTAAACGGCATTTACCATCAAAGATTGAGAAGGTGATGACTCAGTAGGCACAGCCTGACCAGAAGAAGCAGATTGTATAGACAACTGCTGCAATTGACTAAGCAGGTTAGCTGCACCACTATTGATCGACCCAATAAGTCCATCACCATGAGGACTGGGTTTAGTCTTGGACAAATCTAATTTGGAGCGAGGAGCATTAAGCAAATATTTATGAAGGACTCCAGACTGAGAATATATCAATTCAAGCTGTTGGGCCTTGAAAATAGCCTGCTCCTCAGAAAATACCCCTGAGAGGGATACATCCTTAGAAATATCTGACTGCAGATATTTCAAAAACCATTCCAAAATAAATTCTCCTGGAATATGAGCTTTAATAAGCCTCTTCCTTCTCCGCCATTCCTGAATATGATCAGAAATGTGGGTTGCATTGTCCTGCTTAAAATTAGCTAGGAGTTCAGTCCCGGCATCATAACGGACAGGAAACTAGAAATGATTTATAAATGTCGTATCCAGGTCTCCAAATGTAGCAAAAATTCCCCCAGTTAACTCAATATACCACTTGGCAGCGTTTCTAGTTAAGGTGCGTTGAAACAATCTCAACGTAATCGAATCATCGATCAGAGAGTTAGAAGAACACCATAAATGGAAGGTGGTGATATGGTCAGTCGGGTCCTCTCCATTCTTACCTTCAAACTTTGGAATGTCTAAAGGTAGTTTGGTGGGAACCGGAGGCCACCCCGGACTATATCGGATCGGATCATTCATCAATTTCGACAGATTTGGCAAGTTTAACGTTGCCAGAAAAGGTAAACGAGGCGGAACCTGAGGATTCCATCCTTGATGGGATGAATTCCCTACATTCTGAAAAGAGTACCCTGGATTTGATGAGGCACCAGGTTGCCAAAAAGAACTCGTAGAAAATGTTGGGCCAAAGGACCCAACATTTGGAGAAGGACCCCCTCCCAATGTAGAGTTACCAAATACCAGACCAGTTCCCCCCCCCGAAGTAATGAATGAAGAGGAAAGCCCCTGATAGAGGTTCCAAGTGTTGGAAAGAGGGGAAATTTTTTGATAAGCACTCGAGGAAGGGAAAGAAACATTCCCTTGTTGACCAATGTAAAACTGATTCCCTGCGCCAACTGTTGTGAATACAGGGTTCCAACCTGTAAAGGTAGTCGAACTCTGACCTCCAGACCAAGGGTTAAAACTCTGAGTCTGAGAAGTAAAAGGAAAAGACCCTAAAGAAGGATTCGAACTAGGAATATGCCCAGTTCCGAAGGGGAACCCTTGAAAAGAAGCTGACCCACTAGCCATGGAAGACATGGGTGTAGATGCAGTTGCAGTAGCGGAAAAGGAAAAAGAAGGAATCCCACTAGTGGGCATTCCAAAACAAAAGGGACCAGATTGAGAAGCATGTGCTTGGGTGAAACAAGAGCCAAACACATCAGTACTAGAAGCAATCGAAGATATAGCAATAGTGCCTCCTCCTTCAACTAAAGCAGGAGTCTGAATGCCTGCAGCACTCACAGCAGAAGCCGCGTTCCGAGTCGTGGCCATCGAAAGGTATGAATAAAAAGGAAGACTTTCTAGTCTCTCTGACGCAGGTCCGATGTACTCAACAACAAACGGATAATCAGGAGGAAGAGGAGATGGAAGTGACTGAGGAGACTCAGGTACTTCCTCTACTTCTATTCCTAACTCTCCCGGAAATAAGACTCTCGAGGTGAGCGGAATGCTCCTCTTAGAACCAACACCAGAACCAACTACGAAACCTTCAAGCCCTTGTGGAGGATCTCTCTCCACTGCGTCAGACGCCACAGGGTGATATTCACCTGCTATGTTACTCCTACGCCTTCTTGAAGAAGGCTCTGCACTCTCGGGAGATGACCCCCGGATTCTCCTCGATCGACGAGGCGCTTGATCAGCCACTTTAACAAATTTTAATTAGACTCAAAAAAGTATAAAGCTAAGCAAGCTAGGAGCAAAGAGCACTCACTACAAAAATCCCTAAGATACAGCCAAGCAAGCAGCCTTCAAGTATTTCTGCTCCGGGTGATTAGGACCGGACACCAAAATACGAGAAAGCGAAAAATAGGACCTCCCGAAAGTAGTCTAGGATAATTACGGCCCAGGCCTACTAGAGAAGGTAACAGAAACAGTTATGTCGACCTCCTAACAATAGCCTTTGCCGGCACAAGTACCCAAACTTCGCAAGGGCACCCCCCAAAAGTACTGCTGGAAGTGATATGACGTCTGCCTCAGGTACCAGGGGTATTCCCCCCCGCAGTCACCTGTGTGGAACCTAGGAATGGCAACTATGGGCACCAATCCATGTCAGAAGCCGGGCGGAACGGTCTCGAGGCAAGATCCAGCAAATCAGAGAGGGGGTATCTCTCTTCTCGGCCTTCACTTCCCCTCACGCTTGACTCTCTGGAGGAGAGCTTTCCCGATCCACCTAACGGATTTGGATTTCACTCAATTAATAAACTTCTATGTTTTAATTTGAGTGGCCTTGGAGAGTTAACTCTCCACTCACCTAATCCAAGGCCCTACAACCTAGCTAGTTGGTGTATGACACTTAATAAAAAACTTGCTAGTTGTTTTTAATTTAATGCACTTATTTTAGTTGGCTGTTATATTAAGTTAAGGGGATATGGAAATGAAACTCATGGTGTTTTATGACGCAGAAAAGAAATTAATGAAAACCAAACTACATGCAAATGCAGTAATTGCCTTTCGATGAAAATAAATTTCTACACAGGTTCTACGAGACTAAATTTTTTTCTCTTCAGATAACAAACTTCACACTCGCAAAAACTATGAAAAAGACTAAATGCTTAAGTGCACCTAATGCAAATTACTAAGATCATGTCAATTCTAAGATGCAAAATCCACCAAAGCAAAGAGAAATTTCCAAAGAATCCTTCAGTTTTATCACTTTTCTAGTTGTCCACAAAGCTAGTTCCCAAAATCAGAAACTCTCAGTATAAAGACACCAAAATATACTTGAAATAAGAGAAAGAAACCAAAAAATTCCCTTCCCAAATCAAGTCAGAAACCGAAGGCAAGAAATATCAACAAAGCTTCAAAAGATAGAAACAAAAATGCAAAGCAAAACAAAAATGTTTTTGAGCTTTTTGAATTTTATAAAAGAAGATTTCAAAGAGACGAAGAAGAACTATGCAATTCTCAAGCCAAGCAATCTCTGAATTTCAAACTAAGCTTCAACAAAAATTCTCTAAATCTTATAGTGCCTCCTAGTGGCAAGATTTATACGAGAAAAAGGAAGACAAGAAACTCAGGAACTCAGCCCAGAACAATAGCACAATCTTGCAGCAAACAAAACTTCAAAGAACCAAGAATGACTCTTCAAAAATTGCAACAAGACCTAGTCACATGAAATCAAGAAAGCCAACCAAAAGCAAGAAAAAATCCAAGTGCAAAGCAAAACATAAAGTGAGGAAAGAGTATATGAGCAGAAGCTCTCTGTCCTGATAAAACAGAACAACTAAGAATCTCCAGAAAGAGATCTTGGTACTCGAACCAGAAATGCAAGCACTAAAAAACAAGATTTTCCTAATAAGCCAGTCTTCAACCAAACAAGAGAGAAAAAGACCAATAACCACTATCAACACAATCCAGAGACTATAAAGACACTGCAGGAATAGGTCTCCACAGGCAGACTGTAGGTTTTAACCCTGAACAGAAATTATCTACACACGAATCTTATAATAGAAAATAAACAATAGCAAGAGCATAAAACATAAAACAGATAAACACAGAGATTTTCCCTTGGATCCCAAATCGGGACGACCAGCTTGATTTTTCCTTATATTCCTTTTAGTGTTATAACACACATATATATACATGCCGAAGCATACATAAACCCCAATCCATAAACCCTGGATTAGAACATAACCGTAGTTCCCTTGACCGAATCTACAAAAATACCAGGGGCCGAAAACCATCGTACCCCAATACCATGTGCAAAACCATGCACAAAACCATGGACGCGGACTACCCACCGGAAATTAAGGACTACCATGGCGCGTGCTTAGTCGTGGAAAGAATATAACACATACCCAACACAGACAAGACTAAAAAGTCAAGAAATCAAAATTTTCAAAATTTGCCCAGGCATACGCTACTTATCAGCTTTTCAACAAGCGTTCATACGCACCTGTGTCAAAGGAAACCCGCGTATATGCGACTTCCTTTAACAAAAAATGCGTGTATACGCGACTGTGTGGAGAAAAACTCGCGTATGAGAAAGCAAATAATGAAAAATAAAAATGATCAAGCCTGGATAAAGAACCAGGTCTTCATTCTAACTGAGAAAAAGTTTACTGGACTGGAAATAATGATTAAAACTGTTGGAAACCTTTAAAATAGCTGAAACCACCCAACAGGGGAATCACAGGAATGCGATCCCCAGCGGAGTCGCCAGTTCTATTTCGGGAAATAACTCCCTAGAGGTTTTTTGGGTCAAAACCTCCACAGATCAGGGCATGCTATTCAAGAAGGACTCACACAACCACACTTGTATGCTAAAAACTAGATAACATCGATAGTAGAACTCACCCGTAATCCTACGTTTGATGTAGATCCCATGGGGTCCAAACCCCCAGCAACCCTTCTTCCTCTTCAACCTGGAAATCAAGAAAGAACATGCATGAAAATCTAGTTGTACAGCATATACTTCTCCTAAATGTCAGTGTAATCCATGTGAAACATCATATAAACAATAATAAATGCTTAAATAACGATCTTTTCACATATGCAAGCAGATATTAACACATGAATTCGGGAACGAGATGGTTCTTCTTCATTACGAACAGCATGTACAGCAATAAAAAGTGGAGAGATCACCTAAATCCTTCCACGATCTTCGAACAGACCGTCGTCCGGATCTGTCCCGCCCTTGCCTCGCTAGGATACTTTCAAGACTTGTGCACACAAGATGACATATAAATTGATGAACATCTCCAGGAAACAAGGGTTTCCTGTAAAAATCTAGGAAAGTGCAGGAGGCACGGGAAATCAGACTTGAATTGGGGCTCCAATAGAGTATAATGTCTATAAATTTCTCTCTCCCTTAGGCCATGCATGTGAGGGGCTTTTATACTCCCTCAAAGTAGTTTCAATCTGTTGGAAATAGTTGGCCACGTGCTAGGGTGGTTGAACTACTGGAGTAACCATCAACCTAGCCCGAAAATAGGGAATTTTATATATTTTTTAATGATTTTAATGGCATACGCAGAAAAGTGTGTATGGACTAGCATATACACGCGGAAAAGTCTGGGCATACCCGCGTATGGGAATTTTAACATTGTTTTTTATGAACTTTGTTCAAGTATGTGGGAATGGGTGCCCAAGGCCAAAGAGACAATCATGAATCACATGAGGGTGAAAAATGATGCTATAACAACAGGTCCTCATCTCGTGACTTTTGGTTGCTTTAACCTGTCGAAAAGTATTTGATTCTGCGGACGAATTCCCATGAGTGATGATATGATCTCAAACTTGTATGCAGTTTAATTTCCAATTTATAAAAATTTTGAACCCACTTTTATATAGTTTAAGGTTGCACTTTTAAGCTTGAAAGGTTAGGCTTGTATACAATATATAAATAAAAATTTTGATAAGGGGTTGTTAGATAAAAAAATTCTTGGTCCCTACATCCAAAGTCTTATATATATATATATATATATATATATATATATATATATATATATATATTGCATTTTTACTTTTCCTACAAAAGTAAATATGAAGGCTAGGCGTGAATTTTTGTAAAGTAGCCCAAAATTGCCTTACCTCACTAAAATGCAATGCCCAGGCTTCATTTCTTGGCCAATCTGATTGATTCAAATTGTAGACTATTTATTTTAATATGTTACACATTTTTACATTGTTATATCTTTACTAACCAATATAGTAGTAACAATGTTAACTTTCTTAGGGCTAGAAGTCTACGTTGTAGATAATTGAATTTTAAAACATTTTCAACATTTTCACATTGCATTCACCCCATAACATCAAAAGAAACTATGTACAGAGAACATTAGCAATAACAATATTGTGGAACCATCATAAGTCTCTCATGATATCTCTATCATAGGTATTTCATGATATCTCTGTCATAGGGCTCAACATATCTCCTTCGTATCTTTGTCATAATCTTTTCCCATATCACAAATAATAAGGCCCAAAGTGGTCATTATCATACCCAAGAACTAAGGTCCATTAGGATGTTGTTACACCACAAGGATGAGGTAAAATTTCACAAACACATAGAATGGAATGATCATTATATCACTTCCAATTAATTATAGGTCCTAGTGTGCATTCATTTAAGGCACACAAACGATGCCTTTTACCCTATGAAATCCATGTCATTTCGAGTATTCTTGAACAAAAGAAATATATATGTGAAAAATAAAAAAAAATGTAATTGTATTAATGTTACTTACGAGTAAATAAATATTCTTCGAGTTGAATAATTCAATTTGGCCTTGAAATGAAGGTTGGGGTGCATTTTTGTGAAGCAGGCAAAAATTGTCTTACTTTACTAAAATGCACGTCCATGCCTCATTTCTTGGCCAATTTGATTGATTCAAAGTGTACATTGTTTATTTTATTATTTTACACACTTTTACATTTTTATATATTAACTAACTAGTAGAGTAGTAACAATATTAATTTTCAAATGAGAATGTCTTTCGGATTAATCACATTGTTAGGGCTAGAAGTCTCTATTATTGATAATTACATTTTTCAACATTTTCACATTACATTCACCCCATATCATCATAAGAAATTATGTACAGAGAAAATTAGCAATAACAATGTAGTGGAACAATCATATGTTTGTCATGATATCTTTGTCATAGCTCTGTCATGATATATTTGTCATAGGGCTCGACATATCTCTTTCGTATCTATGTCATATTTTTTTTTCATATGACAAATAAGAAGGCCCAAAGAGGTTGTTGTCATACCCAAGAACTAAGGCCCATTAGGGTGTTGTTACACCACAAGACTAAGGCTCATTAAGGTGTTGTTACACCACAACACTGAGGCACAATTTTGTAGACCCATAGGATGGAATGATCATTATATCACTGCCAATTAATTACAGGTCTTGTTGAGGATTTATTTGATGCACACAAACCATGCATTTTACCCTATGAAATCCATGCAATTTGGAGTATTCTTGAACAACAAAAATATATATGTGAAAATTTAAAAATATTTGATTGTTTTAATGTTACTTATGAGTAAAGAAATACCCTCCAAGTTTAATCATTCAATTTGGCCTTGAAATGAAGGTTGGGCATTAATTTTTGTGAAGCAGACCAAAATTGCCTTGCTTCACTAAATTGCATGCCCAAGCTTCATTCTTAGCCAATATGGTTGATTCAAATTGTAGATTGTTTATTTTACTATTTTATACACTTTTACATTGTTATATCTTTACTAACAAGTAGAGTAGTAACATTGTTAATTTTCTTAGGGCTAGAAGTCTTTGTTGTTGATAATTTCATTTTAAAACGTTTTCACATTACATTCACCCCATATCATCATAAGAAATTATGTACAAAGATCAATAGCACTAATAATGCAACAGAACAATCATAGGCATGTCATGATATCTCTATCATAAGTATTTCATGATTTCTTTGTCATAGGGCTCAACATATATCCTTCATATCTCTGTCATAATATTTTATCATATCATAGATAATAAGGCCCAATGAGGCCACAGTCATACCAAAGAACTCAGCCCCATTAGGGCATTGTTACATCACAATAATGAGGTACAATTTTGCAGACCCATATCATGGAATGATCATTATATGACTACTAATTAATTACAGGTCCTAGTGTGCATTTATTTGAGGCACACAAACTATTCCTCTTACCTTATGAAATCCATGAAATTTGGAGTATCCTTGGACAATATAAATATATATGTGAAAAAATAAAAATATTAATAGTATTAATGTTACTTATGAGTAAAAAAATACTCTTAAAGTTGAATCATTCAATTTGGCCTTGAAATGAAGGTTGGGCATGCATTTTTGTAAAGCGAGCCAAAATTTCCTTTCTTCACTAAAATGCATGCCCAAGCTTCATTTATTTGCCAATGTAATTGATTCAAATTGTAGATTGTTTATTTTACAATTTTACACACTTTTACATTGTTACATAATTACTAATCATTAGAGTAGTAACAATGTTAATTTTCTTAGGGCTAGAAGTATCTGTTGTAGATAATTTCATTTTAAAACTTTTTCAACATTTTCACATTGCATTCACCCCATATTATCATAATAAATTATGTACAAAAAACATTAGCAATAACAATGCAGCGAAAAAATCATAGGTTTTTCATGATACCTATGTCATAGGGCTCAACAAATATCCTTCATATCTCAACCATAATATTTTTCTGATATCATCGATAAGAAGGACAAAAGTGGTCAATGTCAGACTCAAGAAATGAGGCCCATTAGCGCATTGTTACACCACAAAAATGAGGTCCATTAGGGCGTTGTTTTTTATTATTTGTTGGAAAATATTCACATTATATTAAAATTTAAATATACATAGAGTATATGTAAAAAAACTTGGGGGTTCTTCACCAGTCACCCATTGAGGTTCCTTTTCATTGGAGAGAGAAACCAGAGAACCTTTCCAGAATTTGCAAATCAAGTATTGTGCAATGCATCATCAGAACAATGTTTAAGATAAACATTACAAAATATAGAACCATCCTTTTGTGGTGGGACCGAGCCACCAAGAGACAGACCTTGAAGAGAAGAAAAAACATCAAAAAAATTTGTTGCGTTGTTACACCACAACACAAAAATGTGGCTCTTCCTCGAGCCACTCAGTCCTTCTTCTATCCCTATGGATCTAGAACCTTTGTCTTTACTGAGGTTGTCTTCTTGCTCCTAGTACAATAGGTGCAGGGGTAAACACGAAACTTGGTTTCCTTAGATCTCTTTGAATAGACTAGGAGGGTTAGCCACATACCCCCTCCCCATAATGGTGCTCTCAGAAAGAGAAACATGACCACCACTATTTCTCTAGATCTGGGTCCCATGCATATGCCTAATCATTTCTCTCTTCTCCTTGTTTTAAATGTTCCTTCCTTTGGCAAGAAGTTGCAAACATTTTGTCTTCTTGCCTTCTTTAAAATACTTTAAGGGTTACTAGAGTGGGGAGGATCATACTTTTTCAACCAACCATCCTATTTCCTCAAAATTATTCCAACTCCTTCTACCCACCAGAACAGGGATTCTTCTTGGTTTCAAGTAATATTAAGGGGTAAGGTCTCCCTGTCCTGCCATTAAGAAAGAGGGAAGAATGTCATCCTACTACTACATCTCCCATAAAGGGAATTGTCCCGACATAGTTCACCATATGGACTCGCAATTTCGTCCTTAAAGGCATGTCCGGATACACATACTGGCGAGACTCTAGAATCATGCAAGAACCATCTTCGCAAGTAGAGGGGGGCCTCCCTGGTCTCGACCACCAATCACAACTTAACCACCTCCCATGGATGAAATCTATTCTTTTGTATCTACCACTTTTGGCTCTTCTAACATAGTCTCTTCTTCCATAACCACGTCACCTTACCATGGCCACTCTATGAGGCCCCTTCTCTCATAATTTCCTACATCTCTTTCAATTCTCCTTTAGCTCCCTCTGTGATATCCCTCATACTCCTTTTATTTTACATCACTCTTTCACTCCTTCTCCTGGTTCCAAATTAAAATTCCCTTGTCTCCTCTAATCCTCTACTACTCGAAGATGTCATTTCACCAATTATTTCATTCTTCAATCATACCTTGGGTGGTATTTTATAACGTTTCACAATTCCTACTCCTTCATGATGGTTGATTATGACCTTGACTCTGCCATTATGTTTTTATGATGTGAATCACTCTGAGTCTGCACAGACCTATTTTACAATATTCCTTCAGATCAACTCGATATGACGATTCACATATGCTACCTATCTCTTCCCATCGAGTGTCAGCTTATTTTATTTTTTTACCTTGGTATTAGACTCATTAATGTTCACCACCTTGGAATTCCATGATTTAATTTGACAACTCATATGCTCTCTTCTCCAACAAAAATTTGATTCAAAAATCTGCCCAATCGCTTTCTTTCACTTCAACAAAGATTACAATGCAGGGAATGAATGCTTTGGTGCAACTCCCATCACGTGGTCCTAGCCTTCATGTGATTTTTTTAGCCTTCACGTGTTAAAGTACTTTGTCACTAGTGCACCTGATCCAAAAGATTGTGATTCCCACCTTTAATTTTGATTAAATTTTTTCATTCAAATACTTAATTATCTTCTTGGCCTTGAGTGCTTCTTTTTGTACTTGTTTCTTGCATAGATCAATGCTCATTTCTGATCCTCTTATCATAATCTTTTGTTGTGCAATTATATCAATATATTCCCCTATAGAATGAACTTCTTGAATAATCTCATCCCAAATCATTTTTCTAGCATCAATTAAAGAAATATTACCTTTCAACTTGATTTTCAACTCTTTGATTTCATCTTGAGTTTTCTTATACCTACTCGTAAGTTGATTGTTATTTTCATTTTTTATCTTCAGCTACCTCTCCTTTACATTCAAATTCTCCCTTACCATGACCAAATCATCTTAGGTTTTCTTTAGCTCAACTTCTGAAATTATGAGTTATGCCATGACCTTTGAGAATTTCTCCAACGGGTCATCTGATACAGATGGAACCACAATGGTGCAAACATTATTTTAATTTATTGTTGTAGGCTTTGTACTTATTCTTGCAAAATAAAAATCTCTTTATTTCTGTCAACTTATTCTCCTATTAATAGATCTTTTTATTTTTCAACTTGAGGCAACTCAGTTGTTTGAGTGTGCTCAGCCCTAGGAATTTTAACTTCTTCCTTAATGATAGCACCTAATATTTTTTGTTCTGCAATAGGGTCTTGAGGATATGTTTCCATACTAATTCTCATTTTATACCTCCTTTATTTAATTTTTTGATAATTATTTTGCAAAGTTTCAAATGAATAAGGAGTCTCTTCTATTGTGAATGCTACCAGATCAATCGAGATATAAGACGAAGTAGTGTGCTCTGGATTTCCCAATTGCATTTGAAAACCAAGCTCATTTGAAGGTCCTTTTGTTAGTTTTATTTGTATGACTTCTTCATCCTCTATTTTAATTTTAGTCCACTTTTGTGATTGAGAATCCTCCATCTATCTGTTCAGGAGCAACCTTCTTCAAACTCTTCCCTTTTACCATAGGGGTTTCAACATCCATTCTTTGTTGCACCCTGCCACATGGCCAAGTTTCTTGATTTTCCATTTTCTCATTTTATTGTATGCTTTCATGAATATAAGGTGCATAACTAATTTCCACCCTTTTATTATAAATTATATCATGAGGGTCATATTTCCACTTTTCTCCTTTCTTAAAACAAAACTCCTTCATTATCACTTCCACATGTGTAAGGGCTTGTATGTTGTTTACAATAAATGCCCCTACAATCCTCTGTAGCTTGAAAATATACCCTTTTCGTGTAGGAACAAAATGTACTCGGTCAACACTAAGAATCTACCTTATAAATTCAAGAGAAAATATCCTCATATGCAAAAATAATGGCCTTGGAATGAAGGTTGGGCATGCGTTTTTGTGAAGCATACCAAAATTGTCTTGCTTCACTAAAATGCACACCCAAGCTTCATTTATTGGTCAATCTGATTGATTAAAATTGTAGATTGTTTATTTAATGATTTTACACACTTTTTCATTTTTGTATCTTTACTTTGAGCTTAAATATTTATACTTCATATTTCATACAACAGTCTAAGTTTTTCTTCGACTTTCCTTATGTGAAAGTTGTGTATAAGTGGGACACATAGTTATGTAGGATATTTTTCAGACATGATGCAAGGTTATATCCTGAGGTTAGGAATTATCCAATCATGTCCCATTCCAAATTTCATTACCAAGAGTGTAATTGTTTTGGCATGTGAGTGCATATTTGTTCTAACTGTGATCATTGCCATATATGATCAATTATTATTCAGATAGACTTGGATTTCAATGTATAAAATTTCATTTATGAAATTACTATGATATGTTGCACAATTTTTTTTATATTTAGGTTCAAATGATAATTATTGCACAACCAATTATGTACAAGTCCTGGTGTGCATTTATTTGAGGCACACAAACCTTGACTTTAACCCTACAAAATCAATCCAATTGGGCATATTCTTGCACAAAAAAAAATTCTATATGCAAAATGAATGTTAATTGTGAGTAAAAAATTATGCTCCAAGCTGAATCTTTCAATTTGGTCTTGACATGAAGTTTGGGCGTGCATTTTTGTGAAGCGGTCCATAATTGTCTTACCTCACTAAAATGCATGCCCAGGCTTCATTTATTGGCCAATCTGATTGATTAAATTGTAGATTGTTTATTTAATGATTTTACACAAGTTTACATTGTTATATATTTACTTTGAATTTAAATATTTTTACTTCAAATTTCATACAACATTCTAAGTTTTGTTTCGACTTGCCTTATGTGAAAGTTGTGTATAAGTGGGAAACATAGTTATGTAGAATATTTGTTAGAAATGATGCAATATTATATCCTAAGGTTAGGAATTGTCCAATCTTGTCCCATTTCAAATTTCATTACCAAGAGTTTAATTGGTTTGTCCTCGGAGTGCATATTTTTTTATATTGTGATCATTGTCAGATATGATCAATTGCTATTTCGACAGCTTCGATTTCAGTACATAACATTTCCTTTATGAAAATGACTATGGTACGTTGCATAAAAGGATTTTATATTTGGGTTGGAATGATAATGATCACACCGTCAATTAAGTACAGGTCCTGGTGTGCATTTATTTGAGGCACACAAACCTTGACTTTAACCCTACAAAATAGATCCAATTTGGCATATTCTTGCACACATAAAATTTCTATGTGCAAAATCAATGCTAATTATGAGTAAAAAATTACTCTCCAAGTTTAATCATTCAATTTGGCCTTGAAATGAAGATTGGACGTGAATTTTTGTGAAGCAAACCAAAATTGTCTTGTTTCACTAAAATCCACACCAAGACTTCATTTATTGGTCAACCTAGTTGATTAAAAGTATAGATTGTTTATTTAATGATTTTTCCAAACTTTTACATTGTTATAAATTTACTTTAAGCTTAAATATTTATACTTCATATTTCATACAACATTCTACATTTTTCTTCGACATGCCTTATGTGAAGTTGTGTATAAGTGGGAAACATTATTATGTAGGATATTTGTCACACATGATGCAAGGTTATATCCTAAGGTTAGGAATTGTCTAATCATTTCCCATTTCAAATTTCATTACCAATACTGTAATTGGTTTGGCATGGGAGTGCATATTTGTTCCCACTATGATCCTTGCCAAATACTATCAATTGTTATTTCGACAGACTTGGATTTCAATGTATAACATTTCCTTTATGAAAACGACTATGATATGTTGCATAAAATGGTTTTATATTTAGGTTGAAATGACCATTATTGCATACTCAATTAAGTACAATTCCTGGCGTGAATTTATTTGAGGCACACAAACCTTGAATTTAACCCTATGAAATCGATCCAATTTGGCATATTCTTGCACAACATAAATGTTCACATGAAAAATTAATGTTAATTATGAGTAAAAAAATACTCTCAAAGTTGACTCATTCAATTGGCCTTAAAATGAAGGTTGGGCGTGCATTTTTGTGAAATAGGCCAAAATTTCCTTGCTTCACTAAAATTCATGCCCAAACTTCATTTATTGACCAATCTAATTGATTCAAATTGTAGGTTGCTTATTTAATTATTTTACACACTTTTGAATTATTATATGTTTACTTTGACCCTTAAATCATTCTACTTCAGATTTCATACAGCATTCCAAGTTTTTCTTCAACTTGCATTATGTGAGAGTTGTGCATAGGTTTATCTTCAGTTTGTTGTTGGGAAAAACAATTGTCTTTTTAATTCAGAGCAATAGTTCCAACTCTTCACATTAATTGTCAATCCATGTAGGTTTTATTATTGCAAGGTTATTACGTAAAATATATGCAAGGGAAAATGATGCAGGAGCATTAGATTCGAGTAAATACTTTGTATTTTATTAAACCTAGGGGGGTCTTATGTTTGTGAGAAAATATTAATTTTATGTAAATATTAATGAGAATTTTGAGTGATTTTAATTAATTATTGTGAGGATTTGTTAATGTTCCCAAATTATTTGGAGAACATGAGAGAAATTGGATTTTAGATATTTAAGAATTAGTTATGAAGCCTAAGTTAGATTTGGTTTCAAGAATTTAGGGATAAATTCCAGATTGTAGGGATGTTGAGATATTTGAGGACTTTGTTGAGTTATTAAAGGGATTTGAACCTAAATTGGTTCAGCATTATTGTATAAATGTAATAAGCCTAAAAGACAAAAGGCGGGAAGAAGAGAGAGAGAGGTAGGAGACAAGAATTAGAAGAAGACAAACAGAGTTTTGTTTGTCAAGCCTCCGTGCATTTGTAAGAGGGCCAATGATTGAAAATCAGGCCAAGAAGAAATATTTTTGTAAGTAAGTTCATTTGTTATATGAAAGTATTGGTTTTGAATTATGCGCCTAATTGATCGATTTAAGTATGGTTCAAATCCTATGTTAAGGATTGAAATAGTGAATTCGTGTAAAAACTTATTGGTTTCGATTTGTATGAATCGATAACGATTTTGTATTGAAGCCCAAAAACAGAGAACCGATGAGGGTTTGATCCTATTGGTGAAGGATCGATGACACAGAAGCAAATATGTTTTTGATTCAATCCGGCGTTGAATACAGTAATACATCCAATTGAATAATGAATGGGACTAGCGCCAAGACTAAGACTGATGGTATCGACATTTAAAGGCATAACAGAAAAAAAATGTTTTGTTTGTTGATACTATATTTGTGTGAAGGATTTGGTTTTGAAGTCCATATAGGACTTTTATTATAATGGAGTCGTTGGAATTGAAATACAAGAAATGAAGAATTTCCATGCGCTAGAGCTGGTCTAAATATCGTGAAGATAGAAGGATGGTGTTGTGAAATTAATCCAAGTGGGAACCGACCTGTCTGAAATCACGAGTTAATGCGGAACTTCATTGCGCAGTTAGAACCAGAGGAACAGAACCGAGAGGTAAAATTGAAGAGTGGTTTCTGGAACCCACGAATGGGTTTCGCCTGCTTCTAAAATGGTAAGTAGTCAATTTTGAATTGAAGCGCAGTAGAAACATATAATTGATTGTTAACGCGCGAATGTGTAAG
The DNA here is from genome assembly GCA_034641835.2 of Pinus albicaulis. Classification (NCBI taxonomy): domain Eukaryota; kingdom Viridiplantae; phylum Streptophyta; class Pinopsida; order Pinales; family Pinaceae; genus Pinus; species Pinus albicaulis. The sequence continues at coordinate 1,608,618,740 of CM076584.1, read as the reverse complement.
TTCGTAGGAACCTAGCCTTTGGAAAGCAAACAATGTGGTAGATTGGATTGAAGGCGCAGTGTAATGGAAAAATGGAACCTTGAGTGAAGGCGTAGACAAGCATGGCGGAATCGTGAAATTAGCACAGTAAAGGCAGATTCGAAAACCCACAGATGGTTTTCGCGTGAGCTTCAAATGGTAAGTGGTTTTGCTGAATTGAACGCGATATCATTCATTTGAGGACACATGGCAACAATGGTATCTTAAAACCATTTTTGTCGCGTGAATTTGGAAGACCAATGAGTGTGCATCTTTGTAATGCGAATGTCGTTGGATTATTGAACTGGAATGCGATGGTGCGTCCTTCATCCGATTTGGTGAATGATAAACGTTGAAATAGAAGTGGGCCACATATGATATATAAATAAACCTCAGTGAATGTGCAAGGATTGATAGGCGAAATTGGTGAGTAAAGGTATCTTTGACGAAAGTTATGTGAGTTAATGAAATTTCGTAAACCTTTGAAATGTTGTGGCATAGTAATAAAAATTTGAGATATATGTGGCCGGTACGTTTTTGGTTGCTAGTGATCTTGGTAATTAGATCATTAACATTCAGATTTCGAGCATGAGATTTAATTATTGGCCGATAGAGAATTAACATTTATTTAATATTGAAATGTCTTATGCCAGACTTAAGTAATCATTCAAGTGAGGCTAATATCGTAAAGCTCAAAGTATGGTAAGCATTCATTCATAATTTTTTATTATTGAATGTGTGGGACCCAAACATGGTTATTTGTTTGGTTGGTTGACATGCATTTTAAAATGCATTAAAAGAGTCGAAGTTTTGAATTAGGATGTTTGCATAGTTCAAACATTATGAAAATACTTTCATGGATGGAAGTTTAAAAGTTGAATTTACTTTCAAAAGTTGTGAAAGTAAATAATTTCATAAGTGGATGTAATATGGTTTCAAACCATGGGTTCGAAGATGAAAATTAAAACTTCCATATATAAAATGAATTGGTGTATTTGGGTTTTAATTATGTTTTGAAGCTTCCGCATGTATATGTGTTGAAATTGCCCAGTCAGTGGATTTACTTAGCTTGAAAATGGAGATGCATTTTTATATGCATAGCTAGTGATGAGAATGTGGGTTTGGCAGGGTGAGCCTGCCATCAGAAAATGATGAATAGTTCTAATGAATCTCAAACTCAATCATTGTAATCACACTCTCAAAAATTCAACGCTTTGGATGTTACACTCTCAAACCTTTTTCACACTCTCAAGAAATAAACACATAATGTAGAATAAAACCACTCTGTCACATTCTCACTCTTATTCAAAAAAGAACAACACTCTTGGAAACCATTCTCTCAACAAATGTTGAAACACATTCAAATGAAATTGACAGACCTTCAATTTGTAACGAGACTTAAATTGTCACGCTAACAAAGGGACCGTTCCAGGACCTATGCTATTACACAATACAGAGATTAGGATTCTACCATCATTAAAGCATCGAAAAGCCTAATAATAATAGTAACAACAATCACACATGAATTATAACTTAGAGGAAATAAATCAAACAACTATGGTACCTTCCTAACTAGTGATCCCTACTAAGAAGGAGGTCCCTTCCTTCCTAGCAGGGGCTGATACACTACACAACACACAAGCTAGTCAACAAAAATGTATGGTACCATTTCACGATTTACTAACGTTTATTAGAATTGTTGCATGTTCTACATCATCGGAATGACATCTTAGCTCTAACTTAATTGACATTGCATTTTGGTATATATGTGCACTTTGATATGTTGTAATACTATTATGGCTATGTTTCATATGTTGTAATATAATAAAAATAACAGAAATATTAAATATTGCATGAAATAAATAATAAATTTTCATTTTTGATATATATATATATATATATATATTGCAGAACCTGAGTCTTCTAGAGTATCCAATTTATCCTGAGATCAATCCAAATTATGTTGGGTTTGGTTTAGACATTTGAGACAAGACGATGAGGTAGATGGAGAGGACACCGAGGCAGACGACGGTGATGATGACATTGATGGTGATCATGATGTTGATGATCATGATAGACATTATGGTGATGATGTGAAATCTATTGGTAATAGCCAATGACATTGATCATATAGAATCCATCATGGATCATTGTTGATAAATCGTTATGATGCCTCCTTTCAATTTTATTATCATATCTATCATTTTCACTTGCAGTACGAAATTGAGTTGTATCATTTTGACTTATATCATTTGGACATGTATTATCTAGGCCTGCATTATGTGTAGTTGGTCACGGACCAACAACTTTGTTTATTAATAATTTAGAAATATAATTTATTGTTAAAAAAAAAATTTATCTTGATATTTTATTCCAATGTTGTGGTGTGGTTTGTAACTATAAGAAACTTGAAAGAGATTTGCTCTTGAAATCTCTATGATGTGAATATGGGCATGCAATATGTGTAGCTAGTCATGACCAACCATTTTCTATTAATAATATAAAAATATTGGTTATAGTTAAAAAAATGTTGTTAGTTTGTATCAATGTATTTTTTACTGCAAATTCTTTATAAATAATATGTTATAAAATATTTCAAATGCAATATGACTTACTCTATAATCATAAACTTTATTTAATAGGTATGATATACTTAACTAATTTATTTGAAATTAAAAATATTAAGTTAATAAATAGGAGTTATAAAGGAATAATCATGAGTTGTTAAAATGGACACAAAATGTGGCTCTAAAATGGAAGTAAAATTTGATATTAAATTGAAAGCCAGACTTGGAGCTATTAGTGACTCTAAATAGGAAGCTAAATTGGTTGTTTAATAGGAAGCAAAATTGGAGGCTAATTTAGTAGTGAAACCTAACACTAAAAGGAAGAAAACCATGGACCTAAAAAAGAAGCAAACCCAGGCACTAAAAAGAAAGCAAACCTTATAACTAAGAGGAATGTTGATAAATCGTTATGATGCCTCCTTTCAGTTTTATTATCATATCTATCATTTTCACTTGCAGTACGAAATTGAGTTGTATCATTTTGACTTATATCATTTGGACATGTATTATCTAGGCCTACATTATGCGTATTTGGTCACAGACCAACAAATTTGTTTATTGATAATTTAGAAATATAATTTATTGTTAAAAAAAAATTATCTTGATATTTTATTCCAATGTTGTGGTGTGGTTTGTAACTATAAGAAACTTGAAAGATATTTGCTCTTGAAATCTCTATGATGTGAATATGGGCATGCATTATGTGTAGCTAGTCATGACCAACCATTTTTTATTAATAATATAAAAATATCGGTTATAGTTAAAAGAATGTTGTTAGTTTGTATGGATGTATTTTTACTACAAATTCTTTATAAATAATATGTTATAAAATATTTCAAATGCATTATGACTAACTCTATAATCATATACTATATTTAATAGGTATGATATTCTTAACTAATTTATTTGAAATTAAAAATATTAAGTTAATAAATAGGAGTTATAAAGGAATAATCATGAGTTGTTAAAATGGATGCAAAATGTGGCTCTAAAATGGAAGTAAAATTTGATATTAAACCGAAAGCCATACTTGGAGCTATTAGTGACTCTAAATAGGAAGCTAAATTGGTTGCTTAATAGAAAGCAAAATTGGAGGCTAATTTAGTAGTGAAACCCAACACTAAAAGGAAGAAAACCCTGGACCTAAAAAAGAAGCAAACCCAGGCACTAAACAGAAAGCAAACCTTATAACTAAGAGGAATCAAACCATGAGGCTAATAGGGAAGAAAAAAAGGAAAGCAACAATGGAAGCCAAACTAGAAGCACACCAGATGCAATCTTGGAAGCAAAACTTGGTGTTACCTAAGAAGCAAAAAAATAATAAATTTAGGTAGCAAACCAAGAAGTAATAATGGAAGAAATACTAGCAATCAAACGTGGCGTTATCTGAGAAGAAAAAATAGAAACAATTCAGGTAGCAAACAAAGAAGAAATTATGGAAGCGATATTGGAAGCCAAACTTAGCGTTACCTAAGAAGCAAAAACAAAATCAATTCAGGTAGCAAACGAATAATTAATAATGGAAGCAATATTAGAAGTTAAACTTGGTGTTCCCAAAGAAGCAAACAAAGAAGCCATTTAGGTAGCAAATGAAGAAGCAATAATGCAAGAAATATTAGAAGCAACAAAAGACACTATAATGGAAGCCATATTAGAAGCTAAATAAGATTCCATAATGGAATCAAAGCTAGATGCAATAAGCGACGCCATATTGGAAGAAAAACTTGATGTTATGATGGAAGCATAACTTAGCGTTAATTAGGACACCAAAAAAGAAGCTATTTTTATGCCATACCAGAAGAAAAATAGGAAGCACAATTGGGAGAAAAACTAGAAGTATAAATGGATACAATAATGGAAGCAAGAATGGGAGAAATAGTTTTTGGTGCTATTCTAGGGACTATTATTGATGCAATGTAATTTTTTTCCAGATTTTACAATGTTGCTTGAAGCCAATTCGCGCGCTTGGAAACACTAGATTTCGTCGTTATTTACAACGCTAATGGCATGTTTTGTTGTAGTGTGCGTCCCAAACTTTTCAATGCAATTCTAGGTGGAACATTCTCGTTCCAAGTAATTCATTTGTTGATCAGATCACCCCTCACAATTATTGAGTGTGCTAGTGGTTGCTAGGCATCCACGATTCTCTTTCAACATTTGCTAGGCATTATCCTTAACGACTATTCTCGTTCCAAATAATTCATTTGTTGATCAGATCACCCTTATTTTTTTTCAAGAGAAAAAATCCTTGGTTTATATAGTGTACCAAAATTGTTCAAAATATTTGAGAATATTACATTTTCATCACAAAATCTTGTCGGCCACATTGTTCTTTACTACATATTCAAAAAGAAACTGCACTACTTAGACTATTGTTGCTAGTAGTGTTTACAACTGGGGAAACATGTAATCCTAATACAGCGTAATGAAGGTGAGTTATATCAAAAACCATTGGTTCTTTAACTCCATCCTTCCCATAAAAACAGATGGATATGTCCCCTTTTAATAATCTGTATCATGTTCCTCCCTCTTTCAAATAAAACCCAAAGAGGAGAAGTGACACTATGTTGAATCAAAAATTGGTAACCCAAAACTTTGACAATAACCAAAATATTACCTAAAAAAACCTGCTTAGAAGAATTTTATCATACCTTTTGCTAGATCTCCTGTCACATCAGTCAGTTCATAATGCATTTCTCCAAAAACTCCATGTAACCCTTTCTTTTATAACTTGTCCACCTGAGAATTTTTTTCTCTATAGATGTGCATAAAATTTATAGTAGAGAAAGTAGTTCTTAAATCTTTGATTCGCTCCAGCCATGCTATCATATAACCTGGGAAAAGAATGGTTCCCTTATTTAGATGATCTAGAAGAACCTTAGAGTCTCCAAAAACCCATAAATTTTCTATATATAACTGATTAGTGAACCATAATAATCCCCACAAGGCTAGAACTTCAGCTCCCATGTTAGTCCCAAGGCCACCATACCAATAGGTCTTGTAATGGCAAGTCGGAGAGATCATTAGCCAGGCCCCGCACCCACATCTTGAATGTTGTGATGTACAGCCCATCGGGTATTGTATTTAAAATGAACTCATATGCTTGGATAGGTATACTAGGGGTCTCTGCTCAGTTTTCAGCCTTTCCCATGTCTGTATGATTTTATGTACAATCCTCTCCGGACTATTATTCACCTCCTCAAAAATCCACTTATTCCGGCAGCACCAGATATACCAGTGATATAAAACTGGTATGTTCCTTAGTGTTAAATTTCTCTTTTTCCACATTTGATGAAGTCGATTGTGTTGTCTAGGATAGGTTCCTGTAGTTTAAAAAACACATACAGCCCTAACATTACTTTCCTGGCAAAGATGCAAGTATAAAAAAGATGTGCATTGTTTTCCTCCTCCTTCATACAAAGCCTACAGAAGCCCGACCCTATCTTCCCTTTCCTCTGAATATTTTCCCATGTGAGATTTTTTTCCATCAAAACCAGCCGCAGAAATATCCTCATTTTTAACTGTGCTTGAGTTTTCCATATCTCCTCAAAAACTCTATTATAGGCAGACTGATGAAATTTCTTGGACATCATATTATAATATTCTCCCACCATCAACAGGCCGGCCTTTGTCGAACCGCCCCAAATCACCCAGTCACCCCCAATATCTTTGTGTAAACCTTGGCTTCTCAGATCTTCTATGTAATCTTCCCACTCATCCCTCAGGTGATCCTGAAAATTTAGATAATCCGACGATATCCATCTGGGAATACATTGGATCACATCCTTTAAGATTTGTCCCATATAGAATTATCCTTTCCCATTAAGGTAATGGATAAGCTGGTTGTTGATGGGAAAAGGAGAAGATGATCCTCGTAGACCAGGGTGACTGATAAGGATTTTAGCGCCATCGCCAAACTGCCACCTAAGGTTTGTCGAAAACCACTTTCAGCATTGTTTGAACCCATTCCATATTGTTGAAACCCTCTTTTTGTTCTACCATCCCATCATGAATAGTCCCTCCACTCCCACATCATCCATATACTTATATTTTATAATGTCACTCCAAATCCCATTTGAAGTGAGACCCCACCACATGGATTTCATGATAAGTGCCTGCCCAAAATGTGCAGATCCTTTAATCCCCAGCCCCCATATTCCTTGGGTTTCATGATCAACTCCCACCTCGCCAGATGATACTTACCCTTCTCCTTTCCCCCATTCCAGAGGAAATGTATCATTATTTGTCTTATGCTATTTATAATCTTTTTATAAATAGCATAGAGGTGTGACTAATACACCATAAACTGTTGTAAAACCGCCTGAACCAGAATGAATCTGCCTCCTTTTGACAACCATTTAATTGACCATCCTTGAATTCTCTTTTTGACTTTCTCAATCATCCAACTCCAATCCCTTATTCCCTAATTGTTTGGCTTCATATGGAACCCAAGATATTTAAATCCTGATTCCATAAGAGTTTTTTTTAAATTGAATAGGAAACCAATAGATGCACCCATATCCCTTCCTTCATCCTCATGATAAATACATGATTTACCGACATTTTCCATCATACCCGAAGCCAAACAGAATTTAGAAAATATATCATGTATAACATGCCAAACACTCCTGATAAGCATACTAAACAGTAAAACATCATCAACAAATAAATTGTGCTTGATCTCCCGGTTGTGTGCGATTCTAATGCCCCTTATGCAACCTGCTCTCACTGCCCAGTTTATTTTGATACTACATGTATCCATGACCAATATGAAGAGAAGTGGTGAGAGTGCACATCATTGCCTTAGCCCACATCCTAGCTTAAATAATCTGGTAGCCACCCCATTAATAATAACCGCCAAGGAGGTTTTACATACACAGCCCATAATCCAGTTTATTGAAACCCTGTCAATACCAATCTTATATAAAATCAATCTCAATAACCCCGAGTCGACCCCGTCATATGCTTTACTAAGGTCAATCTTCATGACCATAGCCTTCAATTTCTTGGAGTGAATAGAATGGATAATTTCCTGAGTGGAGGTCATTGCATCATATATACTCCTATTCTTTAACAATCTTGATTGTTCTGGGGAAACATATCTTGATAACACATTCTTCAACCTCTCAACAATAGTCTTAGAGACAATCTTATACAAGGTATTGCACAGTGATATAGGCCTAAATAATTAAAAAATTTAGCACCTTTCTCCTTAGGAATGAGGACTAGAAACGTAGAGTTTATAACCCCCGAGATCCTACCCGTGATTTTTGCTTCTTCAACCAATTCAGTAATGAGATCAATAAAAAGACCCCCAAAATGAATGAATAAATCCGGGGTCTAGCCATCTAGCCCCGGGCTCTTATCCACCGAAAATTATTTTAAGATAGTAAGGATTTCCTCTTTGCATATTGGCTTTTTGAATTCCAGAATCTCCCCTTCATTGAACATTTTAGGAAAATCCTCCACCACCCACAATTGTTCCTCATGAACAGGCCTCCCCCGAGCTTTGAAAAGGCTTTGAAAATGTTTAATAGCTTCTTCTTGGATCTCCTTCAAGGAGAAAAAAGAGGAGCCATTTTCATTAATCTACCAAATCGCATTGGAATTTTTTCTAGTGGTTTCATATGCATGAAAGTACTTGGTATTCTTATCCCCTTCATTTAGCCATATCGCCTTGCTTTTAAGCCTCCATAATTGTTCTTCAAATAGAAGAAAATTTTTTTTTTTCCAATTCAACCTCCTTTAGTCTATCCCATGTACCGTCTTAAGGTCTCTTGTTCAAATACGTTTAGTCTGTCCATGAGGAGTTTCTTCTTTTCGCGTTCCCAGATTTTGACCTTCCTCTTTATTCCTCTGAGGGTGAAGGCCAAATAATCCATCATCGAGATACCCTCCCTCCTGGGATTTGAAATCACAAAATTTTCAACCAATAAATTGAAAGAGGGGTCCTTGCGCCACACTCAGTTAAACTTGAAAGGATAACCACCTGCATAATTTTTGAAGCACCATTCCAAGGTAATAGGCCTATGGTCTGAGACAACAACATCCTCAACACTGGCCGACCAATCACCCATCTGGGCCAACATCTTTGACTTAACCAAGAAGCGGTCAATCTGCTTGCCAATATAATCCCTACCCTGTCTACCATTAAACCAGGTGGGGAAAAGTACATTCATCTGTAAATCATAGAGATGATGATTTTTGAAAGATTCCGTGAGAAAACTTGCCAATGGATTTCTTCTGCCTTTTTCTCCCCAAATCTCCCCATCATGCAAGGAGGAGCTAAAATTGCCCGCAATGATCAAATGATCCAGTAAGAATATGCCATAGTTCACCATCCTTCTCCAGAAAGTAGATCTATCCTAATAAGGCACATAAATATTGATTAAATGAATACTTTGACTGAAACCTCTAATGTGACTAGTTAGAATGATCCTTCCAAAGAAAACAAAAGCCTTCAAGGTGGCACAACAGGGATCCCACATCACAACATCCCCGCCAAATCGACTTGTTGCATCCCACGCCACCAGATTCCATGTTGGGAACATGGCATGGAAACAGAAATGGACCGGTCAGTTGGTTGCATAAACTCTTGAATAAAAATGATGGAAGGATTAATCTTCATGAAAAAAACCCGCAGAGATAGAAATTTAGCCCTTCCCCCCAACCCCCTAATGTTCATAGAGACCAAACGGATCATGGCACATCCACAGAAGGGTTCAACGCTCTAAGTACCCTATCTAAAGCTAGAGTGACCAATATGTCTCTAAATTTCCCATCTTCCAAATCCCCACCCAATACAGTCGAATATAAAGACTTGATCTTAACCCTTGGGCAACCCTTTCCCCTTCTAATCATAACATTCGAAGTAGATGAAGGACTGAGGAGCAGCAGGGGCAATGATGGCTTACCGGTTTCCATATTCAAGGGAACCAAATTTGCATCTGGGTAAAGTAACAACAATTCTAAGTCACTACCAATCGAATTCCTGGGCGAAAGGGAAGGCCCCAATCCGGGAGGAGATGGGTCACATAGACAGGTGACTGAGGAGTCGGGAGACCAGAAAAAGGGGCATCAGAAGGGGGAAATCTTCGAACAGCAAGGGTAGAAGGGTGAGGGATGACCATAGGGGACCTGAAAAATACTCCAGCGGACCCAGGGTCGATAGGAGGATCGTCCAGAGACAAAATACCCCCCATAATCAAAGGAAACCCTACACCCGAATCATTGGCTCCATAATTAACCAGCCCCGATTCACAGTTCCCCGCCACCCCAATATTTTCACAACCTAGAAAATGGACAGGAGGATTGGAAAAATCACTCGAAGAATGCGACGAAGGCTTAGTCATCAATTTTCCCCAATTTGATGTCATCCAATCGCCAGGTTTTATATGGTCTCCTTTGCTGTGTTCAGATCGCCAACGTGAGCAGGATCGTATCAAGTGTCCCATGGCATGGAAAAGGTGGCAATGGAAGGGCATCTTCCAGTAATCCAGACTTTGATGATACATATTCTCTTCCAATTCTAAATCAAAGTCTTCCAACAGTCCCCCCACAAAGGACACCTCCACCAGGATCCACGCCACTCTCTTATCAAAGATAACAATACACTTGGGGTCGACAAACTGACAGGAGCCAATGTTGTTTCCAATTGATTGAAGAACCATAGTGGACCAGAATTGGATGGGTAAACTAACGATTTTGACCCATAGCAGATGATTCCTCAGAGCATTCTCCACCGGGTGAAAATCAATGGTCTAGCGATACAAGGATAAGAAAGATTGCCCATGTACCCAAGTCCTTTGTAAGATCATCGATACATCCTCATTTTTCATAAGATGAAAACAAAACCAATCGTTTGGTAATTTGCTAATCCTGGGCTCATACCTAACAATCTTCTGCCAGGCCTCCATTAACCAGTGTTGCAGATCAATAGAGCTGTAATTTGAAAATTTCCATTTACCCACTATCGCCCTCAAAAGCAAACTATCAACCCTCTCCCACATAACATTTCTCCCGTAGCTCAGTAGTCTACGATCTGAAGCAAGCTTCAAAGGCTTCATTGCCCTCTACCTGGTGTTTGATTTAGAGATAAGAGGGTCATGATCCACCGCAGGCTCGGTACTATCTGAAACTCCCTTAGAAACAAAAGAATTCGATGTAACAAAGGAGTTTAAAAGAGAAGAGTGAGCACGAGGAATGGAGTAGGTGGTGGGAGTAACTCCGGCCTCTGCCAGTGCAATGGCATGTAGAAACTCCTCATCAAAATCATCTGCCTCGAGATCTGTTAGAGTACCACCTGCCTCCATATAAAATGAAAAAACAAGCCACTCCTAAAGGAATTTACGTCTGCCACCCACCTTAACCAATTACCATAAATGGGCAAGCCCAAGGCACATAAATCCAGAGAAGAAGAAAGTACCTCAATTTAAAATGACACTTTAATATCCCACTCGATCCAACAAGGATGACCACCACATACCCTATCTGAAGATAAAAGGATATAAGGGAAAATAGGCTTGATGTAGATAGAGTCACCTGCACCAGTACGATGGGCCGTCCGGAGACACTCCCTGCCTCCCCAGTCAATCACCCCCCCTCGGAGAGAAAATTGAAAAAATAACTGGTCCCAGAAAATGGTGGCCCTCCCCCCAATAACCAGGAAAAACCGAGGAGCAAATCACTGGAAGTCACCGTAGCCAGAGTGGGCCGAATTCAAAAACACCCTTCAAACTTTGGCACAACAGTAGCAGAGACATCTCCCAATATTCCACCACCTCTCGTAGATTTTGATTTTCAAACTTCTACAAGTCCTGTAGATAATCAGTGACTGACACCAACAGAACAACTCTTGGAAAGATTCAGTAGAATCCGGGTATGTGAGCGCCTCAGGAAGAAAACAATTCAGGACCGCCCTTATCCACTGGAACATGGATAGTAAAATCACAAACACTGCCAGAATCACAAACTATCATTCACAGAAGAGACACATGAGGAAGGAAAGAAGCTCTCCACCCCTACAACATTCATCATGTTGTAGTTTTTCAAAAGCTCTTTTACCATCTTCTCCACATTCATTTCCACTCACAACTTGGGATTATTGCAATGCATGTAGACCCTCCGTGAAATCAGAAAGTAGATGCTAGACTCGACCACAGCCATAGATTTGGAGAGTAGTTCACAAGAAACCCCATAGATTGCCTCATACCAACCAGTCATTCGGCCATCCACAACTAAGGGAGGCAGAGCATTTACCTGCGAAAGCCAGTGAAGGCTGCTAGAAGAGTGACCTTCTCATGGGTTCCTTCTGCATGGTGTTCAAAGCCTCAGGTCACATCTCTTCACTCGTGGCCAAAACTCCAAATCTCATTTGTTCTCTAAAACCCAGCTAAAACCTGAAAAACCTTGGGCATCGCTCTCAGACTACACATGTTCTCATCAATAACGAGGTAATGTAGATCACCCTTCACAGTTCATGAGTGTGCTAGTGGTTGTTAGGCATCCATGATTCTCTTTCAACATTTTCTAGGCATTCTCCTTAACGATTTCTAGGAATCAAACAATCTCCACACAAGTTCAATTTGAAAAAATAAATTCAAATTCAGCACTAGGTTGAGTTTGATACTCTTGCTTTACAAATTCTGGCTAACACTATTTTACACTCAATTTCTCAGCCATCAACAGATAGAAATATGAAATTGCAGTGATTAATGATAACCAATTTATCCAACTAGGTATCAACAAAACCAAACTAACCCTACTACTTCAAATTTTAATAGTGATATCTTATTACTAGTGATATATACAAAGAAATATTGTAATATCCCAAAATAGGGATTTTCTACAAAAAAAAGAATGTCTTAAGATATTATAAAGTTGGAGATGCAGCAATATAGCTCATATGATGTGTTAATAACACATATTCTTCAATCAAGAAACAATAGCAACTTATATTTTGATTTAAGATCCAAAAAGTGGGGAAAAGCAACAAATTAAGCCCTAAAAAGGTTAATTTCAGAGATCTACGTAAAAACAGAGGAAAATGACGGTTGGATCCCTTAGAATATGTTATAGGGGACTCACATATCTAATTTCAGCCAAAAAAATCATTCTATCTATGTTAAACAGGTCTCCCACTCCCGATATGGCTAGAAAAGGCCCAATCCCCATGACTTGACTCAACAGAAATTAACTGAAGCTTATGCAGCATGATTTTCTGAAGGTTTTAGACACAATATGTCATGAAAATCATATCAGTAGTTTATTACACGAAATTATAGAGAAAAATGGAGATCCAGCTCCTTAACACTTCAAAGAGAACAGACTGGCAAGGGTTTCATGAGATACGATGCATAAAAGTGTAGATCTGCATATCTGGATCTGGAAACGCAGTTTTACTACAGATCTGAATACATATAGCTAGAAAATACAAGAATCAAAAGAGGAATGAAATACAAATCTTTCCAGGAGAAGGGTTGGCCCTTCCTCCAAGGAAAAAGCTCAAAAGCAAGGGTTATAACCCTGCTACTGCACTCTCTGGTAAAAGGACGCAGTTTCTGTAGGAAACTATGCAGTTGATGCTGAGAATGCTTTGGCCACATGCCAAGATCAAAATATTAAGCCCAAACTACTAATACACTCTTCCAGAAGGTTAAAAGATACAATCACTAAGAAGAGGCACTAGTATAATCTAGATCTAAGCAGATCTAGTCTACACTTACTGCGGCTCATTGAAACAAGTAAACCCCAACAGGATTTATGTTGTCTAAGGGAGATGGAGCTTGACCATATGCCTGATAGTGGAAGAGAATTATAATGCCCTCCAAGAGTTACTCAATGGAAGGAGAGAGAATCCCTAAATAGGAAATCCTCACAATTCTCTGCTAAACAGCCAAGAGAATGAGATATGTCTAAAAAGACAATATACTATGAAAATATAATATCATCAACAACCTTTCTCTTGATCCTTCCCCTTCCTTTTATAAGATGAGATCTTGAGAAACCCTAAACCACCTTCAAAAACCCTAGCTCCTTTCACATGAGATCCTCCATCTAAAACTGCGTTGATCAACCAAGAGGTTCAATGTATCTGGACAGTGTTGTGATTTGGTCTTGTTGACCCAGTCAATCTCCACAATCCTTGTTCACATACAAGTGTATTTTATTGAGACAGCCCTGGCTTACCTCTGTTCACATTGGGAATTGATTTATTTTGATGTTTTTAGGAGTTTACATGTCCTCCTTTACACTTTATTCATCAATTAATAAAATTAACACAAAATGAAATATTCCTATTATCTTGGGCTACTTAGGAATATTACAGTCCTCCCTTCCAAAAATGTTGCTTTTCCTCAAGCAACTGCAAGGTTAGAACTGAGATGGATGGGGAAAGCACCTTCTCCCAAGCAATCATCCATACAAATTGAGTCACCTCCCAACATGGTAACTCTAGAAAATTCTCCTCCACCTTAGGTTCCTACAAAGAAGGTGGGCTGAAAAACTGAACATAGTAGACAAAATTGCCTACCCCACGCTTTCCTCCTCTCCACTTAAGATAAGTGTAGAGTTCTTGCTGATCTTGGGCTGCAATGATATTTCCCTCAAGTGGCAACATGAAGATTAGATCTGTAAAGATCCTTCCTCCAACGTTGTAAAACCAATTGGCCCAAAGCATTCCACATGTGATGGATAGGAGAGCATCATCATTTGGCATCCCATCACACATTTAGCCCACCTCCAAGAGAAACAAATATTTGGCTATGGTGGCCATAACTCCTCCCATGTTCCCATTAGAACATGTACTGCAAAAAATGTGGGAATATCCTTCCCAAAAGGACACATTCAACCCATGTGCCTTACTCAACATCATGTCTCCCATCAAGATAAAAACAACACCATCAAGTGGGATCATGATTGGCATCACAACAGGGGAATTACTGATGGTTTCATAAAGTGATGGAAGGTACCAACAGTCTCCCAAGTGGTAACAGCACAGTCTTTCAAACTGCTGCTTCAGAAAAATACATGGAAAATTGTTTCTTGATACATGTTTAATCATATGCATCAACTGAACATACATGCAATCACAAAACATCTACCCAATGCCACATAAGAGATGGCTTTCTCCATCATATAGTTTGGCCCAAAATTGGTCATGGAGAAAAATCAAGAGCTTTCTTACTTTTGGAGCAATGCACTGCCAAGAGATGGTAAGAGCATGCAAATATTGTGTTGCACAAACAAAGCTCTCACCATATGTTGGAAGTAAGAAGACACATGGATCCATGAATAGATCCTCCATAGTACTTTGGCACACTTCCATAAAGATAAATGAACCAAGTGCTGCCTGCAGATCCTCTCCCTCATGCTTGGAAATCCAAGACAAGAAGAGTACATCATAGTAATAGATGTCCTCATCTACTACCTCATCTTTTTTACCTCCTCTTTTCCCATCAATTACATCAAGTGTGAAATGATCCTGGGGTACTCCATCAATAAACCCCAGCTCCAAAGTGGCAACGTTGTTGGCCTATGCAAATAGGCTCCCTCCAACTCATGGCTCCAATATTTGACATGTAGAATGTCAAAGGCATCTCCCATAATGCTGCTACACATAAGAAGTCTCTCCCATGGGAAAATTACAGCTTGAACATCTAAGGCCAAGGAGTAGCCCCTTTGCACTATGATAGTGCCATCTTCTACTCCTGCAGCATCATGAAAACTGTGAGAGAAAATTTGCCCTTAATCTCCCAAGAACATCCCAAGAAACAAAATCTTTTGCTGCCTCCTCATACTTCCATCATCCAAATCATGTAGTGAAAACATGGTGATTGACATGAATAATGTTATGTCAACACAATATGTCCATACTCCTTGCTTCCCCATGATGCAAGTATCCTTCCACATACCCTTAGAAATAGGATGATGACCAAACTCTTTCAAGAGTAACCAACGCAGCCAAGCCTCCTGCTGCCCGATATCATAGATTTGCAAGTAGCTTTCTAGCTTCTTGCTCATCATCCACACCCATCCATCCACATGTGGGTGCCTTCCATCTTGTTCTTCCTTAGCACTCTCCCAAGGTAGACTTTGATTCTCCCAAATCAGATTTCTGCTCTTGCATTTCATGGGATGTTGAAATGCAATCTTCTCAAGGATCAATTTGATCCCACAAGGACCAAAATATGTGGTAGGAAAAAACCTCCCATCATGATGTGTGTGGCTCAAGGAGTGTCCAGCACAAACATGAGAGATGTTATCCATCCGAAGATGTCCTCCATCATCTATCTGTTCCTCCTTGAATCCATGAATATCCAAGTGTGAGAAGGAAAGAGCCTCCTCACACTGTTGAAGAACTTTGCACTTCATGATGTGTTGAAGTGCACCTCCAATGAAATCTCTCCATGAGATTTCCCCCTCATGCATGACCCTCCAAAACCAAAGAGGCCTTGGATCTGCTACAGGTAGAAGTTTCTCTTTGAGCTGGGGAGTGCTCATTAAGAAAGTGTCATCTAGAAAGGAGAAAGGGTTTCTCACTTCAATATGTCTGCCATCTACCATTCCTTCCTCCATTGCTTCATGAATGAAGCAAACATGTGAATGCTCCCATAAGGCATGGGTCCTCTTTTCTCCATCACTGACTTTTTCAAGTGCAGTGCAACTCTGTTGCTCTAAGTCAGTAGCATGAAAAGATGTAGATACCTTCATATGATTTGTTGAAATGATAAGAGATGGAAATTCAAGCATACCTTGGTGGGATGGAGAAGCAAGAGCTCCTTCCTAAACTATGTTGCCTTCCTCTACTGCTGAACATGAAGACTGCTCCTCCAAGGTTGTGACAGCGCTAGTATATGCTTCCTCAAGTGGTGATGAGGGCCTCTCTTCCTCTGATATTTCTTTTCCAAATGCTTCAATCAGTCTTTGAGACAACTCAGCAAGAGTAGATACCCTTGCATGGCTCAAATGGTTGAACCACCAAACATTTGCTTCACCTTCAAGGTGCAACGCTGCAATCTCTACAGCCTCTCTCTCTACTACTAGATGTAGTATGAAGAAAGCCTCTAGTTTCATCACCCAAATCTTTGCTGCACATTTGAGTGATCCATCAAAAGTGGGCAATAGAAACCTATTTCCTCTCATCATCCCATAACTCTAGGGTCTTCTCTCTTCCTTCAGCTGAATAAATTATGGTAAAGCTAGAGTCTCTTTGAAGGCTCTAGGTTTAGCTCGGTATTCAGCAAGGTACTTACTTAGAACTTCATATTCTAAGTGTTCTTCATGCTTCATGTCTTCTTCTCTTTGAGAGTAGGAAGTGCATGGTCCTCCCTCTTCTCCTTCTTCCATCTTCTTAACCTCCTTGGAGAGGTCCTTTCTGGATCTGAAAATTGACGAGAGTAATCTCATCTTCTCCATCATTATGATCTTCTTCTATCTTCTTTGGCTGAAACTCACAGGCTGAGCCAAGATTATGCTTTGATACCACTGTAATATCCCAAAATAGGGATTTTCTACAACAATAAGAATATCTTAATATATTATAAAGTTGGAGATGCAGAAATATAGCTCATATGGTGTGTTAATAACACATATTCTTCAATCAAGCAATAGCAGCAACTTATATTCTGATTTAAGATCCAAAAAGAGGGGAAAAACAGCAAATTAAGCCCTAAAAAGGTTAATTTCAGATATCTGCGTAAAAACAGAGGAAAATGATGGTTTTATCCCTTATAATATGTTATAGGGAACTCACATATCAAATTTCAGCCAAAAAAAATCATTCTAGCTATGTTAAACATGTCTCCCACTCCCGATATGGCTAGAAAAGGCCCAATCCCCATGACTTGACTCAACAGAAATTAATTGAAGCTTATGCAGCATGATTTTCTGAATGGTTTAGACACAATATGTCATGAACATAATATCAGGAGTTTATTACATGAAAGTATAGAGAAAAATGGAGATCCAGCTCCTTTACACTTCAAAGAGAACAACCTGGCAAGGGTTTCATGAGATACAATGCATAAAAGTGCAGATCTGCAGATCTGGAGCTGGAAATGTAGATTTACTGCAGCTCTGAATACATATATCTGTAAAATACAAGAATCAAAAGAATAATAAAATACAAAGCTTTTCGAGAGAGGGGTTGGCCCTTCCTCCAAGGAAAAATCTCAAAAGCAAGCGTTATAACCCTGCTACTGCACTCTCTGGTAAAAGGACGCAATTTCTATAAGAAAATGCACAGTTGATGCTGGATAATTCTTTGGCCACATGCCAAGATCAAAATCTTAAGCCCAAACTGCTAATACACTCTTCCAGGAGGTTAAAAGACACACTCACTGAGAAGAGGCACTAGTATAATCTAGATCTAAGCAGATCTAGTCTCCACTTGCTGCAGCTCACTGAAACAAGTAAACCCCAACAGGATTTATTTTATCTAAGGGAGATGGAGCTTGACCATATGCCTGATAGTGGAAGAGAAGTACAATTCCCTCTAAGAGCTACTTAATGGAAGGAGAGAGAATCCCTAAATAGGAAATCCTCACAATTCTCTGCTAAACAGCCAAGAGAATGAGATATTTCTAAACAGACTATATACTCTGAAAATATAATATCATCAACAACCTTTCCCTTGAGACTTCCCCTTCCTTTTATAAGATGAGAGCTTGATAAACCCTAAACCACCTTCAAAAACCCTAGCTCCTTTCACATGAGATCCTCCATCTAAAACTGCGTTGATCAACCAGGAGGTTCAATGTATCTGGACAGTGTTGTGATTTGGTCCTGTTGACCTAATCAATCCCCATAATCCTTGTTCACATACAAGTTTATTTTATTGATACAGCCCGGGTTTGCCTCTGTTCACATTAGGCATTGATTTATTTTGATGTTTTTAGGATTTTACATGTCCTCCTTTACATTTTATTCATCAATTAAGAAAATTAACACAAAATGAAATATTCCTATTAGCTTGGGCTAATTAGGAATATTACAAATATATACCAAACAATTCACTATTGGCACACATCTCTATCTATAGAAATCACACTTCCTGTAGCTAGCTGAAATTTCCACCATTTATTCAACCTCCTTTACAAAGGCATCTAAGCATAGCAGATTATCATTCAAACAAATTCACAATATAAATTAAGTGTGCACCTCATTAATACCAACTATAATATTAAAATCTCATTGAAAATGGAGACAAAAATAACACAGGAATATAGAACTCCTTCCATGATTTATTATTGCATTGAATCATCTTCCAAATATTTGTCCTCTTAGGTTCGAATTGAAGGGTGTTTATTACAAGTTTTTAGATCCAAGTAAATAGAATCTCATTTAATCAAATCAACAAAACTATACTTTACTTTATTTGACCAACTCTTTAGTAGATAGTTATGAACCCTCCAAATGATTTCAAGCTACCATTGACATTTATTACAACACAAACTACCTATTAAAACTCAAACCTTCTAGAAGCTAATAACAATAAATGAGTGATGCCCTTCATCAAATTCCAAAATATAATATAATGTAACTTTATTTTAATAAAAGAATCTTTCATTTAAAAAAATTGATTATCTACACTTATTTTTTATTATATAATTCAATTTTTCATAAAATGTTAAAATACATAATTTCTAACAAGTCAAACATGAATTATAGTTGCAAGTTGTATAATTTTATGAAAAAGACTGTAAAGACAACTTAGTTTGTAAGTGATATATATATATATATATATATATATACTATTTTTTATTTAATATATCATTTTTAATTTAAAACTATTATTATGTTTATTTATTTTTTATTAAATTATATTTTAATTCTTGTGGAATCTGAATAATTTTTTAATAAGATAATCGTGAATTGCATAACTTAATACTATTTTTTTCAAAATGAAAAAAAAAATGTTGATTTTCTTTAATATGAAAAAGAACATGGCTAATATGTTTGACTAATAATTATTATGCAAGAGAAATTCACAAAATGTGTATCATATTGTTTTCAGTGTTCTCAACTATACAAGAAACAAAAACAAAAAAATTATTAATTCATATGTATCTGTACCCAATTCTAATATAATATAAGCCTCCAAAATAATGATCAACAATTGGTACTTTCAAAACTTAATAATGTGCCAGGAAAAAATGTATACAGATCAACATCTAGTGAGGAAAAAACATAGAAAGATCTATGCATCAACTAATCTAGTTTCAATGTTGCCACTTCTAGGCATACACCATTGATAAGAACTTTGAAAAAAAAGTGCTCGACGAAGCAACAATCCCTTTTTTGGAGAGGTCATCTGTGCTAGTATTTAATTCTCCGAAGATATGACAATGGGATATACATGATAAGGAGCTCTAGATTCCATTGATATGATCCATCTAGTATAACAAATTGGGAACTTCCAAATTGGGATTACCATTCAGCCAATCAATGACTACTTTTGCATAACCCAATTGTTGTTCAAAGTTGTCATTGATGTCAATATGACATTATTAGAGATGGAAAATATTCTTGTGATGCATGAACCTCATGCAAACTCTAGGTGCTAAGGATGCCATTAATGAAGTAAAACCTAGGAGCTAAGCTTTCCCTTACATTATGAAGATGTCAATCCATTAATGAAGAAAATTAAGATGCCCATGATGCCCTAAACATGAAGATTGATGTATAATGACAATCCCTAAGTGCCAATTATGTGCCTATTATACAAGCCCTTTCCCTAATAATATGATTTCCTTGACCTTGATGAATCTCTATCCCTTGTCTATATTATGACAAGCCCACCTTGATTGATGTTCATAGTGCCCTAGTCTTTAATGAAATAAGGATGCATGTACTAATGGAAAACACACGTAAAGAAGCCCTAAACTTTGCCCTAGACATAAAATCCTAAAGGATGCCTAAAACGAAATAATGATGACATTTTCACAAATATTATGTTATTTATGATCAAATGACCTTATCTAATGGTGAAATTTGCACATGAGTGTAGAGGAGGTCAATCCATTTCCAACAAGCTATTACACGCCCCCAAACTCCTTACCGTTGAAGAGAAAAATATTTTTTAAGTTGAAAAACTATAAATTAAAGCTAGCCGACCTAAGCCGACTTGTAGGTTCATTTCCATCACCCAACATATGTTTCTTTTCATTAGAAGAAAAACTTGTATAAATACAAGTATGAAATCATCATTTTAAATCATCCAATTCGGTGATTAATTTAGAGAAGGAGCAAAGAAAGAGGAAGGAGGCCGAAGAGGACAAAGAATTATTGTTTGGGCACAATTCTTGTGTTAAGGTTTATTCTTTAATGTCAAGGATAGTCACTAAGGAGTAGAAGATCATAGGTTTTGGATTTGCAGTGATAAAAATATCTGTGAGGCTCAGATTTTCTAGAGAGGTCAAGTAAAATTTAGAACTGCTCGACAATCACCTTGGAGGGCTTGGTTAGGAAAACAATCCATTGTTTAGCCTCATTAATAAACACCTTCTCGCCTAAATCTCGGTCTATACTCCTGTAGTAGCCCAGGCATGTGTAAAATTCAGACCTGTGGGACTCTTCTAAACATACCACAAGTCGGACAAACCTCTGATTACAAAGCTCAAAACTTTGCAAGCATCATGTGGTTGCATTCTAGATCGAACCAACAGACTTGTGGATACCTAGAGGCTCAAAACTAACATCTCAGTGGAAAATTTACAAACCTTGGACAAGTTCTATCACAGCTTCAACCTGACAGTTTAAAGAGTCGAAATTGTAATCTACTGAAGTTCAAACATATGTTTATTTGAGGAAAATCTTGTGGAACACTGCAACTTGGAACTATGGAAGCAACACACCTCACAATTGTGAACACTTCAACTTTGTGGTACAACAAAAAATTCAACCTCAGCCTATTTTATGGATCTGTGGCATAAATATTCGACCTGTGATACCTGTGGTGTTCAAATTTATGACAGAATTGTAGCCCTTCTTCACATATCCTTGCAAATGAACAAAATTTGTTGAAGACATTATTTTGTATTTAGGCATCTTTTGAGGCAGATTATTGGAATCTTTTGAAGTTGTTTGTGACCCTCTCTTCTAGCCTCATTAGATCAGACTTGGAGCATTTGTTAAGTGTCTTTTTAAGGTAGTTCTAAAGTGTGTTTTTTGAAGGTGTCTAAACCTATATTTGAAGTAGTTTTATTTATTTTAAACAATATTGGAGACCTATAGTTGTGAACCTTAGAGGCTTGTGCAAGTTGAATAAATTGCAGACCTTGAACAGTGGAACATTTGGGGATTTGCACAAGAGAAGTATTGGATCTTTAAGAACACCTTGAAGAAGCCCATTAAATACACTCTTGAAGAAGCATGTTGAAGCCACTCTTGGAAAATCTTATTGAAGCCCTCATGATGTGGCCTTGGAGATTTTGTTTGGGTGCCATGAATAGTTGTGGAGACACCTTCATGTGAAGCAAAAATTTTCATTGATGAGTTTACAACCTTGGAGATAGTTTGAGGGAAGTGTTGAAGGTGAAGAGATTGACAGGGATCATTGAAGAGTCGTGAAGAAACATAAACTTATCTTGATGAATTGAAGTTGTGGGTTGGAGCCCTAAAGGATAGGAGTCCTCAAGAGGACCAGGTTGGTGCCTGTACAAGAGTTAGGTTTGGAGCCTTGGAAGATAGGGTTGGAGCCCTAGAGGTTGGAGCCTCGTGAAGTCCAAGTCAGTGCTTGGAAAAGTACAAGTTGGTTCCTGGAAGGATTGAAGATTGGAGTCTTCATCTAGAGTTGGATACCTACACTATATTGGATTGGATTTATTGTAAAGAAGAGATTAATAAAGGTATTATTTCTTCTTGTTCATTTTGTGTTCTAATTATAAGATATCTAACTGGTAAAAATAACAATTGAAAAGAAATATTGATTCACCCCCTCTCTCAGTATTTCCAACACAATTATGTTAATATGATCCAAATCTAATCTTCTATAAAAGAACAAAAAACCCCAAAGTGTTATAATATTTGCACATGTGTTGGATCCAAAACCTCTAAACCAGAAAGCATGTACCTATTGGTATGCAGAAAAAAGAAAAACAACACCACATCTACAACTGTCATTTTGTGTTGCCCCATAAAAAAAAACCAGTAGGGAAGGTCAATTATGGAAGGCAATCCAATTTCCCATTGGATTGCTAAAATATTCACTAAAATGGGCATAAATCCGAGCCACAATCTTGGTGATTTAAAGAGGTCTTCCATAAAAAATCATTCCATTCTTTGCACTACAGATCCCCTATATGAAAAACCAAGGAAGGGATTTGTAGGACCGAGATATTTGCATCCACCATATGAAACATTCTTCGATGGAATTGATACCACTAGAGCATGAAATTCTGACTCTTTTGAACTAACTCATGCCATATTTCCATGGTGACTGAACATTGTAAAAGCCAATGGACAACAAATTCAATTGCGAACCTGCAAAAAATACAATAATTTTGACCAAGAAAGTTGCACTTTATAACATTATCAATTGTTAATATTCTATTCTTCCAAGCGATCCATCCAAATAATATGAGCTTCGAAGGAAAATTTAGACGCTAAACATTAACATATCAACTATAAGTGCATTCCATATGTAGTTCCAAATATAAGTAAGTGTATATATTATATACAATCAAATTGTCATTTTTTAAATTATCATTCCAAAAAAGATGATCTTCACCTTTTTTTTACGATAAGATTGTCAAACTCGGCTCTAAAGTATATTTGTCCCAAACATCCGCCATAGAACCCAGAAGCTCAATGCCCTATACAACTTCCAAGTGGGTCTAGAGAAACTGTCCAATGAATCCTCAATGACTTGTGATAAGAAACAATACCCAAGTGCATGTAACATATTGAGAATATCCACAAGCATATCGGACATATTCATTCCCATAATATAATTTATGCCAATCAGAATACGGGCGCCAAATGAAAATGTCCATTTCAAGTTCTGGAACACCTTGAACTAATTTTGAGAAAATTATTCCAGATGTATGAGCCATGAGTTGTAATAGTGCGCCCAACTTGAAACTAATCGATGATCACGACACTCTACATATAATTCTTATTAATAATGCTCTACCATAAGCCCTTTCCCATGATCGCATGTCAAAAGCTTTTAATAAGCAAAGCCCAACCAAAAAATTTGATGTTTTTAAGTCCCCAACCCCCAAATATTTTATTACATGTTATATCATCCAACTACACCAAGTGGAATTTTTTTTCCCCACTGGTGCCTTCCCTTAAAAGCTTAGTAATGATAGGCTTAATTTTATCAATAATGCCATAGGGTAGCATAAATAAATGCATCCAATAAACACATATATTTTGAAGAACAAACTACACTAGTGTATACCTGCCACCCATAGAGAGCCATTTATTAATCCAGTGAGAGATTATGTCTTGGACATTGTCCACAATCCACATGATACTCTCGTATCCAAATGATGTAAGCACGATTTTTTTTGGTGCCATGTTTTAAGGTTTTTTTATTATTATTTATAGTTGTTTTTTTTTTTTAATTCACATATTCTACCCATAGAATACAATCCAACAATGAAATTGATTCAATTTAATGGAATAAATATTTAAAAATAGCATATTCTAAGAAGGACACATTTTAGCCCATAAAAAAATGAAAATTTATGTTGCGATTTTGACAAAATCTAGAATTTTGTTTTTGGAAATTTGGGTTACAGTTGTCAAGCTTCAGGATTTTAGGTGCCTCAAGGGTTTTTGATGGTGTTGAAACCATTTCGACCATCACAAAATGATCAAACACCCTCACAATCAATTTGTTCAGAAAAAAGGTCGATCATGGCAAGAGATGATTGTTTAGAAAAATTGTGACCTCGGTAGACAACACCCTTAAAAATGGGTCATATAAAAAAATATATAGGAGTACAAGTATTAAAAATCCACAAAAATTTAATACACACAATATAAATAATTAAATTTTATTAAAGTATTTTTAAAATATTTTTTTTATTCTATTTTTTCCCCTCAAAGTTATTGCATTATATTTTATTCTCTCAAAATTATTATATTTATAAATTTTATTAAATACAATTAAAAATAAAGTGTAATTCTACTTTTGCTTCTTTTTTTTCATATATATATATATATCATCTAGCTCTTACATTTGGAACGGTTTCACTAAGGTGAAAGACGTGTTTCTTCATATAATTATATGGTCATTTGGCAAACATAATCGTATCATCATTGGAATTAATAGTATTTAGGGTGTGGAGGGTGCACTTTCATTGTCTAAGGATACTTTGAGGAGATTACACTTCAGAGGCATTTTTCACTAGGATTAAGTTATTTCTCAATGGTATGACAATTTTCCAGTATGGAAATTGGCTAGGGAGGTTGGCCTGGATGGTCTTTGAGTTTTGGAATGGGAGGCTTTCACACAAAATCTCAGAAGTGTCAGCCTTTTTAGGTATGAGGAGGGGGTTCATATCACTTGGGCTAGAAATTTGTGGTCAAACATGGTGGAAGTAGCAGACACTTATAGGTATATTATATGCACTCTCTAAGCACTAGACCATCCTTGTTGGTTCTTCAAAGTTTGGAAATTATATGCTCCATTTAAGATTATCCTTTATGTGTAGCTAGTTTTACAGAACAAAAATCTTAGTTAGGAAAATCTCTATAAGAGGGGGTTTTGTAGGCCTGGTAGGGTCCCTTTGTGCATTGATTCTAATGAGACTAATGTACATTTTTTTTCCGGAATTCCCCATTTTTTTTTTGGAATAATATCTTTCTTTCCCTAAACATTCCTAGCAAGAGATTTATGAATATAGAGCTATGTATTCGATGTTGGATTAAGGATGGAGGGAAATTTCAGGCGACGCCTCTCTATATTTTCTGGGAAATTCGGAGAGCCAAGAATGGATATGTTTTTTAAGGTTTGCATATTAACAACCAAAAAATAGTAATAACATATTATTGTGGGTGGATAATATAAAAAATCCCTCTAAAAAATTAAAGGATCTTTCACACAGGCCCACCCATCATCCTATTCAATACCTGACCGTGTTTTTCGACGTAGTGACAAAGAGAGGCTATTACGGTTTTGGAGTGTGGATAAGGGTGGATCTTTGTTGACATTATAAGATCTCTTAGTTCAGAGGTTCGGTCATGTTGTAGCCTCTACAACACCCTCCAAAAATTCACTATCTAAAATTTTTTGAGCCCCTTGAGCATCAAAAAGCTAAGTCAAAATCTAAAGTTCAAGTCTATTTCAGAAAAAATACTTAAGTCGTTGAGTCACAGAATAAGTATTTTTTCCCAATTTGTGACCTAGCGACCCTGCGACCTATCAGGTCGCCAAGTTGCCAAGTCGCAAATCTCATTCAAACTTCAAAATCACGACTTAGGGACCTTATGACCTCGCGACCCTCCAGGTCGCAAGGTCACAGGGTAGCGAGGTTGTGCCTCTCTTAAGCACGGGACATTTGTGACCCAATGACCTCATTAATTGCTCGCACGCGCGACCCTTTTATAAATAGGAGGGTCGCTAGGTTTCATTCCACCCATGCGACGGAGAGCGAAAAAATGATTCTGACAAGCCAAATGGAGCGCGATTTTCTCGGGTAAGTTGCCTATTCCTCCTGATGTTTCTGTTTTTTCCTTTTGTTGCCATGTTCCCCTTACCTTAGCCCTTTTAAAGCCACCCACTATTCCCCATTTCTAATCCTTTGGAGCCTGAGATGTTCCAAAATATCCAAACCCTACTCTTTCTTACACAGTTTTGTAATTAGAGTCACCTAACCTCCCCTATGTTTGTTTTTCTCCTAATGACCCCTTTACCTCCATTTTTTGGGTTTCTCACTTATTCCTTGCATTGTTTCAAGTTAAAATATCTATATATATATGAAGCAAAGGACCGTGTCGCTGTCTAAATATCTCGGCCAGCCCTAGTGCAACCCCTAACCCTCGCGACCTCGCGACCCTTGCGACCCAGCGACCCCGATCGCTGAGTCGCCAAGTCACAGTTCTGCTCAAAACTGATGTTGGCAACCTTGTGACCCAGTGACCCAGTCGGTAAGTCGCAGGGTCTCACTCTCATGAATTGTTAAACCTTTGTGACCCAGCAACCTCACGACCTTGTCGCAGGGTTGCTACCTTCTGAAATTTTAAACCTCTGTGACCCAGCGACCCAAGAAATAGGTCGCTAAGTTTCAAATCCACCCTTTCCTAGATTTCAATTGGTCAGAGTTAAAATAAGTACCTAGGCATTTATTATTATGACATCTATCTTATCCTGGGACTGTTTCATGAACATGCTAGGGAACCTCAAAGCAGAGTTAGAGTGCGTCTCCATCTCTTCAGCCTCAAGCGACATGGGGCCTCTAGCAGTTCGCAAGAAAAACAAGAGCCCAGAGATAGAAATCACAGAAGGTGAAATGCCAATGTCTCCTCCCTCGATCTATGGGGACACTACCTGTACATTTAGCAGAGGATAAATTATGATTTGGTATCAGTTATACCAAGAATTCACCCAATCAGAATTTCCAGAGGACCTCCCCGACCGAAAAGTATATGTACAAGTTAAGATGTCGAAGCTTCACTACGCAGGTGCCCACCCAGCCATATTCCCAGGTGCAGAAGTGATGGAATGGATCATTCAGAACATCGACCCCAAGAAGTGGGTAATTTGAGACTACAAGGGAAAGGCTTTCGCAACTCTAAAAGGCTCAGATGCAGAGTATTATTACGCACTTCTAGAATGGGAATATGTATTCATAGAGGAATGGGCCACCACCCATGCGGTCCCCCTGGCGAACACCCTGAGAGGATGGTGGGAAGAACCCGAGAAGTTCAAGACTAAGAAAGATCAGGAGTACCTAGTAGCAGGCCTTAAGAATGTATACAAGCTGGTGGCAACTATGCTCTATAGGATATTGTTGAGATTCAACAAGATGATCAGCTTAGTGAAAAGAGTCGCCTTCACTAAGTGGGCCCGCAGGCTATTTTTGGCGCAAAGTCTATTTTTAGATTATGTCTATTTTTAGACATGTCGATCATATTATATGAGTTGCAGGTTGCTACTTGTGGATGGTTGGTCAAGTTGGAAAAATAGATGGACTTCTATTTTTAGAGATATTGGGCGGAATCTATTTTTAGATTGTCAATCTAAAAATAGATATGTCGAATATTATTATCTCTCAATAATATTTGGACTCTAAACATTATCTTATTCTCTTGGAGCACTTCAGTTAAGTGCACAAATGTGGCACAGTAGCTGACAGAAGGAATTACGCTATTCCTGAGGGTTTACTGGATCTAATGCATGAGGACTTCAGTTAGAACTCATGTGACAGAGTTTGGTGGAGTTATAGAAGTAGTTGATGGAGTTGTATATAGTTTAACTCATTTAGACTCAGTTGAGCTAGTTGTATCTATTCTAACTGATTGATACACTAGTGAGAGTGGTGTGAATTAATTATTTAATTAATTCACTAAATAATAACTCATAAATCAACTAAAGAATACATCAGTTAACTACAGTGCATGGCAGTTTCACTGGAGACCAGTGGGGAGATAGGTGAAAGAGAAAGTGTGACTATCAGTTGTGACTATAGTGATGCATTGATTGCATCCAACACTCAGTGGAAATGCCAATGAGGATTGTGCAGTGCAAGCTTGGTGAATTCGATTTCATTCAAAACCATTCTTCATCGGGGATTGCGCAGAAGAGGCAGGCTAGCAGGTGGCAAAGATCGGTGCATGGATTTGCAAGATCGGGCCAGATTAGTGTGTAGCGATTGTATTGTACTGAGAGCTTGATATGATGAGCTTTGTATGAGGATTGTTACATGATCTCTATGACATATATTATATACAAATAGTTGGGGTTTTCAGCTTCAGTCTTTCCCATTAAACACTGTGTTCATATGTGTGAATTTTTATTGTTTCATGTGTGCATTGCTATCTTGATTTTATTTCCGTAAATGATAAATGTTGGAATAGATTTTGTATTTTGCATGAAGTTGAAATAGTGTGAGATCATGAGAATCTTGGATATATAACACATAAGTTATATAATTTCTACAGATATATGGTCGTCCCGATGCCACCACATTTAGTGGTACTTGGGTAACTCTGATGCACGTTGTCACTATATATGGCATATGTTTCAATTAGGCAAGCCTACTACTAGCAGCTCTCAAGATGAACATATCTGTAGCACTGGCACCAGAGGAAGGATACTCATCCGAATTTTACATGGCCTCTTACCTGTTGGATGCAGTTTTTTCCAGGTGCTACTTTGAGGGATGGGCCCACAACTAGGACTAGGAGCAGGCACGCCCAATTCACAAAGAATTACAGGTATTCTAGGACTCTAAATACAAGCAGGATATAGAGTCAATATCACAAATTTTCATCCCTGCACTCTACAGGAAATTTTTCGGTCATGATACCCCATGCATGTCCTAGCGAGCCATGGAAACATTATTCAGAGTAGAACATTGGTTTCCACTCGCAGAATACACCTTTATTCGAGTCTTCAGTTCATTCAAGACTCCCCATGCTCTGCCTCGATTCATTATGGACAAGATGCTTCTTCAGGAAGTATGTTATCAGATGACTTTCGGCTTCTCAAAGGTCCTTACTAAAGGTAAGAAAAAGGCGTGGCCTACATTTCCACTCACCATTGGTGCCTACACAGTCAAGGATTTTATGGAGGTAGAGGCAAAAGTGGAAAAAATCAAAGGTTTCTACCTGGGGCCTTTGGATCACCGGACATACGATCCTGAGAGGATATTCCCTGACCACTGCAAATGAGCCAAGTTCAAATGTAGCTACCAACATACTAAACGCCCATATGAGGATGAGAAAAGAAACTGGTATAACACGGATAGGGAACTCGCCCTGGGAGCATGGTCTGATCAGGAGGATGCAGATGATCATACTTTGAAGGAAAGAATCTGCAAGTTTGGAGGCGCCTATTCTTCCCAGGTCAAGAAGCCTCGAACCAGCACGGGCCACAACTCTACTGCCTAAAAGAAAGAACAAGAAGCAGAAGATCAGTTGGAAGCTAAAAAGAAGGCAAAAGAAGATGAAGATAAGCGTAGGAAAAACCTGAAGGTAGAATAGAGAAAGAAAAAGGAGGAGGATGGCCAGAAGAGGAAGGAAGAGCAGGAAGTGAAAGCAGAAGCTGAATGACAACTAAAGAAAGAATTGGATCAGGTGGAGGCCGAACACAGAAGGAAGGAAGAGCAAGAAGCAAAAGCGGAAGCAGAGTGCAGGCAGAAGGAAAAACAGGACAAGGCAGAGCCGGAGCGACTTCGGAAAGAGGAAGAAGAACAAAATAGAAAATAAGAGGAGGATCAAAGATCAAAAGACACCGAGACACCTCCTCCATTAACCAGAGTACAAACCGAGCTACAGCCCATCGAAGTACCTGTAATTAACACACGTTTTGCACTCTCCGAGCTAGGATCCTCTGAAGGACAGGAGGAGGAGTTGTTCAACCTAATAAGACTAACTTATGATAAATTCACCTTCAAAATCCAATAGGAAAAGAGGAGATTCCTAGCACGGAACCCTTCTACCCCATTCATAGCCACGATGAAGAAATATATAGTCCTAGACACTAGGACCAGCCCAGTGATGATAACATCGCCCGGCACTACTTTTTCCGCAGCCACAGAAGAAAATGTGAGCCGGATGAGTAGAGAAATCCTTTCCCTAAAAAATAGATTACAGGACTCTGAACATAGGAAAGCAAGGGCGGAGCAAGAAAAGAGAGCACTAAGGGAAGAAATCCAACAGCTCCAAGACAAAAATACTCTTATTAATGAAGTACCTCTCATCGTCCAGAGAGAGTTGGCGACGCTGGAGGCCACCATGAGATAGGTTTACGGGGAGATGTTCACCATAAAACAAACAGTCGCACCTCTACTAAGAGCCCAAGTAGAGACAAAGAAGAGAAAAAAGAAACTGAAAGAGGCCTCCGCCACTTTTGATAGAATGATAGAATGGACAGGTAGATAACCACAGGCTCCGGAAAACTTGTCGAAGAAAGACTGGATTCACACTCAAAATGACAAGGTCCAAATCCGTATCAAGATGCAATCCAAGGAGAAATTATTTAAAGATCTAAAAAATTTAATGACCGCATACGAGCATTTTATCAGTGGCATCGACTCAATGCATGAACAAAACCACATTCATTCTCTAGGTGCACTGAGCGAGGAGAAGACGTGGGGACAGATAGATCAGGAGATTCAAGCATTTCTACAACCTATTAGACAAGCCGCCACTACACCTAATCTTCCCGCATCACAGGAGAAATTGGTTAAGTTCGTCATAACACCAGTTTGGATCTACACTAAACTAGATTCTTTAGCTGACCAAGTCACACTCAAGAGAGAAACTTTGATTCTGAATGCCTTAGAATGCCTGCACCGGTTAAGGGAAGAGACTCCTCTAATCTCCCCAGTCGCTGCAGATTAAAGCGCATGGCAGAATTTCCTCAAGGAGCAACAAGTTGATGTTCCCGACCTCGCAATCACGCGCACACTCCCATGATCAGATTGCAAGGCAGCCCAATGGTCAGGAAAGCGAAAATTCGGGAAGCCCACAAGGCAAGTTTTGTTCTATAAAAACTTCCTTTGGGAAAATTGTAAGGACCTTTTGTTTCGGACTGAAAGAGATATAGAGCATTGTATAGAAGGACTACACATTTTTTAGTATGAATGCAATCATTTGTTAAACTCCATTTTTGGATCTGATGTTGGTCAATGTGTGAACACTATGAGTGTTATGTTTTTCAATTTCTAACATCTTTTGATTAATGAAACTGTGTCTCCAATTGCATCATTTATGCATTATAGTTTTCTAAACATGAGTTAATGGTGCTAAGTTTATTTCGCTTTCTCAATGAATGTTAATAACTTTGTTTACTGACATTTATTTTATCACCAAAACCATTTAAGGAAGTGAAGGGTATTCTGCCATAAAGATTTTTTCTTCTGTGGTTAGAACAGCGTACAAGAATGACCCTAATGATATGATATTGACAGCATTTCCTTTGGCCCCATGCTTTATAATTCAGTTTGCTACGCATAGTGTTATATGTTCATTTAATTCATCAATCATGTGTCTTGTATCATCCGATAAGCGTGTGTTCGCAGGTTTATAAAGTCCTACTGAGACCAAGGGAAAGGAGATTTAAGCGGTAGCCAAACCCACACCCCGGACGGGCTCCCTATTACAAACGATTTAGAGTCTAGTTGGGACTTTTTACCGGGGAGATCCCTGTTGTTGGTCGGATAGATTTTCCCATCAACATAATTGGTGCTAGAAGGAGGGCCTATGGCAGGCTCCCAGCACATGAGTAATATTTCGTTACAAACTCCCCAAAGGGAGGCCATACACGATGAAACATGTCCTCCCCCTTTAGAAGATGCCCAAGGATTTCCCACAACCTCATCAGAGATTTTCAAATCACTCCATTCATGAGTTTTCTAACCCATACCAGGACCCCTGCAGCTAACCTCACTCACAATGGTGCCCTTGTAAATTCCCTGCCCCAGTTGATAAATCTAATGGTTGAAGACCTCGCAACGACAGTTGAGAATAATGAACCTATTACTAGGACCCAAGGAGTAGAAGAGGAAGGTCCCGACATGAATGGACCCCATGCTGGCCCTCAGCCTGACCGGACCCAAAATGACAACACGCAAGTCTACATTCCACCAGGGGGGGCGAGGGAAATAGAGGCCAAGGGAATAGAGGTCGGGGAAACATAGGTCGTGGCCAAGGTCACCATACCTCCCACCACCATCAAAACCAAAATAGAGTCCCCATCTAATTGGAGAAACATCAGAAATATTGCAAACCGCAGGGGACGTCAAGACGAGCACTCCCACCATGAAGGAGAAGCATCTGTGTCGGGTGTGGGAAGTGAATCTAAGTCAGAAATAGGGCACGAGCATGCCAGGCAGGTACAACTACTTGCTTGGATGGCCCAATCTCCATTAGATCTCCAGGGCCCCCTTCATGACATGCCTAGACAACCCAAAAAACACCTTCCCAAGTTTGACCCTGAGAAAGGCACGCTGGCCGAAGACCACATAAGCAACTTCTACCTTTCACTGCAAATGATGAGAGTCTAAGTAGATGATGTCGCCTGCCGTCTTTTCCCCCATACCCTTGAGAACGAAGCAGCCACCTGGTATCGGTCTCTCCCAAGTGCTTCCATAACTTCATGGGATCAATTCTGTCGCATTTTCCTTCAGAAGTTTTCGGAGGACAAGATCCCCTCCATGCTCCTCATGGAGTTGAGTACACTCAAATGCCAAAAGAAAGAGAAGGTCAGAGATTTTAATCAACTTTTTGCTACCATATTGAACAAATTCCCCCCCAACTTGGCATTGGATGACTCCATCACTATAGACTACTACACAAAGGCTCTTCCCAGAGACATAGTTGTATTTGTAAAGCGCGAGGCTAGGGCTACCCTTGCAGAAAATTATGCCACTGCCCTTGCCATAGAAAAGGACATGCTTTCCATAGGGGTCATCGACCATGAAGGTCAAGACGATCATAAAACTGCCTCGAAAAGGAACCAGTCTTCCACATTCAAAACCGGGGATAAGGACAAAGATACTTTTGACTTCGAAGGTATAGCAAAGTCCCTTAAGTTATTAACCAATGAAGTCTCTGATCTAAAGAGAAAATGCATTGAACCCACTGCTAGAACCAAGACGCAAAAGCCTTTTTTCAGAAAGAATACCCCTACAATCAGTCGGCCCCCATCAAACAAAAATGTTGTTCTTAACATGGAAGAAATCTGAAAAGATAATTTTTGTTCTCTCCACCAGGCCGCCCACTCCGAGAAGACATGCCCCCAATGGATTGGCAGCATGAATGCGGTAGTGAATCAGCTCTTAGATGATCAAACCCAAAGGGAAGCAAGCAAAGACGATGTCTTAGACAATAAAGAAAACCTGCCCCCAAATGAAGAACCAGGATCTACTGTCCTTGCGTTTGATGTGATCTACAGGGAAAGCACCCATACCATCACCGACATTAACGTGGCCGATTATCCTAAAGCCAAACTTGCACGAAACTATGGCCTAAGAAGCAAACGACCAGTTCCTGAACATTCCTTCGAAGAGAAGAGGAGGGCCTTCTTAAGGAAAATCTTACCCCCGGGAATGAGTGCCAAGATGCTATTCCTGATAAGTCCGCTCCTAGCAACACCTGAACAAAACAAAAGAGAAAAATGCTAGTAGGGTCACCCAAAACCCCCGCCGAGACTATTCCACACTCTGATTCTGGTTACAACATTGTTGAAGACATGAAGAAAACTAGAGCCAACATCTCTCTTTATGAGCTCGCCCGCATCACCAACCAACAGGAGCTTATTCTTAAAGCCTTCGCCAACGTCTCGACAACCAAACCCATGAGCAACACATCTGCCCAAGCTAGTGCAAGCCTGCAATCTATTGTGAACGCCGTAAATGCGAACTCTAGGGATATACTCCCCCCTTTTTCCTGTCTTTTGAAATATTTAACTTTAACGTTCATAACTACCTAGTCAACTCCGGCGCATCCACAAATGTCATGCCCCTATCTGTCTGCAATAAGTTAAACATTCACCCAAAGAAAACTGATGCTAGGATTATTCAGCTCAACAGATCGCAAGTGCCCGTTGTAGGTGAACTAAATAATGTCATCATCCGCCTATATTCTAACTCCAGAGTCCACCTGTGCATAGACATAGTAGTCGTAGACATCCCAGAAGCCTACGGTCTCTTGTTGAGCAGAGACTGGTCCAGTAAGCTACAAGGGTACTTCACTACTGATTGGTCTCACCTATGGCTTCCCTACAAGGGTCAAAACAACCAAATCAGAGTTGAGAGTGAACCTTATATGAAACATACTGTGACCGACTTGGACGCTACCAATGAACCTAATAGATTTTCCCAAGAAGAGCTCGACATGTGTTTCTTAGATGCCATCTTCGGATGTTACCATCCCCCTCAGTCCCCGGTAAACCCAGACATCCAATCAGAGCTAATGCTCATCACTAAAGACCAAGCTGTGCCCATCATAAACCAAACCAAAATCTCTCCCCAGCCCATGGTTCCGAAGAAACCAGAAGAATATGTATGGACCTTGTATTATGACGACTCCAAGACACATGACAGAGCAGGTGCGGGCTACATCCTGTTGGACCCCCAAAAGAACAAGTTTTTGATCTCATGCTGGCTAGAATTTCAATGCACCAACAATACCGCCGAATATGAGGCCTTAGTCCTCGAACTAAAAAAAGCATTGGACCTAAAGGTTAAATGCTTAAAGGTTATCGGAGATTTCGAAATCATCACTCGCCAGGTACGCAATACCATCCATTGCTTATCTCTGAACTTGAAAGCTTACCAACAAGAGGTATGGCGTTTAATTTCTGATTTTGATGTGTTTGGTATTAAATTTGTGCTTAGGATGCATAATGCGGCAGCTGATACTCTGGCTAACGTTTCCGCTAGGTTCACCCCTCTAAGGGATGGTTTTTCTATTGAAATAGTATATAAACCATCTTTGCCAGATAACATCACTAATTTGCGCATCTTTGATGATGACCAACAGGTACTTGAATTCATGCTCAACACCGAGGTGTTCAAAGACGCAATGATAGAATAAGCGGACCATGATCAAGCCTTGCAGGAACAACGAGAGAAACACAAGGAAAATCCCATGCCCAAGGGAATAGTGTCGCTTGAAAAATTGTTTGATCTGCAGAACCGTTTCCGCGGACCCCACAACACTAAAGTACAGAGCTCCACTCTGGCACATCAACAAGTAAACTTAGGGACAGATAAGGACCCAAAGTTCGTCAACCTCGGGAAGGATTGTTCCGATCAGGAGAGGCAAGCTTTCACCCAACTGTTCTGGAAATACCGAGACGTGTTCACTTAGACGTATGATGAACTGCGTACTTATGACACTCAAATTATTCAGCATGGGATTCCTATGATGGAAGGAGTGAAGCCTTTCCAACAAAAGCTAAGAAAAGTGCACCCTACGCTAGAACTAATGATTCAGAAAGAACTTAAGAAGCTCTTGGATGCATGCATAATCTTCAAAGTCCGACACTCCACTTGGGTATCGAATCTGGTTCCAGTACGAAAAAAATCCGGTGAGATCCGTTTGTGCGTGGATTTCCGAAATCTAAACAAAGCCTCAGACAAAGATAACTACCCAGTTCCCCCTATCGAAAAAATACTGCAAGCTGTATCTGAATCGGAGATGTTCTCATTGTTGGATGGTTTTTCTGGGTATAACCAAGTACTAGTAGCGGAACCCGATAGATTAAAAACTACGTTTCGGACTAAATGGGGGAATTTCGCTTTTAGGTGCATGCCCTTCGGATTGATAAATTCTGGGGCGACATTCCAACGGGCTATGGACATAGCTTTCTGAGGAATAATAGGACAAAGTGTGGTAGTATACTTGGATGACGTCACCGTGTTTTCAAAGCACAAAGGCAATCACTTACGTCACCTTAGGCAGATTTTCGAAAGATGCAGAAAGTATGGGATCTCACTCAACCCAAAGAAAAGTGTGGGTCATATCATAACCAGGAACGGTATAGTTATAGATCTCGAATGAGCAAAGTTCGTCGCCTAGATTCCACCTCCTAGTAGAAGAAGGGCCATGCAATCCTTCCTTGGGAAAATCAACTTTGTATGGAAATTCATATCATATTTTTCCCAAATAGTCAGGCCTTTGCAAGGGATGATTAAAAAGAATGCAAGTTTCAAATGGAATCCACTCGAGAAGGAAGGATTCGATAAGATCAAGTAGGCCATTGCAGAAGCACCATCCTTCCAAAGCCCAGAATTCAGCAAAGGTTTCATCTTATATACCTTTGCCTCAGATTCATCACTCGCGGTTGTCCTCACACAGAAAGACGCTAACAATGATGAACGACCCATATCATTCATGAGTGCTGGTTTGCAAGGTGTTGAACTGAATTACCCCGAGATTGACAAGTAGGCTTACGCAGTATACAAAGCAGTCAAGCATTTCCAGCCATACATCTTGAAGAACCATGTCATGGTGTTCGTCCCTTAGCCAGCTGTTCGCTCACTTTTCGTGCAGTAAGAGCTGGGCGAAAGATGAGGAAATTGGATGGCATGACTCCAAGAGCCTGACCTAGAGTTCAAACCGACACATACTGTAAAAGGTCAAGGACTCTGCCAAATGGCCACGGAGGCTGCAAATTCATGTGGGTGCGAAGAAGAATGCTGGGAGCAATAAATCGGCATGTATCAGATTGACAATGTGCCTCAGCAGGGAAACCTTTCCTGGTACTCCGAAATCTTGAAATATTTGGCCAATGGTGTTATGGATCTTGTTTTAACTGCTCTGCAAAAATGAGCAATAAGGCTGAAAGTTGCATCCTACTAGTTAGTACAAGGAAAAATTTTCAAGAAACATTACAATGGAGTCCTACTATGCTGCCTAGAACACGATGAAGCACAAAGCATCCTGGCCGAACTACACAATGGACCAGCCGGAGGGCATTATGCAGGTGATACCACTACCCACAAAAACATGCGTGTTGGCTACTATTGGCCAACCCTCTTCAAGGATGCTCACGCATATGTCCGGAAATGTGTTCAATGTCAAAAATTCGCCAACTGGGAAACACGACTAGCCGTCCATTACAGTCGGTGGCAGTAGAGGAACCTTTTCAACAATGGGGGTTGGACGTGATTGGAGAAATCTTACCGCACTCCTCCAAGCAACACTGGTATATCCTCACCGCTATCGACTATTTCACCAGGTGGGTTGAAGCGATACCACTATGCCAAATCAACGATCAAGAGGTAATATAATTTTTCACTCATTGTATCATGACCAGGTTTGGCGTTCCAACCTCCCTTGTTTTTGACAATACAACTTATTTTTCGTCTTTCAAGTTGTATGATTTTGCTTTGGAAAATGGTATTGTACTTAAACACTCTGCAAACTATTACCCCCAAGGGAATGGGTTAGCTAAGTCGACTAATAAGAACCTTGTCCGTGTCATAAAATACCCTGTTGTCCCACCAATGAAACTAGCATAACGCCCTCCATAACGCCCTTTGGGCTGATCGGGTCACACCCAAATCTTCGCTCGGCACCTCCCCATTTTTTATTGTTTATGGAAAAGAGGCCATCCTTCCTCCCCACCTATCTCTCCCAGCCCTCCAGTTGTCCCAAGAGACCCATGGCACCCCATGCCCCACCTTGCAAGCCCGAATCAACACATTATTGAAACTGGAGGAGGAAAAGAAAAAAACCCGGGAAAAATTCTCCATCCACCAAAGTCGGATTAAGAGATGGTTTGATAAGAAGTCCGCCGGAATAAAATTTTTGAAGTAGGAGACCTTGTTCTTAAATGGGATAAATCTCACGAGGAGAAAGGGAAACATTCCAAATTCCAATCCCTTTGGACAGGTCCATTCCAGATTAAAGAGAAGCTAGGTTCCCACACTTTCAGATTGCAAACTCTAGAGGGAAGAATCAAGGTCCTCCCGGTAAATGGGCATGACCTCAAGCACTACTTCACTTAACGGCCCTAGGAGGGCCGTCACCACCCCTGTACCATATTTTGTTGTTTTCTTTTATTTAGTTTTTAGTTTTTCATTTCCCCCAATAAAAGCTCTTATTCAATCAACACCTTCGTAAAGGTGTCCTTCTAAGAACTTCAAAAGGCAGAAGGCATTGTAGAAGTCACACAATTGGCATGTTGCGCCAGGATTTATGCTGATGAAAAGCCTTTCCTGAAAACCACAAAAGGTGGCAGGAACTTGTCTGTGATTGACACCCAAAGGTAAAACATGACCTAGTCCGGGCTACTAAGCGTAGATAGCTCAACTAGCAAACTTGAAGGGTGTCTGTGAAAAGAAATTTGGTTAAAGCGGAAACTAGACTGAAAGGGAACAAGGCTAACTTCGGGTGACGCAAGGATATCTGGGAAAACCTAAAGTCCTCATACAGACCAGGAGCAACCTCTCTTGCAAGTAAAATAAGTCGGGAACCCTCATCCACCTAGGAAAAATTGCCTCTATCAAATAAGTGCCCTGAGCACATCTAAATAAGTGCCTTGAGCACATTTAAAATAAGTGTAGTAGCACACCAATAAAGGGTAAAGGATTGAGAAAGGCTTCTTGCGCAGAGAGGCGATGCGACAAATCCACCAGGGTACTGACCAGGCTCGCTAGCAGCAGAGCAACGTCCGTGACTCCTAGGCAGTGACTTCGCCGAGACCGTGAGTTTTGCAGGGAGCGAAGCAACACAATGAGGACGAAATAACTATACCAGATCCTAGAAATCCCTGAAGTACTCCAACCCTTTCGATCTTAAATTCAAAAGTAAAAGCTCGGTCAACCAGCACCTAAACAGGCAAGCAGGCGAAGCAACCTCGCAAGGTACAAAAGGAAAAAATCATGGAAACCTAAGGGTGAAAGGAACAACTTGCTAAGGCCCCCTCCCCCCCCCCCCCAATAAAGATAAATCATCAGTAGAGATTCTAGACCCTACTAGTGAATCACCATTTGTTGTAGCCTCTACAACACCCTCCAAAAATTCACCATCTAAAATTTTTTGAGTCCCCTGAGCAACGAAAAGCTAAGTCAAAATCTAAAGTTCAAGTCTATTTAAGAAAAAAGCCTTAAGTCGTTGAGTCACAGAATAGGTATTTTTTCCCAATTTGGGACCTAGCGACCCTGCGACCTATCAGGTCGCCAGGTCGCCAAGTTGCAAATCTCATTCAAACTTCAAAACCACAACCTAGCGACCTTGCAACCCCGCGACCCTCCAGGTCGCAAGGTCATGCCTCTCTTAAGCGTGGGACATTTTCGACCCAGCGACCTCATTAATTTCTCGCACGTGCGACCCTTTTATAAATAGGAGGGCTGCTAGGTCTCATTCCACCCACATGACGGAGAGTGAAAAAACACTTCTGATAGGCAAACTGAAGCGTGATTTTCTTGGGTAAGTTGCCTATTCCTCCTGATGTTTTCATTTTTTCCTTTTGTTTCCTTGTTCCCCTTACCTTAGCCCTTTTAAAGCCACGCACTATTCCCCATTTCTGATCCTTTGGAGCCTGAGATGTTCCAAATTATCCAACCCTGCTCTTTCTTACACAATTTTGTAATTAGAGTCACCCAACCTCCCCTGTGTTTGTTTTTCTCCTAATGACCCCTTCACCTCCATTTTTTGGGTTGCTCACTCAGTCCTTGCATTTTTTCAAGTTCAAAATATATATATATGAAGCAAAGGACCGCGTCGCCATCTAAATCTCTCGGCCAGCCCTAGTGCGACCCCCAACCCTCGCGACATCGCGACCCTTGCGACCCAGCGACCCCGGTCGCTGAGTCGCCAAGTCGCAGTTTCGCTCAAAACCGATGTTGGCGACCTTGCGACCTAGCAACCCAGCGACCTGACCACTAAGTCGTAGGGTTGCACTCTCATGAATTGTTAAACCTTTGCGACCCAGTGACCTCGCAACCTTGTCGCCAAGTCATAGCGTCGCTACCTTCTGAAAGTTTAAACCTCTCCGACCCAGTGACCCAAGAAATAGGTCGCTAAGTCGCAAATCCACCCTTTCCTAGATTTCAATTGGTCAAAGTTAAAATCAGTACCTAGGCATTTATTATTATGGAATCTATCTTATCCTGGGACTATTTCATGAACATTCCAGGGAACCTCGAAGCAGAGTTAGAGTGTGTTTCCATCTCTTTAGCCTCAAGCGACATGGGGCCTCCAGCAGTTCGTAAGAAAAACAAGAGCACAAAGATAGAAATCACAGAAGGTGAAATACCAATGTCTCCTCCCCCGATCTATGGGAACACCACCTGTACATTTAGCAGAGGAGAAAGTATGAGTTGGTATCAGGTATACCAAGAATTTGCCCAATCATAATTTCCAGAGGACCTCCCCGATGGACAAGTATATGTACAAGTTAAGAGGTCGAAGCTTCACTACGCAGGTGCCCACCCAGCCATATTCCCATGTGTAGAAGTGATGGAATGGATCATAAAAAACATCGACCCCAAGAAATGGGTAATTCGAGACTACGAGGGAAAGGCTTTCGCAACTCTAAAAGGCTCAGATGCAGAGTATTATTATGCACTTCCAGAACGGGAACAAGTATTCACAGAGGAATGGGCCACCACCCATGCAGTCCCCGTGGCAGACACCCTGAGAGGATGGTGGGAAGAACCTGAGAAGTTCAAGATTAAGAAATATCGAGAGTACTGAGTAGCAGGCCTCAGGAAGGTATACAGGCTGGTGGCAGCTATGCTCTGTAGGATATATGGTCGTCCCGATGCCACCACATTTAGTGGTACTTGGGTAACTCTGATGCACGTTGTCACTGTATATGGCACCTGTTTCAATTGGGCCAGCCTATGAATAGCGGCTCTCAAGACGAACATATCTGTAGCACTGGCACCAGAGGAAGGATACTCATCCGAATTTTACATGACCTCTTACCTGTTGGATGCAGTTTGTTCCAGGTGCTACTTTGAGGGATGGGCCCACAACTTGGACCAAGAGTGGGCACGCCCAATTCACAAAGAATTG
Organism: Pinus albicaulis; assembly: GCA_034641835.2. Lineage (NCBI taxonomy): Eukaryota > Viridiplantae > Streptophyta > Pinopsida > Pinales > Pinaceae > Pinus > Pinus albicaulis. Next base: position 1,608,577,500 of record CM076584.1, on the reverse strand, counting down.
CAGGTATTCTAGGACTCTAAATACAAGTAGGATATAGAGTCAATCTCACAAATTTTCATCCCTGCACTCTACAGGAAATTGTTCAGTCATGATACCCTATGCATGTCTTGGCGAGCCATGGAAACATTAGTCAAAGTAGCACATTGGTTTCCACTCGCAAAATACACCTTTATTCAAGTCTTCGATTCATTCAAGACTCCTCATGCTCTGCCTCGATTCATTATGGACAAGATGCTTCTTCAGGAAGTATGTTATCAGATGACTTCCGGTTTCTCAAAGGTATTTACTAAAGGTAAGAAAAATTCATGGCCTACATTTCCGCTCACCATTGGTGCCTACATAGTCAAGGATTTCAGGGAGGTAGAGGTGGAAGCGGAACAAATCAAAGGTTTCTACTTGGGGCCTTTAGATCACTGGACATACGATCCTGAGAGAATAGTCCCTGACCACTGCAAACGGGCCAAGTTCAAATGGAGCTACCAGCATACTGAACGCCCATATGAGGATGAGAAAAGAAACTGGTATAACACAGATAGGGAACTCGCCCCGGGAGCATGGTCCGATCAGGAGGATCCAAATGATCATACTTTGGAGGAAAGAATTTGCGAGTTGGGAGGCGCCTCTTCTTCTCAGGCCAAGAAACCTCGAACCAGCACAGGCCACAACTTTTCCACCCAACAGAAAGAACAAGAAGCAGAAGCTCAGCTAGAAGCTGAAAAAGAAGGCAAAAGAAGATGAAGATAAGCGTAGGAAAAAATTGAAGGCAAAACAGAGAAAGAAACAGGTGGAGGATGCCCGGAAGAGGAAAGAAGAGCAGGAAGCGAAAGAAAAAGCTAAATGGCAGCTCAAGAAAGAATTGGATCAGGTGGAGGCAGAACACAGAAGGAAGGAAAAGCAGGAAGCAAAAGCGGAAGCAGAGTTCAAGCAGAAGGCAGAACAGGACAAGGCAGAGGCGGAGCGGCTTCAGAAAGAGGAAGAAGAACAAAAGAGAAAAGAAGAGGAGGATCAAAGATCAAAAGACACCGAGACACCTCCTCCAGTAACAGGAGTACAAACCGAGCTGCAACCCATCGAAGTACCTGTAATTAACACACGTTTTTCACTCTCTGAGCCAGGCTCCTCTGAAGGACAAGATGAGGAGGTGTTCAACCTAACAAGACTCACTTATGATCAATTCACCTTCAAAATCTAATAGGAAAAGAGGAGATGCCTAGCACAGAACCCTTCCACCCCATTCACAGCCACAACGGAGAAAGATATAGTCCTAGACACTAGGACCAACCCAGTGATGATAGCATCAGCCGGCACTACTTTTTCCACAGCCACAGAAGAAAATGTGAGCTGGATGAGTAGAGAAATACTTTCCCTACAAAATAGATCACATGAATCTAAACAAGGAAAGCAAGGGCGCAGCAAGAAAAGAGAGCACTAAGGGAAGAAATCCAACAGCTCTAGGACAAAAATACTCTTATTAAAGAAGTACCGCTCACTGTCCAGAGAGAGTTGGCGATGCTAGAGGCCACCATGAGACAGGTTTACGGAGAGATGTTCACCAAAAAACAAATAGTCGCACCTCTACTAAGAGCCCAAGTAGAGACAAAGTAGAGAAACGAGCAACTGAAAGAGGCCTCCGCCACTTTGGATAGAATGATAGAATGGACAGGTAGATACCCACAGGTTCTAGAAAACTTGCCCAAGAAAGACTGGATTCACACTCAGAATGACAAGGTCCAAATCCATATCAAGATGCAATCCAAGGAGGAATTATTTAAAGATCTAGAAAAGGTAATGACCGCATACAAGCATTTGATTAGTGGCATCGACTCAATGCATGCACTACACCACATTCCTTCTCTAGGTGCACTGAGCGAGGAGAAGATGTGGGGACAGATAGATCAAGAGATTCAAGCATTTCTACAACCTATCAGACAAGCCGCCACTACACCTGATCTTCCCGCATCACAGGAGAACTTGGTTAAGTTCGTCATAACACCAGTTTCGATCTACACTAAACTGGCTTCTTTAGCTAACTAGGTCACACTCAAGAGAGAAACTCTGATTCTAAATTCCTTAGAATGCCTACACCGGTTAAGGGAAGAGACTCCTCTAATCTACCCAGTCGCTGCAGATTATCGCGCATGGCAGAATTTCCTCAAGGAGCAATAAGTTGATGTTCCCGACCTCGCAATCATGCGCACACTCCCATGATCAGATTTCAAGGCGCAAATCCACAGAAGGGGTCGCAGGTCACATTATCCAACCAAGTCGCAAGTCGCACTTTCCAACTAGGTCGCAGGTCGCACTGTCTAATCAGGTCGCAGGTCGCATCTTCCATTCAGGTCGCAAGGTAGCCCAACGGTCAGGAAGGAGAAAAGTCGGGAAGCCCAAAGGGCAAGTTTTGTTCTATAAAAACTTCCTTCGGGAAAATTGTAAGGAACTTTTGTTTGGGACTCAAAGAGATATAAAGCATTGTATAGAAGGACTACACATTTTTTAGTATGAATACAAGCATTTGTTAAACTCCATTTTTGGATCTGATGTTGGTCAATGTGTGAACACTATGTGTATTCTGTTTTTCAATTTCTAACATCTTTTGATTAATGAAACTGTGTCTCCAATTGCATCATTTACGCATTATAGTTTTCTAAACATGTGTTAATGGTGCTAAGTTTATTTCGCTTTCTCAATGAATGTTAATAACTTTGTTTACTGACATTTATATTATCACCAAAACCATTTAAGGAAGTGAAGGGTATTCTGCCATAAAGAATTATTTCTTCTGTGGTTATAACATCGTACAAGCATGACCCTAATGATATGTTGTTGACAGCATTTCCTTTAGCCCCATGCCTTATAATTCAATTTGCTACACATAGTGTCATATGTTCATTTAATTCATCAATCATGTGTCTTGTATCATCCGATAAGCATGTGTCCGTAGGTTTATAGAGTCCTACTGAGACCTAAGGAAAGGAGAATTAAGCGGTAGCTGGACCCACACCCCAGAAGAGATCCCTATTCCAAACAGTTTAGAGTCTAGTTGGGACTTTTTACCAGGGAGATCCCCTGTTATTGGCTGGACAAATTTTCCCGTCAACAGGTCACTAATACGAGGGCAAAAGTCCTGGCCCTTTAAGGGATTCTTTGGTTTTCCAGATATTTGTCAATTGATACTACACATGTCTATGGAGACTCTCAGGTACTTAGTGAGGGGATGGCGACTAATACAAAATTTTGTCCATCTCTCCTCCATGGGTGGATATCTCAGATCCACTTCCTCAGGTGGTCATTCTCTTTGATCACTTTCCAACACATGTTTTGGGAGTCTAATGTGATTGTAGACTCTCTGTCCAAGATATGTCTCTTGGATGATGTTGGTCATTTTAACTACATTCACTTGGAGTATGACATCATCATATCTGAGGGCTCTATCCTCCTACCCTTACTTTTGTTTCATAAATTTTCCTTTTCAATTGGTTGTTGGTCTTGTTGGCATTAAGCTTTTGGTTTAGAATTTTTCATGGATGTAATTTTGATACTTGCAGTGTACTTCCAGTGTCTCTGATGGCTTTCCATTACTTTGCTTTTATTTCTTCTACTTGAGTCTTTTTGGGATATATCTTTTTGTCAAAATGTATGCCATCATGGAAGCAACTTTTTTCTTCTTCTAAATATATATATATATATATATAACAATGAATTGATTCTAGTGTTATGATTGATATAAATGTTTTATACACAATATTAATGAAATTATTCAAGTTTCCTTGAAATTTTTATCTTACTTTGTTGTTTCCTTATAGTTTAATGTTCCTTGTCTTATTTATTTGACTTAATAATGTTAAGTGTTATTTTTCAAAAATTCTCTTAGAAAACTTTGGAATATTGTATGAATTGGTCTTGACAACTTTGGAATATTGCATGAAGGGTCTTGGTGTTAGGATTGAGATAAATATTTGCACGCAATATTAATGAGCCTTCATTGTCACTTGGCCTTTCTATTAGACTTTGTTGTTTCTTATACTTTAATGTTCTGTGTTTTATTCCAATCCGACTTTACTAAAGGATAAATATTTAAACTATATTGAAAATTGGATTAAAATTTAATGTAGGTTTTAACCCTGTACAGAAATTATCTGCAAACAAATCTTAAAAATAGAAAATAAACAATAGCGAGAGAATAAAACATAAAACATATATACTCAAATATTTTCCCCTGGATCCCAAATCGGGACTACCAGCTTGATTCTTCATTATATTCCTTTTAGTGTTGCAACACATATATACATGCCGAAACATTTATAAACCCCAACCCATTAACCATGGATTAAAACATAAACGTAGTTCCCTTGAATGGATCTACAAAATACTAGGGGCTGAAAACTATCATGCCCCAAAACCATGTGCAAACCCATGCATAAAACCATGAGCGGGTTTGCCCATCGAAAAATAGGGTCCAAATTTTTTTTCCTGGGGCGCTGTCGCCCCCCCTGTAACCCCCCCGCTGCGCCAGACGCAATGTACAGGGGGATCTGTCGCACCCCCATGCATACAACTAATCGTGGGAATAATATAACACATACCCAAAATTCTCCCACTTATTGTTTTCTTTCCACAGGGGGGCACAGGAGAGCTTAGTCATTAGTCCAGCTTTACAACATCCATTGTTTCTCTACACCAAGAGAACTTCTAAGTGCTCATAGACTTCGTCAATGCATCTGCAACACCCATTGTTTCTCTACACCAAGAGAACTTTTGAGTGCTCACAGACTTCGTCAATGCATCTACAACACTCTTCAAAGTGTCCACCTTTACCAGCAACACCCTTTTATCCTCAACCATATCTCTCACAAAGTGATATTGAACATCAATGTGCTTTGTCTTTGAATGATAAGCAAGGTTCTTAGCCAAGAAAATTGCACTATGACTATCACAGTCTATCCTTCATTAGGGGAATTTTGAGGTCTATAATTGGCCTCCTAAGGAAATTGCATTATGGCTATCACAGTCTATCCTTCATTAGGGGAATTTTGAGGTCTATAATGGGCCTCCTAAGGAAATAATAAAATAATAACTAAACCAATAAAATAATATTTATGAATTTACAATGCACTTTTTGCACCAAAATCCATGTAACCATGGTTAAATTCAATTGAAAAGTTGTACCAAAATAAAATTAATATAAAAAATTGTATTAATGTGACTATAAATAAAAATGATTTTTTGAAGAAAACGTCATTATCATTGAACAATTAATGCATTTGTACTTAAATAACTTAAAATAAATTATAAATATAAATTCATAAATTCTTAATTGTACAATATACGATTAATTAGAATTTATATTATTTAAATTATAAAATTAAATTATATAATAACATGTAATTAATATACAATATAAAAATCAAATAATATAATAAAATAAATGTAATATATTATTTTATGTATTAATTTTATATTACATATTGAATTGATTTTATTTATAACATAAGAAGCAATAATATATAATATAAAAATTAATATGATATATGAAAAATGTGTAAATACATGAATATTGTATAGGGATATGCATTGTTTCTTTCAAAAAATATGAAATGACAATAATAATATTTTATTTAAAAAGTGTGAAATGACATTTATTATGAGTATTTTACTTTGTGGCTTTAAAAGTACTTAAAATATTACCATGGTTAACCATGAGTTTTTTTTTTAATTGATTTATTGATTTATTCTTATCTAAATATTTATTTATTTATTTATTTTTATTTTGTTTGCAAAATTGTACCCCTCCCTTTTACCTGTTACATAATATTTATAAACCCCCTTTTAATATTTTATTTTAATTAAACAAGATTTTATTTAAACAATTAATTTATTTTTAACTTACTAACTAATTTTCTAACAGCTAGTTCTCAACGGCTATTTTTGGGCAATGATGCATCTCCACTATTTATTCATTGAGATCAATTAGTCTCTCCACCTTGTCCTGAGGATGAACCACATTAGCTAGTTCGAAACGTCGACCTAATCCTAATGATGTGATTAATCCGAAAGTTCTTTTATCTATATTATGGATCACAAAAGTCTTAGATCTAACAAGTAAGTACATTTAACTCAAGCAATGCTACTTCAACCATGGGGGATGATGTCATCCCCTAAAATGTGATTGGTTCTCATAAAGTGAATTTTGATTGTACATTTTCCTTAGGAGGCCCATTTTTTACCTCAAAAATCCCCTAATGATAGCTAGCTACACCAACCCCATACTTGAACACAATCTCTGCAACCAAACTGCTTCCTTGCTTGCATGAATGGCTGCCATGTATTCTGCCTCTGTAGTTGAAAAATCCACTACAGATTGTCTTTTACTCATCCAACTAACTGCACCTCCAAATAGGCTAAACACATACCCACTTGTAGATCTTCTTTGGTCCAGATCTCTAGCCTAGTCTGCATCAACAAAACCATGAATGTCCAAAACTCTATCCAATCCTGGTCTTCCTTGGTAGCACAAACCATAATCACTAGTGCCACGCAAATATCTGAAAACCCGCTTCACTGTTGTCCAATGCTCTTTCCCTGGTTTTGACATAAACCTGCTCAATACTCCCACTGCATGTGCAATATAGGGTCTAGTACATACCATTGCATACATCAGGCTACCCACTGCACTTGCATATGGAGCACGAGACATATCCTCCTCTTCTTCTTGTGTCTTGGGACACTGTTCAGTAGATATATTTACACCTACAGGAATAGGAACCTTCATTGGTTTACTATCCTGCATATTGAACCTCTGCAATATTGTCTCAACATACTTCCTCTGGTTTAACCAGAGCTTCCTTTTTGCCCGATCTCTCTTAATTTCCATGCCCAAAATATAGTTTGCAACACCAAGATCCTTCATGTCGAATTTGGAGAACAATTAGGTCTTTAAATCATGGATAATTTCTTTGTCATTTCCAATCAACATATCATACACATACAAGACCAATAAATAACACGGTCACCAATTAATTTAAAATATACACGGTGATCCTCTTTGCTTCTGGTGAAGCCAAGTCCCCGTATATAGGTATCAAATTTTTGATACCACATCCTTGGTGACTGTTTTAACCCATATAGAGACTTTTTAACCTGCATACCAGCTCTTTCTTAACCTTCACCATAAAGCCTTCAGGTTGCTTCATGTAGATCTCCTCTTCTAGATCCCCGTGAAGAAATGATGTCTTCACATCCATCTGTTCTACCTCAAAATCAAAGGTAGCAACAACAAATACAAGTAATCTAATAGAAGTAACCTTGGCAATAGGAGAAAAAATATCACCAAAATAAATTCACAGCACCTGGAAATAACCTTTTTCTCCCAATCGAGCTTTTAATTTCTCCACCTTGCCTTCTATAATCATCTTCTTCTTAAACACCCATTTGCTCCCGATGGGCTTCCTTCCATCCGACAAATCCACCAGATCCCATGCCTCATTTTTGTGCAAGGATGCCATTTCATCAACCATGGCCTCCTTCCATAGTTTTCCATCCTCTGAATCTATTGCCTCCCTGACAATTCTAGGATCATCATTAGTTATAGTGAAAGCAAAATTTGAACAGAAACCAAATAGACTATGCCTTTCTGGTTTCCTTCTTTCCCGAACTGATCTTCTCATAGCTAGATTTTGTGGCTCTTCCTCTTCTAAATATTCTTCTATTGTAGAGTCTGATTCATACTCCTTTAGCTCAAACTCTATCTTCTCAGGTTCCTTTGGTAGGACTTCATGTTTAACAACATCCTTCACCTCTCTAAACACCACATCTCGGTTGTACACAACCTTCCTTGTTTCTCGGTTCCAAAGCTTGTAACCTTTTAAACTATCCTTATACCCAATAAAGATGCACTTTTCAGATTTATTATCCAACTTGGTCTTTTTCTCCTTTGGAACATGTACATATGCATCACATCCAAATACCCTCAAATGTGAAAAAGAGAGTTTCTTACAAGTCCATACCTCATGTGGATTCTTATCCTCCAATGCAGATGAAGGTGATCTATTAATCAGGTAACATGCAGTCTCCACTGCTTCTGCCCAGAATTCTCGTCCTAACCTGGTACCATTGAGCATGCTTCTTGCCTTTTCCATCAATGTTATGTTCATTCTTTCTGCAACTCCATTTTGCTGAGGTGTGTATGGATTAGTCTTATGTCATGCTATACCACACTTCTTACAGAATTCTTCAAATTTCTTCTTGCAAAACTCTCCACCATTATCTTTCCTCAGCGCCTTTATATTCTTCTCTGTGTGGTTTTCCACCAGAGGCCTAAATTCTTTAAATCTATCAAAGACTTCAAATTTATTCCTCAATAAATATATCCATGTATTCCTTGAGAATTCACCCATGAATGAGATATAGTACACAGATTTTCCCAGTGATGGAACTGACACAGGTCCAAACACATCACTGTGCACAAGCTCTAATATCTTGTTAGCCCTCTTAGCACCAGAAGGAAAACTCCCCTGATTTTGCTTCCCATATACAAAATGTTCACAGAAATCGAAATCTAGAGAGCAATTAGACATACGTTCTACCATACCATTTCCATGCAATATCTGAAGGCCCTTCTCTCCAATATGTCCAAGCCTCTGATGCCATAGCATGGTCTTTTCCCCAGAGACTGCTAGGCTTTCCACTCCACTTTCAGGAACCACAGAACTGTTGCACCCATCAATAAAAGTGCTACCCTAAAGCTTGTATAGATTTCCAGTCTGAACTCCCCGCATTAATACCATTGCTCCCCTAACCATATTGTAGGTATCTTTCTCGAACACTGTTTTTACACCTGCATCATCCATCTTGCTTATAGAAATAAGATTTCTGGCCAATGTAGGAATATGTAGAACACCAGAAAGTGTTCTAATCCTTCCACCTTGTAGCTTCAACTTGAATTTTCTACGTTTGACGATTTTGGCCTTTCTATCATCCCTTAAGAAGACATCACCGCCATCATACTTCTCATACTTGCAAAACCACTCCCTATGGGTCGTGAAGTGAAAGGATGCACCTGAGTCAATCAACCATGCCTCGTGATATACATGTGTATTTGAAGAAGAAGCCAAATACACATCCCCACCTTCATCCGAGGTGGTTTTTTCCTCTGCAGAAGGGGCATCATCAGATCCCTTTCCTTTCTCAGGAGCTTTAGATCTACATTCCTTTTAGTAGTGCCCTTCCTTTCAGCATTTCCAACACACCTTTACAAACTTTCCTGTAGATTTAGATCTCCCACTTGAAACCTTATTCTTGTTTCTATTCTGGGACCTTCGTCATACAGATAAGGCATCTCCCTTCTGGCCCTACATATTTCTTTGTCCCATTTCCTCCGACAGCAAGGCTGAGACAATGTCATCAAAATTCAAGGTAGTTGTATTGCTACCTATTGCAATAACCAGACTGTCCCACAAATCTGGTAGAGAACACAACAAACTGAAGCACTTATCTTCATCTAAGATTTTAATATCAACATATAGCAACTGACTTACCATAGTATTGAAGGCGTTCATATGCTTTGTCACCAAGTCTCCATCCTTCATCCTCAGGTTATATAGTTTTTTTTACAGGAACAATTTCTTCACCAGAGACTTAGATTAGTACAAAGTCCCTAGCTTGTCCCATAAAGTCTTCGTCGTAGCTTCCCCAGATACATTCAACAATACTGAATCTGAGACACACAACCGCATTGTGCTCTTTTTCTTCTGATCCAGCTTCTTCCAGTCTTCATTTGACATTGTCATTGGTTTAGTACCCAGATCTACCGCGATCCACTGATCTTTATCCACCAGCAGATCCTCCATCTTGAGCTTCCACAACTCAAAACTCTGACCATTAAATTTCTCGATCTCTATCTTTCCACTGCTCACTATCTTCTTTCACCGCAAGAATTGATCCCGCAGATCTCCCACTAAACAGGGTCTACCACAGGCCCGAGAAAAAAAACCCCTCAGCAGCAAAGGCATCCCCTTGAAGTCAAAACAACTCTGATACCAAATGTATCTTTTAAACCTGTACAGAAATTATCTGCAAATGAATCTTAAAAACAGAAAATAAACAATAGCAAGAGAATAAAACATAAAACATATATACTTAGATATTTTCCCCTGGATCCCAAATCGGGACTACCAGTTTGATTTTTCATTATATTCATTTTAGCGTTACAAGACATATATACATGCTGAAGCATTCATAAACCCCAATCCATTAACCCTAGATTAGAACATAACCGTAGTTCCCTTGACCAGATCTACAAAATACTAGGGCCTAAACACCATCATGCCCCAAAACCATCTGCAAAACCATGCACAAAACCATGGGCAGGTTCGCCCACCAAAAAATAGGGTCCAATTTTTTTTTTCCCAAGGCGCTGCCCTAGACCCCGAACAGGGGGGCTGTCGCCCCCCTGTTGTGCCCGACGCAACGCACAGGGGGGGCTATCACCCCCCTACGACCCCCCCGCATGTGTAACTAATTGTGGAAAAAATATAACACATACCCAACATTTAATAATGCTAAGTTTCTTATTAGTCCCTGCCATAGGCAACATGGACTATTGTAATTGATATGCTTTGGAATATGAGTCATTTGTAGCAACTAAAAATGCTTTAACCAAAGTCTTGTTGTATATGTTGTAATTCACCTTTTTCTAAGCCTATTAAACACTAAAATGATTTCTTATTAGCCAATCAAACATTTTTAGGTCTTATTTGGCCTCTTCCCGAGGCAGAGAGGCACATATTGTATCAAAAAATTAGCTTAAAAATGCATACTATCATCATTTTTCCATAATCTACTAATACTCAGGATAACCTTAAATGTTTTGATTTTTCACTTGTTGCCATGAGTTTGCACTTGCTGCCACGTTCATAATCATGCAATGTTGCCACCTGTACGGAACAAAATATGCAATTGGTTAGTTGTTAGAAATCCGAGAGGAGGAGATAAGAATGGAATAAAGGTAAACAAGTTAGTGCTTGGTAATATCCAAAAGGATGGTCTCGATACCCCCATGTTTGATGTAGTGTAGCATAAATCTATAGAAATGTTTAAGAAAATGTTTGCACCAGCTACACCAAGAGTTGCACAGGAGCATGAAAATCATATTGCAGGTTCTACAGAACTAGCTATGAGTTACTGAGGGATGCCAATGGTAACAAAATCAACAAAGATGCATACCAAATTTATAAATGTGCATACAAAATTCAGGTTTAACTATACTTTCTTTTCATCTTAATTTTCATATTTATTTGAGTTTTGGTATTCCTCTTTGAAAGGGCACGGGAAAATGGTGCTTTCAATGGACCTCCCAAAAAAGATGAGTTTACACCCCAAGTAAGCTTCATTTCCATCCACGCACCTGAGTCTTCCTATATCATTCATCCATATAATTGAAAGCATATTCAAGTTACAAAATGAAGAGAAAAACTGATAAAAGTTTAATGTTGGAATCACCATAGTCCTGCACACACCTATTTTAAATTCACAAATCCCACATCCCCATATTTGTCTTCGTATTTGATGAGTATGGAGAACTAGTAGGCCATGGAGCCTTAGTTCACATAGAAATTTATGGTCTTCCCTCGATATTGACACAGTTTCATGCAATAAATACCATCACAATACACATCAACTCTTCAATATCACAAATAAAATCAATTGTTGTCTGTTATGTCTGTTATGTGTTTTATACCTTCTGTAAAGAACCGAGAGCTCTCCATTGTTGAGAAGCCCTAGAGTTTTTCCATGGGTGGCCATACGACCAAACGAAGCTCCACTCAGATCAAAATGTGTTTTACTGAACGCATAGTATCCTCTTGGGAATTCCTCAGTTACCACTATAGTTACAGGTTTCCGAGAGCATACGCGTTTCTCTGGAAACTTAACCTACAATTTATTGACTTCAAATCCATATATTTAGCAATACCATCACTAAATTTAAAGTCCCTACATTCCTTTATTCTCTTAAAAGAAAAAGAGAAAATACACCAAAAGAACAGGAGAAAATACACCAGAAACACATCAATATATTACAACAGACCATCATACGACACCATTTCAACCAATATAGAACATACATCATTTACTCACTGAATAGCACTGTTGAAGTCGGTAGGAACTCACAACATATGTTTGAGACCTTGTCCATTATTGTAGAGTTGACTGGTTTCCCATATCCACCACCACTGGTATCATTATTTCATTTCAAGATCCCCTATCAAATTCCTTGCCATAAGGAAGAGGAGCCATTCGTGTTACTTCCTAAGTTATTCTACGCTTCCTATTTAACCATTGAATCTAAGATGAATTCCATGCATACCTGTAGTTAGTTCGAGCACTTGCTTTATTACTTGTTGGGGTATAAGTTCAAGTCCCAAGCTATGAGTAACTGACCCCTTACCTGAGCTAGCTAGATTGAAGGGGCAGGGACAAGGAAATAAGCACAACCCACCGTGGAAACAAAGAGAGAACTAATAACCATGGTGGATGCTGCGTAGGTCTCGGACCTATAATCAGTGGTGGGTAGTGTTGCCGAGTTGCTGGCTAAAATGGCAACAATCGAAAAACGGGTTAAAATATTTGGTTTTAATGGATTCACATATGTTTAGAAAACCATTTTACTTATATTAGGCTACAAGTGTAATACATGTTGATTATATCACACAACTATGCATGTTCGATGTTAGTCATAACTTCAGAGAAAAAAAAAAAAAAAGAGGAAGAAGAAGAAGTAAAAGTTAATCAAAACTTTTATATTGCTTAAATTGTGAGTCAACTTAATATGTAGTAAGGCATGTTCCGAGTTAGTCATAATTTCAAAAAATTAATCAAAATGTTTATATTTTTTAATATGTTAATCAACTTAATATGGAGGCCTCTTTATTACCCACTTGAACATTGTGTCAATAAACATCTGACAACTTGCAACCAACTCTTCTTCCTTTTGTCCTCAACATAATAACTTGACGGTTCTCATAAATCTATGATAGCTATGAAAACACACACCTGGTATTTAGTTGGGGATTTTTGTCTAACATATCTATAAAGAGCTCATCTAACAGTATGGAAGTATTTATAGTTTTGTTCAGTGAATGATCCATAACAATGCTTAAATTGCTCGAGCCACTATAATTGGAGGTGACTACGAAGAAAATTGAATATGAAATTTGTTTCTTATTTAAAGACACATTTAATTTTGTTTATGTGGTTAATTTTATCTAAAATGCCACACTATCTGCAAGCTTTCGAAAACTTCTTGTATTTCACACTTCGAAGCAGTGCATTGAACACTCGAGGAGTTATGATTTTAAGCAATTCCGACTAAATTAATTTAACCTAAGGCCCCTTTTTTTAATAAAAATAAGCATTTGATTTTATTTGGTCAGTTTGGAAACTTGAGCGTGATAATTGTTTGCCACAAAATATATGAGTGATGACATCAATGATATTACAACCAACTCTTGCTTCCATTTGTGAGAAGGTTGGGGAAATAATTCATACTAACCTGTCAATTGCGTGCCTGGAGCCCATGCTTTGGCCTAATGCTGGACTGATACTAATGAACTGTTCCAAGCCATATTGAATTGAAATTCAAAACCAATCCATTCGATTCATCCATACTTATTTTACTAGTAATCACTCAACACAACATCTACTTTATTACATTGCATGGTAATAAATATTTTTTTTTTGTAAGTAAGATTAAGATTCTATTGATACTAGAACATAATTTACAAAGAGGCTTGGGCCTCAACAGTGCTGACTTGAGTTATCGCCATGATGTCAACGAAATTAGCAAAATAGACCAAAACTGGAGCTGCCCACAAGGGGAAACCAGCCCAGATAGAGTATGTAATGCTGCCTCAGGAGAGGAAACCAGCAACATAAGACATAAGTTGATATATTCAGCATAGGCATAAATAGAAAACAAAACTAAAGAGCTGTAGGCCTGATACCTAAGGAGACCTGGTAATCTGAGCATAAAGAGAAACTGGAGGAGGTTCTTCAACGATCAGACATCTGTACTCATCATCATCAGTAGACTGGAGTCCAATTGCATCCTGGCGAGGAGCAACAACTTCATCGCCCTTTCCTTCGTCCTGTGACTGCTTCTCTTTGTAGCAGCCTAAGCTACCGCCACTATCAGAGCCAGAAGTGTGCATGGGTGAGGCCTGTTGAGCTTTAACATTTTCCAACGGGCCAGGGTGACCATGCAGGCTTGGTGGCGGAGGGGGTTGGCTGGGAGCAGGGCTAGCACCAAGGATTTCGCGGAATGAGATGGAGACGGTGGCCACGATGAGAGCGCTGAAGGAGGAGCACTGAAACTGAAATTGGGCTGAGGCAGGGGGTGGTTTGGGCAGAGGGAACGTAGGAGGCTCAGAGGTAGGGTGGCGAGTAGAGGAGCCAAAGAGACGACCCTGACCATTACGGGTATCAGGATATATGCCCCTTGAATGTGCAAGGGAGGAGGACGAGGGGCAGGGAGAGGAAGAAGATACAATTCACGAAGCTCAACCTCTGCTGCTGCCCCACCGGCATCGCATTCGATGTCGCAAGCGAGGCATATTAGCATAATCGGGATGAGCAAAACCTCGAGCAGCGGAAGAGCACGACAGGCATGGAGAAGCCGAGCGGTGGAGGGCGAGACGGGGCTAAAAGAGGCTGAGAGACGCAGGTGACAATGGGGGATCTGAGAATAATTGATTCCTGGAAGAAACTCAATACAACTGCTAAGACTGCAACGCCTCCCAAATGACGTGCGAGAGCTTGGCTCCGCAGCTGCAGGGGAGCAACCACTGCGTAGAGGAGGAATGTGATTCGCCATAGAACCCGCAGAGGGGGGCTGTATCATCATAGAGAGACCAGGAGCAAAGCCAGAGAGCTGATGAGAGCAGCAAGCGAGCGTCATTTTGAAGCCAAGGAGCGTGCCTCGACCACAGCGATGGAGTAATTGCTCTGCAGGGTGACGGTGAGGAGCTTTTCATGCAGTAGGGAGCCAGTGAGTTGGCGTGCGAGTGGCCATGTGGCCAGGCCACGTGCCTTCCCGCAGCATACCAGCTGAATTAAGCGCCATTAACACCCACATCCGGGGTGCATGGTAATAAATATTGAATGAAATGCATTTTTTCTTTACCATGTGTTTTTGCTTTTTCTTTTCTTTACTAATCAGAGACTATTTTTATGTCTGAAGTATTTGTTTTTAAATATCATTTAGAGAGTTTTTAAACTTTCCATAGAGTTCATATTTCCTTGAAATTTAGATTGGGGTTTGCAATGGCTGAGTGACGTATTAATAAATTTTAGAATTTGTGATTTATGCTATTCATTTTACAAGTTGTGATAACTAATAAAAGGATTTCATGTTTCATTTGGAGGAATTGGCCACCAAAGAATGTCATCACTTCTTTCACTTCTTGTAAATATCTGTACAAAAATATCTATACCATAGGGTGGGCACTGGAAATATAGAGTTGATGTTTTACTTTCTGATTACTTTATTGCACGAGTTGAAGAAGCTAGGTGCTCTCCAAACCCTAGTGTAGAGAAAGTGTTACACTAAAAAATGTCACCCTGACATTCTGCTAACTGTATGAGCTCATTGACACTCATACTTACCTCCTCTGCAAGTCTTACAACCTTTGTTCCTCATTCCAAGCCCTAAAAATGGAGGAAAAACCCTTAAAACTCAAAAAAGCCTTGGGTACGCAGTTAATATGAGACTTACCTGCGTTCTTAGCTAGGGTACGCAGGTAATGTGAAGAGGAACTGCGTTCTAGAACGCAATTTTCCAGTGTTATGCCTGCGGACTTCCTGTAAATTCAAAAAAGCGCGAAATCAAAGTGAAAAAGTTGATTTTTGGTCAATTCTGGAAGGTTCTAGATGAGATTTTTTGGGGATGAGTACGCTTTAGTAAGGTGCATGTATCCCACACCTTAAGGAACTAATCCCTTGATGTAAGGAGCATATCCCTTTGACGGAGGATTCTATCCCTTTAAAGGTGGAATCCTAACCTCCTCATCTGCTCTATAAAAGGAGGCATTGGGTAGCCTCAAAGGGTGAAGATTGGTTAAGAAGTTTTTGGAGATTAAGATTTTGGAGATTGAGGATTAGATTTCAAGCTTTATGTGTGATTGAGCTGAAGTGTTGTTGAGATTTAGACTTCTTTCTATTGAGCTTTTGAGAGGAAAGATCACATACCTCTTTGTGCTCCTAGAGGAAGAGTGCAAGACTTATCAAAGTAGAGGAGACTCTTGCTTCGGACCCCGGGAAGGTCTTTCGAACATCAAGGCTAAGGTTGTAAGGTTCTTCTGTATATTTTAAGATTAATACAATCAAGTTCTGTTTTTCTCAATAAATTGTCGTTCGATTGTTTATTTCAATAAGCTGTCGTTTGATCATTTATTTCATAGATTCCTTGATCACTATGATAGGTATGTTTTATGATTATTTGTTATACAGGTGCTATAGATATTATCTTGTTTGTGATTATAGATCGACGAAAGATGATACTTTCTTGCGACAAAAGAGCTCTTGTTGCGACCAAGGATTATTGATGCGACGGAAGCACTATGACCACAAATAAGCATTTGGATCTAAGGTAGGATCGACACCTTTATAACATTTATTTGTAAAACGAATATACTTAGAGAAAGACAAACTTAGTTGTTCGTTTGTTGCTAGATTGTCTTCTGACACTAGGGAGATCGGTCTTGTCCGCAAGAACGATTTATCCGGCCAACAAATTGGCGACTCCAACGATTTATCCGCAAGAACGATTATATTCACTGAAGTTGAATATAATGGCAACTGTTCCGGAATTTACCAACCAAGGAACCACTCTTAACGAGAATCCTAGTACTTTTCCTTGCTTTGGAAATGTTGGTCCTCCTTATATGGCTACTTTGTCATTACCTGTATTTACAATAGGTTTACCGATATGGTTATTTTCAACTTCGTTGGCCCAGAATACTCCAATTGTTTCACCTCAACCGGATGCTTCACCTCAACAGAGTTCACCATCTCAACATCACCAACCTTTTGTTGACCCTTCACCTTCTTGACCCTTCACCTCGAACTACCATAAGATCAATACAGACAGTTCTTTTACGGTGTCAACCTCATTAAAAAATGAAACATGTAGAAGAGGACAGTTCCTTTTGCTGTGTCAACCTCGTTAAAAAATGAAACACGTTGCCATGAGCATAGTTCTTTTCCTGTGTCAAGCTCATTAAAAAATGAAACAAATCCTCCCCTAATTGAGTCGGGTCTTTCATATGATCTCGTAAATGAACCTTCATTCCATCTAGCTATTAATTACCAGCAGTGTACTTAGTTGAATGAAATGAAGCTGGGGGGGTATGCACTCTAGCAGTTACGCTTAGGGGGCATCAAGCACAGTTTTCTCTCTGTTTCAAGCTTGTGTAAAAATGAAACCACTCTGAAGCATAGTTTTTCTCTGTTTCAAGCTTTTGTAAAAATGAAACCTATCTTGAGTCAATTTCGGTTATTTTCAAGACTCTTTAAACTCATGAAAAATCCCGAGATTATTTTGCTAATTTTCATTCTCGTAAAACACATGAAAATGCCAAGTTCTTTCCGTCGTTTCCTGCTCGTTAATTAAATTGAAATTCGGCCAATGGAGTATATTTTTATCCCTTTTTCGAACTCGTTAAAACTTACGAAAAAGTGAAAATCATGAGTACATTTTTATCCCTTTTTCGAACTCGTTAAAATTTACAGAAAAAGTGAAACTACTGAGTATACTTTTATCACTTTTTCGGACTCTTGAAAATTACGAAAAAGCGAAACCTTGGAGTCCTCTTTTAAGCCCTTTTTAGACTCTCTAAAATTGAAAAGATTGTCGAGCACTTGATTATTCGAACTTGTTAAAGTAAATGAATGATCGTCCCTTCAGTATAAGTTTACCCCTTTTACGGACTGAAATGGACTATTTACGAAAAAGGTATACGTTGACTAAATATGGTCAATAGAGTTCTCTCCCGCATTATTTTATCCTTTTTCGGGCTCGAGAGACTAAAATTACGAAAAAGTACACCCATGGAGTTTCCTTAAGTTTTTTCTTCTGACTCCCTAAAATTGAAAAACACCGAGTTTCTCCTATACTGGACTCGTTAAAATTTAATAGTAAAGGACCTGTTCAATTTCAAACAGGAACGAACCACTCCTTCTTAGGGTTCGAATCTTAAACTAAGTTGGACTCATCCGAAGGATGAGCTTATAACCAAGCAAATGTTATCCTCCTCAAGCTTGTAAAAAATAAAGAGGTACTTGCCAGAAATGGTGGGGGAAAAAGAGAGAAAAATGGGCGTGTTTGTTATATTTTAAATTTTTCGAAAATCCAGTCAACCACTCTTGAACATGACACTTTTATTCACCCGGGTTGGGAAATCCTTTGCCTAACAGTTAATCAAACCATATTGAAAGTCTTCAGCCGGTTTCTGGGTATTAGCTTTGGGTCATTTGTCACCAAACCATATGCAGTGTCGTTATGTGTTCAAGAGGATAGTTCAAATAAACCATTCATCTGCAAAATATCTGTCATCCATTTTTGACCATCCCTGAGTCAATCCTTGCCAATATATTTTCAAAACTTGATCTATGATTTCGTGTTGTGGGCTTGCCTACGACAGATCACTTTCTATCGACATCAGCACATTATCTAGGAAGTTGATCCAGAAATTGTCAGTACCTTGAAATCTGTATGCCTCAATGGCAGGTTTCTCGCCTTCGACGACAGGTTGCATCATTGACCTTCGATCAAATGATTCCGTGACATGTTCGACTTCATCTCATTCATTCACATCTCATGGATTGTACTGAGTACTTTGAGAACCATTGACATTACTGGTGGTTACTCTCACACTTGTTAACAGTTTACATTATTGACTGATAATCAAGTGGTTTCTACCATGTTCGACTTCAACACATTTATTCACATGGATAGAATCGTACTAGTTCGAGATGCGGAAATCAAGACCCTAGATCTAGTTTCTACCATCCAGGCTACGAGGAATTTTGTTATCATTCATACAGTAGACTATTTATAAACAGATGTCTATGCTGTGATGTATTCAAAATCATTCCTGTATCAGAACGATTTAAGTTAGTTCTAGATAGTTTTGATCTGAGTATGGGAATGCCTACCTCAGTGATGATATGTATCCATATATATATTTTGCATTGAATGTTTTTACAGGTTTCGACTGGGGTGTCCACAGGATGATCCTTGAAATGATAAAGTACTTCACTCTTCATATATGACAGACTTCATCTTCATCTATTTCAGACTTCGCACTTTCGGGGGCAATCTGTTACACTAAAAAATGTCACCCTGACATTCTGCTGACTGTATGAGCTCATTGACACTCATACTTACCTCCTCTGCAAGTCTTACAACCTTTGTTCCTCATTCCAAGCCCTAAAAATGGAGGAAAAACCCTTAAAACTCAAAAAAGCCTTGGGTACGCAGGTAACATGAAGCCTGCCTACGTTCCTGGCTAGGGTACGCAGTTAATGTGAAGAGGAACTGCATTCTAGAATGCAATTTTCCAGTGTTATGCCTGCGGACTTCCTGTAAAGTCAAAAAAGCGCGAAATCAAAGTGAAAAAGTTGATTTTTGGTCAATTCTGGAAGGTTCTAGATGAGATTTTTTGGGGATGAGTACGCTTTAGTAAGGTGCATGTATCCCACACCTTAAGGAACTAATCCTTTGATGTGAGGAGCCTATCCCTTTGAAGGAGGATTCTATCCCTTTAAAGGTGGAATCCTAACCTCCTCATCTGCTCTATAAAAAGAGGCATTGGGTAGCCTCAAGGGGTTAAGTGAAGATTAAGATTTTGGAGATTGAGAATTAGAGTTCAAGCTTATGAATGATTGAGTGGAAGTGTTGTTGAGATTTAGACTTCTTTCTGTTGAGCTTTTGAGAGGAAAGATAACATACCTCTTTATGCTCCTTAAGGAAGAGTGCAAGATTTATCAAAGTAGAGGAGATTCCTGCTTCGGACCCCGGGAAGGCCTTTCGAACATCAAGGCTAAGGTTGTAAGGTTCTTCTGTTATTTTTAAGATTAATACAATCAAGTTCTATTTTTCTCAATAAATTGTCGTTCGATTGTTTATTTCAATAAGCTGTCGTTTGATCATTTATTTCATAGATTCCTTGATCACTATGATAGGTATGTTTTATGATTATTTGTTATACAGGTGCTATTGATATTATCTTATTTGTGATTGTAGATCGACGAAAGATGATACTTTCTTGCGACAAAAGAGCTCTTGTTGCGACCAAGGATTATTGATGCGACGGAAGCACTACGACCACAAATAAGCATTTGGATCTAAGGTAGGATCGACACCTTTATAACATTTATTTGTAAAACGAATATACTTAGAGAAAGACAAACTTAGTTGTTCGTTTGTTGCTAGATTGTCTTCTGACACTAGGGAGATCGGTCTTGTCTGCAAGAACGATTTATCCGGCCAACAGAAAGGTGTTATACTAATCCATATATATGCTTTGGGTATCATGTATATTGTTGGTCACCACTAATCTCAATGCATTAATAAATCTCTGCCAGGTTTTGCATGAAATTTCGTCTCTTCCAAACTTTTACTCCGTTGTGCTAGAATTGAATTCCTTCTTTGAAAACAATAATCTTAGCACATCAGACTATGATATGCAACATTTAAACAAATTGATGTGAAATGAACATAGTTTTAGGACTTTTGTTCAACAACGAAATCATTGCATGCTCTAGTCCTTTGATATCTAGAATGGTTACACTGCCATGGCTTTGGACCATAGAAGAATAATTTTCATTCTATTCTATAAAAAGAGGAGATTTCAGTTCAACATGCAAGAGGCTCTTCGAGGGTTGTATGGTGGACTTCAAAGATGGTTTCCTATTTTTTGAATAGCTATAGGGGATTTAGTAATCCTCAAACCCTATTTCTGTTGTGTTTGTGATTATCAAGCTCATTTAAGTCATGGACTAGCAACAATCACAAAACGTTGGCATATTGGTAAGAGCTGAGAGTTTCCTTAACAATCACCAATAAGGAGCTAGGGCATTACTAGAGTTATCAAGTGGATAAAATGGTTTTCACAATTATCAAGTGGATATATAAAACAATGATTTTGGTTTTCTGTCCTAAGAAGCCAAGAAAAAAATCCAGTTTATCTTATATTTTAGAATAGAAATCATTCGGAACTAGTCACTGGGACCTAGTTATAATATGTATTTATTAAATTTTGAAACAAGTAGTTTAGAAATGATGATGTATTAAGTTGGTTCAAACAAACTGAAGTAGTGTATTTTTTACCATGAGGATGACATGGTTTAAGCATTCCTTAATGATATTGGTTCTTAAACATGCCTTTGATAATGTTGTCATTTAAGAGTTTTTTCTCGCATAACAGATCTTTGTCACTTTGCATCGCTTTGCAATCACTCACTCCTTGCATCTCAAGTCTTAGTCTCCCCCCAAATCTAATTCCTAAAAAAGTAATGAGTGATGGCAATTGTTGGAATTATCGCTACAAGAAATGTTTGCATACCTTACTACATAGTTAAAGTCTATGAGTTATATGTCACCTGAAATATTCGCCTCTGAAGCTATTCTTGTTTCAATTTCAATTTTACTTTTATTAAAAAATATATCTTTAACATATAATTAAAGATGTTAATTTCTTCTATTATCTTTAAATTTAATTTTATATTATTTTTTTACAGTATTTTATATTTGTTAAATTAAACTGTTTTTTTTAAAATAAATTATATATCAAAATTTCAAACACTAGATATTCTAGCTGCGTTAGGCGTTTGTTTGAAACTACTATATTATTTTTCTTCCCATTTGATAAACCCATGACGTATCAAATTGATACGTTAGGTAATTAAATCATTAAAAAAGAGGCAGATGAACATCCTAATATGCTCCCTCATCCTCTTCTAAGGTGGTGATGAGTTCACGTGTACACAAACACATTATATTAAAACAACTAGCAAATAAATGTTGCAGAGCTTGGGTCAACTTTCGAGCTGGGATCATACGTTCAATTTCACCCATCTTGGATAGCGAATTCTGAATTTTGTTTGGGCCAGGTGGAAAGTATTTTTGGGTGTAAGCTTCGAGTGACCTTATGGATTTTTTCTGGTGATAGTTCCTTCTGGTGATCTTATTGATCCACTTGACATTGTTTAAAATATCATTATCATTTCCTCTCATTAGAATTAGTATCAAAGTTTTTGTCACTGGTTTTCCAAGTTTGTTTTAGTGATGATAATGGTTTTCTTGCTTATCAAAATATAGATTTGTGAAGATATTTGTTATTTTGATAATGGTTTTCTTGCTTACCAAAACAAGGACTTGTGAGGATATTTAGTGTGTTTTTTTGGGTTTTCTAGATTTATAATTGTTTTAATGTGAGTTAAGGTTTGAAATGCATTATGCATATAATGTTTCTTGCTCAAATTTGGTTAGAGCTTGTTTGCCTCAACCAAATTTTGTAACTGCGTTTACTTTGTGTTGATTTTGTGCTTACATCTTGGGATGGTTCAACAATTTTGGCTTGCTGATTTTTATTTGGATATGTTGAATGTTTTGTTGTTGTCTTTGGTTCTTAGATGCAAGGTATTAAATTTAAATTATCTTGCTCTTCATGTTATGTGTTTGCCTCTAGTTATTGGATGCAAAGCATTTGTTTTAATTTATTTTGTCCTTTCTTGTCTTTAGTGGTAATTCTAATCCTTTACCTTTGACTTTTGCTATGTAATTTTTCGTTTACTGAATACCAATTGCTACACTTCCAAAAACAAAACAAAAACAACTTAATTTATAAGTAAAAAACTCCTAAATCTCAAATATTATATATAGATATAATTGTATTTTTATTTAATATAATATTTTTAATTTAAAATTAATAATAATTATATTTATCTTTATTATATTAAATTATAATTCTTATCCAATTTGAATAATAATTTTCTAACAAGATAATCAATAATTAAATAGTATATTAATATTATATGCAATGATATAAGTAAGAATGTATTCGAAAATTCTAATCCTTTACCTTTGACTTTTGCTATGTAATTTTTCGTTTAGGGAATACCAATTGCTACACTTCCAAAAACAAAACAAAAACAACTTAATTTATAAGTAAAAAACTCTTAAATCTCAAATATTATATATAGATATAATTGTATTTTTATTTAATATAATATTTTTATTATATATGTGGATATAATTATATTTTTATTTAATACAATATTTTTAATTTAAAATTAATAATAATTATATTTATTTTTATTATATTAAATTATAATTCTTATCCAATTTGAATAATAATTTTCTAACAAGATAATCCAGAATTAAATAGTATATTAATATTATATGCAATGATATAACCCAGAATGTATTCTTACTATATTTTTAAATTATACTTTTATTTATAGTTTTTTTAATCACATATTTTATCTATAAAGTATAGAATAATCCTACAATAAAATTGATTAAAATTAATATAATAAATACTTAGAAATAGATCATATCAAAGATAGTGTATTAGATAAAATGTTTTTCTTTTTATATTAAAAATCCAAAAACATTTAATATACACAATATAAATAATTAAATTTTATTAAAATACAATTTTTTTTAAAAAAATTTTTGCTTTCAAAATTATTAATTTTAATTTAATCTTTTAATGTTATTATATTTTATAAATTTTATTAAATCTACTTTTACTTATAATTTTTATATTTATTTTTGTTTTTTCCAAACTAATTTTAATATTAATATTATTAATTTTTATTTTTATTTTTTTCTTTTTAAACAATATCTTTAATTGATTCTAATGTTAATAATGTTAAGATTGATGTAAATGTTTTGTACACAACATTCATGAAACTCTTCAAGATTCCTTGATTTTTTATCTACTTTGTTGGTTTTTATACATTAATGTTTCTTGTTTCATTTCAATTTGACTTAACAAAGTGTTATTTTTCCAAAATTCTCTTACATGAGTTTGAGATATTGTATGAATTGGTCTCAACAACTTTGGAATATTGTATGAATTGGTCTTAGTTTTAGGATTGATGTAAATGTTTTGCACACAATATTAATGAGCCTTTATAATTATTTGGCTTTATTATTTGACTATGTTGTTGTGTTATATATTATTTTATTTTATTTTATTTTTATTTAATAATGTTAAGTGTTTTAATTTTATTTTAATTTAATATTTACAAAAGACAAGTTTTTAAACTATATTTTAAATTGAGTTGTTTTTAGTGAGATTTTTTGAAAAGTTTTCTGATTCATTTTTCGATCTAATTTATTTAGAATTTCGGAGGGATTCATTGAAATCACAAGTTGAATGGGTGAACTCTACACAATAGAAATGCCCCAAGGGATTTTTAGGATGTTGAACCTATATCTGCTGTAAAAAAACTAGTTTAAATAACAAAAATCAAGATTTTACCACTAATTTTTCTGTCTGATTTTTGCTAGAAATCGAAGAGAAACTCCAAAAAATCACACTTAAAACAACTTCTATTTCAAATTGTTTTAATAATGTTAAGCTTCTTATTTCGATTTCAATTTTAGCTTTATTAGAGATAAATCTAACATTCAGTTAAATGGTGTTAATTTTTTCAATTGTCCACACATACATATATGATAATTTTTATTTAGTTAATTTAACTTTTTAAAATAATGTAGTTTTTTTTTTTAAATAATGTATTTTTTTAACAAATAATTTTATTTTATTTTTAATTTCAAATTAATATTATTTAACTTTAACAAAAATTTCTTAAAATCATATTTTGAATGGTGTTAAAAACCAAAATCTTTATTAATTAAATTAACTTTTTAAAACAAATTATATATCAATTTTTCAAACATCCAATAAACAAACTTCTTTTTAAATAATAATAATAATAATAATAATAATAATTATTATTATTATTATTATTTAATTTAACATTAAATATCCAACCCGACCTTTGAGTTTGAAACTATTCTATTAATCTCTATATTTGATAAACCCATGAGGCATCAAAATTGACAATACTTGCATTAAGCATTCATTTGAAATTATTTTATTAATTTTTTCTATTTGATAAAGCTATGACTTATCAAAATTGACACTTTGGATAATTATACTATTAAAAGAAGGTAAATGAATATCTTAATCTTGAATGATGCTCCTTGATTCTCTTCTAAGGTTTTGATGATGAGTCCACCTGTACACATAATTGACATTAGTTGCATTAATCATCTATTTGAAATTATTTTATTAATTTCTTCCAATTGATAAAGCCACGACGTATCAAAATTGGCACGTTAGATAATTATATCATTAAAAAAAAGTTAATAAATATCTTAATCTTGAATGACCCTTCTGATTCTCTGCTTTCTAAGGTTTTGATGATGAGTCCACGTGTCCACATAAACACAACATATTAAAAAAATTAACTTGAGAGAACTCCACGTATACAAATCCACACACTATATTGCATAAAATTAGTTAATATGTTTCTAAAGTACAAATGTAATTCTTATCATTTGGATCTCAATCATTATTTTATTCCATAAAATACTTTGTAACCTGCAAACCTTAAGATATAATGTTACAAATATTGTTTAAAAAACAAATTCCACAAAAAATACATATAACTTCAAATTTACTCTATAAATATTATTTGGATCTCAATCATTATTTTATTCCATAAAATACTTTGTAACCTGCAAACCTTAAGATATAATGTTACAAATATTGTTTAAAAAACAAATTCCACAAAAAATACATATAACTTCAAATCTACTCTCTATAAATATTTCAAAATCTTATTTGCATACCAAAATCATTCATATATATATATATATTATTAATAATTAAATTAAATTTAAAATTATTTATTTATATATAATATTTTATATATTTTTATAATAATTAATTTGAGTTTAGATTATGTTGCCTTTAATATTACATAGAAATTAAAAATAAATTAGAAATTAAAAATAAATTAAAAAATAATTTATTCATAGTTAAAATGTTATCACTAAAATCTCGAATCCATAATTTAACTATTTTAAAGTAATTTAATTTTAAAAATAAATATTCATAAAATCTTGAATAGATAACTTAACTATTTTTAAAATAATTTAATTTTAAAAATATTAAAATCTAAAATAGATATTTATATTTGTTAAAAAAAT
The DNA here is from genome assembly GCA_034641835.2 of Pinus albicaulis. Taxonomy (NCBI): domain Eukaryota; kingdom Viridiplantae; phylum Streptophyta; class Pinopsida; order Pinales; family Pinaceae; genus Pinus; species Pinus albicaulis. The sequence goes on along the minus strand of CM076584.1, from coordinate 1,608,551,216 downwards.
TAGCCTAAATAATTTGATTAATAGTTTATTTCTTAATTGATTGGCCTATTTGTAACATTTACAGAATAATTAGTAATAGTTAATCTTTCTATATTACCAATTCAAAAAAAAATCTCATTTCTATTAATATATATAAATGATTTGAGACACCTTGGATCCTTTGGTTTAGAAAATAAAATCTACATTACACTTCTTTCAAAATCTTTTGCCCACGTGTAACAGTGATTATGTCCACCAACTCTCGTTTTTCAATACTGCAGTTCTTGCAAAATCCCATAACACGATAATAAAGCAAGGGGAGAATCATGAAGGACTGACTTTATTATTATTAATATTAAATTTAATTCCGTGGGTATAGAAGCAAGGCGTTTACTAAATATCCTTGTCGAGGTGTCAGTGTCACGTGTCTCTAGATTATCTATGTATGGATACACAAACTAGGCTCAGTTGGAGTCAACTTTCTAAATTGTCCTCTGCCCCAACTGCCTTCCCTAGCTCATGGAAGTACAAGTTGAATAATGGATTTTTTTTTTTTCAAATTAATTTTCCTTTAATATAAAACTTGATTAAAATTCAAATTTCTTTTTTTCCATGTTATGATGTTTTCATTATTTTAATATAAAGTTAAAATTCATAATATTTTTTTATAAATCAAAGTGCTATTATTTATATGTAATTTATGTTATCATATGATGATGTTGTACAGAAATATTATAACAAAAATTATTTTTCATAATTAAATATGCATTATGAATAATCAATTTATATATCAATGGAATATGATTTATTAAGTTAGATAAAAGTGAAGCAACATTAAAACTTCAATTAAAGTTTAATATTTGTACCTTTAACAACCAACTCTTAACATGACTAGATTTTTGCCCTTAACATCAAGAAGTGACTTAATAATGCACCCCATCACCCTCTATTCTAAGCCCTGTTAGCTCTTTTAAATTAATTATATTTAAAATATATATTTTTATTAATTTTATCATTTTGTTATAAAATTAAATTATTTTTAATAACAATTTAATAAAAATTAAAGTTTTTGGAGACAATTTAATTGACTATGGTCATGATAACGAAGTATTATGTACCATAAGATTTGACATTCATACCCTTCTAATTTATCAGTAAGTTGTTTGCTTGAGACTACATAGTTCATCTAAAATTATAGTGATAGTAGTTAAAATCACAAGAGTCTCCAATTGGAGATTCCTCTAATAAAGAAAACACTTAAAAAAAAAGGACAAAAACTACACAATGTCACATATTGTATGTATCAAAACTCCTCATACTTTGATTATTTTATATAGTTATCATAAGTCTTTTTAAGGCACAACACATCTTAAATAGGGAGCTATCTAACACAAAGTTTAGAATTTGATTATACAAATTTTTCTTTATCAATTTTTTATGGAACTTTTGATCATCGTAATCAATTAAAAAATAAACAATTTTTTTGAAAGCATTTTAATTTAACATTTATAAATTTTGATAAAAGAAATTATAAGTATAATTATTTTTTACCAAATTATTATTAAATTTATATTAAAGAAGAATATTTATTTATCTTTTTCTTTTTAAATATGAGAATTAATGTCTTTTTAAAGTGACATGAACTAGGTCTAAAGTCATATCAACTCAAGCCAAATATATCTTATTGCTTTTTTTGTTTGTAAAGTAAAATTTTGTATTGCCTTAAAACAGGGGTTGCAACTTAGAATTTGAGGTGTCAGCTATTAGTGACCAAATACAAAAATACAAGCTTTTCATAATCAATCATATCCAAACTCTAACCATGTTGGCTAAATCTAAAAGTTTGAAAACAATATTAAGGGTTGTTGGTCTTTAAAAAATAAAGGCTTAGAAAAATAAGACATAAAGCTAAAGAGTAAGTAATGAGCTCCTTGCTATTGCCATTAAAGCATCCCGGGTATAGAGGAGTGTCCTTTAATTTTGTTTAACCTTTTGTTCGTAGAATCCTATTTCCATTGCATGTTGTTCACAAATAGTAACATATGGTTTGTGGAAGTGTTGTTGTCTATAAGTACCATGCCAAGAAGAATTTTGATATGTCAGTAAATGTCCACTGTGTACATGTACTAGCTATATCTACCTACTCATTCTGCTATATCTAATAACACCTAAAGATCTGAGTGTACATCGTTCTTTCGCTAATGAGATACTTATTCCACTACATCTATTAACACCTGAATCTCTAATGTACTTTACCATTTTGACTTTATTACAATAAGCAAAATATTTTTTCAATAATTTCACTTTAAAAAACTCAGAAACTTACTCCACAACTATTTAAACTTTTGTTGTTGTCGATGAGTGCCCCGCCAAAAAAAATTGATATGTGAATAAATGTCCACTGTGTACATGTACTAGCTATATCTATCTACTCATTCTACCACATCTACTAAAACGTGAAAATCTAAATATACATCATTCTTTTACTAATTAGATACTTATTCCACTACATCTACTAACACCTAAATCTCTAAATGTACTTTACCTTTTGACTCTATCAAAATATTTTTTCAATAATTTCACTCTTAAAAAAAAAAACTCCAAAACCCACTCACAACTATTTAAACTTATTTATAAAAGATAAAACCACAAAATTAACTTATTTCCTCATATAAAGATAAAACCACAAAATTAACTTATTTCCTCATAAGAAGATAAAACCCATATACTGGTTGCATAGGGTCAACACAACCCACCATAGTCCCATATAGTTAATTTTTGTTTACATCATCTTGATGGCCGTAAGTAACGCATGGCCCATATTTAAATTAGGTTGTACCACGCGTTCCCCAAAGCCCGAAGCGCTAAAGTTATTGATCATCATTTTGATAAAAATGCGCCCCTCTGATTTTTTTCACTCTCCTATTTTTCCGAATATCAACAAAGTCGAAATGACTGTTTCCATTATTCACTTCGACCCACGAAGCTCTTTTCTCGTGGTGTGCACAAAATCGAATAACACCAAAGCTAGTTCTCTCTGTCTCCGATCTCTAATTTAATGACAGCGGCGGTGGCGTGGAGCAGAAAAACAGTCATGACCCGTGCCAGAGGAAAAGAAAATTAATTATTCCCGTGTATGCTTTTCCCAGACAACAAACAATAGAAAAGCAAAGCTGTTCTCGACGAGCAGGAGTAGAATCAAGGGGCATTGAATACAATTTTCCGTGTAATCTCTGGTCATTGAAATGGTGCTCTATGGAGTTCGGTGCTGAGGAATCCATCAACTCAAGGCGATAGTCAATAATAATGGAGATAAGGGCTTGAATGGCGGCATACTTGTTAACCCACTAAGTCAGTTGCCGACTTTGATCCAAATCCAAACAGATCTCAAACGGTATGCCTACGAATGCACAATATTAGGATTTGAGTTTTCTTGCTTTTTTTATTGATTTCTGCAACCAAAATCCCCTTCTTAAGCTTCATATCTATGGATTTTAATTCAAAGGGATGTGTTAAGGAGCTCAAGTCCTTGTAAATCCATTGCTGGGCAATGTAGAATTCTTCACCAGGATCCTTAGATCCTTCGTTTACTGGTTTGGGCTTTCTTGAATCCTTTGGTGGGGCATTGAATCATTGTTTGCTTTGAGGGGTTGTTCGAAAAGTTTCCCGAGAACATGAAATCCAGGCATTTTTCTTTGGGTACTTCATAAAGATTTTGTTGGAATATCGTATCCATGGTTTCTGTATTGGGTTATGTGAAAGAGTCATATCTAAGATGCTGAAATTCGAGGTTTTCCTAACTGAGAACTAAGGTTTTCCTTATTGGCTTGCCCATAATCCTTGCATTGAAAGCTAAGATACTGGAGTTATCTTGTTGAATGGTGGAGAACTTCTCTTGAGGTACCTCGACTATGTTGCGTTGCTTAGAAAAATCATCCATTCCTCAAATTTAAGATTTTACTTATTCCAGTCCCTTGGCCGGTGAAGACCTCCCAAGCTATGGCGAGGACATGTTTTCCTAATATGCAAGAATTTACACTTGAGCCTCGAGATTCACCATATAAGAATTTGTTGGACTGTTAGGAACTGTTACCCCAAGTTTCAGAATTTAGGTTTTTGCTGAAAATATCCAGCTTTACCTTTGTTAGGCGGTCAAGAATTGGTCAAGCGCAATTTCAGATCAAATTTGTTTGTTTCCTTCTGTTTTTTAACCCATAAACTTATTCTTAAGCTAATTGAAGATTTTCTGATTGAGTTCTTAGGTCTGATGGGTCAATCAAGCTCTTCTTTAGCTCCTCCACCAATGGGCCTTTTTCTGGAGAATAACGAGGTCGAACAGTTTGGTGTGTATCCAGAGCAGGATCTCATTGTATATTTACCGGATGAATGCTTGGCCTCGATTTTCCAGAAGCTCACAAACGAAGATCGAAATGCTTGTTCCTTAGTCTGCAGTAGATGGCACCGCATTGAATCGAAAAGCAGACAACGTCTTGTTCTCCTGGCTCGAACTGAGCTTTCCTCCTTGCTTCCAGCCCTGACCACGAGATTTGAACATGTCACTGTTCTGGCTCTGAAATGCTCCAGAAAATTTCCCAGTATTGACAACAAGGCACTTTCTTTAATTGGTAAGAGTTTCACACATCTCAAGAAGATCAAACTGAAGGGATGCATCGAGATTACTGACGAGGGTCTAGAGTCCTTCTCACTTGTATGTGGTCCTATTAAGAAATTTTCATGCGGGTCATGTGGATTTGGAGCAAAGGGTTTGAACGCAATACTTAAGAATTGCAACGAACTGGAAGATCTTACTGCTAAAAGACTCAGAAGATTAGATGCTCAAACGGAAAGAATAGGGCCGGGGCAAGGTAAGCTACAGAGATTGTGCCTTAAAGATCTTTATAATGGGCAGCTTTTTGCCCCACTATTATCGGGATCCAAGTGTCTAAGGACACTCATTTTATCACGGAATTCAGGGTCTTGGGATCAGTTGTTGGAAATCAGCACTAGAAACTTGCAACAGCTGACGGAATTGCAAATTGAAAACATGCATTTAGGTGATCGAGGTTTGATGGCTGTTTCAAAGTGCTCAAAGCTGGAAGTATTTTATATGAGCAGGGTGTCTGATTGTACTGATCGAGGTATTTATGCAGTTGCAAATGGATGTAGGAAACTGAGAAAGGTGCACCTTGATAGTGGCAAGTCCAAAAGAATTGGCGAGGAAGGGTTACTGTCCATTGCAAACAAATGTCCTCAGTTGCAGGAACTTGTTTTGATGGGCATTGCTATTTCGGTTGAGAGTTTGAGTGCCATGGCTTCCAATTGCCCTGTGCTGGAAAGAATGGCACTCTGCAACAGTGATAGTGTTGGGGACAAGGAAATGTCTTGTATTTCAGGTAAGTTCATAGCACTGAAGAAGCTATGCATTAAAAATTGCCCAATATCTGATGAAGGTCTTGTGACAATTGCCAGCGGCTGCCCTAACCTTATAAAATTAAAGGTGAAAAGGTGTAAAGGAGTAACATCAAAAAGTGTCTATCATGTTCAGACAAAAAGAGGCTCTCTAATTGTTGCTGTTGATGGTGGTTCACAGACAGCAGGAGAGGATGATCAGGGCAGGTCTCTTCAGCTTGGGGATGACAGAGTCATTAGAGAATCAACTCATGTGCTATGCGGAAGCAGAGGTCACTTAATCAAGACAAAATTGGGCACAGCAGCTTCTAATTTGCTCAGAGGGTCTTTTTCTGGTGGCCAGTCCCATGTTTAAGTTTCTGAGATAGATATATGAAAGAATGCTTATTGTATTTTATTGATTTCCTTTGACAATTCTCTCTTTGCAAGGAACCTCTGGGACGCATGACTGTTGTGAATATCCGGAAATTCTTATAGCCATTCTTTGTAAACCTTTATATTCTATTCCGAACTGGATTATTTTCTAACAGGCCTACAGGATGTCGAAGTTAGAGCCTGTTTTGTTTCTTCTTGCAGGTACATGTTTCTGTTTGATCAGATCTATAATATGTAATTTGAAATCCAGTACCTCATATTGTATTTCCAGAGCACTATTGTTTGTTTATGAAACTCAGTCATGTATCTTAGGGCTTCCTTGCAATGCCCGAAACAATATGAAATTCCAAAATAGATCCATGCATCACAGTGCATTTCACCATCTTTCAGTAAGCTGGCAATTCCTGTATTTCAAGATTCTTCCTTGTATAATCGGTCAGCGGGCATTCAAAGTTTTGGCTACAGCGTTTAGGTCCATTTCCATTGGCTTGCTGATTTTTAACAAATCTTAATTACATTTTGGACTTGTTTAAAGTGCATTCTGCACTTGTCTCTGTATATGTTGAAATTTTTTGGCTATGCTTAATTTATCTAATTTCTGTACTCTCTCATGCTCTCTTTTTTCTTAGCCTCTGTATTTGAATGCCTGAAAAGATGAATCCTGTCATACATGTTTTGCGTCATGGCATTTGTTAACTATTAGGGAAGAGGTTATATGCTTGGCAACTCCTCTGTTTTCCCTCTTATAAATTTGTACGTACCATCCTTATTTTTCCTCCTCTTATAAATCTGCGCGTACCATTCTTTGAAAATAGTAGTTGTTCTTTTACTAGCCTCTGCATTTGCTCAGGAAAACTCTGCAGTACATTTGACATCTAGGGTCATATTGATGTTCGGCAACTGTTCACAATTTTGGGCATTGATATTTACTTGAACAATATAAAGCAGCACATATGTGATGGGATATTCTTCAGTTGGCTTCTATATGCTATATAAAATTTATATGATCTCGTTATATGTCTTTACAGACATAAAATTCAGAAGAGCTGTGATTCATCCACACTATATACATATACGTGTTGTCTTCCTGCTCGGAGGATTGGGTTCATTCTTTTACTTACATCTGAGTTTTAGTCTGATGCTATAAAATAACACGAGTTAATGCTGTTATATATTGAAAAAACAACAGCACCAAAAATGTTCATCTCCTCGTATGCCCTTTTAGGGCCAGGAATGTCTAAATAATCAAGACAGTATTTTTCAAACATAACCCTAACCCTATGCTTATGCTGTTCATATCGTATGCCACAACACAAAAATGTTCATCTCGTATGCCTTGTTAGGGCCAGGAATGTCTAAACAAACAAGACAGTATCTTTCAAAACATAACCCTAACCCTATGGCTATGCTGTTCATATCGTATGCCTTTTTAGAGCCAGGAATGTCTAAACAATCAAGGCAGTATTTTTTACTGGAAACAAGTTAAGAGCTCAGCTCAAACATAATCCTATGTTTATGCTTATCAGGGACCCAAGTTCTCACCCTGTCTTGGGAGCCCCTATGCTTATGCTTATCAGGGACCCAAGTTCTCACCCTATCTTGGGGGCCTTGGGAGCGTTCTAGAGGGACTCAGCTCCACCTGGGAGAGTTCCAAGTTAAGAGATCAGCTCAAACATAACTCTATGCTTGTGCTTATCAGGGACCCAAGTTCTCACCTTGTATTGGGAGCGTTCTAGAGGGACTCAGCTTCACCTGGCAGAGTTCCACAGGTGGGAGAGTTCCATAAGGACCCGGGATCTCAGGGGCACAAGTTCTCACCTTGTCTTGGGAGCCTTGGGAGCGTTCTAGAGGGACTCAGGTTCACCTGGGAGAGTTCCATAGGTACCCGATATCTCGCTCGTCTTTAGTAGGGACCTACGGTGTCTTGTTTTGAGAGAGAGCTTCATAGGGACCCAAGTTCTCACCCCTCTTTATGAGGGGTCCAAATCCTCACTTCGTTTTGTTCTGGGAGGATTCTCACCTCATTTTGTTCTGAAGGATTTATTACCTTCTCTTGATGAAGGACCGAAGGACCTAAATTCTCACCTTGTCTTGTACTAGGAGGGTTTCATAGGGACCCAAGTTCTCACCTTGTCATTTTTTGTTGAGGACCCAAATTCTCACCTTGTCTTGTGTTCACCTTGTCTTTATGAGACCCAAATTCTCACATTGTCTTTACGAGGAACCCAAATTCTCACCTTGTCATGTGTTTGGAGAGTTTCATGTTCTCACCTTGTCTTTATTAGGGATCCAAATCCTCACTTCGTTTTTCTCACCTCGTTTTGGTTTGAAGGATTTAATACCTTCTCTTTATAAAGGACCTGAGGTTTGAAGGATTTCATACATTCTCTTTATTAAGGACTTAAATTCTCACCTTTTTGTGTTCTAGGAGGGTTTCATGGGGACCCTAAGTTCTCCCATTGTCTTTATTAATGACCCAAATTCTCATCTTTGTTTTGTTCTAGGAGGGTTTCATAGGGACCCAAGTTCTCCGATTGTCTTTATTAATGACACAATTCTTCACCTTTATTTCATACCTTCTCTTTATTAAGGACCTAAATTCTCACCTTGTCTTGTTATAGGAAGGTTTCATAGGGACCAAAGTTCTCACCTTGTATTCATTAAGTACCCAAATTCTCACCTTGTCTTGTTCCAGGAGGGTTTCATATGGGGTGGGCCAAAGGTGGGACCCAAATTCTCACCTTCTCGTGTTTTCAGAGAGTTGTACATGGACCCAAGTTCTCTCCTTGTTTTTATTAGGGACCCAAATTTTCACCTTATCTTGTCCAGGAGCGTTTCATATGGGCCAAAGCTGGGACCCAAATTCTCACCTTCTCGTTTTTTTGAGAGAGTTCTACATGGACCCAAGTTCTCTCCATGTCTTTATTAGGGACCCAAATTTTCACCTTATCTTGTTTTGGGATAGCTCCATAAAGAGCCGAATTCTCGCTTTGTTTTCTCACCTTGTTTTTTGTTTTTGGGAGAGTTCCATAAAGACCCGAGTTCTCACCTTGTTTTGTTTTGGGGCAGTTTCAGAGAAACCCAAATTCTCGTCTTTGACGCAACTTATCACCCGTCTTGAGATGGGACAGTGTCAGAGGAACCCAAATTCTCATCTTGGACGCAAGTTATCACCCGTCTTGAGTGGAAGGGACCCATATTTTCACCTTGTTTCTGGTTTTGGAGAGTTCCATAGGGATCCGACTTCTGACATTGTTTTGTTTTGGGGGAGGAGTTTCAGATGGGAAAGTTTCAGAGGGACCCAGTTCTCACCTTGGACGCAACTTATCATCCCTCTTGAGAGAAAGGGACCCATGTTTTCACCTTGTCATAGGACAATTTCAGATTTCCTAAAACCCTTAGTTTTTATTTACGGTGAGCTTGATCAAGTGGGGTGCTTGCTAATAGTTATTGGGTTGTGAAATATGGGGTACGTGCTGATGGTTATCGGGTTGTGAAATATTTAATAACTCTGTAGAGACAATATCTGCTTGCCATATCGGATTGCCTAAGATTCTGAAATTTTATCTAATAGAATGTTTAACTTCGGCCATCAATGAGGCGAGGTTGATCAAGTGGCGTAATGCGAATAGTTATTGGGTTATGAAATATCTATCAACCCATAGGACTGTGTACATATGTTTGAAATTACTACATGAAATCAGGTTCTAAAGCACTGTCATTTGTATTTTTAAAATTTCAAAATTAAAGCGCCTGCTTTGCATTATCCCTTCACATTAAAATAAATCGCTGGAAGTTCACTTAATTAAATAAAATAAAATAGAAAGGAGTTAATTAAATAAAATAAAATAGTAAGGAGTTGTCTATGGAGGTGGAGGAAGAGGAATTGTGTGGATGGTCAGTAATAGCAGTGTTTGAATCATGTTTTTATGTTGGAAATGGATTCAACACCATAGCAGTGTTTGAATCATGTTTTTGATGATGAAAATGGATTCAGCACCATCAAAAATCTCTACTACACCCAAAATATTGAAGTTTAATAGCTATATTTTGGATTTACAAAAATTCTTGCCAATTTTTTTTAAAAATCTTACCAAAATTTCTGTCATTTTCAAGACAAAAGAACATTCTAATTAATACAACACAATTTCTTTATCTTTAATTTTACACAAACTTGTCTTAAATTCTTACCAAAATTTCCACTGCAAATAATACAACACAGACTCCTCTGCAACACAGACTCCTCTATCCTTGATTTTACAATGCTCAACTCGACCTTGAAATCAGTGCATACTAAAGGGGATTTCCATGATTTTTAAAGCAAAAAAGCAATTTAGTTAGACTACTGCAAATAATACAGCACAGGCTCCTCTATCCTTGGTTTTACAGTGCTCAACTCGACCTTGAAGTCAGTGCATACTAAAGGGTTCCCTCACATGGCAGCATTCCCTTCCTTATACCATATATCGTTGATCACTGAGCCATTTGACAATGTTATTTAACATTTCTTCAGATGGCAACCTTTTATCATTTAAAATGGAATTGAAAAATCTTAACTAAAAATGTTTAATATCTATTAAATAATTAAAAAGTGTGTCGAAGAATGAAGAATCTACTATTCATGTTAAATAATTTAAATGAAGCATATTGAATAGTAATATAATTTAAATGAAGCATTAAATAGTTATAATAGTTATGGAATATAAAATGGAAAAATTTAATATTTATGGAATAAAAAGTGGGGAATAAAATATTTATGGAATAATTTATAATGAAGTAGTGGACATTAAATTATAAGTTAAAATATAAATGAATATAATGAAATGATTAAACAATTTTAACAAAATACTGGCATCATAAATATTTATTTTTTATTATTTAAAAAAATAATCTGGACAAAACACTTGCATCATAAATATTTATTTTTTACTATTTTAAAAGAAATTGATAATAATTGAAAATAATGTTAATTTTTAATATTTTTTAAATATTCATAGAATGATTTATAATGAACCAATGGACATTACATTATAAGTTAAAATATAAATGAATATAACTAAACGGTTTTTTAATATTTAAAATATTCATGGAATGATGAACATAAGTTATAAGTTAAAATATAAACGAATATAACTAAATGATTAAACAATCCTAACAAAACATTGGCATCATAAATATTTATTTTTTAATACTTTGAAAGAAAATGATAATAATTGAAATTAACGTTAATTTTTAATAATTTTAAAATATTCATGGAATGATTTATAATGAAGCAGTGGATATTAAGTTATAAGTTAAAATATAAATGAATATAACTAAACTATTAAACAATCTTAACAAAACACTAGCATCATACATATTTATTTTTTAATACTTTAAAAGAAAGTGATAATAATTGAAAATAACGTTAATTTTTAATATTTTTAAAATATTCATGAAATGATTTATAATGAAGCAGTGGACATTAAGTTATAAGTTAAAATATAAATGAATATAACTAAAAGATTAAACAATCTTAACAAAATACTCGCATCAAAAATATTTATTTTTTAATATTTTAAAAGAAAGTGATAATAATTGAAAATAACATTAATTTTTAATGTTTTTAGTTTTAATATTTTTAAAATATTCATGAAATGATTTATAATAAAGTAGTGGACATTAAGTTATAAGTTAAATATAAATGAATATAACTAAACGATTAAACAATCTTAACAAAACATTGGCATCATAAATATTTATTTTTTAATTCTTAAAAAAGAAAACAATCTTGACAAAACACTTGCATCATAAATATTTATTTTTTAATATTTTAAAAGAAGGTGATAATAATTAAAATAATGTTTTAGTATGTAGTGAATAATTAGTATTATTTTTAATTCAAAATAGTAATATTTATTTGTTAATATTTTAAAAGAAAGTAATAATAGTTGAAAATAACTTTTTAATATGTAGTGAATAATTAGTATAATTTTTAATTCAAAATAGTGTTGAGTATGTGTTATATTAGACAGTTAATCATGTCTTATTATTTTGAGATTTGGGAATAGAGCTTTTGAATTTTTTTAGTTATTGTTAAGTTTTGTATAAGTTTGATGTTAACTATAAAACCTCTTATAAAGCTCTAGATATTGGTTAATTACATTTCTATTTTTAGAATCTATGCTTCTGTGATCCATATAAAATTGTAAAATCACTTTCGGTAATAATCACATATAATGGAACGTTGTCGACGCGTTTCGAACCAACCAGTGTGGTTCATCATCAGGACTAGGTGAGAGATCAGATCAAATCAATAAGCTTAAATAGATGTAGAGATGTTTAAACTAGCCGTCTCTCACCTAGTCCTGATGATGAACCACACTGGTTGGTTCGAAACGCGTCGACAACGTTCCATTATATGTGATTATTACCGAAAGTGATTTTACATTTCTATTGTTATATTTTTATGTAGGCTACAATTTCTCATGAGCTATTTTATTGTAATTATATTTTTTCTCTCTCACACACACACACACTAAGGAGACTTACTCGTGACTTAGTCTTAGGATCATCAAATCTTATTTTGAACATTATAGTCATTTAAAAGGAGCTTTCCCCTTCAGAGATTATTGTAACTATTGGTATCTTATAATTTTTTAGGTGCAAGGTTCATAACATTTGGTATTAGAGTTCACGATCCAAGAATTTTGCTTCTTCAAATAGGTCATTGTGACATTTTCGCTATAATTTTTTTCAAGAAAAGTTTTAGATGGTGAAATTTGGATCATATTGGAGAAAATCATGGAGAACATTTGATTCAAATTTCATATCTTGGTTCACTATATTTCAGAGATATGCTCTAAGGAAGTTGGGGTTCCTAAATGCTTTTAAAACCAATTTCAAACATGCTTGTTTGATAATTTCACTATAATTGTGGGAGGTTTTAAATGGTGAACTTGGATCAAGGAACAAGTTTTGGGGGTATCTAGTTAAAATTTTAGATCTTGGTTGCTATAATTTTAGAAATATTCTCTAAGTCAAGGTTCTTGAATGCTTGTGAAATTAGTTTCAAATAGGTTAGTTTGAATTTTTTTTTATATCTTTTTTCCTGTGAAACTTGGACCATACTAAGGAGAAATCTCAATGAACATTTGCTTCAAATTTCAGAGTTTGGTTCACTCCAATTTCAGAGATATACTCTGTGGAAATTAGGGTTTGTGAGAGATCCTTAAATCAATTTCAAACAGGACAACTTGGTATTTTCGCCATGACTTCTTTTTTGGGACTTTCAAACTGTGAAATATTTAGGGATCTCTAGAGACATACAAAAGTACCTTAGGTACACATTTCATAATTATACTTGAATAATTGGACATGTGCCACACTATACAAAGTTACTTGTGGAAAGAGAATTAACAAGTTTTGGGAAAGTTACCATAACTTTCACTTGAAACATTAAATTCTAGTCAAACGTGTGGAATTGCAGAGAAATCATATTAGAGTATTATAGACCAAAACTTTTAATTAAAAATTTCTCAAATCTCAGTGGTATATCAAGAAAAATTTTAGACATTCATATACTCTCCAAATTAAGGTTTTAAAGTTATGTAACTTACAAGTGACCTAACTTTTGATTAGAAGATCCATTTTTTGGGGTCTCTGGAAATTGTGATAAAGAGAAGTACTAATATTATTTTTTCACATGGTTCCTAAAAAAGGTCCAAAAAACATTTCACCAATTAAACCTCCTTAAGGCATATCTAGGACTTATGAAGAAAGTGAAGGCTTATAATTTAAGTTTCCCCAATTAAGGAAGAAAGTCAATGAAATGGATGGTTGTATGTTGCAAAATGTGGAATTATTAGGTCCTCAAGAAAACCTTCAAAAAATAAAGGATGAATGAAATGGGAAAGAAGATGAATGAAAATAAAGAAGGAATGCAAAATTTCATAGAAGATATACAAAAATCCATCACGGAAGACATAAAAGAATTACAAGATATTCTATTAAAAATGTTGAATTTGTAACTATGGTTGGTCTTCATAATATATTTGTGGTCACTTGATGTAATTATATTTATCATTGTAAAGCATATTTATAAATGCTTGAGTCAAAGTCTCAATGCGACTTTTAAAAGATGTAAATTCAAAGTTTTAAAATGAAATTTTCGGCTTCAAAAATGACAAGTTGGCTTCCCTCCAAGTCAAGTCGGCCTTGGCCAAGAGACACGTCCATTCACCATAGACATGCTACTATATAAAGACACCACGAGCTCCTCATTTGGACATTTCACATTCTTCTCTCAAGATAGTTTCTGGGCAAGTGAGAAAAGGACAAGAAGGACGAAGAAGCAGGTCAAATTTTCTCTTTCCTCTCTCTCTAGCAACTCACATGTGTCAAGGAATCTCTCTCTCTCTGTGACTCACAGTTTTTAGGGAAATTGTTGCAGGGGGTTGGAATTTTATGGGTTATTGGGGAAACTACTACAACGATGAAATTATGGGGCAATTGGTATTGCAGGAAGGCCAAAATTCTGGAAGTGCAGGATCAAGAGCAAAGTGTAGGATAAGTTTTGGGTGACTTGACTTGGAGGAGAAGTCTAGGTTTGACCATAGGTCTAGGTGTGTCTTTCATTGAACTAGAAGAATTTCTCTATTGAAAAGGTTGCTAGGTTTTTCCCCATAGTGGGTTTTCTCAGAGTAAATCTTGTCTTTCCTTTGTGCATCGTGTTCTCAACTATTCTACTGTTCTTTATTGTTGAATGATATATTGGAACAAGTTAAAAGAATATGTAAATCAAAAGTAATTATCATAATTTCAAAAATATTGTGTTCACCCTAACTGCACTAGAAAATCAACATAGTATCATAGCTTTTGTGACAAAAGTAAGGTACTTTGAGATCACTTTTGCAGAAACCCTACATAACATTTTTATTAAAGTCATTGTACATTGGCATCTATGGCTTCATCTATGAAATCTGAAAACAAGCTATAGGGAGCATCAAACTCCAGAGCTTGAAAATATATAATATATCTTATTCTTTCCAAACACAAAGTGTTGGATATTGTGATAGGAAAAATTACTAAACCGACTTATGTGGCTGGAACAGAGAAGTTCAAGGAGGATGATATTAGTGCCATGAATCTAATAGTGGGCTCCATTAGAGATCATCTCATTCCATACATTGCAAAACATGATACCTCCAAGAAAATGTATGATGCCCTAATAAATCTCTATAATATCAAGAATGTTGGTCAGTCCATGAGTTTGAAGAATGAGCTCTGGAATACAAAGATGACTAATGACAACACTATTGCGTTGTAATTCATAAGGATTTCAAAAATCAGAGATCAAATCTCAACTATTGGAGAATCTATTCCCAATCAAGAACTTGTGACTACAACACTCAATGGTCTTCCTAAATCATGGGATACATTTGCAACAAGCACAAACAGTTGAAAAGAAGCTCCTTCATTTGAGAAATTATGGACATCATGTGCTTAAGAAGAAACAAGATTGGTGACTAGAGATTTTCAAGATGAAGAAGTTCAAGCCCTTGCAATTTGCTTAAAAAACAAGGGAAAGAAGAAGTTTAGATCTCAACATAAGAAGTCACAAAAATGGTCTTCTTCTTCTAAGAAGAAGAAAGACTTATAAGATATAATGCTATGGTTGTCAATAATATGGACATATCAAGAGAGATTGTATTGATATGGCTAACAATAAAATAGAAGGGAAACAACATGCTTTCGCAATAGGAGTTGAAGAAGATGAAAAGCCAAAGAAGCCCAAAGGTGAAAAATATTTTTTCTACTATTCCGCTTTGATAGGTTCCTTTTGCAGATGATGATGGCATGTGGCTGGTAGATAGTGGAGCATCAAGACACATGAACAGAGCATGGGAACATTTCATGATAGAGGAGTTGTCTCAAAGGGTTGAATTGGGAGACAATAACAACTATGCAGTCAAAGGAGTTGGAACAACATCCCTAGAGCTGGAATATACTAACGACGTACATCTCAACAATGTCCTTTATGTACCAGGTTTGAAAAATAATATTGTTTCTATTTCCTTTTTAGAAGATAAAGGAGATAGGGTTGCTTTTGTGGATGGTAAAGTACTTGTTTGGTCTCCCGGATCCGGGTGACACCTCATGCGGGCCATCCAGCGACCATGCCACATGCGCAACTCACTCTCCCACGACAACATATGACATTCCTCTGTCTGAAATGACAGCCCAATGACTAGCTGCCAAATCCTTACTGCTCCAAGTGACAATTAAATGCCACCCTCAAGGAAATTCATGGTCGTCCGACAGCTGTATCCCAACCTCTGTGCCATCACCTGAGGCAGTTAATGCCTTCGCTTACCATAACCCGGGCTCTCTGCTCGATGCTCAAGCTATTAAGTCCTCCCCTGCTCACTCCATCCAACATTATCCTCCTGCGCTGCACCTGCATTCTACATTTTATCCTTGCCATCTCGGCTCTCCCTCTTAGGACTACCCACCCTCTACATCTCCGTCCTCGCCCCACTTCTAAGTTCAATTACAGCTCCATGGCCCCTCACCAGCACCAGAATCCACGTTGTGGCAATGTTAGAGGAGCTCTTCTGTCTCGCCTACACCGCGTCATTGCACACAGACATTTTTACAATGATATTGAGCCCTCTTCCGCCCCCAATGCCCGGATACCAGCGTCACCCTCTGCTCCCCCAGGTGCGGAAGCCTCCCTCATCTGCAGCTCTGACCCCTCCTCACATATCCCGCCAGAGTCAAGCGTAGATATCGCAAGTTGACCATCCCTCACTCTCTGTCGCCTCCTCCACGGAAGCTCGAGCGCTTGCTTATGAAATCCTCCTCAATGTACATACAAAACCTCTGGAATCTATTAGTTGATGGAATTTGGAGTAGAGCTAAGGAGTACGAGGCTCCACTCAAGGCTCTGCACATCTTCAATGAGGAAGAGGAAGAAATAGCGCGCATCTATGGATGCCTAGTGACAGAAGAAGAACCGGTAGGACCTGAAGCCGACCAGAATGAAGACGCCAGCAAAACTTGGAGGTCATGCCTCATGTGCTACAATTATCTTTTGGACATATCTGATAAATTTAGTTTTTCCAGTTTTCAATAGCTCTTTATAAAGGCTATCTATTTCAAAATTCTCTAGACTATTAATGGGTTGGTTCCCCTGTCAAGGGAAACCCCTTTTTTTGCTATTTTGGAGACAAATGTGAGCAAGAATAGGCTAAATTCCTCAACTCTGACTATGCATTGTACTATATTTTCCTTAATTAGTAGAACTTAGACCAGATTACAAAAAAAAGTACTTGTTTGGTCAAAGGGCTCTAGTATATATGATGGAAGACTATATAGACTTGTGATTCAACCAGATCAATCATTAGTAAATGACGAAATAGATCCAATTGACCTATGACACTGAAGGTATGGACATATTCATTTCAGAGCGTTTCCTGAATTAAGTGAGATAGTATCAGGGGTTCTTGAATTACATATAAAGAATGATGGTGTAGGAAAATGTTTTTCTCTTAGGAAGAACATCAAGAAACCATTTGCAAATAGTGACAACAACTCTAAATAAGCTTTAGAATTGATTCATTTTGATGTTTGTGGTCAGATGCTTGTAAAATCGCTTGGAGATTCTTTATACTATGTGACATTCATTGATGAATTCTCACGGAAGACATGGATATATCTATTGAAGTCAAAAGATGAGGTATTTGACAAGTTCTAGGAATTCAAAGCTGAAGTGGAAAATTGACATGTAAAAATATCGAGATATTGAGATCTAATAATGGAGGGGAATACACCTCATAGGATCTTGTTTCTTTATGCAAACATGCTGGAATTAATAGGGAGGTAATTGTCCCCTATAATCCACAATAGAATGGTGTAGCAGAACAAAAGAACAAGTCCATTGAAGAATCTGTCAAGGCCATGATGTATGATTTTGACTTATCGTCCTTCTTATGGGGCGAAGCATCACAAACATCTGTGTACATTCAAAATCAAAGTCCTCATAGGGTTATGGAAGGTATGACTCCTAAAGAGGCCTTTTCCAAAAGGAATCGAGAGGTTGGGAACATGAGAATATTTGGTTTTCATGCATATATTAATGTTCCTAAGCATAAGAGAAACGAGCTTGAGCCTTCAGGAAAGAAAGACATATTTGTTGGATACAATGAAACTTCAAAAGCCTGCAAAATATACTTTCTAGAGAAGCATTAGATTGAGGTCAATCGAGATGTCACCTTCGATGAGAAAGTGGCATATTGGAGGTCTAAGGAAGTTACAGTAGATTCCTTAGAAGAAGTTAAACATGAAGCCTCAAGGGAGGAGCACTCAGTTTCTACAAAATGTACCAAAATACCAGGAGGGCCTCAAGATCCAACATAAACTATCATAGTTCCAGAGATCAGGAAGAGACCAACATGGCTTAGATCCACATTGGAAGAAGTGGAAGGACATGCAACTCATGATGGCACATCTAGAGAAGTAAAAAAAACTAAGAGGTTCTTCAACTATGCAGCTCTCATGAAAAAACTCATTGATGAAGAAATTTCCACATATGAAGAAGCATCTAGTTAACAAGTGTGCAAGGAAGCAATGAATGAAGAGTACCAATTAATCATGAAGAATGATGTTTGGGAAATTGTGCCAAGACCTAAAGGGAAGTTAGTGGTGACTTCCTAATGGATCTACAATATAAAACATGTTGCATATGGTAGTATTGACAAATACAAGGCGGGGTTCATGGCTAGAGGATTCTCCCAAAAAGAGGGAGAATACCATGATGAGACTTTTTCTCCAGCTGCTAGGTACACCTCCATTAAACCAATCATTTTTGTTTATGTTGGGATGGAATTTTCACCAGATAGATGTGAATACTTCTTTCCTCAATGGTGTGATTGAGGAATAGGTGTACATAGAGAAACCTCAAGTATTTGAGGTATATGGAAAGGAGTCTCATGTTTTCAAGTTGAAAAAGGCCTTGTATGGACTCAAGAAAGCTCCAAAAGCTTGGTATTTTCATATAGAAAACTATCTGACGAGACTGAGATTTACCAAGAGCGAAGCTGATCCAAACCCTTACTTTAAGGTTATGATGAATGCAACTATGATCCTACTATTATATGTTGATGACTTGTTTCTGGTAGGTGCCAAGCCTCTTATCATTGAGTGCAAGAAGTAGTTGGATTCTGAGTTCAACATGAAGGATCTGGGGTTGATGCACTATTACTTGGGATTATAGGTATGGAAGAAACTTGGTGAAGTTTGCCTTGGTCAAGGAAAATATGCGTTAGAGATCCTTCAGAAATTTGGTATGATGGATTGCAAATCCATGGCGACTCCTATAGTGACTAACTTGAAGAAGTGAAGAGGCTTCGACTCCAGATTGGCAGATCCATCTATGTAACGACGAATGATTAGTATGTTGATGTATTTGGTTAACACCAAGTTGAACATTTTCTTTTTTATGAACACCTTGAGCCATTTCCAGGTAGAACTGAGACAGAAACATTGGATTGCAGCAAAGAACATATTGAGATATTTGCGTGGTACAATGAACTATAGCTTGAGGTATGTTGCAAACAAGGACATACCACTTCAAGGATATACATACATTGATTGGGAAGGAAGTGTTGAAGACAAGAAGAGTACCTCAAGAGTATACTTCAGTTTGGGAGCTGTTATGATATTGTGGATAAACATGAAGCAAAGGTTTATTGCACTCAACACTGCTGAAGTAGAGTACATCGCAGCCAATGAGGCCTCTACCAAAGTAGTATGGATTCAAAAATTGTTTGCAGGATTCTTCGAAAAATAGTTGGAACCCACGGTGATACACTATGACAATCAAATCTGTGTGAAGCTTTCAGAGAATCTCACGTTCCATGACAGTTCAAAGAATATTGAGATCAAGTACCACTACATCCATGACATGGTGCAAAGGAGATAAATAAGGCTTGAGTACATCTCTGTCGATGAGCAGACAACTGATGTTTTGAAAAACTGTTTCTGAGGGACAAGCTCATGTACTTCAAAGACATGATCGGGCTCGTGGAAATCACCCCTCTCATTGAGAGGGATTTGTTTGCAACATAGATGGACATTCTATCGAAAGGGAGAATGGGTCCAAGAGACCCAAAGAGATCAATAGGAAGTGTTGAGTGAGTGTCTCTTCGAGGATGATCATGATCACACACCAAATTTTGAGTGAGGTCTTGGACCTTGATCACACATTGGCATGGTGGAGTGAGGTCCTTTAGAATATGGACCCTGATCACACACTAGGGTGGAGTGAGGTCCTAGACCCTGATCACACACACTCGGTAGGGTGGAGTGAGGTCTGTTTCAACATATAGAGCCGATCACCAACAAGGAATGGTTTGAGTGAGGTCTTAACCTAGATTTCTCACCAGGAAGGGTGAGTGAGTGCTTTCTAGTTGAGAGTCTCAACATTTTGGCCTAGTTTGTGGCCATGGGATTCGAGGAACGATCACTCTAGAGGAGTGAGTCCTGATATGCTAATGACATTGCCATGGGTTTGGTACTACCCAAGATATGACCGCTAGCTTATGCTAGTGATAAATGATGATGCTGGTAATAATGGATAACCTTAAGATAAATTTTTTCAATTTTCCAAACATTTATGACATTGATTATGAATACCTCCCTAGTTAAGAGGGAGTGTTGAATTTGTAACTATGTATGGTATTAATAATGTACTTGTTTTCACTTGTTGTAATTATATTTATCATTGTAAAACATATTTATAAATTCTTAAGTCAAAGGAAAATTTATTTTGAGTCAAAGTCCCATTGCGATTTTTAAAAGATATAAATTTGAATTTTTAAAATGAAAATTTTGGCTCCAAAAGTGACAAGTTGGCTTCCCCCCAAGTCAAGTTGGCCCTGCCCAAGAGATACGTCCATTCACCCTAGAAAAAATACTATATAAAGGCAACTCGAGCTCCTTATTTGAAAATTCAAATTCCTCTCTCAAGACAGTTTCTAGGAAAGTGAGCGAAGGATAAGAAGGACAAAGAAGGACGAAGAAGAAGGTTGCATTTTGACTCTCCTATCTCTCTCTAGCAACTCGCACGTGTGAAGGAATATCTCTCTCTGTGAATCAAAATTTCTGGGGAAACTGTTGTAGGGGTTGAAATTTTATGGGTTACCGAGGCAACTACTGCAGGGCTGAAATTCTGGGGCAACTGGTATTGTTGGAGGGCTGAAATTTTAGAAGTGCAGGATCAAGAGAAAAGTACATGATCAGATTTGGGTGTCAACTTGACTTGGAGGAAAATACCAAGTTTGACCCTAGATGTAGGTGTGTCTCTCATTGGATAAGAAGAATTTCTCTATTGAAAAGGTTGTTGGGTTTTTCCCCATAACAAGTTTTCCCAGGGTTACAAATCTTGTCTCTCTTTTGTGCATTGTGATCTCTACTATTCTACTATTTTTTATTGTTGAATTTCCGTAGTATAATTGTTGAATGATATATTGAAACACGTTCAACTAAGATATACTTCAAAAGTAATTATCATAATTTCATAAATATTGTTCTAACCCTAATTGCACTAGAAAATCAACAAAAAGATCTCCTTACAAGCTATGTGGAGATCCAATTAAATAATGAACATAAGGAGAAGCATAGTGTTGATACTCAACCTCACTTGAGGAGTACACTATCATAATTGGATAGGACAAATATTGAATCATGCAACCATACATGAATTTTCAATCCAAGATCCACATTATCCAATCTATATTGTGAGAGGAAGGAGTATAAATATCACCACAAGACAAATAAAATAAAATATAAAGAACGAGATACACCCAACTCTTTATTAATGGAACGAGAAAATCCTTTACATCTACATCATGAAGAAAGAATGTCCCTTTTGAAAGCCGAGGTTCAATATTTATAGTATCTTTGATGCCTCCTTGAGTTACATCTTTGTATTATCAAATACCATGCATGGGTGAGTACCATGGGCAAATGCCATGGGTGGATACCACTTTCCACTCAGACCAATCCTCCCTCCTTAGAAACCAATGGTCCCTATTGTGTTTGTTAGACTCTTGTATTTCACAATATCACAAGGTGACTGATTATTGATTATATTTTTCATACTGAAAAAAATATTTTGTGGCTATCATTTATTTTTAGAGAAAGAAAGGGAACTCCTGACTGTAAAGAGCTTTAAAGGAATCAGTCTATTTTTCTATTCAGTAAAAGGAAGGAAGTGTTGCTGATAAGGTGTCATGGGAATCAAACTTAATTTCTGCCCTCATTCCATTTCATTCACCCTCTTTGCCCCCAAAACCCACATGCATAACCCCAAAAGCCACATGCATAACCTTTGGGACTTATTTCTATATAAACCATTTTATATTAAAGTCTGAAATTCCATGGTTATAGCTTCACCCACCCACTAGCAGCCATATCATTTTCTCACTTAAACTTGCCTTATTCGCAGCTCCGCCCCCACAGCCGGCCACTTGGTGTATATATATATGTCACATAAACTGCAATAAACACTCCACTTCCTTTATATCCTAATTCTAAAACCTATACCTCTCTTCGCAATCACACATCACAAGATTCAAAGGATAAGCTCCTAAGGGTAAATGTTATAGTCGCTGAAGTGCGATCTGCAGGACTGGCGGGACCCATATTATCCTCCTATACACCTCAAATTCTTTGAAACCATTCATATCATGGTTCTGTCGGATTTTTCCATTTCTTAACTAAAATCACTTGTCTTCTTGGAAAATTTTATGGTGGGGTCTGTTTCCCGATCACAATTGCAAATCGCAAAAATTAAAAGATAAGTTGCGAAGGTAAAATGCTAAAACTGCAAAGTGCGATATGCGATGCAGTGGGGCCCGATCACAAATCACAAGTCTTAATAAATAACTACGGGAGATAAATGTTATAATTGGCGAAGTGCGATATGCGATGTGGTGGGACCAGATCGCAAATTGAAAATTGAAAAACTTAAAGGATAAGTACGAAGGGAAAATGTTAAGTCTTGCGCTGTGCAAAGTGCACAGATGCGATGCGGCTCCAAGATGAAGTTTATAATATTTCTGGTCCAGGTAAATGGTTTTTTATGCTATTTCATTTGAAAAAGGGTTAAATGAAAAAATGAAGGACTCGGATAGAAAAAGGGTCAAGTCGGGTCCCCACTTGTGTGATATGTTATTCCACCTCTAATCTCCCTCCACCTTTCCTCTCTCTCCACTCCTCTCCCTACATCTGACGGTCCTTATCCAATTTCGGCCTCCCCGCAGCATTCGAACTTTATCAAAAGGGGGGGTCCGAAATGGGTGGTATCCCATATTGCTCGTCCAGTTATGTGTTGCACCCAATATTACTCCGCACCCCCCTTGTCCAATATCGCTTACCACTCACCCCCCTTCGTAAAGCTGTTTCCACCCTCCTCCCAAACCGCTGCCGCTATATGACCGTTGGCAATTCCGCCACACCACGTCCTCCATCATCCATCCCCATTCTAACCGCCATCCCTCCACGACCGGGCATATGAGGTTTGAAACTCATTCTACGAAGAAATAATGGGAAACACAGCTAGAAGGGCTCTGGTAGAAAAAAGACACCACAGGTTGAGTCGGGCATCAAAAGGCGTTTCATGCAGAGTTGTTATGGTTATAACATCAGAGACTGAGGGGGTAGAAAAACACATCAACACCAACATCAATAAATGAAAGCAGCCAACACTGCACAAGATTTGATTACCCAACACATGTTTTGTGTAAAACAAAGGCAGATGTCAGAGCCTCCATTGGTTTCCTCTTCGAAACCATCACAGCCACCCCCAAAGCTTACTGTTTGATCTTCTGAGGAGCCATTGAAGCGTTTGGATCTATGAAAAGTTGCCCAGATTAATTCTAGAAGCGGTTATTGTTAGTGATCTCTGAATCAGGCTTTGCATGGCCACACTTGTCTATTTTCTGCTAGTTGTAATCAATGAGAGGTTGCCAAGTAAGATAGGGAAACCGACTTAAGTTTTTGTATAAATACTGCATACATTAGCAGTATGAAGGAGGCCTGGAAGGGGAAAAAACCATTGTAATAGATTTCGCTGGTTGTAAGCACTCTCTTGTGGATGAATCAAAGATGATGATTTTTTCCATATTCTTGTGTCATGTTCTGTGGTGAAGTGCTTCCCTTATGTAATTTGTGATTCTTCTATTTTACATACTATTTTCTTTTCTTTACTATGGATAGAAATTTTTGTGTAGGATTTACCATGGGATACCCTGCTCAGTCCTGAAATAGTACATTATGTTTTCCTCTAAGACTTGGATGTAGAATTCAGAGACAATCTGCTAGGTATCCATGTTGAGACCAGAATGTAGAATTCAGAGAAGGTCTGCTCTCCATTCATGTTAAACCTTAATCTCCTCCTCTTTTCCATTTCACAAGCTGTAAAGATCCATTGACATGGCTATCTTTCCTGGTTGCAGTTGACCTCAGTTATCCATCTATTTGAGTTTTTTCACACTTGTTTGACTCCATAGCCCAATGGCCCTCTTCTGTTTCCTCAACCATAAATCTTCAAACCAACACCTATGCACTAATAGCTAGCCTAAAATTCCCCTATAAAAAAATCTATATCCAACAGAGAGAGCCCTCTTTGAGTCCAGGAAGGTTGGGTCCTAGATTCCAAAGCGGTTTGATGTTTACCTCCATGGTTCTGTCTTCATCCTTCAGAAATTACGAGGTGATAACAGTGTCCAGTTCCCTCATTAGAAGTTTCTGCTAAATACGTCCCTTAGTGAGCCAGTTGTCTTGATGAAGAATATAAGAGCCGTTGAAGAGAAGGGTTTTTGTGGTTAACCCATATCCGTGGATTTATGGATGACCCTTAACCATCATGATTAAAATGTGCGAAGTGCGATTGAAGATAAGGGTTTTGTGTGGCTAACCATAACCGTGGGTTTTTTGATGATCCATAACCAAGTGTCAATGAAGACAAGGGTTTTGTGTGGTTAACCCATAACCATGGGTTTTTGGATGCCCCATAACCGACTTGGAAATGAAAATCTTGGAGAAGGGTTTTGTGAGGCTTAACCATAACCATGGGTTTGTATGTTTCTGGAATGGAATTCAAATGTGCCAAATGGAGGTTGGATATTGCTACAAAACTTCGATCCCAAAATACACTCCAACCCTTAGTTCCCATGTAATTATATCAAATTTCCTAGTGTGTTGAAGTTTTTCACTGAGTTCCAATAATTGAACTATGACCAAAGGGAGATGGAGTGCTTCCAAATGTTGTGTTACTCCGAAATATTGACGCTGACTAACCAAAAGTTGTAGTGCTTCCAAAACCAAATAAAGGAGTACTTGAAGCCCCAAAGCTAGGCATAGTTTTCGATAGTAAATATGGTTGATGATGTTGCAATTGTTGTAACTATTGCAACAACTGGTACTCAAATTGTTTTAGTTTTGGTATAGATCCCTGCAACTATTTTAATTGTTGTAGTGGTGTGTTCTATTGATATGAATTCTGGATCATTAAATTTTGTTGTTATAACTATTGCAACACCGGTTTTTGTTACACATGCTTATATAACTGTTATAGAGGCATATTTTATTGCAGTTGTTGTAACACCTTTTGTCGAGATGTTAATTTATGTCGTTGTTGCTAAATTTTTTGTTGTAAATATTTCCAAGCGACTTGATATTGTGATTGATATTCTTGTTGCTACAAAATACTAGTTGTATTTCATGAGGTTGTTAGGTCTGCTGAGGTGCAAAAAGCTCTTTACATGCATCATTGCTTCTAAATTCCTTTGAAGTAGAACCAACCATAGAATAATGGTACTCGAATGAGACATTTTAGTTGATCACATCATGTCTTTGTTGAAGTGTAATCCATGGC
This sequence comes from Pinus albicaulis, assembly GCA_034641835.2. Taxonomy (NCBI): domain Eukaryota; kingdom Viridiplantae; phylum Streptophyta; class Pinopsida; order Pinales; family Pinaceae; genus Pinus; species Pinus albicaulis. Next base: position 1,608,525,532 of record CM076584.1, on the reverse strand, counting down.
TCAAAACCAAAAAAATGATAAATGATGTTGGAAGTCCAAAATATCACGCTCTTCCCTAAGCTAGGGTGAAGCTCTTTTGGTAGTGCCTTGCCTTCAATATTTGATTCTTCCCCAAACATTCCAGGATGTACTTGGTGCTTCAGCTGAAAAAATGAAGGAAAGATAAAAATGGGGTTGCAACACTCCCAATATCCCAAGTAGAAACTTGTGACATCACTTTGTTAATATTTTTCACATTGTAAATAAATTGTAATTAATTAAAGGCTAATACAAAGGGACACAAATTCCAGATTTATTAAGGAATGGGTTGTTTTAAATATCCACATTGGTTGGCTGAGTTTTTTTGAATGGCTTGACTGGGAAATAAATTAAACTGAAAAGAGGAAGACATTACTAGGTGTCCTTTAAACTCTAACCATAAGAAACAAAACGAGAAATTTTTTAAGATTGGCACAGGCTACGCTGTCAAAGGGTTTAATAGCATGGAGTTGGGGAATATACATACAATTAGTCTGTTTGGGGAATCCCCCACACGATACACATTCGCAATGGAGAACAAATTCTCATGCTTTCACACATTAAGATAGTGGAAGAGGAGAACACATTCAGTTACCATCCTGGGCACACACACATGCAACATAAGAGAGGACGCAGTGAGAACCCTATAAGAAAATTTCCTCCAAGGGTGGACGTGAAAAAAAAGAGAGAAATTATCTGATTTGGAGAAATAGAAAATAATTGAAGAACCATCACTGAGGCATGCTGGGTAAAAACATTATAGAGGGCAATGCCTTTCTTGTAAGGATGAAGAACCCACTAGAAGCTTGTGAATTGATGAAAATACTAGTTTGGGAAAAGGCACTCAGGTGCCTGTGAGGGATATTGAACCATAAGGAGTTGCCTTGGGGATGAAGCTCTGGTGCTTGAATCACTAATGAACCACATGGAGAGGTGATTTCTTACCCATAAATAACTTATCCACTAATGAAACTTCCCTTGATGTGGAATCTCTTCTCCTGAAAGTGAGCAGGGACTCTCTCTGTCGTGGTATCCCAACATGGATGTTATTTGTCTGATAATGCATAATGAAAATGTGTGTAACTAGTGGAGGATGGAAGTGTGGCCTCGTGGCATCTTGTTTCAACTGTTATGTTGGTTGAAAATCCCTCTTAAGAATCACTCCACCTCAAGCACTAGAATCTAACTCGAGGTTGACAACTGCAAGTAATAGTGGTTGTTTCTTGTCTATGGTTCTGTGGAGGGTTAGAGTTCCACTCTCAATCGAAAAATCGCTGTGCTGCGTAAGGTAAATTTATCTGTGCTCATTATTTAAAATTTATGTACATATGTTTTGCATTGCTTGAATGTGGTGTTTGGGATATGAAATTGGGACTCCACTCATAAAGGATGAATGCCAATAATCCATGTAATGATTTTTAAGTAAGAATTGTTTTCCTGTGATTAATTTTGCACTGTATTATAATATTAATAACTAGTTAAATGCATAGGTGAAATTTCTAATTAAAAATACTTTGTGTTTGTTTTTAGCTTTGAAATTCAGTCCTGTGGGGCTCATGCAACCTTTCTATATGAAGAAATATGTGACTATATGCATTGGGATGCATTTTTCCTGTTTAAGCTCATAAGGGATAGGCCAGAAAAGCCTGCGTATACCCTTGTATGTCATTGACTATGCATCAAAGGCCCAGGTGAAGGCCTTGTACATTTAATAAGTGGTCGCTAAGCCTAGGGCTAGGATTTTTTTTAAAACCGAAAGCATAAGATGTCCGGGAGGGGGGGGGGATGGCTTAAGCCTCTTCAACCCTGTGACCAACAGTGGTGAACAAGCACATAAGTAAGGAATATCTGGGCCATTTATTGACAAGAATCCATGGATATTGAATGAAATAGGAGGTTTGGAACCCCAAAGGTTTCAAGTAGAGAACTAAATAAAACTACCGAAATCAAATCCCTGGGATGAGGTGAGAGTGGGGTCGTTGTTAATGCTTGGTGGAACCCATAGTTATGGGACAAGTGAAGAGGAAGGCACGTTGTAGGAGGACATCACCCCATTGTTATGGATAGGTGACGCCACACCAGAACCCAGAACCCAGATACCAAAGATTTTGAATGAAGGGAATAATAGAACACTCGAGATACAAGTCCTGGCGTGACTTGGCATAGTGGGGCCGATTGAATGATCTATGCAAAACAATGAAGAGGAAATCCCAAGAAAAATATTAATGAGAATCAAGGGCTTTGCAAGGGCTGAGAGCCTTCAGTGTGACCTAGGCCACAAAGGTAAATAATAAAGAATCATGCACATGAAATTATGAGGAAAATTCTATCATACTCCTTGTACACTAACGATTTTAAACCCAAAAAAGGAGAAAATTTCTGGGATTTTACTCTCAAGGTGATGTGCCACTGTGGGCCCAATTAAGGGAGACATATCACCATTAGTGGGAATGGTGTGTAAGTTAGAGGGGGAGAGAAATGCCATATGGTCCACGTAATCCTGATGGCTCAAGTGCAAGGTACCCCAAACCTTTTTGAAGGAGCACTAAGGGAAATCCTGTTGATACATCTAAGGCAAATATATTAGGGTGATTTCTCTTACTTTTTTAACTTCTTGTGATATTGTCTTACTTAAATTGATGTATTTTTATTTGGCTTATTATTTCACCATATTATTATTGTATTCTTATCATGAAACAACTACCAAAATATGAATATCAATGAGACAAGATGACACAAAATATAGTCTGCTAGCTAGGGCCAAAAACTCTCCTCTTGAGAGGAAAACCCACAAGAATTATTCTCTTCTCATAGAATCTTCAAATATCGAATTACAAGACCTAAAAAACTTGAAAAAGACCCCTCCAAGACCAAGTTAAACTTCCTTCTTGATGAGCTTTCCTCACACAGGTTCCAACAACAAACTTCGACCTTACAACAACTTCGACCCTTAGCAAAAATTTCTACAACTTCAAACTAGTAGCTTCAACAATATTGACCTTAGCAGCGTCACAACTTCAACCTAGATGAAACTTCACAACTTCGACCTAGATGCAGCTTCAAAATTTTGACCTAGCAACTTCTTAATTTCGTTGCACATGAGAGAGATGTTGGGTGTGGAGCCTGATTATCTTGTTTACTTTGTATCACAACATTGGACCCCTGTACCTTAAAAGGGGCGGCAACGCCGCCCATAATTAATCACTGCCGTGGGGGGTCCAGGGGGGGTGGCAGCGCTTTTCGGAGCCCCCCCTTGGTAGGGGATTTCAGGGGCAGCACCCCCGAAGCTAAAAAACAGATGTAAAATTGCCTTGTAAAAGTATAGTAATTTCTAGTCAATCTGGGCCGTTCATTAGGCAAATGATCTGACGGTAGAAGTTATGTTTAGATTAGGGTTTTTTGCCCTACAAGGCAACCCCTTGTATATATGAGGGCATTGTATTGCGGCTGTGTATTATGAGTGTATTCTCGGAGCGAGAAACAGAGAGGAAGACTGTGAGAGAGAACAGAGGATATTACAGCGGATCTGCTGTAGGTTTTGTCTCTTCATTTTTGCTGGATAATAGAAAGGAAGGACTGGCTGTTCGGGGTGGACGTAGCCCAAACTAGGTGAACCACGTATATATGTGTCTCTCTAGTTTTATGTGTTTTGTGTGCTTTTATTTTCCACATATTTTATGTGTTTCATTGCTCTGTAATATTTAATTTTATAACAACTGATATCAGAGCCGAAGGTCTATTTGGCTGATAAACTCGCAGGAAAGAAGGGTTCCTGGCTCAAGTTGGAGCAATGGCGGACGATGGTATGTTTAGGGTTGAGAAATTTAACGGCCAAAACTTCCCGCTGTGGAAGATGCAGATGGAAGATTATTTGTATCAGAAAGATCTATACCTACCATTGAGTGGAAAAACAAAGAAGCCGGCGGCCATGACAGACGCGGAATGGAACATTCTCGATAGAAAGGCACTCAGAACAGTACGGTTATGTCTTGCGGCGTCAGTCGCCTTCAATATTTCGAAGGAAACAACAACAGAGGGTTTGATGCAGACGTTGGCAAAAATATATGAAAAACCCTCGGCCTCAAACAAGGTATTTCTTATGAAACGACTATTTAATATGAAGATGTCGGAAGGTGGATATGTTGCAGACCATTTAAATGAATTTAATACAGTTACCAGTCAATTAAGTTTTGTAGGGGTAAACTTTGATGATGAAGTTAGAGCTCTGTTATTCTTGTGCTCATTGCCAGAGAGTTGGAATGGTTTAGTAATGGCCATTAGTAACTCTGTCTCTGGATCTAGTACTTTAAAGTTTGATGATGTTGTTGGTGCTATCCTTAGCGAGGAAATGCGACGAAAAAGCTCCGGTGAGACATCAGGTAATGCTTTGAGTGAAGAGTCTAGGGGAAGAAGAATGGAAAGAGGAAAGAGCTCGGGATATCGCAGTAAATCAAGGAAAGGCAGATCCAAGTCCAGATCGGGGATAGTGTGCTGGAATTGCGGAAAGAAAGGACACCTAAAGAAAGACCGTAGATCTCAGAAGGGAAAAGAAGGAGACATACAGCAAGAAAACAATCATGAAGCAAATGTGACAGGTGATGTGTTACAAGATGCTTTGATTCTTTCTTTCGAAAATGTTACTGATTCTTGGGTTGTAGATTCAGGGGCTTCATTCCATGCCACACCTGATAAGAAATATTTTCATGACTGTGTTCAAGGAGATTTTGGACAAGTTCGTTTGAGTGATGATAAACTTTGTAAAATTGTTGGAATGGGTAAGGTTCTTGTAAAACAGCAGAATGGAAACCAATGGCTATTAAAGGAGGTAAGGCATATTCCATATCTGAAGAAAAATCTGATTTCAACAGGGCAGTTAAGCAGTGAATGTTGTGTGACAAATTTCACAGATAAAACTTGGAAGGTCACCAAAGGAGCGCTGGTAATAGAAAAAGGTGAAAAGGTTGGTACGTTGTATTTATGCAATGGTATTTCTAACTCTGTTAATGCTTTAACTTCCAAAGGAGCAGATGCAACATTATGGCATCATAGGCTCGGACACATGAGTGAGAAGGGAATGAAGATTCTTCACTCAAGAAATTTATTGCCAGGTTTGAAGAATGTTGATTTGGATTTCTGTGAGAATTACATTTATGGAAAACAAAAGAGAGTTAGATTTCTCAGAGTTGGGAAAGAAAAGAAGACCGAAAAATTGGAGCTTGTGCATACAGATGTATGGGGACCTGCTCAGGTATCATCTCTTGGTGGCTCTCGTTATTATGTTACTTTTATTGATGATGCAACTAGAAAAACATGGATTTATTGTATTCAGAATAAATCTGATGTATTTGATACTTTTATGAAATGGAAAGCTTTGGTTGAGATTGAGACATGAAAGAAGTTGAAGCGTCTCTGATCAGACAATGGCAGTGAATATTGCAGCAAAGAGTTTGATAGGTATTGTTCAGAGCATGGAATTTGCAGAGAGAAGATAGTTCCAAGAACACCACAAAAAAATGGTGTGTCAGAAAGGATGAACAGAACAATCATGGAGCGTGCAAGGTGCATGAGATTGCATGCAGGATTGCCTTTACAATTTTGGGCAGATGCTGTAGATACTGCTGTTTATCTAATAAATAGAGGGCCTTCAAGTTCCTTGGATGGTGGTATTCCGGAGGAAGCATGGACAGGTAAAAAGGTAAACTACTCTTTTTTAAAGCCTTTTGGTTGTGAGGCCTTTGTCCATATTAATAAAGAAAACATAACAAAGCTTGAGGAAAAATCAAAGAAATGTACCTTTATTGGATATGGTGCTAATGATTTTGGTTATCGCTTATATGATTATGAAAATCACAAAATCATTAGGAGCAGAGATGTAATATTCAATGAAAAGGTCCTGTATAAGAATCAGCTGCAGGAAAAGAAACAGGAAAAATAAAGCAAAGAATACACGGTTCTTGATGAGATAACTGAAAAAGTAAAGGTGCCTGAAAATAATCAACAACCACAGCAGGAGAAACCACCACAACAGCAACATGCACCTCAAACACCTGAAAGTGGTGTTAGAAGATCTACCAGGATAAGTAGACCCCCTGAACGATACTCTCCTTCATTATATTATTTATTGCTGACTGATTCTGGTGAACCTGAATGTTATGAAGAAGCAATGCAAGTTGAAAGCAGGAAGAAGTGGGAGCTAGCCATGGAAGAAGAGATGGACTCCTTAATGCATAACCAGACTTGGGACTTAGTTAGGTTGCCTGCAGGTAAAACTACATTGCAGAATAAATGGGTTTACAGGCTGAAGGAAGAAGATGGAGGAAAACAGAGGTAAAAAACTAGACTTGTGGTGAAGGGGTTTTCACAGAAGAAAGGTATTGATTTTGATGAAACATTTTCTCCTGTTGTTAAAATGAATTCAATCAGAACTATTTTAAGTCTTGTAGCAGTGGAAGATTTACATCTTGAACAGTTAGATGTAAAGACAAAATTTCTCCATGGAGATTTGGAGGAAGAGATATACATGCAGCAACCAGAAGGATATGAGGTAAAAGGGAAAGAAAAATTGGTGTGCACGTTAAAGAAGAGCTTGTATGGCTTAAAACAGGCTCCAAGGCAGTGGTATCTAAAATTTGACAAGTTTATGTCTGAACAAGGTTATACTAGATGTCTCTCTGATCATTGTGTTTATCTAAAAAGGCAAAATGATGGCAGCTATATTATATTGTTATTGTATGTAGATGACATGCTTGTTGCAGGATCTAACATGCAGGAAATAAATGTGCTCAAAAGAAAATTGGCAAATTCAATTGCAATGAAGGATTTGGGAGCTGCAAAACAAATCCTTGGTATGAGGATAACTAGAGATAGAAAAAATTGCAAATTAACACTGTCTTAGAATGAGTACATAGAAAAGGTGTTGAAAAGATTTAATATGCAGAATGCAAAACCAGTTAGTACACCTTTTGCTAGCCATTTCAAACTTAGAAGAAGATGTGCCCAAAGACCCAAGAAGACATGGATTATATGTCTAAAGTTCTATATGCATCTGCAGTTGGAAGCTTAATGTATGCAATGGTCTGCACAAGGCCTGATATTGCACATGTAGTGGAAGTTGTAAGCAGGTACATGAATAATCCAGGAAAAGAACATTGGATGGCAGTAAAATGGATTCTCAGATATTTGAGAGGTACCAAAAATCAAGCATATTGCTTTGGTGGTTCAAACATTGCTTTACAAGGATATGTTGATGCAAATATGGTAGGTGACAGAGATAATAGGAGGAGCACTACAGGATATGTATTTACTATAGGTGGAACAACTGTCAGTTTGGTTTCAAAAATCCAAAGTGTTGTTGCACTTTCAACAACAGAAGCAGAGTATGTTGCTGCTACAGAGGCTAGTAAAAAATGATTTGGTTACAAAGGTTTATGGGTGAATTGGGTAAGAAGCATGATATGGGCACGCTATACAGTGATAGCCAAAGTGCCATTCATCTTGCAAAGAACTCAACATTTCATTCCAGGACTAAACACATACATCTCAAGTACCATTTCATTCGGTCAGTATTAGAAGATGGAGAGTTGAAGTTGGAAAAGATACACACTAGCCAGAATCCTGCAGATATGCTAACAAAAGTTGTAACCAGAGAGAAACTGAGAATGTGCTCAGTTTCAATTGGTCTTCAAGGATGACGATGAAGATGAGGAACAACCAGGTCCAAAGAGGAGTCATTGTCCAGCAAATGAAGCAACGATGGAGTCGCTACAATCAGTCTCCAAGTGGGAGATTGTTGGGTGTGGAGCCTGATTATCTTGTTTATTTTGTATCACAACATTGGACCCCTATACCTTCAAAGGGGCGGCAACGCCGCCCGTAATTAATCGCTGCTGTGGGGGGTCCAGGGGGGGGCGACAGCACTTTTCAGAGCCCCCCCTTGGTGGGGGTTTTCGGGGGCAGCGCCCCCGAAGCTAAAAACATATGTAAAATTGCCTTGTAAAAGTATAGTAATTTCTAGTCAATCTGGGCCATTCATTAGGCAAATGATCTGACGGTAGAAGTTATGTTTAGATTAGGGTTTTTTGCCCTAGAAGGCAACCCCCTTGTATATATGAGGGTATTGTATTGCAGTTGTGTATTATGTATGTGTATTCTCGGAGCGAGAATCAGAGAGGGAGACTATGAGAGAGAACAGAGGATATTACAATGGATCTGCTGTAGGTTTTGTCTCTTCATTTTTATTGGATAATAGAAAGGAAGGACTGGCTGTTCGGGGTGGACGTAGCCCAAACTGGGTGAACCACATATATCTGTGTCTCTCTAGTTTTATGTGTTTTGTGTGCTTTTATTTTCCACATATTTTATGTGTTGCATTGCTCTGTAATATTTAATTTTCTAACAAGAGAGGTAGAGAGAGACCCAAAATTTTTGATTCCAACTTCCTTCTAGAACTTCAGTTGCCTTTTTGGACTCCTTTTTCTTAATATCAGACTTCTTCTCTTACTTTTTCACATGTATTGGATGCGTGTTTCAAATGAGGTTGAATACCTCTTACATATAGGCTTCCCAGGGGTACAAATTGTTTCCATGAGGTGGAATTGATCTCTTGAAGGTCGATTTGATCTTGGAGGGTTTTTTGACACAATTTTGACTCATATAAATTCTTTTGAATTGTTACAAGTTTCCCAATGGGGTATTTCATATATGAAATTGGCTCAATTGACTTCTTAACTCTATGAAAAACCCTAGAAGCACTCAATTGGTGCTTGACCTACAAATACATTGACCTTGAGCATGAAAACCATGCTACAAAAATAATAATAATAATTTTTCTTTCTTTTTATAATAAACAATAATCAAGGGTACATTTCATATTTATGAATACCGAACCTAGTTACGTACTTCAATGCTCCTTCTTAACTAGGGATGTATTCATAATACATTTCTCATACTAAAGTATTCTCATAAGAAGAGTCAGATTGTTAAGCCATCTCATAAGTTATTATTTCATCTTATTATCTCATCATACCAACCATCATTGTCACATAGCAAGGCCTTTAATAACAACTCTATATCTCCACAAGACAAAAGCACAATGATGGCAAGACAATGACTTATAGAAACCATCATTATTATCTCTTAAGGCACATACCCCACCAAGATGTTCATAAGGTATGTACTCCTAGGAAAATTTTTATCTTGGAATAACACATCCTCAAGGAACTTCCTCTTTGACTACTCTTACCTATTGGATGCCGTATCACATCCCCAAAGAGTATTGGAAACCAGATGCTTACCCAATCCTCCATTATTTCTTCATAACATGAAGAAAATAATGATGTGTCTATCTCTCCCTCTCAACTAGGGATGATATACTCATTCTTTATAAAGGAATATACCCAAGTTCCCTCTTTCCTAGGGACTTTCCCAAGCTCCCTCTTAAGTAGGGACTTGTTTCCAACAACAAATATTTGATATTTGGTGCATATCATGGTACTGTAAGCTTCTTATAGGGATCCTCTTTGCGATGTCATGAACTTAAAATTCTTCATCATGGATCCTTTGTCTTCTAGATCTTCTTCGTAGGGCATCAACCATCTTCTCCATCACTTTCCTTCAATGAACTATAATTGTCATGTCATTCTTCTCTTTCATCAGAAAGTGATCTTCTAGTTCACATCTAGTTATCCTTCATACAACTACCTTTTCCAAGTCATTTTTATTTCAGGATATTCCATCCAATCTCATGAGTACTAGTTGTAGGTGACATTTACAACTCTCTTTTGGTAGCCCTGTTTCAATCCAACCGGATGATTTCAAAAATCAAAATTACATTTTTATGATGGCCTTTTGTCATGACATTATATTTTTGCAACATCAATATCCTGCACATGTATGACTCAATATCCAAGACATTCAATATCAAGGTTATATGAGTACTAGTTGTAGGTGACATTTACAACTCTCTTTTGGTAGCCCTGTTTCAATCCAACCGGATGATTTCAAAAATCAAAATTACCTTTTTATGATGGCCTTTTGTCATGACATTATATTTTTGCAACTTCAATATCCTGCACATGTATGACTCCATATCCAAGACATTCAATAACAATGTTATATATATATATATATATATATATATATATTAATTTTTTTTTAAGACTTTATTAGGGTCTTCATACCTTCTCCATGGAGATGTCATAACATATCCTTTTAGTTATGAAATGTTGATAATTTTTCTTAGCTTACATGACTATAGTTGCAAATTTCATGGACTCTTCTTCATTTCTTCACATATTGCTTCCCCAGGAAATTCTATACACAGTTCCTTCATCATAGGAACCATAGTTTCCAACCACCTCATATTCCATATGAAGTTGTATTATGTCGATTTAATTTTATCAATATGTAGAAGAGTTCAAGGCACATTGTCTACATGCCTTCATGCATCATTCTAATGGAAGATATTATTCTTCTTAGATCATGCTCATGAGACAAAGAATTCAAATATTCTATCCGCAACCATATGATGACATGAATTTTATCTATCAAATATGTATACATGCCTCTTTCTCCTTTTGTTCATCTAGACTTTGTTCTAGCAACTTCCTTTCTCGAAGATGAAAGTACTTTAACCATTTTAACATGTTGCTTTTATTTGTCATCATATCTTACCAGTGGATCACACACTATGTGAAATGTGGACATTATTTGTGAGGCACTTTCTTTCTCCATCGTGAGGTGAACCTTCTCATAAAGATTCTAGTGGAGGATCTCAATAATCCTTATTTTGAAAATGCTTATTTCTAATGTACGATGAACTTTCTTTATCTTCTATCTTTCTATATGAATTTATCCAACCATATAGATTTCTACTTTGGTTTTCCTTATATGCTTCCAATGGAGATGCCATGAGCTACTTTTTTTCTATCATTATGACTACTACAACTATGTAGAATTTCTATTTCAGCCATCCTTCCATGCTTCTATGATGATGTCATCTCTATTTTAGTGCTAATGCATCTTATCATTCTTGTGATGCTTTCCATAATGACTATTATCTTGAAAATAACTAAGTGTAGTATATTATCTCAGTCATAGTAGAGATCTTTCACTTTCTCCTTTGTCTTCTTCTTTTCAGGATGTTCTACTTCTTCGGTGATATGGGCTTCATTTCTTTCCTTTATCTTATTGTTTTCCTTCTTAAGTTTGGGAAAATCCATTTTAAAGTGCCGATATTCATTACACTCATAACACTCTATCTTTGGCATATTGATCTTTTTTCTTTTTTTTTGCCGAGGATCAAACTTTCCTTTTATCCGGGCCATGGCAGCATATGCTTGAACTTGTTCATTTCATCCAACATCGCTCTTTGCCTTCAACCTAGTTTCTTTAATATTACATAATGAACAATGACTGAATGGATTGGCTTCCTTCTTTCCATAGATACTTGACACAAATTTTCCCCATTCATTAGGTAGTGCCTTGAGCACAACGATGGTCATTTCTTTATCAAACGTTATTTCTCCTAGTTTTGAAGTTGATCTTTTTTGTGACACCCTCATAAGGTATGAGACTATACCTTATTCATTTGATACTTTCATCTTATGTAGTTTGGTTCTCAATGATATAAAATCTTTTGTAGTTCTTACGAAAAATAGTTTCACCAACTTTTCATAGATTTCCTCCGACGTTTCCATCTTTGATACATAAGGGATGGGTGAATCCTTAATTAATTTTATGAGGATTCTTTGAGCCCTTATTTTCCCTTTCATATATTTCGATAATGATTGAGCTTGAACTTGATATGGTTTGGATATTAAACCCTTAACAGATTCAATAAATTCATTCTCTATGAGGATAAAGTATATCCACTTTTTCCATGCAAGGTAGTTTGATGACCGAACCAATTTGTTGCTCTCCTTGCAAAATGAAGTCATTTTGATAGTAGATTAAGACATAGATATACATATACTTAATTGTCAAGTGAAGATGCTACTTGATTATGATATATTAGACTTGATGTATTGTTAATGATGTTGATAATAGATGTCTTCTTGAAAAATATGTATTCCTTCAAGTATGCTTGAAAAGTGATACTTTCTTCAACGGGAGGGAGATCAAATTGATTTATTTGATAATGATGGCATTGTTTCTTCTTGCTTCCTTTGGATGTAGAATGTGGATACTTAAATATACTTCAAATGATAAGTCCTTCTTTAATGGAGGTAGGGTCTTTTGAGGTCCTTTTATTTTTCCAAAAGTTGTGAGGATGTGATCCTTGTGATGTGATGGGAACTCGTCCTTGACGCTTCTTGAATTCCTTGATGATTTGATGTCCTTGATACCTCTTAGTCATCCTTGATGGTCTCCTTCTGCTTGGTACTTTTTTATCTTATTTCAATTGGATGATATTCAAGATGCCTCTTCTTTTTTATGTCACCTTAGCTCTGATACCATGTTGAGAAATCTAGGGTAGCTAGATTAGGGTGATTTATCTTACTTTGATAACTGCTTGTGATGTTATTTTACTTGATGTAATTGTATTTAGATTCTTCTCTCACTTGATTATTATTGTATTCTTATCATCAAACAAATACCAAAATATGAAGATGAATGAGACAATAGGACACAAAATATAGGCTGCTAGCTAGGGCCAAAACCTCTACTTTTGAGAGGAAAACCCACAAGAGATTTTCTGTTCTCATAAAATCTTCAAATGAAAAATTCCAAGACCTAATACCCTTGACAAAGACCCCTCCAAGACCAAGTTGGATTTTCTTCTTGATGAGCTTTCCTCACACAACTTCTGACAACAAAATTTGACCTTCCAGCAACTTCTCCAACAACTTCAACCCCAACAACAATTTCTGCAATTGAAACCTAGTAGCTTCAACAACTTCGACCTTAGAATATTCACAAATTCGACCTTAGAAGATTCACAACTTCGACCTTGATGTAACTTCACATCTTCGACCTAGATGTAGCTTCACAACTTTGAGCTAGATGTAGATTCAAAATTTCTACCTAGCAGGTTCAAAATTTCGTTGTCAATGAGAGAGAGATAGAGATACCCAAAAACTTTGATTCTAGTTTCCTTCTAGAACTTCATTTGCATTTTTGGACTCCTTTTTCTTAAGATCAAACTTCTTCTCTTGATTTTTTACATGTCTTGGATGTGTGTTTCAAATGAGGTCAAATTCCTCTTATATGTAGGCTTCCCAGGGGTATGAATTTCTTCCATGAGGAAGAATTTATCTCTTGAAGGCTGAATTGATCTTGGAGGGTATTTTGACACAATTTTGACTCAAAGAAATTATTTTGACTTGTTACAAGTTTCCCAATGGGGTATTTCATATATGACAATGAATCAATTGACTTCTTGACTCTATGAAAAACCCTAGAAGAACTCAATTGGTGCTTGAAATACAAATAAATTGACCTTGAGAATGTAACCCATATTACAAAAATAACAATAATAACTTTTCTTTATTTTTAGAATATACATTAATCAAGAGTGAATTTCATATTTATGAAGACCAAACCTAGTTACATGAACAAATCCCCAAGATTTTATTCCCTGGGTGAGGTGGCATTGCAACCCAACTCTAATGGAGTGGGCGCCACAGGTTTTTAGTTATGGTCTTGTATGCATTGGGTCCCATAAGACATCAAAAGGCATAGATGACTCGAAAACTAGGGTGAAGCTGCCACATGAGCATTGACTAGATTAGCCATGTAGGCACTGCATGGGTCCACATGAGTGCCACATGACAGGTTAAAATGACTCAATAGTGTTTAATAAGCCAATCCTTGTGGGTTTATAACTTATGAATCTAGATCCCGATTGAGGCAAAATTATATATCGTTGAAATCATCTCGATGAGATGTATGCAATTGTATTATTCATTTTGAGTTTTGGAAGAGTTCAAGAGGCGATTTTTTCTTTTATTTGGCCCCACTTCCATAAAGTGATAATGGGTTTTGGCTCAACTTAGTAACTGATTCCTTGTATCCGTAGTTGAGGCTATAGTTAGTAGGGGGTATGTTATAGAGTGATATGAGATCTTCTAGTTTCAACACTCGGATTGGATGGGATCTATCACATAATTAAATAAGCAAAGGTTCAACATTGGACCTTGAAGATCTAATGAGGCCTTAAAGCCTCGTGATAGGCGTTAGGAACCTAATTATTTTTGTGGATTGATGGTGTGTATGGTTTGGTGTGTCCCTGTATGCATGTATAATGACACTAACGATGTGTTTTATTTTACTGATACTAATGTGCTAATCGAGGTGTAATGTTGTAGATAGCCTTACACTAATAAATTTTCACTAGTAAGCCAAGGTGATAGTGTTTATTATGTATCTGAATTTTGTTAAAATATAACAGTGATGTGTGTGTATGAAAACACTTAAAATACACTAAGGCCCAAATAAATGAAGTTAAAACACCACAATAAAAACAAAGGGTGGTACAGTATAGAACCAATAAACCAAGTAACAAATAGTAAAATAGTGCAATATAGATATGACCAATGAGAACATGGAAATTGAGAGGAAATATAAATTGAAAAAAGAGGAGGTGAAGACTCTACTGATTGGATGAAAAAATTGAGAATCCTGAGAGCATAAATAAAGAACCGTAAAGATGACAATAAGAGGCTTATCAGAGTGCAAGAAAAGCATGTAGAGGTCAATGTAGTCATATTGCAATGCATATCGACCTACAAAGACAAAGGAAACATGAGTTAGGGACCAACCATAGAGACATGAAAATTCCATTGGGGCAAGAAGAAAGAACCAATAGGGAAAATGAGATCATATCTAGAAATAGACACTGATTGTCCAGTGAAGACACTGTTAAAGGAGGTACCCTATTAAGTAGCCCAAAATGGAACTCAAGCACCCATGAACAATAGTATGAGGACACTCATAGAAGGCCACATCTTCATCACTATCATCATCATCATGGGAGAAGAAGGGAAAGAGAGTATATACTAGAGAAGTTCAAAAAGGATAAGCCTCCTACCTTTGATTATGAAATGATGAAATCATAGGACGCTGAATCCTAGCTGTTGTGAATGAAGAAGTTCTTCTGAATCCACGATTATTCAGAAAACATGAAAAAAAAGGTAACAAATTTTAGTCTAAGAGGAAATGTTGATATATGGTGGGAAGATCTGAAAAATGTAAAGTGAATAAGGGAGGAGGAATAATCATGGAAGGAGATTGAGGAGTATTTCTGGAGAAAATATCTGTCTGAGAGATACTTCAATAGCAAAGCGAAGGAGTTCTATGAGCTCAGATTGGGATAACTGACATATGATGAGTACATCACCAAATTCTTCGAATTGCTAAGGTATGTTCCCTATCTTAAGTAAGAGAAAACAAAGATTCAAAGGTATGTCAACGGATTGCCATAAAATTTCAAGGATATGATCGAGTTTGATGAGCCCAAGTCACTAGATGATGCAATCTAGAAATTGAAGCACCGCTATGAGAAGTCTGGGCATATGATTAAATATAAATCAGATTGAAAATTCAAGGGAAATGCTAAGTTTAAAGGGAAAAGAAAAATGGAAACAAAGGAAGCGAGTGCGACCCTTATCAATCAAGAAAATAAATAGAGGTCCAACACTATGGCAAAGTCCATTCTGCTCAAGATGAAGCCAAAAGTTATGAGAAGGGTCCATATAATTGCTGGACTTGTGGAAGAAATCACCTAAGGAAAAATTGCCCATAACACAAGCATACTAGACTGAGACTGCACAACGCAAAATAGGTAGAGACAATCAAGGACATAGATCAAAGTATACTCAAAATTTACACAACAGTGGATGATTTCCTAGTTGATCATCAGACAAAGATATAGATATGGAAGGTATGCTTCGTGACCAAAACATTTCCTTTTTATTGACCTTGGTTCAAATTTTAATTACATTAGTCCCACTGTTGTTGAGACATGTACACTAAATAAGGAAGCACAAAACAAGTCTTGGATAATTCAACTAGCCATAGAGATGAAAATAATAGTGGAGTATTGGGTGAGGGCTTGTCTAATCGAGTTAAATGGGATGCCAATGATTGCAAATATCAATGTACTTCTATTGGGAGCATGTAGTGTATTGTTGGGCACATACTAGTGATATGTGCATCAAACCGAGGTCAAATTCTTTGAGAAAACCATCAAATGCTTGGATGAAGCTGGAAAACATATAATATTGTGTGGAAAACAAAAACCCACTTCGGTGAGATTAATTTGAGCTATGCAAGACAAAAGAAGATGAAGGGATGTGTTTTATTTGTTGTACAAATATCCAATAGTGTTGAAGCTAATGGTGGTGCTGAGAATGATGATAGTGATATTATGAGGACATACCCTATTTTAAAACAATTTTCAAATGTATTCTCTAAACAAATTCCTAATTTATCCCCTCCTCAAGAACTATAATTTTCCATCAAATTAGTGCCAGGAGAAACTCCAACATCCAAAGCTCATTAAAGAATGAGCACTCCATAATTAGTTGAGTTGAAGCTACAACTCAAGGAGATTTTGGACAAAGGGGTACTTAAGCCCAAGTGTGTCTCCATGGGGAGCACCATTTCTGTTTGATAAGAAGAGGGATGGAAAACTTAGGTCGTGCATTGATTACCGACAACTAAACAAGGTGACCATCAAGAACAAGTATACATTGCCAGAAATTGATGATTTATTCGATCAATTAAGAGGAGCGATAGTATTCTCCAAATTTTATTTGAGATCAGGCTATCATCAGATGCACATAAAGGATGAAGATACCCATCAAATTCTGTTTAGAAAAATTTATCGGCATTATGAATTTGTGGTAGTGCCCTTTGGGCTTACCAATGGACCTAAAACTTTTATGTGCTTCATGAACAATGTGTTGCGCCCTTGTTTGGATAAGTTTGTCATATTCTTCATTGATGAAATTTTGGTATATTCAAAGACCAAGAAGGAACATGAAGAAAATTTGGCCGCAGTACTACAATTTCTAAGAGAGCGTAATATTTATGCAAATATTAGTAAATTTAATTTCTCTGAGTCACAAATTCATTACTCGAGACACATTATATCAAGGCAGGGAGTAGTAGTTGATCCAGAGAAGGTTAAGGCCATCATGGAATGGCCAAAACCTAAGAATGTGGTTGAAGTTAGGTCCTTCATGGGACTGATAGGCTATTGTAAGGGTTCATTAAGAACTTCTCTAAGGTTTCCCCCCTCCCTGATTACTAATCTATAAAAGAAAGGAAAGAGGCTCAAATGGATGGATTATTATGCTGTGAGTTTTGATCAGCTAAAGCAGTTGTTAACTAATGCACCAATACTTAGAATAAAAAATCCTGAAAAGGATTTCATTGTATGCAGGGATTCCTGCAAGAAGGGACTTGGTGGAGTATTGATGCAGGAAGGCCAAGTAGGTTGTTATGAATCATGAAAGATAAATGAGTATGAGAAAAATTATGTAAATCATGATATGGAATTGGATGCCATCATACATGCCCTAAAAATGTGGATACACTACCTCCTCGGTAGAAAATTTATTCTAATGGCTGATAATGGAGGGTTGAAATATTTGTTCGATCAACCTAAATTAAATACCTCAAAAGTTGTAGGTTTTAACCCTGTACAAAAATTATCTGCAAATGAATTCTTAAAAATAGAAAATAAACAATAGCAAGAGCATAAAACATAAAAAATATACACAAAGATTTTCCCCTGGATCCAAAATCAGGACTACTAGCTTGATTTTTCATTATATTCCTTTTAGTGTTACAACACATATATATACAGGCCGAAGCATTCATAAACCCCAATCCATTAACCCTGGATTAGAACATAACCGTAGTTCCCTTGACCAGATCTACAAAATACTAGGGGCATAAAACCATCATGCCCCAAAACCATGTGCCAACCCATGCAAAAAACCATAGGCGGGTCCACCCACCTAAAATAGGGTCCAATTTTTTTTTCCCGAGGTGCTGCCCCAAACCCTATGCAGGGGGCTACCTGTCCCCTGAAAACCCCTGAACAGGGGGGATTCCACCCCCTTGTGACCCCCCCATCATGCCTCGTGCAATGAATAGGGAGGTGCTATTTCCCCTCTGCACGTGCGACTATTCATGGAAAGAATATAACACACACCCAACATTCTCCCACTTGTTGTTTTATTTCCGTAGGGGGGCACAGGAGAGCTTAGTCATCAATTCAACCCTACAACACCCATTGTTTCTCTACACCAAGAGAACTTCTGAGTGCTCACAGACTTTGTCAATGCATCTGCAACATTCTTTGAAGTGTCCACCTTTACCAACAACACCTTTTTATCCTCAACCATATCTCTCACAAAGTGATATTGAACATCAATGTGCTTTGTCTTTGAATGATAGGCAGGGTTATTAGCCAAGAAAATTTCACTTTGGCTATCAAAGTATATCCTTATGAATCATTTCACCAACCCCATACTTGAACACAATATCTGCAACCAAACTGCTTCCTTTTTTGCATGAGTGCCTGCCATGTATTCTTCCTCTGTAGTTGAAAGAGCCACTACAAACTATATTTTACTCATCCAAATGACTGCACATCCAAATTGGCTAAATACATACCCACTTGTAGATCTTCTTTGGTCCAGATATCCAACCCAGTCCGCATCACCAGAACCACAGATGTGCAAAACTCTGTCCAATCTTGGTCTTCCATGGTAGCACAAACCATAATCACTAGTGCCACACAAATATCTAAAAACTCGCTTCACTGTTGTCCAATGATCCTTCCCTAGTTTTGACATAAACCTGCTCAATACTCCCACTGCATGTGCAATGTATGGTCTAGTACAAACTATTGAATACATCAGACTACCCACTGCACTTGCATATGGAACACGAGATAGAAACTATTCAAAAAATAGCTTTACACCTACAGGAATAAGAACCTTTACCGGTTTACTATCCTGCATATTGAACCTTTGCAATATTGTCTTGGCATAGTTCCTTTGGTTTAAACAGAGATTCCTCTTTTCTCGATCTCTCTTAATTTCCATGTACAAAATATAGTTTGCAACACCAATATCCTTCATGTCGAGTTTGGAGAACATTTGGGTCTTCAAATCTTGGATAATTTCTTTGTCATTTCCAACCAACAACATATCATCCACATACAAGACCAAATAAATAACACGGTCACAAATTAATTTAAAATACACACAATGATCCTCTTTGCTTCTGGTGAAGCCAAGTCCCCGTATATAGGTATCAAATTTCTGATACCACATCCTTAGTGATTGTTTTAACCCATATAGAGACTTTTTAAACCTGCATACCAATAATTTCTTACCCTTCACTGTAAAGCCTTCAGGTTGCTTCATGTTGATCTCCTCTTCCAGATCCATGTGAATAAATGTTGTCTTCACATCC
The DNA here is from genome assembly GCA_034641835.2 of Pinus albicaulis. NCBI lineage: Eukaryota > Viridiplantae > Streptophyta > Pinopsida > Pinales > Pinaceae > Pinus > Pinus albicaulis. Next base: position 1,608,506,080 of record CM076584.1, on the reverse strand, counting down.
ATTTGTTCTAACTCAAAATCAAATGCATCAACAACAGATAAAAGTAATCTAATATAAGTAACCTTGGAAAAAGGAGAAAAAATATCACCAAAATAAATTCCCGACACCTGGGAATAACCTTTTGCTACGAACTGAGCTTTTTATTTCTGCACCTTGCCTTCTACATTCATCTTCTTCTTAAACACCCATTTTCTCCCGATGGGCTTCCTTCCAGCCAAAAAATCCACCAAATCCCATGCCTCATTTTTGTGCAAGGATGCCATTTCTTCAACCATGGCCTCCTTCCAGAGTTTTCAATCCTCTGAATCCACTTCCTCCCTGATAGTTCTTGGATCATCATCACTGATAGTTAAAGAAAAATTTGAACAGAAAGAAGATGGAATATAACTTTCTGGCTGCCTTCTTTCCCGAACTGATCTTCTCACAGTTGGAGTTTGTGGCTCTTCCTCTTGTGAATATTGTTCTGTTGTAGAGTCTGATTCATGCTCCTTTAGCTCAAAATCTATCTTCTCAGGTTCATTTGGTAGGAATTCATGTTTACCAACATATTTCACCTCTCTAAACACCACATCTCAACTGTACACAACCTTCCTTGTTTCTGGGTTCTAAAGCTTGTAACCTTTTAAACCATCGTTATACCCAATAAAGATGCACCTTTTAGATTTATTATCCAACTTGGTCCTTTTCTCCTTTGGAACATGTACATATGCATCACATCCAAATACCCTCAGATGTGAAAGAGATGGTTTCTTACCAGTCCATATCTCAAGTAGAGTCTTATCCTCCAATGCTGATGAAGGTGATCTATTAACCAGGTAACATGCAGTCTCCACTGCCTCTACGCATAATTCTTGTCCTAACTTGGTACCACTGGGCATACTTCTTGCCTTTTACACCAATGTTCTGTTCATTCTTTCTATAACTCCATTTTTCCGAGGTGTGTATGGAGTAGTATTCTGTCGTGATATACCACACTTCTTACAGAACTCTTCAAATTCCTTCTTTCAGAACTCTCCACCATAATCTGTCTTCAACACCTTTATCTTTTTCTCTATCTGGTTTTCCACCAAAGCCTTAAATTATTTAAATATGTCAAAGACTTCATATTTATTCCTCAAGAAATATATCCATGTACTCCTTGAGAAGTCATCTATGAATGAAACATAGTACATATACTTACCCAGTGATGGAACCGACATAGGTCCAAACACATCATTGTGCACAAGCTATAGAATCTTGTTCACCCTCTTAGCACCAGAAGGAAAAATCTCCAGATTTTTCTTCCCATATACACAATGTTCACAGAAATCGAAATCCAGAGAGAATTTCGACATACCTTCTATTAGTTTTAGTTTTTTCATCCTTCCACTAGTGATCAAATAAACTCTTTTCATGTCATGTTAGGGTCCCATTTTGAAATTTTTGTCATTCCATTAGGTCATCATGCAAAAATTTGGTCACTCGATGAAGATTTCGGCTTGATCTCACTACTTTAAAAAATTTATAACTTGCTGGCTAATTTCACCACTTTTTTGAGTGTACCATCAGTCATGAGTTGTCATCATCATTTCAATCATTTTCATCATCGTTTCATTCAGTCATAGTCTCCATTAGGTCTTAGGGTTTCCAAGGTCATCAAATCAACATTTCATGCATATAGTCCAACAAATGAAGGAGTGCTAATAAAGAAATTTCATCAGTAAGTTTGATTTGTAAATTTTGTTTCATAGAAAGATGTAATTTTATGTTCCTAATTTGTAATAAGTTCTCACAGTTCCAAGTAGCTTCACACTCAAAGTTCCATCAGCAAAAGAGAAAAGTTCCAAAATTCAATCAGTATTCCTAAGCCATAAAAATATGAAGTTAAAATATCAAATTCAGAAATTAAAAGTAAAGAAGCAATGTAAATTTGATTTCAAGAAAGGAAATGCCAGTATAAAGGCCCTCAAAGAAAAAAAATTCATTCATTTTCATCCTCAAGCATCGAGCTCTCCAAGTTCCCCAAGAAAAAAATCGATGTTTTTCTTCAGAAAACTGAGTTCTGGCACCTTCGCTGCACTTTTTCCAAAGGAACCACGCTTTTTGCAGGAGGTATGTTGTGCTTTTCAGAGGCACGCTGCGGTTTTTAAAAGGTTTTGCTGTGTTTTTCCTCTGTTCGTTGCGAGCCACGAATCCAAAGCTTCTCTCCAAGGGTTCTTAGTTGCAAATCAGGGTTGTTACATCTATTTACAATTAAGTTGCACCTCCATAGCCCCTCCTTTTAGCCTGTGGTTTCAAGTTTATGGTGAAAACATTCATTTCCCTCAATGTCATGTTTTAAGAAATTGAAACCCTAGTTTCACAATTTACAAGATTAAATGCTTTCTCCTGGAACCATTTACCCTCCCTACACCCTAAATCACTCCCCACTACCCTTGCATCCCCTCATTTCCAATTCCCAAGCTCTATTCCTTAAAACACTACCCTTTAGCTGTGATTTCCTAGGCAGCTAGATACTTCCATGTATTTAAATTTCCTACCCTATTTTCCTTAACATTTCAAACCCCACCACTTCCCTAAGCTCTCCAACCCCTTTACACATTTCCAAAAATTTCCCCTCACTCATCACAACCCCCTAACCCTACAATCCTACTCCCTTTCCCTTCCCCTTCTTCCCTATGGTTTTCAAGACAAAACTGAAAATAATGGAGGAGGAGAGAAACATAATGGAGGAGGAAAGAAATACCACAAAAGAAGAGAAGAAAACATATAAAAAAGGAGGGATAATTATGATATTAGAGTCATCAGACACTAGGGAATTAATGGCATCACCCTTAGCCGTCAAATGTTTCCAGCATGTAGGTTGCTTTGAATTTTGTGAGATGGTACAAAGAGTGCAAAGCCATCCTACTTTGACATAGGTTTCCATCAACAACCCCAAAAAAGACCAAGTGACTATAGCAGGGGTGACTTTCACCATTTCCACTAATATCATTACAACAACAATAGGGATACCCAATGTGGGTGAAAAATGGTTTAAGACTAAATATTTGGATGCCCACCTGTATGAACCTTACCTCAAGGCACCTTACAAAGATAACATAAAAAAGATCTTTCCTTTTGGTCAGTTGAGAATAGATTCCCCCCCATGATGAAGATCATCATGAAATAATTCACTTGTGAGGGTATATTCTCCAGGTTATACAACTATCACATCAGGTTTCTCACACATTTCACTAGGGTGAAATTGCTCAACCTTCCCTACTACTTGTAAAGAAGCATTGATGAGATGGCCTACATAGTGCAAAACAGAGAGTATGAGCTTCAAATGAATAAAATCTTCCATCACTCTCTCATTAAAATCATTTCCCTTCACCACCTCAAGTAGCATAACATTGCATGGAAGACTTTCATTGAGGCAGATGTTTTTACGACAACACCAAATCAGCCTGCTAGACCTATTCCACCACCAGCATCAGTTTCACACAAGACTATCTAGCAGAGCTACAATGAAGAAAACCAAAGAGGAAAAATAGGTAAAAGAGGTAAAAACATACCAGAGAGGATATAGGAAAGTGTTTTCTCCATAGATCGTGGAAGGGGCCTTGCCTTCTTCATCAGCAAAACAAGGAAATCAAAAGCAACAAGAGGCAGTTGTTCAAGAGGATGAAGACATTCATGAGGAAGAAAGAGAGTTTGACCTGGTGGACTTGGATGCCAAAGATGATCATGAAGCCTCAAATCTAATCATCAAAGAGAAATATGCCACAATTAGACAGATGCAAGACAATTTGGCCAGAGCACAATTTGTCATCTCCTTCCTTGAACAAGAAAAAAAGCAACTAAAAGACAAATAAGTACTCTTGGAATTAGAGTTGTTGAAGGTCAAGAGACAAGACACCAAAGGAAAAGCAGTGATGGCACCTGATGAGTCTAATAATGACGAGGCTCAAACCACCAAGAAAAGAACAAAACCAAGAGGTATTAAGAGAGCATTAGAGCAGGAGAAACATGAGGCAAAACAACTTATTTTTGAGGAAAGAATAACAAAAGAAATCAATGATGACAGAGAAGTGTGGCTTGAAAGAGTGAAAATCCACCTTGAGAAGCTCTTTCATAAGGCTAACAAGGATAATCAGATTATCAAACACATGGCTGACAGATACAACACTAAAAACAAGATTTGAAACATCAGGATCAAGCAATTGAAGGATAAAATCAAGGAAACCCTAATCAAGCAAAAGGAGAAGGACAAAATTGAGTTACTTGGTAATGCCTCCTTGGTTCTTGAGACACTTCATCAGAACTTCATCCACCATTTTTGAACATGTTTGTGCAATTTTTTAAGTTTTCGGGCTTTTTTGTGAAATTTGAAAGTCTTTTTGCACAGTTAGCCTGCAAAATGCACAACGTGGGCCATGTTGCGCTTTTTGTGGAGGCATCCAAATGAGAAAAACTCTACAGATTTGGAAAGATAATGATGTCTACATCAAATTTTTACTACTGGAACATAAAAAACAGAGCTTTTGACAGGTGGAAATGGTCAAAAACCTCTCAAAAAACAACTTTCTAGATCCTTTTTTAGCCTCACGCTGTGCTTTTTGACCAGTCTTGGGAGACTGCATTTGTGAGAAGCTTCACTCAACCATTTTTAGATATTGAGCACATTTTTGACAGCTAGACTGGAAGGCCATTCCAATGATCCATCTTGGGCCCAATTTGGACCTAAGGAAGCCACTCAAAAGTGGTTTTGAAGATCCAGACTACGCTTTTCACCAGGCACACTGCACTTTTTACAAGCAACCATGCTTTTTATAGTTGACTGATTTATTCATAATTTTCAAGTTTTCTTAGTTGATTTATGGATTCCAAGGAGATTTAATGATGTAATTGTAAAATGTAAATTTAATTATGCCATTAATAGTTACTAGAGGTAGATACATTAGGTAAATATGTAATTTTGGGTCAAAGTGAATCAGTTTCATCAATGATAGGGATGATTTTGTTGACCTCCCTAGTCATTAGGATTCCAGTTGAGCACTTTTGGGATCATCTCAATAGTCATGGATTCGATCCCTGAGAGTGGGAGAATTATTTTTTGGTCTATATCTTTCATTTCCTTTGTCATCGCAAGGGTTTGAGGCTGTGTAATTGATCATTGAACACTAGTGTAATCAGAATTTTGGCAAGAACTAATAGACTGAGTTGCAGCTATTTTGGTGGGATTCCTGTGGTAATGTGTTTTAACATTGTTTCCTCGTATGTTTGCAAATGTTTGAATGTATTTTAATTTCCATATTCATGCCATCTATGAATGTAATTGATTCCTAGGTCAGATAGACAAAATTCATTAGCTGATGCTATGTTTTGGAGGAATTGTTACAGTTTCATGTTCACTTTCTTCTAATTGAAAATAATTCATGTTTTCCATGCTCTTTTCTGAAACCCTAGCAGTTTAAAACACTCCATCAATATACCTTAATGTGCTAAAGTGCCTACCTACCTTGCCCCATCAGATCTCTGCAATTCTCATCATTTTTTTGCCTTGACCTAGTTCTTACCTGACCTATTCACCATCCCGCACTCAAAATCAATAAACCAAACCCTAGTGTTACTATACCTATCGTAAAATCTCATTGATCGAGTCATCTTGGCTGTGATCTCTTGGAGAGAGCCCTCTCCTACCTAGTAGGGCTAGCTACTTGGCAAAATATTGGTCTGTGGTTACCTTTGCTGGTCTCTTCCTCAACCTCAGAGATCCGGTGGAGTGATAACATCTTGGCGACCATACTGGGGAGAAAGTGATATATTTTCCCTGGTTGTACCATTATTTCTTCAAATTCTTGGCCTGTGGATGATAAGTCTAAGATTTCGTGGAGGCTGATCTGAAAGTTACAGAGAACCAAGTTGTTTAACAATGAACATTCTGGCTTTAAGGAGACACACCAGATCAAATCCAAATCCTCATCCAGCTGATCCAGTCGAAGATCCAGAGAGGCTTTTTCGGAAGCAGAGATATCAACACGCAAAAATTCAGTCAAATCCTATTCCATTGGTAAGATCTTCTTCATTGCTTGCAAAAGTTTTATCTCTCGAAGACATACCTTTTGATTTGAAATTTGAGCTGTCTTTATTTCGATCAAAGTCTGAAACCACACTGCCCAATATAGTTTTTGACCCATTAAGGATTTTTGAAGTAAAATCATTATTTGAGATAGATTTTAGTTCCTTGCAAATCGAAGAGAATTTACCTTTTGAAGAAACTAAATCTGAATGAGACTTTGATACAAAAGTCTGGATTCAATTCTATAGGCTTGAAATATTAGCAAACCAACTTCAATACCAATCAGAAAAATCCATAATCCAAGATTAGCAAGATTCATTACTTATCCTGACACAATCCGAGTCAATTATTGTTTCTTCATCTACACCATCTACTTTATTACCTATTCAGTCAACTCCTTCCATTATCACTCCTATACTTCACTCAGCGGGAATCATGGCCAGATTTGCACCCCTCATCCTACCAGGTCAACTCAATGCCTTACCACAAGTCTATTGCCAGAGACTCCCTCTTTTTGAGGAGAGTTCTCAAATCACTGCAAAACAACACACAAAGTCACTGAATTTATTGACTTAGAAGAAATAGATGATGATGATGCCAAGATGAGAATCATAGTTTAGAGCTTTTCTGGATATGTTAAAACCTGGTTTATATCCTTGAATACAAATTCAATAGCCACTCCAGATTAGCTGATAGATGCCTTCATGGCCCGATGGGAGGTGAAGAAGAACCCCTTGCAGATCCTTTCTGAATATGATAATCTAAAAAGGAATCCGAATGAATCAGTACAAGACTTCACCTCCCATTTCAATAGAGTATACGATTACGTTCCCAATGAGATCAAACCTCCTCTAGGTTTGAATCTCTTGCATTATCCGGATGGATTTGATCTAGACATGGCATATCAATTGCGAGAGAGGAATCCTGCAACATTAGAAGTTATGTAGAAGAATGCAGTCAGAGTGGAAACAAACTTGACAATTAAGAAGTCAAAGATGAAGTGTGAGAGGAAAGTAACCATCAAAGAAAAAGCATCCTCATCCTTTGAGGTAAAAATGGACACTTTGATAAGGAAAATATAAAGGATGGTTGATAGGATGTCCATTACAGAAAGACAACCGTAAGAAAAATTTATAAATCCTAACTTCAGAGGACAACAACAACAACCTCAATTCATAATCAAACAAAGAGAACAAAGGGCTTATGAGAAACCAACACAATAACAAAATATTTAGACACCCTTGCAATAAAATTATGCTCAAGGAGTTGAGGAAGAATAAGAAGATCCAATTGTTGAATAAAATCACTTTTTTACAGCTGATGGTTATCCCATATTTTTGACAGAAAATGAAGAGTATGTTGAGAAGAAAAATATGCCCAAGGATGAAGATTATACATTAGCCAATGATCATGAGTTGGAGGTTGAGTCTGATGATTATCAACGAGGCTAACTGAATGAACTTAGCTCACAATAGAGGGAATACTCATTGAGGAGCAGATATTTCCTAGTCAATCCTATTCATAAGTGGGCATCCCAAAAAAAAGATACTCAACAGAAGAAAAATCCTCAAGGTAATGAGAATAAAGGAAAATAACCTGCAACTGCAAATCAGAGCAAGGTTAATCAACCATCTACAAGCACACTAGGCAATGGAAAGGGCAGTCAGAAGAAGGAAGCTATACCAAAGGATCATCCCAAAAAAAGAGACATAATCATTAAAGAGGTAGACAGATCCATTCCTTTCAGCTTAGAAATTGAAATTTCCAAATTAAAAGTGTCTATACCTTTAACTAAACTTGTCAAAAACAATCACTATAAGTCTCATGTAGCCAAAATGTTAAAATTAGATCCTTTATTTGATATACTAAATGTTGAAGATGACCAACCTGAACTTATATTTGGACCAACAATAGATGGCCAGTTAGAGGTTATTGAAGTTCCCCCATTCTATTTGAGTATGAGAATTCACAAATGTATCCTTCACAATGCCATGCTCGATTTTGGAGCTTCCCACAATTTGATGCCGAAAGCCATTATGGAGAAATTGGGCCTAGATATCACTTGTTCTTACCATGAATTGGATTCCTTTGATTCAGGTAGAGTTTGTTGTCTTGGTATCATAAAGGATTTAGTAGTTTCCCTTGAAAAAAGTCTAGCAAAGAATGTCTTGATGGATGTGGTGGTAGCTAATATACTGCCAGTTTCCCTTGAAAAAATTCCAACAAAGAATGTCTTGATGGATGTAGTGGTAGCTAATATACTGCTACGTTTTGGTATATTGTTGTCGAGATCTTGGGGAGCGAAGTTGAGAGGCACTTTGCAACTAGATTTCTCTTATGCCACCATCCTGGTTTTCGGACAATTGAGAAGAAGATGAAATACATGATAACCAAAAAAGAGAAGCCTAACAATCATCGAATTAATGCTGTACATACAGATCTATAATCATTTATTTTGTTCAATGATAGCGGTTTGAATGATGTAGATAGTCAACTTGTAGAATTAGAAGATATTCCAGAAATTTCCAATTGTGTAAGAACAATTTTAGATGAGGGAGAAGAAAATATGCCAAGTTCTTCAGAGTAGTGATTAGATAAGGCAGACAAAGGTTCAGCTCAGAATGAAGAAGTCGCCTGGAAAGTTGAGATAGAACATAAATCATAATTCCAACACTTGGAAGATGAAAATGGTCTTTGGACCATGGATTTTGATGGTGCTTGGGTAAAGACGGGGCATGCACCTGAATTTGGATCCATAGTGCTCTTCATCATCCAGGTAAAGTTCCAAAAAATGTAAGATTATGTTCATACAAGTTGGCTTTTGATAGTTATAACAATGAGGTGGAACATGAGGCATTGATCACTAGCCTCAAGATTTTGAAAAAGTTGGGCGCAAGAAGAATTTCAGTTTATGGCGACTCTAAACTTGTGATAAAACAGGTCAAAGAGGAATACTAGGCCAAGCATCCACGAATGAGATCATACAGGAATGCTATACTGGATAACCTAAAGATGTTTCCCGAACATACATTTTTAGTAGTGCCGAGGATTAAAAATCTCATGGAAGATTCGCTTGCTACAACAACAAGTAATTTCAAGATCCCCATATTTTCCAATAAGAAGTTTGAAATCCATGTAAAACATCGGCTGACTATTCTCGACAACTTGTGGTATTGGCAAGTATTTTGGGATGACAAACAGGTAAATAATTTTATGCAAAATGAAGGTGAATTCAAGAATTATTTCATTGATGAAGCTTATGACAATAATTATCAAGTCATTAAAGCCACTCAGGTTGATATATTACATCTGAAGGATAACAATATTCCAAGAGGTGTCATAACTTTGGAAGAATTATTTGATGTAAACATTGGAACAACGGAGAAAGGTGTGGAGGATGTAAACATTGGAACAACGAACAAGCATAAGATGGTCAAACTGTCCAAGTCTTTATCTCCTGAGGTAAAATAAAAATATATTGATTTACTGTTTGAATTTTCTGGTGTTTTCACTTGGGATTATGTAGACTTGAAGGTTTATGATAAGAATATTATTCAGCATACCATTCCAATTAAGCTCGAACAAAAACCCTTCAGACAAAAGCTAAGAAGGATCAACCCGAGGTTGCTTCCATCGATAAAAAAGGAAGTGAACAGACTTTACATGTCCGACATCATAGTTCCTATCAGATTTTATGATTGGATATCAATTCTAGTTCTGGTGAGAAAGAAGACTGGAGAAATAAGGATTTGAATTAATTTTATAAACTTGAAGAAGGTGTCCCTTAAAGATAATTATCCCCTTCCCAAAATGGATAACATCCTACAAAGAGTGGTTAGAGCTTCCCGAATATCACTGCTTGATGGATATTCAGGATACAATTGGATTTTAGTACATGAGAAGGACCAAGACAAAATTTTCTTCATGACACCTTGGGGCACATTTAAGTATGCTAAGATGCCATTCGGACTTAAGAATGCAGGGGCCACCTTTAAGCGAGCGATGGAAATAGCCTTTGCAGATGTTAAAGATGTTTTCTTAGTGGTATACTTAGATGATTTGATAGTTTTCTCTCATTCCGATGATGAACACTTGTATCACTTAAGAATTGTATTTCAAAAATGCAGGAAATTCAGAATTTCTCTTAATCCAAAAAAGAGCCTTTTTTCCATGGAGGAGGGCAAGCTTCTTGGTCACATCATCTCCAACAATGGAATCCAGATTGACCCTTCTTGGGTTGAGGCAATTCAGCAAATTGACTTTCCGCGCAGTAAAAAATAAATCCAAGCTTTCAATGGTAAGATGAACTTCTTACACATATTTATTCCAAATTTGGTTGAGCATCTTCGAGAAATGACCAACATATTAAAGAAAGACAATGAGGTAAAGTGGTCCGAGGATGCCAAGAAGTCTTTTAACTCTGTGAAGTTTGCTTTAACCACAACCCATGTTTTAATCAACCCAGATTATTCTATTGATTTTATCATTTTCTCATTTGCCTCCGAGCATACCTTGGCCGCGGTCTTGATGAAAAAGAAGGATAAGACTGAGCAGCCCATTGAATTTTTCAGTAGAGCCATTAGGGATGCAGCTCTTCGGTACAATATCATTGAGAAGCAAGCCTTGGCTTTGGTAAAGGCTTTGAAGGATTTATGTGTATACATTTTACATTCACATATTTTGGCTTATGTACCCAATGCAATAGTAAAAGATGTTCTTATGCAGACTGATTCGGAAGGTAGAAGAGGGAAGTGGATAGCAGCAATGTTAGAATATGACCTTGATATCAAGCCCACAAAGTTGATCAAAGGTCAGGGACTAGCCAAGCTCATGGTTAATTCAAACTTACATGCCCTAGACATCAATCTCATTTCAACATTGTCCGATGAAGAAGAGGATGACACTCTCATACATGTATCTGATATCTTTCTTTCATCTCCTTGGTATTCATATATTATATATATTCTTCAACATTTAAATCATCCAGGCTCCAAGCATGTCTAAGAGTAAGGGTAGGTCATTGAAATTGAAGGCTTCCAAATATTGAATTTTGGACAACACACTTTATTGGAAAGACCCTAGAGGTATTTTTCTGAACTATTTAGTTGAAAATGAAGCCAAAGAAGTAATGAATTATTTCCATAGGGGAGATTGTCGAGGCTATCTGTTTTGGAAAACCATGGCTAACAAAGTGTTGAGAGCAGGATATTATTTGCCAACTCGTTTTGCAGACTTGTACAAAACATTGATAAGTTGCCATGAGTGTCAAGTGTTTCAAGGTAAAAGAAAAATTCTTCCATTACCTTTGCAGCCTATTTCAGTACATAAACCTTTTTAGCAGTGGGGCCTTGACTTCATCAGAGATATTCACCCTACATTATCTGCACAACATAAATGGATCTAACATCCACCGAATACTTCACCAAATAGATCGAAGCGATCCCAACAAGGCAAGCAAAAAATTTAGTAATTATTCAGTTTTTGGATACTAACATTTTGTCTCGTTTTGGTTGTCCTCATAAGACCATTACCGAAAATGCGGCTACATTCAAGTTGAAAAGAATGGTTGAGTTCTGTGAAAAGTACACTATTAAATTAGGGCACTCAACCGCCTATTATCCACAAGGTAATGGATTAGAAGAATCTTCTATTAAGTCTTTGATTAAGATCATAAAGAAGATGCTTGAGGCAAACAAGAAGAACTGGCACAAAAAGCTTGTTAATGATTTTTGGGCAGACATGGTGAATAGTAAGAAATCAATAGGAATGTCCCATTTTCAGTTGGTTTATGGTGTAGGCATTGTTTTTCCTACATCACTTGCAGTCCTAGTCATGAAATTGTTACAAGAAGCAGAAAGTGAGTAAAATGATGTACAATGCTGGATCAATCAGATGATCCACCTTTAGCAAACAAGAGATGAGGTATTTCAGAACACCTCAAAGCTTCATGAAAGTATAAATAAGGTATATGACCGCAAGACCAATGTTGATGATTTTAAAATTGAAGATGTAGTCCTCTGATGAGATGCAAGGAATGAGGAAAAAGGAAAGCATAGAAAATTTGAAAACCTGTGGAAAGGGCCATATAAGATCTGCTTTTTCCGGAAAACATGTTTTCATATTGAAGGAGATGAATGGAGAAGAATGTCTAGGAGGACCAGTCAATGGTAAGATCCTTAAGAATTATATTTTATGATGCAAATTTTAGATTTCCCAATTCCATTGTAAATATCATTTTAACTTTTCTGCAAAGTGTGAAGCGAAGAATAACCTGAGCTTGGAGCCCGAGGTGAAGACGATAAAGTTTCATTGGTTTTCTGTTGTTTTCAAAGTTAAGTTAAGTCAGTCTTGAGTCATTTTATTATGTCAAGTTTTCAACATTTATTTTGGTTTTCATCTATTGACACCATGCCCAATGGGTAGGCTACTTGGTCTATAGTGTTCTTGACACCTCCAAGGAGCGGTCATCCTCAACTGGAGCCAATGTTAGTGTCAATTTTTGTATCCTTCTACCAGTGATCAAATAAACTCTTTTCATGTCATGTTAGGGTCCCATTTTGAAATTTTTTTTATTCCATTTTTTCATCATGCAAAAATTTGGTCACTCGATGAAGATTTAGGCTTGATCTCACTCCTTTCAAAATTTTATAACTTGCTGACTCATTTCACCACTTTGCTGAGTGTACCATCAGTCATGAGTTTTCATCATCATTTCAGTCATTTTCATCGTGGTTTCATTCAGTCAGAGTCTCCATTAGGTCTTAGGGTTTCCAAGGTCATCAAATCACCATTTCATGCATAAAGTCCAACAACTGGAGGAGTGCCAATAAATAAATTTCATCAGTAAGTTTGATTTGTAAATTTGATTTTAGAGCAAGATGTAATTTTATGTTCCTAATTTGTAATAATTTCTCAGATTTCCAAGTAGCTGCACACTCAGAGTTCCATCAGCAAAAGATCAAAGTTCCAAAATTCAATCAGTATTCCTAAGCCATAAAAAAAGATGAAGTTCAAAGATCAAATTCAGAAATTAAAGGTAAAGAAGAAATGTAAAGTTTATTTCAAGAAATGAAATGTGGGTCTCAATTTTTTTAATGAAATTTATCCAAGTAAAAAGGCCCTCAAAGACCAAAAAGTCATTCACTTGCATCCTCAAGCATCGAGCTCTCCAAGTTCCTCATGAAAAAAATCGCTTTTTTCTTCAAAAATCCAACTTTTGGCACCTTCACTACGCTTTTTCCAAAGGCATTGTTCTTTTTGCAGGAGGGACGCTACGCTTTTCAAAAGCACGTTGTGCTTTTCGCAGGGCTTCGTTATGCTTTTCCTCTATTCGCTACGCTTTTTACAGAAGAGAGCCATGAATCCAAAGCTTCTCTCAAAGGGTTCTCAACTGCAAATCAAGGTTTTTACATGTATTTACAAGTAAGTTTCACCTCCATAGCCCCTCCTTTCAGCCTATGGTTTCAAGTTTATGGTGCAAACCTTCATTTCTCTCTATGTCATGTTTTAAGCAATTGAATCCCTAGTTTCACAATTTACAAGATTAATTTCTTTCCCCTGGACCCATTTACCTTCCCTGCACCCTAAATTGCTCCCCACTACCCTTACATCCCCTCATTTCCCATTCCCAAGCTCTATTCCCTAAAACCCTACCCCTTAGCTATGCTTTCCTAGGAAACTAGATACTTCCTTGTATTTAAATTTCCTACCCTATTTTCCTTAACATTTCAAACCCCCATCACTTCCCTAAGTTCCCCAACCCCTTTACATATTCCCCAATTTTTCCCTCACTCATCACAACCCCTTAACCCTACAATCCTACTCCCTTTCCCTTCCCCTTCTTCCCTAGGGTTTTCAAGACAAAACAAAAAATAATGGAGGAGGAGAGAAACATAATGGATGGGGAAATAAATACCACAGAAGAAGAGAAGAAAACATATAACAAAGGAGAGAGAATTCTGAGATTAGAGCCATTAAGCACTAGGGAATTAATGGCATCACCCTTAGCTGTCAAATGTTTCCAGCATGTAGTTTTATTTGAATTTTGTGAGATGGTACAAAGAGTGCAAAACCATCCTACTTTGACCAGGGTTTCCATCAACAACCTCCACAAATACCAAGTGACTATAGCAGGGGTGACTTTCACCATTTCCACTGACATCATTGCAGCAGCAATAGGGATACCCAATGTGGGTGAAAAATGGTTCAAGACTAATGATTTGGATGCCCAACTGTATGAACCTTACCTCAAGGCACCTTACAAATATAACATAAAAAATATATATTTCCTTTTTGTCAGTTGTTGAACAGATTTATTCCCATGATGAAAATCATCATGAAATACTTCACTTGTGAGGTCAGATTCTCTAGGTTATACAACTATCACATCGGGATGCTCATGCATTTCATTAGGGTGAAATTTCTCAACCTTCCCTACTAATTGTACAAAAGCATTGATAATATGGCCGACATAGTACAAAACATAGAGTATGAGATTCAAATGAATAGCCTCTTCCATCACTCTCTCATTAAAATCATTGTCCTTCACCACCTCAAGCAGCTTAACATTGCATGGGAGACTTTCATTGAGGCAGTTTTTTTTACTACAACACCAAATCAGCCTACTAGATTTATTCCACCACCAGCATCAGTTTCACTTAAGAAAAATAGGCTATCTGGTAGAGCCAGAGTGAAGAAAACAAAAGAGGAAAAAGAGGTCAAAACATACCAGAGAGGATATAGGTAGGTGTTTTCTCCGCAGATTGTGGAAGGGGCCTTGCCTTCTTCATCAGAAAAACATGGAAATAAAAAGCAGCAAGAGGCAGTTGTTCAAGAGGAGGAAGACCTTGATGAGGAAGAAAGAGAGTTTTACCTGGTGGAATTGGATGTCCAAGATGATCATGAAGCCTAAAATATGATCATAAAAGAGAAATATGCCACAATTAGAGAGATGCATGACAATTTGGCCAGAGCACAATTTGTCACATCCTTCCTTGAACAAGAAAACAAGCAGTTGAAAGACAAACAAGTACTCTTGGAATTAGAGTTGCCGAAGGCCAAGAGGCAAGAAACCAAAAGAAAATCAGTGATGGAACCTAATGAGTCTGATCATGATTAGGCTCAGACCACCAAGAAAAGACCAAAAACAAGAGGCCTTAAGAGATCATTAGAGCAGGAGAAACATGAGGCAGAACAACTCAATTTTGAGGAAAGAATAGCAAAAGAAATCAATGATGACAGAGAAGTGTGGCTTGAAAAAGTTAACATCCACCTTGAGAAGCTCCTTCATAAGGCTAACAAGGATAATTAGATTCTCAGACACATGGATGATAGATACAACACTAAAAACAAGATTTGTGACATCAAGATCAATCAATTGAAGGATAAACTCAAGGAAACCCTAATCAAGAAAAAGGAGAAGGACAAACTTGAGTTACTTGTTGATGCCTCCTTGGTTGCTTGAGAAACTTCATCAACACTTCATCCACTAGTTTTGAACATGTTTGGGAAAGTTTTGAAGTTTTTGGGCATTTTTGTGAAATCTGATAGTGTTTTTGCATAGTCAGCTTGCAAAAAGCACAACATGGGCCATGTTGCGCTTTTTGTGGAGGCATAAAAATGAGAAAAACTCTGCAGATTTGGAAAGATAATGATGTATACATCAAGTTTTGACTACTGACACATAAATAACAAAGATTTTGACAAGTGGAAATGGTCAAAAACCTCTCAAAAAACACCTTTCTGCCTCCTTTTTTAGCCTCACGCTGCGCTTTTTGACTAGTCTTGGGAGATCACATTTTTTAGGAGCTTCACTCAACCATTTTCAAAGCTTGAGCACTTTTTTGACAACTGGACTGGAAGATATTTCCAATGCCATCTTGGGCCCGATTTGGACCTCATGAAATCACTCAAAAGTGGTTTTGAAGGCCCATGCTGCGCTTTTCACCAGGCACGTTACGCTTTTTACAGTTGACTGATTTCTTTAGAATTTTCAAGTTTTCTGAGTTGATTGATAGATTCCAAGGAGATTTACTGATCTAATTGTAAAATTTAAATGTAATTATGTCATTAATAGTTACTAGAGGTAGATACATCAGGTAAATATGTAATTTTGGGTCAAAGTGAATCAGTTTCATCAATGATAAGGATGAGTTTGTTGACCTCCCTAGTCATTAGGATTCCAGTTGAGCACATTGGGGATCATCTCCACAAGTCATGGATTCAACCCCTGAGAGTGGGAGAAGTAGTTTTTGGTCTATATATTTTATTTCCTTTTTCATTTCAAGGGCTGGAGGTTGTGTAATTGATCATTGAACACTGGTGTAATCAGACTTTTGGTAGGAAATAATAGACTGAGTTGCAGCTATTTTGGTGGGATTCCTATGGTAATGTTTTTAAACATTTTTTCCTCTTATGTTTGCAAATGTTTGAATGTATTGTAATTTCCATATTCATGCCATCTCTGAATGCAATTGATTCCTAAGTCAGATAGAAAGAATTCATTAGCTGATGCTCTGTTTTGGAGGAATTGTTACAGTTTCATGTTCACTTTATTCTAATTGAAAAGAATTCATGTTTTCCATGCTATTTTCTAAAACCCTAGCAGTATAAAACACTCCATCAAGATTCCTTAATGTGTTAAAGTGCTTACCTACCTTCCCCATAATATCTCTGCAATTCTCATCCTTTTTTTCCCTGACCTAGTTCTTATGTGACCTATTCACCATCCAGCACTCAAAATCAATCAACCAAACCCTAGTGCTACTATAACCAACCTAAAATCTCATTGATCTAGCCATATTGGCTGTGATCTCATGGAGATAGCCCTCTCCTGCCTAGTAGGGCTAGCTACTTGGAAAAATATTGGTCTGTGGTTACCTTTGCTGGTCTCTTCCTTAGCCTCCGAGATCTGGTGGAGTGATAGCACCATCTACCATACCATTACCATGCAGTATCTGAAGGCCCTTCTCTTTAGTATGTCCAAGCCTTTGATGCCATAGCATGGTATTTTCTCCAGAGACCGATAGGCTTTCCGCTCCACTTTCAGGAACCACATAATTTTTGCACCCATCAATAACAATGCTACCCTTAGGCTTGTACAGAGTTCCAATCCAAACTCCTTGCATTAATACCAATGATTCCCTAACCATATTGAAGATATCTTTCTCAAACACTATTTTTACACCTACATCATCCATCTTTCTTACAGAAATCATATTTCTGGCCAATGCAGGAATATGCAGAACACCGGGAAGTGTTCTAATCCTTCCACCTTGCAGCTTCAGCTTGAATTTTCCACGTCTGACGATTCTAGCCTTCCTATCATCCCCTAAGAAGACATCACCACCATCATACTTATCATACTCGCAGAACTGCTCCCTATGGGGAGTGAAGTAAAGGATGCACTTGAGTCAATGAACCATGCCTCATGATCTACATGTGTATTTGAAGAGGAAGCCAAATACACATTCCCACCTTCATCTGAGGTGTTTTTTTCCTTTGCAGAAGGAGCATCATCAAATCCATTTCCTTTCTCTGGAGCTTTAGATCTGCAGTCCTTTTGAAGTGCCCTTCCTTTCAGCATTTCCAGCACACCTTTACAGGTTTTCTTGGAGATTTAGATCTCCCTCTAGATTTATATCTCCCACTCGAAAAAATATTTTTGCTTCTGTTCTGGGACCTTCCTCGTACAGATAAGGCATCTCCATTCTGGCCCTTCATATTTCTCCGTCACATTTCCTTCGACATCACGGCTGAGACAATTTCATCAAAATTCAAGGTAGTTGTATTACTACCTATTGCAGTAACCAGACTATCCCACGAATCTGGTAGAGAACACAGCAAACTAATGCAATTATCTTCATATGAGATTTTAATATCAACAGATGAAGACTGACTTACCATAGCATTGAAGGTGTTCATATGCTCTATCACTGAGTCTCCATCCTTCATCCTCAGGTTATACAATTTTTTCCGCAGGAATAATTTATTGACCAGAGACTTAGATTGGTACAAATTCCCTAACTTGACCCACAAATTATTTGCTGTAGCTTCTCTAGATACATTCAAAAATACCTAATCTGACATACACAACTGTATTGTGCTCTTTGATTTCCGATCCAACTTCTCCCAGTCTTCATCTGACATTGCCATTGGTTTAGTACCTAGATCTACCGTGATCCACTAATATTTATCCACCAGCAAATCCTCAATCATGAGCTTCCACAACTCAAAACTCTGACAATTAAATTTCTTAATCTCTATCTTTCCACTGCTCGCCATATTCTTTCACCGCAAGAATCGATCTTGCAGATCTCCCACTGAATAGGGTCTACCATAGACCTGAGTAAAAAACCCCTCAGCAGCAAAGTCGTCCCCTTGAAGCCAAAACAACTCTGATACCAATTGTAGGTTTTAACCAAGTACAAAAATTATCTGCAAATGAATTCTTAAAAACAGATAATAAATAATAGCGAGAGCATAACACATAAAACAAATATACACAGAGATTTTTCCCCTGGACCCCAAATCATGACTACCAACTTGATTTTTCATTATATTCCTTTTAGTGTTACAACACATATATATACATGCCGAAGCATTCATAAACCCCAATCTATTAACCCTGGATTAGAACATAACCGTAGTTCCCTTGACCGGATCTACAAAATACCAGGGGAAGAAAAACATCATGCCCCAAAACCATGTGCAAACCCATGCACAAAACCATAGGCAACTACACCCACCTAATATAATGCACACCAAACACAAGCTAGATGGCTAGCTACACTTAATGAGCTTTATTTGGAGATCAAATACTTAGGGGAAAGGAGAACAAAGTGGTTGACACACTTAATAAAAGATTAAAAATACATCGTATAGTATCTATGAGTTCCAACAAAAATGATCTTGAAGAAAAGATAAAAAACACTCGAAAGCAAGATGAATAGTATCAACAATTAAAGGAGAAGCTACAACAAGGCTCTAAAGGCAATGCCGATAAGGACTATTTCTTTGCAAAAAAGGGTTTGGTTAAATTATAAAAAAACATAATATATGTGCCAAATAATAATGACTTGAAGAAACTCATATTAAAGGAGTTTCATGCAAAACTATATTATGGTCACCTGGGTTACTATAAGATGCTGAAAACCATCAAGAAATTCTATTTCTGGTCTGATTTTAAAAGTGAGGTGGAAGATTTCATCTTCAATTGCATAGAGTGACAACAAGTAAAGGTTAATTTCAATCACCCAACTGGCCCGTTGCAACCTATTCTCATCATAGAATGGAAATGGGAAGTAATTTCTATGGAATTTATTATAGGGCTTCCAAGGACTCTGGAAAAGCATGATGCAATCATGGTAGTGGTCGACAAGTTGAGAAAGGTAGCTCACTTCATGGTTGTTAAATCTACAAATTCATATAGTGAAGTGGCTCTAGTTTTTATAAAGGAGATTGTGAGACTACATGGATTTCTTAAGAAATCATCTTGGATAGAGATGCCAAATTTACTTCAAGGTTTTGGAAAAATTTGTCTGTAGCCTTGGGAACAAAGTTGGATTTTATCACAACATATCATCCTCAAACCGATGGGAAAACAAAGAGAACATATATAGTTCTTGAAGACATGCTAAGAATGTATATAATTCACCAACCCAAGAAGTGGGAAGATTACCTTCCACTTGTGGAATTTGCATACAAAAATGGGTATCAAGAGTCACTAAGAATGAGCCCATTTGAAGCGTTGTATGGGAGGATTTGTAACACTCCTATAATATGGAGTGATCCAGTGAATAGGGTCCTTATTGGGCCTAATATGTTGAAAGACATGGAACATAAAATGAAAATCATCCGAATAAATTTAAAAGTGGTATAGGACATGAAGAAGAGCTATGCGGAACAACATAGAGTTCACAAGGAGTTTCAAGTTGGGCAACATATTTTCCTACGAGTCAGACCCAAGATCTCCCTAAAATTTGGGTCATGTGTAAAGTTGACACCACAGATTTATGGGCCTTTTGAAGTGCTTTAAAGGATAGGGATAATTAAATATAGGATGGATTTTCCTCCATCAATTATAGTGCGTGATTTTTTCTATGTTTCATTTATTAAAATATATGTAAAGGATGCTAATCATGTGATTTATTGGTCTATGTTGCAAGAAGAACCAGAGAGAGATAGTTCCAACTAGAACCTCTATGAATCATGGATAGGAGGCAACTCACACTCAAGAATCGAGTAATAGAGAAAGTCAAAGTGTAGTGGAGGCACTTTGGGCCCGAGGAAGCCACATGGGAATTGGCTGACGAGACGCGAGTAGCGTATCATTTCTTATTTGCTAAGTAAGGAAAGTGTAAATATAATGTAAATGTTGTATAAATTTGTGTATATAAATCTCCATAATCAACAATTATTTACTAAGGAGTTTTTTGTTGTATATGGTTATTGAACACCAAGGACGACGTTCCCCCCTAATGGGGAGGGGACTGTGACATCCCCTAATTAATATTTTTCCCATTGTAAATAAATCAATTAAAGGTTGAGACAAATGGACACAGATCAACTTCCATAGGAGCATGCAACACCACCCAAGGATCAGGAGGTCTATGACGACCATAGGTGTCAGAAGAGATCATATGCATAGGATCTTTTAGAAGATGATGAAGAAATGTCGGGCGGTGATAATTTAGGAAATACCCCAATAAGAGATGATATTTTAAACAAGTCCACACCAAAACTCTGATATTGACCAAGGTTACTTGCAAAAAGTGAGATTGAGTTCCCTGTAGTGGAAATTTGGGTTGATGGGACACAATAATAAAGTTAATCAATGGTCACAATCTTGCCTTCATGAGGAAAGAAAAGGACACAAAATAGAGACGAGACAATTATAGTCATGGCATAAAACCAACTACAACCAAGGAGCAAGTTAGAATCCAAAGCGGCGTCGATGAATTCAACATAGATATAAACGATTTCACCTCCTAAGTCAATGGAAAAATTGGGAAGAACCCCCTTAGGTACAAAATTATGTACATTATTTGCTTGGAGAGTGGTATTATACTTACCAATTTCTAGAGAGCCGAGAGCCTTCCAACATGATGCTGACATGACACAAGTGGAAGAGCCTTCATCCACCAAAGTGCAATGAATATTCTTATGAAAGACATGCACTATAATCTAGAAAGTGATCTGGAGGGAAAGTAAAAAGAAAACCTTGTCAACATTAAATGTGATGAGGTTCGAGTCATAGGGGTCTACTCCACTGATCATAGATATCAAGGCCTTGTGCCACCGAGGACAAATTTTCAAAACATCTAGGGTAGACATGGCACATGGATCCTAGGAAATGTATTAAAAAATACTATAGTGTTGAGTGGCCCAGGAAAAGGGGTTCTATGTTGTCTTACAAACGTCACTCTTAGGGGGGAGATAAACATGTTCCAATGTCCTATCTAATGTGAGAGGTCCAATGGAAGGAGGTGGAGCGTGTGAGACCTTAGGAGAATAACTCGATTCAAGAGCATCATATGATTTAGCTCTAGTGGTCACATTAATGTTATCCTGGCACATAAGAATGGAGAAGCTATTTAAAGAAATAAAATATGGCCCCTCATTTCCCCCTTGTAGAGGTGGAGGAATATGTGCAATCATTTGTTGTTATGGTTGTGCAGGGAATGGATGAGTTAAAATGACAGGATTTTGGGTAGATGGTGGTGGTGAAATAAGCATATGAACTTCATCCATTCAAGGGCACTCGTGAGTTAAATTTTCACCTTGAATTTTTTTACAAGGGAACTTAATATTTCGATGACGTTCAGTCATTCCCCCTCCTTGATTTCGCTGGTTTGGTTGAGATTCCTGAGAAGGTGTATTTATTTTGTTTATTTTTATTACTCTTTTTACCACTAGTTTGCTGGTTGTTCTTAGTTATTGTGGATTTCACTGTAAGAACATAAATAGATTGTTCAGAAGGAAGTGCTTTTGTATATCTAGACACACTTGCTGGGGTTTGCAATGTAATGATAAAATTCCCAAGCTCGACAACAAGTTGGCTCATGGAATCGGAAACATACCAAATCACACCATCAACGTGTGGGCCAAGAGTAGGTTTTGGTGGGTCAATGGAAGGCTTAGGAGAATTGGGAAGTGGCTCAAAAAGCGTACCTGACTATTAATAAATAAAATCTAGTTGTTGAGAAACTAAGTTAGCTTGATCCTAAGTGATAACTCTAAGAAAAGACACATATTTGGAAATTTGAGGTCTTAGGGATCAAATGAACCATTTACGCAATATCTCATCAAGAAACTTGGTTCTCACTAACCTCTTGTGATGACACCACTCATGAATATAATTGGAATGGCAATGTGGCATCATCTTGTTTAAAGTTGGACAAGAGATCAAAATCAATATCATACCTCGTGGGAAACTGAAAGTGCATCAAAAAGGTTTGGGCTAAATATTAATAGTCATTGTAGGATGTTGTGTCCAATTTGATGTACCATTTGGAAGCATCCCCAGTTAAAGTACGTTGGAACAAGCATAACTTAATCGAATCATCCACTAATTGTTGGATGAACACCATAGGTGATATGTGGTGATATGACTGGATGGATTCTCTCCAGGATTTCCTTCAAATTTGGGGATATAGGAGGGTAATTTCACGGGAATAGGTGGACACCAGGGATCATGTCTAATGGGGTCCTTGATCAACTTATCCAAATCTAGTAAATCAAGAGAAGATATAAATGGATTGCAAAGTTGAGTAAATGGGTCATAGGCAGGAGAATTACCTGACCAACCTTGAGATCCTCCCATAGAAGGATTATAATGTGATGATTGTTGGCTCTGGTACGTGTTCACTCCAATATATAAATGATGCAAGATAGAATGACTGGTGAAAGGATTTTTCCCCATAGGGTAAGTGCCCCCAGAGAGAAATGGAACCCCGAGAGCATGAATGTTGAAGGGGTTGTACCTAGAAAGAAAGGATGGACAAGCCTGAGCGGTAAGACCGATATAAGGAGGATAAATTTTATAAGTGAAAAATACTAGCAGCAAGGTTTCCCCTAGGTAAACTAGCCACTCCAGGAAAAGTGGTGGAAGTTGGCGTCCCTCTAAAAAACGAACTGTACTAGGCTTGTGACATATTTGAAGCAATGTTTCTCCTAGGTTGGCTAGGAGAAACTGATTCCCCCCCCCCACATTTCCAGAAGTTCCCATGCCTAAATGAGGAATAAGAATCATAGGTTGAGAAAATCTAGGAGAAAAGACTCCTGACCCCACCGACTGACTAGGATTAATGATCATGGTTGGCTTAAATGACAAAGTAGGTAGGGAGACATGACGGAAATTTATGGGATCCATAGATGAGACTAATGGAATGCCCCAAAAAGATGTGAGAGGTGTAGACGAAGGAGTAGGTGCAGCCACACTAAGTGGTGGCAATGATGACATGGCAGCTGAAACTATCGATGTAGAAGGTAAATATGATTCAAATTCCACCATAGGATAAAATACTAACAAGGGAACATAAGTATAGGTAGGTGTGGAACCGTCGGGGTTCAACTGCAATAATTAGGGTCCTAGAGGATTGGTCAACAATGGATTAGCAGGAGAAGTTGATTCATCTGCCAATGTTTCAATGGAAATCAAATCAATACTAGAAGGACATGGGATAAACTCCACAACTATGGGTTGGTCAGGGTCTTGAGAAATGATAGGCACTCTTCGTGCAGGAGTATAAGTTCCACCTTGTTTAGGAGACAAAACATGAATATGACGTGAATGATGATGACAATATTTAGCCAGGGTGAAAATTATAAATTAACACAATTATGTTAGAGAAAACACCCTAAGGAAAAGACTACTAATGCAAACCAAACAAAACACACTAGAAAATTCCTAGAAGGTAAAAAAACACACAAACCAATCCTATACTATGTTTCAAATGGAATTCCAAGAGACTTCTTAATTGTTAGGTCTGAATTCTGCAAGTAGAGCTATATAGAGGAAGATAAGGAAGAGGTATGGTTTCCTCCCACAACCACCACCTATAGGGTAGTTTTCCTAGGAATGGCCACTATGGTACCTTCATCCCACAAAGGTGCATCAATAATGAGCTTCTTGGTGATCAACCACAACACGGGATTCCCTGCCACAAGGTGGGTGGCCCCAAGGAGAACTGCTAGCACTATGACCTAATCTAACCCCCTCTGAACCGGGTTTCTAACGCGCTCCAGATTTGTTGTGGCATGATGAAGGATTTTGAATCCTTAACTCGGGCTTTCTAAGTTTTTTTTTTAGTCTTGGAGAAGTTGAATTATACTCCTATCTCCAAGACCCTAGCCTAAGCTAATGTTGGTGTGCTACCAGCAAAAATAAAAGACGAGTCTATTTGTTTTTATTATTGCATTAATTTTAAGTGGTTGTTTTTTACACAGTTGGGATGCGACGTGAAACTTAGATGGTGTGAATGACTCTTGTTAGTAACCCCGATGCAGCTATGAAAATTCTTCTTTTCACTTCGAATAATTATAACTACAAAAGGGTAGGATTTTTTCACAACACACCAATGCCTATGATAATGCTCCTCTCAGTAAATTATTAAATTCAAATCCCAAAATTTATAAAATTTTTAATCCAAAAACAAACAAAAAAGGCAAAGAAACCGAAAATAGGCCAAAGGAAAGTCCCAAGCTAGAATACAAAGCACTTCAAAAGCGTCAAAGCTAGGAAAACAAATCCAAAGAAAAAAATACACTCAAGCAATCAACAAGAAAGCTAAAAGTGGGAAAGGAAGGCAATTTCAACAAGCTATGGTTGTAGCAAAATGGTTCAACAAAAGCCAATGTTTTACAAAGGTCAAAATTAGAAGGCTAGAGGCAGTGAGGATTAAACAAGATTAAATGGGAGTGACAACATATAATCAAGACACACCCAAATAAAATTTTCTAGATGAAAATTGCACAACTAAACACAACATCACCGATTGTGATACAAACAAGAAAAAAAAAGAAAAACACTCAAACACAAGTGATAAAGGCCAAATAAAGGTAGGAAAGATGCAGATCCAAAACACAAAGAAGATTTAACTAGTCAATCAAGCATCCAAACATATCTAAAAAGAAGAGATCCAAATATGAGGATACTGGCCTCAACTAAACACAAAATGTCCTCAAATAAAGCCTTGAAGGATACAAGCATTGAAAGACCTCAATCAAACCAATCAATATGGATTCAGACCAAAGATGTATCAACAACTATCAGCAACAAAAATAAAAAATCCAAAAAATCCCAATAGATCAGAAGGAGAATGAATGATGGAAAGCCAAGACACAACAATAGGTCCTCTCAATAATGAAAGACCCAATCCAAGCAAACTAGTCAAGAGGAACAAATCTCGAACATATCTCGACTATAGAGAGAAAGCCAAGAACATGCCCATATCAAAGGCCATAAGTTTGAGAGGGGAAATTTAAAATTTTTAGGGTTAAAGATACCACTACACGGATGATCCATGCTTTGTACGGTTACAACTGCATGCTTAAAACAACAAGGCAGCGGTCAAAGCCTCATAACCACATAGATAAAGCTCCGTGCATGCGGTTGGGGAAAAAAACCCAATTTTTCTAAAAAAAATGTGCACAAGTGGGAATAAAAGATAAATATTCAGAAAAATAAATCCCAAAAACAATCGCAAATGATTAGAAAATATTGGGAGAGCCCCAAAAACCAGAATAAAAGAAGATCAAGGAAATCCCAAAGCAAAGAGAGCAAAGGAAAATAATGCTCTCATTGAAAGCACCAATTATGTTGCAGTAAATTCTACACACAAGGAGCTATAACTCCATAATCCTATGCCCTATTAGGATTACCAGACAAAAAAAAGAAATGGATTACCGATGCAAGATAAAATCCCCAACCATATTATCATACATGCAAGAAATCATGCATTCCCTAATTCTATAGGGTTTGAACCAGCACATGGTATCCTCGCATATTGGTGAAGGATCTTGAGTTCGATGCTGAATCCTCTTGTTCCAAGTAAGAGATCCCTCTCTTCTGCCACTGACCTAAGCCAACACACAAGCACAAACAAACAAGGACAACAAGTGATCTTTTGTAAAAGATCGCCAGTTCAAAGCAATAAGAAATAACATGAAAAAATAATTGCAAGTACAAATATAAAAGGAAAGGAACATATATCTCAATTAATAAATAATCAAATGGTACAATGAAACCTTAAAGCATAAGATATCCTCTCCAAAATCTGGTAGAGTCTCCCCCTCTTTGAGTAATATGACCTCAAAAGAAAGTATGTCTCTCAATCTCTTAATCAAGTTAACAACATCTCAATATAATTCTCCCTCTCTCCTCTCCCTTTAGGTTTATTCTATCCTTTGGGAGAATGTATCTAGACATATAAGGGCTTAAGAAGTTAGGAAACTTCTACAATAATGGACCCCTAACCAACTCATACACAAGTGGGTCAAGTTGATATCCTTGGGAATGGAAAACTCTAGAAAGCTTTTGGTTTTTAAGCTCCTGCGGTGATCATTTCTTAAAGAGCTTCCCGGATTATCCACAGTATTAAGGAACATATGTCGATGTTTCGAATCCCAACGGGGATCCATAATCAAGACCTTAGAATGAAGAAATTTAGAGAAGGGTTTTAGACCATTAATAGTGACGAATTTCTTGAAAAGAGCCGACCAAAGTTTTTTGTAATTTGCATTTTTATTAATTTTAATAAAATTTTATTTTATTTTTTGATCAATAATAATAACTACTAATTATAAAATTCTTATGGGTTAAATACTAAAATTATTAGAGACAAAATAATTAATAAAATCAAAATTCATTAATATAAAATAAACTAACTAATATATTAACAATAATATTTATTTACTAAATAAATATTAATTAAGTTGATAATTATTTATTTTATTATATAGTAACTAATTTGGTTAATTTTATTTAAAAAGATATATTTAATTTATTATAATTTAATTTAGGATTTATACTAAGGTTAAATATATATATATCTATGTATGTATGTATTAATAAAGTAATTAATTATTAAATTAATTAGTTAGTTTTATTTTAATTATGCCTATTTAATTTACTAATTTACCATTAGTTAGTTTATTTAGTTTAAAAATAAACTAAATAATATATTATTGATAATATATTTATAGCACATTATGAGGATACAAAGAGCAACACCTTCTTTATCCAATTGATAAATCTCAAACAAAAGGGTTCAGTGGTGGAGCACATTGAGGACTTCCAAAAAATTGAATATCAGGGTAACTGATATTCCAGAAGAGGATAATATTGATGTGTTCGTAGGGAATTTAAAGGATAACATCCAACATGAGGTTCGCCTTTGGGAACCTGAGCCATTTTAAAAGGCATTCAAGGTGAGAAGAAAAGTTGAAAGAAAAATTATGGCAACCAGGAAGTCTACCACTCACAACAATAAATATGGAAGTGTTTCTGCTGCTATCCTTCCACAACTTACAAGGTTGACACCACAATGATTGGAGGAAAAAATAGCAAAAGGGTTTTTTTATAGTTGTAATAGAAAATACACTGAAGGTCATAAGTTTGTTGAGAAGAAATTATTTTACATATATTTTGAAGAGGAGGAAGAAAAGGAATAAGAAACAACAAAGGAGGAGGATATACATTAGGAACCAACCACAAAGAAAGAAGAAATGAATCCGACCATATATTGTAATGCATTGGCATGAATTTCCACTCCTCAAACTCTCAAGATAGAATGATACATCAAGAATAAAAAGGTAATAGTGTTGATTGATTCGGGTAGCACCCATAATTTTATTCATTGTAAGATAGCCAAGGAATTGAATTGCTTCCTATATCCACCACCAAAGTGTCAAGTGATGGCCGCAAATGGAGGAACTATAAATTTCTCTAGAAAGTGCCATAATATCAAGCTAACCATGGGGAAATACGTAGTGAATAGTCCAATGATGTACATTCCAATGGGTGGTGTTGATGTTCTACTAGGAGTGGACAATGGTTGCAATCTTTGGGGAAAATATCTTTTACTTTTCAATAAATTTTCTTTATTTTTTTTTGGGAAGGAAAGGAAGTTGAATTAAGGGGTATCACAGGGAAACTAGGAAAGATAATAAACTCTAATGACATGAAAAATATTTTGAAGAAATAACAACGAGGCATAATTTCACAATTATGCTCACTAGAGGTTAAATCATCGAAATAATATACTTCTCCAGATATCCAAAATGTCTTGGAAAATCATTCCAAGGTACTTAAGACTCCCAAAGCCCTCCCACCTATTTGTGATCATGATCGTGTTATTCATTTGATTCCAGGAAGTGTTCCTCCAAAAAATAGGCCTTACAGATATCCTTATGCCCAAAAGAGTGAAATTGAACGTATGATTACAGAAATGCTAATGACTAGTATAATTCAACATAGTCAAAGTTCTTTCTCTGCTCCAATAGTGTTGCTGCACAAGAAGGATGGATCATGGAATATGTGTCCATATTATAGGGAGATCAACGAGCTCACTATTAAATATAAAATTCTCATTCTTATAATTCATGAATTGTTGGATGAATTACATGAGAAATTTACTTCATCAAGTTGTATCTTCATTCATGATATCATCAAATTAGAATGAAGATTGAAGAAATTCTGAAAACAACATTCATAACTCGTGAGGATCATTACAAATTTTTGGTCATGCCTTTGGACTTACTAATGCACCTTCCACATTTCAAGGTTTGATGAATTCCATTTTCAAACCCTTCCTTAGAAATTTTGAATTAGTATTTTTTGATGATACATTAATCTACAACAAGTCTTGGAAGGATCATGTTCAACATGTTGACAGGGTGCTCAAACTATTGGAGGGGAAACAATTATATGTGAAAACCTCCAAATGTTTCTCTGGAGTACAAGAAGTGGAATATTTGGGTCATATTGTATCTCATGAGGGTGTTAAGTTCGACCCTAACAAAATTAAATACAATAAGGAATGGAAAATCCCCACAACCATAAAGAATCTTTGAGGATTTCTCGGGTTGACATGGTATTATCGCAAGTTTGTTAAGAATTATGGGAGAATAATAAAACCCTTAACAACACTACTAAAGAACGATGCATTTTCTTGGACTCCAAAATCAACTAAGGCCTTTGAACATCTTAAAGAGGAAATGTGCCAAGCATCGGTCTTAGTTATGTCAGACTTCACAAAAAACTTTATTGTGGAATGTGACGCCTCATGAAATGGAATCAATGTTGTTTTAATGCAAGAAGGAAGACCCATTAATTTTGAAAGTTGTCCAATCAAAGGAAAATATTTACATAAACCTATTTTTGAGAAGGAAATGCTGGAAATACTACATGCAATAAAAAAATGACGATCTTACCTAATGGGAAGACACTTCAAGGTAAAAAAATCATGATATTCTCAAATAATTTTTGGATCAAAGATTATCGTCAGAAGAGAAACAAAAATGGGCCACAGAGATGTTGGGTTATGACTTTGAAATCATCTACAAAAAAGGGCAGAAAAATGTTGTTGCAGATGCACTCTCAAAAAAGGATGAGGATGTGGAAGCATTGTTTTGTGCCATTTCTATTATCCAACCTGATTGGATAAGTGAAGCAAGGGATGAATGGAAGGATGATGAACAAGGAAAATTTTAAGAACCCCCCTAAATTTATATGTATAATAAATGGGAAAATCCCCATGATACATAGGAAAAATGGAAGGCAATTTTACTAATAATATAATATGTATATATAATTTTTTTGGCGAATCTCTCACGAGAATATATTATCTTGTAAAATCATGGCGAATCACCAGTACAAATGGCGAATCACTAGTACAAAATGGTGAATCATTGTCTAGTGGAGTTCGGGGTGTTGGTTCCAATGAAGATATGGTAGTTGAACCAGGAGTTGAAGGAAGCGAACCACCGATACCAAGCATGGCACATGGTGACTCATGAGGGAAGTAGTTCTCGTGCAGTTTGGAAAACACGTTCTTCTAGTTCTGCTAAGCGTAGTGTTATTGCTCATGCTACTAATAGCACTGATATTGAGGTTGGAGAGGAGTTTGAGGAAGCATGGAAGGTAGCAGTGGTGGAGAATTACAAAGAGAAACCCATGATGGGCTCCATTTTTCCCTTTGGTATTTGGGCCTGCAAGATCTTCTTTCCATTGAACCAACAATTAACCGTTCAACCAACAATCAACTTGACTGATTTGATTAGGTACGAGTCGACTTAGACTAACCTTCAAAACTATGCTTTGCACTATCCCATATTTATCACACTAATGCTACACAACATTGTGCATTTGCACCCAACTCTCATGCATGCACAAAAAATTTTCAATAACATATATAACCCTAAACAAGTGAGAATTGATCAACAATTTGGACCAAATTTTGTTATAGTGTTGAAAGTTTATAAGAAATTTAGATCCATGGTACCTTAAATAAATTTTGAGATAACCTCCACAAATTCAACCACAATAGAGAAAACTTGTGATAAATTTTAAACCTACAAAAATTAGGATTCATGTTCCTAGGAACAATCATAAATAGTAGTTGACATATAGGTCGAGTTTTGAGCCTTGACACATTGATAATGAAATGGCTTAGGTCAAAACTCACACATTGAAAATTAATCAATGAAGAGAAGACAAGATCATTATGAATTACACATACTCCAAACTTCCTACCAAATTCTACTTAGTTGTCCACAGCTCAGCTATACATAATCCTATAGTAAATACAAATTCCACAAAGCCTTCTTCACATAGCTAATAAATGGCCATTGGAAGAGCACCCCTTATATAATAGTAATAGTAGCAATCAATAGATTATTTCATATTGAACTTCATAGCCATAGCACTCCTATGTATTGTATGATGTATTCAATTTTCATTATCAAATATAGATAAAATCATACTTTTCATTGATACATTTAAATCATACTTGTGCACAATGTTGAATGCAATGCCAGTCAAGGAGTAAAGTCAGTTTGACGAGTAATGATCTATAAAATAATGAAGAAACTTGGTAACGCATCACAACTTTCCCGTTTGAAAAAATTATAAAGCTTTCATGCAAATCCATTGTTGTTATAGTTCCTTCTCTCGACCATGTTCCACATAAGCATGGAAAATCAAGTAATACTAGCATTTGCACTGAGAGCTACAAAGTAACGCCAGGGAGTGGGGATACATCTTCCATGCGAGATAAAGGTGATGTATGTGATAAAGTTGGAGGCAAAATGAAATTTTTTGGAAGAATGGGTGGTTTGTTTATCAACTTTTGTGAGTTATCTTGAAAATTTCTTTGTTCTCTTCATGCCTACCTCTGAAATGTTAAAAAAAAACTATCCAAAAAATGCATATTCAACGACCTCTATGGAATATGTACCTACTTCATGAGAGGAGCATTAATCCTTGTTTAAAATATAATAAAGTGAAAGTATAAGATAGTGAACAACTTCAACTCCTCCCTAATCTTAAAAATTTTATATTTATCTAAATATTATCATTTCCATGAAATAAAATTGGTCACAACTATTTAATATAATAAAATAAAAAATTTAATTAAACAAATATATACATCAAAACATAATTGACCAAATTGCTATCTATTATCCAAACCTGTCACCTTTCGTATCCCATTCATTTAAATCCACTTGGTTGCATTATCTTAAATTAGAATATGTCCATATGTATAATACAAAGTGCTTCACCCTCAAATATAGTTTTTCTCCCCCTTCATTTGGGTTCTCTAGGTTGCATTGGTCCTGAATTCATGCTATACTTACTATATAGTAACCAAAAAGACAAAGCAAAAAATCGGTTCTATTTTAAGATAAGTTTGAGCTTTTAGAAAAGATGTAGCCAAAGGCAACAAACTAATTTCATTTACATATAGGTAACCCTTTGAATGTAGAACATTCTTTGAAGAACATTTTTATTGAAGAGGAATGTAATACAATATTCCATTTTCGAACTAAAAATATTATTTATATAGATTTGTGTATGGGGCAAACAATAAATAAACAAATTAACTAGCCTTGGGGTGGTCAATATTTATAAATTTTATTTATACTTGCTTTACCATGTATATCATATACCTATCAATCACAAACATAAAAATCTGTGGAATTCACAATGATGATCCGCTCTGGAAACACAACCAACCTTTATTATTACCAATATCAACTTTTATATAGTAGTACATATGTAGATAAAATTTCTAGCTTCCAAAGAGACAAGCTTGCTTCTCCAACATGATGGCACATTATTAACTACTAACATTTCTGATTGCTGAATGTAAGAAATATTTCTAAGTACATCTAATCTACTGCGAGGCTCGAACCCCTAGACTATGTTCTTTTTTACCATGTATCTATAGGCTGCAACCTTCTTCTTGTTTGAAGAGGAGTTGTCTATTATTAGAACTACCTTCCCTGCATCTGATGCCTTGAAGGAATTGAAAATTGCCTCATCAGATGAAGACAACTTTATGTTCTTTTCAATTAGATTTGAATAGCTTCCCTGTGCACTCAGCACAAACTTTGACCAATAGGAAACATCCCACCCACCAACTATGAGGTCCCATAGAATTGTTGCTCCTGTCTGAACAACATTGACAACTTAAATGTGAGAATTCAAAAACAAAGAAAAATCCAAATCACATATATGTTGAGGATGAACTCGATCTCAAATCCAACACCCATAAAATTTATATCCAAAACTAAAACTCATCAAATTTGAAAGTATATTGGAAACAAAACCGAGGAAAAAGAGCTAGATTTGAATGCAGGAACTCACACAAAATCTGCAAACTTGAGAAATTTTTGATGTACATTACCTCCACTCCCTCGATCTAAAGATTGATTTTCTCCCCAGCTCTAATGGAGAACTCTACTGTAGGTTTGTGAGGTCCAAAATCTACATCTTTGGTCCTACTAAGTCCCCCATACTGTATAGGCACATTCTCTGGAGATATAAATCTGCAAGTAAAATCAAGTGTTAAATAAGTTTCTAGGAAATTTTCATTGAATATATCCTTTATTCTATCATATATAATCAGAGTCTTCAACTGAGGTTGAGAATTTTTTATTAAATAAGTTTCTATGAAATTTTCATTGAATATATCCTTCATTCTATCATATATAATCAGAGTCTTCAATTGAGGTTGAGCATATTTTCACTACATCAGAGAAGGAATTTCACATACTTGTAGAAGGTCTCTATGACTTTTCCTTCACGTGCAATTACAAATTTTCTCTTGGTACGCAGTGTCAAGAAAGGGCTCAACATGGAGTACAGTGCACTGAAATACTGTGGGACATTGATGAACACCTGCAAAATAGAGAGAATACTAATTAAGAGGTGATTTTTCTATTTGATAATCTGAGTATAATATCCTCACCCTTATAGGGCCCAACAAAATCCCATGCTTGCAAACTGAATATAGCAAAAAGACTTAATTACATATGGAATACTTGACAATTAGCAAGATTGGAGAAATTCTTCAAAAAATTTAGATCCATGGTACCTTATATAATAATAATAGTAGCAATCAATAGATTATTTCATATTGAACTTCATAGCCATAACACTCCTATGTATTGTATGATGTATTCAACTTTCATTATCAAATATAGATAAAATCATACTTTTCATTGATACATTTAAATCATACTTGTGCACAATGTTGAGTGCAATGCCAGTCAAGGAGTAAAGTCAATTTGAAGTGTAATGATATATAAAATAATGAATACAATTAGTAACGCATCACAACTTTCACGTTTGAAAAAATTATAAAGCTTTCATCAAAATCCATTGTTGTTATAGTTCCTTCTCTCGACCATGTTCCACATAAGCATGGAAAATCAAGTAATACTAGCATTTGCACCGAGAGGTGAAAAGTAATGCTGGGGAGTGGGGATACATCTTCCATGTGAGATAAAGGTGATGTAGGTGATAAAGTTGGAGGCAATATGAATTTTTTTGGAAGAATGGGTGGTTTGTTTATCAACTTTTGTGAGTTATCTTGAAAATTTCTTTGTTCTCTTCATGCCTACCTCTGAAACCCTAAAAAAAAACTATCCACAAAATGCATATTCAATGACCTCTATGGAATATGTACCTAGTTCATGAGAGGAGCATTAATCGTTGTTTAAAATATAATAAAGTGAAAGTATAAGATAGTGAACAACTTCAACTCCTCCCTAATCTTAAAATTTTTATATTTATCTAAATATTATCATTTCCATGAAATAAAATTGGTCACATCTCTCTAATATAATAAAATAAAAAATTTAATTAAACAAATATATACATCAAAACATAATTGACCAAATTGCTATCTATTATCCAAACCTGTCACCTTTCGTATCCCATTCATTTAAATCCACTTGGTTGCATTATCTTAAATTAGAATATGTTCATATGTATAATACAAAGTGCTTCACCCTCAAATATATTTTTTCTCCCCCTTCATTTGGGTTCTCTGGGTTGCATTGGTCCTGAATCCATGATATACTTACTATATAGTAACCAAAAAGACAAAGCAAAAAATCGGTTCTATTTTAAGATAAGTTTGAGCTTTTAGAAAAGATGTAGCCAAAGGCAACAGACTGCTTTCATTTACATATAGGTAACCCTTTGAATGTAGACCATTCCTTGAAGAACATTTTTATTAATGAGGAATGTAATACAATATTCCATTTTCGAACTAAAAAGATTATTTATATATATTTGTGTATGGGATAAAAAATAAATAAAAAAACTAACTAGCCTTGGGGTGGTCAATATTTATAAATTTTATTTATACTTGCTTTAACATGTATATCATATACCTATCAATCACAAACATGAAAAGCTGTGGAATTCAAAATGATGATCTGCTCTAGAAACACAACCAAGCTTTATTATTACCAATATTAACTTTTATATAGTAGTACATTGTAGATAAAATTTCCAGCTTCCAAAGAGACAAAATGGCTTCTCCAACACGATGGCACATTCTTAACTACTAACATTTCTGATTGCTGAATGTAAGAAAGCTTTCTAAGTACATCTAATCTACTGCGAGGCTCGAACTCCTAGACTATGTTCTTTTTTACGATGTATCTATAGGTTGTAGCCTTCTTCTTGTTTGAAGAGGAGTTGTCTATTATCAGAACTACCTTCCCCACCTCTGATGCCTTGAAGGAATTGTAAATTGGCTCATCAGATGAAGACAACTTTCTGTTCTTGTCAATTAGAGTTGAATAGCTTCCATATTCACTCAGCACAAACTCTAATAGATAGGAAACATCCCACCCACCAACTATGAGGTCCCATAGAATTTTTGCTCTCGCTTGAACAACATAGACATCTTGAATGTGAGAATTCAAAAACAAAGAAAAATCCCTATCGCATATATCTTGAGGATGAACTCGATCTCAAATCCAACACCCATAAAATTTATATCCAAAACTAAAACTCATCAAATTTGGAAGTATATTGGAAACAAAACTAAGGCAAAATAGATAAATTTGAATGTAGGAACTGACCCAAAATCTGCAAACTTGAGCATTTTTTGATGTACATTACCTCCACTCCCTCGATCTCAAGATTGATTTTCTCCCTAGCTCTAATGGAGAACTCTACTGCAGGCTTGTGAGGTCCAAAATCTACATCTTTGGTCCTGCTAAGTCCCCCATACTATATAGGCACATTCTCTGGAGATATAAATATACAAGTAAAATAAAGTATTAAAAAAGTTTCTAGGAAATTTTCAATGAATATATCATTCATTCTACCATATATAATCAGAGTCTTCAACTGGGTTGAGCATATTTTATTAAATAAGTTTCTAGGAAATTTTCATTGAATATATCCTTCATTCTATCATATATAATCAAAGTCTTCAATTGAGGTTGAGCATATTTTCAGTACATCAGAGAAGGAATTTCACATACTTGTAGAAGGTCTTTGTGACTTTTCCGTCATGTGAAATTACAAATTTTCTCTTGGTACGCTGTGTCAAGAAAGGGCTCAACATGGAGTACAGTGCACTGAAATACCATGGGACATTGATGAACACCTAAAAAATAGAGCGAATACTAATTAAGAGGTGCTTTGTCTATTTGATAAACTGAGTATAATATCCTCGCCCTTATGGGGCCCAACAAAATCCCACGCTTGCAAACTAAATATAGAAAAAATCTTTAATTACATATGGAATACTTGACAATTAGAAAGATTGGAGAGATTCTTCAACATTGTACTTAAAATCGGATCATTTTGAATTATGGCAGAGGCAACGACAGTTGGAAGTCACAACCCAAAGGTAGTATGCTTGAGGATCTGTAGTCTACAATTGATGAGATTGGAATTCAAATCCTAGAAAGTTAAAATAGTCCATTACTATACTTCATTCATAGAGTGATTTCATTTTCTTCAAAGTTTTAGGATAAGATAGAAAGAAAGGGTTTCGTTCGTAAGTTTCTTGTGAAAATCCTAATTCCCTCATTGTATTATGTGACAGTGGGGGCTACCTTAACACAAGGGGTTATATCTCAACTGGTTGTCACCATATTGCTGAGAATTTGTTTAGTTCCATACTAGCAGGTGCCTTGTTAAACCCCGTTGGGTAAGGTGCACTAATCTATGCCAATGGGCTTATTTGGGAATATGGATACCATCTTCAAATGTGATGAAGCATCCTTTGGTTTCCCATGAGATTTCCCTTTGCAATAAAAATAGTGACCATTATGTTGACCATGAAAAACAAAACCCTTGAGGGCAGATTGTGACCGTACAAAGAAATGACTATATATGCTCCTCCATCTCTAAACCATGTAATTTAGGGTGAAAAAAGACAATGAGGCTGAACTTTAAAAGGTCACAAAGGTCCAC
Source organism: Pinus albicaulis (assembly GCA_034641835.2). Lineage (NCBI taxonomy): Eukaryota > Viridiplantae > Streptophyta > Pinopsida > Pinales > Pinaceae > Pinus > Pinus albicaulis. The sequence continues at coordinate 1,608,469,085 of CM076584.1, read as the reverse complement.
TGACTCAACTATAGCGTTGGGAAGTAGAGTTTTTGGGGGTGTGTGAAAGTGCCAAAAATATAGGTATGCATTATGCTTGAAAGTTTCAATAGATTTTTTTGTATAATTAAGTTCAAATTTCTGACCACAGCTTTGAAAATAAAGGTGGAAACCAATATTCAAGATATATCTACTTTGTCTTTGCCTTCGAAGTCCACATCTTTACCTTTTTGTCGAAACTGACTCATTTTCACAAATACGGTTTTCCAAATTCCATCTGTTATTGTGAATCCATTTAGAAAGATAAATGGCTTATCACCATTGGTTATGGAAATGATAGCTAGTTTCAAAGTCCATATCTTGAGCTTTTTTTTGGAAATGACTCATTTTAAGAAATATGGTTTGTGTATTCCATCTGTTATTGTGAATCCATTTAGAAAGATAAACTCAGAGGTGACGATACGGAATCGATTATTCGATTTTTCCTTTCTTCTTGAAATATTACGAAGTGGTGATGATAATTCATTGACTATAGTTCAGAGGACCTATGATCTACACTCTGAGTTTGGGACTACATAACACACATCCATTATAATACAATCTCTCGTTGTGAAATATCGGATTACAATTTTTGTATACTACTGCCTTGAGGCCTCATCTTTTTTAGAGTTAGTGCTACTTTACTAATACTCCTGACTTCATAGGTCCTCCTCCAGCCTGATTTGGGGGCGTCTTCATAGGTATTCTAACGTCCAATCTCATGTGTCATTGAATCTACTAATGTGCAATATCCACTTCAAGTCGTTTCCCATTTCCTCATTACCTAGTTTCAACAAGATCCCTTATTTTTCAACAAGATTTTTCATTACCTATTTTCAATGGTATTCCTTCTTTTTCAACAAGATTGTATGATTAGCCATTCAACCTAACAAATGATTGACCTTCCTTTTCAAATTATAAAATACGACTCACTGAATTATTGCATCATTAGTTCCCACAACTATTAACAACCTTATTATTGAGAAAATATATAAATAGTTTGGAATCTCCTTCAATATTGATTTTACTGGACACAAATCTCTCTTCTTTTGTCAATCCTGAAATAATCCTTTGTTCTCTTCCATATTGTTTATTCATTCTCCAAATTATATGTAGAAGACCAACTTGATTTTACCTTGGTTGTCTCTAATTATGTTCCCTTCCCTTGCTATATCCAAGCTTCCTTTCTAAGCCCCATCGAAGTTAACCTTGCACCACCCATGCGTAGCGGTATTTTCTAGGTTTCCATCTACTTATTCATCTCTTTGATCTAGTTTATTTCTTCTGATTGGGATGAGATTATTTGCTATTACTTTTTTACCTTCGCTGACTCTATTTTTTCTCTTTTGATCTAAAAACACACTTATGCAGGGGGTAATATTGTGCTCATAAAATTCATAAGATTATTGGTTTTCCATAGATTCCACCACAACAATTCCTGCATTGTATTCACCATTAGAATGGGTTGCTTTGTCCAAGTACTCCATAAAAAACACACCTTAGATGCAAAGGTTCTCTTGCATAGTGGACTGCTACTTTCTTCTGCCTCCAATCATACATTACACATCGCATGACCAATATTTCCTTTGAATTTCAAGGCTTCTGTCATGATTTTTCAGAAAATTGGATTCCATACCTTTCTCCAGAATTTAGCTATATCATTGGATTGTGTATCTTTCTATGGATTTTTTGTTGGACTAATTCCTTTTTCTATACAAAGCACACCATGTCTCCTTCTTTGACACCGTGAATACCATTTGTATCTGTGTTCCAGCCAAGACTCTCCTCCCCTTTCCTCTAAAGAAATCTTCTTAGGGATATAATTGCTTCCATTGTGGAATTTATTTCCTCGTCAATCTCAATGGACTAATTAGAGATCATTTTCTAGGTTTACAATGACTTGGATGGGTCTTGATTTTCTTCCTAGTAGTCAATGCTGAGATTAAAAAAACTATGATTCAAGAAACAAAACTAGAAATGCGCTGATACAAGGAAAACTTGAGAAAAGTGTCTTTCACTTACTGAAACACCACAAAAATACTTGTTAACTCCTTATACCTGTCAGCATTGCATAGAATCTCTTAATCGATAAGGAAAAATAAAATAACAATTGGAGGACATAGGCACCAGAAACAATAGCTTATAGTCATTTCACTAGTAAGGCTAACATAGTGTTAAACCATTGACCAGGTTTCCATTCTAGTGGTGGTCTGCTTTGACACACAAATGATAGGAACCTCAAAAAGACATAGGCCCAGTGGAAGCCTCGAGTGATTTTGATAAAGTAGATATCCTTCATGCACCTGAGCCAAAGGAAGACCATTCCTTGCAGTGTAGCCCATCTGGACATGTTTTTTGAAGCCATTTGAAAGGGAGAAAGGAAAAGGAAAGAAAATTTCCATGTACTCATTATAAATAAGGTTTTGTAGGAATACTATTGCATTTTCACAGTACGAGTAACTAATAATTGAATGTCCATACTCAAATATTTTGTGGGAAACTATTGTATTGTTTAATACAAAATATATAAAACCAGATCTGCCTAAAGATCTCTATTAGATCCATATATAAAAGGAACCTCTCTGTAAAATATATATTGTAACCTTTAGCCTTTTTCAATCTGGGCTGAAGATATATGTAATTTGACACCATTTGAAACTAGCAACCATATGTCAAATAATAAATATCTAGAGATGCATAAGAACTTCCAATTTTTGGTGTGCCAAAATTCCCAAAACACCAAATCTACGAGGACATCTAACATCATTCTTTTGATCATTTATAGTCATTCAGATAGATTTTTCTAGGAAAGCTTGGAAAAGGAAAAAACATTTGTGTTTTGAGTAGTTACATACCTTTCTTGCTACCATCTCTGGGTATTTATCTTGAAAAAGTGCAAGAATTTGGTTTGATGCAGATCTCAATATTCTCTTTGGCATATTGTTAAGATCTGTGATCTGAATCATGTCATTAACACCAACGGGCTTGAAATCAAGGAGCATGATGCCCTTCTCCAGAATTTGGACCCTCCATCTCATAAAATTCTTCAGCTTCTCATCATCTCTAAAGATCTTCTGGTAGAGCTCCTTGTCTCGAAAAATCCCATAAGAATTGTAGCACACAGGGTAGCCCACTTTATCATAACAATGCATGAAGGCCAATGAATTCAGATTCTCATCAAATTTTAGATCCTCTTCAACTATACTGTCAACTCCAAATGCCTTCCTCCATGCCACACTATTCTGCAACATGATGAATGCATCATTCACCCTAAAATATCTCGCACGAAGAAATTTAAGAATACCTTGCTACTAAATGTTAGGCAAGCCCTGCTACTACTGACTATTAGACCCACTCAAACTATATATCCCTTTGATAAAAGGTATATACCTCCATCTCCATTGTTAGGTTTCTATAGTAAAAATCCTCCAAACTCCATTTCCTCTACCATTTACATATATTTTCTGAGTGACTTTTTCTAAAAATCTCAAATTACTGTTCATTTTTCTCATGGAAAAAAATAGAAATATCTGCAGAGAATTTAATAGGGGCATTGGTTGCTACAAATACCTCTTATGGGAAAGTAATAGGGCTAACCCTAAACATAATAATTTTTATTTCTTTTACCTTTAAACCTTGAGGGGAAACTCGACCTTAGAAGGAGCACCTCATCTTTCATCATGCTCTCCATCAATGGAGCTTGAAGAGTCATCCTGAAAATAACTAAATCCATGTTCTCTAATCCAATCAATGGATATAAAGGATAACAAGAAAATATATACCACTTAATCATAGAATGAATGAATTTCACACCATAGATTATGAAATAAGTGGGAGTGTTAGAATCGGCAGTGTAATCATATGGGATTGTAACTTCCACTTAATCATGTTTAGATACCAAGAAATATTATAACTACCATGCAATCATGATTTTCATTGTATAACTCCCATCACTAAAGGATATTATTGTTATTTTGCATGATGGAGGGTTTCATAAGGTGTTATTCTTGTAACATTCTCTTAGATGTGATGATGTCCAATATATAATTTTTCAGTTATATGATTAATAAACAGAATAAAGGAATTTAACTTTGCCCAACTAATGTGTCTTAGTTGTCCCTACATTTTACCATCCTTATCTCCAAAAAAAATTGTCTCAAAATGGTCAACTGAAGCGTTGCCAAGTTACCAAGGCAGTTACCAAGTTCTTAAATCATTAAGAATCAGGAATCCTTTGGAAGCATCTTTTAGCAATCTTTTCTATTATTTTATAAAGACTTGCTTTGCATCGTATAAAGGTTGAAATGAATAGTAGTAGGAATATAAGAAAACATGTTATTAAAAAAGTTTTGATAAACACTGGATCTGATCTAGGTGCCATGGTACAATAACAATATCGCAAAATACTTTTGATGTTCAACTCTGGAAACATAATTTACGTTACAACACCATCACGACTCTTACACAACCATATTTATGGAAATGATTTGATGCTGTGAAGCTCTTAAAGGAAGAAATAGCATGGAAACTATAATAAGTTGAACTAATTTTCACTTCTTCAAAATATTATTCCTTCTTGTGCCTTCAAAATCTGGATATTGAAAAGAATATATGCCAGTTGCAGCCACCCTGCTGAATATGTTAAAATTATAACCATCAAAATGAAGAGAACAATTAGAAAAACTCCACTCCCCATGTCATGCCCATGCCATGCCATGCCATGAATCTGTTTGTAGAAGAATCCCACAAGTAGTAGCAGTGGCACCCTGTATTTACCTGATAGCTCCATTGATTGGAGAGGAGGTCCACTCTAGAACTTGCCAATTCTCTCCTAGTATTGTTGTACAAATGTTGTCTTGTTTTAAATTTGTACAAGGAGAGATACATTTTCAGTATATGCATCTTTTCAAATCTGGTAGTTATAACTTATAAGTCAAAATAAAATATAACCCAAAGAACCATCTTGTTCTATAGGCATGACAAATCTGGCCAGATATCAATTACTGGCAAGTTTTCCATGGATGTGATGAAGTCAATTATTACTAAAACAATTTTCACCGTGGATGAACCTTGACCTAATCTTACTTTCAATCATGAAATGCAGCCAGAATGGACAAGACAAAGGTATGAATTGGCTCTGGATTATAAATAAATCTAAGCATTGAAATGTGTATTAAACTCAATCACAGTTCAGTGCCACACACAATTCACAACAGTAATAAACACCTGCACATCTAGGAAACCTATGACAGCCTGACATCAAGATCCCTAGAACATATATAGTATATATATATATATATATATATATATATATATATATTTTTTTTTAAATTTCTTCTTAGGTGGGAGGTAGGACTTTAGGTAATTGGTTCCTTGATTTTGGTGCTTTAAAGCACATGACCATCAAGAAGGATTGGTTTATTACCTTTGTTGAAGCCAAATCCAAAATAGAAACTATAGTCTTTGGGTTTGGTTGGGTGCATTTTATGGAAAATTGTGGGGATGTTTAAATGAAATTGTTAGATGATAAGAAGTGTACTTTTGAGAATGTGCATTACATACCATTGACCATATATGGATAAAAATATTCTCTCAATTAGTGAGATAACAATATAGAGTCCATATTTGGAGGCCTTGTTTAGTGTTGAAAATCATTTTGTGAAAGATAAAGGTAATGGTTAGGTGATTGCATCGGTGCTAAAATAGAATGGGTTGTATAGGCTTGTAGATGTTGATGTGGCAAAATCACATGCTTAGATAGCTAGTATTAATATTCATAGCATTTGTTTATGGAATCAAAGTTATTATCACCTTAACTTCCCTTTAGAGCAAACCTAAGATGGTTAGTGGTTTACTTTCAGTTTAGGATGAGAAAGATGCATGTGCAACATGCTTGCCTTGAAAATAGTGTTGGAAGATCTTTGGTGAAGAAAAAGTATGGAGTGTCATGTGAAGTTTGGTATTAGTCTTTCGTGATCCTTTGTGGACCCATGAAGACACTTTCAGTATCTATTGCAAGGCATTTTCTCCTTGTTGTTGACATATTTAGGAAAATGTACATGTTTTTCTTAATAATAAATTTTGTTGCATTTGTTGAGTTCAAGAACTTAAGAGAGGAATGGAGAATGAATTAGGGAAGAGAATTAAAGTCCTTCAATTAGATAAGGAAAGGGAGTTCGCATCAAATGAATTTTCCAATTTTTACACAAGTGAAGGGATTTAAAGGCAAAGGCAATTCTACACTTAATTTACTTGAATAGAATGGGCTGGTTGAATGAGGAAATAGGATAGTGCTGGAGACTTCTAGATGTATATTTTTTGAAGGCAAGGGATTTCCAAGTAAGTATTGGGTTGAAGCATAAATGAAAAATTTTCCAAAAGGTCACAAGTCCAAACCCAAAACAATTTTTCACCTAGAAAAAATCATTTTGTTTAGTAAATACTAAAAACAATGACATTATGATTTTTTGGGAAAAAGATGTCCTGTGACCTAAAAGAGTGCCAAGCAACGATTAATTTACCTTTGTAGTGGTGGGTCAAAAAATTATTCTTAGGAGGGTCAAAAAATCTTTCTGATAGCCATCAAAGATTTTTTCTTGGAGTTTGGATCAATTTCCATCTAAGGTTTTTTTTTGGAAAATATGGTAGCCATGGTCGGTATTTTCACCTTGAAAAATAAATGGGAAATTAAATTTTTTAAATTTTCCTCCAAATTTATTTCAAGTTGGCCTCATGATGTTTTAGGTCGGTTGGGCCCCGAAGAGGCATCCATTCAACCCATACTTGAAGGCTACATAAAGGAGATCATTTCTCCTCATTTGGACACATCAATTTTGTCTAGTGCATCTCTGATCCAACAAAATTACAGGAAGGTCCGAAATTTTAGGAGTGAGGTCGAATTTTCAGGTGTCTAGTTTTTGTCATGACACTTGATTATGATCTTGTTTACTGGTTTGGCTATTATTTTTCTATGGTTATTTATGATGTATTGATGAACCTGTAATTCTCTCTCTCTTTTTCATAAGGAAGCATTTCTGGGTTTTACCCTGGCCTCAGGAAAAATTACTGTGTCTCTTGTCTTATCTCTTCTTGGTGTTTCTACTATGATTTATTACTGCTCTTTTAAGTTAATGAATGATTTTCTTATAATTGTTAATGAAATAAATGTTATGTGATGCTAATAATGATTTGAAGCTGTAAAATTGAATAATGAAATTGTGCTAGCTATGCCCTTGCCAAAAAATCAACATGGTATCAGAGTTGGGGGCATTGAAGAACAATTGAAGCTCTTGAGAAGGTTGAATTTTTGTGGCTCACTAACCCTTGTTGTGCGAAGTCTCCTAAGGCATTGTGCAAAGCTCCCTTGGTATGTAAAATTTCTTATATGAATCCTTGTTTTGTGATCCAGATCTGTGGAAGCCTGAAGGGTAGCCAAAATTTTATGTGGGAGAGGCCTAGTATAGGCCTATATTATCTCCTTTCTGTTTCAGGCCTAAAATTATGAGGTTTGAGATCATGATCGAAATTCTCTATCTAAGGTAATCCAAAGATGTAGAAGGGCATCCAAAAAACTACAGAATAAGTTTTATGAGGCACCACAAGTGCGGTTCTAAGGCACCTATGCCAAGGTTCTTAGGCTGAGGATGAAACATGTGAGTCTGAGGCTCACATCTCTTTGTGAACAATATGTAAGCCCTGTGACATATGTCACAGATATAAGGCATAATACTCGTGGAATTATTTTTTTCTTCGAAAATTCTAAATCTTATGGTCAAAGGCTATGTTACATCTTTGTGATAACAAATTTGATGACAAAAAGATTTCCTCATTGTATGCATCCCATAATATCAACCGTGACAAGATTTGTATTAGTATCTATGATCTGAGTTTTGTAGTAGTTCATGCGATGATCATGTAGTAGTCTCTATGATTTGAGTTTTGTAGTAGTTCATGCGATGATCATGTAGTAGTCTCTATTGACTCTTAGTAGAATCTATGAAGATCAACTGTGGAAAAGTCATGAAATTTTAAACTAGAATCTCTGTGGATGTGTCAAATCACGCGAATCATGCTTATGCAGGTGAAGGTTGTATAAGATACAAAGTGAGCAACCCTCTCTCTGTGGATGATCTAAGTTTTGTGCATTTATAAGGATCTGATCCTAAGTTCTTTTGTTATGGAATATTTTTGTGGACCTAAAGTCACGGAACCATGCAAAAGTCTTGAAGCTTATTCACTAAGTCTGTGCTTCCTCATCTAAAAGGTTGGATCCAAATTTCCTTGCTTGTGGAATCCATTCTAGGTATCCAATTTAGTTGGAAGGTCTATTGTATCAAATATTAAAGTGGCCTATTGAGGCAAAGACAACAAATCCTAGCCTATCTTGAGAAGATAAGAACGTAAGCTCATTTTTGACAAAAATATCAGGTATGATTTGAAATATATACATATTTATTATATACCTAAAATTGCTATTGTATTGCAACCATTCTATATAATGGGTTGGTATCTTGTGGGGTTTTCTTTCAACACATTTATTTATAGCCTCTCGTTGTATCTCATCCACATTTTGGCACACCCAACCAAGCAGGCTTCCTGAGCCAATTGCTGTCTCCTTTGCATACCATTCAATAATTTTTGGTAAAAGGACCTTCTTGCTATTCTAGATGCCAATGCTTGCTAGAAGAAACTCCTTTTTAGCCATTTCCAGCTCATTGTACACATCTTTTTCTATATAGACACAGACCTGTATATAAAAGAGTGTTAGTATTAATACGAAGTTACAAACACTTGCTGGCAACTAGAGACATCAAAACTATGCTGCTTTTTGAAATGGTAACTTGTATTTTTGTTGTAGTAGGTAATACTTGGGGAGTCACTGGCAGCACATAGAGAACAAAACATGCATCAATGAAGTTATACATGGTAAAAATATGAGCATGTATTTTATCATTTCAGACCTCAAATTTTGCAAGTATTTTACAAACTAGCTTAAGGATGCTTTGTGGATTGATTAGAAAGAACAAAAGGAAAAGCAATAAAATAAGATCATGTTTCAGCTCATAATAAAACGCCACATACTGCAGGATCAAAGAATGCTCCATTGCAAAGAGAAAAACAAACAAAGTGGTTTAGAAGCATCAATACCAAATGTCCGTCCAAATGTATACCACTCCTCTCTTGTTTTAAACCTTGTTCCAGTAGAAAGAAGTGCTTGAAGCCACTGAAAACAGGAAACAAAAATTAATTAGTGTTTTGAAATTATTTGATGTACAAACAAGATTATGATACACATGACTAATTCTCATTACGTAATTCGAAGTGGTCAAGAGATACTATGTAATAAAACAAACACCGCTAAGAAGAAAAGATTACAGATGGTGGCAATACATGTGCAGAACAGGACATCTTGCAGCAAAGAATGGATTGCTCTATGGAATTGGCACTGATAGAATGTCCCCCAACCTTGTAAGAAGCCTAAATATAAATTTCAAATAGCATAATCAGACATGAAATTGTCAATTATGATACACATTGATGATTTTCAAACATATATGATAAACATTGAGGATTTAAGAGTTTTAAGTAGTAGGAGATTGAAATAAAATGACGAAGGGACACATGTAAATAAACCCTACAGATTGAGCCCTCAACTTAAGCAAGCCATCTGAAAAAATTGGTCATAGATTGTTACACAGTAATTTGTCACCGTCCCTACCATTCCCCGTCCCGCACAATGGAGGACCCATTTTGTGACCTGTGAACATTGTCATGCCTTGAAAACATCATCAATGCATTCCTCTAAGCATGAGCTTCAATTGCCCTAAAGACATCTCCTTGCAAAAAATCATAAAAACATCTCCTTTTGCATTGGCGGGGGCAGACAGTTCATCACTCGCGCCAATGAGGAAAATCCTACAAAGAGGCCGCGCCAACTGGCGCTCTGTCCCAGAGCAGTAGTCGCGCCAGCCAATTTAAGGAGTGTTTTTTAAATAAAGATGGCGGAAGTTGTGTTTCAACAAACTCAGAAACCATTGCCTATATTGAGTTGGGAGGTTTGGCTGCGGGAGTTCTATGGAAGGGAAGTGGTTTGCCACCTCCCATGGAACCTTCCTTGTTGATAGGGCCAATCCCACAATAATAGGGATCCCAACTCCCTCCTTCCCCATCTATAAAAGCCTGCTCAATTCCATGGCAAGTTAGTCTTGAAGTGCCTAAGCTTTGAATCTCCAAATTCCCAAGAGCCTTTGTGCTGTAAGAGCCCTCTTTCTTCCCTTAAGGCCGACTCAAGTAAGGAGACTATCGTCGAGAGACTCAGGAGAGGTTTGCCCTTTCCTTGGCGAGCTTTGCGAGACGTGAACGACTGGAGACCCATCCAAAGGAGACCACGACGTCAGAACTTTGGTTGTAATCTCTCTCGATTGTTATTTAATGAATGATTACGATTATGGTTCCACTCTGTTTCCGATTATGTTAATATGAGTAATATCCTTTCTGACTGATATTTAGTTACGTATACCAGATTTTATGCTTGTATCTGTTTGTTTCTTGCACGTGCAGGTATCCATCCACGGAGATCGTAGAGGATCGTGATCTACCGAGGCTGAGGAACGGGAACGCTCTCTTCTTCAGATCGTAGCATTGGATTCCAGGTAGGCCTCCATCTTTGGTCTTTTCATTTCGTAACTAGGAACTTGCATCGTAACATTTCGTGATTGTTGCTAGACCCCTGCTGGGCTAGTAGGGATCGCCTCTATCCGCAGAGGGGATTTACCTCCTCAAAAATTTGGCGACTCCGCTGGGGATCGTCCAGATTTCACTGTCTCATTTGGATTGTCTCGTTTGATTGTTTTATGATTTTACTTGCTTGATGAGCCTTCTGGGTTGGGTTCTTTTGCTGTTTTTTACTTCTTGGTTTGCTTAGTATGCATTGATCTGCTTCTGGAGTAGTTATTTTTTGTTTTGACTGAGAAACTCGACTGGCGCGCTTTTTAGCTCGACAGTCGCGCCAATTGGCGCATGTTGCTTTTGTTTAGCCCGCGCCAATTGCCTTCTGGCGCCAGTTGCAGCCTTACAGTCGCGCCACTCCTGTAAGGTTTTTGAGTTTCCTCATTTTTGAGCTCTCTGGGTTTGGTCAGTGCTTTTCTTCTTGATTTTCCGACTACCTGAGTGTGTTGGAGTCCTGTTTGACTGGGAATTCACCTCTGTCCTTTGGTTGTTTGATTTTATCTATCGATTTCACGTTTTGAGCCTTAGGGCGTCTAGTGGCTTAGTGTATCGAGCCCTCCTTGGGAGTTTTGGTGTTTCGTTTGTCCGGTCAACTTTCTGATTGCTCCTCCGCATCCTCTTAGTAGTTGTTCATTGTTTTGTTGTGATTTTTGGGTGATTGTTCATTCCTTCATTCAAATTTCGTTTGGTCTTGCCTTGGGCCTAGATCACACGGTCCATTGGAGCCTTTGAGTATTTTCTTGGTTTTGAGAGACTTTGGTCGATTTGGGATCTGATTGCTTGTGTTGTTGAGTGAAATTTGTTTGTTTTGCTCTCTCAATATCGTTTCTCAAGTTGTTCCGTTTGTTTTCAGTTTGTTTAGTGCATATTAGCTATCAAACGTTGAAAATTACAAAAAAATCTCTTGTGCTTTTGGTTGAATTAGTGCAAATTGTAATCTTTTCGATTTTGCTAGTGATTAGTGATTTGAATGAAAAGTTTTCAATTTCATTAGTTGCATTAGAGATCTCATTGTTTGTCTTCCGGTCATTTCATTTGTGTAAAAGCTCTCAACTCTTCTGTAACTAGTTTTCATCGAACGAAATGTTGGACTGTGGCATGTAGCTTTGCATTTAGGAGTCTTTTAAGACATTACATACAATAGGGCCTGAAAATTGAAACTTAATTGAAGATCAACTTTAAAATCTATCTAATTAACCTAAGGCAGCATTGAAATCTAATGAAACATATTTAGAGGTCTAGGCTAGAGACGTGTTCCGGCATCTTTAAACCTAGCAGCTGTCGTTCACCTTTTGGCTTTAGACAGTGCTAGTACGGACTTGTGCTCCCCATACCGTCGCATATATAAAGGGAGACCCCTCTAGGTTTTCAATCCTTTATCCACAGGAAGCCGAGTCTGCCGCCCTATACCCGTGATACACCGAACACAGCATTCGGGGAGACTACCTGCACGTACGGAAAGTCCTTGGTCGATTTTTGTTTCATTATTGAAACCAAGGTGTATATTGCAGTTCACGGATATTTGGTACACCCTTTGTGCCTAGTTTTTCCTGAGCAGTCATTTGGTCTTTTCTGACTCCCTAAACTTGAAAAGACCGTCGAGCGCTTGTCCTTTCACGCTTGTATCAAATCTGAAAGAGATAGATTCATCTTTCTATCGTTTCTCGACTCTTAAAATATGAAACGATAGAGTTTCTTACTTTTCAACGTGGTAAAAATTAATCACCCACGATTACACGCCCGCTTAGATATTGCTTTTTGACCGTTTTGTCGTGTGTCTTAACTCGTTTTCAGCCCGTGTGTGTGTTTGCTTCTTTTTCTCTGGTCTTTGGCACAGTGGCGGAACCTTCGGTTTCGTCTACTGGTAGTCCTTACACGGACGATTCTTCGGAGGCTTCCCAATCCTATGTTGAACCACAGCAGCCTGTTATTTCCGAGTTTCCTGATAGGGGACCGGTTCTCGCTGAGCAACCATTTGGAGGACCAGTTGAGTTCAATTGGCCCTTTTCGGACCCTGTGTCTGAATTGAGATTAGGAGCTGATTTCCTTTCTCTTACCTCGGGTTCGCCTTTTGCTGCTGTTGTTTTTCCTCCTAGTCCTCGCCGTCTTTTGCGTGATTTAACGGTAGGATCAACCATGAGTGATTCAGGTGAGGAAATCCCAACGTCTGGTGAAGACTATCAGCTCTTCCCACGAAGATTATTTGAGGGAGACAACTCTGAACTAGCTGCCATGTCAACAGCCAGTCCTTCTTTACCACAGGGTTACAGATCTCTGGGTCAGATCATTTCCGCTCCAGCCTCTATGGGAATATCATCTCCTGCTTCGAGGCCAGCTGCTACTACACCTGGGGTGTCTCCTCAGATGCCCGTCACTTCTGTTCCTGTCCGGCCCACTTTCTGTGTGGCCGCCTCTTCTCCTGTTGTCTCAGAATCTGCTAATAGGGCTAGGCCAACTCCTGAAGATGTTTATTTAGCTACTGCTATACTGGAGAACATCTCTACGGAGGAGTATCGGTTGTCCTTGCAACAGCCGAACGCCGAGGTTGGACCGTCCTCCTAAGATCCCTACCGATCTTACTTTTCGCACTATGCACAGAATGGTACTCCCGTGTATGCTTTCCCAGGTCAGTATGACGAGCACGGGGAGATTTTGCATCTACCCGCTCCTGAGGCTTATCTCTATGCTCAAGGTTTACCGTATAACCAGGCTTATAACCCGCAAGGACAACCTTTCCAAGGCCAACCTACGGGCCAACCTGGCTATCTTTATGATCCACAGGGGCAGCCCATTCAAGGCTACCCTGTCGGCCAACAAGGGCCATCGTACGGTCTGCAAGGACAGTATTATAGCCCTTCTGGTCAACTTGTTCAGCCTCAGCCGGGGTATCAACCGGGACCGGTCTATGGTCCTGGGGGGCAAATCCAACCTTCTTTACCAATGGAACCGCAGTATCCTGTTGTTTCTAACGTTGTATATCAGCCAGGACCATCCTATGGTTCTGCCTCAGGTCAAACCGGTTTCCAGCAAGCGCCTGGTCCTGTTCCACCACCGGGCCGACCAGTTCATCCAGTACAACCCGGTGTCCCACCTCTAGGCCAACCGGCCCATCCGGTACAACCTGGAGCTCACTTACAACTAGGTCAACCTGCGCAACCGGCGCCTCCTGTCTATCTGGGTCAACCTGGTCATTCAGGTCAACCCTCACACCCTGGTCAACCTGTTCACTCAGGCCAACCCTCTCAGTCAAGTCAAGCTGTTCATTCAGGGCAGCCCGCTCATTCCATTAACCCTGCATAACAACCGATTCATTCAATGCCACAGCCAAATCAACAGCTGCGCCCTACTTATCAGGCTCCGCAGGGTTCCACTTTTTAGCAGCCTACTCACCCTGAGGGTGGTTATTATCCTCATGGTCAGTCTCAACCGAACTATAACCACCCCAGAGGCTCTCAGTATTATCCTCCTCCACCCGGTTTTACCTACACTCAGCAGCCAAATCCAAACGCTGCTTATACTGGGCCGACGCATAATCAGGGTCCGTACCCTGGTTATCAAGCCCCAAACTATGGTTACTAGCATCCAAATCAGTCTGGTTATACGACCTACGCCCCCTACGGTCAGAATCCTGTAGGAGAGAACCCATGGGGGCAAGGATATTCACAACCATCGTGGAATATGGGTACCGGACCTCATCTTGGGTCTGGCATGGCAGTTAATCCTCCATTGTCGTTCCTGGCTACCTTGGAGCTATCGGATGTTTCAAAGTTGACCAATGATCCGATTTTACATAATCCGTATTGGCCTCTGGTTCCCACCAAGATACCAAGTGATTTCCCCAAGTTTGAGGGAAAAGCTGGGGAGGACCCCCAGGCGCATGTGATGACGTATCATCTTTGGTTTTCGTCTAACTGTTGGGTCGACGATTCGATTCGCCTGCGCCTCTTCCAGCGTACTTTAACTGGAGCTGTTGCTAAGTGGTACATAGAGTTATCCCGTGGCATTTTTCAAGATTTCAACTCTTTAGCCATGGCTTTCCTCACGCATTTCCAGTTACCGGTTCGGTATGAAGTCGGGACGCACCTCCTGACTTCCCTGAAGTAGGATAAAGCCACTCACATCTCAGATCACATTCATGAGTGGCGGCGCCATCGTAGACTAATCAAGTTTCACATACCTGATCAGATATTGACTCATTGGTTCACCACCTCCTTTGTGAATAAAATCGCTCAGGATATTGCGATGGGAGCGTGCGTGACAGAGGAACAAGCCATCGCGCGTGCCCAATACCTGGATCTTGTCTATTCTCAGTCCGGCACGCTTTATGACATCTTGACTGATGCTCCACGGCTCGGAACCTCTAAGGCTCCGCCCACCCCTGTGGTGGATGGTGTCATTGGTTCTGTCTCTCAGAATTCGAAGAAATCTTCGAATGGGAAGCAGAAGGCTAATTCTTCCAACAATACCTCTGCTAATCCCGCCTCATCCGATTCTGGTAAAACCACGGAGGTGAATGCCGTTCAGGCCAATCCTGCGGACAAATCCTCCAAGGGGAAGAAGAAGGGCAAAGGCAAATCTAAATCTGATGCCCCGAAACCAGAATCTAAGTCTCGTACTGAGGATGGCTCCCAGCGTAAACCGAAGTACCCTTGCCTCATCTGTGAAGAGGACCATTATACTAAGGATTTTCCACGACGATCCGAGGTTAGTCAACTTCTTAAAGGCCCTAAAGGGACTCTGGCTATTTTGAAAGAGCCATTTCCATCTCAGCAGACCCAGATGGTCGAACAACCGTCACCATCTGCACCGTTTGGGTCTCAGGTTTTCATGATGAAGACTATTGCACCTATCTCTGTCGCTACGCGGTCGAAGGATTACAACGAACCACGGCAGGCACCCGGGAAGGCAGTTGCGGATGGGCCGCCTCCCCCACCTGTCTCCGGTCCGTTGGAAATCGAGAAGCCTTCTCTTGAACCCGTTGTGAAGCCACCTCCCAAAGGTGTCCTTCGAAGATCTTCTTATAATCCAAACGCTCGTGCCGCTCAACATTACAGTATTGTTGAGGATCTGGCACAGGCGCCATGTGCCATGTCCGCACTTGAGGTTCTTCAAAGTTGTCCTTCACAACGGAAGGCTTTACTATCTGCGATCGGGGGCATTGATCCCGCCGACTCGAGTCTTCTCACCTTCGAACTGGAGAATTTTACTCCCCGGCTTCCACATCAAATCGCTTTGTTTATTCAAGTCGGGATTAACATTCTGAACATTCATAGGGCC
This sequence comes from Pinus albicaulis, assembly GCA_034641835.2. NCBI lineage: Eukaryota > Viridiplantae > Streptophyta > Pinopsida > Pinales > Pinaceae > Pinus > Pinus albicaulis. The sequence continues at coordinate 1,608,453,062 of CM076584.1, read as the reverse complement.
ATCGTAGATGAGGGTGCATCTACCTGCGTTATGTCCTCCGCTTGCTGGAAGGCCATCGGCTCTCCAGCCTTGTCGTCGTCTCCCAATGCCCTTGAGGCATTTGATGGTCAGGAATCTAAACCCCTGGGCGTTCTCGAGAGTCTAGCGATCACATTACAGGGAAAAACTGTCAATGTAGAAGTGGAAGTAGTTAACGCTAAACTCAACTACAACATACTTCTTGGCCGCAGCTGGACCCATGCCATGCTCTGTGTGCCGTCCACCGTCTTTCGATTGATTAAGTTCCCTCACGAGGGCAAGATTGTCACAGTGGATCAGTTGTCATTTTTCACCTCTAACTCTGAGAACAACGTGCCATACGTGGATCAAATTCCGAATCCCCCGGACAGTGTAGGACCTGGTCTCTTCAAAGACCCAGTCCTCATGGGTATCTTTCCCGCACCGCCACCGCATACCGCTCAAGTCAACATGTTGTCCAGGTCCGATGACCCCTGGCTCATTCCTACACCTGAGCAGGTATATGAGTTTGGAGAATCCATGCCTTTAACGCCCGGTAAGTCAGCTGCGCCTTGGAGATTTTCAGCATCGGATCCTCCCGCCTCCTCGGCTTATGCTCAGCAGGCAGCTCTCGACGTCTACTCTCAATCCCCCTGGCTTGGTCAGGTTGATTCACCTGATCCTCTCAGAGAGACTTTTCCTTCCGATGAGGCTATCATTGAAACTATGTCTCTTGAGGAGCTGCCTTGGGATGATGGACATCATCGCTCCTCATTTATGCCTAGCTTGGGGGCAATGACTGATTGTCTGGAGCGTTATGCTACTCAGTTTCCTTCCCCTCCTCTTCAAACGCCCATCTTGACGCACGAGGTTTTTTCGGAGGGTAACCTGAGTAACATTACTCAAACTATTCCAATCAACATCTACGTTAAACCGGGGATCGTTGAGAATATTAATGTGGGTGTGACTTGTTCTCCCAATGAGATTCAAGTCTATACTGAGCTTTTCAAAGAATTCAGAGATGTTTTCGCGTGGTCTTACGAGGAAATTAAAGGATTGGTCGTGTAGGCAATGCAGGTTAAACTTCTCCAGTATATGAAACCGTCACGCCAACGCGCCAACCCCATGCATCCTCGAAAAGCTGTAGCCATCAGGGCGGAAGTTGAAAAACACGAACGCGGGTTTTATTTATCCCATCCCCCTCACAGAATGGGTGTATAACATTGTCCCTGTCGATAAAAAGCAGGGTACAATTAGAGTCTGTGTGGATTATCGCGACATCAATCGCACCTGTCCAAAGGATAATTATCCCACTCCGTTTATAGACTAGATCATCGACGAATGTGCCGGGAGTGAGATCTATTCCTTAATGGACGGTTTCTCGGGATATAACCAAATCAATATTGCACCTGGGGATCAACACAAGACCACATTCATCTGTCCATGGGGTACTTTCGCCTATAAAAAACTCCCGTTCGGCTTGAAGAATGCTGGAGCCACTTTTCAGCGTGCGATGTCCTACGCTTTTCATGACATTCGCCATATCGTTCAGCCTTATCTGGATGACTTTCCAGCTCATTCGAGTAAGCGAGAGGACCATCCTGAGCATCTCCGCCAGATCTTTCTTCGTTGCAGGCGCTACAATATCAGGCTCAATCCTCATAAATGGGTCTTCTGCGTTGATTCTAGCCGTCTTTTAGGATTCATAGTCTCGAAAGACGGAATTCGCCTCCAAACCCTTTGGTGTGGGCCTTGTCGTCTCCATCACCTTCCTCCTGTGCAGTTATAGATGATAGAAGCGGGTACTTGGCGCTTGTCCGAATTATGCGAGGGTAGCCAAGGATTCATAGTTTGTTAAAGCGAACGTTCCCTTTCAGCAAGGACAATGCTGAAGATGTGAGAAGCGCTTGTTCGCATCAATGTGGTTGCTTCGTCCTGGGACTACCACGCGCTGCTTTGTGTCTGGCCGCCGCAGTGCTTTCCATAACCATGATGTGGTAGCAGGACAGAATCACGGTAGTGAGCTGTGTTGTTGTTACCTTCTTGGCTTGAAAGCAACGTTATGCACATGTCGAGAAGTTGGCATTAGCAGCAGTACACGCTGTACAACGCTTTCGCCATTACATCCTTTTGCGCACGATAACAGTGGTTTCAGACTGCAACCCTATGACGTATATTCTTTCTAGACAATTACTGGGGGGCAAGTACTCCAAATGGATTGTGATCCTGCGGGAGTTTGACTTGGAGTTCACTACTGCTAAGTCAACTAAATCACTGGTCTTCACGGATTTGATATGTTCTCTCCCTACAGACTCTGTTCCCTCACACTCTGAAGACCATATACCGGACGAAACGCTTTTCCTCATCAGTACTCGTGATCCTTGGTACGGTGACATCATAGTGTATCTTCAGACCTCGACATTTCGGTCTGAGTTGGATAAAGCTGCCCGCCGTCGGATTCGACACCAGTCCCAACCCTACCGTATAGTAGGAGATACCTTATATCGCATTGGAGTAGATTCGGTGCTCCGGCGATGCCTAACCTTGGAAGAGGCTGAGAAAGTCCTAAATGACTGTCACAGTGGCGCCTGTGGCGGACATATGTCCGGGTATGCTACTTCCCAGAAGATTCTGCGGGCAGGTTATTTCTGGCCTTCCATATTCAAGGATTGTATCACTGCAGTCCGAAAATGTCATCCATGCCAGATTTTTCAGCGCAAGATGCGCGCGCCGCCGTTGCCATTGCATCCCGTTATTACCGTCGGCCCTTTTTCGAAATGGGGCGTGGATTTTATGACGTGTAACCCTCACTCGGCCGGGGGGCATGCGTATATCATTGTCGCCGTCGACTACTTCACTAAGTGGGCTGAGGCGATGCCTACACTAGCTGCTGACGGGAAAACGGCTGCTCAATTTATATTCAACCACGTTATTGCACGGTTCGGGGTTCCTCAAGCCATCGTCACTGATCACGGTACTCATTTCCGAGATTATATGATGGCGGAGCTGACTTCAACGTTGGGCTTGCGTCACGACAGCTCGACACCATATTACCCTCAAGCGAATGGTCAGGTTGAAGTAGTGAACAAGGTTTTGGTCACTATGCTTCAGCGAACGGTTGGTATTCACAAATCCAATTGGCATCTCCAACTGGTCTCAGCTCTCTGGGCATACTGAACATCTGCAAAGAGTGCAACTGGGTTCACACCATTTCAATTGGTGTATGGCCTGGAAGCAACTCTTCCGGTTGAATGCGAGATTCCTTCGTTAAAATTAGCTGTGGAGCTTCTACCTAATACTTCTGCTGAGGAAGAACGTCTTCTGTATCTAGAACGGTTGGATGAAACCCGTCGTCTCGCTGCTTTGGTTATCGAAGCAGAAAAGAAGAGGGTCAAAACTCATTTTGATCAATCTGTTTCTCCTCGTTCCTTTATTGAAGGAGACCTCGTCCTCCTGTACGATCAAGCACATGACAAGCTTGGAGCCGGTAAGTTCCAGCCTATGTGGCATGGGCCCTATATAGTAAAACGCGTTTTGAAAAACGGGGCCTACGAGCTTATAGATTATGAAGGAGTTCCACTGGCGTAGCCCAGAAATGGGTTGTACCTCAAAAAGTACTATGCCTGAAGTGATTTCTTGGTGTGGTGTGTGTACATAGGTGTGTGATTTTCATTTGTGTGCATGTATTGTGTGGTGTGCTTTGTAAACATCTTTCTGCTGTCGGGTCTTCCTGGTTGTGCAGATGTCTATTCATCCATTTGTTGGTTTCACGGATGGTGCCTCCCGCAGTACCAGGAATCTGTCTTCAGCAGCCTGGGTAATCTATGATCCTGCTGGTGAGTTGATCAACCTGCAAGGAGTGTGTCTAGGACGTACCACGAACAACATCGCGGAATATAGTGCTGTGTTAGAATTATTAACCGAGGCAGTAAACCTTGGTGTCTGTGAATTGCTCGTGTATCTAGATTCGCAACTTGTGGTGTTACAACTGAACGGACACTATTCGGTAAGAAACCCGTCCATCTTACGTCTGTATCTGCGTATTCGATTACTGGAAAGAAATTTTGACTACATTACATATCATCACATACCCAGGCATTTGAATACACTAACAGATGCAGTAGCAAATTTGGTATTAGACAGACATTTGCGCAATTTATAAATCATCATCACATGTAAAGAAAGATCCATCCAGAAATAGATATGCACATATATATAGATATCGAAATGTTTACATAGAGTGTGTCACATAAAAGTCAAAATATACATAATCGTCTTAAGTACATCTGGAGACGATATGTCTCTCAAAAAATAAAAGTGGTATAAATCCTAAGAGCTAATCCGCATGGTGCTCATGATAGCATGTGACTGCACGCACTAAGCGTCTCAGGATTCAGTGGATCTGACTCGGAACTCCCACCGTGTGGCGCTGGTATTCCATCGGTACGTCCGCCAGCCGAGCATAGTCCGGAATCCCTCGGGCAATGCCCTCAAGATTCTGGATCAACTCCTCTCCTCCGGTGCCCTCTCCCTGAGGATCAGGGGCGAGTTGTGTCCTCCGTGAGATTGGAGACATCCCAGCTGGTCTCTCAGGTCCCACATCTGCATACATGTATAAAATGTGTTAGGACGAATGTGTATTAACAAAAAAACATAAAACATAAAAATCAAAAACATGAGGTCTTACCCAACTCCTCGTCCCAGTCATCTCCTTCTGGCAGTGGGAGATCTGGGTCTCTGGTAAGTCAGTTCCTGCATAGGGCCAGTCTTCCACTACAATCAGCTGGCACCGTAACCACCTAAAGAACTCCGGCCTCTAGGACATCTGTTGGCCGCCTCCAGCTCTGGGCATTAATGCTGCCCAACGAGCCATTCTTGGCTCTCGTGGTATCGGATCTGCTACTGAGGCCCCTTGGCCCTGGAAGATTGGTAAGCGTTCCAGAATGAACGATACCAGGATGGAACCATAACCAAACTGTTTCAGTTTACCTTGTTTGCATTTTGTGAGCTGCCTTTTCATATTTATTGTTACTGCTGTTGCCCAGTCAAACAGTAAGGGACTCATGCATTCTGAGGCCAGCAGGAGTTGGGCCTTTGTGGCCTCGTGCGGTGCCTGCGACCCTGCAGCCCGCGTGATGGTATGTAGGACAACCCTCAATGCCAGATCAGGGATAGTGTGGATATCCACCTTCTTGCTTCCTGATCCCATTTGTGCTCCTCGGCACACTCGTGCCATCACTTCTTCCATCTTCTCCCCAGATGGTCTGCTTCCAGTCAAGACAGGGATCGGACCTCTGCGGGACAATCCAGTGATAAAATAAACATCAGAAACCTCCATCTCTAATACCTGGTCTCGTAACCTGAACACCTGTTCATGTTCGTCCCAGATACTGATCAAATACTGGAGGAGCTCGGGCTGAGCTCGTAGACACGGTGTGAGGAAGAACTTTTTCAGCCCACAGTTTCTAAGGGCATTCATACAAGCTTCACTTTGGATGGCTTGTTCATCCTCTTCTCCATGCTCTCATTCTTTCCATTCAATCGCCATTTTTCTTGATTACCTGCATTCATATGGTCATAAGCCCTTAGTTAGATCTCTGATAGGCCTCAAATTCCATGAAATTTGGTTTAAATATTGAATTTTTAGGCGGATTTTTAGGTTCGGCCGCTGGTGCGGCTGTTTTGTGAACAGTCGCGCCACGTGGCGCGAGCCCTTTGTATAAAAGATCCCATTGGCGCGGGTCCATGCCCGATACCCGCGCCAATGAGCGCGGCCCTAAAATTTCAAAAGTGGCCCTAGAGAACTGATTTTCAAAGGGAAATTATCAAAAAATGGATGAAAATGTAGAGCAAGGGAGCGCCTCTTACCTGTAGCAGACGAGAAGCTGAATGGTCAACTGGATTTGTCGCAATCACCGTCAGAATTTTCCGCTCCAAATGGATCACTATTGCTTTTTACCAAGGTAAATAGTAAATGTAATTTTATTTTTACCAATTTGACATATTTATAACTTTTTGACATAAAATGAGTTGTAAAAAGTCATTTTTATCGAATATTTTTATATATTATGTCAAAAATGGGTTTTACGCTTGCTTGGTATGTGCAGCAGCAGGTTTTTGCGACTTTAACGATGGAAACGAGTTGTATTTTATACTTTTTCGGACTCGGTAAATACACGAAAAAGTCACTTTGGAGTCATCTTTCAGCTCTTTTCTGACTCTCTAAACATGAAAAGATTGCCGAGGCCCTTGTCATTTCGATCTCGTTAAATTGGACACGAATCGACATCTACCCAGTATAAGTTTAACCCTTTTTCGGGCTGGGCTGGATCGATTACGAAAAAGGAATACCCTAGCCTATCGCGACTAGGAGGTTTTCCCGGATATTGTTTTCTACCTTTTCGGATCTGGGGAACTATTTACGAAAAGGGACCTGTGGAGTTTTCTTTTCCGCTGCCTTTTCAAACTCTCTAAACATGAAAAGACGCCGAGTTCTTCCTTTGTCAGACTCGTTAAACCCTGATGACATTGGATTTCGTCGAAATGACGTTCTCCGAGTTTCTCCTTCCTAGGACTCGTTAAATGCACTAGGATGGATTCGCCCGAAGGGCGGACTTATATCACAAGCATATGCTATCCTCTTCAAGCTTGTTATCAAAAATAATTGAGGTACTCGCCAGAAATGGTGGGGGAAAAATGGAACCATCGTCGTCGTCGTCGGCAGTATGTCGCTCTTGAACATGGAAACTTGTCTCAGATGAAAGTCAGTCGTATCCCATCTCGTTTCTTCACTTGCCTCCGTGGGTTTGAGTAATCCTTTTTGACTTCTCATCTGATGTTTGCCTTGTCACCATGACCTCTGATCCCTTGAAGTCAAATGCTTCCAAACTCACTATCGTGCCGCCAATATGTTAAAGAGAAGTTGACCTCTGTGAATTCCAACCTTCCTCCGATTCTCATCTGATTCTGATTCGCAAAGACATTATGTTCCTCTGTCTCGCGTCGATGATGTGGGAAACACTATGGCCCACCTTCGATCAAGGTCACTTCCTATCGACTTCAGCTCATTATCCAGGAAGTTGATCTAGAGACTCCTTTATGGTACCTTGGAGCCTGCATGCCTCAATGGCAGGTTCGTCGCATTCGATGTGAGGTTTTCATCATTGGCCTCCGATCGAGTGATTCTGCGGGTGTTCGACACCAACTCATTGATTCACACGCCGCAGATTGTACCTGCAGTACCTTGAGGGCCATTGTCATTATTGGTGGTTCCTCTCGCATCTGTTAACAGCTTTCATCATTGGCCTCCGATCGAGTGATTCTGCGGGTGTTCGACACCAACTCATTGATTCACACACCGCAGATTGTACCTGCAGTACCTTGAGGGCCATTGTCATTATTGGTGGTTCCTCTCGCATCTGTTAACAGCTTTCATCATTGGCTGGTAATCAGACGATGTTCCTGCATGTTCAACTTCAGCTCACATATTCGCATACTCGAACTTGTACTTTATTTGGGTCGAGATGGAGCGCAAGACCCTGGATTGTGTCTGTTGTAATCCAGGCTACGATTGTGGATTATTATCATTATGTATATGACTCATTGATTGGATGGTTGCGACCATACCTGAGTCTATTTATTTGATCCTCGCTGGATGGCTGCGCCCATACCCTGGATCCGGATTATAGTGTACTCTGTTTTGGATGGCTGCGCCCATACCACACATACATCATATACTTGAGATATCAGTTGTATTTTTCTGCGCAGGTTTTCCGACGGCAGGCCTTCAGTTGAACATGTTCTCGTAAAGCATTTCACCCCTCTCTCTCTCGGGCCTCATACTTTAGGGGGCATCTGTTACACAGTAATTTGTCACCGTCCCTACCATTCCCCGTCCTGCACAATGGAGGACCCATTTTGTGACCTGTGAACATTGTCATGCCTTGAAAAAATCATCAATGCATTCCTCTAAGCATGAGCTTCAATTGCCCTAAAGACATCTCCTTGCAAAAAATCATAAAAACATCTCCTTTTGCATTGGCGCGGGCAGAAAGTTCACCACTCACGCCAATGGGGAAAATCATACAAAGAGGCCGCGCCAACTGGCGCCCTGTCCCAGAGCAGTAGTCACGCCAGCCAATTTAAGGAGTGTTTTTTAAATAAAGATGGCAGAAGTTGTGTTTCAACAAACTCAGAAACCATTGCCTATCTTGAGTTGGGAGGTTTGGCTGCGGGAGTTCTATGGAAGGGAAGTGGTTTTGCCACCTCCCATGGAACCTTCCTTGTTGATAGAGCCAATCCCACAATAATAGGGATCCCAACTCCCTCCTTCCCCATCTATAAAAGCCTGCTCAATTCCATGGAAAGCTAGTCTTGAAGTGCCTAAGCTTTGAATCTCCAAATTCCCAAGAGCCTTTGTGCTGTAAGAGCCCTCTTTCTTCCCTTAAGGCCGACTCAAGTAAGGAGACTATCGTCGAGAGACTCAGGAGAGGTTTTCCCTTTCCCTGGCGAGCTTTGCGAGACGCGAATGACTGGAGACCCATCCGAAGGAGCCCACGACGTCAGAACTTTGGTTGTAATCTCTCTCGATTGTTATTTAATGAATGATTACGATTATGGTTCCACTCTGTTTCTGATTATGTTAATATGAGTAATATCCTTTCTGACTGATATTTAGTTACATATGCCAGATTTTATGCTTGTACCTGTTTGTTTCTTGCACGTGCAGGTATCCATCCACGAAGATCGTAGAGGATCGTGATCTGCCGAGGCTGAGGAACGGGAATGCTCTCTTCTTCAGATCGTAGCATTGGATTCCAGGTAGGCCTCCATCTTTGGTCTTTTCATTTCGTAACTAGGAACTTGTGTCGTAACATTTCGTGATTTTTGCTAGACCCCTGCTGGGCTAGTAGGGATCGCCTCTGTCTGCAGAGGAGATTTAACTCCTCAACATAGATGTTAGCTGTTAATGTCGTTGACACATGGCTAGTAATACTTTTACCAAAAACAAAAAACCAAATTTAAAAATTGCAGCTGAGATGTATATCCTTTTACAACATATAGTAGCTCTAGAAACTTCATTCATCCCTACAGTACAATATCAATAGGATTTGATGTGATTTTTAATTGCTAAATCATTAAGTATCCATATCCATGCATTATAGGTTTTGAGCTCCATCCCTCCTCAGCATCCCTACGTAGTAACAAGTCTATTAAGAAAACTATTAAATGACAAAAATTGTAATAGATGATACTTTGTATAAGACCCTGGTTAAGTTTTGGATCAAGATCCATATCCACGTGTGATATGTGCTCTTTCTGAAAATAAAAAAATATAAACCATATGGCCTTACAACATCCATGCCACCATACAAGCACATGAGCAGACCATACCCGAGAAATATGTCATAGGAACATATATACATCTATGTATGAGCACACCAATACACATCGTCATACAATCGAATGAGTAGAACATTACTAACACACTTTTATATACAGGTCCATGTTTATACAAAAAATGAACTGTCTATACACATTGTCATACAAAAAAATGAGCAGACCAAGGCAAAGATAAGTAGAGATGCCCTACAAAGTATTTCATCTATCATGTGTAGCAAAGTTAAGGCAACATTCACGCAGACTAGAAATGAAGCAGATAAGCCCTACAAAACACAGCTCAGCCACCATACTAAATAGACACTACCACAGATAAACTACCATATAATGCAGACTAGAATTATGGCATAGACACCATACCTAGCACATCTGAGACATCATACAAAATACAAGGAAACATAACAGAGAAACCATAGGAGAAGCGTGAAATTTGATCACATAAATTTATGTACAATTCTAAAAACACACAAAGATCTCATGTCTAGAATAATTTAAGAGAGACATTTACCCTTTGAAACAGTTACATCCTTTACATATTATTCCATGGTATTCCATATGCTAAATATGCATGCAATGACAACAAACAAAGAGCATTACCCATTTGGAACAACTCATATTTTCAATTGCATATTTGAGCTATTATATGCATACTCAAATGATATGATTCCAAACAAATCAAAAGGGTTCAACATAGTTTTTCCCACAAAATGCTTAGGGGCATTTACTACGTTGAGCATTAGGCCTCATCCGGAATGTTTGAATCCTAACATCACATCCCTCCTGAATTCAACGGATTCATGCTCATAGGAGTTCAACATGATCTGTACGATTGGGAACGGTGATGGCAATGCCTCGTGCACACTCCAACTCACACACTGCTAGATTCAGTTCTACAAGTTATCATATGATTATGCCCATAGCTTCCTTGAAGTAAGCAGTGTCAGGTGTATTCTTGGCAGCCCTCGTTATCTCCATCCTTGTTGTTAATCTTTTTTCAACAATGCTATCTCTTGGACAACATTTCATCTCATTTTCACCCATGTTGATGATCAATAGGAGAAAAGATGTAGATATCTGGAATGTGGAGCAGCGTATTGAGGACTCGAAGCCCTGCTAATGGTGGAAAGCCAAGCCTTTAACACCCCTGCCAGATAAGAGTAATGGATACATCAAAGTGGAATGCTACGGTGGTCTCAATCAGATGCGAAGAGATTTATGTTATGGCGTTGGCATTGCTCGTTTATTAAATGCAACATTGGTTTTTCAAAACTTTGAAGTAACTGCATACTGGAATGATACAAGTGGTTTTGCAGATATATTTGATGTAGACTATTTTGTTCAACAAATGGAAGGTTTTGTACATGTTGTGAAAGAGCTACGAGAGGACTTGGCAGGAAGGAAACCGATGAGGTTTGATTGCCATCAACGGAAAGGAAATTTTGACTATGTTGAATCTGTTCTTCCTGCTTTGCTTGACCATATTTTCATTTCTATTACCCCATAAATGAGCCAAAGATGAGATCGTTACCCAATTTATGCCAAGGCAACCTACTGTTTCACCTTGGGGAAAGCCCACCAAAATTGGATTTCGAAATTCCTGCTTTGCTTGACCATATTTTCATTTCTATTACCCCAAAAATGAGCCAAATATCAGATCGTTACCCAATTTATTCCAAGGTAGCCCGCTATATCATGGAAAGCCCACCAAAACTGGATTTCAAATAGTAGTGAGGAGACGCAGAAATCTGTTTGCGCCACAATTAGCCTCCTTGCACATAATCCGGCACATGTCATGATACACATAATCTGATTTATGTGCCACGATTGGCCTCCCTACACATAATCTGGCACATTTCATGATACACATAATCCGGCACACATTTCATGATGCAAATCGTAGAAGAATCCAACTTCCAAGCCCCAAACCAGTAAAAAAATGGAGCCGAATATCACTCCAATTCCTGTCCGACCAGGTAAATGGCGGTGAATTCCAATCATCTCCAACTTCCAAGCCCCAACCCAGTAAAATGGGGGCGAATGTCACTCCAATCCCCTCCAACCAGTAAATCCAGGGCGAATGCAATTCAAATCCGCTCCAAACTAGAAAATCGGGAGGCGAATTCCAAGTTTTAATGTTTATGTGCATTTATGTTTTTGGGCTAAAAGTTAATAACTAATTATTTTTAAAATAATTATAGGGATAACTATATAAAACTACAAAAAAGGAGTTTTATATAAAAAATTCGCCCCTCTAAAATTTAAAACCCTTTAAATTTCGCCCTTGGGCTAAAATTTTCCCTGGGCTTACTATCTCTGTTTGACGCACATGATACATCGTTAGAAATATATATCTAAGGACTACAAATGTTGATAGTGAATATTGAGTCTGGAAGACTCATTTTCACCGGAGGCTTCATGCCCAAAAAATGTCATTTAGGGCCTCAAAACGGCTCCGGAAGTTCAGGACCTGAAAAACTGCCAAAAATAGTAAACTATGATACAATTAAGGAAATTGAAAAAATGAAAGAAATAGTGGTGGGGGTCAAAGTGGAATAGGCGGGTGGCCACCAATATCCACTTGGATCATCCTTTATGTAATGTAAATGAGGTTTCCCCCTCAAAGAGGATAATTTTTAAACTCATTGAATTATATTTTCTTCTTGTTGCATAACATGGATTGAGAAGGTGTTTCATGAGATTTTGAAAGGTGGATGGAGCATTACAAAGACTAAAGGGCATAACCAAAAATTCATAGTGACCTTCATGGGTTATGAAATTTGTCTTGGGAATGTCTAATACTTTCATTATGATTTGGTGATAGCCTGAATGAAGATCCAACTTGGTAAAGAATTGGGCACCATGGAGTTCATTAAGGGGATCATCGACTACTGGAATAGGAAACTTATCCTCGATGTTGAGCTTATTGAGGTCCCTTAAGTTGGGACACATGTGCCACTCCCCATATTTCTTTAAGATCATGGCCACTGGGGACAAAAAAGGGTTGGTGCTAGGATGAATAACACCTTCTTCTAATAGCTCCTTAATAATATTTTTAATCTCATTTTTTCGTGTGAATGGATACCTATAGGGGCCACCATTGGACGACTGGCTACACATAATCAAAGGGATTATGTGATCATTCTCACCTTTAGAAGGGGTTAGTTCCTTGGATTTTTCAAACACTTATTGATGGTGACTCAACACCTTTTGCAGATCTGGACGAATGTTGGTAGGGCTTGATTTGGTGGCCTAGATTGCATTGAATTGAGCAACCACCCCATGGTGTACTTATTTTAAAATATTATCCATTCTATGCGAGTTGATGATAGTAGGATCACCTTCCTGGATCCTTCAGAGGATATGATGTGTCCATTATATTTGAAGCTCATATATAGCTCTTGTAAGTCCATGGTAATGTGGCTTAGTGTTCGAAGCCATTCAGCTCTGAGGATGATGTCACAACCTCCCATTTCAATGGAAAACATGTGTGTTTTAAGGTGATAGTCCCCCATCTAGAGATTTATGTTCTTGCAACATACTTCGCATTTCATGGTCCTCCCATTGGCTATAAGGACCTGAAAATTGGATACTTCATGCAAAAAATAATGTACTACCTCAAAAACTTGTTTATGGAAAAAAATATGCATGCTACCATTGTCAATCAACACCACCATGGATCGATGTTTAATAAAACCTATGATTTTAAGTGTTTATGGAGAAGAAACACATGCTAATGCATGGAGTGATATAATCGGTTCATCAGGTGTTACTGTAGTATCTGTTGTAGTATCGTGGGGTTCCGTTGCATCCTCCCCAAACACTTCAATGGGTTGGGCCTCATTTTCTGGGCTATTTTAAGTCATGTCAATATGAACAAACTTTGGTTCCTTGAATTTGTGGCATGGGGAATATTTTTCATCACAATAGTAACATAATCATTGTCTTCTCCTTTTAGCCATTTCTTTTGGTGACACCTTTTTCACCTTAAGGGTTTCGGTGGGGCCACTAGTAGGGTTAGGACTAGCCTTTGATGTGAATGAAGGATGAAAAATATTGGGAATTAATAACAGTTTTTTCATCTAAATATTTGTGGAAAGCTTCCAACCAAGTATTCGGTTGATTCATTCTAACATGTGCCTAGATGGCTTCCATGAGGCCACTGATGAAACATTCCATATAGAAGGTGTCCTCTCGGCCCTCGGTCCGGATGGCCAATTGTTCAAATGTCATGATGTTGTCTTGTACTTTACTAGTTTGTTTGAGCTTTGAGAGCCTCTGTGAAAACAAACAGAAATGGCTTTAGAAAACATATTCCAAGTTGGATTTCCTACGTAGCATTTCTGATGCCATTGCCACCATTTCTAGTGTTATTGGTCCAAGTAAAGAGCTCCCACATGTATTTTGATTCCATCATACCATATATTATTGAGTTGAAAATATTGTTCAATTTGTGCCACCCATACTACCAGGTTAGAACTGCCAAATTTGTGCATGTAAATCTTGGGTATCTTATCGCTAGAATAATGGTGACCCCTGTGGAAATGATGATACCCCTCATATCGATGGTGGCTAGATATCCTTTTAGGTGGGCACCATCATGATTACCCTCCCCCATGGTGTCTTTAGCCTTGATGATTTTATGGATGGGTGTCACGACCTTTGCAATTGCATCTTTGATTTTGGTGGTGAGGTTTGTTTCTAGGTCTTGCAATTTTTTCTTGAGGTTTTCCATAACTTGAGCCCTCCTAGCTACCACACAATTGCCTAAGTCAAAAATTTGGGTACTTAAAATTAGTATGAATGTCATGGGTGCAAGACATGGGGTCTGTTGATGTAAGTCACTTGAAAGCACTTAAGAAAAAATTGGGTTCGCAGGAAAACTGGACACTTACTGGCAGATGGCATCATTACAATCAACTTTCCATCTTAAATCCCATGGGTTAGGTCTCTTGCAAGTAGAATTTTGGGACCACCATATTGTTTTTTTACTTTGATATGAGTATTACTCCTAGCTGATCAATATTGTGGCGGCCGAAATCCCAAAATCTCGATACTGCAAAGTGTGTAGGAATTTGGCAGCCCCAACTAATCACTACTACGACAAAAAACACCGCAACTACTGGATACTGCAAAATGTGTAGGAATTTGGCTATCCTAACCGATCAAGATTGTGGTGACAGAAACCCCAACTTCTGGATACTTAAAATTGTGATGGCCAAGCAATAGGAAGTGGTGGAACTATGGAAATAGAGTGTTAGGTGCTACATATCATGATATACACCATGAGTCCAACAATAACACTTGAACTAATATTTCAGAGCACTAACTAAGGAGGATCGACCATGCCCTTAGCCATACTACCCAATTACACTAGGTATGTGTGAAGAATTTCCTTGAGTGTTGTTCTCAGTGTATTGTAGTAGCAAGATGGCCAATTTATTATCTAAGGTTGGTTTCAAGGTAACCTTGGGGGCTTCCTATATACCAGAGGTACGTGGAAGTGCAGTCCATGTACAGGTGTTGTCTGACACGCTACTACTTGAAGGGGTACCAACAAGGGTTATAAGGGGGTCCAAGAGAAGTGACCACCTCTTGTAGTTCCTACACGTATGCTTCCCCAACCATAAGTTGACGCGCGTAACGACATATATCTATAGTTTAAAGACACCAGAACACGTCTCTAGCCTAATTTTTTTTTGCTAAAATTGGTGGTGCAGATGGCCTGGGAAAGTTATTTGATACCACTTGTAGTATGCTTGACCTGTATAAAATATTAAATGTGTAAAATATGCCAGAGACACCACAAAAAATAACATAATGAGAAGATAAAATGGAAATATTTTATTAAGATATGTAGCAATACTGTTCACTTGCCTCTTCAAGGGGGAAACCTCTAGTAGAGAAAATCTCAATTACACAAGACAAGACAAGATGCCCCTTACTATCTTAAAAAATGTATAGTTTCATGAGACCCTAACTACTCGTGGTTCCTTGCATAATGCTGGTTAACCACTTTATTTATTAGATATGACCCTTATAACTAATAGTGTTCCATTTTTATAATGCGGGTCAACCACTTACAATGCTTATGGGATGTATTTATTAAACAAACTAATCATGACTCTTACAGGGCCCCTTGAGCTTATTACATTAATAAAGGTGTTAGGATCGAACCATAACATTGAATGGCTAGTTCCTAACTCTCTGTGATTCTCTCGTAGAGTCCAGTCTCTTGGAAAAATTTGTGTTGACCTCCGAAAGCTTTATCTTCCAACCCCTATGCAACATCTTCACATGAGGAGTAGGATGGGAGGGGGGGAGGATGAGGCCTTTAGGGATGTAACCAAACCCAATAACATCCTAGGAGTCTATTGAGATATTCCACTTGGTTGCTCCCCCCCCAGAAAATTGAAGTGAGATTCAGATTCTAGGGACTATGACAACTAGAGACAGGCATGTTTTCTCTGATTTGAAGTTGTTGGAGGAATTAAGGTAGTGGATTCCGGACCCTAGCCACACCTAGGGTTGAAAAAATAATATTTCCAAGACTAATCTCTCTACTAGAAAATGAAAACCTTGATGGGAAGGATTCTTAAGGAGAGATATGCTTGTAGGTATAATGTTTTCTTCAGTCTCGAGGATGTGAAAAGAGAACATCAAAATATTCGGTTCTAAATGGAGAGGATAGACACTCGTCTTGCTCAAATTGAGTGCCATATTCCTTGCATTGCCACAACATTTTCTCCTCCAAGATCTAGAGCGAAAGATATGGCACTCGTTACTTCTTCTGAATCCTATTTGCTAAGTGATTGTTGATAGTTTTTTGTATGAGATTATGCAATAAACACTCTATTTATGTTTCAAATATTAAAATTTTTACATTTTTGGACAAATTACTCTATAGGTAGATGGTTAAAAATATATAGTTTCCTATTAGGCAAATTGAGACCATCTGCCATAAAGAATGCTAACATTAGATGGATAAATTATGTTCTTGAACCTTTGATTTTGTGAGGTAATATAACCTAAGCTTATATATATATATATATATATATATATATATATATATATATATATATATATATATATATATATATATAGGGATAAAAGAGGATATTATTTTGGAGAATAAGGATGATATTAAAGACACTATTACTTCCAAATTTAAGGATAAGTTGTGGGATGGTAAGGAGTTAGAGGGAAAAGGAAGCTAATACATTATAAGGAGGTGATCAACCCCACTCTTGCTAACCAGAATTATCTTTTTGTCTTTATCATTACTAAGAAGAAAATAACTTATTCTCATGAGCTTTAGAGTGAAACTGGGCGTTGGTCTATTCCCAAAACACCTTGCGACAAACGAATCTATCCCCTTTGTGATACTATGGGAGTTGAAGATGAAAAACGTTTATTCTTGGATTGACCAACCCTTACTCACATATTTTATCCTTTTCAAAAAATTTGCCACACTACCAAACTTCTTAACTTGTTAAGTCAACAAAACTACACTAATCTCAAAATGCTTCTCTCCCTTATTTTTTATCATAGAAATAAAATATTAAAAAACCTCAGTTAATCACTTACTTTCTTAAGATCCGATAGACCATATTAGATGTTAACCACCACCAATATATATATATATATATATATATATATATATATATATATATATATATATATATATATATACTTAAATAAATAATATTATATATAATTCCTACCATTACCATTGGTATATTCATATCAATATCATATAGTTGCCCCTATCTCAAAACTAATCCCTGCCCATTCCACTTACCGTGGGTAAATAAGAAGCTTGGTCATTAAACTTGTGATGGTTCACAACCAATAACAAATTAGTTTAACTTAATATGATAGCTTTGGAAAAAAAATTCCGAGTGAAAAGAAATGGCTGCGTAATGATAACCACAAATTTAATTCAAGGCCTTTAAAACAAACAAAGTAGGGAAATAACCAGTTTTGTACCAATTTCATCAATAAGACATGCACTCCATATGACATTCATAGGATTGGTGGGGTTGGTTTGATTTTATTAATTTTAATGTCTAGTATAGTTATAAATTTTAAAATAACTTTTTATTATATGATCGATGAAGATTATACGTTTACTCTCCAAATGTATAAATTTGTGGATCATCTAAATATGTTAGATAGGTTAAAATTAAGTATCACACGAATAAAATAATATTATTATAATAAGTTCAATAAAATGATAGATACGAATTTATATTGAGATTTATGTATGTATAGTATTAGTCTAGATCCATATTAACTATGGATCTATCAAGTGTCGAGAGGGATCAAATAGCTTGAGGTGCAAACCTCTTTTTTGAGTGAAAAACTTGAGGAAATGTTTGTACCTCGAATTATTTGATCCCTCTCGATGCTTGATAGATCCAGAGTTAAGATGGATCTAGGCTGGTTTACTATATGGCTCTCTCTCATTCTCTCCCCCCTTCTCTCCATCTGTCCTTCTTTGTCTTTTAATCTCACCCCAAACATACACACTCTCTCTCCATCTCTACCTTGTCACTCCCTCTATCTCTCCACTTCTCACTCTCTATGCCTTTCTTCTTCCCTCCCTCTCTCCCCTTCCAACTCCATCCCTCTATCCCTCCCTCTCTCCTCCTCTATCTCAAGTCCTCTCTCTTGTCCTTCCTCTCTCCCCCTTTCTCTCCTACCTCCCTCTTTCTTCCCCCATCGCACACACTCTCTCTCTCCTACATTCCTCTCTCTTCCCCCATCACCCTCTTCCTCTCTCTGAAGTCCTCTCTCTCATCCTTCCTATCTATTCCTTTCTCTTCTACCTCCATCTATCTCCCACCTCCTCTCTCTGTCTCTCTCTCTCTCTCTCTCTCTCTCTCTCTCTCTCTTCCATTAAATTGCTCTCTCTCTTCCCCCATCACTCTATCTCTCCAACAGTGTTACTATATCCCTCCATTTCTCCTTCTCTCTCCTTCTATCCCCCCTTGTCTCCATCTTTGCTTCTATGTCTCTTTATCTCACCCCTCAACATACACTCTCTCTCTCCGTCTCTCCCTTGTCACTCTCTCTCTCCTCCTCCAACTCCAACTCTCATCCTTGTTGAGATTTTTTGTATATTAATTTGGAGAAAATCTTTTGGATATGCCAACAATATGTTTTGTTGCAAAACTGATGGCATCAAATCAGCATGAGGAGATATTCTATCCTAGTTTGGTGTGATAGAATTAATTATTCAGTTTCTTCTCTCTTCTATGAATTGTAAGCCTGTAGAGGTAAAACATATGAGATGTGAGGTGTGTGGAAGAGGAAGTGCAGATGATTAATTCTGCTATTGTAATCTCCTGTTGATGAATAAGATTTCCGGTACCTCTGTTTGGTGGATGTAGCCCAGATTGGTTGGGTGAACCACGTTAAATTTCTTATCTTCATTTATATGCTGTGTGTGTGATTAATTAGTTTTCCGCTGCGTAACTCTGACAATTGGTATTGGAGCAAGTTTGGCGTAATTGCACAGGAGGGCGCTAGGATGAATACCAAGTGCAAAGGTGGAGACAAGGTCTGTGTTAACGAGTTTCCAAAGGGCACTATGTAAACTCTCACGCTGGAGACAGGTATTTGTTTATGGTTCATTTGTTTTTTTTTTACTGTGCGAGTTCGATAGTTGAGTCGAAAACCAGATCTGCGTTTGCGTGGATATGTGACTGGTTTATAATTGCGTGAGCATGCCTGTCCACCGAAATCTCAACACTTGTAGCCTACGTGAAGACCGCTAGAAGTCTGATAGCCGTGGACTGTGGCTGTTGCCGAGGTCGCAAGAGCTGGCGAGCTGAATTTTTTCTATGAAGACCGTCTAAAGGCTGTGATAACGTTGTGTTGTGAGTTGTGTTAACTCTGACAATTGGTGTTGAGAGAGCCAGAATGGTATCAGAGGAGATGAGAATGTAGTTGAACAACGTCGTGAGGCTCGAGTCAGATGAGAACGCAGTTGAATAGTGCTGTGAGCTGGAGCTTCAGCGTTATGAACTGTAGGTTTTGACGGCGCCGATTTGGTGGCAAGTATCATAATAAATGATTTGTGAAAGGTGAAGGCAGAATATTCATTGAAGTGATTAAAGTGAGTAGATTTTCAAATATATCGATTTATATTAAATTCCATTATATATATCGAATGCCATTATATATTGAATGCAATTTAAAATCGATTATATTGAAATACCTTGTATATCGATTTATTGCAATGTGCCATTATATTGGGTAGGGCCTAGGGCCTAGGAACTAGTTTTTCGACAGTGGAATGTGCGAAAGGAATTGCATATTTTTTTAAAAAAAGGGAAATTTTAATCAAAATTAATAATTTTGATAAAAAATAAAATCTTCATTTATTAAGATTTGAAATTGGAATTTTTTTTGACACAAACTACTCAAAATGTCAAAAATTCAAAGTGCTCGATTTGAGATCGAGAAGTTTAATGGGAAAAATAACTTCGAGATCTGGAAATTTAAGATGCACGATCTACTCATACAACAAGGTGTGGCGAAGGCGCTTTTGGGAAAATCCAAACAACCTTACACCATGACAGATGACGAATGGAGTGACATCGATAGCAGAGCATTGAGCGGCATACGATTGTGTTTGGCGGATGATGTGTTATTTAACATCGTGTCAGAGAAAAAAACTGCTGGTTTATGGACAAAGTTAGAAAAACTATACATGACAAAATCTTTAACCAACATGATTCTTCTGAAAAGACAGTTGTACAGCTTGCACATGAAGGAAGGTATGACAATCACTGACCATTTGAATACCTTTAATACTCTCTTGGTGCAGTTAGAAAGTATAGAAGTAAAATTTGATTCAGAAGATAAAGTTGTAACTTTCTTATGCTCGTTGCCTGAGTCATGGGATCATTTTGTTACTTTTGTAAGTCTTAGTTCATCAGAAACCCTTGAATTTGATGATGTTGTTGAAGCTATGCTGTCTGAAGAAACCAAGAAAAGGTCAAATTTAGAAACCTCTACATCAGAAGAAATGATGGTTAGAGGTTGATCTAAAGAAAAACGCTTCAGTCAGAAGAACAACTCTCGGTCAAAATCAAAAGGGAAGAAGAGTAAGCTAAAATGTTGGTTTTGCAGCAAATCGAGACATTTGAAGAAGGACTTTTGGAAGAGACAGCAAACATCCAAAGGAGACTCTTCAATAGAAAATAAAGAAGAAAACACGACAAATACAGGTTCAGGTTTGGCATCCGGTTCAGGTATAAGTGATGAAGTTCTATCAGTTAATTTGTTAAATCATGATCAACATTGGCTATTAGATTCTGGTGCGTCCAATCACATGTGCATTCATAAAGAGTGGTTTAAATCTTATAAATCAATCAATGATGGAGTTGTTTACATGGGTAATGATTTCTCATGTAATGTTGTGGGAATTGGAAGCATCCAAATTAAAATGTTTGATGGGACAAATAAAATATTAACTGATGTAAGACATATGCCTGAACTCAGAAAAAATCTTATTTCTCTAGGAGTGTTAGACACAAATGGATATAAAACTTTTATTCAAGGTGGAGTAATGAAAATTTACAAAGGAATCCTTTTAGTAATGAAAGCAAAGAAGGTTGGAAATATTTTTCAGTTAGAAGGAAGAACAGAGTCAGATCACGCTTCTACTGTATCTGAAAACGACAGTGATTCTATTCGACTATGGCATCAACGGTTGGGCCATATGAGCAAAAGAGGATTAAAAATTTTATCTGATCATATGTTACTTCCTAGTTTAAAATCTTCTAAGTTAGATTTCTACAAACATTGTATAATGGGAAACAAAGCAAGCCGAAATTTAAAACTGGAAAACATACTAGTAAGGGAATCCTTGATTATATCCATTCTGATGTTTGGGGTCCATCTCCTACAACCTCATATGGAGGATCATCATATTTTGTATCTTTTATAAATTATTTCTCTAGGAAAGTATGGGTCTACTTGTTAAAAAGAAAGTTTGATGTATTCACAGTTTTCAAGCAGTTTAGAGCATTAGTAGAAAAAATCACTGGAAGAACCATTAAATGTTTAAGAACTGAAAATGGTGGTGAGTTTACTTCAAAGGCATTTGATAATTATTGCAAGGAAGCTGGGATCGAAATACATAGTACTACTACTTATAATCCTTAACAAAATGGAGTTGTTGAACACATGAATAGGACTCTCTTAGAAAGAGCAAGAAGTATGCTTAGTAACGCCAATTTGTAGAAGGAATTATGGACAGAAGCAATATCTATGGCTTGCTATTTGATAAATCGATCACCATCAACTGCAATAGGATGCAAAATTCCTCAAGAGGTATGGAAAGGTCATCCTTGTGATTATTCTAAACTAAAATTTTTTGGTTGTGATGCATATGCTCTAATTCTGAAACATTAGTGTTCTAAATTAGATCCTAAATCAAAAAGATATATCTTTGTTGGATATGGTGATGGGATTAAGGGATATAGGTTGTGGGATCCTACAAATCACAAGATCATCATTAACAAAGATGTTAAATTCAATGAATCTTCACTTGATAATCCAGATGTAGATAATAAATTGAAACAGGAAAATGTACCTAAGTTTCAACATATTCAGTTTGAAACCAGTTCAAATACTGATGATAGTCCAGATGAACAAGTTTCAGATGCAGATCATGAATAAGTTCCTATAGATAATAATCAACAAATTGTGGAAGAACCAGAAACATCTTTAAGGAGGTCCACGAGAATCAGACGTCCTCCTAAAAGGTATGATGATTATGTTACTTCAGTTGATTTAACCGCCAATGATGATGAACCTTTATCTTATCAGGAAGCTGTAGAAGGTTCTAACAGTAATAAGTGGAAAGAAGCTATGAAGGATGAGATGAAGGCATTAGACAAGAATGCCACATGGGATCTGGTGGAACTTCCTAAAGACAGAAAAACTGTGGGATGTAAATGGGTTTACAAATTGAAAAGGGGTGTTGATGATAAAGAAGACAGGTACAAAGTGAGGCTGGTCGCAAAAGGTTTTTCTCAGAAAGCAGGAATTGACTTTCATGAGATGTTTTCACCAGTTGTTAAAATTGTTTCAATTCGGATTGTCTTAGCATTAGTTGCTTTACTTGATTTAGAATTACAAAAACTAGATGTTAAGACTACATTTTTACATGGAGATCTAGATGAAGAGATTTATATGGAACAACCTGAAGGGTTTGTTCAAAATCACAATAAGAAATTTGTCTGCAAGCTCAAGAAATCATTGTATGGTCTGAAGCAGTCGCCTCGACAATGGTACAAGAAATTTGATTCTTTCATGATGAGCCAAAATTATATAAGAAGTGAATATGATCATTGTGTTTACTTTAAGAAATTAAGTAATGGCATATTCATTATCTTAGTGTTATATGTTGACGATATGCTTTTAGCAAGCAAAAGCATAACTGAGATCATCAGGTTAAAGGCTCAGATGGCTTGGACGTTTGATATGAAAGATCTAGGAGCAACAAGACAGATTTTGGGCATGGAGGTTTTCAGAGACAGGAAAAATGGTAAGCTGTGGTTATCACAAGAGAAGCATATTGAGAAAATACTCTTAAGGTTTGGTATGAACAATGTGAAACCAGTTTCAGTCCCTTTAGCTTCTTATTTTAAGCTTTCTTCAAGTTTATGTCCTAATACAAATGAAGAAAAGGAATATATGTCTCGAATACCTTATGCTAATGCAGTAGGAACTTTGATGTATGCGATGGTTTGTACACGTCCAGATATTTCACATGAAGTTGGGGTTGTCAGTAGGTATATGGAAAATCCAGGGAAAGAACACTGGTCAGCAGTGAAATGGGTGCTTCGGTATCTGAGAGGCACAAGTGATTATTGTATCACTTATAACAGAAGTAGTGATTTAGTTTGTAGATGTGTTGATTCCGATTTTGCAAGTGATTTGGATAATAGAAGGTCAACTTCAGGATATGTCTTTACTCTTGCAGGTGGAGTTATTAGCTGGATGTCAAAGCTAAAAAACATTGTTTCTTTATCCACTACAGAAGCAGAATACATAGCTGCTTCGCATGCTTGCAAAGAAGCAGTTTGGTTGAAAGGGTTGTTTGGTGAGTTTGGTAGGTTGCAAGACAACATTAAGTTATTTTGTGATAGTCAAAGTGCAATTCACTTGGCTAAAAATCCAACCTATCATATTAAATCAAAGCATATACCTATAAAGTACCATTTTGTAAGACAATTTATCATTGAACGAGGAGTCTCTCTTGAAAAAGTGCATACAAAGGAAAACTGTGTAGACATATTCACGAAACTAGTTTTATTAGAGAAGCTACGATGGTGTATGGCTTCTCTTGGCTTGCAAAGAAAATAAATATAATAAAGGAACGAGGTATCAGGCTAATTGTTGTCAAGGTGGAGATTGTTGAGATTTTTTTGTATATTAATTTGGAGAAAATATCTTGGATATGCCAACAATAGGTTTTGTTGCAAAACTGATGGCATCAAATCAGCATGGGGAGATATTCTATCCTAGTTTGGTGTGATAGAATTAATTATTCAGTTTCTTCTCTCTTCTATAAATTGTAAGCCTGTAGAGGCAAAACATATGAGATGTGAGGTGCGTGGAAGAGGAAGTGCAGATGAGTAATTCTGATGTTGTAATCTCCAGTTGATGAATAATATTGTCGGTACCTCTATTTGGTGGATGTAGCCCAGATTGGTTGGGTGAACCACGTTAAATTTCTTGTCTTCATTTATATGTTGGGTGTGTGATTAATTAGTTTTTCGCTGCGTAACTCTGACAATCCTCCTCTCATCCTTCCTCTCTCTCCCTTTCTCTCCTACCTCCCTCTCTCTTCCCCCTTCTCCATCTCTCCCTCTCTCTACCCTTCAATCCTCTCTCCTTCTCCCTCCCTCACTCCTTCTCTCTCTCCCACCTCCATCTTTATATCTCTCTCTCCCTCTCTTACCCTTCTCTACCTCACTCACTCCTCTCCCTCTCTTACCCTTCTCTACCTCTCTCACTCCTCTCCCTCTCTTTCTCTTCATTCCTCCTCACACACACACACACACACACACACACACACACACACACACACACATATATATATACATATATATATATATATATATATATATATATATACATATAGTATTAATCCAAAGTATTATAATATATTATTAATATCAGATTTAATAATAATAATAATAATAATATTTTAATATTAATAGTAGGGTTAATAATGTTTTTATTGCATAGTATTAATAATAATTTGGTCCATGTTTTTTGGCCCATGGTATTTAGCAAACAGGCTTAACCTAAATAAAACTTTTTTTTTTTGAATTTTTTTAAATATAAAGAGGTAATTTGGCCAATGGTATTTGTCCTATGATATTTGGCACATATGCTTCACCTAAATAATTTAACTTCTTTTTCAATTTTTATAAATATAACGAGTTTTATGGAGTAAATATAAAAAAAAGGTTTTATTTATTTACCATACCTCTAGTTTATTTATATTTTTATTTATTTACCATATTTTTGGAGTAAGTATAAAAAGAGGTTTTATTTATTTACCATGTTTCTGGTTTATTTATATTTTTAATTTATTTTCCATATCTCTTTTTTTACTTTTCGTAAACCTCTTCATATTTTAAATCTATATTGTTTATATTTATTTTTAATGAATTTTTAATTGTTTATTTATATGGTTATGTAAGTTATTGTTTAAGAGGACATTATTTAGATTTTATTTTTAGCTTTTTATTTTGGCCAACATTAGTGAAATTTCATTTGGACATATAAACTTACACATCTCCCAGAATGCGCCTCTCAGCCCAATAATTCATATTTATTTATGTATTATTATGAAAAATATTAACTATTGTCCAACTTAAATGCTTTTTAACCTTAAAGCCTCATAAATTTAAACTCAACCTAATCTCTATATATTATAATTAATGTTGATTTATTTATATATTATCACAAAAATTATACTGGAATGGTGGTGGCAACTCCTTTGAAAGCTCAAGGCACCTCTGCGCACCACATTGTTCATGTGGTGTTCTCTTAACTAAATCACTCCCACCGTGGATAACCTTCTTAAACGATCCATTCACGGTCCCACTTGGTGCACACTCTGCAGAAATGACTCAGAATCTATTTATCACCTTCTCCTCCACTGCAGATCCACCATTGCACTCTGGTCATCCATCACAACAAATCTGGGTATCAATCTGCAATGGCATGGCCTGAATTTAGGGGAAGCTTGGAAACATTGGTGGAACTCTCCCTCTTCAAATAAAGCTAGATGCCTTCCTCTTCTCATTTGTTGGGGAATCTGGTTGGCCACGAATGCATCCATCTTCAAAGATCGTAGATCCCCATCTGGCATTCGACCTCTTCCAACATCATATCAAGCTTCTCCAGCATCCCTCAAGACGAACCTTCCAGACCAACGAGAACAATCATTCGGGAAACCATTAATTTCGACATCTCTTGGGCATACTTCGATGGCTCAGCTCAGCCCACGGGATGCGGGGGTGGAGCTCTTCTACACCTCTCTCATCAGCGATTCTACAAAATCAAGATGGTTCTGGGACGTGACACAATCAATTATGCAGAACTAATTACTCTTCGTCATCTCCTTCAATTTACTTTAGAGCACAACATCCTTCACTTACATGTTTTTGGAGACTCTAAAATCATCGTAAACTGGTTCAATAAATCTGCATTATGTCATGTACACACACTTCAAACTATATTAGAAGATCTTTGGCGCTTGAAAGCTCAATTCTCATCCATCTTATGTTCTCACATATACAGGGAACACAACAGCATTTCCGACAAGCTTTCCAAGGAGGCAACGATCCAACATAGGGGGCTCTGGCATATAGAGGAGCATATCGACGCACATCATTTCAACTATTATCATCGTCCCTTCATAGAACAGCTAGATATTGAAGACTGACATATCTGATTTTGAAATTTTTTGACAAATTCTGACTATGAACTTAATATATCCGATCATAATATTGTATTTATTGTAATTATTTTATGTACATCCTTTTGAGGAGTTTTGAAGAGCTATATGTACGTGACCACAATCACAAAAATGCATATGCAAAGCATCCACAACATGTAATTTTCAATATTAATGAAAATTATGATTTTTCCTTAGAAAAAAATTATCACAAAAATTATATAAATTGAATGCCCTTTAAACTTAAAACTTTATAATGAAAACTTGCACAAACTAATTACTTTAAGTCTCATAAATATTATACAATATTAAAATAAATGAATGCAATATAAGTATAAACATGAACATTATGTTATAATATAATTAATATTTATTTATTTATTTATATATTATCATTAAATTTATATAAATTTATTTTTTTCAAACTTAAAAGCTCATAAATTTAAGTCTAATACAAATTTATTAATTTACACTTGATATATATTTCACTTATATATATTACAAATTTATTAATATTACTTTAAATAATTAAATTATTAATATAATATAATATTGTCTAATATATATATACATATGATTGGAAAAAAATTCAATAGAAATTTGATTTTTATTCAACTGACAATATCAATGTACAATAAACCATACATGAGCAAAGTCGAAAACCATCCATTAAATACTTCGCTTTCATAGTCCTTGAAATTAATTAATGTCTGGATAATGGCCATTCATCAATCACCGTGACATTCACTTTCCTTGAAAACAACCTCATATACATATTTAAGTGCTGTGGCGTATTAAATCTGAAATAGGTGAAGGATCGTTTGTGGGAGATTCATTATTGTAGCCGAGTCAAAAGTCCAATGACACGTGAAGAAGCCTAAGTGAAATGTCTATATAGTGAATGTTACAGCTGGGAGGACAGTGGCTGTAGTTTGTTGTGTTTTGTTTTGTTTTTTTTTAAATTAAATAAAAATTTTGTTTAAATTATAAGTTTGAATTGTATAATAGTGGCTGTAGTTTTATGTTTTGAAGCTTAAGTGTTTTTTAATTAAATAAAAAAATTGTTTAAATTATAAGTTTGAATGGCATAACAACATTGAAGAGACTAACTCTATTTATTTATTAAAATATATATTTTAGATAATAATTTAAAAAAAATTTAGCCAAAATTTATTTTTGTTAAAATAATATTTTTGGTTTAAATTGGAAACACAGGAGTGAGTGTCAAAATGAGATTCAAATGAAAATGAACACATATGATAGTGGCACAAAAGGTATGTAAAACCACAATCATTATGTCATTATTATAAAATGTTTTCTCTACAGTGTAGTTTGAGGTTATGGGAACACGTAGCTTGGATCATTTGGGCTTTTAAACTTGTTGTGAAGGAGTAATGGACGAAATTATACTCTGAGTGAAAGTCGTTCATGAGATTGAGGTCCCTAGAACTATTTGATCACCACTTCGATGACAACAAGCTCTTCACTTTGGTAATCAAGAGAAATTTGTCAAGTTTAATTGTAAAATGAGTTTTTTTTATGAAGAGCTACATTTGCTCCTTTTATGGGGTGATATGGAATGTCCAAGGTGGAAGGGTGCAAGGCAGCCATTTCATTAAGCAAGCATATAGAGGACTTGCCATCCTTGTCATAAATGGAAGGTAGTAATAATTGCGGGGCATGGGACATTGTGTGTCACAACTATGTTTTGCAGCCACACTACCCTAGAATTGATGGGGATGTGTTGAACGTGGGAAGCCGCATGGAAACCATCCCACCAAGGATGCATATGGAAGGACTTGCCATGGTGCCCTCCCTAGAAATGAAAGGTGGTAGTAATTGTGGAGCATGGCACATTCATGCCATAATTAGAATGTTTTGTCGCCTCACCAACGTGGAATTAATGACATCGTGATGAATGAAATCAAGTTAAAGATATTGGTTGTGATGTTATTTGGCCTTTGTTTTTTGGCGCTGCTTGTGGGCAGTACCTTCACATATCCCTCCACTTGGATTATTATGATTTAGAGAGGTGGTCAACTGGTTTAAGATGTTGTAAGAACTTGCAGGTTTCAGAGGCTTCATCCTAACATACAAAAATGATGGCCCTTTATTCATTAGTAGGCATGGATATTTACCTTCAATCCTCGTCAAGGATGAATATGATGGTTATCCTAGATATTTTAGCTTTTCCTTGCTATTTCCAGTTTATCTTAGATACATAGGAATGATTTCTAGTCATTCGTCTTCGCCATTCCTTTCTTCCTACTTAGCTTCCAATATTTGTGGCAGTGAATGTTGGTGGTTTCCTTATAGGCTCGTTTTCTCCTTGGCCCTATCTTGAGATCTATCCTTTACAGTCTTAGACTTGGCCTTAGTTGTTCTTAGTAGTCAACAACTTTTTGGGAGTAAAAGAGTCTCCATGACAAGACAATAAGCACGTTGTCATGGGGGGCTGGATATTATGAGTATAGAGGAGGAGCTGTTGCTCATTAGCGAGTAGAGTTCTTAGTTTGCCACTACTTTGAGCACAAGACATAGAATATTAAACTTGAGCACAACATAGAATATTCAGCTTGAGCTCTACAAGACAAAGATGGATATCATTGGTGAATGCATATGCTTTTCAGAGATCTCATGGATACTTGACACTAGTTATACCAGAGATGGACACAATTAATACATGCACACAATAGATCTCTAGTGGCACATAAAGACACCATTGGCTTGAACACTATTGAACCATAATGAGACTAAGGAAGAAATTCTCTTAATGTTGGATGAACTCTAGCTTTATATGAAGACCAAAGCTTATTAAGGACCATCCCACATCCTACCAAACCTTGGTAGCTCCCCTCACTATGGAAAGAACCCCATCTACGTGGAGGTTTTTGACTCTTCTTAGTTTCATGCTCCATTATTGTTATCACTACATTTCCTTATAGTTTTATGTTTATCAGCTAAATAGTTACATTTAGATAAATATCATCCACTTATGAATGAGAAAATTTTCAATTATTAACTTTCATTCAAATTCAAAATTAAAATAGTTAAAAGTTTAATTTTTTTTTTTTTTTGTCACTAATCTCATTTTCAAAATTGCAAACTGAACCAACCAAAACTATAATGGTATAATGTTATATATTCTTTTTACCTAAAACTAAAATATGTATGCTGAAAATGGCTTTAGAAGAATATTCACCAACAACTAAGACCATGCAGATCTATTTATGATATGCTGAGGGTAATGCAAATCTTATAAGTGGTGGGAAAATATGATCCGTGGGAAAACTCCGATCAGATTGGATATTGTGAATCCTAAATAGGATAAAGAACAAGTTGGATCAAATACAATCGGATCAAATTGGATTATGGGAACGGCCTGTGCCAATTTAATTATTATTTTCCCCTTTTTAGGTGTAACTAAAAACAGATCGTGTGCCAGAGTGTTTGGTTGATTAATATGGAAAAATTTTCACGAGTTGTTAACTTAGTTGTTCTCATTTATTATAACTTAGTTGTTCAAATTTATTATAACTGAGTTGTTAGATTAGTGGTAGCAACAGTCATCATTGGTTGTTATCACTGTTATTTAAGGAAATTTAGACTATTCGGAATGATTGGTTGGTGGTTAGTAAGGGCATATGACTTTCATTCTTGTATTTTGAGTTTTTACATGTCCTAAAAAACGACGAGTATTTAACGAAATAAAATATAATTTTAAGACATAGTCATTATTTTTCACATAAATATTTTAATATATATCTTTTTAAATATAAATATTAGTGAAATCTTGTATGTTAAATGAACATTTTCTACAGGTTTACTGTTAATCATTCATCAATATTTGTTTACAAAGTAATAACATTTTATATATTTTTTAATAATTGTGTATATTTTATTTGAAAAAAAAACTAAATATTTTAATATATACTTTTTAACTATAAATATTAGTGTAGTCGTGTATGTTAAATTAACATTTTCCATATGTTTAATGTCAATCATTTATCAATATTGGTTTACAAAGTAATAACATTTTATATCTCTTTTCTTATTTATGTATATTTGAGATGATTCATAAATTATTTATATATTATAGGAATAAAAAAAATTCAAATTAAATTAAACATTAATATTTTCTATAAGAAAAAAATAAAATAAATAAACACAAAAATATTAAGAAATGCTATTAGAACATACATAATAAATGCCATAACTATCTCAATTATATAATAAATTTTAGAAAATTTAAAATAAACGATACTTGAGAAATAGGGGAAAAAAAAATAGAAGAGGAAAAATTAAATTGTTATTATAATTAAAATTTTTATTATATATAAATGTGTTAAGTGTAAAATTAACAATTCATTTAAAATAAAACAAGTGTTAGAAGGTAGTTTACTGTCTGCTATTTAAATTAGAAAGTATGTTTTAAAAAATTTGCATAAAACATTATAATGTGCCCGTTTAGTTAATATGGTTGATAGACAAATTGATTCCTATCTATTATGGTGTGTATATTCCAATCAATAACATAATGTTGTTGAGATTCCAGAACTTCTAGAAACTTGTGTATTTGGTTCAAACCAAATACACAAATTTCGTATAACAAAAAAAGTTAAACTATAACAATTTTGACTTAAACTATTAACATAATTTAAGTTTAAAAAAAAAAAAAAAAAAATTCATTTGTGCCACAAATTGTTATTATGTATTATATGACCATCTCAATCTATGTATAGAAATGCCATAATTTCTTAATAACAAAATTGGTTTCGTGTAAGTTTTTACTGTTTTTACAATTTCAGTGGAATGAATATTGTAGATTATATTCAAATATATTGTATAGTTAAAACCAACCTACATCACAGTTGGAATTCTATAAAACCATTTTATATTGTTACATATAAATTAACCTTACCTTATTTTCCTGTCACAACACTACCTCAGTTCCTAGTCATGTTTTGAGAAGCCCAATCCATCTTATTCTCATTTCTATCCGTTCAAATTCCAATCCTGTCTCTACTGTAGTCTTCATTCCTATGGATTGCAAGACTTTCTTGACAAGCACGATTTAACATCCACTAACACACAAGATAAAATAAAAATTTCTTTTACCTTACCAAAAAGCAAATATAACATCTCTTTACCTTGGATAAGATTCATATACAGATAATTGCATTAACCAAAATCGAATAAATAATTATGTCCTGCCACTAATAAAAAACCATTAGTTACAAAACCACATATTAAACAAAATAAATATGGATTATCGGATTCTTGGTATGAATTTACTGCACCTCGTAACACTTGTCAGCTGGTTTATTAGTGATACAGATGTATGGTACTGGTTACATTTATGTGTTGAATTCGATTTCGGATTTCCACGATAGCTGTAAGATATTCACATTCTCTACGGAGATTACAATGTACTATGCCTTGGATCTACACCATCAATCTATTTTTGGGTAATCGAGGGTTTAGATTTAGGCGGGAGCCCTGCCTGGTAACCCCGCCAAACCATAGATAAGCTCCTCGACATTATTCCTCATGTTATTTTCTCTGCGCGAAGTGTTGGTTCATAGAGAGTTGCTCCCACCGTGATTTCAAAGTTCTGTTACAGTGGAAGATATCGTTGTCCGTGAGGACGCTGAGCCCAGCTCGGATATGGAGGTATTTTCATGTTTTTAAAACGAATCTGCTATCAAAGCTTTCGCTCGTTCCTTTGCATCAAGTTCTCTTCCTATTTCTTCTTTCAGGTTACTGTATTTTTTTTTCTTCACTGTAGTTCTCATTTTATTTAGGCCTTCGGCTTGCCCGTGAAGTAGAGTATTAACTATTTGTATTTCTTCAATAATTTCTTGGTCGAGTAGGTTTAAGGTGAAGGTGGCATCCCTTTCTCCTTTGATGTTCTTCTCAGGTATACGCAAGCTCTGAAATTACATTTTCCCCTTTTGTTCACTTTGTTTTAAATCTTAATTTTCTTGCACCACTTTAATCATTTTCGTGCCTAATTGGATTTACAGGTATGCTCTCAAAACCCTATGGCAACCTCCTCTGCAGAAATAATCAGTTATGCTAAGTTCTGCTCTTACCTTCTCCGCCTGGAATTTCGCCAAGTATGCCTCGAGAAAATTTTCCCGCACGGCCTAGGTGTTGAATTACATTTACGAGTTTCGACCTTCGAATTGGAAGGTTCCGAAATCCCTTTTCTGGGTTTGTTGTTCCTCAAAGGAACATTATTGTAGAAAGATTTAGAATTTTAACTGAGTTTTCTCTCTATGGAATCCCTGTATGGTTTTTAAAGGGATTTATTTTCTTTTATTAAATATTTAAAGCTTGGAATCGTTTATTGCAGCTTTTATGACATTTTGGGTTTAATCCCTTATGATTCAAGTCAGCGGAAATTATGTAGCCACTGTGTTGGTTCCTTTGAACTATTTTTATGCTTTCGTTTCTCATATGTATATATAAAATCTTGGATTTCCATCTGATGTTTTCTTGCTACATCTTTATATGCTGTGGGTTACTACATTATTTGTTTTATGCGATAATGATGGAAGAGGCGTTCCAAAAGTATTTCTCATAGAGCATTTTTCTGGGTTTATCATACTGTTTTCTACTGCCGAGGAAGAAATGTTTCCTCCATTTGTTTTCTATTATATACATTATAAAGAGTTCTTTCTCGCAAGCTTATTTTTAGCTTTGTGCTACATTTACTTGTATAAAATGATTCTTCTGAGTACTTTTTCGTTATAGAATTATTGTCTCGAATTCTACTACTGATTTTCTCAGTGATCGGACCACCATTTTTCCACTATCCAAGTGTTAGAGTTTATACCCGATTGACGACTAGGTTTGGGACTGGGATTTTACCCTAACCCTCACCTGACAGTCTACTGGATCTTATTTTTTTATAAAAGTTATGCAAATTTTTAAATGATATTCTTACCACTTGACATCGTTTAAATCATTACTATTTATTTTCTCCACTCTAACATGTACTAATGGTACAATATAGTATATCTATGAAAGTATAGAGGGTTTTGTACAGCCTTATGGTTATCTTTGGTTTGCATTACTCTTTCTCTTAAAAGTATGTAATTCTGCTGTTCTTTCTTTCTTTTTCTTTTTTCTTTTCTTTTAAGAGTAATTACAGTCTAACTCTCTCATTTACAGATTCATTTTGCTGTGTTTAATACCTACTTCCTGTCTCATAAAATACTGATAAATGTTTTCGAGAAGTCATCATTTCTCCATACAGTACTTTTAGGAAGTATTTACAACATTTAACTCTTGAAATAATCATTTCTAACAGTGAAATGTAAAATCCTTACACATTAATTAAATAAAATATAGAACATGTTGCACTACTGCACATTTCCATTTTGATAACAGTATTTTAAATAATAGTAACATAAAATACCAGTTATAGACTGCATGAATACTTATCTAAAATTTAAATGATTCAGTTGTGGTCCTCCCAACCATCAAGTGAGGCAATTACGTCCTCCTTTCCCCCGTGCTCCAAACTGAACGGTACAGGTTAACAGTGGAATTTATTTCTACTGTGACCTCAGGACACCTAGTCTAGTCAGTACCAGAAACTTCAAGAAATTTCTGAGTGTAATTCCACTAGTTACTACCAGCTCAAGTATCTCTCACTCTTTCCTTCTTCTAACCACAAAACCCCCACTCCTCCCTAGGATCAGTCCTTTATCCTCAGAGGAGTAGGTAACTGTTTTCCAACTGTTCCCCAACCTATTTTTAGTTCTTGAAAACATTTTACCATTAGCTTTTTTTTTTACTTAAATCTTATCCAGTTATTTCTCATAACAATTTTATTAAATAACATTAATTGTCTCCATTTTTCATTAACAAAACAATAAAATTACTTAACTAGTTAATCAACTAGTTAGCAATAATGTAGCTGTCACAACTTCCCCCTCTGGAAGTAACACCGTCCTCGGTGTTTCACTCTAGCTCTGAAAAGAGTTCCGAGTAAGCCTTCCGTACGAACCGTTCATCCTCCCAAATAGCCTCATCCGGGCTGAAGTGTGATCAGGAGATCAAGTCCCTTGTAGAAAAATGCTCAAAAATGAAGTTGCTTAGAATTGGTTTGAAACAGATCGACTGGAAAGAGCTCGGAAAGACGATCCTGTAGACGCGAACGGCACTGCAAACCGAAGCCGTATGAAGAAGATATTCAGCTTTGAAGTTCGCCAATTTCAATTAAAAAATGCCAAATTTGACTTTATAAAAATTATTTTTATTAAAAAAAGAATATTCCACAGAATATTTTGGGAATATTCCATGGAATATTCCACAGAATATTTTGGGGAATATTCCACAGAATATTCTAGGGAATATTCCAGTGGCATCCAATGAAAGGGCGCCACGTGGCTAGCCCGGAGGCCACCACGTGGCCCCAAGGCGGAATGGAAATGGGCGTTCAAAAGTTTTATATGGTCGCAGGCAGGATTTGAAACCCGGTCGATTGGATGTCAACGGAGAGGCCCGACCAACGGGCCACAACAACGGTTCTTATTAAACATTCGGCATAAAATTCTATTGAATTTGAATGTTTGTTTGGGCGGGGCCTGAAAGGGGCCAGCCCCTAAGGGCCAGCCCCCTCCGCATGGAACCCACAGCACGGAACCACGGCATAATGCAGTCGGCGCGCAACAAAACTCCGACGGTTATAACTGTTTGGCATGTGAACGCTAATTCCGGCGGGATAAAACATTGCGGTTTAAAAAAAAAAAAACCGTTTGAAATAACATAAAACCGTTTGCCAAAGCTTCCGACGCATATGAACGCGGAGTTTTAAAACAGTCACATTTAATATTTCAGTTAACCGTCCGCCGAATTTAGAGCGCGCCCGACAGATTTTGGGTGGTTGCCGTTTTTAACTGGAGTTAACTCCAGTTCTCCACATTTAGTGGAATTTTGTTAGGCCAAACTGGAAGTTGGAGTAAAAGAGCCATAACTTTGGCTAGGAAAAGCCTTTTGATACGATTTTTTTTTTATTCTAGGGTAATTGATCATTCTGGAGCCGTTGGGAGTGTTTGAAAAGCCATCAGGGTGCTCTATCAGAGAATTTACCAGCGCTTTTGGTCGTGGAGCCACCAGGGCCTAAGGAAAGAAGCGCTGTTTTGGACTATCTTCATCCAATGGAGGTGTTTGTTTAGTCATTTTATACTGATTTGAGCCTTCTGAATCTTAATTTGTAGTTTATTTTTCCATTTGAGGCTTCTATACAGTTGTGTTCACATTTTAAGCATTTAATCAAAGAGGAAAAAGCCTAATTAGAGGCTTTTGGACCCAGCGGAGGTAGCCCAAGTGAGGGGTGAACCGCTTAAACAATTATTTGTTGTCATACTATATAATTTTGCTGCATATTTTTAGATTCTGCTCTTTAAACAGTAAATTCTTATAAGCAAACTTTTCTCAAGCAGGTTTAAACAGTGAACAAAACTTATTAGTTCATCTTCAAACCATTATACTCTTATCTGGCAGGTATGATTGCCTATTCATTAAGGTCATGCTGCAGAACCAGATCATTAATGACGAAATAAGTACTTTCATTCACCTGGACCATTACAAGATTACTTTCAGTATGCTTATAAGGTAGCTGGCCAAGCACGATAAAGCCTGTTCCTCTTAGTAAAGGTGAAATAACCAATAAAAGCCCCTTACTGTCAATCTCTGTATGAGAAATACTTTGTTCTCACAATTTCAGATTAGGTTGGTATCGAAGCTCAAGGTTTTGCTTAAGAGTTTGTGAAATTTGTGCAAGTAAATTGTATTATTTTGCAAAATTTGATGCTTACTAGGCTGAAATTGAAAAGAGGGGAAGGTCAATTGGTTAGAGAACAAGTTAATCCTCAACCAAGGAGGGCTAGAGTGCCATTATCTCCACCTTCCATTTCATCCTCATTAGCCTTAGAACATACCAAGGAAGCATGCTTCTGCAACAGAAGGTATGAGGAAATGGATCCCAAGGAAGAAGAAAGAGTCTTTAGAAAAGCTTTCTTGGACTTGACTGAGATGGTTAGGATCCTATACCAGGAGAGAAATGAAAGGATTGCTGGAGAAGGGTCTAGAAACCAAAGAGAAGAAGGAGATTCTTCAGGAGGGAAGAAAGGAAAAGATGAGTCTAAGAAAGGGAATGGAGGAAATGGTGATCCACCATCTCCATCGTCATCCCTCTTCCTCCACATAATCCTCTCTAACTTCAGTGATTTAGCCACAAAAAATATAAAACACTTTTAAAACCTCAAGAAGCTTTATGAAGTTTGAGTTATCTTTAGCGGCCATAATGGTGATGTGAATGCGTAAAAATGAATGAATAGCCAAATTGGAAGTCTATCTAAGAATTCGCACTTGCATGATGATGACACAAAAATCCAATTAGCCTCTTTGAGAATGGATGAGCAAATTGGTTGGCAACAAGAACATGGAGGAAATGGAAACATGGTAAGATAACTCTAACATGAACAAGAGTTTATTGTTTATTAAATAATTTTAATTTTGTCATAATTTAAAGCAATCATGAATTGGAAAAATTTTAGGCAACTTAAGGGTCAAAATGTGCAAGATTATACCCAAGAGTTTAGAAGGAGAGCACTTCTACTTGGAGTAGACTTACAAAGTCAAGACACCTTGTTGAAATACATAGGAGGTTTGCACAATTACCTTCAACATACTATTCTATTGTTCAATCCTACCAGCTTAGATGAAGTCAGTGTCCAGGCTACACATTTAGAAGCTAGAGGAAAGAATATTTTTGATGAGGATAGTAATTTCAAAAACAAAGGAAAGAAGAGAGTTGCAAATTCAAGAAAAGACAAAGGAAAGTTCTTTTGCAAGAAATGTTCGAAGACAAGTCATGATTAAGATCATTGTTGGAAGCTTCATCCTGGAATGAAACCAGAAAAATATAAGAACAAAAACAAGACCAAAGAAAAGGAGAAAACTGTAGCAACAGTTGAGCAAGACTTAGGGTCAGACTCAGGAGATGAGACAAAAAGCATAGCCATGGTTTTAAAGAACATTAAGGGGAAAGAAGTGGTGCAAGACACAATTCCTAGTTCTAGCTCTTTGAATTGTCACAAAGATACTCGTGAAGAAAAGAGGAGGATAGAGCTTTTCCATGTGAGGGTAATTTCAAAACATACCAAAATTGACACACTATTTGACAGTGGGTCACAAGCGAATCTTATATCTGAAGACTTGGTCAAGCGGCTTAAACTTGAGACCATTCCACATCCGAAGCCTTATCCACTTGGATGGATATGCAAGGATGCCAATTTGCAAGTCTCAAGAAAGTGCATATTGCGCTTTGCAATAACTGCACACTTTATTGACACAGTTGAACTTGATGTGGTGCTGCTTGATATCTCAGGTATTGTTTTGGGAAGTCCTTATTTATTTGACAGGAAGGCTATCTTTCATCGCCATGAAAACAAGTATCACTTGTTCAAAGATGGTAAAGAGTACATTGTGAGAGCTCACAAGAAGAAGCTGGAATTTTCTTTACTCCATGCATGTCAATTGAAAAGACTGGTTAATGCAAGTCAAAGTCTAACTTTGTTAATGTTGAAACGACCAGATTTTGAGCATTTGCCTTTTTATGATGTTGCTAATAATTTTTCTCACTCTGATAACAGTTTGTCTTTGAAAAAAGATGATGTTATGTTGCGCAAATTACCTTTTTGGTTAGCCAATGCAGTGAATGAAGTGTCAAAGAAAAGCAGTGCAAGCAAGAAGGACACACCATTCAACATGGGAAAAATTTGGTTTCAGAATGGTAGAATTCGCCATGGGAACAGTTTGCAAGGTGACAGTTATTTTAAGTCTTTTGGGAAGTTTGATCAGTGTAGAAAAAGTTTATTTTCTGCAAATTACAATTGTTGTTCTGCAAATTTTAATCATTTGCATCATGACTCCGTCAATCTTAGCAATGGTCGATCAGTTGATTCCAGAGACAGGTTATCATTTTCTCAAAAGCTTCATTTGATGAAATCAGGTAGATTTCAGTTATTCAAGGGTGGAAGAGTGGAGAATCAGTCTCCACATCATCAGTTTCACTAATCAGAAAGCTTTTGAGGGTCCAAAAGCTTCCCATTTGGGAGGTGTGATCAGGAGATCAAGTCCCTTGTAGAAAAATGCTCAAAAATGAAGTTTCTCAGAATTGGTTCGAAATAGATTGACTGGAAAGAGCTCGGAAAGACAATCCTGTAGACGTGAACGACACTGCAAACCGAAGCCGTATGAA
Source organism: Pinus albicaulis (assembly GCA_034641835.2). Lineage (NCBI taxonomy): Eukaryota > Viridiplantae > Streptophyta > Pinopsida > Pinales > Pinaceae > Pinus > Pinus albicaulis. Next base: position 1,608,414,390 of record CM076584.1, on the reverse strand, counting down.
GAAGATATTCAGCTTTGAAGTTCCCCAATTTCAATTAAAAAATGCCAAAATTGACTTTATAATATTCCAATGGCATCCAATGAAAGGGCGCCACGTGGCTAGCCCGGAGGCTGCCACGTGGCCCCAAGGTGGAATGGAAATGGGCGTTCAAAAGTTTTATATGGTCGCGAGCAGGATTTGAAACCCGGTCAGTCAGATGTCAACGGAGAGGCCCAACCAACGGGCCACAGTAACGATTCTTATTAAACATTTGGTATAAAATTCTATTGAATTTGAATGTTTGTTTGGGTGGGGCCCGAAAGGGGGCCAGCCCCCTCTGCATGGAACCCACAGCACGGAACCACGGCATAATGCAGTCGGCGCACAACAAAACTCCGACGGTTATAACTGTTTGGCATGTGAACGCTAATTCCGGCGGGATAAAACATTGCGGTTTTTTTTAAAAAAATCGTTTGCCAAAGCTTCCGACACATATGAACGCGGAGTTTTAAAACAGTCACATTTAATATTTCAGTTAACCGTCCGCTGAATTTAGAGCGCGCCCTACAGATTTGGGGTGGTTTCCGTTTTTAACTGGAGTTAACTCCAGTTCTCCACATTTAGTGGAATTTTGTTAAGCCAAACTGACAGTTGGAGTAAAAGAGCCATAACTTTGGCTAGGAAAAGCCTTTTGATACGAATTTTTTTTTGATTCTGGGGTAATTGATCATTCTGGAGCTGTTGGGAGTGTTTGTAGAGCCATCAGGGTGCTCTATCAGAGAATTTACCAGCGTTTTTGGTCGTGGAGCCACTAGGGCCTAAGGAAAGAAGAGTTGTTTTGGACTATCTTCATCCAATGGAGGTGTTTGTTTAGTAATTTTATACTGATTTGAGCCTTCTGAATCATAATTTGCAGTGTATTTTTCCATTTGAGGCTTCTATACAGTTTTATTCACATTTTGAGCATTTAATCAAAGAGGAAAAACCCTAATTAGAGGCTTTTGGACCCAACAGAGGTAGCCCAAGAGAGGGGTGAACCGCTTAAACAATTATTTGCTGTCATACTGTATAATTTTGCTGCATATTTTCAGATTCTGCTCCTTTAAACAGTAAATTTTTATAAGCAAACTTTTCCCAAGCAGGTTTAAACAGTGAACAAATTTTTTTAGTTCATCTTCAAACCATTATACTTCATTTGCAGAATATGTATACTTGCCTATTCACACATTAAAACTGGATCAATGAATACTTTGCACATAACAAATACTTTCATTGATCGGATCTATTACAGTGATTACATTTTATTTCTTTAGGCAGAGTTAGTTTGTGGGCCAGGTAGCCTCTGGTTTCATCCTTTCTAGTAAAGGTGAAATAACCAGTAAAAGCCCCTTACTGTCAATCTCTGTATGAGAAATACTTTGTTCTCACAATTTCAGATCAAAGTGCTTCCATTGCACTTTAACCTGGGGGATAACTTGCTTTTGGAGCATGATTTCCCTTTGGTCAAGTATGCATTACGGCTTGACCAAGAATTCTCCGTTCGGTTCTACCTGCAACAATAAACAATTTTCTTGTCAAATTTTCACAAAGAAATCACCTATAAGTTAGGATTGTAGTGCTATCCTACCTCTATATGTTGCCAATGAATTACGTGCTTTGAATCATGTATGTAATGCTTCAACAGAGACACATGAAATACATTGTATACTCGGATATGGCTGGGTAAGGCTAGCCGATAGGCTACAGGTCCTACCCTCTCCAAAATTTCGAAGGGTCCACAAAATCTGGGAGCCAATTTGGCACGAGAGGCCCATCGCAAGGTACTCCTTTTTGGCTTGATCCTTACGTACACATGGTCTCCTACTGCAAACTCTCGATAGGACCTTTTCTTATCTGCATAGATCTTCTGTCGATCTTGTGCAGCCTTCAGATTTTGTCTTATTTTCCTTACCTCTGCTTCCATTTCAACAAGCATTTCGGGTCCTAACATTACTTTTGTCTCGGGGCTGCTCCAATTTATGGGCGTGCAACATTGCCTCCCATACAAGGCCTCGAAAGGACTCATTTTAGAGATTCCTGATAACCATTGTTGTAAGCAAATTCAACAAGGTGTAGGTAATCTTCCCATTTAGTTGGCTGCTGCATCACATACATGCGTAGCATGTCTTCTAGTACTTGATTTACTCGCTCTGATTGACCATCGGTCTGGGGGTGATAAGCGGTACTGAAGTTTATCTGCGTTCCCAATCCCGAAAACAAGGTCTTCCAAAAAGCAGAAGTAAACTTAACATCTCGATCTGAAATGACAGTCTTTGGAATTCCATGTAGCCTAAAATTTCCTTCATGAATATGTCGACTATTTGTACAGTCTTGTAAGTAGACTGTACTGGTAAAAATGTGCAGATTTACTCAATATGTCCACCACCACCATTATGGAATGATTTTGTCTTTTTGTTCTCGGTAAGCCTATGATGAAGTCTAGGGATATGACCTCCCACTTCCATTCAGGTATGTGTATGGGCTGCAACAATCCTACAGGGTGTTGATGCTCTACCTTCACCTATTGACATTCCAAACACTTACTTAGATATTCAACAATGTTTTTTTGCATACCAGGCCAGAAAAATACCTTTCTAATTGCGGTCAACATTTTATGATATCCCGGATGACCTACATAATTGATGCGATGATATTCATTCATTATGAACTATTTCAGATCCAACCGGTTAGGCACATATACTTTACCTTTGAAGGTTAACATTTGATCTTCATTTATTCCATATTGAGATGTGCCTCCATGATTTCTGATTTTTTCCATTTGTTGCCACAAAAACTGGTACTCGGGATCTTTTTGTGATTATTTCTTTACTTGCTCTGAAAATCTACTTTCTAGCTGACTGTAATATAGCTCATATATGCCATGTAATTTTATACTTAATGCATCAGCTACTCGGTTTTCCTTTCCTTTGACATGTTGAATATCCATGTCAAAATCACTTAGGAAGGCATTCCATCTTGCCTGTCTTGAATTTAAATCTGCTTGCTTAAAGTGACTCCTCAAGCTGCTATGATCTGTTTTTAACACAAAAATTTTGCCGAAAAAGTAGTGTCTCCATACCCGGAGCGCATGAACTACTGCTGTCAATTCCAAATCATACGCGGAATATCTTTGTTCATGATCCTTCAACTTTCTGGATTCATAAGCTATCACCTTGCCTTCCTGAGATAGGATTGCCCCAAAACCTTCTTTACCTGCATCCGTACATACTTCAAATTATTTGCTGGGATCAGCTACCCTTAACACAGGAGTATTGGTCAAGAGATGTTTCAGTTTTTCAAAATTGTTTTGACATTCCATATTCCATTTGAAAATTTTTCCTTTCCTCTGCAAGGAAGTAATAGGAAAAGAAATTATGGAAAATACTTCAATAAATCTTCGGTAGTACACAGCTAGAGCCATAAAAGATCTAATATCTGCCACGTTCTGGGGTACCCGCCATTTCATAATTGTTTTGATCTTTTCTGGATCAACCACAATTCCATCTGCGGAAATAACGTGTCCTAAATACTGGATTTCTGTTTTAAATAAATCACACTTGCTAAACTTTGCGTACAGCTAGTGTTTTCTTAGAATTTCCAGCATAATCCTCAAATGTTCTCTATGCTCTTCCTGATTTTTAGAATAGATCAAGATATCATCTATGAAAATAAGTACAAAATTATCCAGGAAGGGATGGAAGACCCCGTGCCTTAGTCTCATAAAGGTTTCTGGTGCGTTTGTTAACCCAAAGGGTAACACCACAAATTCATAGTGACCATACCTTATACGAAATGTTGTCTTACAAATTTCTTCCTCCTTAATTCGAATCTGGTGATACCCCAATCTCAAATCTATCTTGGAAAACACCGTGGCCCCTTTTACTTGATCAAATAGATCATCAATCCTTGGTAAAGGGTATTTGTTCTTGAATGCTAATTTGTTGAGCTGCCTGTAATCCATGCACATTCACATGGTCCCATCTTTCTTTTTCACGAACATAACTGGTGCTACCCAAGGTGACACACTTGGGTGAATGTACCCATTATCTAGCAGTTCCTATAACTGCATCTTCAGCTCTGTTAATTCCGGCACACTCATTCTATACGGAGCCCTTGATACAGGAGAAGCTCCAGGCATTAACTATATAGTAAAGTCAATGTCTCTTCTTGGTGGTAATCCAGGAATATCTTCTGGAAAAACATCCAGGAATTCTTGCACCACCGATATACTTTCCATTGTAGGCGATTTCTCCTTAGAATCTGCATATCCCACCTGAATAGCATATAACTGGCACCCCTTCCTTATACATTTATTCATTTGGGATGCTGATATTGGGCGTAACTGTAATGGCTTTCTGATTCCTTGAATTTCCTTTTGCGTTCCATCATGCATTCAGTAATAAAGAATATTTTCCTTACAGTCCACTAATGTCTAATGCTTTTCTAGCCAATCCATGCCTAACAACACATCATAGGATCCTAATGGCAGAACATTCAGATCCATTTGTAACTGCTGATTCAAAATTTCTAATATACAGTTCAGAATTTTAGCAGTCACTTCACACTTTGCCCCAGTGGCTAACTGTACTAGCCATGAATTTTTAAATTTCTGTTCTTTCAATTTACACATATCTACCACCTTGGGACTAACATAGCTCAGACTTGCGCCTGGATCTACTAAAATTGAAACAGACTGAGTTAGTATTTTACCTTCTAGCTCAATCATCGTGGGCTGATAATCCGCTTGTCGGTCCTCCAATGCCGCATTAATACGGTGTATGTTTCGCGCTACATCACCCATGGTAGAAGCTTCTTGCAAGTTTGATACAGCATCATTTCTGGTTCGCTGTGGGCAGTTTTTGTAGTAATGTGCTTCACCACACCCCTAACATTGTAAAATTGGTTTGGTCACCTGCCCTTTCTCAGGCTTGCTAGATGCTTCTATAGCCTTTTCGTCTGTTGGCCATCTGGTTCTCTGGTGATTTCTGCCAAACTGTTTGCTGCCAAGATTTCATGCAGAATTCTTAAAGTTGCTGCTTTTGGCGCCTTGAAGCTCGAGCTAATTTTTTGTCCTTTATTTGGCTGCCAAGTATTACCAACCTCCCCTTTTTCCTTGGATTGCTGATAGCACATTCGTGCTTTACGAATGGCTTCATCCATAGTCCGGGGATTTACAAATTCTATTCTCTCTTTCATGTGTGTTGGCAAGTTGCTCAGAAATATCTGCACCTTAGCCTTCTCCTCTCGAAGATATGGAACATAGCGTAACAGGGAGGTAAAGTTAGTAATATAATCATCCATGGTCATTTGTCCCAACCTTAGATCATGAAATTCTTTAGCTTTTTCATCATAAAATCTTTCAGTCAGGTACTTGTCCTTGAAGTATTGCTGGAATGATTCCCAGGTGACGTCTTGTTCTTCAATACTACGTACATTCTTCACTTCCTCCCGCCACAGAGTTGCTTTCTCTCTTAGCTAAGATACTGCTAATCTGGCCTTCAGGTTGCTGTTATATTCATAGACTTGAAAATACTTATTCATATTTATTAGCCATGCCTCTGCCACCTCCTTAGCCTCACCATCAAATGTTGGTGGTTTTATTTTACAAAATTCTCCTTGAAGTTCTACTTTCTGCCTCTTGACTTCTTGCTGATCTGACAGGTTTCCACATTCTGCCTCATTATAATTTTTATTCTTACTTCGCTGAGAGGTGCTCATTTCCACCCTTTCTGTAGTGTTATTTTCTGTTTTCCGCTCACTTTCTTCTTGCATACCTCTGTGTTACTGGTACTGGTTACATTTATGTGTTGAATTCGATTTTGGATTTCCACGAAAACTTTAAGATATTCACATTCTCTACGGAGATTACAATGTACTATGCCTTGGATCAACGTCGTCGATCTATTTTTGGGTAATCTAGGGTTTAGATTTAGGCGGGAGCCCTACTTGGTAACCCCGCCAAACCCTAGATCAACTCCTCAACATTATTCCTCATGTTATTTTCTCTGCGCAAAGTTTTGGTTCACAGAGAGTTGCTCCCACCGTGATTTCAGAGTTCTGCTGCAGTGGAAGATATGGTTGTCCGTTAGGACGCTGAGCCCAACTCGAATATGGAGGTATTTTCACATTTTTAAAATGAATCTTCTATCAAAGCTTTCGTTCGTTCCTTTGCATCAATTTCTCTTCCTATTTCTTCTTTCAGGTTACTATATTTTTTTTCTTCACTGTAGTTCTCATTTTATTTAGGCCTTCGACTTGCCCGTGAAGTAGAGTATTAACTATTTGTATTTCTTCAATAATTTCTCGGTCGAGCAGGTTTATAGCATCTTTTTTTACTGTTCGTAAACCTATTCATATTTTAAATCTATATTGTTTATATTTATTTTTAATGAATTTTAAATTTTTTATTTATATGGTTATGTAAGTTATTGTTTAAGAGGACATTATTTAGATTTTATTTTTAGCTTTTTATTTTGGCCAACATTAGTGAAATTTCATTTGGACATACAAACTTACACATCTCCCCAATACTGGGTTGCAGAATGCGCCTCTTGGCCCAATAATTCAGATTTATTTATGTATTATTATGAAAAATATTAACTATTGTCCAACTTAAATGCTTTTTAACCTTAAAGACTCATAAATTTAAACTCAACCTAATCTCTATATATTATTATTAATGTTGATTTATTTATATATTATCACAAAAATTATACTAGAATGGTGGTGGCAACTCCTTTGGAAGCTCAAGGCACCTCTGCGCACCACACTGTTCATGTGGTGTTCTCTTAACTACATCACTCCCACCATGGATAACCTTCTTAAACGATCCATTCACGGTCCCACTTGGTGCACACTCTACAGAAATGACTCAGATTCTATTGATCACCTTCTCCTCCACTGGAGATCCACCATTGCACTTTATTCATCCATCACAGCAAATCTGGGTATCAATCTGCAATGGCATGGCCTGAATTTAGGGGAGGCTTGGAAACATTGGTGGAATTTTGCCTCTTCAAATAAAGCTAGATGCCTTCCTCTTCTCATCTGTTGGGGAATCTGGTTGGCCAAGAATGCATCCATCTTCAAATATCATATCCCCATCTAGCATTCGATCTCTTCCAACATCATATCAAGCTTCTCTAGCATCCCTGAAGACGACCCTCCCAGACCACCGAGAACAATCATTTTGGAAACCATTAATTACGACATCCCTTGGGCATACTTCGATGGCTCAGCTCAAACCATAGGATGCGGGGGTGGAGCTCTTCTACACCTCTCTCATCAGTGATTCTACAAAATCAAGATGGGTTTGGGACCTGACACAAACAATTATGTAGAATTAATTACTCTTCGTCATCTACTTCAGTTTGCTTTAGAGCACAACATCCTTCACTTACAAGTTTTTGGAGACTCTAAAATCATCATAAACTGGTTCAATAAATCCGCATTATGTCATGTACACACACTTCAAACTATATTAGAAGACCTTTGGCACTTGAAAGCTCAATTTTCATCCATCTTATGCTCTCACATATACAGGGAACACAACAACATTTCCGACAAGCTTTCCAAGGAGGCAACCATCCAACATAGGGGGCTCTGGCATATAGAGGAGCAGATCGATGCACATCATTTCATATATTATTATCGTCCCTTCATAGAACAGTTGGATATTGAAGACCGACATATCTGATTTTGAAAAAAATTGACAGATTTTGACTATGAACTTGATATATCCGATCATAATATTGTATTTATTGTAATTATTTTATGTACACCCCTTTGAGGAGTTTTGAAGAACTATATGTACGTGACCACAATCACAAAAATACATATGCAAAGCATCTACAACATGTAATTTTCAATATTAATGAAAATTATGATTTTTCCTTGGAAAAAAATTATCACAAAAATTATGTAAATTGAATGCCCTTTAAACTTAAAACTTCAAAATGAAAACTAGCACAAACTAATTACTTTAAGTCTCATAAATATTATACAATATTAAAATAAATGAATGCAATATAAGTACAAACATAAACATCATTTTATAATACAGTTAATATTTATTTATTTATATATTATCATTAAATTTATATAAATTTATTTTTTTCAAACTTAAAAGCTTATAAATTTAAGTCTAATACAAATTTATTAATTTACACTTGATATATATTACAAATTTATTAATATTACTTTTATTTAAAGTAAATTAAATTATTAATATAATATAATATTGTCTAATTACATCGAAGGTGTTCTATTGTGGGGTTTTTGTTTATGACACTGTTCAGATTCGTCGTTCCTGACAGAATCTGAACAGTGTCCTTTTTAATGAAAAAAATAACTCTTTTTAGACATGTGTTGCAATATTCTTTGCCAGTAAATATCGTCATTAACGGAAATGCATTTACGGGAAGCTTGCATATAGAAATCGGCAAGCTGCAGTACCTCAGCAAGATAAATGCCAACGATAATTTACTCTCCGGCTCTTTGCCCTCTAGCTTGGGGCAGCTACAACAGCTAGATAAACTCCAGCGATAATTTACTCTCCGGCTCTTTTCCCTCCAGCTTGGGGCAGCTACAACAGCTCGGAAAGTTAGTTGTCCCCCAAATCTCAACAGTGTCACCGTGTTAGCCAATTTCCAATTCTCTCCATCACGTTTCAATTGAGAAGCGTACATGACTCATCACATTTCAATTGGGCAGATTGAGCAACCTACAGGACCCGATCTCGACATCTCCCAAATTGTCATTAATGCTACAACTATTGCTCCATTCACTGAATCTGTCCGCAACCGATGGGAACGCAGCTGATGAGAACACTATGTCCGCTGGCATTGCCGTTGCCATACCCGTGGCTATTCATGGACTATTTTATTAATCTTTGTATATTTGAGAGCTGTAGAAGGTGATAGCTGTAGAAGGTGATTGTCACACTACAACATAAAGGGGGGTTTTAAGACAATATTTAAGACAATTTTTGGGTAAATTGTCTTAATTTGAGACAAAAGAAAACTTGTGTATTGTCTTAAATATTGTCTTTAAGTGGGTGTCTCAAATTAAAACGTCTTAAAATTAAATCGTCTTAAAATATTGTCTCTATAAAGACAATATATAACACAATCATTTTTTTCTCTCCAGAGACAATTTCATTTTTGTCTCTCCAGAGACAATAGTTGCACTACAACACAAAGGGGGGTTTAAAGACAATTTCTAGGTACATTGTCTTAGCTTGAGACAATTTCATTTTTGTCTCTCCAAAGACAATAGTTGGAATTAAAGACATATTGTATTTATGGAGACAATATCTTTAATCTTATCTATTGTCTCTGTAGAGACAATATAAAACAATGAATCCAGAAAAACATCTCACCATTAAAATAAATCAATATAAAAAATTTAATTAAAAAAAAATCAACAATATCTTTGAATAATTCATGTTAGGGTACAGTGGAATTGAACCACCAACCTCCTGCATGGCAGGTGCTCTTTCAATGAGCTAGCACCCTTTAAAGAATTATGTGAGGAGTTATGACAGTTCTTGAAATTGTATAATAGGCATTTATTTTTAAAAAATGTTCGACACATAATGGCATAATTGACACGCTTATTGGTGTAAGGAAAGGCCTCATTGACGCATAAGTAAACAACATTTTTTAAGAAAAATTATTAAAATTTGTGAAATAGTACAAGATCCAAATAACCCAAAAAGGATTTAAACCAACAAACGAGGATTAAAATTTTAATAAATATTTACACAAAACAAATATAAAAAATAAAAATAAAAAACCTTAACGACTATTCTCTGTACAAAATCATGTTAATTATCATTCCATGACCACATTGACTCAAATCCATGACCACATTGACTCATCATCTGATATCCACGTAGATAATTTCCTAGAAATATGATACAATTTGATAAATGGGCATTTCCCTTCGAGTGCTCAAAACTAACACATGCAAATACCTGCAAGCACCCCATTGCCTAGTAGACTAGTAAGTTGCTGAGTTAAAATATGAGCACCAAAACTATGGGCACCAACGGCCTAAACAAATTGACACATTTAAATGGAAATTAACCAGCCAGAACTAAAAGACACTAGATTCAGTTACAACTATTACATGAGATTGTGCTTCCAAACAAGCTTCAGCAAAATGCTTGTGCACAACCAATGACAGATAGCTTAGTTTGGAGTGTCTTCAAAGAACCTTTCAGCAATAAAAGGAAGTGGAGGCAAGCTTGCTACACATTTGACCTGTCATGGCAAACAATAAAACATATATAAACCTTTAATAAGAGTAACCAGCTGTGTGCATGTAATCCTCGTAGCTTTCAAAGGTTGGATTAAAAAAACCATTAAATTCCCAAACAAGATATATGAAAGCGTACCATGTGTTGTTGATATTTTTCCCTTATGCAACCAATGTACTAGCTTTTCGATTCATTTGTACATTATAGATTGCCATTACACAGTCCTTAAGTTGTGATGCCTTGTATCCTGTATAATGCACCAAAGTTGGATTCCGCATAACACAAAATCTACAAATTTATGCCCGCACATAAAGCCAACACAAAACAGTATAATAGTAAACTTCAGGGAGTAGACAATACCCATGGATGTGTTAGAAAATCGAGTCAATCAAGATAGAAATAGAGTTGAAGCTGCTATAAAGGATGGTAGGTGTTGGAGAAAAATGCATTCCATGAGTGTCAACTCTGCCAAATAATTGGCTAAAAACTCCATATGCAAACTCGGGGCCTGCCAAAAAGTATTCCATTTTAATAAAAATAAGCAATGGTACAAAATATAAAATAATCCAGATCAAAAATTAGGTGTATGTAGGTACTCTTGACATCTTCCTCTGTAGCCCTAGGACTCAATCTTAGAGTCTCCTACTCCTCTTTCATCCCAGGGAAAGCAACAGAAGCCATCACAGTTACATTCCTCCTGCCTGCCGAATTTTTCTTCTCTCCATTTTTCTTTCTCAAGAAAGAATTCCCCTGAGCACCCATAAGTCTTCTAATAGTGGCAGCCATGATCTCTAACAAAAATCATTGATCCCCAATCTGAGCTTAATAACACAATCCGATCTAAATGTACAGAATGGGTGTACCAAAATCCAGTAAAATACAAAGAGTAGAGATTATTGAAAATGTGGGAAAGATAAGCAAAGCTAAATAATCAACCTAACCCCGGACTTCAAATAACCACTTAACACGCTGGTTGTGGATAAGGCTGGAGAACTGTGTGTGCCAAGAACTAAAATGTGGATAAGGCTGGAGAACTGTGTTTCTGATCCCCAATCCGAGCTTAATAACACAATCCGATCTAAATGTACAGAATGGGTGTACCAAAATCTAGTAAAATACAAAGAGTAGAGATTATTGCAAGTGTGGGAAAGATAAGCAAAGCTGAATAATGAACCTAACCCTAGAATTCAAACAACCACTTAACACGCTGGCTGTGGATAAGGCTGGAGAACTGTGTGTGCCAAGAACTAAAATGTGGATAAGGTTGGAGAACTGTGTGTGCCAAGAACTAAAAGGATAAGCTTACGCACTATTCCCACCGAAAATGAAAAATGTTTTGACCAATGGAATGTAGCACCATTATTGAAAGCAAAATTATAATATGACCACCTTATCCAAACAAACATTTCTCCTCCCCACTCAACCGACTTTGTTGCAGGAATGTGGTGAGTATACAAATCTGCAGAACTAGGATTATGGAGTGAGTGTACAACAGGATTTAGCTTTCTAAAAACTAATGTTCTTTATACAGTATATAATTTTCAGATTTATAATGAAAAGAAGCCTGGACGCTATTGGGGTTTGGGCTCTGTTGTTTGAGCTTTGCTAATGAGCTGGAACTCTCTGCCCAATCTCTATTCGAAATAAAAAATCAACAGAACGGCCTATATGATCAAAGAATTAAAGAACTTACCTCATTGTTCGAGTTAGAAGGGACAGATAAGAGCCCGATTACACCAATGCAAGCAAGCCCCGTGAGGAGGCCACCAATATTTAGCATAAGATGTAAATAAACCCTGATAGTTGTTGTTACCAGGGCACATATAAGCGACAAATAAACCTTTTTCAAACAACTCTGCACGACAGGGCTGATCATTTTCATGTTCTTCAAAGCATTGTAATCCCACGAAGACTGATCGAAACCCTGGTTAGGGAATCCTCTGCCATAATAAGAAGCGTATGAAGCCATTGACACGCTCAAAATTCAATAGAAACAAACCTAATACACAGAACTCAGAAACCTAAAGAAAGAGCAGACAAAATGATTGCAAGAACTATGAATTGGAGATGAGAAATCTAAATTGATTTCTGAAACATTAAAATGAAAATGGGAAAAGGAAATTAAATTAAATACCTCTCTTGGGGTTTGTATAATGTTGTTGCACACAAGGGAAATAACTCAGAACAGTCATATTCATTCAATTGCCTCACCTGCTTTTCAGGCATGAATCCATTAAGGACTCATGTAACTGTTGCAGAGCTATTTCCATTTCTGCTCTATGACAACTACGTGAGGGTGCCGAGCTATGATTCCAGGGAGGGTGGTCACAAGAACGAGAGAACCCACTACTCCTTGTCTATCTTATTATTATTTTCTTGCAAGATAATGTGATACACACACATTAGAGTGTGTGAGAGAGAGGATGCCAATGCCTGCTGGAGCTTGCAGCCAACGGTGAGTGAAGGTGCCGAGAAGCAAGCTCACCATCAGGGTCCTCAAGCATTGTGAGAAGACCAATGCATTGGAAGACGATGTCCTTTGGGGAGTGAACTATATTAAAAAAACCCAGTTCTATGATACCAGGGATGGTTGTCACAAGAATGAGAGAAACCATCGCTCCTAACATCAGAGACTGAAGGGAGAAATCACCTGGTACAAACCATGCTTGCTCCACTGGACCTACTGGATGGTATTTGGGAGGGGGGGACCGAAATCTTGTAGAACCTGGCACTTGTCTGTCTGCTAGTATGTTTCTTCTGTATTTTACCATTTACAAAAAAAAATCTATATTTTAACCTTTTCAATTTTGGTATTTGGTATTAACATTTGATTGTGGAGCATATCAGGGAGCAATTGTACTATGACCATAAAGCAATATTTTGAGGACGATAAAATGCCAATGGATGCAACTAGGCATAATGGGAAGCAAAAAAGTGCCAAAGAGGCAAGCCACAAAACATTACAAGACATTGAGAAAGATTGGAAGCAAAATGGAGTCAACAATTTGACAAAATACATCAAGTAGGAAGCATCTTGAGCAAAAGAAAATGAGAAAGAGTAACAGCATAACGATGCAATAGGTAAAAGCACAGGGGAATTTAGCAGAAGATGAAGCAACTTTACCCCTACAAAAAATTGAGGAGAAATATAATTTGTTCATTGTGCAATTTTGGATGCAAGAATATGATAGTATGTGCAACTATATACATATAATTCTGCCCTTTAAAAAAATGAATTTATGCAAAAATTTGCATTTCCGTACCTGCCTATCATTATAACAAGGAATTTCCAATCTTTATTGTGAAATTTTGGATGCAAGAATATGATTGTATGTGCAACTATATAAATATAATTCTGCCCTTTAAAAAAATGAATTTATGCAAAAAATTGCATTTTCGTACCTGCCTATCATTATAACAAGGAATTTGCAATCTTTTAATGCAAGCAATTAAGTCCAAACTTCCACACTGTCAAACTCAAATTCCAACATTATCAAACAATTGAGAGAAGTTCCAAACTTCCACCATGCTACATCAATCGGAAGGAATGTCAAGGCCATGTAATAGCATCCTATCCCTCCAGCACAAACATCCCTATTGGTATCAGTGGTGTTCCTTGTAAGCCCTGTTTGTCTTGTGGTTGTTATCTGTGATGTATTACGATCTACTACTAAATTGACATATCCCTGTCGTAAGATTTTGTTCCACATTAATATTAGCTCTATTCTTACCATATGTTTGTTTGAATAATCCCACATGGACAACTAGTTAAGACAAAGGAGGCCTATGATGCATCACCCACAACAAAAGCCTTCCTAATGCAGAAGTTGGCTTTTGGGTGCAAGTCCCCAGGTTGATGTCATAGCATCCTCCCTCACTCTAGTACTGCCAACACTATTGATAATGGTCTTTGGCTTATGGCTCTTCTATATGTGATCTATTACAAATTTACAAGCTATCACTAAAGTGGAAATCCTTTTGGTGGGATTTTGTTCCACATTACTATTACTCTACCCCTGTCATATGCATGGAGAGAAATTGTACTATGAACATAAAGCAATATTGTGAGAACGAAAAAATGCCAATGGATGCAACTAGGCAGAATAAGAAGAAAAAAAGTGCCAAAGAGGCAAGCCACAAAACAATACAGGACATTGAGCAAGATTGGAAGCAAAATGGAGTCAACGGTTTGACAAAAAACATCAAGCGAGAAGCATCTTGAGCAGAAGAAAATGAGACAGAGTAACAGCATAAAGATGCAATAGATAGAAGCACAGAGGGGAATTTAGCATAAGATGAAGCAACTTTACCCCTACAAAAGATTGAGGAGAAATATGATTTGTTCATTGTGCAATTTTGGATGCAAGAATATGATAGTAGGTGCAACTATATACATATAATTCTGACATTTAAAAAAATGAATTTATGCAAAAATTTTCATTTTCATAGCTGCCTACCACTATGACAAGGAATTTCCAATCTTTTAACATAAGCAAATAAGTCCAAACTTCCACACTGTCAAACTCAAATTCCAACATTATCAAACAATTGAGATAAGTTCCACCATGCTACATCAATCAGAAGGAATGTCAAGGCCAAGTAATAACATCCTGTCCCTCCAGCACAAACATCCCTAGTGGTATCAGTGGTGTTCCTTGTAAGCCCTCTTTGTCTTATGGCTATTATCTATGTGATGTATTACAATCTACTACTAAATTGACACATCCCTGTGGTAAGATTTTGTTCCACGTTAATACTAGCTCTATTCTTACCATATGTTTGTTTGAATAATCCCACATGGATAACTAGAGTAAGACAAAGGAGGCCTATGAAGCATCACCCACAAAAAAAGCCTTGCTAATGCAGAAGTTGGCTTTGGGGTGCAAATCCCCAGATTGATGTCATAGCATCCTCCCTCACTCTAGTACTGGATCCTCTTTGGCTTGTGGCTCTTCTATATGTGATCTATTACAAATTTACAAGCTATCACTAAAGTGGCATTCCTTTTGGTGGGATTTTGTTCCACATTACTATTACTCTACTGCTGTCATATGCATGGAGATGGGGTTTGTGTATTATGTATAAACCCCTACATGAATAACCTTGGCGAGACAAAATATGGTTTGGGAGCTAGCTTTAAGGCGCAAGTCTATGGTTTTAACGTGATTGAATGCATCTTTGCTCAATCTGGCACTGAAATCACTTGTATCATGCCTGCTGGGCCCTGTCAAGACTGTGGTTGTTATCTGTGTGATGACTAAAGTGGCATGATCCATATGGTGGGATTTTGTTCCAATTTTAAATGTTAACTTACTCCTGTACTGTTCATTTTAGTCCTACAAATCCCGATTAACACAAACTTTACTCCTACTAACTTTTAATGCTAACTTTACTCCTACTAAATTTTAATGCTAACTTTACTCCTAACTTTCATTAATTTACTTTGCATATTTATTTTACAGCTCCATTTTACAGTCACCCATGGCCACAACCATTTCCTAACTTGTTATCATTTCACTTTCCTGTTGTTCATCACTTTGCAGCATAATGCAATATGTTTCCTTCTCTTGATCACTTGTTGCCTCAAGTTCTCCTTAGAATCAACCAAATTATAATGGTCCCAAACAATAATTCTAACCCACGACCAATATAGCTAATTCAAGTAAAAAAAGTAGAACCATAAACTTTAGACTAACATAACTAAGATGAGTGAAACAGAGAAGAACCACCTTCGTCTGTGCTCACATGCACCATCAGAGCTTCAGTGCATGTCCATGAGCTTTTGTAAACAATTTAGAAGGCTGAGAAACTTATTCATCATTGAAATGCAGCAGGCAGTGCTACGAACAACAAAAGGAAATAACTTCAATTACACCTCTTTTACAAAAAATAGCAAATGACATTTCCAGCTTCTGTATAATCACCCAAAACAAAACACCATTTTTGCAGCCTCTGGGAAAATATTTCACATGAGACTTGTAAAACTCACGAAGCAACAAGAAGAAATATTATTAATTGGGCACATGGAAATGGGATGAAAATTCCTATCACGTTGCAATTGGGAAGCATCAAAAGACACTTGACAAGAAATTATCCATGATATGCATATAACTATAATTTTTATACAGCAATATTTATATTTGGGAACCTGTGGATGTACTCAACCATACAAGGGAAATAAAGAGAAAAAGGCCACCTAGCTGGTTGTAAGTTCTTCAGTGACCGAAAGGTGAATACAAGATCCTTCCTTTGAGCACATGAGACAACCATCCAGAGAGATAAAAAAGATTGAAAGAACTCCACTTGGCCGAATTCTTCAATGCCTCAAAAATAAGCATTCAAATCAATAAGGATTTCTTACCCTCCTTGCAAAATAGTATGTACAAAAACCCATTACAGTTGGTGAGATATTTTAGTGCCCTTTCTTTGACAGTCAGTGAGGCTATGATGTTAATCTATGCTGCATGTGAAAGATTGCCAAATTTCTACACTACAACCTTGCTAAAACTCTTGCAAAAAATAGATCCCCGCTTAATAACACACTATCCATCCTCGTTGTCATAATCATCTCCATCCAGATCAAAAATTATATCTGAGTGCACATGAAACAGTATTGAATCTAGGGCTACATTATCTACATCAAAATGAGACCAATTAGGATATTTCTCTTCCTGTTTAATAGGAGGTTGCACAATTGGAACATCACTAGGAAATTCATCAACCTCTTTAACAACATGCACATTTGCAATGTCACTAGGATCGTGTTCCAGTTTGACAGAAGGTTGCATTGGCATGCTTGCAACAACCCCACTCTCATCCAGCTCCATGTGAAGATCAAAGTCTCTTACCACAGGAGTGCTCCCCAAATTCACTGCTACTTTGGTCTCTCTTGTCTCAGTGTTAACATCAGTAAAAATTTCTGAAACTTTCTCCTGTTTCTCACTGTGCTCATATGAAAAATCTAGGTCTTCATCCTCAAACTTCTCAACTATAATGCCATTTCTCCCACTTGACCCACCTCTTGATCCTCTGCCTCTACCTCTTCTTCCTTGTCCTCGTCCGCTTCCATGGTGTGCACCCTATTTTAGAAAATGCCAAATAGCTAGCAATTATTGTTTCAGAACCCAGAGAAAATTGAGAATTTAGAAGCATAGAAAAGACAAATAACAACACATATGGATAACTCCATTCCTTGCAAACAACAACTATTTTATAAAAATAGTAAGTAGGTCATTACCATCTTGGCCCTCTTAACTTCATCCTCATCACTCTCATTTTCATCTCCTTCGTGAGATTTTCTGAAGCAAATGAAAATGCATAGTCATTACAAGAAAAGGTAAAGTATATCTGATCTCTTGTAATTTTTCAAAATGTGAAAATTTTCCTAGACCTCTTTGCAATCACCAGGAAGCAAATATCTATATTTACCTCCTCCGCCCACCATTCCTCTCTTCACTAGTAGCAACATCTGAACCCCCCATGTCTGGGACCTTGTTCACTGTCTCTCGTAAGAAATCAAAAACAGTGTACCTATGCACACATTGTTTCCTGCCAACCATTAACAAAAAATAAAAATATTAGTATATATACATAGTATAAACCATATTTTAACAGAATCTGTAGCCAATAGCTTAACAGGATTTATCAACTTATTTATATAATGTGACTAGTAAACCAAAAAAAGAAGCTATGCACGATCATGGTTAAGGAAAAATAAAATAGACAGATCCCTGCAAGAATAAAATGCAGTGAAGTCTTCTTTGTTTTCCTTGAAAGCAAGGTAGAAAACCTTGCAGACTACTTTCAGCACTTATCAAAATAGCAATACAATATATCAACATGGGGATAAGAAACTTACAAATGTGAAGCACTCACAGTCTTAGCACCCCTCTGAAGAGTTATTTTGTATGTTCGATCACAGAGGTCTTGTAAAAATAGCTCCAAAGATTTTGTTGCAAAAGACAAACAGGTAGATGAAATATATTTATCATACCATAGAGAAAGCATTCTGACCAATTCAAAATATAATATTAGTCCTGATCAATTCAAAATAAAACAAAAAGAACAGACTCAATAAAGATAACCATTTACAAAACAAAACTCTGTAAATATGATAAGAAGCCTTTTTGTGGATTTGTTTAGATGAATCGGGCAAATTTTGATTTCCCTAGCTCTAATATCAAGCCCCTGAATATAAAATATTTATTCTCTACAACATATCATGATATCTTGAATCTCATGCACATAAATAACAGTATGAAACTATGGCAAACTGTAAGTGCTGATAGTTAAAAATTAAGACAAATGTAGCATTCCTTGCATCATTAGAATATTTGGTAAACTATATCTACCATTTATTTCTTAAGTTACTAATTCGTGTAAAAATAACTTGGAAATTAATGTCCCCTTGGCCTTGTTCCCAAAATGTCTCCATAGATATGGTAACTTGGATAATTTAGAAATCCTTTTTATTTCTTGTACCCTTTAAATGCTTAGTCTAATATTTGATGAATTGCTTGTAAGTTGCATGTATTTAAAGTTTGAAATCTATTAGTCTTTAGATGATGCAATAATACAATAAAACTTATGCAAACTTGCATACCATTCTTTGGCATGTAAAAGAGCATCTAGCAACTGTAGTGTTTCTCTGCTACAGAACAATAAACAAATAACTAACCAAATATGTCTTTAATTAATGTGGAATAAAACTCTCATCAAGAGATCTGCAACTATCGTTTAGTAAGCTTTAATTTAAGAAGGCATCACAAAGACAACCACAAGCAACAAACCGACAAAGCACAAAGCCCTTTCTAAAAAATGTTAATACCAGAACGAGTGAGGATGATATCGTGGCAACGCAGGGACTTGCACCCCAATGATAGCTTCCAAAACGACAAAGTTTTGGTACATGAATCACCCATATCTTAAATTTGTTGTCAAAGTGGGATTATTAAGCATCAAATTCTTATTTATTTCTGGATTTATTGTTAAAGTGGGATTATTAAGCATCACAAATTAAATGACAATAGCTATGGAGCATCAAACTAACAAGATCATAATTAATAAAACTAATAAAGTGTTTCCAAAGATGAATTTTGAAACAAAAATTTCGTCACTTCATTATGCATAATACAATACAAGGAAGCAGGTGAGTAATACAGGGCAGGATGGGATGTTGAAAAATCACTAAAGACATTTTGATGGCATACATGATACAACCAATACATAATGTGTATTACTTGGAGTGTGTATATCTTGTTGGGAGGATTTCTTCATTTCCATCATGAGAGCGTTACTGCAATCGCAGAATGTGGGGGAGCTCGCGAACGTGGCGCAGTTGACTGGACTTGACGTCGTAAAAATGATTGCTTTGATCGTCAAAGCAGTCAGCACTGCGCGAATGCATAAAAAGAACTATCGTCAGTTAGAACAACACCTGATGCTGATAGGGAACTTGCTAGACCAACTGAAGATAACGGAGTTGAAAAAATATCCTAAAATTAGAGAGACTCTGGACCAGCTGGAAAATATCCTGAAATTAGAGAGCCTCTGGAGCAAAGCTGGAAAATATCCTGAAACTAGAGAGCCTCTGGAGCAACAGAGGATTGTGGACTTTGAATATATTCCATGTGGAAAACTATTGAGGAGCTGCGTACAAGACTACAGAGTGTAGTCAAGGTCTGAGAAGGAGAACTAGTAGGAAAAATTAAGGATTTTCCCGCTATAAATTGGGCTAAGCTTTTACAAACCCTATTCAAGGCCTTAATACCTAAATCCTGCAAATTGGGTATGGAAGTGGCAACATCCTCCAAAAGAGTACGTTTATTGACAAACCCTACAAACCCTAGATTTGAAATTTATTCATGTGGTTGGTCAGGGTTCCTTAAATAGGTTTTTAAGGAATTTGGAGGCACTCAAGATCTCGGTCCTAAAACTGATCCATACATTTAGAAATATTTAAGTGTTTAACGTGTTTGAAAAGCGAGAAAAGAGAGAAAGGAGGAGAGCACCGAACCTGAGCTTTGGATTTTTTTTCCTGAGCACTTCGTTCTAGACTCTGCACATCATGGATGCTGAGAGAAAATGAGAGAAAATCATGCGGTCGCACTAGCTATGTTAATATGACGAGGGACAACAGTTACTGTGGCTCCTGGCAATCTCCACACTTCTCGACACAAAAGTTACTGTGGCTTATGGCAATCTCCACCCTGCTCTCCAGTTTTTCCCCTTTGGTTATGGACTCCCACTGGACAATAGTTGTTGTGGCTAATGGAAATCTCGTTTGGCTATGGGCTCCCGCCATGGAAATCTCCACAATGCTCTCCAGTTTCCCCCTTTGATTATGGCGAAGGGCTCCCGCCATGGAAATCTCCACGATGCTCTCCAGTTTCCCCCTTTGATTATGGGCTTTCGCCAGACAAAAGCTTATGGCAATCTCCACGTGTGGCTTATGGCAATCTCCACGTTGCTCTCCAATTTTCCCCTTTGGTTATGGGCTCCCGCCGGATCAATTGAGCGAGTAGAAACCAGTTTTCGGGCTCCCGCTAGATCAATTGAACGAGTAGCAACCAGTTTTCGGGCTCCCGCCAAATCAATTGAGCGAGTTAGCAACCAGTTTTCGAGCTCCCGCCAGATCAACTGAGCGAGTTGCATTTTTCCAAAGGGATATCATAAACTTGAATGTATTGCACAAATTATTCAACAAGTATAAGAAAATACATGTAAACGACTTGAAAATTAGTTTGAAACAAAACAACTTTATTTCATGTAAAATATATAATGTTTGTTAAAGTTGTAGTGAATTAGATTTTTTTCATATTGCATTTGTTATATTCATTATTATTATGAAAAAGGTTAATTTATATTTAATATTAAAATTTATGTGTAAGGAGTGGAAATATGGTTCGAGGATGTTTTTCTTTCTTATTTTTATCATTAAAATTTAGGGTGATATCAGATCCATAATCATCAATAAAAGAAATATAAGTAATATTGAGAAATCATGTTGGGATGAAGATATTTTTGACAAATGGTGGTGTGCTTATTATTTGGGATCATTTTCATTAATGGTTTTTCTATAGGAATTTTTTATATATTTTCACCTATGGAATGGTAAGTTTATATTTTAAGCACAAGATAAACTAGATAAAGTGATGAGTGACATTGATTTTCATCATTTATAGTTCATGCAATATATCACAAAAAAGGTCATTTTCATAGTTCATGTAATATATCACAAAAAATGTCATTTGCATGTTCACCCACTTTTTTAGTGATTTTGCATAGAAAAACATAAAATATTGACAATTGGTTGCCATAATATATATGTAAAGGATCTATTATACATGTAAATATATAGGTGGTTTTTAAAGACCTAGTTATATGGAAGAGCCATTTACCTTCAGGACTAAGATATTTATTGAAGAAAATGTCGATATGGATGCCCATGACTATGGACTACTTCCATTTTGTACAAGATGTCATATCTACACTATTGCAAAATTGGGTGTTAATTTAGTTTAGTCTATGTTGGGATACATGTTTCATCATATCATAGGAGAAACTCCTAAGAAAATGAGGGTAGAAGGCAGATATCTCACACCAAGTCCAAGGTTTGCTAATTTCATGGTCTCTCATTTGGATTCCATTTCCATTCCTCAATTTCATACTCATATTAATAAATGAAAACCACTAAACTAACATGATAATGTATTTGGAATTTACTTGCAAAAAAAAAAAACTTATGGTTTGCCCTTTTTTCGTAATGAAAGTAGATTTCTTTCTCTGGACTAGCCCGACTTAACCAAAAAATAAATGTATAATTTCAGTTCAAATATGATAATAGCCAACCTCAATTTAAATTTTTCTCTTTATATGGTGTCACTTGTGTAATTTGAATTGATATATTAAATTTATTGGAGTGTATTTACTAATCCTAATAGGTAGAACTAGTGGATTGCAATTCCAATATGAACAAATATCATTCCACTATGGAGATTTAAATATTTATAAGTCATTAGTAAATCTTAGTGTTCGATATGTTTCTCAAGAAAGGAACCTATTGGAAAAAATGGAAAAACAAAATGCATTGAGTATAAAACAATTTCCATGCACACCATAGAACTAAACTACTTCAATAATATTTATCCTCATGTCATTGATAAAATTTCCCCTTATTAACTAATTGATATTGTGATTGTTAAGTTATTTGATAAATTGGAATATATCATCCACTAATTATACATGCTTTTTATTTCAATGTTTTTAATAATAAAGTGTCAAAAGGTTTAGTTAAGATCGAGAGGAAATAAGGATTAATTCAATCGGTAAATGCTCTTACAAAAGAGTTCATAGAGCTCTCAATACAAAATATTATTAATTATTTTAGGGTTACTAGTTGGTATTTTAGTTTCTAGTTACTATTGTGCTCCATTTGAAGACAAATAAAGGTAAACCTATGGGGATTGAAAATGTACCAGCCTCCCTTAGAACTTTTAATACATTCGTGAGTGAGGGAAAATATTCTTTGAAAAATGAAATAAACAATAATTCATTTACTAAGTAATAGACAAATATTAATAATATATAAGATATATATGATAAATATAATGGAGCAATTTGTAACACCCACTCCCCAACCATTTTATGTACCAACGCATCGAGTGATGGCATGTCACCGCCCCAATTTACTTGTATCAAGTGACATCATAATAAATAGATGCAAATTTCAGCTGTATAGCTAACATCGCTGGCACTCTGCAATCCTGCCTATATGTTCACCAAAGTAGATAAAATTACCAAAAAATACCTTATGTAGTAGTGTCTGAAAAAACATCGATAAAATATGTAAACAAGGAAAATTAATGTCACTTATAAATTATAGACCCCACTCGATGTAGATCGTCACCAACTCAATCCACTAGGATACCCCTTCAAATACAATAGATTTTCGAATCATCGCCAACCAATATCCTTCAGAAAATCTCATCAAGGACACAATCGACAAAGATCTTCAATGACAACGCAAACCATTAATGGATTGTCCCTCATATAATTAATTAACAACTTGGAAAATAAATATCCCCCTAGACCAATTAATGACCCCAAGAGACTCCTTTGTGATGAAATTCAAATATGTTGCCAACTCCACCAACCAAAATGAATGCACTTACATAGCAGTAAAGATCCTTGGAAACCCCCCGATCAACCAATCCCAAACCAATGAGCAGCATGAATATCCACAGGAGAAAAGGTTTGAAATAAATACCACATAAAACAACCAGCTAGTGCATCTCAAATAGACCACAAAGAAGACCAACAAGTAGTAGCTAAGATCCTCGGAAATCCCCCAATCGACCAATCCCAAACCAGAGAAGGAGCAGGAATATCCACATGAGCAAAGGTTCAGAATAAAGACCACATAAACAACCAGCCAATGCGTTTCAAATAGACCACAGAGTAAACCAATAGCTAGAGTGGAAAACAAATTGTTATTAGTGTACCTTGAAACAAAAAACTAGTAGAGATACTTGAGATCATCTAGAAACAACATAAAAACTGAATCTAGCTCAGATAATTATGCTCAGACATATTACACCCAACAACACCGGCAATTGCACCAGCGAAGGCTACATTTAATCCATCTACCTCCACACCTCCAGCCAAAATTACTACCCTTGTGAATTTTGTGACTAATGCTTCCATAATCCAATCCTTTATCCTCAGTGTCTTCTTCTCAAAAATTTGTCGTAGATATTTTGAAGTGGGCCTATTGTCTGCTAACGGATATTCTGTAATTTTCCTCCACCATCCTTGTATAAATTATGGTGTAGATTTTCAACTACTCGTGAAGTTTTAATCAAAATATCGTCAACTACTAATCACTAGTTAAAATAAAATCATAAACATATAAGGCAATAATAAGGTATTTACCATCTACCAAGATGTGATCGAGGTTTGCATCTGCTTCACTTATGGTGAAGCCCAAACCAGTGATATAATTATCGATCTTGGTGTACCAAGCACGAGGTACTTTTTTGAGATTGTACAATGCTTGTTTGAGTCTACACACATGAGACTCCCGATCAAATGTCTCAAGAAATTTTGTTTGCTCGATGTACACCTCCTCCTCAATAACCCCATTGAGAAATGTTGTTTTTACATCCATCACATGGATCTTCCACCCCATCTACATAGCTAGAGCAAGAATTGATCTAATGGATGAGTACCTTGCTATATGAGAAAAGGTCTCCTCATAGTCAATATCCTCAACTCGAGAGTACCCCTTGGCCACAAATATGGCCTTATACTTCTCTATGCTTCTGTCTGCTACTGGCTTCACCTTGAATATCCATCTTGAACCCACTCTTGATTTATATGATGGTATTGGGACCACTTCCCAAACGTTGTTCTTTACAATGGATTGTATTCCTCCACCATTGCATCAACCCATATAGGTTTCTCTATTTCTTCCTCGAAATAGGATGGCTTAGTCTCTATAAGCTCAGCCATAAGAGTCATGTAGCCAGTGTACCTCTCAAGTGACCTCATTTTCCTGCGCATATTTTAAGGAGCTCCCACATTCTCCCTAGCATCCTGCACAAGTATATCAGCTTCCCTGGTTCTTTTTCTACCTTCTTTGGATGGTTTTTCTTGAGTGAATGTCTCCGCTCTCTGCTCCTCAATATTTTTGTTGCTCCACAACTTCATGAGGCTTCTCCTTTGGAGCTAAAAGCTCCTCTTCTGGTGGGATCTAAAGATCCCTCTCAAGAGAGCACCACATTGTGTTCTCCTCATTAAACTTTACATCCCTTCACACAACTATCATTATGAGGGATGGAAAGTACACATGATAGTTGTGGGGAGTTTCTGTGTAACCCATAAACACAACGTATTTGTTTTTTTAGTTCTCCAACCATGGAAGTGTAAGCACCAATGCTTGGAGGTGACATAGAATGGATTGAATGATATTGAATAACTAAAGGAATGAGGTGCCATGGAGGAAGCATGTGTATTAAAGAGGGGAAAATGGGATTTTAATCAAAATGAAATAATTAAGAAGTGGTGGATGAATAGAACGAAGGGGATTCTCATCACAATTCGTTGGTAATGAAAATGGGTATTAGTGAGGATGGAAACATAAAGGCACAAGTAAAAGAGTTCAAAAGGATTCAAAGGTGTCAAGAGAATACCAAACGTTTGTTCAAATAAGGGTATTTAATAATTGGAAAGAGATTGGAGAGAAGAATAGGTGGGGAGAATATGTCTAGAAATTTGGAAGAGAAAAAAGAAGTGATGGCACAAGGAGGTGAGCACGTTCAGTTAGGTGGATCATGATTGTCTAAAAGTAAGCCTTGGTTTGTAAGGTATTGATTAGCCTGTGGAGAGAGATATCATCACATAGAAAGAAGAGGAAGAAACACTTAATAAGGTGTTCTAATTTTTTGAGCTAGAGGAATGTCAAGTAGTATACATGATATATCCTAAGAAAAGTGGACCCAGTCCAAACAAACCACCCTATGAATTTTAAAAGCCTAGAGGTAATCCCAGCTTTTTATTCTACTTTTGACTTGAAAGCAGCTTTTCTTAGTAGTTTGGGATATAGTAGTAGTGAAAACAAAATTAAGGTGGGAATAAAAGTAGAAGTGGCATATGTTATGTTTGAATTTTAGTTCAAGTGGGGGAGAAGGCCTAATTATTCAAACATGTCCATAAGGTTTTATCTTGGTGAACAACCCAACCAACGATATGGTTATAGTAGTTCTAAGAACTTTATGAAGGGTGATGGTGATGAAAAACCACATCGATTCTTATGTGGATTCATTTGGAGGTGAAAAGGATTGTAGTGCTAGTTTCTAAGTTGATAAAATTCCTAACCACATTGCGGGGGAATCTTCTATAATGGTGCATGAAGTTCATATAGATTTATCCCTAGGGTGCAGCTAAGGCCTTAGACAAATTAAAGGCGATATTTATATCTAATTTATAGAGGCTAAACATTGAACAAAAAAAAATAACTAAGCTGAAGGAGATTAAACAAATGGTTGGAGAAAGTTCTCACGAGTAAGATGAAAAATTACAAAACTTGATAAAAAAAACTCTCCTATACTCTCCATGAAACTCAATGTTGGAACACCTAATCCTACATGGGTAGGTGTGGAATGGGAAAAGTCACAATGGAGTCAAAGTGACCTTGGAATGTGAAACCAAGAGTCACACCATTGTACTATAAATGTACATCTTTGTATAATGGAAAATATGAGCTACACGCTTATCCTTCATTGTGTTGAGTTTCCTCTTGTGTGTGTATGTTTATCCTCCTCATACACCATGTGTGTGTTTTAACATGGTATCAGAGTGGGCGATTGTTGGCCCTGCTCCAAATTGAGTGAGCCATTTGTGTCTATGGCCTGTGTATATCTGCAAAATTCTTGGCATTTTTGCAGCACTCAAGGTTTCTGCAGCAGTGTTTTTGCTGCCATTCAGAATTGGTTTTGAAGAGGAGCAGCATTCAAAATCCGTGGCAGCATTCAGAAATTTCATCTTGGAGAAGAGCAGCACTGCACATCTGAAGGTTGATTTCTTCCTGCAATTTCTGCCCATTAAATTCTGTTTTGGAGAGCTGTTGGAAAAATTGTTTAAAGTTGATTTCTGAAGAAGTTTCTGGTTTTTAATGGAAAAGAATTCTGAGTTTTGCTGGAAATTTCCTGCTCCCTGCTATTGTTTTAAAGTATTGAGTCTCAGATTTCCTACTCCTCTCTGTTGTTTTAATTAAAATTAAAAAAAAAATTAAAAAAAATAAAAATTTCTCTGCAACTTCACAACCCTACGCACAACATTGCTCTACCCGCCCAACTATACCTCACGGCTCTCCCCTTTCAAACTGGCCTCCAACCTGATACCCACCTCACCGAATCTCACCTTACACGCTCCCCTATTCCCTCAACACTGTTCACTCCACGAAATCTACCCTATCACTCCATACGCCTCTGCTACATGCTCAGAAACCTCCCTACGACTGCATATCTCTCCCTATGACTGCATATCACTCAGCCCACCCGCTTCGAGCTCTCTGCTACGACTGCATATCACTCCATCTCATCAGTGTTTTCGCCATCATCTCACCTTGTCCATGACAGGGGGGAAAATGGTGGTCATGTACAAGCTTCGACGACAGATCAAGCGAGCCTGAGCCACAATCTCTCATTCCATGTTTAGAGTTGTAGCCAGCAGTTCAAGCAAGCCTGAGCCACAATTCGTCATTCCGGATTTAGAGATGTAGCTAGATACACGGATGCCCATGAGCATGCCTTCGGTTGGTGGACAACCTTAAACCATCATCTTTGGTTGGTGGATAACCTAAAACCACCAACTGAAGGCATGCTCATGGGCATCCGTGTCTCTGGCATTAAAAAAAAAAAAAAAAATTGAATAGGGCTCGGCCCTCCATA
This sequence comes from Pinus albicaulis, assembly GCA_034641835.2. Classification (NCBI taxonomy): domain Eukaryota; kingdom Viridiplantae; phylum Streptophyta; class Pinopsida; order Pinales; family Pinaceae; genus Pinus; species Pinus albicaulis. The sequence continues at coordinate 1,608,386,661 of CM076584.1, read as the reverse complement.
CCCAAACTTCACACACAGCAACCCGTGTGGCCACATTCCCATACCCCAAGCCTGCCTCCTCGACTCTACACATCCTACTACCCTTACACCTCCGCCCTCTTCCACACACAGCGATCTGTGCATTACCCAACGCACTCAACACTCCACGCGAAATCCCTACCCTAACCACTACTCCGCTTACCTCACCCCCTCTCCAATCGACGCTCCTCCACTGCATCCTTATGGTATACACCGCTCCGCTGCCCCCACCCTGCATATAATACTGCGGCTTGCACCCCGCTCACAGTACTCCGCCCCTTCAATCTGCTCGGCTCCCCCTCTCACCTGCGAGCTCCCCCTCCCTTTCGCCATTCGCTACCCTGCAAACGCTCCTTCCTTTCCTCATACTTTCGCTACCTATACGCCTATCCACGCACCCTCATCATCTGCTCCTACAAATGGCATTACCCACACCCTCCTCCCTTGTATTCGCTCCATCCCTCATGGCAGTCTTTCCCTCCCTTTTTAATTTAAATTTCGACTTCCTCATATTTAGTTTTTAAATTTTTTAAATTAAAACCCCCCACCATATAGTTAACCCCCCCTCCTTTTAAATTCATTCTTAATTTTTTTAATAAACCCTCCTCACCCATTATCCCATCTCATATTAATATTTCCCTTTCCCTAATTAAAATTCACTCCTCCTCTTATTTTTTTTAATTCCCCATCATTTCCATTTTTAATTAATTTATTTTTTAATTAATTAAAAAAAAAAAAAAAAAAACAGAGAGAGAGGAAGAAGAGAAAGTATGAACAGCAGAAAAGAAGAGAAAATGACATGTGAAGAAAATGGACAGAAAACATAAAAGAGAAAAGAGAAGATTTGACATTTTATGATTTGTGGCATAAGAGTGATTTTCTGAAGAAATTGACATTTGAAGACAAGTTTGCCATCATTCAAAACAACTCTTTGAAGGAAAATTCAGCTGCCATAAAAAGATTCTTGCACAAGTGTTTTCAGCTACACATTTACAAATATTTTGCAGAGATATGTATTGAGCTGAAGTTGTATTTTGAGTGGAATTTGTAGCTTCTTCATAGTTGCAATCAGTATTTGAGTTGTTGGATTGTTGATTGCCCTCCATCATTTGAGGAGCACACTTTGTACTTTGAGAATTTCTTGAGTCATTTGTATTTGTTGTTGAATCACATTGTAAACGGGTGCATTTTCGGTTGAAGCCGACACCCTTTAATTTTTTGAGCCAAAGTTGTTGAAAATGGCCAAAATAAATGAGGCATTAGAGTTTTTGAATAACCTCATTCATTCAAATGTTGATGATATGATAAAAATGAGCAAGGATTCTCTATGTAACATTCATAGTTGTTTGCTAGATGCACATGAAAAGATTGAGTTTTTGCAGTTGGAATCTCAGCTCCAACAAGACGAACTTCAGCAAAAGAGTCACCATTCTGAACCTGTTTCTGTTTAGAAGATTGAGAAGGACTCCCATCAGCAGCAAGTCAGTAAAATTGAAGTCGATTCCCATTCAGTTCATTGCACAAGAGTAGATTTTCATGCAGATGCAGCAATTCAACCTGCACTTCTCAAGCCCATCATCAGACCTTGGGAAGAGCTTGTCCACAAAAAGCACCGAACTGGTCTTGGATATGACAAGGATGTGTCCTTTCATATTCCAAACTACACCAAGCCCATCAAATTTCAGAGTGCCGGATTCTTGTATGACAGTTCACCTGCAGCTGTTTCAGATCCTGCTCCACAACAACAACAGATTGAGAAATGCCAACACTGTGATCGAGTTGGCCATATGAAAGATCACTTTTTTGATCTTCATCCATGCAAGCACTGTGGTCGGCACACTCATTCTTCAGACAGATGCTTCAGAAACAAGCCTCCTGCAAGAACCAAGATTCATCTTGGATGGATCGCTTCTTGGCAATGGGCATCAGCGGCCAAGAAGATGTTTACGACACATGTTAGAACTTGTTCACGGATATTGAGCAAACTTGCAGTTGAGTTTTCGCCATCATCTCACCTTGTCCCTGACAGGGGGGAAAATGGTGGTCATGTACAAGCTTCGACGTCAGATCAAGCGAGCCTGAGCCACAATCTCTCATTCCATGTTCAGAGTTGTAGCCAGCAATTCAAGCGAGCCTGAGCCACAATTCGTCATTCCAGATTCAGAGATGTAGCCAGAGACACGAATGCCCATGAGCATGCCTTCGGTTGGTGGACAACCTTAAACCATCATCTTTGGTTGGTGGATAACCTAAAACCACCACAGGTAGTAGACCTCCCTTGTTTTAGGTCGAAGGTCTCCCTTTCATATATGAGGAACACTTCCTCTAGCAGAAGCCTTCAGCTTAGCAGCCTTCAGCTTCTTGCCAGCTTTGGTTGAGTTCCAGGAAATGCTTCAAGCATTCCAGAGTTGTTGGTAATCCTAAAACCATCACAGGTAATAGACCTCCCTTATTTTAGGTTGAAGGTCTCCCTTTTTTATGAGGGACAATTCCTCTAGCAGAAGCTTTCAGCTTCTTGCCAGTTTTGGAAGAGTTCTGGGAACTGCAACATGTATTGCGTTCCAGTGTTTGTGGTCATCCTAAAACCACCTCTTTTTTCCAACATTTCAGAGAGTTGATTCAGCCCAAGTGATGCCATGTATACTTTGCAGATTTGTATTACAACTCTTTTCTTGGACTCACACATACCCCTTCGGATTAAGGGGGGATGTTGGAACACCTAATCCTACATGGGTAGGTGTGGAATGCGAAAAGTCACAATGGAGTCCAAGTGACCTTGGAATGTGAAACCAAGAGTCACACCATTGTACTATAAATGTACATCTTTGATGGAAAATATGAGCTACACGCTTATCCTTCATTGTGTTGAGTTTCCTCTTGTGTGTGTATGTTTATCCTCCTCATACACCATGTGTGTGTTTTAACATGGTGTTTAACACTCAATACAAAGAATGATCCATTCAAAGTTTGTTTCTCTTTAATAGTGTACCATTAATGCAATAGTCATGGGTGACATAGAGGGATGTCTTATCTTAGGCCATGAGGATAGAATCTTGTAGGGTGAACATCCATTTTACTAAAAAAATTCATGCTTGGTAGGATCTAAGAGAGAATTATGTAAGGAGTTCCTTCTAGGTAAAGGACATTGGTATTAATATTGTTAAAGGGTGTGGCCTACAAGGATACATTGGTAGTTATTGATGCAAGATCATAATTTCAACAATTTATTTCAAAATTTGTATTTTTCCTCGAGAAGGTCTTAGAAATTTATAGAAGAGGAATTTGGTTTCCTTGTTGCCCTATAATTTTGTATAATTTCTAATAGGATAGGAAAGTTTAGTAACTTTAGGTATAAGTTAAGATGTTGTTTGATTTTTAAGGCCTCCTAGTAATTAGGAAAGTTGAGTCTTATGATTAGGATTACTTGTGGCATCCTATGTATTTTTCAAACTCCAATACACCAAGGAAAATACGTGGAGGATATTTGGGGGAAATGTGATTGTCCATAAAATTTAGATCAGATTTTGGGACCTTGAAGCTCTTTTCCTTTGACCCTACTAGTTCTTAGAGGTTTTATTTGGAGCAATTAGCAGGAAAAAGCACAATATTCCTAAGAATATTAGTGTTGGAGCACCTATGGTTTGGGAGAAAGGATAAGGGGTTCTAGGAGTTAAGGGGTTTAAGGGTTTAGGAGCAAGCGGTTAAGGGTACAGGGTAAAGGGTTATGGATTATGGGGTTTAAGCGTTAGGGGGTCGAGGTATAGGGGGTTTAAGGGTTAAAGGTTAATGTGTTAGTGTTTAAGGGATTTAGGGTTAACGATTAATCATCAAGGGCATACATGTCAGGGGATTTAGGGGTTAAGTGCCTAAGGGTTATAATATTTAGGTCTCAGCAAGTTAATGGGTTAGGGGTTAATGAGTTTAGGGTATACGGGTTATGGGTTAAGGGTTAAGGTTTAAGAGGATATCGGATCAGGGTTTATGGGGTTCAAGGATTATAAGTTAGGGGTTAGGGGTTAAGGGGTTAGAGGCTTTGGGTTTAAGGGATCAAGGGGTTAATTTGTTATGAGTTATGAGTGTAGGGGTTAAGGGATTATGGCTTTTGGTTTAAAGGGATAGGGACTTTAGTGGCTATGGGTTAAGTGCGTATGGGTTGTGATAATGTGGCCCCTAATCCCCTTGTCACAACTAATGGGGGTTCACCTATCAATTTCTCTCATTGCCTTACCTATAGTGTATCTGGGAGCTATTATATGTCATTTCATTGAGCTACAATGATAGGTGAGAGCTATACATAACTCACTAAAGGTGTATCAAGAGGCTATTATTCTATTGGCTACAGAATTTTACTCTATTTATTTGTAACTTAGTGAAATGGAAAATATGTGGAGACAATCTCCATTATTCTTATTTCACCGGGCCATGTAAAATAAATGAAGCAAATAGTCTCAACCCCTTGGAGAAGGAAAGTTGAGAACAATAATTGGCATGAACAAACAAAGAATCCAATGAGTTAAGCTTAGAGGGGTCTCCCTTTGTAAACAAGCATCCATAATCTTGTTAGAGTTAGTATGATTATTTACTAGAAGTTGAGTAGTCCTCACATCACCAACCACATCCAATAGAAAGGTACCAACCCCTGTAATAAAAATGATGTCTCTAAATAAGGTGTAGTTAATACCACTAATATCATCTTATGAATGTATTACAATATGATTTAGAAATTACGTTTCCATACACGTGTGAAAGAAACAATCCATTTGGTTAGCAAAAAGAAGTCTTTTTGAAGACATCAAGAAACCCCCTTGAAGGAGACAAGAAGGGTTTGAAACCATGGAAAAAAAGGCTTCATATATTGTCTATCACATGTCAAACTAAGTGAACTAACACATGCACATATATCATGTTGCTAAGAATGAAGTGTTTGGATTAGAGTTAAAGTTGCTATTTTAGTTTGTTGTCTTTTTTTGTGTTTTAGAGTACGAATCTTTCTGGTCTAATTTGCTGAGGCAGTTTGGCTTCAAATATTCAAGGAATATGTGAGTTAATATAAGACCATATTGTAATCTTTGAAATAACATGATGAACTACTTAACACAATTTATGGTGTTAGATTGATTGAGATGTTTATTTTTGGATGAATGGATTTACATCTATTTAGCCAATAGACAAAACTCATTAAGCATTGTTGCAAGTATGTTATTGACATGTTGAAGTGTCATTGAGACTTAGAGGTATAAAATTTAGACTTGTATGTTGTCACCTATCTGGGTGTGATGATACCTTGTGGAGGTAGGCAAAATTTCGATTTTTTTAACTCTTGGAAATATTCTATACGCTCTTGAGATAATTTCAACCTTTTAAATAAGATTATAAACACATGTACATTCATGCAATAATTACTAATTTATTTGGGGGTGACTCAACAAATTGTAGCATGTTGGGGTAATCTCCAGGTGATCTCATTAAAAAAGTATATTTCTCCTTATATGTTGATTATTATTTCTCTTCATTGTGTTTTATAGATAAAATCATTTCAATTCATTCATATCAGATATACTCTAGCTGCTGGTTCCAATTTAAAGGTCAAGTTATCAACATTGTTTGTTGTTATTTATTTGGAAAGTGCTTGTGGTTTGAAGAGGTTGCAAGAGATGGGAATCTCAAATAGTTGTTGATCGGGCTAATGCAAGTTTTATAGGTAGAATGTGCGGCTTAAATCCCCAATGTCTCAAATTTGGTTGCGCATTCAGGAGCTAGAATGATCATCCTTCACCCACATTTATTATGAGCGCAATCAACTAGCAGATAAGCTCTCCGAGGAGGCATTCAAGTATCCAGCTGATGAATTATCAACAAGATCAAGGTTGTGGCACACCCAAAAAAAAGGAAACTCACAAAATTTAAGCTAAAAACAACCCATACTCCTGAAGCTGACAACTTGTCTCCCTCAAGGACCACTGCCTTTTCCTTCATCAGGAAATACTTCCTCAACAACTCACTCAATTGCATCATTTCTATACCCCCAACAATCTATTTATGTTATTGTGCCCATAAAAATTTTCGAATAATCTGATGTTTCATATCAGTGAATGTCAAATGCCAATTTACTATTTGAAAACAAAATTTGCATCCCTTATACCTAATGATCCTTATTTGTTGAATATTTTCTTGAATGGCGTTTTGTTTACTAATTTTTAGCATTCAATGATTTCTTATATGTCAAGATTCTTCTCTATTTCATGCCTTACAATGTATCCTTTGCAACATCTAGTGCAATTGCTAGTTTAAATTTTTTTCACATATTTAAAAAAATAAACAATTTTAGTTCATGGAATGTAACTCAATTGACAATCACCTTGTTATGAAGTATTATGTTAAAACATGACATTCAAAGTTCAAATCCCCTTGAGTGGCCAACCAAAAAATAATATATTTTTTATCTATTTATTTATTATATTTTTAGAATGTGGTTTAATGAAAAAAGAAATAAATATAATAAAAAGGAAATAAATTAAATTTTATGTGGCTTGAATATCTATTTTCAAATATAAAAAATATAGTTATCCATTATCCACTCTTGGAATTTCAATGCAATAAGGTAATTGGGATAAAGTTGATGGCATTGGAGTTGGTAGTTTAGGACTGTCACAAGGGCATCCAAGACAACCATGACCTGATTGAAGAAGTGGAAAACAAGTTGGCAGTCCACATTGAGGAATATATCAATTCATTTTCGACTAAACCAGATATATAACCGTGGCTCTATCTACTCATAGTATTTCATTGAGATTGTGTTAGGTATCTGTTATTAACCTATGCCTATGTCTATTTAAATGGATACTATATTGATAGTCCAAAAATGAGGCATTTTGGATTGTCTATAGTTTGTACTAGTTCTGAAAAACAACTAGCAACAATTAATCTTTTTGGCTGCAAAAAGTATTCTACTTGTTGTGTTGGGGAGTTTCTCTCAGGAAATTTATGGATAACTCGACATATTTTTTATATACGTACTGTGCAGAACCTTTATAAATCTACCTTTCAAATCAGCGTTAACCCAATGCAACAACATTTTCCCCACAAAAAGCACAAGATCAAGCCAACATGTGTGTTGTGTGCATTTAAAGAGATGGATAGGTAGGTTTACCCTTACGAGAACATGGCACCTTAAAATCCGACCACAATTGGTGAGTGCAAGCATTTGCGAATTGGCATCATGAGTGGAGCCTTTTCCAAAAGAGATTATTCATTTACATTACAATATATACAACATGTAGTTAGTGTACCATCCATGTTAGCACACACACCTGATGGTATCCGTCCTTAAACTAGTACAAAAAAAATGGTTTTATATATTCACAGACGGGACAGTCACAAGATGTCAACAAAATCACATACTTATTGAAATCCTCAACTAGGAATATGCTAAATTGCTTCAAAATGTGCTTGTAACTAGGTAGGCATCAAAGACAATCATTGCAATGGGTTAAGGGGATCTAAGAAAGAATTATGTAAGGAGTTCCTTCTAGGTAAAGGACATTGGTATTACTATTTTTAAAGGGGGTGACCTACAAGGATACATTGGTAGCTATTGATGCAAGAGCATAATTTCAACAATTTATTTCAAAATTTATATTTTTCCTCTAGAAGGTCTTAGATATTTATAGAAGAGGAAGTTGGTTTCCTTGTTGCCCTATAATTTTGTAGAATTTCTAATTTCATATTTGGGATAGGAAATTTTAGTAATTTTAGGCATAAGTTAAGATGTTGTTTGATTTTTAAGGCCTCCTAGTCATTAGGAAAGTTGATTCTTATGATTAGGATTACTTGTGGCATCCTATGTATTTTTCAAACTCCAATACACCAAGGCAAATATGTGGAGGGAATTTGGGGGAAGTGTGATTTTCCATAAAATGTAGATCAGATTTGGGGAACTTGTAGCTCTTTTCCTTGGACCCTACTAGTTCTTAGAGGTTGTATTTGGAGCGATTAGCAAGAAAAATCATAATATGCCCAAGAATATTAGTGTTGGAGCACCTATGGTTTGGGAGAAAGGATAAGGGGTTCTAGGAGTTAAGGGGTTTAAGGGTTTAGGAGAAAGGGGTTAAGGGTAAAGGGTAAAGGGTTAGGGATTATGGGATTTAGAGGTTAAGGGGTTGAGGTATAGGGGGTTTAAGGGTTAGAGGTTAATGGCTTAGTGGTTAAGGGATTCAAGGGTTAAAGATTAACCATAAATGGATTACATGTAAGGGGATTTAGGGGTTAAGTGCCTAAGGGTTATGGTATTTAGGTGTCAGTGAGTTAAGGGGTTAGGGGTTAATGAGTTTAGGGGTTAGGGGTTATGGGTTAAGGGTCAAGGTTTAAGAGGATATGGGATTAGGGTGTATGGAGTTCAAGGATTCTAAGTTAGGGGTTAAGGGTTAGTGGCTTTGGGTTTAAGGGATCAAGGGGTTAATTTGTTATGAGTTATAGGTGTAGGGGTTAAGGGATTGTGGCTTTGGGGTTAAAGGGATAGGTATTTTAGTGGTTAGGGGTTAAGTGCGTATGGGTTGTGATAATGTGGCCCCTAATCCCCTTGTAAAAACTATTGGGGTTTCCCCTATCAATTTCTCTCATTGCCTTACTTATAGGTCCCCTAGCCCCTATGCCATAAGGCCCTAAGGCTCCTTCTCATTCTCTAATGTTAGGATTATAGATCTCAGTAAAACATGCTCGAACCTCTCACTTCTACCCATCCATGCTACCCTTATTTCCCCTTGCCCTGTTCAATACACCAAAAGATCCCCCTCCCCCAAAATTCATGATAATTGAACATTTGGAGGCGATAATTTAACAACAACTTCACAACTAGTCCATTTATAATGGTGTCTTGGAGCTATTAGATGTCATTTCATCGAGCTACAGTGATAGGTGAGAGCTATGCATAGCTCACTAAAGGTGTATCAAGAGGTTATTAGTCTATTGGCTATAGAATTTGACTCTTTTTATTTATAACTTAGTGAAATGGAAAAGATGTGGAGACAATCTCCATTCTTCTTCTTTCACCGGGCCATGTAAAATAAATGAAGAAAATAGTCTAAACCCCTTGGAGAAGGAAAGTTGAGAACAATAATTAGCATGAACAAACAAAGAATCCAATGAGTTAAGTTTAGAGGTGTATCCCTTTGTAAACAAGCATCCATAAGCTTGTTAGATTTAGTATGAATCTTTACTAGAGGTTGAGTAGTCTTCACATCACCAAACACATCCAATTGAAAGGTACCAACCCCTACAATAAAAATGATGTCTCCAAATAAGGTGTAGTTAATATCAATAATATCACCTTATGAATCTATTACAATATGATTTCGAAAGTACGTTTCCATAAATGTATGAAAGAAACAATCCATTTGGTTAGCAAAAGGAAGTCTTTTTTAAGACCTCAAGAAACCCCCTTGAAGGAGACAAAAGGGTTTGAAACCATATAATACAAGTCGATCTATGAACCCTATTTATTATGTGTTCTATGCATGTATTTGTTCACTCGGTGTGACATGTGATAGACAATATATCAAGCCTTATTTTCCACGTATAATATTCATTAGATATCATGTTGCTAAGAATGAAGTGTCTGGATTAGAGTTAAAGTTCCTATTTTAGTTTGTTGTCTGTTTTTTGTCTTTTAGAGTACAAATCTTTCTAGTCTACTTTGCTAAGGCAGTTTGGCTTTCAAATATTCAAGGAATATGTGAGCTAATATAAGACCATATTGTAATATTTTAAATTACATGATGAACTATTTAGCACAATTTATGGTGTTGGATTGATTGAGATGTTTATTTTTGGATGGATCGATGTACATCTCTTTAGCCAATAGACAAAACTCATTAAGAATTGTTGCAAGTATGTTATTGACATGTTGAAGTGCCATTAAGACTTAGAGGTAGAAGATTTAGACTTGTATGTTGTCACCTATCTGGGTGTGATGATACCGTGTGGAGGTAGGAAAAATTTCAATTTTTTAAACTCTTGGATATATTATATACGCTCTTGAGAGAATTTCAACCTTTTAAATAAAATTACAAACAAATGTACATTCATGCAATAATTACTAATTGATTTGGAGGTGACTCAATAAATTGTAGCATGTTGGCTTGTTGAATTTGTTAGTAAGTTAATTAGGGCTTGATAAATTTGTAAGCTTCGGTGGGATTTATTGTGGTTGTATGTGTTTTAGAGAAGCGAGTTTGGAGTGGTGGTTGTGATTCCTTTATTGAATTTGATTTCTTTGGTTCTTCTTCTTGTGCATGCCCACTGTGGTATCTTCTCGTTTGCAAATAATTTCTTATTATGTACAGAAAAAGTTCTTGTTGCATCCTTGAAAAAGTTGCGCAATTGTCCTGATTTATCTCTAGAATACCATGAGTTTTCTTGCTTCTTTCAATTGGGCTAGAATTTTCCACCTCAAGAGGGTTGTTAGTTGTTTTCTAACTAAATTGTTAAAACATTTTTTTCTCTTATTTATTTATTTTTTTCTTCAAGGAGGTGTTTCCTTTAAACTCTAGAAGAAGCATTGCAAGTGGCTTGATTATAGTTGTCATCAGAAGTTGTTTGTGATCATGGGCAAGATAACCCTCAGAGGGTGAAAATTGGGTATGTGATACCTATTGAAAACTTTGGCTAACATCCAATTAGATATGTTATACATAGTTCACAATTAGGAGATCACAGACCATACAATTGCACATAAAAATGCACTACTCCTCAAATATCAGGGTAAGTGCAAGATTATTTATTGAATATAGTTTAGTCACATGATACAACTATCCCACAACTCTACAGTAGAGAGACCAACATGGAACAACAAACTTAAAATCGATCGATGCACTCAATTTCATGGGAATTTCATGAAAATTTTTATTTTCTTATATAATGCACTTTACCCACATCTTGAGATCACACAAAAATGGTATTCATAATAAAGTTTTTTGGGTGAAGTAATTCATTTTTCCCGCAAGATCAAGTTACATAGCTTTAATGTCTCGTGTTTTTTCGTACATCTGACTGGAAACATACCTTGTAGGAATTTTGAAGGAAATCCCACTCAAATTATCAGATAATCCCCAGGTGATCTCATTAAAAAAGTATGTTTCTCCTTATATGTTGATTATTCTTACTCTTCACTCTGTTTTGTATATAAATTCATTTCAATTCATTCATATCAGATATACTCAGGCTCCTGGTTCCAATTTAAAGGTCGAGTTATTATCATTGTTTGTTATTCTTTAGTTGGAAAGTGCTTGTGGTAATTTGAAGAGTTTGCAAGAGACGAGAATCTCAAATAGTTGTTGACCGGGCTAATGCAAGTTTTATAAGTAAAATGTGTGGCTTCAATCCCTGATGTCTCAAATTTGGTCGCGCATTCAGGAGCTAGAATGGTCATCCTTCACCCACATTTATCATGAGCTCAATCAACTAGTAGATAAGCTCTCTGAGGAGGCATTCAATTAGTAGCCAACTGATGAATTATCAGCAAGATCAAGGTTGCGGCACACCCAAAAAAAAGGAAACTCACAAAATTTAAGCTAACAACAACCCCTACCCATGAAGCTGACAACTTGTCTCCCTCAAGGACCACTACATTCTCCTTCATCAGGCAATACTTCCTCAACAACTCACTCAACTGCATCATTTCTATACCCCCAAAAATCTATTTATGTTATTGTGCCCATAACATTTTTTGAATAATATGATGTTTCATAGGTGAATGTCAAATGCCAATTTACTATTTGAAAATGAAATTTTCATCCCTTGTACCTAATGCGCCTTCTTCATTGAATATTTTTTTGAATGGTGTTTTTTTTACTAATTTTTATTATTCAATGATTCTTATATGTTAATATTCTTCTCTATTTCATGCCTTACAATGTTTCCGTTGCAACATCTAGTGCAATTGCTAGTTTAAATTTTTGCATATATTTAAAAAAATAAACAATTTTAGTTCATGGAATGTAACTCAATTGACAATAACTTTGTTATGAAGTTATATTATGTTAAAACATGAGATTCAAAGTTCAAATCGCCTTGAGTGGCCAACCAAAAAATAATATTTTTTTATCTATTTATTTATTATATTTTTAGAATGTGGCTTTAATGAAAAAAGAAAAAAATTATAACATAAAAGAAATAAATATCATGACATGATCAAATTTCATGTGGTTTGAATATCTATTTTTAAAAATAAAAAATATAATTATCCACTATCCACTCATGGATATTTCAATGCAAACTTCCTAATGCTAATGATTTTGTCTTAATTCCTAACTATCTTAAATGGGTTTCGTCTTAATTGTCATTGTCTTAAGTCGCCATTGTCTTAAATATAAGCTTTGTCTTAATTTTTGTCTCAAAGTGCTTTTGTCTTAAATATTTTTGTCTCAATTGCTTTTGTCTTAATTTTTTTTTGTCTCAAAGTGCTTTTGTCTTAAATATAAAGTTTTGTCTTAAAATGTTTTTGTCTCAAACTGTATTTGTCTTAAATATAAAGTTTTGTCTTAAACTACTTTTGTCTTAATTTTCTTTGTCTCAAATTGTTTTTGTCTTAAATATTTTTGTCTCGAATCGTTTTTGTCTTAAATATAAAGTTTTGTCTCAAACTATTTTTTCTTACACTATTTTTGTCTTAAATTTTATCTCTAAGACAATTCAATTGATATTAAATTTTAATATTGGCCAACAGACCTGGTTTGTGCCATCGATACAATAGCAAAGAAATAGTTCTGAAATGTTATAACCACAAATCCCTTTACTCTTCTAGAAAACGACACAAGTTTCATATATGCTCTGGAAAACGACACAATTTTCATATCTGCTCTAGTTGACATTCGCTATGATCTCAAAACCCTGCTTGAGTAAAGTAAACAAATTCTAATTAATAGTTAAAACAAGAGGGAGTCTCTTATTAAAGAGTAGCTGAAATGCGTCACAGAAGGGTGACCCTGTCAAGTTTAAATGTGGATTCAAATCAAGTTAAAAGGTTGATTCAAGATACTCGAACTGTCGTATAAAAATAAAAGTTAGAGAAGCATAGAATGGCAAAAAATAGCATACATAATACACCACAACACGGTATGCACCTGCAATGGTGGCAGTGGCAGCTGCTAGGAGCAGCGCAACCCTCTTACCCTACAAGAAACCCCCATCATTCACCATTGAAGATGATTCTATAAAAAATCAACAAAACGACCTACGTAATCATAAAATTTAAGAACTTACTTCATTGTTCGCGTCAATAGGAATAGATAAGATCCAGATATACAATAGAGCTCCCACTGGTCTCCCCATCTTCATCATCATATTTTATTATGCCATGAATACGGTCAGGATGAAGGAAGTTTAACTCACAAATCACAAATAGTATATTTAAAGATTGCTCCTAATATATCGAGTACCACTTTGGGAAATCTCGTTACAGACATGTTATAGTTTCATAGAATCTCACCAAAGTTCTGGGCAATTTTCAGAATGTAGTGAGTCTTCTTCAAGAATCTCACCAAAGTTCTGGGAAATTTTCAGGATGTTCATCTTTACTTCGATTTTTGAAGTTCACTAGCTATTCAAACACGTATGCCCTCTGCATCGAACACCCGTCGACCATGTTGGGTGTGTATATTCAAACACGTATGCCCTCTGGATCGAACACCCGTAGACAGATTGATTCCTATCTATTATGGTTTTTATATTCCAATCAATAACATAATGTTGATGAGATTCCAGAACTTCTAGAAACTTGTGTATTTGGTTCAAACCAAATACACAAATTTCGTATAATAAAAAAAGTTAAACTATAACAATTTTGACTTAAACTATTAACATAATTTAAGTTTAAAAAAAAATAATAATAATCAAAATTTCATTTGTGCCACAAATTGTTTTTTTTTTCTTTTTTCCAAGTGATTCACGTTCCTATGTGCCCGCACACATGTACTAGCTACATCCACAGTCTTAATATATCACAGTAAATCCTCCCGAATGGATCTACTGTCGGGCCTAACACTGAGGCCTAACCCCGCGGGCGTCTAGGATTGTGCCACAAATTGTTATTATGTATTATATGACTATTTTAATCTATGTATAGAAATGCCATAATTTCTTAATAACAAAATTGGTTTCATGTAATTTTTTACTGTTTTTACAATTTCAATGGAATGACTATTGTAGATTATATTCAAATATATTTTATAGTTAAAACCAACCTACAGCATAGTTGGAATTCTATAAAACCATTTTATATCGTTACAAATAAATTAACCTTACCTTCTTTCCCTGTCACAACACTACCTCACAACACTACCTCAGTTCCTAGTCATGTTTTGAGAAGCCCAATCCATCTTATTCTCATTTCTATCCATTCAAATTCCAATCCTGTCTCTACTGTAGTCTTCATTCCTATGGATTGCAAGACTTTCTTGACAAGCACGATTTGACATCCACTAACACACAAGATAAAATAAAAATTTCTTTTACCTTACGAAAAAGCAAATATAACATCTCTTTACCTTGGACAAGATTCATATACAGATAATTGCATTAACCAAAATCGAATAAATAATTATGTCCTGCCACTAATAAAAAACCATTAGTTACAAAACCACATATTAAACAAAATAAATATGGATTATCGAATAACTATGGATTATCGGATTCTTGGTATGAATTTACTGCACCTCCGTAACACTTGTCAGCTGGTTTATTAGTGATACAGATGTATGGTACTGGTTACATTTATGTGTTGAATTCGATTTCGGATTTCCACGACAGCTGTAAGATATTCACATTCTCTACGGAGATTACAATGTACTATGCCTTGGATCTACGTCGTCAATCTATTTTTGGGTAATCGAGGGTTTAGATTTAGGCGAGAGCCCTGCCTGGTAACCCCGCCAAACCCTAGATCAGCTCCTCATTATTATTCCTCATGTTATTTTCTCTGCGCGAAGTGTTGGTTCACAGAGAGTTGCTCCCACCGTGATTTCAGAGTTCTGCTGCAGTGGAAGATATGGTTGTCCGTGAGGACGCCGAGCCCAGCTCGGATATGGAGGTATTTTCATGTTTTTAAAACGAATCTGCTATCAAAGCTTTCGCTCGTTCCTTTGCATCAAGTTCTCTTCCTATTTCTTCTTTCAGGTTACTGTATTTTTTTTCTTCACTGTAGTTCTCATTTTATTTAGGCCTTCGGCTTGCCTGTGAAGTAGAGTATTAACTATTTGTATTTCTTCAATAATTTCTCGGTCGAGCAGGTTTAAGGTGAAGGTGGCATCCCTTTCTCCTTTGATGTTCTTCTCAGGTATACGCAAGCTCTGAAATTACGTTTTTCCCTTTTGTTCACTTTGTTTTAAATATTAATTTTCTTGCACCACTTTAATCATTTTCGTGCCTAATTTGATTTACAGGTATGCTCTCAAAACCCTATGGCAACCTCCTCTGCAGAAATACTTAGTTATGCTAAGTTCTGCTCTTACCTTCTCCGCTCGGAATTTCGCCAGGTATGCCTCAAGAAAATTTACCCGCACGGTCTAGGTGTTGAATTACATTTACGAGTTTCGACCTTTGAACTGGAAGGTTCTGAAATCCCTTTTCTGGGTTTGTTGTTCCTCAAAGGAACATTATTGTAGCAAGATTTAGAATTTTAATTGAGTTTTCTCTCTATGGAATCCCTGTAAGGTTTTTAAAGGGATTTATTTTCTTTTGTTAAAGATTTAAAGCTTGGAATCGTTTATTACAGCTTTTATGATATTTTGGGTTTAATCCCTTATGATTCAAGTCGACGGAAATTATGTAGCCACTGTGTTGGTTCCTTTGAACTATTTTTATGCTTTCGTTTCTCATATGTATATATAAAATCTTGGATTTCCATCTGATGTTTTCTTGCTACATCTTTATATGCTGTGGATTACTACATTATTTGTTTTATGCGATAATGATGGAAGAGGCGTTCCAAAAGTATTTCTCATAGAGCATTTTTCTGGGTTTATCATACTATTTTCTACTGTCGACGAAGAAATGTTTCCTCCATTTGTTTGCTATTATATACATTATAAAGAGTTCTTTCTCGCAAGCTTATTTTTACCTTTGCGCTACATTTACTTGTATAAAATGATTCTTCTGAGTACTTTTTCGTTATATAATTACTGTCTTGAATTCTACTACCGATTTTCCTGGTGATCGGACCACCATTTTTCCACTGTTCGAGTGTTAGCGTTTATACCCGATTGACGACTAGGTTTGGGACTGGGATTTTACCCTAACCCTCACTTGACAGTCTACTGGGTCTTATTTTTTTATAAAAGTTATGTAGAATTTTAAATGATATTCTTACCACCTGACATCATTTAAATCATTACTATTTATTTTCTCCACTCTAACATGTACTAATGGTACAATATAGTATATCTATGAAAGTATAGAGGGTTTTGTATAGCCTTATGGTTATCTTTGGTTTGCATTACTCTTTCTCTTAAAAGTATGTAATTCTGCTGTTCTTTCTTTCTTTTTCTTTCTTTTAAGAGTAAATACAATCTAACTCTCTCATTTACAGATTCATTTTGCTGTGTTTAATACCTACTTCCTGTCTCATAAAACACTAATAAATGTTTTCCAGAATTCATCATTTCTCCATATAGTACTTTTAGGAAGTATTTACAGCATTTAACTCTTGAAATAATCATTTCTAACAGTGAAATGTAAAATCATTACACATTAATTAAATAAAATATAGAACATGTTGCACTACTGCACATTTCCATTCTGACAACAGTAACATAAACTACCAGTTATAGACTGCATGAATACTTATCTAAAGTTTAAATGATTCAGTTGTGGTCCTCCCAACCATCAAGTGAGGCAATTACTTCCTCCTTTACCCCGTGCTCCAAAATGAATGGTACGGGTTAACAATGGAATTTCTTTCTGCTGTGACCTCAAGACACCCAGTCCAGTCAATACCAGAAACTTCAGGAAATTTCTGAGTGTAATTCCACTATTTACTACCAGCTCAATAATCTCTCACTCTTTCCTTCTTCTAACCACAGAACCCCCACTCCTCCCTAGGATCAGTCCTTTATCCTCAGAGGAGTAGCTAACTGTTTTCCAACTATTCCCCAACCTCTTTTCAGTTCTTGGAAACATTTTACCATTAGCTTTTTTTTTTTTACTTAAATCTTATCCAGTTATTTCTCATAACAGTTTTATTAAATAAAATTAATTGTCTCCATTTTTCATTAACAAAACAATAAAATTACTTAACTAGTTAATCAACTAGTTAGCAATAATGTAGCTATCACAACTTCCCCCTATGGAAGTAACACCGTCCTTGGTGTTTCACTCTAGCTTTGAAAAGAGTTCTGGGTAAGCCTTCCGTACGAACCGTTCATCCTCCCAATTACCCTCATTCGAGCTAAAGTGATTTCATTACACTTTAACCTAGGCGATAACTCGCTTTCGGAGCATGATTTCCCTTTGGTCAAGTATGCATTGCGGCTCAACCAAGAATTCTCCGTCCGGTTCTACCTGCAACAATAAACAATTTTCTTGTCAATTTATCACATAGAAATCACCTATAAGTTAGGATTGCAGTGCTATCCTACCTCTATATGCTGCCAATGAATTACGTACTTTGAATCATGTACGTAACGCTTCAGCAGAGACACATGAAATACATTGTGTACTCGAATATGGCTAGGTAAGGCTAGCCAATAGGCTACAGGTCCTACCCTCTCCAAAATTTCAAAGGGTCCACAAAATCTGGGAGCCAATTTGGCACAAGAGGCCCATCGCAAGGTACTCCTTTTTGGCTTGATCCTTACATACACATGGTCTCCTACTGCGAACTCTCGATAGGACCTTTCTTATCTGCATAGATCTTCTGTCGATCTTGTGCAACCTTTAGATTTTGTCTTATTTTCCTTACCTCTGCTTCCATTTCAGTAAGCATTTCGGGTCCTAACATTAGTTTTGTCTCAGGGCTGCTCCAATTTATGGGCGTGCAACACTGCCTCCCATACAAGGCCTTGAAAGGACTCATTTTTAGAGATTCCTGATAACTATTGTTGTAAGAAAATTCAACAAGGTGTAGGTAATATTCCCATTTAGTTAGCTGCTGCATCACATACATGTATAGCATGTCTTCCAGTACTTAATTTACTCGCTCTGTTTGACCGTCAGTCTAGGGGTGATAAGCGGTACTGAAGTTTATCTGTGTTCCCAATCCCGAAAACAAGGTCTTCCAAAAAGCAGAAGTAAACTTAACATCTCGATCTGAAATGACAGTCTTTGGAATTATATGTAGCCTAAAATTTTCCTTCATGAATATGTCGGCTATTTGTACAGTCTTGTACTAAGTAGACTGTACTGGTAAACATATGCAGATTTACTCAATCTATCCACCACCACCATTATGCAATAATTTTGTCTTTTTGTTTGCGATAAGCCTGTGATGAAGTCTAGGGATATGACCTCCCACTTCCATTCGAGTATGGGTATGGGCTGCAACAATCCTACAGGATGTTGATGCTCTACCTTCACCTGTTGACATTCCAAACACTTACTTAGATATTCAGCAATGTTTTTTCGCATACTAGGCCAGAAAAATACCTTTCTAATTGCAGTCAACATTTTCTGGTATCCCAGATGACCTGCATAATTGCTGCGATAATATTCATTCATTATGAACTCTTTCAGATCCAACCGTTAGGCACATATACTTTACCTTTGAAGGTTAACATTTGATCTTCATTTATTCCATACTGAGATGTGCCTCCATGCTTTCTGATTTCTTCCATTTGTTGCCACAAAAACTGGTACTCGGGATCTTTTTGTGATTCTTTCTTTACTTGCTCTGAAAATCTACTTTCCAGTTGACTGTAATATAGCTCATATATACCATGTAATTTTCTACTTAATGCATTAGCTACTCAGTTTTCATTTCCTTTGACATGCTGAATATCCATGTCAAACTCACTTAGGAAGGCATTCCATCTTGCCTGTCTTGAATTTAAATTTGCTTGCTTGAAGTAACTCATCAAGCTGCTATGATATGTTTTTAACACAAAAATTTTTCTCAGCAAGTAGTGTCTCCATACCCGGAGCGCATGAACTATTGTTGTCAATTCCAAATCATACACGAAATATCTTTGTTCATGATCCTTAAACTTTCTGGATTCATAAGCTATCACCTTGCCTTCCTGAGACAGGACTGCCCCAACACCTTCTTTACCTGCATCCGTACATACTTCGAATTATTTGCTGGGGTCAACTACCCTTAACACAGGAGCAGTGGTCAAGAGTTGTTTCAGTTTTTCAAAAAAAAATTGACATTCCGTAGTCCATTTGAAAAATTTTCCTTTCCTCTGCAAGGAAGTAATAGGAAAAGCAATTATGGAAAATCCTTCAATAAATCTTCGGTAGTACCTAGCTAGCCCCATAAAAGATCTAATATCTGCCACATTCTGGGGTACCCGCCATTTCATAATTGTTTTGATCTTTTCTGGATCAACCACAATTCCATCTGTGGAAATAACGTGTCCTAAATATTGGATTTCTGTTTTAAAGAAATCACACTTGCTGAACTTTGCGTACAACTAGTGTTTTCTTAGAATTTCTAGCACAATCCTCAAATGTTCTCTATGCTCTTCCTGGTTTTTAGAATAGATCAAGATATCATCTATGAAAATAAGTACAAAATTATCCAGGAAGGGATAGAAGACCCCGTGCATTAGTCTCATAAAGGTTGCTCGTGTGTTTTTTAACCCAAAGGGTAACACCACAAATTCATAGTGACCATACCTTGTATGAAATGTTGTCTCGCAAATTTCTTCCTCCTTAATTCGAATCTAGTGATACCCCGATCTCAAATCTATCTTGGAAAACACTGTGGCCCCTTTTACTTGATCAAATAGATCATTAATCCTTGCTAAAGGGTATTTGTTCTTGAATGTTAATTTGGTGATCTGCTTGTAATCCATGCACATTCGCATGGTCCCATATTTCTTTTTCACGAACAGAACTGGTGCTCCCCATGGTGACACACTTGGGTGAATGTACCCCGTATCTAGCAGTTCCTATAATTGCATCTTCAGCTCTGTTAATTCTGGCACACTTATTCCATATGGAGCCCTTGATACGGGAGAAGCTCTAGGCATTAACTCTATAGAAAAGTCGATGTCTCTTCTTGGTGGTAATCCATGAATATCTTCTGGAAAAACCTCCAGGAATTCTTGCACCATCGGTATACTTTCCATTGTAGGCGATTTCTCCTTAGAATCTACATATCCCACCTGAATAGCATATAACTGGCACCCCTTCCTTATACATTTATTCATTTGGGATGCTGATATTGGGCGTAACTGTAATGGCTTTCTGATTCCTTGAATTTCCTTCCACGTTCCATCGTGCATTCGGTAATAAATAATATTTTCCTTACAGTTCACTAATGTCTAATGTTTTTCTAGCCAATCCATGCCTAACAAAACATCATAGGATCCTAATGGCAGAACGTTCAAATCCACTTGTAACTGCTGATTCAAAATTTCTAATATGCAGTTCAGAATTTTAGCAGTCACTTTACTCTTTGCACAAGTGGCTAGTTGTACTAGCCATGAATTTTTAAATTTCTATTCTTTTAATTTACACATATCTACCACCTTGGGACTAACATAGCTTAGACTTGTGCCTGGATCTACTAAAATTAAAATAGTCTGAGTTAGTATTTTACCTTCCAGCTCAATCATCGTGGGCTGATAATCCACTTGTTGGTCCTCCAATGCCGCATTAATACGGGGTATGTTTTGCGCTACATCACCCATGGTAGAAGCTTCCTGCAAGTTTGCTACAACATCATTTCTGGTTCGCTGTGGGTAGTTTTTGTAGTAATGTGATTCACCACACCCCCAACATTGTAAAGGTGGTTTGGTCACCTGCCCTTTCTCAGGCTTGCTGGATGCTTCTGTAGCCTTTTCATCTGCTGGCCATCTGTTCCTCTGGTGATTTCTGCCAAACTGTTTGCTGCCAGGATTTCGTGCAGAATTCTTAAAGTTGCTGCTTTTGGCGCTCTTAAAGCTCGAGCTACTTTTTTGTCCTTTCTTTGGCTACCAAGTCTTTCCAACCTCCCCTTTTGCCTTGGATTGCTGATATCACATTCGTGCTTTACGATTGGCTTCATCCATAGTCTGGGGATTTACAAATTCTATTATCTCTTTCATGTGTGTTTGCAAGCTGCTCAGAAATATCTGCACCTTATCCTTCTCCTCTCGAAGATATGGAACATAGTGTAACAGGGAGGTAAAATTAGTAATATAATCATCCATGGTCATTTGTCCCAACCTTATATCATGAAATTCTTTAGCTTTTTCATCATAAAATATTTCAGTCATACTTCGATGGCTCAGCTCAGCTCAGACCACAGGATGCGGAGGTGGAGCTATTCTACACCTCTCTCATCAGTGATTCTACAAAATCAAGATGGGTTTGGGACCTAGCACAAACAATTATGCAGAACTAATTACTCTTCGTCATCTCCTTCAGTTTTCTTTAGAGCACAACATCCTTCACTTACAAGTTTTTGGAGACTCTAAAATCATCATAAACTGGATCAATAAATCCGCATTATGTCATGTACACACACTTCAAACTATATTAGAAGATCTTTAGCAGTTGAAAGCTCAATTCTCATCCATCTTATGTTATCACATATACAGGGAACATAACAGCATTTCCGACAAGCCTTCCAAGGAGGCAACGATCCAACATAGGGGGCTCTGGCATATAGAGGAGAAGATCGATGCACATCATTTCAGCTATTATTATCGTCCCTTCATAGAACATCTGGATATTGAAGACCGACATATCTGATTTTGAAAGATTTTGACAAATTTTGACTATGAACTTGATATATCCGATCATAATATTGTAATTATTGTAATTATTTTATGTACACCTCTTTGAGGAGTTTTGAAGAACTATATGTACGTGATCACAATCACAAAAATACATATGCAAAGCATCTACAACATGTAATTTTCAGTCCCCGGATGCGGGTGTTCCAATGCCAATTTAATGGGACGGGTGGGAGGGCTGTAACTCTCTGCCGCCATCTGCCCACAGGGTACAACGTGTTAAATGGTTCGCTGCCCAGCGGAAGGCTTCGTTTATCTTCCCCTCATTCCAAAGCGGTATGCTCTGCAAATTTTGGTTCTCGCTCGATTATGACTGTCATGAGCCATACCTTCGCATGCTTGGGCGGGATTCACACCATGAAAGTAGTTAAGTTCTCTGATCTGCTTCGCTTGGGAAGGACGGCCTGGAGGCATGTTGAAGGTTGGCGCACTGTGGGTGGGCTTCACTCGCAACAGGCTATTTATCTCCGGCTCTCGGCTCCCATTCATATCGGTTCTGATGTCAAAGATAGCAGGGTCTACAGGTGGGAGGGAGGCGACCTACGCTTGGTGTGTTTTATGAGAAGGAAGGCCAACAATTTGTCATGCGCCTGGTGGTTTGACAAGCAGCTATTGCGCCCTCATTCGACTTCTCTTCCGGGCAACCCTTCGCTGGTTTTCACTGAGGACCTGGAGTTTGTCTGGAGCGAGCTCATCATGCCCAGGTTACGTCAACATCAGCGCAGTCGAAGGGGAAGCTCGCGGAGCCGTCCTCCCCATGCTCCCTCCAGCCCGTCTCCGGACTCATCCTCCTTAGGGGAAGGCCCGAGCCACTACCCCAGTACTCGGTCTGGTCGTGGGCGCTCGCAAGATTATCGCTTGTTTTGGGGCCCTCATTCGCATCGTCCTTCTGCCTCCCCTGCTCCAACCACGGGCACGGCTCGGTTCACTTTCAATAGCAGTCTCATTCGCCCTCGAATTACTGCCATTCTCTCTGTGGTCTTCCTTGAAGACAGCGTTCCTGGGGAGGCCAGCGCGCCACCGTCTGCTCCTGCGGCGACTGTTATGGCTCCAGACACTCAATTTTCTGCATTCAATCTTGATGATCGCAACTTCCAGGTGCAGCCTCCGCCTCGCCCTGCTGAGCCGATTCTGGATGAGGATATGCTTTCTGCTGATCAGGTGGCCCTGGCTTCTCAAGACGAGCCTGCTTCTGACTTGAATGCCACTGGCTGGTGCAGGATTGAGGAGGAGCCCCCGGAAGACTAATGGGTTCGTTGTCTGGTTTCTTTTCTATCTCTGTCTCTCAAACCCCTGGGTTTTTGTCTGTTATGGAAGCTTTGCTGTTTTTCTGGCCCTCTTTTGTATCTTCGAGGTCAAAGTATCCCTCAGAAAACTATGGTTCTGCACCCCTGCGTGGGCTTCGACAGTCCCACAGTCTTCATTACTGTTTTTTCTAAATTTTCTGCCTCCATGGCAGTAGTAACTGACTACGGTCTTGATGTAACTTTACCCGCATGTTAATAGATCAATTTTACTTAGAAAAAAAAAACATGTAATTTTCAGTGTTAATGAAAATTATGATTTTTCCTTGGAAAAAAATTATCACAAAAATTATGTAAATTGAATGCCCTTTAAACTTAAAACTTCATAATGAAAACTAGCACAAACTAATTACTTTAAGTCTCATAAATATTATACAATATTAAAATAAATGAATGCAATATAAGTACAAACATAAACATCATTTTATAATACAATTATTTTTTATTTATTTATATATTATCATTAAATTTATATAAATTTATTTTTTCAAACTTAAAAGCTTATAAATTTAAGTCTAATACAAATTTATTAATTTACACTTGATATATATTGCAAATTTATTACACTTATATATATTACAAATTTATTATTATTACTTTTATTTAAATTAAATTAAATTATTAATATAATATAATATTGTCTAATTAGACTGAAGGTGTTCTATTGTGGGGGTTTTGTTTGTGACACTATTCAGATTCATTTGTGGGGGTTTTTCTTGTGACAATGTTCAGATTTGTCGTTCCTGACAAAATCTGAACAGTGAACAGTGTCATTTTTAATGAAAAAAATAACTCTTTTTAGACATGTGTTGCAATCTTCTTTGCCAGTAATTTGCCCATCAATCTCATCATTAACGAAAATGCATTTACGGGCAGCCTGCATATAAAAATCGGCGACCTGTAGTACCTCAGCGAGATAAAGGAAGAGTCTTTCGTTCGACGAATTGGAAATTGATGGGACATATCCGAGACTGTCTCTCCGGCGACCACACGTTTTTCCGGGCTTCAAGTGGACCCCGCCCAGCGCGAACAAAAGACTCTTCCATGGAAATTCGTTGATATGACCCATTGACGGCCATTAAACATGGTTATGGTTATGGTTATGCATACATACATTTAGAAACATACATACGTACTGGAGGTGGATTAGACGTGAACTGAAGTGCATTGAATTATAATCTGTCATCAGTTCACTGAATTCTATCTCTGCCCCATGGCGTCTAGAGTTTTAAATTTTAAATTTTCCCACTGAATTTCTACACTAGGTTTTTGAATAGGGACATGATGGCTCTTTTTCTCATTTTCGTTCGGAGCACGCGCCACCCTGAGCAGCAGGAACAGAAGCTTGTTCTGGTGAAATCCTCTCCAATGTAATGGCAGTTATCTATTCGTGAATCATGTGTGCTCTACAGATGCATGGGTAGTAGTAACTGGGGAAATGCGTGTCTGAAATTCGGGAAACAAAAAGGAAAGGCCGAATCTGGCTCGGCTCCTTCGAAACCCCAGAGATGGTTGCTCAAGATCATGACTACGCTGCATTTTAGTTTAAGGGAAAGCAGCGCGCTCCATTAAGGTTGTTGCTGCAGTAGCAGTCATTGTATTCCATTGCAGAAGTGCAGGAAACTTTAGAAGTTTGAACGAGGAGTATAAAGGAACAAGGAGAAGCTCGACAAAAGTTTCAATATGCAATGAGAGTGCATCCATCTCTTCCTCAGATTAGGTGTGGGAAATAATTAGTTCAAAATTAGAGACATCGAGTGCCGAGGTGTTAGGGCAAACAGATTAGTTTTATAATTGCAGAGCAACCCAAGGCATTGATGAATCGAAAGCCATGGATGACTCATTCGACTCCCTCAGTTTATATTTGGCAGAAGCTCTTATGCTTCCTCCCCCTCCTCTATATAGTACTCAGGAAGTATATGTGGAGGAGAAGAAGTTGGAGGAAGGATCTTTGGCCTGATTTTTATAGACTGTAAATTTAAATATGTGATCTATTAATTATAATGGCTACATGTCATTTTAATTATGCAAGTTACACGGATCTTCAATCTAAGATAAAATGTATGGAAATTTACATCCAACCTCTTACCATTTCTGTCAAATTAACAAAGGGAGATAGCAGAGAATTGCAGAGAGCACATCGGCACAAGATCTATATTTATTGAAAAGAGAAATGTATATTTATACAAGTCAGAAACAGTTATGCATAAACTAAATCTGGAAACTGATTGCTAACTAATCTAGAACTACTTCTAAACTAACCGAATGATTAATTCTTTAACACCCCCTCTTAATCTTGAGGGTTACATTATTTTATTCCTAACTTTTGACATTGAAATTCATTCTATATTTCCGAAGTCAGAGAGAAGTCTCTTGAATTTCAACTAGATTTGGTTTTCTTCTTCTTTTCTTCCAAATTCTGTAGCCTCTAAATTGTTTCCGCATATTCATCTTATTGTATTGTTCAAACTTTAGACTTTTCATTTGCTGGTGCAGGTCTTTTACTATTCCAGGTTGTCTAAGCATGTCCTGGACATCTTCAAGAAATGTGGGCTGCTGCCACATACTGTCTATTGTATTATGGTTTTCATGATCAATCTGCTGCAACATAATATTATAATAATGTCTTATTTCTTCAAAATTCCAATGCATGAAAATTTCATTAACATGTTCATCATGCATATCCTCTTCAACATTCAATTCTACATCTTCTGTGAATTCTACATCTTCTGTGTAGATCTTATCCAAACATGGTGTTGCAAGCCATGTTTCAATAAACTTTAACTCTTCTTCATAATCATTTTGTGTACCTGCACATTGAAAATCAATATCAGAATCCAAAATATTTTCAGAACGACATTGGTTCTGGTCTTTCTGCTCTGCAATGAGAGCTTTCTCCTGTTGTGCTTCTTTCTCTATTTCTACCTCTATCTCTGTTTCCTTCTGCTTTGCAGTGACAGCTTTCTGTTGTTGCGCTTCCTTCTCTATTTCTGCGTCTATCTCTATTTCCTTCTGCTCTGCAGTGACAGCTTTCTACTGTTGCACTTCCTTCTCTGCTTCTACATCCTTCTCTGTTTCTGCTTTTTCTTTGTAGACTTCTTTCTTTGCTTCTGCCTTTGTCTCTTTTCCACTAACCTGTAATGCTGCAAACAGGTTGTCTTCCATTAACTGCAGTGGGGTTATCTCACCAAATAACATCATGTCAATATCATACTTTTGTTGCATCATCTGCAACCAGTCATCATTAGTCAAAAATTCATGATCAAAGTTAACATCAACCATCAAATTTTCATCAACAAGTTGCATTGCTGGATTCACCATCTCATCATTAGCAAGCTGTGTTGCTGGAATCAACAGTTATCATCAGCAATTTCGTCAGCAAGCTCTGTTGCTGGAATCACAAAATCTTCATCAGCAATCCATGTTGTTGGTATCAACAAATCTTCGTCCACTTGTAACTGTGTACAGTGGGGTTCACAAACATCTTCGTGCTCTCTCTCTGCGACTTCTGCACTTTCTTCGCATACATCATCCACTCGTGACTGAACACAGTGGGATTCAACAAACTCTTCATCTTGTTCTATACTTTCTTCACAGACATCATCCACCTGTGACTGAGCATAGTGGGATTCAAAAAACTCTGCATCTCGTTTTAGATCTGCTACTACAGATCCACCTTCATCTTTAACTTCACCAAAACATCTCTCAAGGTTATCCCAAGCCTCTTTGGTTGTCTTGGCATCTGAAATCAAGGGAAGTATACTTTCATCCACTGACTCTTTTATGCATTTTAATGCATAAGCGTCTTTTTGCCTATTTATTTCCAGATCTAAAAAGGTCTGGAACATCTTCTATTTTTGCTTTAGCCTCTTGGCTTTTCCCATGACCTCGTTGCTTGATTTCCACAAACAAACAAGCCTACATATGCATCAAATACCTTGCTTCCAAAAACCTCCAAAATTTATGTAGTAAGACAATACTTTAACAAGTCTTTCACATTTTCACTTTCTGACACTTTCACTTTCTCATAATTTAAGTTGTTTTTTTTAAATCTAAATTCCTTTTTCTCAACAAAATCTCGTATCCTTTAAAAACTTAAAAATACCTTTTAAAACTCCAGCCCTCTTTTAAATCTCATTTTCTTAAAAGAAATCTCTCTTTTTTTTTAAAAACTTCAACTTCATTCATGCTCTTTTAAATAAACCTTCAACCTCATTCATGCTCTTTTGAATAAACCTTTTTCCTTTTTAAAAACCTTTAAAAATTAAAATAATCCTTTAACAAAAAGGGCTCTCTTTTTTGTTTTCAAATCATGTGGGGCATTAAAAACACCTTACATGGCCATATATAAGCCATATGAATTTCATATGACAATTAAAAAAAGATTCAATAAATCGAGACTTTCTTTTTGCCTGAATCACTTTAATGTAATCGCTCCACATTCCTTCATGCTTTTAACATTACTTTAAAATGCCTTTTTTCATTAACCTATAAGCCCTTTTCAAAACAACTTGATGTTTAAAATGATTTCATACCTTCACCTCTCTTAATTTTATTTGCTTGCGTGGAACACAAAATTTTCAATAGAACAGCCAGTTCCGCTTTCCCCCAAGACTAAAAATATGTGTGTTTCTTTTACTCCAGCGTGCAGAGGGTTTTTCACTCCAGCGTGCAGAGGCGGCAGACAGTTTCATAGCCTAACTGTGGCTCGGCTATGTACAACGAGCGGCTCAATTTTCGAACAGTCTCTAGACTGCTACTCCATCAACAGCAAACAATCATGCATTCTCTATAATTGTCGGCCATCTTTCAACGGTTTTCTTCAACCGGTCAAACGCCTCTTCACTTGACGTAGTTAATTGCAGCCATTGGCAATCTGCAGACAAATTTTCTCCCTCTCAAACTGGAATCCGACTTGACCAGCCACGTTCCCTCAAGTAACTATACCAACAAAACGATTTGCCCAACTATTCTCTGCTTCTCGAACAAACTCCAGACTAAATCTTATCATTGGCTCGGTCTTCTTTGACTAACAATTCTTTCTCCTTAGCAGACTACGTTTTACCACTTCAAACACAAAGAAAACTTGAATCAGACTCCTCTTGTGCCCTGATCTCTGTCTCTGCTACTCCAACGATCAAACAACAAACAGAAAAAACAGATTCACAAAAAAGATCGACCAGATCAACTCTCAGCTCCGATACCATGTCAAATTAACAAAGGGAGACAATAGAGAATTGCAGAGAGAACATCGGCACAAGATCTATATTTATTGAAAAGAGAAATGTATATTTATACAAGTCAGAAACAGTTATGCATAAACTGAATCTGGAAATTGATTGCTAACTAATCTAGAACTACTTCTAAACTAACCGAATGATTAATTCTTTAACAATTTCCAGTATTTTATTTTTTCCATGTGAACGTTGCACAGTATCATCTTGAGCAATGGGAATGTGTTCCTGAGCGAACAAGATCTCACTTCCATGGTTTTTCCAATTTCGGTATTAATTTTGATGCACCAAACTCCCTGAAAATATATCCGAAGCGTCATGGAAATGTTTGATGTAAGTCGATTCTAAAGAAAAATATTAAATGGCAATAGATATTTGTAGTTTCAGTATTAAATGGCAATAGAGATTTGTAGTTTCTGTGTGTTTGTAGTCTCTAATTTTTTTTCTAGTCACAACAAACCAAACTAAAATATAAAAATTAATTGTGTGGTTAATGCTATGTAAATATGTTACATTGGCCTCTGTGTTTCCATACCCACCTTGTAAAGGCCTAATTTTTTTTTCTATGAAAAAATTACATAGAGAAACTTATCATTATCGCATATCGATAGCTACTGCTTAAGCGAAAGGATATTACTGAAACACTGATGGCTTTAGAAGGGATACCACAGTTTTAAAAATTTCTTGGTCATCTTTTTTTTTAATGAGATAAACCCTCTTTATGGGCTTTGGATCTTCTTGTAATGAAATAACTTATGGTTGAGAAATCTTTATATTTTAATCTCTGGATCACCAGCTTGTTTGTTGTTGTTTTTCGTATATTTTGAAAACTGTAATTAACTAAAAAAAGTCTAGATACATCCAAATATATATTACATGGTTTTTCATTAATATATTGTGAAGCAATATGTCATGGCTAAATAATACATAACCTATTACAATTTTCCACACTATATTTATTATATATTATTGAATTAAGTTGTATTTCCAGTTTTGGTATTTAGAGTATATTTATATAATAATGTATAATATTTTGTTTTGTAAAATTAATAAATAGTATATTTTTATAACTTAAATTTAAATAAAAATTATTATTAAAATTTAAAAATATAGTATAAATATATGCTTTATTCTTTTGAGTCTAGTTATTATTTTGATTAAAACGTTATTTTCCATTTAGTGATTATGCTTTTAGTATGTGAAGTGTTTGGATTAAAACAAAAATAATATTCTTACTCCAAAATTTAAACTCGATGATTGATGATAAAACCTGTTTTGGTACAAAATATTAATAATGTAATTCAAGTGACATTATAATCTCAAATTATAGCTGTGCACACTTACTTAATTTTAAAAACTCATTCCAAACAACCAAACAAACATGAGTCGGGAGAAAAGAATTTTAAAAACAACACACACAACTACAATTTTGAAATCACATTGTAACGAAAAGGTAACTTCGAACTCAGGTTAAGGTCTCTCCGATAAAATACTTTGTATTTTAAATTTATTTAGATTCACGTATTATTTGTATTTTAAATTGCTTTAGATTGTACATTATTTTAGACATACTAAATACTTTCACAAAACCTATCAAGAATAGTTTTGGAAATTATTTTCATTACATGTAAGGTGGAAAACTTAATGCAAATTGTAATGGAATGTAGAGTTAATTCTTATGAAAATGTGACGCAAATTGTAATGCAACGTATATTTCATAGAGTATTTTTTTAATGTGATGTATTTTTTAATAAAATGATTTTTTTGACAAAAATATTTTTGTAATGACTTTTATTGTTAATAGTCAATGAACAAGATTAATTTGGCATCATGCATTTGTTGATGACACCATGTTAATGGGATATCCAATTATCCAAGAAGTTATAATCTTCTAGTGAGTTGTAGAGGATTTTATGGTAACATGAAAGACAAATATTAATCATTAAATTTCTAAAATATTTTTTTCAAACGTCCCTCCTATTATTTAGCGTCATATTGCTGCCCTATTTGGTTACATGCACTGTACGATGCCTTCCAAATGCCTTGGTGCTCCTCTTCTAGCTATCTCTCTCAAGATTAGGCTTCTCGCTTCTTCTATCATTGTTTTCAAAATTAATATTTTGAATTTGTTTGGGCTAGTTTTGCATAAAATAGATATCCTTTGAATGCTAGTGTGAAAATTTCTTTTAAATCAGTAAGTGTGATATTATAATTTCAAGTGTCAAAATGTGTACAAATATGGTGATAGAATTGCAACTACTCAATAAATTAAATCCAAATCAAGTTACACAATTATACTCTACTAATCTGCAGATATTAATTCACAAATTTAGAACAACATTCACAAATATGCATCAATAACATACACAAGTACACAAATTTATCTACGGGAAACCAATTGGGAAAAATCCCTTAAGCCTACTTGCATTAATCAGATGAATAGAGAACATGTTACAATTGCTTTCTCACTTTAAGCTCAACCTTTAAGTGAATAATTGTTCTCGTTGTTCAATCAAAAGCTTTGACCCATATTTAGTCAATTTTTGCCTCCACTTGAGCTCCTATTTCCTTGCAAAAATCTTGAAGGAATTCTACCATATTTTTTAGGAATTTCCACCAAATTGATTGCGCAATTCCCAATGATTGATCATTGATTGGATGCAACACAATCAAGACTAGTTTACAACTAATGTTACATTTTCTTGGAATCTCCACCACAATTGAGAAATTAAAATTTTCCTTGCACACATGAGCTATTTTTTGTTGATTGATCAGTTAACTAGATGATTATTTAGAGTGTTGTCCCACTACACAACTAACCTCCAACTAGTTCTATCAATAGTTAAAACCAATTTCATTGAATATAACTACAAATAATTGAACTTGATTGCTAAAAATTAGCAATCAACACATGCAAAATGAAATCTAAGACCTTAACTCAAATTTATTGAGCTAACTGAGTGAAAAGAGCCATGTCACTCTAGTTAACAGCCACCAAGTTATCTTCTGATGTGGAAATTTCGAATTTACTTAATTTGACAAAGGCTAAGTCAAATTGAGCCTTTCTTGCTACACTTCTCAACACTCCCTCATAGGAAGAAATGAATTTTCAACCACACCTATCCTACACCTGTGGAATTTGAACTTACCTCTTGACAAAGGACTTTGTCAAGATTTCAGCACCTTGTTCCTCTATCATAGTGTATTGTAGCAACATTATCCTCCTCTGCACACAGTCTCGTAGATGATGATACCAAATATCTATAAGCTTGGATCGATCATGAAATATTATATTCTCATACACTTTTCCCATTTGTACCATAATCCATACTGGTTAGTGCCTATGAGGTACCGTAACACATGCTTTACTGCCTTCCAATATAATTTGGTCAACCTAACCATAGCTTAGCTTCGTCGGTTAATTTTATAACACATATATGGTCGTGTATTCACAAGATACATCACTGAACCCACTAGGTGTTGGTAAATGGTAGCATCAACCTCTTCACTTGAAGTGGCATTCTCCTTCCTCCATTTGGTCGCTTGACATGTCTCCATGGAATTACAACTCTTCATGCAAAATCTCCGCAATATCTTGGTGGCATACTTTCCTTGAAAACAAAAAATTCCCCATCACGTTGCTATACTTTCAGTGTGATTAAGTAGTGCATGAGGCCCATGTATTTCTTCTCAAATTCCCTTACAAGGTCCTCGTTCCAAGAGTTGATCAGCTGCTCATCACATGTAACTATTAAATCATCAACATATAAAACAATGATAAGCAATTTACCTTCTACCAAAATATGATATAGATTCACATCTGCTTCACTTTTGGTTCAAATAAATGATTAGATCAGACATATCTTTTAGCCAAGGAAACATGCAAAAAGTCATGAAATTTTACTGATGGAGGTAATGTTGGGCTATATCCTACTGGCCTTATTATTTGAAGCACTTCAAATGATCCACAAAACCATGGTGCCAACTTGGCACATGACCCAATTTTTGAGGAGATTTTATTAGGTCTAAATCGTAAGTATACATACTCTCCAAATTTGAACTCTTTCTATGTCCTATGTTGGTATGCATAGCACTTTTGTCTATCTTGTGCCACCTTTAATTTCTTCTAATAGTTCCTTTTTTTTCTCCATTTATTTCAACATATCAGGTTAATGAGGGCCTTATTCATTGGGTCACTCCAACTGATAGGGTGTTAAACATCCTCACATAGAGTTCTTCAAATGGGCTCATTTTAAGTGATTCTTACCCATTTTTATATGAAAAATTCATAAGTGGGCAATATTCCTCCAACTTCATTGGTTGATGAATTACATGCATTCTCAGCATGTCCTCAAGGATTATATTTGTCCTCTCTATTTTCCCATTTTTTTGTGGATGGTAAGATATTATGAATGTCATTTATGTCCCCAATATTGCAAATAGTGTTTTTCCAAAACTTTGAAGTAAACTTAACATCTCTATCTAAGATAATATTCTTGGGACTCCATGAAATCTTACAAATTCCTTTATGAAAACTTGAATTACATCACTAGCTGAAATGATAGATTTAATTTCCACAAGGTGAGCAAACTTGCTTAGCTAGTCAACCACGACATGATTGCATCATGGTGTTTTGAAGTCCTTGGAAACCCTGTAATAAATTACATGGAAATCACCACCAATTTCCATTATGGAATGTCAATAGGTTGTAATATACCAACTGGGTTCTTGAATTAGAATTTCACCTATTGGCATTCTATGCATTTGGAAATAAAATCAACCACCTCCTTTTTGAGATCAGGACAAAATAAACTTTATTGATGGATGTTAGAGTATTTTGGTAAATCTGAGTTTCCATAATATGGATTTTCATGGAATTATTTTAATATAATTTTATTCAAGTCAAAATCCTTTGGTACATAAATTATATTCTCAAATCTAATTAACTCATTTTTTGAGAGACAATATTCCTTGTACTTTTCACTTTTAGACTCTTGTTGTAGTTTTTCCTTTATTTGCTTATATTTTTCATCACGATGCTTGCGTTGCTCACGAATAATTATCCTTCATGGATATATTCTTCGATTATAATCAAATACAGATCCGACATATGGATCGGTAGAAAACTACATTCACTACCCCTTGGGGCACATTCACATACCAAGTTATGTCGTTCAGTCTTAAAGACGTCACCGCCACGTTTCAGTAGGCCATGGAATATATCTTCCATGACCTAGCTCATCTCATCCTGGCCTATTTGGACAACCTCACGGTACGATCCAAGAAGCGAGTTGACCATTTGGAACATTTTCATGTATTATTTCAATGATGCCGACAATGCACGAAGATTGGCTCGCCATGTTCATCACATTACATTTACACATATACCAAGAGACAAGAATCACGTATTTGATAACATAGCTAACCATGTACGAGACTGGAATGCATATTGTATATACCATCAAGCTTATTCCACTAAAGATCCTACCTGTTAGCCCCCAAGCATAGTCAGGAGGAAGACCCATATTTGTATCTCCCCGGAAGTCCATCCCAACATACAAGAACTCTAGAAACAACTAACGGTTTGAGTCGAACCACTTATCTACATTCTCATCCCAATATCGTCCAACCTCGTGCCCACCATAACAGGGCATAACCAAATCCCATCGACGCATCTACGAATCCCTCAGAGGACCCATTGGAACTGTAACAAAAGGTCATAGCATAATGAATCACTCTTACATGATAAAAAACAGGATGCTAGCATAACCAAAATTCGTAGCCACACCTCACTGCACCTTGGCCAGCTGGCTAGCCATACCTTAATATACCAATCTAGCCGAGTCAAAGAATTTCCCCGCTTGGAGTTGTCGCAATACCTCTATATGCAGCCTTGATACTCTATGGGGCGAAGATGACCCCACTTGGTGAAAAATCAAAGAGAGAGTAGCCTGCTCTGCTAGGTCTATAATACGGGCCACAAGAACACGACCCTGCGAGATAGCATCACACCCACAATGACCAGTCTCCTCTGCCTAGTGATGAATGTTCACTACCCCCTAGGCAGTGGATAAGGCAGAGCCTCCCCTTGGGGCAAGAGACAAGTCACAAAATATATATCCATCTTAGGATGTATCCTCAGATTGGTATCGCACACTACCATAGGTGCCTATGATAGTCCCAACATTGAACCAGGTTTCAGAAGAGTAGATCCTTTAACCTCGGAACAAGGTTCTCAAGGAACTTGAGTAACCCCCAACGAGTTAGAAACTGAAGTGCATGCTGATTTTGGTACACCTGGTTATGGAAGGCAAGCCCATCCCTCTCCCTCCAAAGCATCTTGCCACCAAAAAAGACCAAAAATTAGTTTTTTCCAATAAAATACTCAAAAAACCATAATCCATTAGTTTTTAAGAACCGCGTGGGGTATAAAGAGCATATCTGTGATGTCCTCACGCATGTATCTCACACAAGCACGACAAACATCGTGCTTAAACTTCACAAGGACTCGGGGTCGCCGCACAAAGAGCAGGGCTTTGCGTGGTGACGATGTGAGTCCCATAGAGCCACTCGCGTAGTACTTAACAAACTAAGCTAATAAATTCCATACATGGTACCCCGATACGACCCCCTATAGCATGAAAATGACAAAATTGAAAGGTATAAGGTGCTAGCTCCTACCTGTCTCTCTCAGCACAAATCCATGCTACTCTGGGCGACCGCAATGGCAAGAAACGCTTCAATCTCAGCCTCTGATCTCTCAAGCTCAGAAATCACAAATAACCTAAAAAAGGGCCATGTATTAAAAGGGAAGTCTAACATATGAATTCTGAAAGTTATCAGATACATTTTTTTTGTTTGACTTATTTCTAAGGTTTGCTATATGAAATAATGGATAACTATCTCGAATCTATTGTTGAGAATTTGTAGATCGAAAGTATAAGGTTTACATGAAATCCTAGTATAAGCTATTCATGTTGATTAAGCTATGATTTATTGTTGAATCTGGCATGTATGAAATCTAGGGTTTACATGAAATACTAGTGGGAAGTCTAACATATGAATTCTGAAAGTTATTAGATACATTTTTGTTTGACTTATTTCTAGGGTTCACTATATGAAAGACCGTGTCACATGACATCTTGATTGAGTTTCTTATGTGATTTAGGGTTTGTAACAAAACATGGGCTATAATTTTAAGTATTGAAGTATATTCTACTACTGGTTATCTTTTTAAAGTCTAATGTTTCCGCTACTATAAGATTTTGTTATGAATAACTTCATGCTTTTATAGAGTTGGTTGTACTTATTGTCTAAGTTATGCAGGTACATCTTATTCAAGAAGATGAATATGTTCATAGATAAGTTGATAAGATAAGCCTGATAAGAATAATGGAAGCCATGAAATATTCTCCAATATCGAAGGAAGAAGTTGATCTCCCTAGATTAAGAGGGAGCCTGGATAGAAGAAATATCTCTCGTTAAGGAGGAGGGAATAACATAGTTTTGATTGGAGGACGTGTTGCTGCATGTGAAGTAGAAAATAAAATTAAATGATAAAGGAATATTCTGTCAAAGATTCGATTGGTATTCCTACTGAGATAAATTGAGAAGCAACATCAAAAGACCCTGGAGGTTTGTTTTTTATGATGTATATTTGAAAGTGTATTACTAATTAGGGTTGTGTTAGTACAAGTGAATATCTTGAACTAGTGCTAGCAATGTATTATTTTCCTTTCATACGATTGATGCCTCGAAATTTGTTGCAACAACATGGGGCATGACCACCCGGTTTAGACCTTAAAGCAGTTCCTTTTCCGTTTGGAATGGTGGTTCTGACTGGTTTAACTAGGTCCAGTTACCTTCTCTTGAAAATCTCCAATGGCTGAAAATATAACTTTTGAATACCAATGGAGAAGATACATCAGATCATTCCTCTTGCTAATCAAGCAAGAAAGCGATCCTTAAGCTAATTTTGGGGCTCAACCAAGGCATAAATAATTTTTTTGGGGTTTCCAATCTATTTACTATTTAATTTCCTTGACATATCACATGGGAGGGAAAAATCACTGGAATATTTGAGAGAAAGACTTTGATACAAGATAAGTAACTTTCTTAGTGTCAACTATGGGAAATTGATTTGGAAGAAGATCCATGAAAGAAGTTTTGGATGACAGAGATGAGAAATTGAGAGTCTCCTTCAATACATATTTTAGTAATTTTCCCTTTTATGGTTTGCATTAGATCGAATTATAGAGAAAATATCTTCGCCAAATTGTTGTTAGTAACCCCCATAAAGGTTGCAAATAAGTGGGAGATTGTTCCAAATTTATTTAGGAAGACCCCACCCAAACCCAATAGGACTCATGTTCTCCTTCGAAGCCATTCAAAATTTAGTTTAATAAATTTGTCTAGAGGGAAAGATTAATGAACTAGGGAGGGAGAGGGAGCAATGTAAACAGAATGAGGGGCCACGATGGCTTGCTAATGGATCTACAAACTTTTCAAGAGTTATGCTTCCAGCTATGAAGATTTCCAGTTAGAGAAAGACCTGGGATGCATAAGAATAACCTCAAATATTCTCTAAGAGATGTTTCCAAAGTGATTTCAAATAAGAGCTAGAGTCTCTAAAGGTTTTATGATTACATTCATTTCATAATAGCTAGAGAATAAGGCTAGGAAGTAAATACCATGCTCCTTTGAGAATGGGGTTAGCAAAGGGAGTAAATGAGAAAGGGGTGATTGTACTTAGATATTGTGCTATTGGAGAGCATCCCAAAACCTAACGCAATATATGTCATTAAAAATTTAATGCCATCACTCTTGTAGTCTCCATTTTCTCTATCAAGTCTCTTCAGATGGTCCATGTTAGTAGTCTTCCACAAGGAGATACTTCCTTGATTTCATTAGGGTGAAAATATTCTGAAGCTCATTTTGATTTGCCGATTTAGAGAGCTAGTGCCATGAGTCATCCCATAATAATGCATTTTGACCATTTTTTCCTCTAAAATATAATTTGCACCCTAGATAATGTGCTTCCTACTGCAGGGCAAGTTCCAAGTCAACAATCCAAGTTGGAATCATGGCATTTATATATATACTTGCATTTGCATTGAAATGTTTCTACAACGGATTTTCCTCCATATTTGGTGACAACGTTCATGACCCCCTTATAGTTATTACACCCATATTTTAGCCCCCATGATTGTATTGGGAGTCTCGGATTCTGGAGGCCAATTATGCCTTATGCCTAAGGGAGCAAAAAGTTTTCCAATGCAATGAGGGCCCATGTCCTCTCTTTTTTCTTGTCACCAAAGAAAATAATGCTGAAGACTACGAATATGATGGATAATGTCTACCCAAATGAGAAATTTCAAGAGTACCAACTGCTTTATGATGTTAAGAGAATGGAATGTGCAACTATCTAGCCTCTTTGTTATCTTTTGGAGGAGGTTAGCGAGAAGCCTAATCTTGAGAGAGATAGCTAGAAGAGGAGCACCAAGGAATTTGGAAGGCATCGTACAGTGCGTGTAACCAACTAGGCGAGCAATATGACCCTAAATAGTAGGAGGGACGTTTGAAAAAAATATTTTAGAAATTTAATGATTAATATTTGTCTTTCATGTTGCCATAAAATCCTCTACAACTCACTAGAAGATTATAACTTCTTGGATAATTGGATATCCCATTAACATGGTGTCATCAACAAATGCATCATGCCAAATTAACCTTTTTCATTGATTATT
This sequence comes from Pinus albicaulis, assembly GCA_034641835.2. Taxonomy (NCBI): domain Eukaryota; kingdom Viridiplantae; phylum Streptophyta; class Pinopsida; order Pinales; family Pinaceae; genus Pinus; species Pinus albicaulis. The sequence goes on along the minus strand of CM076584.1, from coordinate 1,608,348,427 downwards.
AACAATAAAAGTCATTACAAAAAATATTTTTGTCAAACAATCATTTTATTCAAAAATATGTCACTTAAAAAAAATACTCTATCAAATATACGTTGCATTACAATTTGCATCATGTTTTCATAAGAATCAACTCTACATTCCATTACAATTTGCATTACATTTTCCACCTTACATGTAATGAAAATAGTACTGAATTAAGTTGCATTTCTAGTTTTGGTATTTAGAGTATATTTATATAATAATGTATAATGAAAATGGCGAGCCAATCTTCGTGCATTGTCGGCATCATTGAGATAATAGATGCAAATGTTCCAAATGGTCAACTCGCATCTTGGATCGTACCGTGAGGTTGTCCAAATAGGCCAGGATGAGATGAGCTAGGTCATGGAAGATATAGTTCATGTCCCGCTGAAAGGTGGCGCTGACGTTTTTAAGACCGAATGACATAACTTGGTATGTGAATGTGCCCCAAGGGGTAGTGAATGCAGTTTTCTACCGATCCGTATGTCGGATCTGTATTTGATTATACTCGAAGAATCTATCCATGAAGGATAATTATTAATGAGCAACGCAAGCATCGTGATGAAAAATATCAGCAAATAAAGGAAAAACTACAACAAGAGTCTAAAAGTGAAAAGTACAAGGAATATTGTCTCTCAAAAAATGAGTTAATTAGATTTGAGAATATAATTTATGTACCAAAGGATTATGACTTGAATAAAATGATATTAAAATAATTCCATGAAAATCCATACTATGGAAACTCAGATTTACCAAAAGACTCTAACATCCATCAATAAAGTTTATTTTTGTCCTTATTTGAAAAAAGAGGTGGTTGATTTTATTTCCAAATGCATAGAATGTCAATAGGTGAAAGTCTAATTCAAGAACCCAGTTGGTATATTACAACCTATTGACAGTCCATAATGGAAATTGGTGGTGATGTCCATGTAATTTATTACAGGGTTTCCAAGGACTTCAAAACACCATGATGCAATCATGTCGTGGTTGACTAGCTAAGCAAGTTGGCTCACCTTGTTGAAATTAAATCTATCAATTCAGCTAGTGATGTGATTCAAGTTTTCATAAAGGAATTTGTAAGATTTCATGGAGTTCCCAAGAATATTATCTTAGATAGAGATGTTAAGCTTACTTCAAAGTTCTGGAAAACACTATTTGCAATAGTGGGGACATAAATGGCATTCATAATATCTTACCATCCACAAAAAAAAATGGGAAAATAGAGAGGACAAATATAATCCTTGAGGACATGTTGAGAATGCATGTAATTCATCAACCAATGAAGTTGGAGGAATATTGCCCACTTATGAATTTTTCATATAAAAATGGGTAAGAATCACTTAAAATGAGCCCATTTGAAGAATCTATGGGAGGATGTTTAACACCCTATCAGTTGGAGTGACCCAATGAATAAGGCCCTCATTAACTTGATATGTTGAAATAAATGGAGAAAAAAAAGGAACTATTGGAAGAAATTAAAGGTGGCACAAGATAGACAGAAGTGCTATGCATACCAACATAGGACATAGAAAGAGTTCAAATTTGGAGAGTATGTATACTTACGATTTAGACCTAATAAAATCTCCTCAAAAATTGGGTCATGTGCCAAGTTGGCACCATTGTTTTGTGGATCATTTGAAGTGCTTGAAATAATAAGGCCAATAGGATATAGCCCAACATTACCTCCATTGGTAAAATTTCATGAATTTTTCCATGTTTCCTTCGCTAAAAGATATGTTTGATCTAATCATTTTTTTGAACCAAAAGTGAAGCAGATGTGGACCTATATCATATTTTGGTAGAAGGTAAATTGCTTATCATTGTTTTATATGTTGATGATTTAATAGTTACATGTGATGAGTAGCTGATCAACTCTTGGAACGAGGACCTTGTAAGGGAATTTGAGATGAAATACATGGGTCTCATGCACTACTTTATCATGCTAGAAGTATGGCAACGTGATGGGGAATTGTTTGTTTCTCAAGGAAAGTATGCCATCAAGATATTGCAGAGATTTTGCATGAAGAGTTGTAATTCCATGGAGACACGTCAAGCGACCAAATGGAGGAAGGAGAATGCCACTTCAAGTGAAGAGGTTGATGCTACCATTTACCAACACCTAGTGGGTTCAGTGATGTATCTTGTGAATACACGACCATATATGTGTTATAAAATTAACCAACAAAGCTAAGCTATGGTTAGGTTGACCAAATTATTTTGGAAGGCAGTAAAGCATGTGTTACGGTACCTCATAGGCACTAACCAGTATGGATTATGGTACAAATGGGAAAAGTGTATGAGAATATAATATTTCATGATCGATCCAAGCTTATAGATATTTGGTATCATCATCTACGAGACTGTGTGCAGAGGAGGATAATGTTGCTACAATACATTATGATAGAGGAACAAGGTGCTGAAATCTTGACAAAGGCCTTTGTCAAGAGGTAAGTTCAAATTCCACAGGTGTAGGATAGGGGTGGTTGAAAATTCATTTCTTCCTATGAGGGAGTGTTGAGAAGTGTAGCAAGAAAGACTCAATTTGACTTAGCCTTTGTCAAATTGAGTAAATTCGAAATTTCCACATCAGAAGATAACTTGGTGGTTGTTAATTGCGGTGACATGGCTCTTGTCACTTAGTTAGCTCAATGAATTTGAGTTAAGTCTTGGATTTCATTTTGCATGTGTTGATTGCTAATTTGTAGCAATCGAGTTCAATTATTTGTAGTTGTATTCAATGAAACTGGTTTTAACTATTGATAGAACTAGTTGGAGGTTAGTTGTGTAGTGGGACAACACTCTAAATAATCATCCAGTTAACTGATCAATCAACAAAAAATAGCTCATGTGTGCAAGGAAAATTTTAATTTCTCAATTGTGGTGGAGATTCCAAGAAAATGTAACATCAGTTGTAAACTAGTCTTGATTGTGTTCCATCCAATCAATGATCAATCATTGGGAATTGCGCAATCAATTTGGTGGAAATTCCTAAAAAATATGGTAGAATTCCTTCAATATTTGTGCAAGGAAATAGGAGCTCAAGTGGAGGCAAAAATTGACTAAATATAGGTCAGAGCTTTTGATTGAACAACGAGAACAATTATTCACTTAAAGGTTGAGCTCAAAGTGAGAAAACAATTGTAACACGTTCTCTATTCATATGATTAATGCAAGTAGGCTTAAGGGATTTCTCCCAATTGGTTTCCCGTAGATAAATTTGTGTACTTGTGTATGTTATTGATGCATATTTGTGAATGTTGTTCTAAATTGTGAATTAATATCCACATAGTAGTAGAGTATAATTGTGTGTCTTGATTTGGATTTAATTTATTGAGTAGTTGCAATTCTATCACCATATTTGTACACATTTTGACACTTGAAATTATAATATCACACTTATTGATTTAAAAGAAATTTTCACACTACCATTCAAAGGATATCTATTTTATGCAAAACTAGCCCAAACAAATTCAAAATATTAATTTTGAAAACAATGATAGAAGAAGCGAGAAGCCTAATCTTGAGAGAGATAGCTAGAAGAGGAGCACCAAGGCATTTGGAAGGCATCGTACAGTGCGTGTAACCAACTAGGCGAGCAATATGACGCTAAATAGTAGGAGGGACATTTGAAAAAAATATTTTAGAAATTTAATGATTAATATTTGTCTTTCATGTTACCATAAAATCCTCTACAACTCACTAGAAGATTATAACTTCGTGGATAATTGAATGTCCCATTAACATGGTGTCATCAACAAATGCATGATGCCAAATTAATCTTGTTCATTGATTATTAACAATAAAAGTCATTACAAAGATATTTTTTTCAAAAAAATCATTTTATTAAAAAATACATCACTGTAAAAAAATACTCTATGAAATATACATTGTGTTACAATTTGCATCACATTTTCATAAGAATTAACTCTACATTCCATTACAATTTGCATTAAATTTTCCACCTTACATGTAATGAAAATAATTTCCAAAACTATTCATGATGGGCTTTGTGAAATTATTTAATATGTCTAAAATAATGTACAATCTAAAGCAATTTAAAATACAAATAATACGTGAATCTAAATAAATTTAAAATACGAAGTATTCTATTAGAGAGACCTTAACCTGAGTTCGAAGTTACGTTTTTGCTACAATGTGATTTCAAAATTGTAGTTGTGTGTTGTTTTTAAAATTCTTTTCTCCTGACTCATGTTTGTTTGGTTGTTTGGAGTGAGTTTTCAAAATTAAGTAAATGTGCACATAACTGTAATTTGAGATTATAATGTCACTTGAATTACATTTTTAAGATTTTGTAAGATTTTGTACCAAAACAGGTTTTATCATCAATCATTGAGTTTAAATTTTGGAGTAAGAATATTATTTTTGTTTTAATCCAAACACTTCACATACTAAAAGCATAATCACTAAATGAAAAATATCATTTTAATCAAAATAATAACTAGACTCAAAATGGTAAAACATATATTTATATTAGATTTTTAAATTTTAATAATAATTTTTATTTAAATTTAAGTTATAAAAATATACTATTTATTAATTTTACAAAACAAAATATTATACATTATTTTATAAATATACTCTAAATACCAAAACTGAAAATGCAACTATAATAAATATAGTATTGAAAAACCATGTAATATATATTTGGATGTATCTAGACATTTATTATATAGTATTGAAAAACCATGTAATATATATTTGGATGTATCTAGACATTTTTTTAATTAATTACAGTTTTCAAAATATACGAAAAACAACAACAAACAAGCTGGTGATCCAGAGATTAAAATATAAAGATTTGTCAACCATGAATATAAAGATTTGTCAACCATGAGTTATTTCATTACAAGAAGATCAAAAGCCCATAAAGAGGGTTTATCTCATAAAAAAAAAGATGACCAAGAAATTTTTAGAACTGTGGTATCCCTTCTATGTAATTTTTCCATATAAAAAAAAATTAGGCCTTTCCGAGGTGAGTATGCAAACAGAGAGGCCAATGTAATACATTTACATAGCATCAACTGCACAATTAATTTTTATATTTTATTTTGGTTTCTTGTGACTAGAAAAAAAATTTGGTTTGTTGTGACTAGAAAAAAAATTAGAGACTACAAACACACAGAAACTACAAATCTCTATTGCCATTTAATATTTTTCTATAGAATCGACTTACATCAAACATTTCCATGACGGATCGGATATATTTTCAGGGAGTTTGGTGCATCAAAATTAATACCGAAATTGAAAAAACCATGGAAGTGAGATCTTGTTCGCTCAGGAACACGTTCCCATTGCTCAAGATGATACTTTGTAACGCTCAGGAACACATTCCCATTGCTCAAGATGATGATGATAAAATACTGGAAATGGTCAGAGGTTGGATGTAAATTTCCATACATTTTATCTTAGATGGAAGAATCGTGGAACCTGCATAATTAAAATGACAGGTAGCCATTATAATTAATAGATGACATATTTAAATTTTACAGTCTATAAAAATCAGGCCAAAGAAATCCTTCCTCCAACTTCTGCTCCTCCACATATGCTTCCTTAGTACTATATAGAAGAGGGGGCGGAAGCATAAGAGCTTCTGCCAAATATAAACTGAGGGAGTCGAATGAGTCGTCCATGGCTTCTGATTCATCAATGCCTTGGGTTGCTCTGCAATTATAAAAATAATCTGTTTGCTCTGATACCTCGGCACTCGATGTCTCTAATTTTTAACTAATTATTTCCCACACCTAATCTGAGGAAGAGGTGGATGCACTCTCATTGCATATTGAAACCTTTGTCTAGCTTCTCCTTGCTCCTTTATACCACTCGTTCAATCTTCTAAAGTTTCCTGTACTTCTATAAAAAATCAACAAAACGACCTACGTAATCATAAAATTTAAGAACTTACTTCATTGTTCGTGTCAATAGGAATAGATTAGATCCAGATATACAATAGAGCTCCCGCTGGTCTCCCCATCTTCATCATCATCTTTTATTATGCCATGAATACGGTCAGGATGAAGGAAGTTTAACTCACAAATCACAAATAGTATATTTAAAGATTGCTCCTAATATATCGAGTACCACTTTGGGAAATCTCGTTACATACATGTTATAGTTTCATAGAATCTCACCAAAGTTCTGGGCAATTTTCAGAATGTAGTGAGTCTTCTTCAAGAATCTCACCGAAGTTCTGGGAAATTTTCAGGATGTTCATCTTTACTTCGCTTTTTGAAGTTCACCAGCTATTCAAACACGTATGCCTTGAGGATCGAACACCCGTCGACCATGTTGGGTGTGCTAAAAAAAAGAAATATTTTTATTTTTTTAGTGTTTTGATGCTGAGTTTAGATTAAGTGGCTTTCACTTATATAATTCACTTATATGAGGTTCTAGATGTTGTTAAATTAGCTACGTTTACACGTTATCTCATACAATGACTGCAAATTCATCGCCACGCTATCTCATACAATGACATAATCAATTGGAATGGTAGTCCACCTTCTTCAACAGTGCCATGATCTGATTTTAGAGAGCTCAGTGGACCAACTCTAATAACTATAGATGTGAATTAGAATATGTATGTTCGCTGCCTATTATAATATTTACAAACAAAACAGTACTTTTTTATCCAAATCAATTCCTCGACTTTAATATATGTACATTGCAGTAAGATTATGTTTTGTTCAATCTACAAAAGGAGAGAAAAATAATATAAGAAATATCACTACAACAATAACAAAATTAATCATGTAGGGCAAGAAAATGTTTTTGTATTTGAATATGTATTCATTTCATTCGGAATAATATGAAAAAAATGATGGTTTTAATGAAAATTTCAATAATTTTTTTTTTTAAATAACGTAAAAATTATATAATTTAATTATTATAAAATATTAAATGTTATTTAATTTATTTTATAAATAAAAACAATTATTTTATTAATTTAAATTTACATTTTAATTACTAGTATTGAAATTGTCTTATCTAATATTTTTTTTCTATTAAATTTATATTAAAAATATTATTTTTGTTTTTTAATTATTTTGATATATTGAAATAAAAATAATTATTGTTTCATATTGTTTTATTTTTGTGTTGTTCTATATTCATATACATTTTTTGAAGCAGTTTATGTTTGTGACACTATTTAGACAGAATCTGAAAAGTGTCCTTTTTAATGAAAAACATAACTCTTAATTCTTTGGGTGTACCATTTTTTAGACGCTTGTTGCAATCTTCTTTGCCAGTGAATTTTCGACAACGAGTTCACCGGTACTTTACCTGGAAACCTGGGAACCTGCACGAGTTTGAATAGAGTTAGGTTAGGAGGCAATAATTTTAATGGCACGGTGACGAGTTCATTCTGGGGACTTTCTCACACCTCACTTCTAGAGCTCGAGAACAATAATTTTGAAGGAATTATTTATTCCAAAATCGTCAAAGGCAAAAATCTCTCACAGCTCGTCATTAACGGAAATGCATTTACGGGCAGCCTGCCTATAGAAATCAACGAGCTTCAGTACCTCAGCGAGATAAACGTCAGCAATAATTTACTCTCCGGCTCTTTGCCCTCCAGCGTGGGGCAGCTGCAACAGCTCGGAAATTTGGACCTTTGTAATAACAACCTAAGTGGAGATCTTCTTGCTGAAATCAGTTCGTGCAAGCAACTGTACGAGATCAATCTTGCAAAAAATTGGTTCTCCAGCTCGATTCCTGCAAGTCTCAATACTTTCCCAGTGTGTTGCAATCTTCTTTGCCAGTCAATGCCAGCAGATTTTTTTGTGTTTCAGGAAGAAATATTTTCACTGTTTGAAGTAGTATCTCACGAATTCACAATTTAAGATCCTCTAGTCCGTCGAGTTGTGGCTTACTGTCAATCCAAGTTCAAAGTTCAAGTTCAAAGTAAATGTCAGTCGTTGATCTCGGTCAAAATGCACAATCGTTGATCTCGGTCAAAGCACACACGGCGAGATCAATTGCAGAGGCATCATTTGGTTTAAACAACAGACTTGTTTGTGCCCACAGGTCACTGTTGATCTGGGATCAATGGAGACTGTACCCTTTGATCTGCATAGGAGTTAACACAAAGTCCGCTCCTTCGGTGTACCTTTGAATTTAGAGACAAATGCTAATATATATATATATGATTGGAAAAAAATTCAATAGAAATTTGATTTTTATTTAACTAACAATATCAATGTACAATAAACCATACATGAGCAAAGTCGAAAACCATCCATTAAATACTTCACTTTCATAGTCCTTGAAATTAAATTAATGTCTTGATAATGGCCATTCATCAATCACCGTGACATTCACTTTTCCTTGAAAACAACCTCATATACATATTTAAGTGCTGTGGCGTATTAAATTTGAAATAGGTGAAGGATCGTTTGTGGGGAGATTCATTATTGAAGCCGAGTAAAAAGTCCAATGACACGTGAAGAAGCCTAAGTGAAATGTCTATAGTGAATGTTACAGCTGCCAGGATAGTGGCTGTAGTTTTATGTTTTGATTTTTTTTTTTTTAATTAAATAAAATTTTTGTTTAAATTATAAGTTTGAATTGTATAATAGTGGCTGTAGTTGTTTTAAGTTTAAGTTTTTTTTTTTTTTTAATTAAAGAAAAAATTGTTTAAATTATAAGTTTGAATGGTATAACAATATTGAAGAGACTAACTCTATTTATTTATTAAAATATATATTTTAAACAATAATTAAAAAAAATTTAGCCAAAATTTATTTTTGTTAAAATAATATTTTTGATTTAAATAGGAAACACAGGAGTGAGTGTCAAAATGAGATTCAAATGAAAATGAACACATATGGTGGTGGCGCAAAAGGTATGTAAAACCACAGTCATTATGTCATTATTATAAAATGTTTTCTCTACAGTGTAGTTTGAGGTTATGGGAACACGTAGCTTGGATCATTTGGACTTTTAAACTTGTTGTGAAGGAGAAATGGACGAAATTATACTCTGAGTGAAAGTCGTTCATGAGATTGAGGTCCCTAGAACTATTTGATCACCACTTCGATGACAACAAGCTCTTCACTTTGGTAATCAAGATAAATCTGTCAAGTTTAATTGTAAAATGAGTTTTTTTTATGAAGAGCTACATTTGCTCCTTGTATGGGGTGATATGGAATGTCCAAGGTGGAAGGGTGCAAGGCAGCCATTTCATTAAGCAAGCATATAGAGGACTTGCCATCCTTGTCATAAATGGAAGGTAGTAATAATTGCGGGGCATGGGACATTGTGTGTCGCAACTATGTTTTGCAGCCACACTACCCTAGAATTGATGGGGATGTGTTGAACGTGGGAAGCCGCATGGAAACCATCCCACCAAGGATGCATATGGAAGGACTTGCCATGGTGCCCTCCCTAGAAATGAAAGGTGGTAGTAATTGTGGAGCATGGCACATTCATGCCATAATTAGAATGTTTTGTCGCCTCATCGACATGGAATTAATGACATCGTGATGAATGAAATCAAGTTAAAGATATTGGTTGTGATGTTATTTGGCCTTTGTTTTTTGGCGCTGCTTGTGGGTAGTACCTTCACATATCCCTCCACTTGGATTATTATGATTTAGAGAGGTGGTCAAATGGTTTAAGATGTTGTAAGAACTTGTAGGTTTCCTTATAGGCTCGTTTTCTCCTTGGCCCTATCTTGAGATCTATCCTTTACAGTCTTAGACTTGGCCTTAGTTGTTCTTAGTAGTCATTTGGGAGTAAAAGAGTCTCCATGACAAAACAATAAGCACGTTGTCATGGGGGGCTGGATATTATGAGTATAGAGGAGGAGCTCTTGCTCATTAGCGAGTAGAGTTCTTAGTTTGCCACTACTTTGAGCACAAGACATAGAATATTCAACTTGAGCACAACGTAGAATATTCAGCTTGAGCTCTACAAGACAAAAATGGATATCATTGGTGAATGCATATGCTTTTCAGAGATCTCATGGATACTTGACACTGGTTATACCAGAAGTAGACACAATCAATACATGCACACAATAGATCTCTAGTGGCACATAAAGACACCATTGGCTTGAGCACTATTGAACAGTAATGAGGCTAAGGAAGAAATTCTCTTAATGTTGGATGAATTCCAGCTTTATATGAAGACCAAAGCTGATTAAGGACCATCCCACATCCTACCAAACCTTGGTAGCTCCCCTCACTAGGTGGAGCTTTTTGACTCTTCTTAGCTTCATGCTCTATTATTGTTATCACTATGTTTGCTTATAGTTTTATGTTTATCAGCTAAATAGTTACATTTAGATAAATATCATCCACTTATAAATATCATCCACTTATGAATGAGAAAAATTTCAATTATTAACTTTCATTCAAATTCAAAATAAAAATAGTTAGAAGTTTGAAATAATTTCAGTAATCTCATTTTCAAAATTGCAAAAAAATCAAACCAAGGTATATATTCTCTTACCTAAAAATAAAATACGTATGCTGAAAATAGCTTTAGAAGAATATTCACTAACAACTAAGACCATCCAAATCTATTTATGATATGCTGAGGGCAATGCAAATCTTATAAGTGGTGGGAAAAATATGATCCGTGGGAAAACTCCGATCAGATTGGATATTGTGAATCCTAAATAGGATAAAGAACAAGTTGGATAATGGGAGCGGCCTGTGCCAATTGAAAGCAAACAGCAATGCCGGGAATATCGTGAATAATTGAATGGAGAACAGCAATTCCGTGAATAGCGTGAATAAGGACAATTGGTTTTAAAAGATGGTTCTAAGACTTTAATTATTATTTTCCCCTTTTTGGGTATAACTAAACACAGATCGTGTGCCTGAGTGCGAGGTTGATTAATATGGAAAAATTTTCACAAGTTGTTAAATTAACAGTTTCATTTATTATAATTTAGTTGTTCATATTGATTATAACTTAGTTGTTAGATTATTGGTAGGAACAGTCATCATCATTTGTTGTTATCACCGTTATTTAAGGAAATTTAGATTATTCGAAATGATTGGTTGGTGGTTAGTAAGGGCATACGATTTTCATTTTTTATCTTGGGTTTTTAATCTGTTTTTTACATGTTTTAAAAAGACAAGCATTCAACGAAATAAAATACAATTTTAAGACATACTCTAAATTCAAAAATAAATTATTAGTATTTAAAAAAATTATCTTTTACATAAATATTTTAATATATATCTTTTTAAATATAAATATTAGTGGAATCTTGTATGTTAAATGAACGTTTTCCACATATTTACTGTCAATCATTCATCAATATTTGTTTACAAAGTAATAACATTTTATATATTTTTTAATAATTGTGTATATTTTATCTCTTTTCATATTTGAAAAAAACATAAATATTTTAATATATACTTTTTAACTATAAATATTAGTGTAGTCGTGTATGTTAAATTAACATTTTCTATATCTTTAATGTCAATCATTTATCAATATTGATTTACAAAGTAATAACATTTTATATCTCTTTTCTTATTTATGTATATTTGAGATGATTCATAAATTATTTATATATTATAGGAATAAAAAAAAATCAAATTATATTAAACATTAAAATTTTCTATAAGCAAAAAATAAAATAAATAAACACAAAAATATTAAGAATGTGAAATTTAATAGAAATGCTATTAGAACATACATAATAAATGCCATAACTATCTCAATTATATAATAAATTTTAGAAAATTTAAAATAAACGATACTTCAGAAATAGGGAAAAAAAAAATAGAAGATGAAAAATTAAATTGTTATTATAATTAAATTTTTTATTATATATAAATGTGTTAAGTGTAAAATTAACAATTCATTTAAAATAAAACAAGTGTTAGAAGGTAGTTTACTGTCTGCTATTTAAATTAGAAAGTATGTTTTAAAAAATTTGCATAAAACATTATAATGTGCCCGTTTAGTTAATATGGTTAATAGACAAATTGATTCCTATCTATTATGGTGTGTATATTCCTATCAATAACATAATGTTGTTGAGATTCCATAACTTCTAGAAACTTGTGTATTTGATTGAAACCAAATACACAAATTTCTTATAACAAAAAAAGTTAAACTATAACAATTTTGACTTAAACTATTAACATAATTTAAGTTAAAAAAATAATAATAATAATATTCAAAATTTCATTTGTGCCACAAATTGTTATTATGTGTTATATGACTATTTCAATCTATGTATAGAAATGCCATAATTTCTTAATAACAAAATTGGTTTCGTGTAAGTTTTTACTGTTTTTACAATTTCAATGGAATGAATATTGTAGATTATATTCAAATATATTGTATAGTTAGAATCAACCTACAACATAGTTGGAATTCTATAAAACCATTTTATATTGTTACATATAAATTAACCTTACCTTCTTTTCCTGTCAGAACACTACCTCAGTTCCTAGTCATGTTTTGAGAAGCCCAATCCATCTTATTCTCATTTCTATCACCTCACAACACTACCTCAGTTCCTAGTCATGTTTTGAGAAGCCCAATCCATCTTATTCTCATTTCTATCCATTCAAATTCCAATCCTGTCTCTACTGTAGTCTTCATTCCTATGGATTGCAAGACTTTCTTGACAAGCATGATTTGACATCCACTAACACACAAGATAAAATAAAAATTTCTTTTACCTTACCAAAAAGCAAATATAAAATCTCTTTACCTTGGATAAGATTTATATACAGATAATTGTATTAACCAAAATCGAATAAATAATTATGTCCTGCCACTAATAAAAAACCATTAGTTACAAAACCACATATTAAACAAAATAAATATGGATTATCGAATAACTATGGATTATCAGATTCTTGGTATGAATTTACTGCACCTCTGTAATACTTGTCAGCTGGTTTATTAGTGATACAAATGTATGGTACTGGTTACATTTATGTGTTGAATTCGATTTCGGATTTCCACGACAGCTGTAAGATATTCACATTCTCTACGGAGATTACAATGTACTATGCCTTGGATCTACACCGTCAATCTGTTTTTGGGTAATCGAGGGTTTAGATTTAGGCGGGAGCCCTGCCTAGTAACCCTGCCAAACCCTAGATCAGCTCCTCGACATTATTCCTCATGTTATTTTCTCTGCGCGAAGTGTTGGTTCACAGAGAGTTGCTCCCACCGTGATTTCAGAGTTCTGCTGCAGTGGAAGATATGGCTGTCCGTGAGGATGCCGAGCCCAGCTCGGATATGGAGGTATTTTCATGTTTTTAAAACAAATCTGCTATCAAAGCTTTCGCTCGTTCCTTTGCATCAAGTTCTCTTCCTATTTCTTCTTTCAGGTTACTGTATTTTTTTTTCTTCACTGTAGTTCTCATTTTATTTAGGTCTTCGGCTTGCCCGTGAAGTAGAGTATTAACTATTTGTATTTCTTCAATAATTTCTCGGTCGAGCAGGTTTAAGGTGAAGGTGGCATCCCTTTCTCCTTTGATGTTCTTCTCAGGTATACGAAAGCTCTGAAATTACGTTTTTCCCTTTTGTTCACTTTGTTTTAAATCTTAATTTTCTTGCACCACGTTAATCATTTTCGTGCCTAATTTGATTTACAGGTATGCTCTCAAAACCCTATGGCAACCTCCTCTGCAGAAATACTTAGTTATGCTAGGTTCTGCTCTTACCTTCTCCGCCCAGAATTTCGCCAGGTATGCCTCAAGAAAATTTTCCCGCACGGTCTAGGTGTTGAATTACATTTACGATTTTCGACCTTCGAACTGGAAGGTTCAGAAATCCCTTTTCTAGGTTTGTTGTTCCTCAAAGGAACATTATTGTAGCAAGATTTAGAATTTTAACTAAGTTTTCTCTCTATGGAATCCCTGTAAGGTTTTTAAAGGGATTTTTTTTCTTTTGTTAAAGATTTAAAGCTTGGAATCGTTTATTACAGCTTTTATGACATTTTGGGTTTAATCCCTTATGATTCAAGTCGGCGGAAATTATGTAGCCACTGTGTTGGTTCCTTTGAACTATTTTTATGCTTTCATTTCTCACATGTATATATAAAATCTTGGATTTCTGTCTGATGTTTTCTTGCTACATCTTTATATGCTGTGGGTTACTACATTATTTGTTTTATGCGATAATGATGGAAGAGCCGTTCCAAAAGTATTTCTCATAGAGCATTTTTCTGGGTTTATCATACTGTTTTCTATTGCCGAGGAAGAAATGTTTCCTCCATTTGTTTTCTATTATATACATTATAAAGAGTTCTTTCTCGCAAGCTTATTTTTAGTTTTGTGCTACATTTACTTGTATAAAATGATTCTTCTAAGTACTTTTCCGTTATAGAATTGCTATCTCGAATTCTACTACTGAATTTCCTGGTGATCGGACCACCGTTTTTCCACTATCCGAGTGTTAGAGTTTATACCCGATTGACGATTAGGTTTGGGACTGGGATTTTACCCTAACCCTCTCCTGACAATCTACTGGGTCTTATTTTTTTATAAAAGTTATGCAGATTTTTAAATGACATTCTTACCACCTGACATCGTTTAAATCATTACTATTTATTTTCTCCACTCTAACATGTACTAATGGTACAGTATAGTATATCTATGAAGGTATATAGGGTTTTGTACAGCCTTATGGTTATCTTTGGTTTGCATTCCTCTTTCTCTTAAAAGTATTTATTCTTTTGTTCTTTCTTTCTTTTTCTTTTTCTTTTTCTTTTAAGAGTAAATACAGTCTAACTCTCTCATTTATAGATTCATTTTGTTGTGTTTAATACCTACTTCTTGTCTCATAAAATACTGATAAATTTTTTCCAGAATTCATCATTTCTCCATATAGTACTTTTAGGAAGTATTTACAACATTTAACTCTTGAAATAATCATTTCTAACAGTGAAATGTAAAATCCTTACCCATTAATTAAATAAAATATAGAACATGTTGCACTACTACACATTTCCATTCTGATAACAGTATTTTAAATAACAGTAACATAAACTACCAGTTATAGACTGCATGAATACTTATCTAAAATTTAAATGATTCAGTTGTGGTCCTTCCAACCATCAAGTGAGGCAATTATGTCCTCCTTGCCCCCGTGCTCCAAACTGAACGGTACGGGTTAACAGTGGAATTTCTTTCTGCTGTGACCTCAGGACACCCAGTCTAGTCAGTACCGAAACTTCAGAAAATTTCTTAGTGTAATTCCACTAGTTACTACCAGCTCAAGAATCTCTCACTCTTTCCTTCTTCTAACCACAAAACCCCCACTCCTCCCTAGGATCAATCCTTTATCCTCAGAGGAGTAGGTAAGTGTTTTCCAACTATTCCCCAACCTCTTTTCAGTTCTTGGAAACATTTTACCATTATCTTTTTTTTTTTACTTTTCTTATCCAGTTATTTCTCATAACAATTTTATTAAATAACATTAATTGTCTCCGATTTTCATTAACAAAACAATAAAATTACTTAACTAGTTAATCAACTAGTTAGCAATAATGTAGTTGTCACAACTTCCCCCTCTGGAAGTAACACCGTCCTCGGTGTTTCACTCTAGCTCTCAAAAGAGTTCTGGGTAAGCCTTCCGTACGAACCATTCATCCTCCCAAGTAGCCTCATCCGGGCTGAAGTGCTTCCCTTGCACTTTAACCTGGGGGATAACTCGCTTTCGGAGCATGATTTCCCTTTGGTCAAGTATGCGTTTCGGCTCAACCAAAAATTCTCCATCCAGTTCTACCTGCAACAATAAACAATTTTCTTGTCAATTTCTCACAAAGAAATCACCTATAATTTAGGATTGCAATGCTATCCTACCTATATATGCTGCCAATGAATTACGTGCTTTGAATCATGTACGTAACGCTTCAGCAGAGACACATGAAATACATTGTGTACTCGGATATGGCTGGGTAAGGCTAGCCGATAGGCTACAGGTCCTACCCTCTCCAAAATTTCAAAGGGTCCACAAAATCTGGGAGCCAATTTGGCACAAGAGGCCCATCGCAAGGTACTCCTTTTTGGCTTGATCCTTACGTACACATGGTCTCCTACTGCGAACTCTCTATATGACCTTTTCTTATCTGCATAGATCTTCTGTATCTGGGAGCCAATTTGGCACAAGAGGCCCATCGCAAGGTACTCCTTTTTGGCTTGATCCTTACGTACACATGGTCTCCTACTGCGAACTCTCTATATGACCTTTTATTATCTGCATAGATCTTCTGTCGATCTTGTGCAACCTTCAGATTTTGTCTTATTTTCCTTACCTCTTCTTCCATTTCAGCAAGCATTTCGGGTCCTAACATTAGTTTTGTCTCAGGGCTACTCCAATTTATGGGCGTACGACACTGCCTCCCATACAAGGCCTCGAAAGGACTCATTTTTAGAGATTCCTGATAACCATTGTTGTAAGAAAATTCAACAAGGTGTAGGTAATCTTCCCATTTAGTTGGCTGCTGCATCACATACATGCGTAGCATGTCTTCCAGTACTTGATTTACTCGCTCTGTTTGACCGTCGGTCTGGGGGTGATGAGCGGTACTGAAGTTTATTTGTGTTCCCAATCCCGAAAACAAGGTCTTCCAAAAAGCAGAAGTAAACTTAACATTTCGATCTGAAATGACAGTCTTTGGAATTCCATGTAGCCTAAAAATTTCCTTCATG
Organism: Pinus albicaulis; assembly: GCA_034641835.2. Lineage (NCBI taxonomy): Eukaryota > Viridiplantae > Streptophyta > Pinopsida > Pinales > Pinaceae > Pinus > Pinus albicaulis. Next base: position 1,608,331,748 of record CM076584.1, on the reverse strand, counting down.
AATATGTCGACTATTTGTACAGTCTTGTAAGTAGACTGTACTGGTAAAAATGTGTAGATTTACTCAATCTGTCCACCACCACCATTATGGAATCATTTTATCTTTTTATTCGCGGTAAGCCTGTGATGAAGTCTAGGGATATGAACTCCCACTTCCATTCGAGTATGGGTATGGGCTGCAATAATCCTTCATGATGTTGATGCTCTACCTTCACCTGTTGACATTCCAAACACTTACTTAGATATTCAGCAATGTTTTTCCGCATACCAGGCTAGAAAAATACCTTTCTAATTGCGGTCAACATTTTCTGGTATCCCGGATGACCTGCATAATTGATGCGATGATATTCATTCCTTATGAACTCTTTCGGATCCAACCGGTTAGGCACATATACTTTACCTTTAAAGGTTAACAATTGATCTTCATTTATTCCATACTCAGATGTGCCTCCATGCTTTCTGATTTCTTCCATTTGTTGCCACAAAAATTGGTACTCAGGATCTTTTTGTGCTTCTTTCTTTACTTGCTCTGAAAATCTACTTTCCAGCTGATTGTAATAGAGCTCATATATACCATGTAATTTTCTACTTAATTCAACAGCTACTCGGTTTTCCTTTCCTTTGACATGTTGAATATCCATGTCAAACTCACTTAGGAGGGCATTCCATCTTGCCTGTCTTGAATTTAAATCTGCTTGCTTGAAGTTACTTGTCAAGCTGTTATGATATGTTTTTAACACAAACTTTTTGCCCAGCAAGTGGTGTCTCCATACTCGGAGCGCATGAACTACTGCTGTAAATTCCAAATCATACGCGAAATGTATTTGTTCACGATCCTTCAACTTTCTAGATTCATAAGCTATCACCTTGCCTTCTTGAGACAGGACTGCCCCATCACCTTCTTTACTTGCATCCGTACATACTTCGAATTATTTGCTGGGGTCAGCTACCCTTAACACAGGAGAAATGGTCAAGAGCTGTTTCAGTTTTTCAAAATTGTTTTTACATTTCGTAGTCCATTTGAAAAATTTTCCTTTCCTCTGCAAGGAAGTAATAGGAAAAGAAATTCTGGAAAATCCCTCAATAAATCTTCGGTAGTACCCAACTAGGCCCATAAAATATCTAATATCTGCCATGTTCTGGGGTACCCACCATTTCATAATTGTTTTGATCTTTTCTAGATCAACCACAATTCCATTTGCGGAAATAACGTGTCCTAAATACTGGATTTCTATTTTAAAGAAATCACACTTGCTGAACTTTGCGTACAACTAGTGTTTTCTTAGCATTTCCAGCATAATCCCCAAATTTTTTCTATGCTCTTCCTGGTTTTTAGAATAGATCAAGATATCGTCTATGAAAATAAGTACAAAATTATCCAGGAAGGGATGGAAGACCCCGCATTAGTCTCATAAACGTTGCTGGTGCGTTTGTTAACCCAAAGGGTAACACCACAAATTCATAGTGACCATACCTTGTATGAAATGTTGTCTTACAAATTTCTTCCTTCTTAATTCGAATCTAGTGATACCCCGATCTCAAATCTATCTTGGAAAACACCGTGGCCCCTTTTACTTGATAAAATAGATCATCAATCCTTGGTAAAGGGTATTTGTTCTTGACTGTTAATTTGTTGAGATTCCTATAATCCATGCACATTCACATGGTCCCGTCTTTCTTTTTCACGAACATAACTGGTTTTCATGCACATTCTTCACTTCCTCCCACCACATAGTGGCTTTCTCTCTTAGCTGATATATTGCTAATCTGGCCTTCAGGTTGCTGTTATATTCATACACCTGAAAATAATTATTCATATTTATTAACCATGCCTCTGCCACCTCCTCAGCCTCACCATCAAATGTTGGTAGTTTTATTTTACGAAATTCTCCTTGAAGTTCTACTTTCTGCCTCTTGACTTCTTGCTGATCTGACAGGTTGCCAGATTCTGCCTCATTATAATTTTTATTCTTACTTCGCTGAGAGGGGCTCCTTTCCACCCTTTCTGTAGTGTTATTTCCAGTTTGTCGCTCACTTTCTTCTTGCATACCTCTATCAGTACCAGGATGTTCCACCTCCTGGTTTTGTTTATCTGACATACTCTTTAATATCTTTTCCTGGTCTTGCAATAATCGTTCATTATCTTTTTGAACACACACCATTTCCTCATGCAGTTGTTGAACTGTATTTAACAATGAAACTAGTTTGGTGTTGTTGTTCTTCTAATAGCCTACTAGTTTTCTGTTGTTGTTCGACACTTAGTTGGACCCACATCTCTAGTTTCATCACTGGTTGTACTTGGGGTTCCCCAGTGTCTTGAGGGGGCTGCTGCAAGGTTCCTCCTCTCATGATGTTCCTGTTAGATTGCTAAATTCTCTCTCTGTGCATCATTTACACATAGCCTTATTGTTAGTTGACCCTTAGGGTCCCAACATATGAACGCTACTCTAATACCACTTGTGACATCCACTAACACACAAGATAAAATAAAAATTTCTTTTACGTTACCAAAAAGCAAATATAACATCTCTTTACCTTGGATAGGATTCATATACAGATAACTGCATTAACCACAATCAAATAAGTAATTACGTCCTGCCACTAATAAAAAACCATTAGTTACAAAACCACATATTAAACAAAATAAATATGGATTATCGGATTCTTGGTATGAATTTACGGCACCTCCGTAACACTTGTTAGCTGGTTTATTAGTGATATAGATGTATGGTACTACTTACATTTATGTGTTGAATTCGGTTTCGGATTTCCACGACAACTGTAAGATATTCACATTCTCTACGAAGATTACAATGTACTATGCCTTGGATCTACGTCGTCGATCTGTTTTTGGGTAATCGAGGGTTTAGATTTAGGCAGGAGTCCTGCCTGGTAACCCCACCAAACCCTAGATCAGCTCCTCAGCATTATTCATCATGTTATTTTCTCTGCGTGAAGTGTTGGTTCACAGAGAGTTGCTCCCATCGTGATTTTAGAGTTCTGCTGCAGTGGAAGATATGGATGTCCGTTAGGACGCCGAGCCCAGCTTGGATATGGAGGTATTTTCACATTTTTAAAATGATTCTGTTATCAAAGCTTTCGCTCGTTCCTTTGCATCAAGTTCTCTTCCTATTTCTTCTTTCAGGTTACTGTATTTTTTTTTTCTTCACTGTAGTTCTCATTTATTTAGGCCTTCGGCTTGCCCGTGAAGTAGAGTATTAACTATTTGTATTTCTTCAATAATTTCTCGGTCGAGCAGATTTAAGGTGAAGGTGGCATCTTTTTTTACTGTTCGTAAACCTATTCATATTTTAAATCTATATTATTTATATTTATTTTTAATGAATTTTTAATTGTTTATTTATATGGTTATGTAAGTTATTGTTTAAGAGGACATTATTTAGATTTTAATTTAGCTTTTTATTTTGGCCAACATTAGTGAAATTTCATTTGGACATTCAAACTTACACATCTCCTCGATACTAGGTTGTAGAATGCGCCTCTCGGCCCAATAATTCATATTTATTTATGTATTATTATGAAAAATATTAACTATTGTCCAACTTAAGTGCTTTTTAACCTTAAAGCCTCATAAATTTAAACTCAACCTAATCTCTATATATTATAATTAATGTTGATTTATTTATATATTATCACAAAAATTATACTGGAATGGTGGTGGCAACTCCTTTGGAAGCTCAAGGCACATCCGCGCACCAGACTGTTCATGTGGTTTCTCTTAACTACATCACTCCCACCATGGATAACCTTCTTAAATGATCCATTCACGGTCCCACTTGGTGCACACTCTGCAGAAATGACTCAGAATCTATTGATCACCTTCTCCTCCACTGCAGATCCACTATTACACTCTAGTCATCCATCACAACAAATCTGGGTATTAATCTGCAATGGCATGGCCTGAATTTAGGGGAGGCTTGGAAACATTGGTGGAACTCTGCCTCTTCAAATAAAGCTAGATTGCTTCCTCTTCTCCTCTGTTGGGGAATCTGGTTGGCCACAAATGCATCCATCTTCAAAGATTGTATCCCCATCTGGCATTCAATCTCTTCCAACATCATATCAAGCTTCTCCAGCATCCTTGAAGACGACCCTCCCAGACCACCGAGAACAATCATTCAGGAAACCATTAATTACGACATCCCTTGGGCATACTTCGATGGCTCAACTCAGCCCACAGGATGCGGGGGTGGAGCTCTTCTACACCTCTCTCATCAGCGATTCTACAAAATCAAGATGGGTTTGGGACCTGGCACAAACAATTATGCAGAACTAATTACTCTTCGTTATCTCCTTCAGTTTTCTTTAGAGCACAACATACTTCACTTACAAGTTTTTGGAGACTCTAAAATCATCATAAACTGGTTCAATAAATCTGCACTATTTCATGTACACACACTTCAAACTATATTAGAATATCTTTGGCGCTTGAAAGCTCAATTGTCATCCATCTTATGTTCTCACATATACAGGGAACAGAACAACATTTTCGACAAGCTTTCCAAGGAGGCAGCGATCCAACATAGGGGGCTCTAGCATATAGAGGAGCAGATCGACGCGCATCATTTCAGGTATTATTATCGTCCCTTCATAGAACAACTGTATATTGAAGACCGACATATCTGATTTTGAATTTTTTTTATAGATTTTGACTATGAACTTGATATATCCGATCATAATATTGTATTTATTGTAATTATTTTATGTACACTCCTTTGAAGAGTTTTGAAGAACTATATGTACGTGACTACAATCACAAAAATACATATGCAAAGCATCTACAACATGTAATTTTCAATATTAATGAAAATTATAATTTTTCCTTGGAGAAAAATTATCACAAAAATTATGTAAATTGAATGCCCTTTAAACTTAAAACTTCATAATGAAAACTAGCACAAACTAATTATTTTAAGTCATAAATATTATACAATATTAAAATAGATGAATGCAATATAAGTACAAACATAAACACCATTTTATAATACAATTAATATTTATTTATTTATTTATATATTATCATTAAATTTATATAAATTTATTTTTTCAAACTTAAAAGCTTATAAATTTAAGTCTAATACAAATTTATTAATTTACACTTGATATATATTACAAATTTATTAATATTACTTTTATTTAAAGTAAATTAAATTATTAATATAATATAATATTGTCTAATTACACAGAAGGTTGGGGATTTTGTTTCTGAAACTGTTCAAATTCGTCATTCTTGACAAAATGACGAACAGTGCCATTTTTAATGAAAAATAACTCTTTAACTTTTTTTAGACGCGTGTTGCAATCTTCTTTGCCATTCATTTTCCAGTCAATCTCGTCATTAACAGAAATGCATGTACGGACAACTTGCATATAGAAATCGACGAGCTGCAGTACTTCAGCGAGATAAATGCCAACGATAATTGACTCTCCGGCTCTTTGCCCTCCAGCGTGGGGCAGCTACAACAGCTAGATAAATGCCAACGATAATTTACTCTCAGGCTCTTTGCCCTCAACGAGGCCGCTGCAACAACTCGGAAAGTTAGCTGTCCCCCAAATCTCAACAGTGTCACCGTGTTAGCCAATTTCCAATTCTCTCCATCACGTTTCAATTGAGCAGCGTACATGACTCATCACATTTCAATTGGGCAGATTGAGCAACCTACAGGACTCGATCTCGACATCTCCCAAATTGTCATTAATGCTACAACTATTGCTCCATTCACTGAATATGTCCGCAACCGATGGGAACGCAGCTGATGAGAACACTAAGTCCGTTGGCATTGCCGTTGTCGTACCCGTGGCTAGTCATGGACTATTTTATTAATCTTTGTATATTTGAGAGCTGTAGAAGGTGATTGTCAGGGCATTTGTCAAGATGCGTTGTACCATCGATACAATAGCAAAGAAATAGTTCTGAAATGTTATAACGACAAATCCCTTTACTCTTATGGAAAACGGCACAATTTTCATATATGCTCTGGAAAACGACACAATTTTCATATCTGCTCTGGTTGACATTCCCTATGATCTCAAAACCCTTCTTGAGTAAAGTAAACAAAGACTGATTAATAGTTAAAACAAGAGGGAGTCTCTTATTAAAGAGTAGTTGAAATGCGTCACAAAAGGGTGACCCTGTCAAGTTTAAATGTGGATTCAAATCAAGTTTAAAGGTTGATTCAAGATACTCGAACTGTAGTAGAAAAATAAAAGTAAGAGAAGCATAGAATGTCAGAAAATAACATACATAATACACCACAACACGGTATGCACCTGCAATGGTGGCAGTGGCAGCTGCTAGGAGCAGCGCAACCCTCTTACCCTACAAGAAACCCCCATCATTCACCATTGAAAATGATTCTCTAAAAAGTCAACAAAACGACCTACGTAATCATAAAATTTAAGAACTTACTTCATTGATCCGGATTTATGCAAGAACGCAACAGAATATAGAAATAACCATGAACATAGAGATGCAACGGAAATAATGCTTCATTTCATTAATGTCAAATAACAGAAATATGCTTACAGGCATAATGGAAATAAAATAGCTAAGGTGCTGGTAGCGAATCTCTGAGAAGAGATGTGATGGCTACAGACCTCTGAACTGTGTTACAATGAGGCTCGAGGGCCTATTTATTGTTGATAAATAATGTAGAATCCGAAACATCCAAAAACCTAACCGTAGGAGATGAGGCGCCAAAACTGTGGGCGCCCGTTTGGGTAAATTGGTGGTTCAACTTCCCGGGGGCGTAACTTTGGCACCTGATCTCCATTTGACGCGCTCAATAGCTCGTTAGAAAGATCTACCCGAGGAGTACAACTTTTGAACGAGAAACATCGGTCCATGGACCCATGTTACTCTCCGTTTTCCCAAAAAACGTCGTTTAGGGCCTCAAAACGGCTCCAGAAGTTCAGGACACAAAAAACTGCTAAAAATAGTAAGTTTTGTTGCAACTTGAAAATTGAAAGAACTGATGGTGGGGGTTCAAATGGAATAGGTGGGTGACCACCAATATCCACCTGGATCATTAAGGCCCCAAAACAGCTCCGGGAGTGGAGGACCCGAAAACCTGCTAAAACTAGTAAGTTGTGCTGAATGTGAAAAGCTGCAAGAATTGATGGTGCTGGTCCAAATGGAATAGGTGGGTGGCCACCGATATCCACCTGGATCATTCCTCCCTCCTTAGGAAGAAATGGTCCCCATTGCGTTGAGATCCTCCATGAGATGAGGCAATTTCTGTTGAACTGAGTATTAGATGTGTTGAAGATGTCATGGACCTGCGGGTGGACATGCTGGATGCGTTTAGTAAATTTGGTTTCTTTATCAGCCTCAGACAGTACATGTTTGGATTCTGTATGTGTAGTTGCAGGATGTGTGGCAACATCAGGCGGTGGTGCGTTGGGAGTCAGATCAATGGAGTGCTTGTCCTGACAGTGTAGAGGAACCTCTATGAGTGAGGAGAAATTGTCATCGTATTCCTCCATGACTTTGTCCATCTGCTGCAGCCGTGAAAGGGAGCCTTGTTTCGAGGTTGTGGCCACAATATTCTTCTTTCCCTGTGAGTGAGTCGTAAGGAAAATGAATTTCCTGGTTTGGGAAACAATCTTACTGCGTTGTTTTGTAGTAGTCAAAGAGATGACAGGAGGCGGTACTACCTCTGGTATCCTGTACAAGTTATTTCCCAAAGTAATAATAACAGCACGAGGCCTAGACTCATACACAGCATGGTGCCTCCACAAGTATGGTTGGCCCAATAATACATTAGCTACATCAAGAGGAGCAACATCACACAATACCTCATCTGTGAATGGCTTGATACTGTATGGAAGGCGGCACTGCTGGCGGATGCGGAGATCTCTCCCTGGGTGGAGCCACCCGATGGTATACGGCTGTGGGTGTGCTATGGTTGGTAGGCCGAGCTGCTTCATGACCTTTGCTGAAATGAGGTTCTTTTGGCTTCCGCTATCGACGAGAAACTGCAGCGGAGAACCCTTCACCCACATCTGCGACTGGAAGAGGCGCTCCCCCTCCTCTGGATCCTCTGGCCCCTCCTTCAGGATCTTGGTGGTGGCAACAATGGCACTAGGATCCGCATCAATGATCTGCTTCCCTTTGTCATTGCCTTTGTTTGGTTCTAACTCAGGATCAAAAAATGCATCTGATTCGGGTGCCTTTAGTTCAGCCACCAAAGACTGTTTGGCCCGACACTCGTTTGTGCTGTGAGTGGGGCTGTTATGAAATTCACACCACTTCCCTGTGTCCTTCTTTGGATTTGTGGTGTTGTTCTGAGTCGCATTGCTTTGGCCTTGCCCCTTGTTCTTCGGTTTGGGGGCACCTTTCGGATTCGCAGATCCAAAGTCTCGCTTCTTCTGCTTAAATTTCTGCTCGATCTTGGCGGCATAGCGATATGCCGTGCCAAGCGATGTAATGTCGAGGAACTCCATTTCCTCATGAATGTGTTTGTGCAGACAGCCGCGGTACTTGAGCACCAAATGTCTCTCTGAATCTTTAATACCCAACTTTGTGCGCAGGGTATGGAACAGATTCGTCAGTTCGTGCACATCTTGATCCTTTTGTTGCCGCAATGTGGTCCATTGGATGTATTTGTCCTCATAGCTCCCCACGGGGTAATATTATTCCTTGATTCCGTCTCGGAACGAATTCCAAGTGGGTGTGGCCGAGAACACAGAGGGTTCCCCTTCGCCCTCTTGCTCACGGTAGGTTTCCCACCAGTCTTTGACATGGGGGGCGGCTTTGAGGAGTGCAAAAATAATATTTTCTCGGTCAAAGAAGTCACGGACCGAAAATACTTATCAGTGTTTAACCATTTGTCTACGAGCGTTGCATCTATTTTCCTTCAAATATAGGAATGTCAAAGTTTACACAATACCTTGAAGGAGTGGCGTCTCCAGGAGTGGGCATTTGTTGAATGCGGAATGCGCCATATGTGGGCGATCGTTGAAGGATTTGAGCAAAGTTATCATCATCGCGTTCCTTTGTTTCTCGAGAGGGCCTCCTCGAGGCCGGTATTTGATAGGATCTCTGCTCCCTCGTCTTTCTTTTCTTCCGCCATAGGAGGTCGTCGGGGTTTGCGAGTGATCTTGCGGGGTTCACCGAGATCGAGCCCTAACTCCTTATACACGACCTCGTTGGGGACATGCAAAGAAAAACAAAGAAAGAGCAGACCCGCTCTGATACCACTGATCCGGACTTATGCAGGAATGCAACAGAATATAGAAATAACCATGAACATAGAGATGCAGTGGAAATAATGTTTCATTTCATTAATGTCAAATAACAGAAATATGCTTACAGGCATAATGGAAATAAAATAGCTAGGGTGCTGGTAGCGAATCTCTGAGAAGAGATGTGATGGCTACAGACCTTTGAACTGTGTTACAATGAGGCTCGAGGGCATATTTATTGTTGATAAATAATGTAGAATCCAAAACGTCCAAAAACCTAACCGTAGGAGATGAGGCGCCAAAACTGTGGGCACCCGTTTGGGTAAATTGGTGGTTCAACTTCCCGGGGGCGTAACTTTGGCACCCGATCTCCGTTTGACGCGCTCAATAGCTCGTTAGAAAGATCTATCCGAGGAGTACAACTTTTGAACGAGGAACATGGGTCCATGGACCCATGTTGCTCTCTGTTTTCCCAAAAAACGTCGTTTAGGGCCTCAAAATGGCTCCGGAAGTTCAGGACCCAAAAAACTGCTAAAAATAGTAAGTTTTGTTGCAACTTGAAAATTGAAAGAACTAATGGTGGGGGTTCAAATGGAATAGGTGGGTGGCCACCAATATCCACCTGGATCATTAAGGTCCCGAACCGGCTCCGAGAGTGGAGGACCCGAAAACATGCTAAAAATAGTAAGTTGTGCTGTATGTGAAGAGCTGCAAGAATTGATGGTGCTAGTCCAAATGGAGTAGGTGGGTGGCCACCGTTATCCACCTGGATCATTCATTGTTCGCGTCAATAGGAATAGATAAGATCCATATATACAATAGAGCTCCCACTGGACTCCCCATCTTCATCATCGTCTTTTATTATGCCATGAATACGGTCAGGATGAAGGAAATTTAACTCACAAATCACAAATAGTATATTTAAAGATTGCTCCTAATATATCGAGTAACACTTCGGGAAATCTCGTTACAGACATGTTATAGTTTCATAGAATCTCACCGAAGTTCTAGGCAATTTTCAGAATGTAGTGAGTCTTCTTCAAGAATCTCACCGAAGTTCTGGGAAATTTTCAGGATGTTCATCTTTACTTCGCTTTTTGAAGTTCACCAGCTATTCAAACACGTATGCCCTGAGGATCGAACACCCGTCGACCATGCTGGGTGTGCTCAAAAAAGAAATATTTTTATTGTTTTAGTGGTTTGATGCTGAGTTTAGATTAAGTGGCTTTCACTTATATAATTCACTTATATGAGGTTTTAGATGTTGTTAAATCAGCTACGTTTGCACGTTATCTCATACAATGACTGCAAATTCATCGACATGCTATCTCATACAATGACATAATCAATTGGAATGGTAGTCCACCTTCTTCAACAGTGCCATGATCTGATTTTAGAGAGCTCAGTGGACCAACTCTAATAACTATAGATGTGAATTAGAATATGTATGTTCGCTGCCTATTATAATATTTACAAACAAAACAACATTTTTTTATCCAAATCAATTCCTCAACTTTAATATATGTACACTGCAGTAAGATTATGTTTTGTTCAATCTACAAAAGGAGAGAAAAATAATATAAGAAATATCACCACAACAATAACAAAATTAATCATGCAAGGCAATAAAATGTTTTTGTATTTGAATATGTATTCATTCAATTCAGAATAAAAGGAAAAAAATGAATGGTTTTAATGAAAAATTCAATAATTTTTTTTTTTAAATAACGTAAAAATTATATCATTTAATTATTATAAAATATTAAATGTTATTTAATTTATTTTATAAATAAAAACAATTATTTTATTAATTTAAATTTACATTTTAATTACTAGTATTGAAATTGTCTTATCTAATATTTTTTTTCTATTAAATTTATATTAAAAATATTATTTTTGTTTTTTAATTATTTTGATATATTGAAATAAAAATAATTATTATTTCGTATTGTTTTATTTTTGTGTTGTTCTATATTCATATACATTTTTTGTAGGGGTTTATGCTTGTGACACTGTTCAGATTCGTTGTTCCTGACAGAATCTGAAAAGTGTCATTTTTAATGAAAAACATAACTCTTAATCCTTTGCATGTACCATTTTTTTAGACGCGTGTTGCAATCTTCTTTGCCAGTGAATTTTCGACAACGAGTTCATCGGTACTTTACCTGGAAACCTGGGAACCTGCACGAGTTAGAATAGAGTTAGGTTAGGAGGCAATAATTTTAATGGCATGGTGACGAGTTCATTATGGGGACTTTCTCACACCTCACTTCTGGAGCTCGTGAACAATAATTTTGAAGGAATTATTTATTCCGAAATCGTCAAAGGCAAAAATATCTCACAGCTCGTCATTAATGGAAATGCATTTACGGGCAGCTTGCCTATAGAAATCAACGAGCTTCAATACCTCAGCGAGATAAACGTCAGCGATAATTTACTCTCCGACTCTTTGCCCTCCAGCTTGGGGCAGTTGCAACAGCTCGGAAGTTTGGACCTTTGTAATAACAACCTAAGTGGAGATCTTCTTGCTGAAATCAGTTCGTGCAAGCAACTGTACGAGATCAATCTTGCAAAAAACTGGTTCCCCGGCTCGATTCCTGCAAGTCTCGATACTTTTCCAGTGTGTTGCAATCTTCTTTGCCAGTCAATGCCAACATATTTTTCTGTGTTTCAGGAAGAAATATTTTCGTTGTTTGAAGTAGTATCTCACGAATTCACAATTTAAGATCTTCTAGTCCGTCGAGCTGTGGCTTACTGTCAATCAAAGTTCAAAGTAAATGTCAGTCGTTTATCTCGGTCAAAGCACACACGGCGAGATCAATTGCAAGGGCATCATTTGGTTTAAACAACAAACTTGTTTGTGCCCACGGGTCACTGTTGATTTGGGATCAATGGAGATCATACCCTTTGATCTGCATAGGAGTTAACACAAAATCCACTCCTTTGGTGTACCTTTGAATCCTTAAGGGCAAATACTAAAAAATTGATTTTTATTTAACTGACAATATCAATGTACAATAAACCATACATGAGCAAAGTCGAAAACCATCCATTAAATACTTCACTTTCATAGTCCTTGAAATTAAATTAATGTCTTGATAATGGCATTCATCAATCACCGTGACATTCACTTTTCCTTGAAAACAACCTCATATACATATTTAAGTGCTGTGGCCTATTAAATTTGAAATAGGTGAAGGATCGTTTGTGGGGAGATTCATTATTGAAGCCGAGTCAAAAGTCCAATGACACGTGAAGAAGCCTAAGTGAAATGTCTATAGTGAATGTTACAGCTGGGAGGATAGTGGCTGTAGTTTTATGTTTTGAATTTTTTTTTTTAATTAAATAAAAAATTGTTTAAATTATAAGTTTGAATGGTATAATAACATTGAAGAGACTAAGTCTATTTATTTATTAAAATATATATTTTAAATAATAATTAAAAAAAAATTAGCCAAAAATTATTTTTGTTAAAATAACATTTTTGGTTTAAATAGGAAACACAGGAGTGAGTGTCAAAATGAGATTCAAATGAAAATGAACACATATGACGGTGGGGCAAAAGGTATGTAAAACCATAGTCATTATGTCATTATTATAAAATGTTTTCTCTACAGTGTAGTTTGAGGTTATGGGAACACGTAGCTTGGATCATTTGGACTTTTAACCTTGTTGTGAAGGAGCAATGGACAAAATTATACTCTGAGTGAAAGTCGTTCATGAGATTGAGGTCTCTAGAACTATTTGATCACCACTTCGATGACAACAAGCTCTTCACTTTGGTAATCAAGAGAAATCTGTCAAGTTTAATTGTAATATGAGTTTTTTTTATGAAGAGCTACATTTTCTCCTTGTATGGGGTGATATGGAATGTCCAAGGTGGAAGGGTGCAAGGCAGCCATTTCATTAAGCAAGCATATAGAAGACTTTTCATCCTTGTCATAAATGAAAGGTAGTTATAATTGCGGGGCATGGGACATTGTGTGTCACAACTATGTTTTGCAGCCACACTACCCTAGAATTGATGGGGATGTGTTGAACGTGGGAAGCTGCATGGAAACCATCCCACCAAGGAGGCATATGGAAGGACTTGCCATGGTGCCCTCCCTAGAAATGAAAGGTGGTAGTATTTGTGGAGCATGGCACATTCATGCCATAATTAGAATGTTTTGTTGCCTCACCGACGTGGAATTAATGACATCGTGATGAATGAAATCAAGTTAAAGATATTGTTTGTGATGTTATTTGGCCTTTGATTTTTGGCGCTGCTTGTGGGTAGTACCTTCACATATCCCTCCACTTGGATTATTATGATTTAGAGAAGTGGTCAAATGGTTTAAGATGTTGTAAGAACTTGTAGGTTTCAGAGGCTTCATCCTAACATACAACAATGATGGCCCTTTAGGCATGGATATTTACCTTCAATCCTCATCAAGGATGAATATGATGGTTATCTTAGATATTTTAGCTTTTCCTTGCTATTTCCAGTTTATCCTAGATACATAGGAATGATTTCTAGTCATTCGTCTTTGCCATTCCTTTCTTCCTACTTAGCTTCCAATATTTGTGGCAGTGAATGTTGGTGGTTTCCTTATAGGCTCGTTTTCTCCTTGGCCCTATCTTGAGATCTATCCTTTACAGTCTTAGACTTGGCCTTAGTTGTTCTTAGTAGTCATTTGGGAGTAAAAGAGTCTCCATGACAAGACAATAAGCACGTTGTCATGGGGGGCTAGATATTATTAGTATAGAGGAGGAGCTCTTGCTCATTAGCGAGTAGAGTTCTTAGCTTGCCACTACTTTGAGCACAAGACATAGAATATTCAACTTGAGCACAACATAGAATATTCAGCTTGAGCTCTACAAAACAAAAATGGATATCATTGGTGAATGCATATGCTTTTCAGAGATCCCATGGATACTTGACACTGGTTAGACCAGAAGTAGACACAATCAATACATGCACACAATAGATCTCTAGTGGCACATAAAGACACCATTGGCTCGAGCACTATTGAACATTGATGAGGCTAAGGAAGAAATTCTCTTAATGTTGGATGAACTCCAGCTTTATATGAAGACCAAAGCTGATTAAGGACCATCCCACATCCTACCAAACCTTGGTAGCTCCCCTCACTATGGAAAGAAACCCATCTAGGTGGAGCATTTTTACTCTTCTTAGCCTCATGCTCCATTATTGTTATCACTATGTTTGCTTATTGTTTTATGTTTATCAGCTAAATAATTACATTTAGATAAATATCATCCACTTATGAATGAGAAAATTTTCAATTATTAACTTTCATTCAAATTCAAAATAAAAATAGTTAGAAGTTTGAAATTTTGTCGTAATCTCATTTTCAAAATTGCAAAAAAATCAAACCAAGGTATATATTCTTTTACCTAAAAATAAAATACGTATGCTGAAAATAGCTTTAGAAGAATATTCACTAACAACTAAGACCATCCAAATCTATTTATGATATGCTGAGGGCAATGCAAATCTTATAAGTGGTTGGAAAAATATGATCCGTGGGAAAACTCCGATCAGATTGCATATTGTGAATCCTAAATAGGATAAAGATCAAGTTGGATCAAATAAAATCGGATCAAATTGGATAATGGGAGCGGCCTGTGCCAATTGAAAGCAAACAGCAATGCCGGGAATATCGTGAATAATTGAATGGAGAACAGCAATTCCGTGAATAGCGTGAATAAGGACAACTGGTTTTAAAAGATGGTTCTAAGAGTTTAATTATTATTTTCCTCTTTTTGGGTGTAACTAAACACAGATCGTGTGCCAGAGTGTGAGGTTGATTAATATGGAAAATTTTTCACAAGTTGTTAAATTAACGGTTTCATTTATTATAACTTAGTTGTTCTTATTGATTATAACTTAGTTGTTAGATTAGTGGTAGGAACAGTCATCATCATTTGTTGTTATCACCGTTATTTAAGGAAATTTAGATTATTCGAAAAGATTGGTTGGTGCTTAGTAAGGGCATACGATTTTCATTTTTGTATCTTGGGTTTTTAATCTGTTTTTTTACATGTCTTAAAAAAGACGAGCATTTAACGAAGTAAAATACAATTTTAAGACATACCCTAAATTCAAAAATAAATTATTAGTATTTAAAAAAATTATCTTTTACATAAATATTTTAACATATATTTTTTTAAATATAAATATTAGTGGAATCGTGTATGTTAAATGAACGTTTTCCACATGTTTACTGTCAATCATTCATTAATATTTGTTTACAAAGTAATAACATTTTATATATTTTTTAATAATTGTGTATATTTTATTTCTTTTCATATTTGAAAAAAACATAAATATTTTAATATATGTATCAGAAATTTTTGGTAAAAATTACATATAAGAAATTTGTGTCGACGCGTTTCGAACTAGTCAGTGTGGTTCATCATTAGGACAAGATGAGAAATCTGATGAAGAAACCTATTTAAATAGAAAGAGATAGCTCCACGCATTTCGAACTAGTCAGTGTGGTTCATCATTAGGACAAGATGAGAAATCTGATGAAGAAACCTATTTAAATAGAAAGAGATAGCTCCACGTTGGAAAAACGGCTAGTTTGACTTGAATAAAAGATTTTGTCAAATTTTAATAATATTTATTTATAGTTCTCAAATATTCTATTTGAATATAATTTAATATTAATAATAATTTTTAAAAATAATTTAAAATAATTTTTATTTAATTATATTTGAATTTAATTTAATATTAATAATCAATAATTTTTAAAAATAATTTTAAAACATTTTTATATTTAATTATATTTGAATATAATTTAATATACATAATCAATAATTTTTAAAATTATTTAAAATTATTTTTAACATAGAACCTTAAATTAAAAATAAATAAATATTTAATAAAAATAAAAATTAAAATTAAATTAAATTAAATTAAAAATAAATAAATAAATACAAATAATTATTTTATAAATTATAAAAATAAAAATATAAAATAAAAATAAAAATAAAATCACAATCAAAATAAAATGAAAATTAACATAGATAAATAACATAAATAAAATAAAATAAAATAATAAAAAATAAATACAATAAATAAATAAAATACAATTAATAAAAATAATGATAACATTCGTTTAAAAAAACAAAAAAAAACTACTAAGAGTGAAGGGCAGGAATCCAGCATCTACTAACATTCCACCCATCATTTCTATTGAGGTTAACCAACCTCTTTTCAATTTCCAAGGCTTCCCTCAACTTTTGGTGGTGGGAATGGTCTATCCTTGCAATAACCTCAGTATCTTCAATACAAATATGATGCTTTGTTTTTTTCGAATGCTCTGCTAAGGCAGAGGACTGAGATCTACCATGTCTGAGGTCAGCAACATGCTCATAAATTCTTTGATTAATGGATTGACCAGTTTCACCTATGTAAGGTGTCCCACAAGAACAAAGAATCAAGTAAACATTGTATTCGTGTATGTTAAATTAACATTTTCTATATATTTAATGTCAATCATTTATCAATATTGCTTTACAAAGTAATAACATTTTATATCTCTTTTCTTATTTATTTATATTTGAGATGATTCATAAATTATTTATATATTATAGGAATAAAAAAAAATCAAGTTATATT
Organism: Pinus albicaulis; assembly: GCA_034641835.2. Lineage (NCBI taxonomy): Eukaryota > Viridiplantae > Streptophyta > Pinopsida > Pinales > Pinaceae > Pinus > Pinus albicaulis. The sequence goes on along the minus strand of CM076584.1, from coordinate 1,608,314,909 downwards.
AAACATTAAAATTTTCTATAAGAAAAAAATAAAATAAATAAACACAAAATATTAAGAATGTGAAATTTAATAGAAATGCTATTAGAACATACATAATAAATGCCATAACTATCTCAATTATATAATAAATTTTAGAAAATTTAAAATAAACGATACTTAGGGGAAAAAAATAGAAGAGAAAAAATTAAATTGTTATTATAATTAATTTTTATTATTATATATAAATGTGTTAATTGTAAAATTAACAATTCATTTAAAATAAAACAAGTGTTAGAAGGTAGTTTACTGTCTGCTATTTAAATTAGAAAGTATGTTTTAAAATATTTGCATAAAACATTATAGTGTGCCTGTTTAGTTAATATGGTTAATAGACAAATTGATTCCTATCTATTATGGTGTGTATATTCCAATCAATAACATAATGTTGTTGAGATTCCATAACTTCTAGAAACTTGTGTATTTGGTTGAAACCAAATACACAAATTTCTTATAACAAAAAAAGTTAAACTATAACAATTTTGACTTAAACTATTAACATAATTTAAGTTTTTAAAAAAAAATAATAATAATCAAAATTTCATTTGTGCCACAAATTGTTATTATGTGTTATATGACTATTTCAATCTATGTATAGAAATGCCATAATTTCTTAATAACAAAATTGGTTTCGTGTAAGTTTTTACTGTTTTTACAATTTCAATGGAATGAATATTGTAGATTATATTCAAATATATTGTATAGTTAAAACCAACCAACCTACAACATAGTTGGAATTCTATAAAACCATTTTATATTGTTACATATAAATTAACCTTACCTTCTTTTCTTGTCAGAACACTACCTCAGTTCCTAGTCATGTTTTGAGAAGCCCAATCCATCTTATTCTCATTTCTATCACCTCACAACACTACCTCAGTTCCTAGTCATGTTTTGAGAAGCCCAATCCATCTTATTCTCATTTCTATCCATTCAAATTCCAATCGTGTCTCTACTGTAGTATTCATTCCTATGGATTGCAAGACTTTCTTGACAAGCATGATTTGACATCCACTAACACACAAGATAAAATAAAAATTTCTTTTACCTTACCAAAAAGCAAATATAAAATCTCTTTACCTTGGATAAGATTTATATACAGATAATTGTTTTAACCAAAATCGAATAAATAATTATGTCCTGCCACTAATAAAAAACCATTAGTTACAAAACCACATATTAAACAAAATAAATATGGATTATCGAATAACTATGGATTATCATATTCTTGGTATGAATTTACTGCACCTCCGTAACACTTGTCAGCTGGTTTATTAGTGATACAAATGTATGGTACTGGTTACATTTATGTGTTGAATTCGATTTCGGATTTCCACGACAGCTGTAAGATATTCACATTCTCTACGGAGATTACAATGTACTATGCCTTTGATCTACACCGTCAATCTGTTTTTGGGTAATCGAGGGTTTAGATTTAGGCGGGAGCCCTGCCTGGTAACCCTGCCAAACCTTAGATCAGCTCCTCGACATTATTCCTCATGTTATTTTCTCTGCGTGAAGTGTTGGTTCACAGAGAGTTGCTCCCACCGTGATTTCAGAGTTCTGCTGCAGTGGAAGATATGGCTGTCCATGAGGACGCCAAGCCCAGCTCGGATATGGAGGTATTTTCATGTTTTTAAAACGAATCTGCTATCAAAGCTTTCTCTCGTTCCTTTGCATCAAGTTCTCTTCCTATTTCTTCTTTCAGGTTACTGTATTTTTTTTTCTTCACTGTATTTCTCATTTTATTTAGGTCTTCGGCTTGCCCATGAAGTAGAGTATTAACTATTTGTATTTCTTCAATAATTTCTCGGTCGAGCAGGTTTAAGGTGAAGGTGGCATCCCTTTCTCCTTTGATGTTCTTCTGAGGTATACGCAAGCTCTGAAATTAAGTTTTTCCCTTTTGTTCACTTTGTTTTAAATCTTAATTTTCTTGCACCACTTTAATAATTTTCGTGCCTAATTTGATTTACAAGTATGCTCTCAAAACCCTGTGGAAACCTCCTCTGCAGAAATACTTATTTATGCTAAGTTCTGCTCTTACCTTCTCCGCCCAGAATTTCGCCAGGTATGCCTCGAGAAAATTTTCCCGCACGGTCTAGGTGTTGAATTACATTTACGATTTTCGACCTTCGAACTGGAAGGTTCAGAAATCCCTTTTCTAGGTTTGTTGTTCCTCAAAGGAACATTATTGTAGCAAGATTTAGAATTTTAACTAAGTTTTCTCTCTATGGAATCCCTGTAAGGTTTTTAAAGGGATTTTTTTTCTTTTTTTAAAGATTTAAAGCTTGGAATCGTTTATTACAACTTTTATGACATTTTGGGTTTAATCCCTTATGATTCAAGTCGGCGGAAATTATGTAGCCACTGTGTTGGTTCCTTTGAACTATTTTTATGCTTTCATTTCTCACATGTATATATAAAATCTTGGATTTCCGTCTGATGTTTTCTTGCTACATCTTTATATGCTGTGGGTTACTACATTATTTGTTTTATGCGATAATGATGGAAGAGGCGTTCCAAAAGTATTTATCATAGAGCATTTTTCTGGGTTTATCATACTGTTTTCTACTGCCGAGGAAGAAATGTTTCCTCCATTTGTTTTCTATTATATACATTATAAAGATTTCTTTCTCGCAAGCTTATTTTTAGTTTTGTGCTACATTTACTTGTATAAAATGATTCTTCTGAGTACTTTTCCGTTATAGAATTACTGTCTCGAATTCTACTACTGATTTTCCTGGTGATCGGACCACCGTTTTTCCACTATCCGAGTGTTAAAGTTTATACCCGATTAGCGATTAGGTTTGGGACTGGGATTTTACCCTAACCCTCTCCTGACAATCTACTGGGTCTTATTTTTTTATAAAAGTTATGCAGATTTTTAAATGACATTCTTACCACCTGACATCGTTTAAATCATTACTATTTATTTTCTCCACTCTAACATGTACTAATGGTACAGTATAGTATATCTATGAAATTATATAGGGTTTTGTATAGCCTTATGGTTATCCTTGGTTTGCATTACTCTTTCTCTTAAAAGTATGTATTCTTTTGTTCTTTCTTTTTTTTTCTTTTTTCTTTTCTTTTAAGAGTAAATACAGTCTAACTATCTCATTTATAGATTCATTTTGCTGTGTTTAATACCTACTTCCTGTCTCATAAAATACTGATAAATTTTTTCCATAATTCATCATTTCTCCATATAGTACTTTTAGGAAGTATTTACAGCATTTAACTCTTGAAATAATCATTTCTAACTGTGAAATGTAAAATCCTTACTCATTAATTAAATAAAATACAGAACATGTTGAACTACTACACATTTCCATTCTGATAATAGTATTTTAAATAACTGTAACATAAACTACCAGTTATAGACTGCATGAATACTTATGTAAAATTTAAATGATTCAGCTGTGGTCCTTCCAAACATCAAGTGAGGCAATTACGTCCTCCTTGCCCCCGTGCTCCAAACTGAACGGTACGGGTTAACAGTGGAATTTATTTCTGCTGTGACCCCAGGACACCCAGTCTAGTCAGTACCGAAACTTCAGAAAATTTCTTAGTGTAATTCCACTAGTTACTACCAGCTCAAGAATCTCTCACTCTTTCCTTATTCTAACCACAGAACCCCCACTCCTCCCTAGGATCAGTCCTTTATCCTCAGAGGAGTAGGTAAGTGTTTTCCAACTGTTCCCCAACCTCTTTTCAGTTCTTGGAAACATTTTACCATTAGCTTTTTTTTTTACTTTTCTTATCCAGTTATTTCTCATAACAATTTTATTAAATAACATTAATTGTCTCTGATTTTCATTAACAAAACAATAAAATTACTTAACTAGTTAATCAACTAGTTAGCAATAATGTAGTTGTCACAACTTCCCCCTGTGGAAGTAACACCGTCCTCGGTGTTTCAATCTAGCTCTCAAAAGAGTTCTGGGTAAGCCTTCCGTACGAACCATTCATCCTCCCAAGTAGCCTCATCCGGGCTGAAGTGCTTCCATTGCACTTTAACCTGGGGGATAACTCGCTTTCGGAGCATGATTTCCCTTTGGTCAAGTATGCGTTGCGGCTCAACCAAAAATTCTCCATCCAGTTCTACCTGCAACAATAAACAATTTTCTTGTCAATTTCTCACAAAGAAATCACCTATAATTTAGGATTGCAGTGCTATCCTACCTCTATATGCTGCCAATGAATTACGTGCTTTGAATCATGTATGTAACGCTTCAGCAGAGACACATGAAATACATTGTGTACTCGGATATGGGTGGGTAAGGCTAGCCGATAGGCTATAGGTCCTATCCTCTCCAAAATTTCAAAGGGTCCACAAAATCTGGGAGCCAATTTGGCACAAGAGGCCCATCGCAAGGTACTCCTTTTTGGCTTGATCCTTACGTACACATGGTCTCCTACTGCGAGCTCTCTATATGACCTTTTCTTATCTGCATAGATCTACTGTATTTGGGAGCCAATTGGCACAAGAGGCCCATCGCAATGTACTCCTTTTTGGCTTGATCCTTACGTACACATGGTCTCATACTGCGAACTCTCTATATGACCTTTTCTTATTTGCATAGATCTTCTGTCGATCTTGTGCAACCTTCAGATTTTGTCTTATTTTCCTTACCTCTGCTTCCATTTCAGCAAGCACTTCGGGTCCTAACATTAGTTTTGTCTCGGGGCTGCTCCAATTTATGGGCGTGCGACATTGCCTCCCATACAAGGCCTCGAAAGGACTCATTTTTAGAGATTCCTGATAACCGTTGTTGTAAGAAAATTCAACAAGGTGTAGGTAATCTTCCCATTTAGTTGGCTGCTGCATCACATACATGCGTAGCATGTCTTCTAGTACTTGATTTACTCGCTCTGTATGACCGTCAGTCTGGGGGTGATGAGCGGTACTGAAGTTTATCTGTGTTCCCAATCCCGAAAACAAGGTCTTCCAAAAAGCAAAAGTAAACTTAACATTTCGATCTAAAATGACAGTCTTTGGAATTCCATGTAGCCTAAAAATTTCCTTCATGAATATGTTGGCTATTTGTACAGTCTTGTAAGTAGACTGTACTGGTAAAAATGTGCAGATTTACTCAATCTGTCCACCACCACCATTATGGAATCATTTTGTATTTTTATTCGCGGTAAGCTTGTGATGAAGTCTAGGGATATGAACTCCCACTTCCATTCGAGTATGGGTATGGGCTGCAATAATCCTTCGGGATGTTGATGCTCTACCTTCACCTGTTGACATTCCAAACACTTACTTAGATATTCAGCAATGTTTTCCTGCATACTAGGCCAGAAAAATACCTTTCTAATTGCGGTCAACATTTTATGGTATCCCGGATGACCTGCATAATTGCTGCGATGATATTCATTCCTTATGAACTCTTTCGGATCCAACCGGTTAGGTACATATACTTTACCTTTAAAGGTTAACAATTGATCTTCATTTATTCCATACTCAGATGTGCCTCCATGCTTTCTGATTTCTTCCATTTGTTGCCACAAAAATTGGTACTCGGGATCTTTTTGTGCTTCTTTCTTTACTTGCTCTGAAAATCTACTTTCCAGCTGATTGTAATATAGCTCATATATACCATGTAATTTTCTACTTAATTCAATAGCTACTCGGTTTTCCTTTCCTTTGACATGTTGAATATCCATGTCAAACTCACTTAGGAGGGCATTCCATCTTGCTTGTCTTGAATTTAAATCTGCTTGCTTGAAGTTACTTGTCAAGCTGCTATGATATGTTTTTAACACAAAATTTTTTCCCATACTCGGAGCGCATCATACGTGAAATGTCTTTGTTCACGATCCTTCAACTTTCTGGATTCATAAGCTATCACCTTGCCTTCTTGAGACAGGACTGCCCCAACACCTTCTTTACTTGCATCCTTACATACTTCGAATTATTTGCTGGGGTCAGCTACCCTTAACACAGGAGCAATGGTCAAGAGCTGTTTCAGTTTTTCAAAATTGTTTTTACATTTCGTAGTCCATTTGAAAAATTTTCCTTTCCTCTGCAAGGAAGTAATAGGAAAAGAAATTCTGGAAAATCCTTCAATAAATCTTCGGTAGTACCCAAATAGCCCCATAAAAGATATAATATCTGCCATGTTCTAGGGTACCCACCATTTCATAATTGTTTTGATCTTTTCTAGATCAACCACAATTCCATCTGCGGAAATAACGTGTCCTAAATACTGGATTTCTATTTTAAAGAAATCACACTTGCTGAACTTTGCGTACAGCTAGTGTTTTCTTAGCATTTCCAGCACAATCCCCAAATGTTTTCTATGCTCTTCCTAGTTTTTAGAATAGATCAAGATATCGTCTATGAAAATAAGTACAAAATTATCCAGGAAGGGATGGAATACCCCGTGCATTAGTCTCATAAACGTTGCTAGTGCGTTTGTTAATCCAAAGGGTAACACCACAAATTCATAGTGACCATACCTTGTATGAAATGTTGTCTTACAAATTTCTTCCTCCTTAATTCGAATCTAGTGATACCCCAATCTCAAATCTATCTTGGAAAACACCGTGGCCCCTTTTACTTGATAAAATAGATCATCAATCCTTGGTAAAGGGTATTTGTTCTTGACTGTTAATTTGTTGAGATTCCTATAATCCATGGAGATTCACATAGTCCCGTCTTTCTTTTTCACGAACATAACTGGTTTTCATGCACATTCTTCACTTCCTCCAACCACAGAGGGGCTTTCTCTCTTAGCTGATATATTGCTAATCTAGCCTTCAGGTTGCTGTTATATTCATACACCTGAAAATAATTATTCATATTTATTAACCATGCCTCTGCCACCTCCTCAACCTCACCATCAAATGTTGGTAGTTTTATTTTACGAAATTCTCCTTGAAGTTCTACTTTTTGCCTCTTGACTTCTTGCTAATCTGACAGGTTGCCAGATTCTGCCTCATTATAATTTTTATTCTTACTTTGTTGAGAGGGGCTCCTTTCACCCTTTCTGTAGTGTTATTTCCAGTTTGTCGCTCACTTTCTTCTTGCATACCTCTATCAGTACCAGGATGTTCCACCTCCTGGTTTTGTTTATCTGACAGACTCTTTAATATCTTTTCCTGGTCTTGCAATAATCATTCATTATCTTTTCGAACACACACCATTTCCTCATGTAGTTGTTGAACTATATTTAATAGGGAAACTAGTTTGGTGTTGTTGTTCTTCTAATAGCCTACTAGTTTTCTGTTGTTGTTCGACACTTAGTTGGACCCACATCTCTAGTTTCATCACTGGTTGTACTTGGGGTTCCCCAGTGTCTTGAGGGGGCTGCTGCAAGTTTCCTCTTCTCATGATGTTCCTGTTAGATTGCTAAATTCTCTCTCTGTGAATCATTTACACATAGCCTTATCGTTAGTTGACCCTTAGGGTCCCAACATATGAACGCTGCTCTAATACCACTTGTGACATCCACTAACACACAAGATAAAATAAAATTTTATTTTACGTTACCAAAAAGCAAATATAACATCTCTTTACCTTGGATAAGATTCATATACAAATAACTGCATTAACCACAATCAAATAAATAATTACGTCCTGCCACTAATAAAAAACCATTAGTTACAAAACCACATATTAAACAAAATAAATATGGATTATTGGATTCTTGGTATGAATTTACGGCACCTCCATAACACTTGTCAGCTGGTTTATTAGTGATATAGATGTATGGTACTAGTTACATTTATGTGTTGAATTCGGTTTCGGATTTCCACGACAACTGTAAGATATTCACATTCTCTACGAAGATTACAATGTACTATGCCTTGGATCTACGTCGTCGATCTGTTTTTGGGTAATCGAGGGTTTAGATTTAGGAAGGAGTCCTACCTGGTAACCCAACCAAACCCTAGATCAGCTCCTCAACATTATTCCTCATGTTATTTTCTCTGCGCGAAGTGTTGGTTCACAGAGAGTTGCTCCCATCGTGATTTTAGAGTTATGCTGCAGTGGAAGATATGGCTGTCCGTTAGGACGCCGAGCCCAGCTTGGATATGGAGGTATTTTCACATTTTTAAAATGAATCTACTATCAAAGCTTTCGCTCGTTCCTTTGCATCAAGTTCTCTTCCTATTTCTTCTTTCAGGTTACTGTATTTTTTTTTTCTTCACTGTAGTTCTCATTTATTTAGGCCTTCGGCTTGCCCGTGAAGTAGAGTATTAACTATTTGTATTTCTTCAATAATTTCTCGGTCGAGCAGGTTTAAGGTGAAGGTGGCATCTTTTTTCACTGTTCATAAACCTATTCATATTTTAAATCTATATTGTTTATATTTATTTTTAATGAATTTTTAATTGTTTATTTATATGGTTATGTAAGTTATTGTTTAAGAGGACATTATTTAGATTTTAATTTAGCTTTTTATTTTGGCCAACATTAGTGAAATTTCATTTGGACATTCAAACTTTAATAATATAGAATACACAGTTAGAATAATATATATTTAATAATAATTCATATTATTTATTTATATGCTATTATGAAAAATATATGTGTCCAACTTAAGTGATTTTTAACCTTAAAGCCTCATAAATTTAAACTCAACCTAATCTCTATATATTATAATTAATGTTGATTTATTTATATATTATCACAAAAATTATACTGGAATGGTGGTGGCAACTCCTTTGGAAGCTCAAGGCACCTCCGCGCACCAGACTGTTCATGTGGTGTTCTCTTAACTACATCACTCCCACCATGGATAACCTTCTTAAACGATCCATTCACGGTCCCACTTGGTGCACACTCTGCAGAAATGACTCAGAATCTATTGATCACCTTCTCCTGCACTGTAGATCCACTATTACACTCTAGTCATCCATCACAACAAATCTGGGTATTAATCTGCAATGGCATGGCCTGAATTTAGGGGAGGCTTGGAAACATTGGTGGAACTCTGCCTCTTCAAATAAAGCTAGATGCCTTCCTCTTCTCCCCTGTTGGGGAATCTAGTTGGCCAGGAATGCATCCATCTTCAAAGATTGTATCCCCATCTGGCATTCGATCTCTTCCAACATCATATCAAGCTTCTCCAGCATCCCTGAAGACGACCCTCCTAGACCACCGAGAACAATCATTCCGGAAACCATTAATTACGACATCCCTTGGGCATACTTCGATGGCTCAGCTCAGCCCACAGGATGCGGGGGTGGAGCTCTTCTACACCTCTCTCATCAGCGATTCTACAAAATCAAGATGGGTTTGGGACCTGGCACAAACAATTATGCAGAACTAATTACTCTTCGTTATCTCCTTCAGTTTTCTTTAGAGCACAACATCCTTCACTTACAAGTTTTTGGAGACTCTAAAATCATCATAAACTGGTTCAATAAATCTGCACTATGTCATGTACACACACTTCAAACTATATTATAATATCTTTGGCGCTTGAAAGCTCAATTGTCATCCATCTTATGTTCTCACATATACAGGGAACACAACAACATTTTCGACAAGCTTTCCAAGGAGGCAGCGATCCAACATAGGGGGCTCTAGCATATAGAGGAGCAGATCGACGCGCATCGTTTCAGCTATTATTATCGTCCCTTCATAGAAAAAATGTATATTGAAGACCGAAATATCTGATTTTGATTTTTTTTTATAGATTTTGACTATGAACTTGATATATCCGATCATAATATTGTATTTATTGTAATTATTTTATGTACACTCCTTTGAAGAGTTTTGAAGAACTATATGTACATGACTACAATCACAAAAATACATATGCAAAGCATCTACAACATGTAATTTTCAATATTAATGAAAATTATAATTTTTCCTTGGAGAAAAATTATCACAAAAATTATGTAAATTGAATGCCCTTTAAACTTAAAACTTCATAATGAAAACTAGCACAAACTAATTATTTTAAGTCATAAATATTATACAATATTAAAATAGATGAATACAATATAAGTACAAACATAAACATCATTTTATAATACAATTAATATTTATTTATTTATATATTATCATTAAATTTATATAAATTTATTTTTTTCAAACTTAAAAGCTTATAAATTTAAGTCTAATACAAATTTATTAATTTACACTTGATATATATTACAAATTTATTAATATTACTTTTATTTAAAGTAAATTAAATTATTAATATAATATAATATTGTCTAATTACACAGAAGGTAGGGGATTTTGTTTCTGACACTGTTCAAATTCGTCATTCTTGACAAAATGACGAACAGTGCCATTTTTAATGAAAAATAATTCTTTAACTTTTTTTAGACGCGTGTTGCAATCTTCTTTGCCATTCATTTGCCAGTCAATCTCGTCATTAACAAAAATGCATGTACGGACAACTTGCATATAGAAATCCACGAGCTGCAGTACTTCAGCGAGATAAACGCCAACGATAATTTACTCTCCGGCTCTTTTCCCTCCAGTGTGGGGCAGCTACAACAGCTAGATAAACGCCAACGATAATTTACTCTCCGGCTCTTTGCCCTCAATGAGGCCGCTGCAACAGCTCGGAAAGTTAGTTGTCCCCCAAATCTCAACAGTGTCACCGTGTTAGCCAATTGCCAATTCTCTCCATCACGTTTCAATTGAGCAGTGTACATGACTCATCACATTTCAATTGGGCAGATTGAGCAACCTACAGGACTCGATCTCGACATCTCCCAAATTGTCATTAATGCTACAACTATTGCTCCATTCACTGAATCTGTCCGCAACAGATGGGAACGCAGCTGATGAGAACACTACGTCTGTTGGCATTGCCGTTGCCGTACCCGTGGCTAGTCATGGACTATTTTATTAATCTTTGTATATTTGAGAGTTGTAGAAGGTGATAGCTGTAGAAGGTGATTGTCAGGGCATTTGTCAAGATGCATTGTACCATCGATACAATAGCAAAGAAATAGTTCTGAAATGTTATAACGACAAATCCCTTTACTCTTATGGAAAACGACACAATTTTCATATCTGCTCTGAAAAACGACACAATTTTAGGGCCTCAAAACGGCTCCGGAAGTTCAGGACCCAAAAAACTGCTAAAAATAGTAAGTTTTTTTGCAACTTGAAAATTGAAAGAACTGATGGTGGGGGTTCAAATGGAATAGGTGGGTGGCCACCAATATCCACCTGGATCATTAAGGTCCCGAACCGGCTCCAAGAGTGGAGGACCCAAAAACCTGCTAAAAATAGTAAGTTGTGCTGTATGTGAAGAGCTGCAAGAATTGACGGTGCTAGTCCAAATGGAGTAGGTGGGTGGCCACCGTTATCCACCTGGATCATTCCTCCCTCCTTAGGAAGCAATGGTCCCCATTGCGTTGAGATCCTCCATGAGATGAGGCAAATTCTGTTGAACAAAGTATTAGATGTGTTGAAGATGTCAAGGACCTATGGGTGGACATGCTGGATGCATTTAGTAAATTTGGTTTCTTTATCAGCCTCAGACAATACATGTTTGCATTCTTTATGTGTAGTTGCAAGATGTATGGCAACATCAGGCGGTGGTGCGTTAGGAGTCAGATCAATGGAGTGCTTGTCCTGACAGTGTAGAGGAACCTCTATGAGTGAGGGGAAAACTTCCTCGTATTCCTCCATGACTTTGTCCATCTGCTGCAGCCGTGCAAGGGATCCCTGTTTCGAGGTTGTGGCCACAATACTTTTCTTTCCCTGTGAGTGAGTTGTAAGGAAAATGAATTTCCTAGTTTGGGAAACAATCTTATTGCGTTGTTTTGCAGTAGTCAAAGAGATGACAGGAGGCGGTACTACCTCTGGTATCCTGTACAAGTTATTTCCCAAAGTAATAATAACAGCACGAGGCCTAGACTCATACACAGCATGGCGCCTCCACAAGTATGGTTGGCCCAATAATACATCAGCTACATCAAGAGGAGCAACACCACACAATACCTCATCCGTGAATGGCTTGATACTGTATGGAAGGCAGCACTGCTGGCGGATGCGGAGATCTCTCCCTGGGTGGAGCCACCTGATGGTATACGACTGCGGGTGTGCTATGGTTGGTAGGTTGAGTCGCTTCACGACCTCTGCTGAAATGAGGTTCTTTTGGCTTCCGCTATCGACGAGAAACTGCAGCGGAGAACCCTTCACCCACATCTGCGACTGGAAGAGGCGCTCCCCCTCTTCTGGATCCTCTGGACCCTCCTTCGGGATCTTGGTGGTGGCAACAATGGCACTGGGATCTGCATCAATGATCTGCTTCCCTTTGTCGTTGCCTTTGTCTGGTTCTAACTCAGGATCAGAAAATGCATATGATTCGGGTGCCTTTAGTTCAGTCACCAAAGACTGTTTGGCCCGACACTCGTTTGTGCTGTGAGTGGGGCTGTTATGAAATTAACACCACTCCCCTGTGTCCTTCTTTGGATTTGTGGTGTTGTTCTGAGTCGCATTTATTTGGCCCTGCCCCTCGTTCTTCGGTTCGAGGGCACCTTTCGGATTCGCAGATCCAAAGTCCCGCTTCTTCTGCTTAAATTTCTGCTCGATCTTGGCGACATAGCGATATGTCGTGCCAAGCGATGTAATGTCAAGGAACTCCATTTCCTCCTGAATGTGTTTGTGCAAACAGCCACGGTACTTGAGCACCAAATGTCTCTTTGAATCTTTAATCCCAAGTTTGTGCGCAGGGTATCTAACCGATTCGTCAGTTTGTGCACATCTTGATCCTTTTGTTGCCGCAGCGTGGTCCATTGGATGTATTTGTCCTCATAGCTCCCCACAGGGTAATATTGTTCCTTGATTCCGTCTCGGAACGAATTCCAAGTGGGTGTGGCCGAGAACAGAGAGGGTTCCCCTTCGCCCTCTTGCTCACGGTAGGTTTCCCACCAGTCTTTGACATGGGGGGCAGCTTTGAGGAGTGCAAAAATAATCTTTTCTCGGTCAGAGAAGTCATGGACCGAGAAATACCCTTCCAACAAATTTAACCATCCGTCTACAGCGTCTGCATCTATTTTTCCTTCAAATATAGGAATGTCAAAGTTTACCTGTACCTTGAAGGGAGTGGCGCCTCCAGAGTGGCTGTTGGATGCAGATGCGCCATATGTGGGCAATCGTTGAAGGATTTGAGCAAAGTTATCCATCATCGCGTTCCTTTGTTTCTCGAGGGCCTCCTCAAGCAGTATTTTGATAGGATCTCCTGCTCCCTCGTCTTTCTTTTCTTCCGCCATAGGAGGTCGTCGGGGTTTGCGAGGCTGATCTTGCAAGGGTTCAAGCAGATCGAGCCCTAACTCCTTATACCCTGACTATGTTGGGGACATGCAAAGAAAAACAAAGAAAGAGCAGACCCGCTCTGATACCACTGATCCGAATTTATGCAGGAATGCAACAGAATATAGAAATAACCATGAACATAGAGATGCAGCAAAAATATGCTTCATTTCATTAATGTCAAATAACAGAAATATGCTTACAGGCATAATGGAAATAAAATAGCTAGGGTGCTGGTAGCGAATCTCTGAGAAGAGATGTGATGGCTACAGACCTCTGAATTGTGTTACAATGAAGCTCGAGGGCCTATTTATTGTTGATAAACAATGTAGAATCCGAAACATCCAAAAACCTAACCATAGGAGATGAGGCGCCAAAACTGTGGGCGCCCGTTTGGGTAAATTAGTGGTTCAACTTCCCGGGGGTGTAACTTTGGCACTCGATCTCCGTTTGACGCGCTTAATAGCTCGTTAGAAAGATCTATTCGAGGAGTACAACTTTTGAACAAGAAACATTGGTCCATGGACCAATGTTGCTCTCCGTTTTCCCAAAAAACGTCGTTTAGGGCCTCAAAACGGCTCCAGAAGTTCAGGACCCAAAAAACTGCTAAAAATAGTAAGTTTTGTTGCAACTTGAAAATTGAAAGAACTGATGGTGGGGGTTCAAATGGAATAGGTGGGTGGCCACCAATATCCACCTGGATCATTAAGGTCCCGAACCGGCTCCGAGAGTGGAGGACCTGAAAACCTGCTAAAAATAGTAAGTTGTGATGTATGTGAAGAGCTACAAGAATTGATGGTGCTAGTCCAAATGGAGTAGGTGGGTGGCCACCGTTATCCACCTGGATCATTCATTGTTCGCGTCAATAGGAATAGATAAGATCCAGATATACAATAGAGCTCCCACTGGACTCCCCATCTTCATCATCGTCTTTTATTATGCCATGAATACGGTCAGGATGAAGGGAATTTAACTCACAAATCACAAATAGTATATTTAGAGATTGCTCCTAATATATCGAGTAACACTTCGGGAAATCTCGTTACAGACATGTTATAGTTTCATAGAATCTCACCGAAGTTCTGGGCAATTTTCAGAATGTAGTGAGTCTTCTTCAAGAATCTCACCGAAGTTCTGGGAAATTTTCAGGATGTTCATATTTACTTCGCTTTTTGAAGTTCACCAGCTATTCAAACACGTATGCCCTGAGGATCGAACACCCATCGACCATGTTGGGTGTGCTCAAAAAAGAAATATTTTTATTGTTTTAGTGGTTTGATGCTGAGTTTAGATTAAGTGGCTTTCACTTATATAATTCACTTATATGAGGTTTCAGATGTTGTTAAATCAACTACGTTTGCACGTTATCTCATACAATGACTGCAAATTCATCGACATGCTATCTCATACAATGACATAATCAATTGGAATGGTAGTCCACCTTCTTCAACAGTGCCATGATCTGATTTTAGAGAGCTCAGTGAACCAACTCTAATAACTATAGATGTGAATTAGAATATGTATGTTCGCTGCCTATTATAATATTTACAAACAAAACAGTACTTTTTTATCCAAATCAATTCCTCAACTTTAATATATGTACATTGCAGTAAGATTATGTTTTGTTCAATCTACAAAAGGAGAGAAAAATAATATAAGAAATATCACCACAACAATAACAAAATTAATCATGCAAGGCAAGAAAATGTTTTTGTATTTGAATATGTATTCATTCAATTCGGAATAAAAGGAAAAAAATGAATGGTTTTAATGAAAAATTCAATAATTTTTTTTTTTTTTTTAAATAACGTAAAAATTATATCATTTAATTATTATAAAATATTAAATGTTATTTAATTTATTTTATAAATAAAAACAATTATTTTATTAATTTAAATTTACATTTTAATTACTAGTATTGAAATTATCTTATCTAATATTTTTTTTCTATTAAATTTATATTAAAAATATTATTTTTGTTTTTTAATTATTTTGATATATTGAACTAAAAATAATTATTGTTTCATATTGTTTTATTTTTGTGTTGTTCTATATTCATATACATTTTTTGTAGGGGTTTATGTTTGTGACACTGTTCAGATTCGTTGTTCCTGACAGAATCTGAAAAGTGTCATTTTTAATGAAAAACATAACTCTTAATCCTTTGCATGTACCATTTTTTTAGATGCGTGTTGCAATCTTCTTTGCCAGTGAATTTTCGACAACGAGTTCATCGATACTTTACCTGGAAACCTGGGAACCTACACGAGTTTGAATAGAGTTAGGTTAGGAGGCAATAATTTTAATGGCACGGTGACGAGTTCATTCTGGGGACTTTCTCACACCTCACTTTTGGAGCTCGAGAACAATAATTTTGAAGGAATTATTTATTTCGAAATCGTCAAAGGCAAAAATCTCTCACAGCTCGTCATTAACGGAAATGCATTTACGGGCAGCCTACTTATAGAAATCAACGAGCTTCAGTACCTCAGCGAGATAAACGTCAGCGATAATTTACTCTCCGGCTCTTTGCCCTCCAGCTTGGGGCATCTGCAACAGCTCGGAAATTTGGACCTTTGTAATAACAACCTAAGTGGAGATCTTCTTGCTGAAATCAGTTCGTGCAAGCAACTGTACAAGATCAATCTTGCAAAAAACTGGTTCTCCGGCTCGATTCCTGCAAGTCTCGATACTTTTCCAGTGTGTTGCAATCTTCTTTTCCAGTCAATGCCAGCAGATTTTTCTGTGTTTCAGGAAGAAATATTTTCGTTGTTTGAAGTAGTATCTCACGAATTCTCACTTTAGAATGGTTGAACACCCATCAACACTTCCTGGAAGTGTTGAACACCCATCAACACTTCCTGGAATGGTTGTTCACAAATTTCAATTAGCTTTAGTCAAAATTGATTCGTGCTTATAACATTCATTAGTTATTCATTCATAACTAATCAATGCTATTAATAATTTTAATGCATCCATGACTCGACTCATTCAAAAAATAGTCATTCGATGCCACTAATAATCTTAATGCATTCACGACGACTCATGCAAAAACTAGTCAATCAATTAGTCGTTATAGTCAAGTCTCAGTACTTGACCTACTAATTATTTTAACAACTAAAGGCTTCATTCAATTTAATTTTAAAACACTCTATCATCTTACAGTAGGACTTTCCTCCTCTTTTGCATTCATGCATTAGTTTCACACATCGTCACTATATACATTCATATTTTTCAAGTAGTGCATGGTAACTTTTTATTGCATGCAAAAACAATTACTTCTTTTCAAACTCAAATGAATGGTAACTATTTTTCTTTCATGCTTTTTATACTTTCTTTCCTAAAGAAATAAAGCATAATACACATATTAATCCCATATGCATATTCTTATCCGGAAAATAGTATATTATAATAGCATGCACATTTCAAAAATTCTTTTAAATAGAATCTAATCTCATGTAATGCCATTTTTTTTTACCTATATAACAATTTCCTTTTTAAAGGAAATCAACATGCATATGCACAGACTTATTAAATAAAATAAAATAAAATAAAATACTTATCTTTATTTCATTTGAAGAATTTCTGTCCCTACTGCAGTACTCATCCCCATCAGGAATTCACATTGCTCCTCTACAACAATGTTTTCTTTTAGCAGCATCTACAAAATTTCGGAAGGAAAGCTTCCGGAACTCTCAGAAGATCGATTCTTTGCCAAGCTTTCGTTTGACGGGCCTAAATTTCAGCAGAGTCAAGCAGTAAGCAGCAACAAAAATATCAATAGCAAGGTGCAACATGTTGAGTGTCATTAATATCCTGCAACGAGTGTCTCGAAAGACAGCTAT
Source organism: Pinus albicaulis (assembly GCA_034641835.2). Taxonomy (NCBI): domain Eukaryota; kingdom Viridiplantae; phylum Streptophyta; class Pinopsida; order Pinales; family Pinaceae; genus Pinus; species Pinus albicaulis. Next base: position 1,608,297,782 of record CM076584.1, on the reverse strand, counting down.
CAAGCTTCAACATTTCATTGTCATTATGTTCACTACATGTATGAGTAATATGTCATAAAACCACTGTTAATAAACAACTCTCACTTTCACTAGTGAGTATTCAAGTTGTTCATAAATACAACAAAGTTTTTATTGTCTTTCATCCTCAATATGATTCCAATGTTATGAAAACAGTTTTGCAACAACATTTATTCAAGAGTATACTACTGCATATAACATTCAATATGTAGTTTGCTAGAATCATATATCAATCAACATGTAGATTTCTAGAATCATAACTTAACCCATGTCCGTTAGTAGCATACCTCAATTTCTTTCTCTTAACAAATCCCAAAGGTGCTAGTGCTGCAACCTTTAGCTCTGATACCACTTGTAACATACACCGTTAACTTCACATGGAAATGTAAGGAGAGAAAAAAGAAAAATTTATACAAGTTACTCATGGGTAACTAACCATTCACCATTAAATATTCCTTACTCATCATTACATAGAATGTTTACCAGTTCATAGTGTAACTTTAGAATAAGAATAGTAAGCTCCTTAATCCATTAACAACCTCCATTAAAATACATTAACATAATACTGTATGATGTAACCTTCCACTCATTTCATTATTCATGTATTCATCACATACTTGGCATTATGAAACTTCACAACAAGAAAGGAATCAACATCATCATCTTGACACAATAATCAATCACATCATTGAACACCAATATACCCTGGAAACCCCATAGGGTGAAAACCAGATTAATTTTATTATTAAACGCTCGTGGGGGTGATCAGACCTCACTCAATGGCTTATAAGGGAGACCATCCCTTAACCATCGTTTATAAATCTTACAAGGAAATATACAAGTATCTAGCTTAAAACCATTACAATAAATATGATACCATTTACCCTCTGGTCTTCATATCTTCATATCTTGATGGCATGGATGTACCTACAATGGTCCATCGTACACTGGATCATCCGGCAGTTCGCACTCATCTGCATGAACCATAATCATTTACCTGCCACCCGGTTAAGCATAATTTCTCCTTTGTATATGTCACCATCATTCCCTGTCATTGATGTCATCTACAAGATTTCATACCATGATTAGATAAAGCCTTAATCAACAAATAATCAATCTTTGAGTGATCCTTTAACACCTATTCATGTACATATATGAGATGTGAATACAATGTCACAACATGCTTTCTTCTAACATCTCTACATTAGTGTGAATAAGTAATTATCAATTCATGTCAAATAACTCCCACATTATTGTGACATTTCTCACTCACGCACACATTCGTACAAGACAAACCACTATATCTGTTCAGGAATTCCTTTAATGGAAAATGACACAATGTGCATTCGCTTTACTAAACTTTAACAAAAGAACCACCACTTCAGCTTTTGCCTTTGGAGCATGCAAATATAATAACGCTAACACATTGACTGTTGTTCCTATGCATACAATGCATAAAGTTAATTTCCCAACAGAGTACTTTAACATAATCGATTAGGCAAACTCATGATTCCTCTTTGAGGACATATAACATAATAGTTATGTTAGCATAACATAATCACATACTCAATATATCTTCTATCCATGCAAAGAACCTTGTTCCTCTATGATTCTACATGCGAGTTGTTGATGCTTGGCTTCCAAGAATTTACCATAGATAGCCTCTTTTATGCATAAAAGCTACACAACACTAACAAGGTTAACTTAACCTTTAATACACCTAAATCAAGAAGTTGACATAATTCATTTAGCAATGTAATATATTCAAGAGGTTATTCTTTTCCAAGAAGAACAACACATATAAAACAACAATATATCTTTCCAAGTATCAAGTGTTCTTTTCACACAAGATTCAACATAAACTTTCTCCGAGAAACTATTATGAGAAACTAACATAGTTCTTCATGACTTCTTTTCCAAGAAAAACTCATTAACTTATCTCTCAACCCATGAAATATCTTTAGGAATTACCTTCTTTAATCTATATTCTTTTCAGGAAACTTTAGCTAAATAACCACATACTTTCTTTTTACATAAAATTCCTATGCATGCCTACATATCATGGCATAAGGACTATTGGTATGAAAATACACAAACTTACATATTAAGTAAAACCACGTTTTACTCTATACTTGTCTCTTTTAGTTGCAAGATTCACATGCAAGATTTATTTCAAAATATACACATTTCTCTCAAGAAAAATCAAATGTATATTAGTTAAATTTTCAAGCACGCACATGTTTCTTTTTCAAGAAACCGAATTCCCAACTCCTTTCAAGGAAACTTCAACACAACAATAGAAGTTTTACGTACATGGAAAATACATATCCTTTTTAAAGAAACTCTAACTTTATAGTTATTTACTTTGTACGCAGTGTATTTTCCATAAATTCAATAACTATTGCTTTCAAGAAAAGAAAGATATTAATACTTATCTCTTGAAACTCATTGTTCAACCCATAAATGTAATAACTATTGTTTTCAAGAAAAGAAATATATTAATACTTATCTCTTGAAAATCATTTTTCAACCTAGATTTGAGATGCGTTTCCTTCCTTCATGGATGCGCATTTCCCAAATGTTAGCTCACGGCTCTGCATTAGTCTTTAGAGCCACAATAATTTGCAGTTGCATACTCCTCACAAATCCTAGCAGCAGTATGTATGATCCGATGCATTGTTGCAGACACTTTTCAATAGCCTCAATCTGTTCACAACAATCATTTTCTTCCTATGGACACTTGATTATTTCCTAATTTTAAGTGCAGTAACATTATGCTCTGACTCTTCTATCTTTGAAATACCATCAACAACAAGAAGCACAACCGAAGGCAGCAACATAAACTGCTCTTCAGCTAATTCACCACCACCAGCCTTTGTACAGTCGATTTTTCAATCACAAAGACCATCTTACTTTCCAACAACACCTCCGTCTACTTGTGGTTTAAGCAGAAGACAATCTCAGCACCATCGAGTACCATTCGTTTAGCCAGGAAAATAATCAGACATTTCTTCACAATATTTGTTCAAAGGTATAGACAGAGTACGTGACGTAGAAAAATACCGGGCCATATGATTATACAACCCATTCTCCTCAATAAAAAATAACAACCTGCTCTTCGTCCAGTAACTGACAACTCCGTGGTATCAGCTGGTATGATCGCACCCGATTCAAGAATTCGTTCTTTCTTAACCGATTCTTTAAAAAATAGTTAAAAGATAGTAACTTAATATTTATTTATTAGTTACGTGGTTATTTTAGGGATGTTACATTTATGGTAATGTGGATGATCCAGTTTCTGCAAATAATATATTAAATTTAAATTAATTAAAAAAAATATTAAAATTTATTTAAAAAATAAAAAAATAAAAATTATTTTAAAATATGTTGAGGATTGTGGCACCTAGATGGAGTATGGCCCCCGCCGCCACCTGGACGGGAGTTGATTCTCACAGCTTCCCCGCCTGCTCAACAGCCAGCTACCGCCGCCACCTGGGCGACACGATTCTCAACGTATTTTAAAATAAATTAATTTCTTTTTTTTATTATATATATATATATATATATATATATATATATATATATATATATATATATATATATATATATATAATTTCATATATTTTTTTAAATTTTAATTAATTAATTAATTATTTAGTAAATTTAAGATTTGTGTTTTTAAATTTAATTTAATATTTGTGTTTTTTAATTTTTTTTTAATTTAATAAAATTTAATATATATATATATATATATATATATATATATATATATATATATATATATATATATATATAAAATTAATTTTAATTTTTTTCTATTTTTATAATTTTTATAATTTTTAATTTTTAATATATTTTTTAAATTTTTTAAATTTTAATTTAGAAAATTACTTTTTTTTTATTATTATTAAAAAAAAAAAAAAAACTTGGATTTTTGTTTTTATTTTAAAGTTATTTTAAAATGCTTTCTTGATTTTTTTTAATATAATTTTTTATTATTTTAAAATTTTTATTCTTATTTTCTTATTAATTTTTTTTTAAATGGAAGTTTTTAAGTTTTAATTATTTTTTATTTTTGAATTTGAATTTTATAATTTTAATTATTTTTTATTTTTCTCTTTTAAATTTTTTTTTATCATTTTTTGTTTTTAATTATGTGGTTTTTTTTAATAATTATAAAAATTGGTTTTGATGTTTGTTTTATTTTTGTGTTCAATTTTATTTTTCTTTAAATTATGTGTTTTTTTGAATTGCTCTTTTTAATTTAATTTGTGAAATTTTATGTTTGCTTTGTGTTTTATTTATTTAATTTTGTTTAAATTTTTTATTTTTACAAGTTAATTTTGGTTTTTTTAAAACATTTTTATTGGTTTTTTTTAATTATTTTGAAATATTTTTTTTTACATTTGATTGTTTTTTGCTATGTTTTTTTAATTTTAATTTTATGTTTTATTACCAACATGAAAATCACCACTCTAAAAAAATGGTTGATGCTACATCCCGACTTTTCAAAATTAGCATGAAAACCAACAACATTTTAAAACAAATGTTCATACTTCATAAATAAAAGAATTTAAAGTGTCGAAAATATGCTTAAAAAAAAAGGGGGTGATTCTGCATCACCACTTTTCAAAATCAGTTGTTTTTTTGTTACCTCGAAAAAGTAGGTACTAGTTCAGTTACCTATTTGATCGGTAACTCTATTTTATTTGCTAATGGCGAACAGAACCTGGCTAGGGCCATCGAACTTTGATGATGAGAACTAAGCCGATAGTGAAGGGAAGGGTCCAATCCATGGATTGTCGAAGAGGACACACAACTTATTGGTATTATAAATTTACATGGAGAAGGACACAAGAGGTTTCTACTCCGAGTAGTTGGTATGTAGTTGTGGTAAACATGAAAATGTTATTCAAATTTCACAACATTGAAGTAGTCGGACATTAGCTCAGCTCTAGCTCAACATTAATCTATGCTGCTTTGCATTCTAGGATGGAGTTAGGAATGTGTTTAGGTGAATTCCCAAGTGCAGATTATCATATGCACATCTTGTCAAGTGTTGAATTTATGTTTTAACTTCTAGGTCGTATGCAAAGCATTTCATTTGAAGATCTGTGTTCTAATGGGTACATGATCACACCATGAACATAATGTTGGTGCTCAACGACATCCTTTCTAAGACCTGAATAGTTTGTCAACATCTTATTTGAACGATGTTTTCAAATAGTGCAAGCTGCTAGAGGATGTCCCCTACATTGAGCAGAAACACAGTGTTACTGTGTTGAGGGTAATGTTGTAGTTACATAAATAAAACAAAAATTATTTATACCAATAAGATAAACAACTTTCAAATATGAAATTTCTATTTTTGACCCATTCGGTGATTATGATTAATATGCTCAAACCCAAAGATAACTAGAATTAGGAAGATATTTTACCCAAAAATTCTGTTAGAAACAATTCTTGCGACATAAAAAGTACCCCTGTCTAGTCTCTTTTCACAATGCGTTTAGATGATGGCTTTATTGGAAAATGAGTCCTAATAATATGTTATTAAAAATCCAAACATCAACTTTAAAGAATAAATCCACATCAATTACAAATTCTAAGGATTTATTCATCAAATTATTTAACTGTAATTGTGAAAACCATACTTGATTTTGCAATGGTTTCATATGTGCTTCATTCATGTGATGATGCCAATGATACTAGTATCACATTGGTGTATGCATTTCTATTATCTTGTTAGCGTGTCGTTACAATCGTTGGCTGTTATGGGCAAAAGAGACAACTTTCTAAATAAAAATGACACCACCTATTTTCATTTAGTCAAAATTGTAGAAATGGCCTCTTGCAATAACGAATGGAGAGAAGTGCTAAGAACTAACAAAATTTTCTATTTTGAACCGGAAATCAGATTCAATTATATATTTTTAACAAGAAATCAGATTTGATTTTCCATGGTTGGGAGTGCATACAACAAATAGGATTTTATGTTGCATTACACTCCAAGCTATCTATTTCCACTTACGCATTGTTTTTATTTCACCCACAATATCTTTTATGAGTAACACTAATATTCTCCATGTTAAATCGAACATGGCCTCTATGTGTCCAATATTTTAATTTAAATTTGAAAGCTCTTTGTAATTCATCTTTTATTTTTTCAGAAGAAGAAAAAACGTTGTGTATTCCATGAGAGAAAACAATACATAGAACATGATACATTCCAGATTAGAAGTCTGATAACCGGAGTACAACCCATTGCAAAACCAAAGGCTAATCTAGATATGAAGACATCAGTCTTTTCAGAGATAATATCATCCATATAAAGACATGGAAATTGTATATAACATGATAAGCATAATGACAATCCGGGTAAACCTTAAAGTCATCCATATCATACTAATCCATCCCTTTATAAAAAAGCAAACAAAAAAACAGCTCGCCAGTGTGTGATCATAGCAGCCTGCATACAAACATATTAGTCGCCTCGCAAAACATAAACCTGCATATAGAAAGCATATATGACAACCTCGCCTGTACATTCTAGTGTGTCTCATATGTCCCGGCATGCTATGGAATAGGAATATCGTCTGCCTAGATACAATGACCACTTCTAATATGTTGAACCTGCATGATGCCAAAAATCAAGCCAATCCCCCTCTTTGATATACCATTTGCCCTAGTGTTCAATTCTCTGCAGATGTGTGTCAAAGAAGGCCTGTCCATATTCCTCCATAAGCATTGAGTCCTCTTCAACGATCCCTGAGAAGCAAGTTGTGTTAAGGTAGACCTTTCTGTCACCGCATCAATGACAATGCGCGAATCACCATAAATAAAAAACTCCTTAAGACCATTGATGTAGCCTACAAGTAATCCACCCCATAGTGCCATGAGTTCCGCAAGGATGTTGTTTCCATGACCTCCATTCCAACAAATTTGGATTCTTTCCATCTTGGAGATCTTTATCCATGCCCCGAATCCCATCATCCCCTCCTGGCATGCCCCATCAAAAAAGATCGCAGGGAGAGCAATAGGATGAGGTCTATTTCTGCGGGATTCATCAACAACATCACCCTCCACAGGCATTCTAAAATCAATCCATTTCATAATAGCAGCATGAATCTGTACATTTGAGAGAACCTTACCTTCAAAAATCTACCTGTTGCGAGCCAGCCATACCTCCCAAATGAGAAAAAATGGCAGTGCTTGAAATTTTCCCCTGGTGCTGTCCCATTTACGCACAGCCTCCATGAAATCCATAGGAACCCAAGAGGGATCGAGGATTTGCTGACTGAAAAGCCTCCATATGAGAAGTACAACTGGATGTTTTGACAGTATAAGCTCCACACCTCCAAGTCCCTACCAGTCAACCCTAGAGACTCAGCGGACTTCAGAATGGGAGCCCCGTGAGCCCATTGCTGAATAATTTGATAAAAATAAAAGATCCTGTGATACGAAAGCCTGTGTACAATCCACATGGGGAGCATGGACTTAACGCCCAAACCAAAAATACGGTCCGAGAACAAAGGAATATTTAAACCATTCCCAAAGCGCCAGACAAGTCTGTTTGCAAAATAAGGCATAATCTTCTTGAAACCCTGCCAAATCTCCGAAATATTTCTGGGCAAAACAAAACAACCATTGAAAATTTGTAGAAGCAGATCACCGTGTAGGTATTTTGTGTGAATGACCACATTCCAAATATCAGACCCTGTAAAAGCCCTCCAAAAAGATTTAGTAAGAAAGGAAGTATTGAAAAGGCAGATATTGAGCAGACCCCACCCCCCGCATTTTTTGGGTAAACATAACAAATCAAACTTGCATAGGTGAATTTTATTTTCCATCCCCGCCCCACCCCATAAAAACTTAGCCAGTAATTGATTGAATTTGTGGATAATATGTTCAGGGAAATAGAACAAATGTCCCCAAAAAACAGTCAACTGCATCAGAACCACTTGGATCATAACCACTCTGCCCCCCAAAGAGAGCCAACAATGGGATCATATGCTTATTTTGTCTATGACCTGCTCCAGCATCCACCGCCACTCCTTAATCCGGTACCCAAAATAATTTATTCTGCATCCCAAATAAGTGAAACCATCTGCCACCCTCTTCATATGGACACCCATGAAGCTAGGAATAAATTTTATCTCATCTTCATCACCATATTCATAAATCAGGAAAGATTTTTCCTTGTTCATATAGAGGCCAATAGCCCGTCCAAAGCGGCAAAGGAGGTAGTGAATATAAAACCACTGATTTCTAAGAATTTTGTAGAAGATTAGTAAATCATCAACAACAAGAGAGTGAGTGATAATTACATCTTTTGAGAAAGCAAACCCTGATATGTACTGGGATGTCACCGCCATCTACATTAGCCTACTGAAACCATCCATGACCAGAATGAAAATGAGGGGGGATAAAGCGCAACCTTGCCGAATCCCCCGCTCAGCACTAAAAATTTTTGTTGGAGTTCCATTTATAAGGACAACAAAAACCGCAGAGGAAATACATGCCATAATCCATCTTATGATGTGTACAGGTAATCCAATCTTCAATAGCATCATACGAATATATGACCAATCAACTGAGTCATAAGCTTTATGAAGATCTATTTTCATAATGATGGCTTCCTTCTTGTGGGCATGCATTGAATGCATAACTTCTTGTGCAATCGCGATTGCATCGTGAATTGATCGACCTTTCAGAAAACCATATTGCTCCTTGGAAATGTGTTTTGACAAGGTTGACTTCATCCGATTTGCAATGATTTTAGATGTAATCTTATATACAATATTACACAACGCGATCGGCCTAAACTCAGAAAAACTCTTTGGATCCGAGGACTTCGGGATGAGCGCAAGAAAAGTGGAGTTCATGCTAGAAGGAATATGACTCGTTGTCCTCCCCAGTTCAACAATCTTTGTTAACTCATCCACCATAATATCAAAAAAGTGTATGAAAAATTCCGCAGGCCATCCATCTGGGCCAGGGGATTTGTCATGAGCAAAAGACTTCAACGTTAACTCAACCTCCTCCTTAGATATTGCGGAATCAAGACACCAGACATCCGCCTCCTCGAACATCCGAGGCATATGATGAAGGATCCATTCCTGGTTTTCAGGAGATATACCTGATGAATCTTATAAAAAGATGAAAAATGCTTGTAAGCCTCCTCCATAATCTCCTCATTTTTATTAGCACAGGACCCATCATTTTTCTAGATACACCATATTGCATTTTGATTTCTTCTCGCATTTTCACTTTTATGGAAGAACTTAGTATTCTGATTACCTTCTTTTAGCCACATAATTATGCTTTTAAGCTTCCATGTAATCTCCTCAATCTTCAGAATCTCATCCCGCCTTTGTTGCAAAGTGTTCATGTGAGAATAGATCTTTTCATCTGGGTTCATGATTTCAAAATTTGAGAAGATATTGCTCAATTATTTATATATATCATCTAGCTCCATTCTAAGATTAATCTTTTTGCGAGTTTCCCACTCTTTTGTGATATTCTTTATCCTTTGTAGCTTCGCATTGAAACCAGGCCATCCCACATTATTTGGAGGGGAAGAGAAATCCTTCCATTGTTTCCATATGATTCCATTGTATTCATCATCTTGTAACCAGGCACGATTAAATTTGTTCTGCTCTCAGAACGCCATGACAGAATAACGGCCATGTGGTCCGAAATGTCAGATACGTGAGTAATACTACGTATATTACCCATACAGACCATCATACGCTCCTTAACCATAGCCCTGTCAATCCTTTTACCAATAAAATCCTCACCGCCCTTCTATTTGTCTAGGTGGGGATATTTGGGCAAGGACGGATATCAACCATCTTAGCCTTATCCAAAATCCTGCTAATGTATACCGCCATCAGGTCAGCCCGAGCCCGATGACCCCATGATTCATCAACCCGGAGGGTGGAGTTAAAATCCCCCATCGCAATCAGATTACGGACAGAAAAAACACCAGAATAGTCCATGCGCCTACAAAATACCTGTCTGTTCCGACAAGGAGCATATAAGTTGAGAATATTTAGAGTGTTTTTGATCCCTCAAATCTTTCTAGATAAAATAATGTTATGAAAAAAACTATAAGCTTTAAAGTTTGCATTAGACGGGTTCCAAAGAGCCAAGATACCACCCGCATGTCCCACAGCGTCAACAGCCACCACATGCCAACCCGGCCTAATGGATAGAAAGCATTTGATAGCTTTACCTCTCTCACATAGTGTTTCCTGAACAAGAACAATACTAGGACACAAACAATTTAACATCTCCCTTAGGCGCAGAATTTTAGTGGGGTCACCCATACCTCTTAGATTCAGACAAAGAATAGAAGTCATTTGGAAATATCAGAGGGATTGCATGCTCTAAGCGTCCCGTTGTCATCCACAACAAAAATAGGAATGTCCACCAAATCAACAAAAACATCTTTAAACAAGGATTTAGACTTAGGCCTGCCCTGAAAATGTCTCGATCCCTTCCTAGAACCCATCCTAACGGTAATGTTTTTTCCTAATTCTAGGGAGATAACAATCTCATGTTGCGGAGGAGGTTTATCAAAAATCGTCAGGGCAGCAATATCAAAGTGAGGATTTCTTATCAAGGATTCAAAATCATTTCCAACAAATTTTTTAGGAGAATCCATGATATCCAAGGTTACATCCTGTTGAGGAGAAGGGGGAGGGGAGGCCCATTCCAGAGGCAGCATAGAGGGGGACACATATAAATGTTCAGGGGAAGAGGGTGTAGGTCCCTGCTGAGAGAGGAGAGGTTGGGGCACAGGTGAAGAGGGAGGGGATTGCACGTCAGATACTACAGGTAATTCAACGGTAGCAAGAGAAAGGTCACTTCCCACCATATGCTCAAGAAAATAAGTAGAATGATTTATATCGGATGGACGGGAGTCATTCACAACCATCGACAGACCAGCATCATCAATTGGAAAACCATCTGACGCACCCCGCAAACCCACAGTAGAAACCCCTCGAGATTCAAGAGGTCTATGAGAGTTGGACATTGTAGACCCAGAGAATTTTTGAATGTTCAAACGAGACTCATCCTCCCTCGAGGTTTGAGAAAACATAGGCATACGAATTTCATTTTCATAAGGAATTTCCAAATCAGGATGTGGAATATCTTCACCATATTCAAAAGCATATACATAGCCTTCATCACCCGAAGATGGTAAAAGAGACTTACCCAGATTTGGGACAACAATGCTAGTTACAGAAGCATCAGAAGCAGATTTATCGACATCGACATTACCATCCCGACCCTTGTAGATAGCATTAAAACGCAATGGGAAATAATTCCTTAGATGACCCGTGCGATGGAAAATCAGGCATCAAAAGGGAATGCCCCAGTAGTCCACCCACTGCCTGTGTCTCTGTAACCCCCAAATCAGGTCTACATCCGCAGGTAAACCACCTTTGAAATCCACTTCAACAAGTAACCATGCAATCCTTTTGTTGCATGTACCAATAATACGAGGGTCAATATATTTTGTAGCACCAATAGAGTCCCCAATCGCCCGCAGTGCCTTCAGCGTCCAGAATTCAAAGGGAAGACCCGGCAGTTTCACCCACGCTAGCATGCTTTTTGGAGCTTCCATCACAGGGTTAAACCCCAGATACTAGGGAACGAGTTGCATGAAACTCCTTCCTTTGACCCACGTCCTCTGAATGATCTTAGAAATATCCTCCTCCTTCAGGAAATGAATACTGAACCACTGGTTTAACAACATACTAACCTTTGGCGCATAATCCAGAATAGGATACCAACACTGTTTGACCTATTCCACCATATCAATCGCCTTACCTTCTGAAAACATCCAACTCCCAATTAAAGCCCACTTTTCAAGGCTCGTAACTCTACCCCACAAGTCATCATACTCCATGTTTACTTCCTTGATCGCCATAGTAGGCTTAAAACAACGATCCCTATGTTGTTGACGTTTTTTACCAGCCCCAAAAGACCCACCAACCTTCCCGCAATGCTTAACACTCAGACCATTTCCATCGCAGGAGCCGGAGGGAAAGAAGCAAGACCTTGAAATTAAGTCAACGTCCACTTTTAGATTACTTTTACATCGTGAATCCTTATGACATGCTTGGATATGTGCTTCCTGTCGAGAAATATCAGAATTCAAAAAATTCTCCTTCGCCATCCCGAAAAGATTTCATCTACGTGTGAAAGAAGAAATCACCCACGTCAGATCACCGGCGTGGAAGATGAGACAATAATAAATGTGACACGCAGAACAACCTGAGATGTGGTACAAACAACCTGAGAGAATAAAACCCAATTATACGGAAAACGTCATTCACAGGAATAAACAATCCAAGAAAGGAAATAGTCAAAAGGTCGAGAATGTTAAGTCCCTAGCCCCAAAGTAAAATATTACCACCACCCCATAGAAAAAGCACCTGGATTCACACTAGATCGACCCCCAAGTCCAAGAAACATATCCCAATATGTCAGATGATCTGTCATACATAAAGGAGAAAAATAGGAGGCCAACTAATGTAGGGTCCCCAATCACAATAAATAATCCATATCTACTCAAAGATGACGAAATATACCCCTCGTACCATCGCCATGAAAGGAAAGAAATAGGTCACTTAAAAAATACCCACGACAAACCAACCCATATTAATTATATATATAAAAGGACCCCAACCCAAATGGGTACTGGGAGAGTCAATAAATGGTTGCTGCCACCCGGAGAGATTATGCCTACATAACCCATGAAACCTGAAGGATAATCAACGTTGATGATAATTGTTGTCATTTCACCAAACGGACATCCTCCAGGCAAATTCAAATTATATCTGTTCCCACCAATAACTAGGTAGGAATACGTTGGGAAAACAATCCGATACTGGGAAAACCAGGAAAATTCAACACTTAGCTTAAGTAGAAAAAAGACAATCACAACAACAACAACAACATCCAAGACATGACCACCACCTAGAAAATATTTTGAAGCCAAAATTCTTACATGGTCTGGATATCACAAAAAGTTTAGACCTAAAGCGCCTAACCACACACCACCATGATAACTGATGAGGAGAAGACTCTGATTCCGACGATGACACCATACAAGGAATTTTATTCTCCCCATTTAACATTGCACATTTACAAAGGCTTCAGCATGGCACATAAGATGTTGATAGCAATCAGTATCAGCAACAAAATCAGTATTACCTCCACATAATCCGTAGACATCTTATAAAACTCACATGTAGCATCAAAATACTTTTAACATCCCAACCATTCAATCCTAATACACAGTCAATACAAAACCATGGTGACTGTAATAGGACCTTATCTTAGAAAGGAAATAAAGAAACGGATTCTGCAACCTGCAACCCCGGTGTTCTACTATTCACTCGCATAATGGAAATGGAGGAAGGATCCTCAGAAACCTCCATAGCTCTGAACGTAAAATTTGCAGGTGACTCATTCAGAGGTCGGAAAATTTTAGGTTTGGCACTGCCACCCACGATATCCAAATGAGGCCACCATCATCCATCAGAAGGGTTCAAGGCTCATGACCACAAAGATTTACATCAGTCCCTTCAAAGATTTCCTGTAATTCATCTTTTCTAACTACCCACCATTTGTTATAAATACATCACGAGTGGTTAATCTCTTGCTTAACTAGAGATACAACCTTGGAGGTTTTTTTAAAATAAGAATATGAATCTTAGATACATTGGTTTTGTTTTTGTTAAAAATCCCAACTTTGTTAAATCCTTCTTTTATAAAAATATGAGAAAATTATAAATGCATTTAAATCCATTAACGTCGTTGTCTCAATAATTGAGATCATGCTAAGTAAAATAACATAAAATTATAAATGCATTTAAATCAATTAGGGTCGTTGTCTCAATAATTGAGATCATGCTAAGTACATCATTTATGTCCTCCAACTACCCCTCTCAATAATGTTTAGTATTAGTTAAAGCTTTATCACTGAGTAGGAAATTTTTGTCCTTATTATACCTTTGTTATGTGATATTAAAAATAATTTTATAAGAGAAATTTAATTAGAGATCGATGTTTGTTAATGTATTTTTTGAGTTATTTGTTCAATTAATATTAAAAATAATTTCATAAGAGAAATGTAATTAGAGATCGATGTTTGTTAATATTTTTTCGAAGTTATTTGTTCAATTAATATATTGTTAGGTTAATATTTTGTTTTGAACATTAAGTTGCGTTGAAATTACGATTTTGGTTTAAGTATATACTAATCATTGTTTCACAAGGTGCAAAGAGAACCCTATGGGGTAAAGAGAGGTCGATAGGATTGTTAAATTGGAATAATAATTGAAATACTATGGTTTGAAATAATATTTGTTATATCATATATAAATTGTTTGATAGAATTCTTAAATTGGAAAAATTGTACTTTGGTTTAAAATAATAATTGTTGCATTGGATTTAGGTTGTTTAATATATTTGTGTTAAGTTAGTAATACACCATTAAAATTATAATTAAAATATTGAAATGAAGGTTAACAACCATATTATAATAAAATTAGTTATCTTTTAAAAATACATTTAAAAAACTTACTAGGCTATTACAAAAAAAAAAAAAATGTCTAAAAAAGACATGATACTTTCTAAATGTATGAAAGGATATTAACAAAAAAATGTTAATAAAAGACATAGTAAAAGACAATAATTCCTTATATTAATAGAAAAATGTTAGTAAAAGACAATAATTGTTTATATTAACAACAAGATGTTAATAAAAGACAATAATTGTTTAGTGAATTTAATTATCCATGCTTCCACCTGCTAAGAAAAGTACCTCTTTAATTCTCAGATAATCCATCATTGAATTTAAAATGACTCATTACTTGACAAGTTTATGTATTTTTTCTAAATAAAAAGAGAGTAAGTGGTAATCATGAATATATCCATGATGTCTGGATCGATTGTTTGCAGTTTTGTTTTTTCTCTATTCAATTTGGCGATGGAGAATTACTTTCTTATATATATATATATATATATATATATATATATATATATATATATATATATATATATATATATATATATATATATATATATATATATATATACTTTCTCACTTAATAGAAAGTAGTGCTTCTTTGTGGAAAAAAAAAACTAGTAATCATGAATAAAGCATGACCATCCAAAAAAAAAAATCTGCCAAATTCATTGTATCAAGTTCATACCATAGCCTATTATTTGTTTAATTAAATATGAAACAACATTTTCAAGCCTTAGTCCATCTTGTTGTTTGAAGTTTGACTTAGATTTCTCACGAAACAACATTTTCGAGCCTTCATGCCATCTTGTCGTTACTCTTGAGGCTATCATTGCATTGTTAAATTTTATGTTACATAAATCTTGATTCTAGATATTAAAAAAATTAATATTTAGCTCTATCTACTCTGTAAGCATTACCATTTTGTGTAACCAGGGTCCACTCTAAATCCATAAATGTCAACAGAATCATATATAAAGAGAGAAGACTCAAGGGCTTTGACTACTATGACTTTGACCAAAGATCCAAAAGTTGTGCCTCACATCAGATACATAGGATTCTGAATTAGAACTTAATGCCTTCGCAAAGATGTCGTATTAGTGAAGAGTATAAGCAACTTAAGTGACAGTCGAGGCATGTGAAGCCAGAGAGCAAAGGCTAGATGAAAATTTTGAAGTTAGTCAGTATCTTGTAATAATACTTTTCAAAGAAATATTTTAAGTTAAGATCAATTACCTACCCGAATCATTTTACTCATAATGTTATTGATGGTAGTTTTGATAATTAGAACTTGCCCAGTTTGTGCAAGAAAAATAAATGGACCGTATTATTAGAATAATGGAATTGTCTTCATTTGTATGATATGTTAAGATTGTATTTGAATGGCATGAAATCCACATGAAATAGAAACACTACCATCCAATTCTGTAAACTTTATCAAGGGCCTTGGTTGATACCCCGTTGAGAAGCTAAAATATACTTTTCTTCCCCACATATTGGGAATAATTGTATATTTGTAGTAGACACAAAATGTGACTAGATATAAAAGTTCACTAGATAGAAAACTCTAGAAGATTTCATCACAATTTAACCCTTCATTCTAATAATTTATTCTTAGTCTGAATGGAAAATATCATGAAGGAAAATTGAAATGAAGCAAAAAGACATGATTTTAATCACATTAACCTTTGTGGGAGCTCCATTCCCTCGAATGACAACATCAAAAATGTTAATCTCTTTTTGAAACTTTGTTTTTAAAAAGTCGTTGAATTACCAATCACTACACAACGTCCATATTGCCCTGGGATACAAGTTGGTATATCTGGGAGTACTAATGCAAGCTTCTCCATACAAATCACTTTGTTTTGACATTTAGTACTGCGATATAGTTGAAATATGAAACATTAAGATCACAACCGACACGTGCACATAAACACTTCAATATAACATCCGAAAAAGAGAAAACATGCCAAGTAGCAAATTCTCATGCCAGGTATCTTTCCTTTGTACATTCCCAAGTCACATTTCAATTTTCCTCAATCAAGACTCTCATAATTTTGATAATACATTATTTTTAAAGCTAAGCCGGGTTTGATTTTATGAGTACAAAGAATACATTGCATCTGGTTAATTCATTGCAACTTCTTCAGTTGAACTTATTAGGAAGTCCAAGTAGATCACTTGATTATTTGGCACGCCATGAGTGAAAGTATGTTATGATATCTTTTACATAGATATTGTTATTACAAACTAATATATTGTTTGTAATTGATATATGCTTCTTCAAAGAAATAAATTTCATGATATTTTGCAAGTGATTTGTATGGGGAAATGAATGAGAAGATAATGTACAGAAGAAGCATATGGCTATACGAAACCAAATTTGATTTCTTGTATGTCGAGGAGATCGACCAATTCTAGAGTATGGAAGGTATCATACATTACTGTACATTTGTTATTAAAAAAGGTGGGGGAGCATCTAGATGAGACTATTGTAAAACAACGATTTTTCACTAGGCCATTCATTGGATTAAATATTTGCAGTTATGGTTTAACACTCAAGAGGTAGAAAATTTCTAAAACACTACTTATTATCTTCAATATTTAACTTTTTGATCTGAACTGTTGTTGTAAAATTATTCTATGGTAGTAAGTCATTAAGAGAATTCATTGAGTATTGGATATTTCTGGCTATGTTTTTTATTTGCTAGTAGTAGTTATTTTTGACATCTCAGTTCTCTTAGCAACTAATGTAAAACATTTTTTGTTGCTACTTGTGGCAGATTTCTCACAAATTTGTCTGAAGATGACTTCACCATTGTGTATTTTTACATGAACATTTAATTGTATACTAAGGCAAGATTTTGAAATTTTTTGCTATAGATATGATAAAGGCATTATACTTACCTGTGTAAGGATTCATTGAAATTTTTTTATTTTATTAGATAAAATGTCGTCTTTGGAAATTTCAAATTATCTTTTTCTCTATGTTGCATGTGTACCTTTTTGGTTGGGTGGTCCACTATGCATATAATTACCAAACAAAAAAAAATTAAAATACTAAATTTAATATGATGATTATTATTCGAAACTATTTTTTTTTTCAATTTAGCAACCATATTGGCCTCTCTTTGCACCTTTTGGGGCAATTGCTAGTAATACTTATTTATTAGTCTTTGCCTTGTCAGGAACTACCTCGGGGTTAAAGTGCATTGATTTTGCATTTTTCCCTTTTATTTTTGCAATTTTAATCTAAGTTTCATGAAAATGCTGAATTTTACTATTTTTTTCATAATTTCAAAAACATGTTTCTGATTTTTTGGTAATGTTATTTCTAACTTTTGATTGGCTCAACAAGTATTGATCCCCTAGTGGAGGGCGTTTTGACACTCCTACTGCTCTACCCAATGTTGGAGGTCCCTTAAGTGGGAAAAAGGAAGGTTGACAAGGAGTTGAACAATTGTGTAGAGGAAATTTAGTATTGATCACACTATTCCACATTCCATAAAAAAAAATTCCTCTCTTCCTTATTAAAATATATATTGCATTTCTAAGTAAAAATATTCTAACTTTATAAAATGCTTATTCAGAATCTCAAATTTGCCTTTAGTTTATAATATTCAATTTATAACACGACTTTAATAAATTTTGGATTAACAATCTTGCTTTTAATTTAAACAAAATTATATATATATATATATATGTGTGTGTGTGTGTGTGTGTGTGTGTGTGTGTGTGTGTGTGTATATATATATATATATATATATATATATATATATATATATATGAATGAATGAATGAAATTTTAACGTCTACGAGACTAAAAATAGTCTATGGGACTATGAGTTCCCTTATATGAATGAATGAATGAAATTTTAACGTCTACGAGACTAAATATAGTCTATGGGACTATGAGTTCCCTATTTTTCGCTTTTTGCAATTCAGTTCTTTTCTTATTCAAATTGATGATGAGCTAGCCCAACCTTCCAAGAATCTCATCACTGAAAAGACAATGCCAAGAAACCGATGCTAACATATTCCCATAACTTTCTCTGATGTCTTTGAATGCATCACATTCCAAAATGAAATTTTTTTCCGATTCCACTGCCCCAAACCTGCAAAATGTACACACTCATTCTTCCCAAGCTTCTTTAGGCCTTTTCCACCACCCTGTTTCACACCAAAGATGATGCGATTTAGTTATTAATTGAGCAATAAGAACCTTTTCCCTCCACGGAATGTTAGTTCCAATGTACTCTTTTTGTTGGAAATCACACGTAGGGTTGAATTCTTCAATGTAGTAATTCTTCTTTCTACCCAACTCTTTTCCCCATACATGTTTATGAAACTTCTCCATAACAAAATTATTTAGCTCCTTGCTATTTGTGGGAGAAGCATTGAGGTAGATATTCCATTTTTGCATCCATGTGTATTTTTGTCTCATCCATGTTTTCTTTCTTTCACTCATGCCTTCCTTGAAGATAACATTAAGCCTTCTACCTACTCCCATTTGCTCAATTGTATCTAGACCATATATAAAAGTTTAACATAACTTTTTAAAACCACGTTGAAGTTGAAGTTCCGAAGCACAGAATAAGCTTGCAGATTTTTTGTTGTGAGAAGCTTTCATTGTTCAAAGCTCTGCACAAGAAAAGCACACAGAAAGCTCTGCATTCTCTACCTTTTGATTCAAAATTATTTAAAAAGGAAACCATATTTGTGGCCATTAATGATGACCAGACTACCAAACCCTATTTGAAGAATTCAAACCGTTTAAGCTACCAATAGTCAACATTGAAAATAATACTTGGAATTATTTATCTTTATCTTTGAAAATCTCATCAAGTTCTATTCTATTATGACCGTTGGCTTTATTTATTCCAATATCAAGTAGAACTAGCCATTACTGCAGACAAATATCCTCAGACGCCTGCGATAATTTTGTTATAATAGTGGTTTTCAGATCTAGTAGTGAATATCAAGATGCTTCCACAAATGAATTTTGTTTTACTGTTGTCATTTATGTTGAAAACTTACAACTCCATTCGCCTTAACCAGCCATTGTTGCACACAAGTATCCTCAATGTAACATTCCCTTTCTTGATCTGGTCAAAGTGGAAGAAATCGGTCCATGGTACTTACCATGGTATTTTCCCATGGTATTGGCCCATGGTATTTGTTGTCGGTTTTCGAGAAAAATAATAAAATAAGGTCTCTAGAAATTCCATCAAGCCTATAAAAAGCGAAGAAGCTAGGCATTTAGAATAATTCTGATTTATCTATATTATCGTGTTTTGGTTGAGAACTTGGTGTTTCCAGTTCTAGCATTGATCCAGGGATGAAAACCCCGTGGTCAATTTTGTATGGTGGATCCATCCAGGGTCCACGATTGTGCTTTAGTGTTTGTTTTATGTTTTAATGAGAAGCCAAGCATTCCATCTGCAGGAGCTCAATTTTATTGTACGAACATGTATTTTATTTTCAGCTAATAATATAAATAAAGGAGCTGCATTTCTAGATATGTTTGTGTTCTTGTTTTTGATGAAAAGTAGTTTTAAATCAGAACACTAACATGTTCTAGATCTATCAAAATTTTCACTGTTTGGAATCTTATAGTGGTATCAGAGCTGGTTTCCTGCTAACCTGATGATTTTATTGCAAATTGATTTTGTGAAAGACCAAAGGTTTCAGAGAAACTAGTATTAAGTGATCATCTATAATCACCCTAGCTAAGATCTCAGCAATTTCGGTGGTTCTCTAGAGACACCCTAATTGGCTTATTATTGTGAAATTTTCTGGAATTTATTGTTTTTTCGGGAGATCCTCGAATGAACTCAAATCCATTGCATGTTGCGGAAGAATCTGTGAACCAAAGGTTGGTCAAGCTCTCTGTCTCTCGGGATTTCAACGGGACTATTTTAATTGCCTAAATTTCTCTCTTCGGAAAAAGAGTTTCCGGCTTTTCCATTTCCTGGATTCATTCTGGCATAATTGTCTTGGTGGAGAAAGGGTACGTTGAAGCTATATTTTTTGTGGAGAAGAACCATTAGATCAGAGGTGTTTCACATATCTCATTCATTAATGAGTCGAGATTAGATATTTCCAACACATAGTCTTGACAAGGATTGCATTTGAATCGCTGTTGTTGGTATCACGCAAGTCATCAGTTAAACGGGTGAACAACGAGCAGTCACACGCCCAAGATTTTCCCCTCAGGTCATCTTAACAATTGATTAAAGGTCTCGACACTGAACGACACCTACTTGGGATCATGCAGTGAGAAGCCCTGAAGAAAGAATGAATGAGCAACGAGTTGGACTGTCGACCTGCTCAGGGCAACGCTTATGACCCAACACAGACTAATCACTGTCGTAGCAACACTGGAGAAGGGTCGAACAACGACTGGTCATTTCTTGAAGTTGTGCGTTGTAGTGGGATGGTCAACTTCCCCATTGCTGAATCTACCAACAGTGATTTGTGAAGGATGCATCTAATCCACTGTCAATAAGTGTCACGACCGAGAGGCCATACCCATTGGTGGTGTATTATTTTAATGGTCGAGGAGCCAAATTTAATTATTAGAGGCTGGGAATAAAATTCATGCTTATAAAAAGGATGGCGAGCAGAAAATAAGATATCAAGCCCTTAATTCAAAGAGGAGACTAATTGATTCAACGTTGCAAGGTTGAGCATATGAAACTAAAGAGGATCAATGACAGAGAAGCACAATAGGAGGGCACGTACAGAGCATATAGACTGAGGACGAATACAGTGGCATCATAACAAGTTTCCAAAAATGTGGAGGCTGAGTTCCCACCAACATTTGCGTCCAAATAAATTGGCTATTAGGTAGATTAGATTTTTCCTTGAAGCCAAGTTTTATCTTCAAGAACAGTTCGAGGATTCCAAGGTTATACCTCAAGCGTTTCCTAGAATCTCCAGTCAAGCAGAGAACGAATTAATTGAACACTAGAAACAATTTTACATGGCCAAAATATTGAATAATACTTATATTTCGCCATCATTGTCTACAAAAAGGAGAAGGTCAAATCATTTGGAGAAGACTTGTTGGGAAGGATGAGTAGTGTTGGAACCAGAGAAGACTATGGATATGGAGTACTCTCTATAGCTATAACTGTAGCAGATATTTTGGTCTCAAATCAGTTACAGATCAGTCATTCCAAATTATTCCATTTCTATTTGTTATTTGGTCTTAAATAGATATCACTATTAAAGAAAGAAAAAAAAGGAATGGAGTGTGAGAAATATTTTGGGAAATATATATATATATATATATTGAGGCTTTGACTTCTTGATTGTTACATTGGATTATTTTCTCTATATTATTATTTGTAGGTGATTGATTTCCTTATGGAGGCAGAAGATTCAAGCCGAGTTCTCAAAAGGGTGTAAATCAGTTTTATTGAAGAAAGCTGAGGAGAGAAGAAAAAGTGTTGAGATCCATTGATGCCAAGCCACAATGTCATCATTTTACTTTTGGAAACGCCACAATAATCATCATAATGATACTTCACTCGATTCTATGGGCTACAATACTTCCATGGATCACATATGGCAACAATATACAACTCAAAAGCTAGAGCAGAACAACATGCCTCAAAAGTTCCATGTTATCCTTCAACAGTCAAAAGATATCCGGAAGGAAGATTTAAAAAGAAAGTGTCTCTTTGAACTTGGATCCAAATTGTAGGGTACAAAGTTAGAAGACGTCCTCCTACAACTAGACAAATTAAATATGGCTTTGAGCTTGATAGAGCAATCAGAATGGGAAGGGTCAAGTTGGGCCTTGAAGCCATCCATGCTTGCTTTGATACAACCTAGGTTCTTGGAGCATTCTTGTGAAAAGGTTAGACTCACAGTCGCCTCTTGTCTCAATAAAATTATAGCCTTAACAACAACACTATTGCCCTAAAATGATGACATAATGAGGAGGAATTTTAGGGTAAAGGTAGAAGCACTCCAAGGGTTGGACAACACCACCCTTATTACTTTTTTTCAGAAGCGCACAATTTTGGAACACATGGCGAAATTCAAATTTGGTATACTTATGCTGGATCTAGAGTGTGATGACTTAATCCTTCAGATGCTCCAATACTTCTGCACTGGAATCACAACGTCTCATCCAAAATTCATCAAAACAGACATGCAAAAGATCATGTCTCTGATCTTAGGAGAAGATAGGGCCATCTGTGAAGAATTGAGATCCAAATTGTTGGCCATTTGGAGGAAGGAGCTAATTGTATCACCTTCTAATTATGAACTAGCTGAGGGGTTAATCAAACAGAGCATAAAACTACTTAGAAAGAAGTTAACTAAGGAGGAACTAACAAAGATTTGTGGAGACAGCAAGAATGAACTAAGGAGGAAAGGCTTATGCTTTGTATGCAAGGGAGTTTGAACACTTGACCATTCATGTACAAATGATAAGGAGGTGACAAGAATAGAAAAAATAGAGACTTCTTTAGATCATGGGGATTCATCCATAGATGGGTTCACCAGGAGAGGGCCTATGAAGGATCTGAGCAGTCAAGAAAAAATGGTGAGAAACAACACCATGCTCTTTAGAGAAACTTGCAGGACAAGCTGATTAGTCAGCTTGAAAAAGTACATGATGAAAGGAAGGATGCAATTCCGAATGATGATAGTTGAATCTATAAATAAAACGGAGGACATCCATAAAGAGTATGGGAAATCAGGTATAGACAATGGTCCACCAGTACATCCGTGTTTGACAACTAGAGAGGATGGAAAACTTATCCTCACATGTAAAGAGGTCCAGGATGAATACACCCAAGGAGAATCAAATGAGGAGCCAGTAGTAATGAACCGATATGATGGGCATCATCATGCAGGCCAACATGACAAATATAGTATGCAAGATGAGTCATTTCTAAAGGGCTAGTCAAAGATTCCAGTTGAAGTAGTGGTCGTGGGGCATCCGGTGCAGTCAAATATAGAGACATTCAGCAGGGCACTAGAATTGCCAGTGAAAGACTTACGGGAAAGGATCATGCATTTCAAGACAGATCTCAAGTTGTTGAAGCAAAACGTCTGGACAGTCCGATACATTGTCTTACAAGAGAAAAAAAAATTGAGGAACTCATAGGGATATGTGCCAAATCAGCGACCAAGCTGTCTAGTATTGAGGAACAACTCAAGTCCCTCACAAGGCAACAAGAGGAGTAAAATTGGGAGTTCCATAGCAACGCTCTACAACAATACATAGATAAGGCTTGCAACAACAACCCACCTTTATACATTGAGAAGAGCAGGGTAGAGTTCTCCAAATGCATCATGTTGGGTAACCAAGTAGAGTAGCATGAATTGAGCATCGAACAACATCAACATAGTAGATTTGCGTATTTTCAGATATTCATCCTTCCCCAAGTATGGATTGGCGAGAGATTATGAGTTGGTATTCTATTGATGGGTTGATTCTTTGGAGGATACTCATAGCCAAGGGCATATTACAGCCTGGACCCTTTTGCGCGGACAACGTTGGAGGGATGAAATGGTACCATAACCCACAAGTCCCAGGATTTAGGTGGCATTGGGATCCAGAAGAATCCATTGAGGGAAGGATTGGTTAGAGAATTGTTTGGGTTCTAGGTATCGAAGGATCCATTCAAGACTATTCGACATGGAGGGATGGAACAGTACATCGGCTGGTGTGGGATCTCGGTATCAATGTACATATGCTTTTGTTGTGGATAGAAGTGGATCGCTTGAGGACAAGAAATCTTTGGGTGGGAGGATTTGTAATATTCCCTTTCTTGATTGGGTCAAAGTGGACAGAATTGGTTCATGGTACTTACCATGGTATTTTCCCATGGTATTGGCCCATGGTATTTGTTGTCGGTTTTCGAGAAAAATAATAAAACAAGGTCTCTAGAAAGTCCATCAAGCCTATAAAAAGGGAAGAAGCTAGGCATTTAGAATCATTCCAGTTTATCTATCTTATTGTGTTTTGGTTGAGAACTTGGCGTTGCCAGTTCTAGCATTGATCCCGGGATGAAAACCCTGTGGTGAATTTTGTATGGTGGATCCATCCAGGGTCCACGATTGTGCTTCAGTGTTTGATTTCTGTTTTAATGAGAAGCCAAGCATACCATCTGCAGGAGCTAATTTGTATTGTACAAGCATGTATTTTATTTTCAGCTAATAATATAAATAAAAGAGCTGCATTTCTAGATATGTTTGTGTTCTTGTTTTTTATGAAAAGTAGTTTTAAATCAGAACACTAACATGTTCTAGATCTATCGAAATGTTCACTGTTTGGAATGTTACACTCAAATGCCTGTGATAAATTTGTTATAATAACTGTTTTCAGATCCAGTTGTCAATATCAAGATGCTTCCACACATTAAATTTATTTTACTGTTGTCATTTATATTGAAAACTTACGTCTCCATTTGCCTTGGAATTTTCCATCTTCATTAAATTCCAATTAAATAGTCATTTCTTTATTATAATAGTCTTCTACAATGATTTATTATTGTAGTTGTAATTTTTTTAGAAGAAAATAAAAAACTGGGGTATATAATGTATTAGCCACATATGCCATTATAAATCTATTGCATCTTTGGAAATTTCAACCAGTATTCACCATATAAACATATATGCAAATTCAAAATAAAAGTATCTACTCAATAAAAATACAAAAATTAAAAAGTGCAGAAAATCATTGGCCAAAAACAACCCTCTAGGTCATGAAATTCTTATATCTCCTTCAGCCATGACAAAGTTCTCTTCAGTATATATAAAGTGCATAAAATCCCTCCCTTTCTAGCCCTTGCTTTGATAGTGTATCCACCACGGAGTTTACTTCTCTGAAGATATGTTGAAAGGTGGTCTGTCTAAAAGCTTGGATAAGAAAATATATCTGTGCCATCCACCCATTAAGTTGGGGAGGAGCAAAAGTAGTTTTGGGTAAAACTCTATCAATAATGGTCTTTGAATCCCCATATATATGCAAAATGTCGATATATTTCTCTCTGGAAAGCCACAACAATCCCCATAGTGTTACCATTCCATGAAATTCTGTAACTGTTGTTGATTCTAAGCCACACAATGCATCCACATATTCCTTGATGTGTCCTTCCATAAAAAAAACTAGCTAGATAAGTAATAGATAAGGGCATAAGACGATATGAGAGATATTTAGATCACCCATATCGGGATTATGAGAGTCCATCCAAACACAAACCTTCATATATATATATATATATATATATATATATATATATATATATATAGATCTTCAAAGATTGCCTTATTTCTTGCCTTGCATAACTCCAAAAAAAAACAAATAATGCCATCAATTTTAATACCCCACCATTTTAAGCATTCCTCAATAGATCCTCAATTTTAAGCATTCCTCAATTTAAATACCCCACCATTTTCATTTTTCCTTGGAGATTCTCACCTAATATCATGCGCCCACCAATGGTAGTATTTTCAGATCAGGGACACATTTTTGTTTGAGAGGAGGGGGATTAAAGCCCACCCGTAGGCGAAGATAGTGGGATATCAAATTCATTTTTTTTTTTTGATAAAATTGTACCTATGAGATTCATATAACTATGAAATACCGGTAGTCCTTTGGTTGCAATTTAATTTCAGCCGCGAGCTCATGAGATTTACACAACTAAACCCATGGAATGAACAGAAGGATGCTCTCGTAAGAGCTCACGCGATATTCATTGGATATAACATTGCAATGGCTGAAACATTTTTCGAGTACATTATTGTGGGTGGTAGCATTGTAGCTGTATGTCGATTTCTCTCCCTGAGCTGATTCTTTTAGTGTTGCTACTACAGTTAGACACTGCAGTAGTGGAGTTAGGAGTTAGACACTGCAACAGTGGAGTTAGGAGTTCGTCACTATAGCAATGAAGTGGTTGGAGGGGTTAGGAGTTCGTCACTTCAGTAGAAGGGTAGTGAAGGGGTTGGAGCTTAATGTGTCACTGTAGTAGAAGGGTAGTGAAGGGGTTGGAGCTTAATGCATGCAAATGTGAGAGACAATAAATTTCAGAACTTGTAGAAATAAATGATCTAAGACAAGTGAAAATTGCATCATCAATCAAAGCTGGGAAGTGGGTTTGGGTCCATGCCAAATAGTATCAGCACATTTTAAAATGAAGACTAGCCCATCTAAAATGGGAGCATCCAAGGAAAAAACAAGCTCAAAGGAAAAGTACTTGAGCCATTTGCAATACACAATATTTTAAAAAGTCCCCTTTGCAAGCATATGGAAATACCCACAAAGGAAAAGTCATTGATGATTCTGCCTTGTACAATCCCACATCCACACCTCCCACCTGGTCATCTGATCTCTATGTGACAGAATTATTAAGTGTAAAAAAGAGGTTGGAGGTTCTAGAAGTTAAAGAGGAGGAAAGGGATCATACAATTCATGTAATAATAGGCTTTAGCAGAAAGAAATAAAATTTTGAAGGAGAAAGTGGCATTGCTACAGGAAACTCTCTTGATAGGGAAGAAAAAATGGCAACGCATGAAGGCAAATGTGCAAAACATGAAGAAATTTGTAGTGTAGAGTACAGAGGTGGTGAATGCAAAACCATCCCAGGATAATGGGAAAGCGGTTTCCCAAATAGACAACCATGAAGAGACAACAAGAGAAGAAAGGAAATAAGGCTCCACAAAAGTTTCCAAAACTTGGGCTGAAGTTATTAGCAACTTTGCTAATAGGGAAGGATAGGCAAACTTTTGGTTTGACAACGTGGAAGATAGAGAAAGAAAGGAAATACAAGATAGAGCAACAAACATAATTATTAAGGGGTGAAAGACTAAAAATGAATCCACTTTTGACCTTGCAAGGGACTTCTTGAAAGACAGGCTGCTATGGCAAGGAAAAATATGCCAAACATGGAGGGTAGGAAAGTTTAATGGTGAGAGAGCTAGGCCCATAAGAGTCATCATGCCTAGTTTGCATGATAAAGATATCATTATAAGCAAGAATCAGCTCTTGAGGGGTTCTCATTTTTTTCTAGAAGAAGATTTAACTGTAAGACAACAAGAGGAAAGGAAGGAGGAAATGTCAAAGGTTAGGGCAACAAGAGATGAGGGAAAAAGAGCATGGATTTATAATGGTAAAGCTGTGATAGCGTGATTTGAACTTCCTTCCAAAACATGGCAACAAGATGATGATAAAGTAGATACAACAAAACACTTTAACAGGAAATCAGGAAGCAAGACCAGTATGGGAAAACAGTGACAAAGACTCAAATATGAGTCTTGCATGTCAAAAAAAATAGCAATCATGTCATACTCAGGTTTCCTTAAGTTTAGTTTGTTGGAACTGCATAGGTTACCCATGGAGACGAGGACCTAGGTTAAGGCCTATTGCGGAAGATAGAGACATAATTTTTCTCATAGAAACACATGAGCATGAAGGGTGCAAAACACCTTTGTCAAGATCCAACAGTCAATATCAAAATGATTCCACACATCAATTTTATTTTACTGTTGTCATTTATGTTGAAAACTTACGTCTCCATTCGCCTTAAGAAGGAATTTTCCATCTTCATTAAATTCCAACTAGATAGTCATTTTGTTATTACAATAGTCTTCTACCATTATTATTGTAAGGTGTAATTCTAGTGAATGAATTTGTCTTTTTTTTTTTTTCAGAAGAAAAAAATAAATTGGTGTATATAATGTACGAGTCACATGTTATTATAAATCTATTACATATTTAGAAATTCTTCAGAAATTTCAGCAATATTCTAGTTCAGCGTTCATAAAAAAATATACATTCCATTACATCTTTTTAAATCTAAGTCTTATCCCCATATAAACATATATGAAAATTCAAAATCAAAAGTATCCACTCAATAAAAATACAAAAAGAAAAAAGTGGAGAAAATCATTGGCCAAAAACAACCCTTCAGATCATGAAATTCTTATATCTCCCTCAGCCATGACAAATTTCTCTTCAGTATATATAAAGTGCATAAACTCCCCCTCCCTTTGCAGCCCTTGCTTTGACAGTGTATCTGCCACAATATTTGCTTCTCTAAAGGTACGTTTAAAGGTGGTATGTCTAAACGCTTGGATAAGAAAATATATATGAGCCATCCACCCATCACGCTAGGGAGGAGAAAAATTAGTTTTGTGTAATACTCCATCAATAATGGTATTTTAATCCCCATATATATGCAAAATGTTGATATCCTTCTCTCTGGAAAACGACAACATTTCCCATAATGTTACCGCTTCCACCATTCCATGAAATCATGTAGCATGAACTGTTGTTGACTCTAAGCCATGCTCCACATCCACATCTCCTTTGATGTGTTGTTCCATAAAAAAACCAGCTGGATAAGCAATGGATGGGGGCATAAGACGATATAAGAGATCTTTAGAACACCCACTATCCAGATTCTGAGAATCCATCCAAACACAAACCTTCATATATATCCAGTATATATCATTCTCGAGATCTTCAAATATTGCCTTATTTCTTGCCTTCCATAACTCTTAAAAAAACAAATAGTGAGATCATTTTAATACTTTCCCCTCTTTCTGTCCACCATTTTAAGCATTCCTCAATAGAGTGCCTGAAAGAAATACTATATCGACCCATTATGTGAGCCCATAAATTCAATGCAAAAAGTACACTCTAGAAACAAATGTGAATTAGATTCGAGATCTGCTTTACACATCACACATCTATCGTGACAGAGAAACCCTTTTTCAACAAATTTTCCCTTAGTAAGATACCCATTTTTCCAAATCAGCCAAACATATAAAATTGTAGAGAGCTTGGGCAAACGTTATTCATGATAATGGTACTCTTAATATTAATGGATCAAGATCCAAGGTCACGTTGAATTCTGCAATAATTGTCATTGTGCACAGTGTGTTGGAAAATTTTGTTGTGCTGACCTTGGCATCTCTGCATACCTCTACACTTCACTCCGCAGCACACACTTGAGTTAAACCTATCACTGAAATATTGAAGACCATTTTCATACATTGATGGGATTGGTAACGTCGTTGTTGAAACCACTCAATGCAACATTGACTAGGTTCAAGATAACGTGACAAGCATTTGTTGAATAGCTCCCCACAAGATATTAAAACTAGAAATTGCACCTAGAGGTGCAAGGAACGCCGGAAGGAGGGGTTGGTGAATCTGGAAGTTAAATCGATTAATTGTGCATCCGAGGACTAGGGTATTGAATTCTATGCCTAGATTTCATTCTTGAATGCGGTCATTATTTCCATTACTAACTCCCAAAGCTGAACTAAGATCGTAGATGCATACATCCTCACATTCCCACATGATTCCTGATAATAAATGGTTACGATGTCGGGCGTTAAGTCCCACAGAGCCTTGTAGATGTCGAGCACTATGAAGAGCATTTGGCTTGAATTTTTTCTCATGGCCACAAATTCCCCAACATCCTGAATTTAAATGTTTCAAGCATTTTTCCAACGCAATGCCCCCAATTGAATGAGGTTTTTAATATTGACACATCATTTTTATAGTCTAATTTAAAGGTATTTAAAGGATGATGTAATCTTTGTTTGCTCGATAGTGTAATTGTTTTCCACCTTCATTGAAATTACATATGAGACTCTTGCCATATGTTAAACTTATGGAGATAATCTGCACTGGAACCCACAAGCTAATGCTCATGCACAAATAAATGTAAGCTAATTATTTATCTAAATTACAATGTTGAGACCTTAAGCCAATTTTGAGCACATTAAAATATTTAAATCATAATTTGAAAGGCAATTGGAATGTCACGAATTAAATTGTTCTTGATTTCTATCAAAATCACACATTAAAATTAGTCAATAAGATTATATTCTCCTCCCATGCCACTAAGGTTTCCTTCCTTTGTTTTAAACACACACATAAATCACACCTTAAAATTAGTCAATAAGATTACATTCTCCTCCCATGCCACTAAGGATTCCTTCTTTTGTTGTAAACACAAACATATAAAGATATTCCTGCAAAGAAAAATGTACATGTATCCTTGCAAAGAAAAATGTAAAGTTATTTATTGTCTTTCAGTGGAACAATCGGTTATGTGACCATGAAAAGGCATCAAAATGAAGAGCAAGATATAACCTTAACATAAAAAATGCATCCATGGCACACTTTAGGGTTCCGTTAGAGTTATCATGAGAAAAATTCACATTAAAAGTGGTATGACACATCACATTCTTCATCAACAAATGAGTGCACATCTTATGCTAAAATGAAGGAAACAAGACCTATGAAGAATAATTGCTTGAAGGTAGTACAAGGTATGGAATAAATAGAAATAAATAAATCCACACCACACATTACACAACTGCATTTCTGGGTTCGTCTATGATATAGTCAATTCTTGTTGTGGCCACTTGTATTGCATCATGGATGCTACTCAAATTGTATCCCCATCTGGATGAATTTCTTCCTTATCCAATGCATAGAGAAGATCAATATTGTCTTTGAGGTACAAGACAACTATGAAAAAATCATGTTGGGTAAGAAAAAAATAAAAGCAAATACCCTGCTTCGCATACTAGTGTTCCTTGAAAGTCATATTTGCACTACATGTGCAAGATAACGATGGATATTCCTCGCTCATCTACTTTCCGAGATCACTGATTTGCACATATTTAGATTTTTTTGCATTATATCATGGACACATTGAAGCTAAAGAAATGCATCTACCCCTATTTAAACGAGATACAAAAAAACCCCTATTCAACAAGCTATAGAATTCTAAACATTGATAAGCCACAAAACACACTTGTAAAACCTTCGAACCTCGCCACGTTGAAGGAGAAACAAAATTAAGCAATGAACAAAAATTGAATGCATACAGTGAGGTGGATTGAAACAAATCTTGTTACATGTGAATTTATATGATTCTATAACACCTTAACACTTGGCCAGGCCATAGAGACACAAACGAAAAATTGTATCGACATGGTTTAGAAATGGAAAATTGTATCAACATGTTTTTCAATATGTCTAGTTGTGGAGACAATAAAGAATACTTTCCCAAATTTAAATCCTAAAATTTTATCGACACAGTTTAGTGGAGACAATAAAGAATACTTGCCAAGATTTAAATCTTGAAATTGTATCGGCATTGTTTAGAAATGGAAAATTGTATGGACATGCAAATATGAACACACTTTTTCCATGTTGTAGAAGTGAATGTTTATAGATGCAATGAAGGTCCATACAATTGAGTCTCTACTTACGAAATTATTTATTTTTCACTTTACAAATACCGAAACGGAGTTGCAAGACAATGAGTCAATGCCATGTAGATGGTTTGAGACAGAGAAGCAAATACAGGGTCTTACGAAAATTCTATTTCCATTATTTGTTGTTGAGCAATAAGTTTTTGTTGGTGAGACAAGCAATCATGGTAGCATCCTACTTAGAGACAATGGAATAACAAGACTTGAAAGATGGTGTACAATTACCCAATAATGTAGAAAAATTAATTCACAGTTGCTCGATAGTTTAAATTACACTCTAGTTTATGTCCATGCAATTCTATAATACGCGCGTTCTCATCAAGGTACACAGATATTATACTAATGGTTCTTATAGATGCAAGCAATAGTACTTCAGAAAAGTGCTTGTATTTCATTTGAAGAGTTCCCTAGGACACTATGCCAACCGATACTGAATAGAGTGGTCTAAGTGGGTGGTGCAAATCCTTCAAGCTACAATGGAATGTGGCTACCTAAAATGTACAAAACTAAAATATACAAGACAATTATGTCATACCACAACTCAATTGGATATAGATATGTAAAGTGTGAGGGATGTTGGAGCCAAATGCAGAATTGGAATGAACTTAAGAATGATCTCTAAGAAGAGTTATTTTCATGTGTAAATGTTAAAATAATCACAGAGTGGAAAAATGAAATGTAATATTACATTGATATTTTTGCATGAATCCTCCTTTGGGTGATTGATGGTTGTGGAAACCATCGAGTCAAAATACAGTTCAACTTGAAACACATTCCAAAGAGGACCAGCCCTAGACTATTTTGGACTAATTTCCCTTCTCCTGATCCCCACAAGTAAAAGTTCATATAGAAAGAGAAGGAAAAACAGTAGCATGTGATGTAGATCATGCTTGAAATTTACAAGTAATTGATGAATCATACCAATGGAGGGGGGTGCATAAACTACCGCGATGGAAGCTCCAAAACGCTAAAATGGATGGCATGGTGGTGGATTAGATGTTTATGGAGTTTCATGCTGTGATTGAATTGTGTGGGTGCATTGGGGTTGTAAGGGTTAGCATTGTAAAGGTTTGGTGGTCGTCTCTCCTAAAAAGAATAAGATAGCTTTCTGACGTTCTCTATAGATAGTTTTCCTGGGAACACAAAAAATGTGGCAAGCCAAACCCTGGCTCCCTTCTTGGCGAGGTCCCTTATTTCAACTGCGAATTTCCCCATGGTCGCTGCTTGACTCCTTTGTAGTGCCTAGTCCCACTCTTCTTCATCTCTCTATTCTTCTCCTCGTGTGTGTTTGGATTTACTTTAAACGTCTCAGATCTTCTTATAACTGAGCACACAAAAGAAGATGAATACTAGTTTTGTTGGGTAAATTGTCTCACATTGTCCTCCGATATTGATATGCTGTTGCTATTTTGGCAAGGGACTCCCATGGTGGAGGGTAAGGTTGTAAGACATTGAAGATGATTTTTCTCCAATATCTACCATATCCACATCATCCTCCACTTCCAGAAAGTGATAGAAAATCAAATCCTACGTTTATATTGAGGCTCGCCTCTGCAATATTCATCATAATTGTCTCTGGGCAGTCACAACAATATGCAGATTCAAATACTTTGATTTCTATTTCGTCGCAGCCGCAGAATGGTTGTGGTGTACCCCACACTGTATTGAGAAGTGTGTCAGTTGAGTATATAAAAAATTCATTTCCATATGGGTTTGTGGTAAGTACATTTCATACAGCCAATGCGTACTTTTCTTAAATTTGTTTCAGTGGCAATCAGTAATTTAGTGACATTTTCTTGGATAGAAGTGGCCATGAGTAATTTCGAGACATTTTCATGGATAGATTCCTTTGTGTATATATATTCAACCTGAATGGTCATTGTCGTCATCTTCCTGGAGTCTTTCTGCTTTGTCTCCTTGGTCATCATGGTGCGACATAAATGGGAGTGCCCGTGAAATAATATACCGCGTTCCTTGTTTAATGTTGTAAAAGACACCTACATAGTGCACACACAAGTAGTTTCTAAGAATTTTCACGTTTATATAGGTCATAGTGGGAAGACATATTGTAGGCTTCCATTTAATGTGAAAAAAATGCGTGAAGATATATATGGAAAAATAGCGGTTTTGAAAAGTGCCAAGCCAACTAGTAAACAAACACAACACCATTGTGAAAGGCGCAATGTCCTTTAAAAAAAATGTTTAAATCTAATTACAATTATGCTAATTTTAATAATAACTAATTATTCTTACATTTAGAGTTACCTACAAACTTTTAAAACTACATAATAACTTAAAATAATTAATGCACTCCAACCATTCTAACATTGTAGAGAAATATGTTCTAAAATGGTCACTATTGCAGTGTTGAATATGAAATTCCAATTTAAAATCCGATAACACTTTCTATTGCCCATTAGAATCCCAAAAACAAATAGTGTCCGAGTCATCCAGGCCGACTCCTGCTAATAGAATAGAAAAACATGCCAAAACTAAGAATAAAACTGCAACTTCACCAACATTTAGTAATCCTAACAATTTTTCGCAAGAAAGAAAGAAAAAAAATGTGCCATAGGTAATTAGATTGTTATTCAAACCATAGAAAGACAAAGAGTTAGTAGTTTAAGTAGTTTTAACCATTGGAATACAAAATTTATGTCACGGTATTTAAATAAGATAGATAGTTGGAAATCCGGACTAAATTTTTAAAAAGGAGGGAAAGCGAGAGGAGAAACCCTCATGTCTCCGAGTATTTTTAGCAGGGAAAATCGCAGATATGAGGTAGTAATTTGTGCTCGGACAAGCACTAATTTGTGCTCGGTCCATCAAGTTTTCTTGGGAACACAATAAAATGTATTCAGATTTCTAAGACTAACTGAAAAAACGACAACAGAGGAAAACAAAAAAATATTAGGGGGTGGTTGAATAATAGTTCCGTAACTGAGCATGGCTCAAAAGGGGTAGTTTTATCTTTCATGTCCATTGTAGAAGAAAAAACCATGCAGTTGAAGCGTTCGGGAGGCTTGCACTGGAGTTTTACAGAATAGGAGATGTTTCAATGTGAAAAACTACTCCAATGCGAACAATGACTGGTAACATTTAATTTTAACTTTGACAGTGATGAAATGATACTGTATCCACACTGTCTGGCGCAATTCTCAACCAACCAATAAAGCTTTCCATCAAAAAGAAAGAAAGAAAGAATTTTTAATGTCCACGAGGCTAAAAATAGCCTATGGGACAGATTGCTTCTCTATCTGACTCTTGTATTCGGCCCTTTTCCTGTGAAGTTTTACAATGACCACTCCCAACTTATCGACAAACTCTTTGCTGAATAGCTTATCCCAAGAATTAGCTGCCAGAATACCTGCATAGTTTTCCCTGGTGTCTTTGAAGGCCTCACATTCTATAATGAAATGTTTTTCTGTTTCCACTTTTCCGGAGGAGCAAAAAATACATACTCTTTCTTCCCACATTTCTTTTGGCCTTTTCCAACGCCCTGTTTCACAACGGAGTTGATGAGAATTAGTCCTTAATTGAGCAATAAGAATTTTAGATCTCCAAGAAATATTAGCCCCTATGTACGCCTTTTGTTGATGGTTATGCATGGGGTTAAACTCTTCCATGTAGTACTTCTTCTTTCTCTCTAGCTCTTTCTTCCAAGTATGTTTGTGGAATTTATCCATAACAAAAGTTTTTATCTCTTTACTGTTTGTAGGACACATGTTCAAGCAAATAC
Organism: Pinus albicaulis; assembly: GCA_034641835.2. NCBI lineage: Eukaryota > Viridiplantae > Streptophyta > Pinopsida > Pinales > Pinaceae > Pinus > Pinus albicaulis. The sequence continues at coordinate 1,608,262,212 of CM076584.1, read as the reverse complement.
CCCATTTACTAAACCATTTGTTATTTTTCCGCATCCAAGTCTTCTGTCTTTTGCACAATTTGTCACTAAACATCACCTTAGGCCATCTACCCTCTTCCATCTGCTCAATTTTTTTCAGATACCTTATGACTTGCACCATAGCAATTGCTTCAATAGGAGCAGCGCATGTTTCACTTAACAGGATAGCATAAGGAACTGCACTTTTAATTTTGAATCTGTTTGTAATCAAACGTTTTTGAATTTTCTCAATTTGTTTCCACTGCATCTTGGTTGCACTGCTGGCCCATAGTTCACAACCGTAGAGAATCACTGGAATCACTAGAAGCCCAAAAAGAGTTAGAGTGGTTTTCCAGTCCCACAGCTCTGCCTCTCTACCCCCGTTTTGAAGAGCATAAAATGCTTTCCAACCCCCTAAAGTTCTTTTCTTTCTACAACCATCCCAATTTAAATTTCTGTTGAAGTCAATTCCGAGGTATTTGTAGTCTGCGACTTCTTCCAGAATGCTGCCTTCAAAATAGAACTTATGTTGGTTATGCTTTCTTTTGTTAGAGAAAACCACTACTTTCGTTTTGCTAATATTGACTTGCATCCCAACCCTTCTACAAAAATGCTCAAGGGAACGTAAATGCTCTTGCAAACCAAGAGCCAATTTAGCAATCAATATAAGGTCATCTGCATACAAAAGAAGCCTGATAACGAACTTGCCCAAATGGATACCGTCAACCCCTTGCGAATTTAGCCACTCTTCAAGCTTGTCAATATATAACCCAAAAAGGGTGGGAGACAATGGGCAACCTTGCTTGACCCCGATATCGCTTCTAAAACTTTCAGAAATGCCAGCTGAAGTTATGATTTTGACTTTCACCTCTTCATACAACCTATGCACAACTGCTCTCAAATGCTTGGGAACCCCGAGTTCCTCCATTCTGCCCCAAAGCTTATCCCTAGGAACCGTGTCAAAGGCTTTTCTGAAATCAACAAAGCAACGGAAAACTTCTTCCTTTTTTTCCCAAAATTTTTCAATGATGTGCCTTAAAGTTATACAATGATCAACTGTGGAATGTTTAGGTCTAAAACCTGCTTGCCCTTTAGCACGTTTATCTCTTTCTTCTGCCCACTTGCTGATTTTCTTTTCTAACATGCTTCCAAATAACTTTGCAAACAAGTCAAAAAAGTTTAAAAAACCAATAGAGCTTTCCATCAAGTCAAATTTTTTTAAAAAGTTTCTACAGATGTTAAAATATAACTGGTTAGAAAGGCAATAATAAATTTTTCTAATTGGATAGGGTGAACAGTTTTTGTCCACCCAAGAAAACGCCTCAAGCATAAATATTAATATGAAATGTTCAAGTATTATTTATTTCAAATTGTGCATCCTCATGTATTAAATGTAAAAACTCCGCCCAATATATTAATATTAATATGAAATGTTCTAAGTATTATTTATTGCAAAGTGTGCATCGTTTATTGTGCATTAAATAATAATCATATGATAATATTAAGGATTGCAAGTCGATTCCCAAACTTAGAAATTGACGCCTTTGGGGTTATGAGTGTGGACAAGTTGGTTGTGTGGGTAAAACAACTAAGTTCATGACGCATTTGGGGTTATGAGTGTGGAGAGGTTGGTTGCCTAGATAAAACAACTAAGTTCATTGTGCAGAGCTCTGCATAATACATTAACTAATAATTATATTAACTAAGTATTGTTGTTTATGGTCAAATAAAACAATGCAAAGAGAACTGTTAGAAAATCACAACATGGTTAAATTATATGTTAATAGTTAGTTGTTTTTGGTGCTATTATTAATATATTAACTATTATTAGTTTTGAATGGTTAAATCTATTTTATAGTGGCGCTTTTGATTATTAGCCTATGAGGAGCTTTATGCTGTTATATTACGTGTTTCACTTACCTTTACTTTTATGCATGTGATTTGCCTATTTGTATATCGAAAATAAACAAAATAGAGATGCTGACAAATATGTTGAGGAGAGTCAACTTTGTCGAGCTAACAATAGCCTCATAAAATAAGAAATGTGTGTTGGAGTCTGGAGATTAAGCATTGTAGTCATGGTCAGAAATGTATGCCAAAAAGTACAAACAAGATGGCCTTAAATGCATTCCTTAATCATAATGAAATTAGTGTTGTGTGGAAGTTTATTGTGCAGAGGTTGCGCACAGTTAACTACAAAATAAACAATAACAACAATAATTTAATCTTCTATTATTATTCTGTGGAAGTTTATTGTGCGGAACCTCTACACATTTTTCTATTTTTAAATGGTATGTATGCTCTACAATTATTGTCGTATGTATCTTGTTTGTGTGCATAGAGCAAGTTTTTACATAAAAAACCACTAGCACCATTGACTGTTAAATAACCATGCATAATCTATCAATTTTGTTGAAGTATTGTAAATTTATTTCAATAACATGTATGAATATAACAATTCATTTTAATATATCAACTTTAGCGAGGAACAAATGCTCTGTTAGTGCTATGGTTTGGTTTGGTTTTGCAAAAATTCTCTGCCAATAGCATAGGAAGATTAGTTGAGTGAAGAGGTGAAGAGCTAAAAGCATTGTGCTTGAAGGCCCCTCACAAAATGTGTGGACTAGTTTTTCCAAGATTAGAGGTCATAAAATGATGTGTGAAAAGTGTGGAGGAGCCCATGTGCAGAGTGTAGAGGTGAATTACAGAACTCCCGCACAAATACCAAGTTATGAAACTACTGCACAAATATGAGTTATGTTTCACTCAACAAGGAGCTTTGTGTGAAGAGCTTTTATTATGCAGAGATATTTCATTTAATCAATTAATTAGTGGTAGAGGTAGGGACTATGTTACATTGCAACTATTACCCTTGCTAATTAATTAATCTCTCATAAGCTATTATAACACCTTCAAAAATTATAGTAATAGTCAACATTCATATTTTATTTCCATGAAGTTATAGAAAGAACAACCATAACTAATGTTATTGAATTGATTGTATGCAGGTTCACGATAAATATGTGTATTAGTTATTTGATTTGTGTTAGCATTTTGAAAACATATATTGGATATTGTCACGTTTTCAAATTAGCCAACTTGATGGTAGGGAGGGGATTTCTCTATATTGAATAATTTGAAAATTTTGAGGATAAAGTTTTTTTTAACAACAAATATTTCGCATTCCCTTTTAATTCCAGATTTATTACATGATACCCACCCTGACACTCGGTCCACATGGGGATACTATGGAGGTTGTGGAATCTGACAACAACATGGCATATGATGCTCCAACATCTGCACAATTCATGTTATAAATATCTCCATATCCCTACATCATCCAACCCAAAACTTTAGCAAAACAAAAGCTAAGTAAAATAACCACGGGGAGTAGGATTTTCATGTTTGTGAGTATATTGATTATCAACCTCATTGCTTGCAATGCTCGCAGAGACCTATTAACATACATTAATGGAGTTGCAAGTTATGGTTCTAGGAACGAAATCACTGGTTCAGGTAATGGTATTGAAAGTGACATAGGTTACAAGACTGGTTGGGGTTCTAGCTATGGTGGTGCTAGCTTAGCTTTCGCCTCAGGCTCCAATTCCAATGAAGGCCACTGAATAAGTATCATAGGTGAAGGAGTTGGATTTAGAGCTGGTTATGATGGCGATGCAGGATACATAACACAAGCTAGGGGACCAACTAGGGGTTTCAAAGCTGGTTCTGGCAGCGATGTAAGCTACAAAAATGGAATTGGGGTTACAGGGCTAGTGTGTGCATTGAATATAGTTTTTTGAATGGGGATTGAATCTGGTTGTTTGAACAAACCATTGAAATTCGCAGTACTAATACAAGCATAAGCCAATAGGATTTGACCATACGTGTCATCCTTGCATCATTATGGAGATGTGATGAAGGTCGGTGGGGGAATTTAGTGTAATAATTATAGTATAAAGTAAAACATTAATAAAAACAAATATTAAAAAAGAAAAAGTATTTTTTTTAATGATGTCTTAAGTCATGTGTCCACTAGAAGTTGGACTGCTTTGACTACCTCAAAATGACAAGAAGGTTGAAGGGGGCTACTTTCATTGACCACTTAGATAATATAAAAATGCATACAAGGGTTTGACACCAGGGTTTGATTCTTTCTTGAGACTTGATGTGAGTGTATCAAAGTCTATCAAGAGAGGCCCCATTTTTAGCTTATCAAAAAATAATAGGGCTTTTTACTCGCCATTAGCCAATGAGAGCATCCTTAACAATGGTGTTGTTTTTTTCTATGTGGTTCACGGACCATAGAGATCAGTGACTGCTACATCCAAAAAATATTTGTACTAGGAAGATCCACCTGAAGGTATCACTTCCTATCGGTTGAACCACAGAGCCTAACCTCGAGAGTGTTGAGATAATTGAATCCATGATCTCTCAATAGAAGAGGTACTTTAATGACAGGGATTCGACCAATTGAGCTAACCCTTGGGGCTAACAATTTTGTTGTTAATAGAAATTATGTTTTTCTTTTTCATTTTTTATGGAATTGATAATTGAGTTGGTCTCATACTCATGGGTTCATTTAGTAGTAGTCTACTAGGTCTAGGACGCCTACCTCTAATGTGGACATGGGTTAATTGGAGGATCAAACCAAGGACCTCATAATATGTTAACACATTTACATCGCTAAATAAAGGGGATTAAAAAAAATAGGTTGTGCTAAAGGCAAGGACTATAACAATGGATTTTTCATTGAATTTTGTATTAATTATGATTTGAATATAAATATTACCTATTTGATAATGTAAATCATTATGAAAATGCGTGTTTTTTTTATATATTAAAATTTTGTTTTTGTATCATTCTATTGGTGAAAATAATTGACGTCTTATTGTAGAACTAAATTGAAAATAAGGATCAATGGATCAATATGAATAATTGGATCAATGGATCATTTTAATCTTGTTTGTTGAATCATTTGATGACGATCTAAGAAGAAGAATTTGCAAGGGTTTTCCCCATAGTGGGTTTTGCCCTGGTCTCGGATCAATCTTGGTGTCTCTATGTGTTCATGCTTCTCTTCCTTTGTTCCTTTACATTCTGCTGCTTAGATGATGATGATGATGTTGTTGTTTCTACATAGTTGCATATAATGATGATTAATAACATAGAATATGTATAATGATATAATGATTTGGGGTGAAATTAACATGTTATTGAAGAAATGCATCTATCAAAGCAAAGCACAATGTAACTCTATGGAAAATTAACAGTTGGGCTTCTTGGGATTGACACCCATTTGGCCAATGGGTGAGGAGACTTGGGACGTGTTTGATACTAACCATTTGTGGTAAGTGGTATCTCACCCAAGTGACTTGAGACGTGTCTAATCATTAACTCTCATGGTACGTGGTATCTCCCCCAAGTTATTGGATGCATGTGTTCTACCAATTGATTCTTGAGGATTAAGGTGGGAATATCAATGAACAATAGGATGTGTATGATCCTTACCTATCATGGTAATTGATATCTCCCCTATTGTCATTGTAGGGCATGTCTAATCCTTTCCACTTTTGGTAAGGGTGTATCTCCCCCTACTGTCAAGTTTAACACTTGACTGAGTGGTTCATTCTTCTTCTTCTTTAGATCAAGTCATAACTGTTTAGCTGAAGAATAGAGGAGAGATGAGTTGAGACAAGATTTCATGAGATGGTTGTCTTGTTAATGCAGTTGTGATGAGACATGTACACTTTTTTATGAGACTTATGATGCAACTGAAAATTCCTCCCTAAATGAGAGGGAGTGTTGAAATTTGGGGCAGCTATGGGATGGATTTCCCATGAGAAACCCATCTTTCCCCAAAGAGAAAAAAATATTCAAAATGGATAAAATAAATATTCTTATTGTTTTGTTTAGAAATCTTCTTATTATTAAGACAAATTTGGGCAAACAATCATTAAGGAAAATATATTTTTATTATTATGATAAAATTTGAATTTATTTATTCCCGCCAAATTTGCATGTCATCCTCATAAAATAATCAAGTCAGCCTGCCCAAGAGACATGATTATTCAAATGTAGAAACAACTAGAAAAGGGAACCTATCCTCCTCCATTTGAACTCAGACTTCTAAGGTCATTCGTGTGTCTTTGTGGCCTAGTATTATGTGGTTGTTTGTGTGATCTCTATGTTAATTTTTAAGGCTTGATTTTCTCTGTTGAAGATAATTGCACTTTAAAACTTCTCAAAATATTTGAATCATTGTAGACCTTTGGATGAGCTCCTAAACATATGGTTGTCTCAAAGATCATATAATATTCTTGTGCGAACTTCTTGTGATTCTAATGGGCTCAAAGAGGTCGAATATATAGAAATTAGGATGGGTGAAAGGGGTTCCTCCTTTAGGAGATTCGACCTTGAAAACTTGGAGGGAAACATAAAAAATCAAATTCAAATAACATTAAAATATTATTGTCAAAGACCTTCATAATTATTTTCCAAAATAAATTTTTGCTACTAATAATAATATTTATTTATCCAAATTAGGATTCCTTTTGTGGGGAAAGGTGGGATTCTAAGTTGGGTTTCCCTTTGGATAAATTCATCCTAAAGTTGCCCAAATTTCAACACTCCCTCTCAACTAGGGAGGAATTTCCATTTTCATCACAAGTATCATCTTGGATGTACAATTTTGCTACATCATGTCTCATCTCGTCTCATCTCATATCATCTCGTCTCATAGAAAAAGAATAATCCACAACTGAAGGTAGGTGAGATCGATTAGATCCTTCAAACCCTACAAATATCCATGTCAAGTTCCATGACCTTCATCTCATCTTAATCAACAAGATATCCATCTCATCACATCTCGTCTCAACTTGTCACCTCTGATCATTAGCTGAAAAATGATGTCTTGATCTAAAGAAGAAGAATCATCATAGGGGAGTTCGAGCTACGACCCTATATCCACAGACAATAGGGGAGATTAATCTACCACTATATATATATATGATCGAAAATAGGCAAGATACCACTTACCATGAGAGGTAAGGACCACAGTGTTAGGTCCCTATAATACTAGTGTAGCCCCTTATTGTTATTGTTAGTGTATCCCCCTTATTGTTATTGTTGTGCCCATGTAGTCCACATATTGTTATTATTGTGTCCCACAGAAGCCCACTATTGTTATTTTTATGCTCTTAAATTATTATTATTATGTAGGATCTGATTATATCGTGACCCCTTATACTCCTATATATAGAAAGTAGGTTTTTTCATTTGTATGATCCAAGAATTGTTAATTTATGTAATGTAAAGGATGTTTCCCCCTCGAAGTGGATAATTTTTAAGTCGTTGATCTATATTTTCTTCTATTTTGTGAGCTAGTTGCATAACACCCACTTTATCCTATTGTTCGACAATAGGCAATATACCCAACTTGCAATAAGTGACAAGGATCACACATCATATTGTCTATTAATATTCCCACATTGACCCTCAAGAATTAAGTGGTAGAACACATGCATCCACTAACTTGGGGATGATACCTAAATTTCTGGAGGTAAGGATCACACATATCCAAGTCTCTCCTCACCCATTGGCCAGATGGGTGAAAATTCCGACAAGCCTAACTTGTGGGTAGGATGCATACTGGGGTATACTACAAAGTCCTAGATTGATGGTAGGGGAGGATTGCCCAAATTGTCATAAATGGGAAGGATCATGTACACCCTACAATGATAATATGTAGAATAACCCAACTCGCCATTAAATGACAAGGACTGCACATCCTATTATCTAGAGATATCTCAACCCCAAGGTATCTTATGGCTCAATTCCTCACCCTAGGAGCTCAAACAAGGGGGGAAAAGAATAGCTCAGTGTCATCGATCAATCGGGACCCTTACCAAGGAGGGTCGCATCCATCAATCCAAGCCGCTCTCTGAGGACCAAGAAATTCCTATCGACAAAGCCTTGGTAAGAATACCAGTAACTAGATCATCTGTTGAAGCCTCATTGCTTCAATTACACAACACGTCAATGTTAGAGCCTCACTGTTCCCTCTGCAACATATCCCAAATATATTCATATCCAATATAAAAAATGCTTGGTCCTAAAAGATGGGATTCTATGAAAGTCGGATCCCATTCTTAATATCACAACATATCATAGGCATGCCCAACACATGCTCAAACATATCTTCCAAGGAGTTTTCTCAATCACACTACCTCGCAAGTAGCCATGCTAGCAACAATTTTCTCTGCCTCAGCCATACATAAATCAACAGAATTCAGTTTCTATCTCAACTAAGAAATCATGGCAGACCCCAAGCTAAAGCATCACCCAAATGTGTTTGTCTTGTCAACAACCTTTTTCAGTCAAAGTCAACATCAATGTATCTATCAAATTTTCGGTAGTTTGTCTCTATTTTACTAGTTTCATGTAGATATCCAATATACACATCCAAGATCTATCTAGCTCATGCTCCAAAGCAAGAATTCATGTGATCACTAGCTCATCATGGGATCAATCAAATCTGATTTTGAAGAGGAGTCTCTCTCAACTGCTTAAGTGTGAAAAATTACACCAAATCTTTTTCAATATACTTATCCTGACAAGGAAGCCCCCATCATCTCTCTATGGCACTTTCAAATTCAAGATGTTGATCATCTGTACTTAGGGGTCAGCTCCCTCTGGGACTGAACACAAATATTATGTGATCATGTCATAAATAAATTATCAACATATATAAAACCAAACATTGAAGACATACCTTTAACCTTGAAGAAAGGTTGGTGTCTGCGTCAGATGACCATCAATCCAAGTATGCCAAGACCAAGAGTTTGCTTGAGTCAATATGGGACTTTCTTCCATCTGTAATCATGAATCTCATCTTATGTGCCTTAAATTTTTATCATACATCTGATAATAATGCATCAAGCAATAAGAGCCAAGATATCATCATGACCCTCTCATGTTGGGAGCATATTCTTTATCCTGGTTTAGTAACGCAGAAGAATCAAACATTACAACATCTTTGCTATTAAGAATGGTCCTTTTATGAAGGACATTCTTATGAATAAAATATATATAAATAATGATGATAATTGTAATAATGATTAGTTAATCAGTAATTAGTGTTGAAGATGCATGTCTAAATGAGACATGGCCTTCCATGAAGAGGCACCTTCCTAGGGTATATAATCATGCCCCTCATTCTCATTTGTATCATTCTTATTCATACATTTTAATATATATTCTTGTGTATTCAATGGAGATCTATATATTCCTAGTTTTTTGGAGTGTTTGACTTGCTATAACGAACCTTGTTCATTACATTGGTATTAGAGTTGTTCGATTATTTGGCCGCTTAACCACTGCACAAGAGCCTCGTTCTCCGATCTAGGTTTGTGGTCGTCGAAATTCGTCAACTTTGTTGTCATTGAAGTGTTTTACTACAAGCTTTTGGAGGTTCTCCATTTATTAAAAAAAAATAAGAAAAGAAAAAAAAAGAGAATTATAATTAAAAAAACAAAAATAAAAGTTAAAAAAAAAAGACTTCTAAAAAAAGAACAAGAAATAACAATATATATATAATGAATTAAAAAACAAAATCAATATAATTAGATTTAAAAAAGATACTTAGGTCATAAAAACAAAACAAAATAAAAATTATATATTAAAAAAAAATACAATAGAAAAAATAATAATAATAAGCATAAGTAGCTACACCTGAATCTATACACCTGCATGAGCTCCGCCATCCATCCGTACTGCCTTCTCCAAAAAAATTTCCACTATCGTCGCGAGTCAATACATAACTTGAATTATAAACCTTGTAGGGCACTTGTACAACTATCATTGTGCCACATCGTCTGGATTACAATCCAAATACCCCATGTCGTTGTCGTTATCTCCGATTAGTCGTCGCTAGCCCAAGGTGATGCCTGGTACTCGAGCCATCTTTGTCCACACCTCGCCGGGCTTCGCTAACCTACTGACACAAGGAAATACCTGACAATCCCTGAATCGTCGTGGCCTTTCTAGACACACGGCCGTTGTAGCTACCACAATCGCCAACCAATTCTGTTTCAATGACCACTGTCTGCTGCCATTCTTTACTAATTCGACCATCCGTATAGTTCAATTTTTTAAATCGTTGCACGAAACTAAATTTCAAAATTTTCCATTTATGAGTTTTTTCTTACCATCTCAATAAGCAAAGACTATTGCATTGTGTTCGACCGACAACCGTTAATTAACCCAGAGTCGCATCTGTAAACGTGTCTGTTCGTTATATTCTATTTTCCAACTGTAAGTCACAAAAGTCCATGGAATTTTGGTAACTCAACATAGCATTTAGTGAGTGTAATTAATAATTGGGCAACAAGAAAGTCAAAAGAAAATAATTATTTCATAAGAGACTTTAAGAAACTAATAAAAGTTGAAAGGATAAATATATTATTATATCACCAAAGGAGAAGGAATTTAAGTAATTACCAAAGGTGATTATTCAATCAACCTTTTAGTGGTAAGGCGATAAAAAGAAATAAAAATATATATTATCATCAAAAAATATAAAAGAAGTTGAATGAATGAATGAATGATATTTTAACGTCCGCGAAACTAAAAATAGTCTATGGGACTACTAGCTTCCTTATTTTTTTTTCCTTCTGTAATTAAATCCTTTTCTTACTCAAATTGATGTTGAGCTTACCCAACCTTCCAACAGTTTCCCCACTGAAAAGACAATGCCATGGAATTGATGCCAACGTACTGCGTTAACTGTCCCTGATGTCTCTGAAAGCATCACATTCAAAAACGATTTTTTTTTTTTATTCCAATGCCCTAGAAGTGAAAAAAGTACAAACCCTTTCTTCCCAAGCTTCTTTAGGTCTCTTCCATCGTCCCGTTTCACACTGAAGTTGATGTGAGTTAGTTCTTAATTGAGCAATAAGAACCTTTGCTCTCCACAGAATGCTAGCTCCAATGTACTCTTTTCGTTGGAGATCACAAGTGGGTTGAATTCCTAAACATAATACTTCTTCTTTCTACCCAACTCTTTTCCCCATATACCCTTACGAAACTTCTCCAACACAAAATTCTTTAACTCCTTGCTATTTGTGGGACATGCATTAAGGTAAATATTCCATTTTTTCATTCATTTGTTGTTTTGACTCATCCATGATTTATTTCTTTCACTTGTACCTTCATTGAAGATAACTTTCAACCATCTACCTCCTCCCATTTGCTCAATTCTTTTTAGATACCTTATAAGACACACCATGGCAATTTATTCGATGGGAGCTGCCCCTGTTTCACTCAACATTATCTCATAGGGAACCAAACTTTTTATTTTGAACTTGCTCATGATCAAGCGTTTTTGAATTTTTTGAATTTGTTTCCATTTTGAAACAGGGATGCTGCTAGCCCACAATTCACACCCATATAATAGCACTGGACAAACTAGGAGTCCGAAAAGTACTTTGATTGTGTTCCAATCCCATAACTCTACAACTCTACATCTATTTTGAAGTGCATATAATGCTTTCCACCCTCCTAAAATTCTTTTCTTTCTGCAATCCTCCCAATTAATCTTGTTGTTGAAATCGATCCCGAGGTACTTTTATTCATTTACTTCTTCAAGAATATATTACTTCTTGAAGTTTAAAAATATATATATATATATATGTTTCAATATAGTAAGGAATTAAAAAAGAAAAAGAAAACGCAGGGGCTATATATAAATATATATAGTTCAAAGAAATAAGAGAAAAAAACCTTGAAATAAAATAATAATAAGGTTTTGAAAATTATAAAAACAAAAAAAATGAATAATAATATTTATTATAGAAATTAGGAAGTTACCTTGAAAACCCTAAAGCTTATCTCAAAAAAGAAAAATAAAGACTAATAATGAAAGGTTTCGTAAAAATTTTCATATATATGCCGATGCATTATTTAAAATCAAAGGATCACTTGTGGGAAATGTTATCATCTCTGTCAATCCTACTCAAAATAATAATTATGTTAGTACTGAATGTGCTAACCAATTAGTGATCCCTGAATAAAATATAAATGAAACGAATTTTGTTGACACAAGTAAAAAACAATATGACATAAGAAACCTACAACTAAGTATTGGGGACTATACTTTTGTCTCGCAATCGACCGTTAAAACCTTATTTTGTGACAATAGTGATATAATTTTGGGTTCACCTTGGATGGAATCACTAGGATCATTCATCCTAAATACGAAGAAGTTGAAGGTTGTAACTAATTTCAGTGTTCATAAATTATATTTATTGTACTTATCAAAATAATTAAAGAGAATAAGTTATATTATCATTTGACATTTATTTTAGGAGTTGTCCATCGACACAACAAAATAGCCGGAACGACAGTTTTTTGTCAGAATTCGGTAATTTTTTTTCTTCAAAAAATCAAATAGTTGGAGTGTTTGAATTGTATTTTTGATGGTGGAAATGGATTCAGCACTATCAAAAACCCTCAGGGCACCAAAATACCGAAGTTTAATGACTGTAACCCAGATTTTAAAAAATCTTTGCCAGAATTTTTCATAATCTTACTGGAATTTCTGGGTTATTCTGTGAGTTTTTAGACTATGACTTTATTTTATTATTAAATGACTTATTAAAGCATAGGTTTCATGTTTGGGTCATATTTAGATTAAGGTACCCATTGTGGACTTCTAGGTTAGTCATTACATATTTATATTGACCCATCGTAGGCTTTTGAATCATGTAATTAGGTTTACATTTGAGTCAAAAATGGTTTAGAGTACCTCCACATCAAGTCGGCCTCAAGGAGATAAAGTCGGCCTCAAAGGGACCAATTCGACCTCACCTGAAGCTTATAAAAGCAAGGAGATCGAATTCATTTGGAGCATCACTTCTCAAGACAGTTTGATATATACTGCTCCATAGGAAAAACTGTGAAGTGGAAGAATGAAGATGAAATGAGTGCAAGTTGGGTCTAGAAGAAAGAGGAAGGAAAAATTGAAATTTTGGAGGTGGAATATCTGCATTTCGTGCCCTCTCTTGGGAGATCAAAGTCTTTTAGTTTTTTTTGCTACTATTGCTGTTGGAACTGATGCCTAGTCGAAGTTGTTGCAGGAAAAGTTGTTGTTGTTGCTAGGTCGAAGATTTGGAAGGCTGACTTGGTGTGGAGGGAAGGTTTGGCTTATGTCTAGTGTGAAGAGTCTTAAAGAATACTATTGAAAGGAAGATTTATCTTGATTGGGTTTTCCCCTCGAGGGAGGTTTTTCCCTAGCATAATGCCTACATCTTGTGTCTCTTGTTTTGTGATCTTCATACACACATAATATGGTAATTTCTTGATGAAATATTAGATAAAAAAGAAGTAAAAGAAACCAACACACTTACAAGTAATTATCAAGATCGAAGAATCAAACCCTAATATAACTACTTTGATTCTTCAACATGGTTTTACAGCTAAGGAAAGGAAGAATTGAAGATCACTTTGTTGGCATGGATTCTCCCTCTTTGATGAACTACATAAGAATGGGCATCAACATTTGTTGGAAGCTGGATGAAGAAGGGCATCCATTACTTATTCATCAAAGTCAAAAGTCAAGGATTTTTCGCTGCCCTTACAAGATCTCTTCATGATGACAATGTATGGATCATTGTTACTGGAGCATCAAGACACATGACATGAGAAAGTAAACATTTGCATACACTATCAAGGGAGTCATACTCTCATGCAATGGAATTAGGTGACAACAAAAGCTATGTTATTAAAGGCCTGGGATCAACGTCGCTAGAATTGGAAAGTGGATCGAAGTTGCACCTCAACAACATACTATATGTTCCAGGTTTGAAAAAGAACTTGCTTTCTATTTCTTGTTTAGAAGATAAATGAGAAAGAATTACTTTTGTTGATGGAAAAGTATTGATTTGGGACAAAGACTCTAGCATTGACAAAGCTAGAGTTATTGGAGTTCGCGAAGGAAGTTTGTATAGGGTTACTACACTATCTCCTCTAGCTTTAGTTCATATGGAAATTAGTCCTATTGAGCTATGGCATAAAAGGTATGGTCATCTACACTACCGAATTATTCCCACTCTTAACCAATTGGTTAATGACATCCCCAATATAAAGGAAGACCATGGAGATGTGTTCAAGGGATTCTCTTTGGGAAAGCATACAAGAAAGCCATTTTCAAATAGTGAATCTAGGGACAAATAAATTTTGGACCTTATTCACTCTGATGTGTGTGGGCCCATGTCTGATAAATCTCTTGGAGGTCATCTCTATTATGTGACATTCATAGATGATCATTCTAGAAAGACATGCATATATCTTCTCAAGACAAAGGACAAAGTATTTGAGAAATTTAAGGCGTTTCGAGCTGAAGTAGAAAACCTCACTGAAAGAAAAATAAAGACTCTAAGATATGACAATGGTGGGGAATACATTTCCAAGGAATTGATTGCATATTGTAACGAAGCAGGAATTAAGAGGGAACTCATTGTTCCCTACTATCCCAAAAAAAATGGAGTTTTTGAAAGGAAGAATAGGTATACTAAGGAAGGCATTAAGACAATGCTCCTTGACCAAGACCTACCAAAATTCTTATGGGGAGAAGCAACCATGACAATTGTGTATATTCAGAATAGAAGTCCCGATAGAAGTCGCAAGAATATAACTCCCAAAGGAGCAATTACATGAGATAAGATGAGTGTGGATCACCTTTGAATATTTGGAAGCCCTACCTACATTCATGTTCCAAAGGACAAGTGAAAGAAGTTGAAATATTCTAGCGTCAAAGGAATATTCGTTGGATATAGTCTCTCCTCAAACACATATAGAATCTACATCAAAAAAAGAAGACATATTGAAGTAAGCAGAGATGTCATATTTGATTAGAGCCAACCTACAAGAAATCCAAATATATTCCCATAGACTATGATGATGAAGAATATCCTATATTTGAAGAAGAATAATAACACCATGAAAACCCTACTACAAATCAAGAAGAAGAAGGACCAAGTGAGACTATTCAACCTGTGATCATCTCGACCACTCGAAAAATGGAAAATTGGCTAAAATCTACAATACAAGATGCCGAAGGACATGAAGCTCCAATAGGAACCTTCAGGGAAAGTAAAAGACTGAAGAGATACTCTGGATATGCTACATATATTACAAAGCTAATTCAAGTTGAACCATATACATTCGAAGAGACCGTCAGGATGTCTAGAAGAAGGTGATGCAGGAAGAATACCAATCCATTATGAAGAATGGGGTTTTGGAAATCGTTCCTTGACCCCATGACAAATCAATTGTCACATTCAAATGGATTTACAAAATCAAGCATGTTGTTGATGGAAGCATAGAAAAGTACAAATCAAGGTTCGTTGCTAGAGGATTCTCTCAAAAAGAAGGAATATATTATGCATAAACCTTTAAACCTACAACAAAGTATACTACCATTAGATATTTGGTTTCATTGGTTGCTACAATGGGTTGGAATATACATCAAATGGATGTGAAGACCACATTTCTAAATGGGACCATTGATGAGGAAGTATACATCGAACAACCCAAAGGTTTCAAAGTAAATAGCGGGAATTCTCACGTCTACAAACTCAATAAAGCCATATATGGCCTGAAGCAAGCTCCTAGGGCATGGTACATGAGAATGGATACATATCTCCTAAGAAATGGGTTTGTGAATGGTACTGCTGATCCAAATCTCTCCATCAAGGTTGTGAATGAAGAGCCCGGGATTATTCTACAATATGTCGATGATCTATTCATCACTGGTATGGAGCAAAGAATTCAAAAATGTAATAAAATTTTGGCAACCAAATTTGAGATGAAGGATCTAGGACTCATGCATTACTACCTAGGTCTCGAAGTATGGCAGAAACCGGGGGAAATATACCCGGGGAAAGGAAAGTACATCATCAAGATGTTGCATAAATTTAGAATGATGGACTCCAAGCCCATGACTACTACTATGATCAAAAATCTTAAGAAGTTACAATTTTTTGACTCAAGTCTCGTGGATCCTACCTCCTATCAACAGATGGTTGGCTCCCTAATGTATCTGGTAAACATTAGGCCAAATATATGCTATGCAGTAAACATCCTTAGTCAATTTCAGTTGGAACCTCATCATGACCATTGGCTTCTTTGTGGTATCTTTGTCATACTATACACCACTCCCTAAAATACAAGAGTAAGGAAGTCAATCTAATTGGTTTCTCATATTCTGACTAGGGTGGTAGTGAGTCTAATGGAAGGAGTACTACTGGTGGATGCTTCAGGCTGGCGTCTACTATTGTTTCATGGATAAGTAGAAAGCAAGGTCCCGTTGCCGTAAGTAGTGTTGAAGCTGAATATGTTGTTGCATGTGAAGTAGGAAAAGAGGTTGTATGGTTAAGAAAGTTTCTGTCGGACTTGTTCGAGAGTTCTCTAAGTCCTACTATAATCAACTATGATAATCAAAGATGCATCAAGATGTCTAGAGATCTCGTGTTTCATTTTAGGACAAAACACATCAACAATAAGTTCCACTTCATTAGGAACTTGGTACACGATGGGACCATAAAGTTGGAGTATGTCTCGACAGATGAACATGTAGCAAACATATTTACGAAGGCTCTTCCTAACAAAAAGTTTGAATATTTAAGAGAACAGCTTGGTCTGGTAAATATTGCTAATTGTATTGATGATAATGGTTTGGAAGAGACATGTTGAGGCTTTGCAAGTGAAGCATTGCCTGGAAAGACATCGAGCCGACACTTTACATTGATGTCTGGTAGGGAGGGTGGCATCTGGTGGATGTGCACCTAGTTCCCTGGGTTGGTGGTTGGTAAGTAACCCTAATGGTACCTATAGAGGTTCCACCTTAGTCCCAATTGGATGGATTTCCTTGGTCAAGAATCTAGTCCATGGCATTGCAGTGCCTAAACTGTTGAGTGACCAATGGATAGCTTGCCCTGGTCAGGAATCTAGTCCATGGCATTGTGGTCCCTAAAGTTCTTCATAGTTTCACATAGTTTGAGATATTCCATTTGTATATTATGAATACCTCCCTAGTTAAGAGGGAGTGTTGAAGATTGTAACTAGGTTTCGTCTTCATAAATTATATTTGTTGTACTTATCAAAAGAATTAAAAAAAAAGAATTTATATTAGAATTTGGAATTTCTTTTATTATTAAATGACTTATTAAAGCATGGGTTTCATGCTTGGGTCATATTTAGATTAAGGTCCCCATTGTGGACTTCTAGGTTAGTCATTACATATTTATATTGACTCATCTTGGGCTTTTGAAACATGTAATTAGGTTTAAATTTGAGTAAAAAATGGTTTAGAGTACCTCCACATCAAGTGGACCTTAAGGAGATCAAGTGGGTCTCAAAGGGACCAATTCAACCTCACTTGAAGCCTATAAAAACAAGGAGATCGAATTCATTTGGTGCATCGCTTCTCAAGCCAGTTCGATATCTACTGTTGCATAGGAAAAAATGTGAAGTGGAAGAAGGAAGTTGAAAGTAGTGCGAGTTGGGTCTCAAAGATAGAGGAAGGAAAAATCGAAATTTTGGTGGTGGAATCTCTGCATTGCGTGCCCTCTCTTGGGACATTGAAGCCTTTTAGTATTTGTTGTTGCTGCTACTACATGACCTAATGCCTAGTCGAAGTTGCTGGAGGACAAGTTGTTGCTGCTAAGTCGAAGATCTGGAAGGCTGACTTGGTGTGGAGGTAAGGTTTGGCTTATGTCTAGGGTGAAGAGTCTCAAAGAATACTATTGAAAGGAAGATTTATCTTGACTAATTTTCCCCCTCGAGGGAGGTTTTTCCCTGGCATAGTGCCTACATCTTGTGTCTCTTGTTTTGTGATCTTCATACACACATAATATCGTAATTGCTTGATGAAAGATAAGATAACAATGAAGTAAAAGAAGCCAACACACTCACAAGTAATTATCAAGATCGAAGAATCAAACCCTAATATAACTACTTTGATTCTTCAACATAAGTTTTTGGCATTTTCTTACAAAAAGAAAAAAATAATGCTACAAGATGTTGAAGCCGAATTCAGTAACACCAGAAGACATACAAGAAATCTCAAAAGTAATTCTTCAAGAAAGTAAAAAACCAATACAAAATATGCAGAGGGAAATTGACAAAATCAACGCTAATAAGAATGAAGAATTTACTCGCCTCAAGGACCACATTGTCAACATATATAAAACCAATCATTAAAGGCATACCCTTAACCTTGAAGAAAAATTGGTGTTTGCATCAGATGAT
Organism: Pinus albicaulis; assembly: GCA_034641835.2. Taxonomy (NCBI): domain Eukaryota; kingdom Viridiplantae; phylum Streptophyta; class Pinopsida; order Pinales; family Pinaceae; genus Pinus; species Pinus albicaulis. The sequence goes on along the minus strand of CM076584.1, from coordinate 1,608,243,909 downwards.
CATCAATCCAAGTATGCCAAGACCAAAGAGTTTGCTTGAGTCAATACGAGACTTTCTTCCATCTGTAATCATGAATCTTGTCTTATGTGCCTTAAATTTTTACTATACATCTAATAATAATGCATCAAGCAATAAGAGCCAAGATCTCATCAAGACCCTCTCTTGTTGAGAGCATATTCTTTACCCTGGTTTAGTATCACGGAAGCATCAGACATTACAACATCTTTTTTTATTAAGAGTGTTTCTTGCATGAAGAACATATTGCTTCTCATCTTCTCCTTATCTTAGAATATCTCATCGTTACATGATGGTTTGCTCCCTTTGAATAGGAAACCTCTTATCATAGAAATAAACCTAAGGGACATGATCCTTCCTTCAAGGTCTAAGCTCTTGCCCATTCAAGTGTCATTCTAATTATGGGATGGATCGACATTCTTCTCAATCTCGATATACAGGACTAGGTCCTTATATGTACTTGTTGATCCCAAAACAAGAGTAGGAGCAATAATAGCAAAGTAAGTAAATATGCTGAAAGTGTAGTTGATAATAAGGCAACATTGTCTATATGAGAGTGGCTTCTTCATTGTCCTACACCAACTCCCTCTTAAAGCTAACTCTTCCTGCAATACTTTACATCTTGATGATCCTAAATATGGATCACATCCTCATCCAAGAAGTTAGTGAAAGAAGAATTCAAATATTTATGTACGAAAAATAAACAATAGTCTAGAACGATAAATCTAAGTAAGAGTAGAAAATAATATAAGTTTTGAGAGTAGTTATCTTCCACGAGAGTTGCAAGAAGCTATCGACTCCCTCTTGATTGTGTCTCCATAAGTCACCACAATCCATAAACCATTTGATAATGTTGTATGTAGAAGAAATACGCCATCTTGAACACCACATATATCCTTAATTTCCTTCATCAACAACCAAGCTTTAGCCATCGATGACCATTGGATCTTGCCTCATACCTTCACCTAGGGTTTTTTTGAATCTATCACAAGTACTTAAATAACTGAATGCCTTCTTATTGAACATGAAATGTTATGAATCATACCAGGATCTCTCCATATCAATGCCACTCCTAGGGTTTCTCCCAAACCCTTTTTCTACGGCCGAAATAATTCAAACAGAATAATAAAGTGTTTTTCGTGTTCAGGAATTAGCTATTCCTCCCCTTCATTCTTCTCCTGGTGCGAGACTTCCGATTTCTTATTTTTAGGTTTGGTTGAATCAATATAGTAGCATAATTTTTGACAGGTAACTATGATAGCTACCTACTCTCACCCGAAAATGAACTTTTGATTTCAAGAACAAAGGTCTTCTCTAGGGTTTTCTTCATACCCTAACTTTATTTTAGGTCTCTGCTATCTTCATCCCTTTCACTATGTTTTGATCATGTTCTTCATCAACAATGTATTCATGCGGGTGATCTCAATGACTTTTCTTTAGCCCAAATTTGACACCATCTTAATTTTTAGGGCTTGATTGTTCTTTGCTAAAGATAATTTCACTTTAAAACTTTTTCAATATATTCATATTACATTCACTCCATAACATCATATCTTCATGAGAAATTATTTAGAGAGAACAATAAACATCAACAATGCAACAAAATAGTAAGGAATGATAGAAGAAAAGCATACACAATAGAGACACCAGGATTTAGGTAAGAGACCAAGGAAAATCCCCATAAGGGGGAAAACACAACCGAATTCTTCTTCTATTAGATATTTATCAATTGTTCACTTGAGATACAAAGTACATCAATAATGAGATACAACAATCACATTAGGCCTCCTAGGGCCAATCCAAGTCAATTCACAACTTCATTTGTGAATTGAACAATTCGACCTCCAATAATCAAACAGGTCCAAGAGAGCAGCTATTGTTTCTGTAAAGAATAAGATCACTATATGCATCATAATCATGAGAGCACAACCATAGATAGACCGACCATACTGTCATATATATTGTGCCAATTAACATAGCGACACTTCCACATACTGCCATAAACACCACGGTCACTATCATACATTATTCATCATGAACCTGTCATCATTTATCAAGGGCGAGGCCACTGTAGATCAATGTCATCATATGACATAACAACAAGGTCATTGTAATTCACTGGAGCATGGTCACTGTTACATCAAGATCAAGATTATTGTTATGCGTCATTCATCATCATGGAGATCAACCATAGAATGTCAAGGTGTCACTGCCAAGTCTGCCATATCAAGATCACTGCCAAGTCTACCATATAGAGATCACTGCCATGCAACAAAGTCGCTACCATCAAGAGTTGTCAAGGTCACTATTACACATATTTACCAAGTTACGATTGTCACTGTCACTATTACAAATCAAACATCATTGTTATACAGTAATATCATTGGCATCCGATATTATGTTATGCAATAGGGTTACAATCATCAAAGTCATTATCTATTTATCTTTTTTGATATATAATAATGGACGTGCCCCATGAGATATAGGTTGTGAGCCATCGAAATAAGAAGAGTTGTCTATGCCACAAAGTATAGTGTGGGCTACCAAATGAATGCGAGCCATAACACCATAACATGAATCATAAAACATTATAAGAGAAACATATGCGGGTCCTAGGGTCATTACAAAGTGAGCCATAAAATGAGCTTTAGAATCCAATCATATATGCACCATAAAGTATTGTATGCAAGAGGTACAAGCTGAGAGATGCAAGCCAAGCCATACTGTTGAGGAGGTAAATCCCCTCTGCGGACAGAGGCGATCCCTACTAGCCCAGCAAGGGTCTAGCAACAATCACGAAATGTTACGACGCAAGCTCCTAGTTACGAATGAAAAGACCAAAGATGGAGGCCTACCTGGAATCCAATGCTACGATCTGAAGAAGAGAGCGTTCCCGTTCCTCAGCCTCGGCAGATCACGATCCTCCACGATCTCCGCGGATGGACACCTGCACATGCAAGAAACAAACAGATACAAGCATAAAATCCAGCATATGCAACTAAATATCAGTCAGAAAGGATACTACTCATATTAACATAATCGAAAACAGAGTGGAACCATAATCGTAATCATTCATTAAATAGAAATCGAAAGAGATTGCAACCAATGTTCTGACGTTGTGGTCTCCTTCGGATGGGTCTCCAGTCGTTCACGTCTCGCAAAGCTCGCCAGGGAAAGGGCAAACCTCTCCAGAGTCTCTCGACGATAGTCTCCTTACTTGAGTCGGCCTTAAAGGAAGAAAGAGGGCTCTTACAACACAAAGGCTCTTGGGAATTTGGAGATTCAAAGCTTAGGCACTTCAGGACTTTCAGCCTTTCAGCCCTTCATCAATGGATGAAGGCTATATTTATAGAGGAGAGGAGGAGGTTGGGATCCCTACAATAGTGGAAGGGAGGCCTTATCCTTTGGGAGGTTCCCCATATGGTGGAAACAAGAGGCCAAAGGAGGAAGGCCGTGGTTACTCAGTCGAAACCACTCCTGATGACTCATCCACGAAGTTGTTGTAATCGAAACTTCGCCTCCTTTTTTAAAAAACTTTCCATAAACAGAGTGGCGCGGGTGCAACACTGGGACAGAGCGCCAATTGGCGCGGGCTCGGTGTTAATTTTCCCCCATTGGCGCGAGTACATAATGGGCTACCAGCGCCAAGGCAAAAACAGGTGTTTTTAGGGGTCTGCTCAGGAAATGATCAACAGAAGGAATGTTGTCCTCATGGAAAGGGATGAAATGATGGTATTTGCAAGGCATGACACTGCTTATTGGTCACAGAAATGAACCTGCAATGGGCGAGACGGGGATTGCAGGGATGGTGAAAAATTACTGTGTAACAGATGCCCCCTAAAGCATGAGGCCCGAGAGAGAGAGAGGGGTGAAATGCTTTACGATAACATGTTCAACTGAAGCCCCGCCGTCGGAAAACCTGCGCAGAAAAATACAACTAATATCTCAAGTACATGATGTATATGTGGTATGGGCGCAGCCATCCGAAACAGAGTACACTATAATCCGGATCCAGGGTATGGGCGCAGCCATCCAGCGAGGATCAAATAGACTCAGGTATGGTTGCAGCCATCCAATCAGTGAGTCATGTACATAATGATAATAATCCACAATCGCAGCCTGGATTACAACAGACACAATCCAGGGTCTTGCGCTCCATCTCGCCCCAAACAAAGTACAAGTGCAAGCATGCGAATATGTGAGCTGAAGTCGAACATGCAAGAACATCGTCTGATTACCAACCAATGACGAAAGCTGTTAACAGACGCGAGAGAAACCACCAATAATGACAATGGTCCTCAAGGTACTACAGGTACAATCTACGGTGTGTGAATCAATGAGTTGGCGTCGAACACCCGCAGAATCACTCGATCGGAGGCCAATGATGAAAACCTCACGTCGAATGCGACGAACCTGCCATTGAGGCATGCAGGATCCAAGGTACCATGAAGGAGTCTCTAGATCAACTTCCTGGATAATGAGCTGAAGTCGACAGGAAGTGACCTTGATCGAAGGTGGGCCATAATGTTTCCCACATCATCGACACGAGACAGCGTAACATGATGTTTTTGTTGTGAATCAGGATCGTATGAGAATCAGAGGGAGGTTGATATTTTGCAGAGGTCAACTTCTCTTGAACATATTGACGGCACGACAGTGAATTTCGCAGTATTTGACATCAAAAGATTAGAGGTCATAGTGACGAGGCAAAGAGCAGATGAGAGGTCAAAAGAGATTACCCAAACCCACGGAGGCAAGCAGAAAACGAGATGAGATTGTCCCCAACCCGACACGAATGCAGACAAGTGCCATGTTCAAGAGCGACATACTGTCGACGACAACGACGATGGTTCCATTTTCCCCACCATTTCGGTGAGTACCTCTTTATTTTTACACAAGCTTGAAGAGGATAGCATATGCTTGTCATATAAATCCGTCCTTGGACAGTCATCCTAGTACATTTAACGAGCCTAGGAAAGGAGCTTCCGAATAACGTCATCACGGCGAGATCAGTGTCATCGAGTTTACGAAGTGCGACAAAGGGAGAACTCGGCGATCTTTTCATGTTTAGAAGAGTTTGAAAGACAGCCGAAAAGTAAACTCACGGGTCCCTTTTTCGTAAATAGTTCCTGCGAGATGAAAAGGTAGAAAACAATATCAGAAAACCTCCTAGTCGCGATAGGCTAGGGTATTCCTTTTTTGTAAATAATCCATCCCAGCCCGAAAAAGGGGTAAACGTATACTGGGTAGATGTCGATTTGTGTCCATTTTAACGAGATCGAAACGACAAGGGCCTCAGAAATCTTTTCATGTTTAGAGAGTCAGAAAAGAGCTGAAAGATGACTCCAAAGTGACTTTTTCGTGTATTTACCGAGTCCAAAAAAGTATAAAATACAACCCGTTTCCATCGTTAAAGTCACAAAACCTGCTGCTGCACATGCCAAGCAAGCGTAAAACCCATTTTTGACATAACATATCAAAATATTTGGTAAAAATAACTCTTTAAAACTCATTTTATGTCAAAAAGTTATAAATATGCCAAAATGGTAAAAATGAAATTACATTTACTATTTACCTTGGTAAAAAGCAACAGTGGTCCATTTGGAGTGGAAACTTCTGACAGCGATTGCAACAGATCCGGTTGACTATTCAGATTCTTGTCTGCTACAGGTAAGAGGCGCTTCCCTGCTCTACATTTTCATCCATTTTTTAATGGTTTTCCCTTGTATATCAGTCATCTGTGGCCACTTTTGAATTTTTAAGGCCGCGCTCATTGGTGCGGGTATCAGGCACAGACCCGCGCCAATGGGCTCTTTTATACAAAGGGCTCACGCCATGTGGCGCGACTGTTCATAAAACAACCACGCCAACAGCCGAACCTAAAATTCCGCCTAAAAATTCGATATTTAAACCAAATTGAATGGAATTTGAGGCCTACCAGAGATCTAACTAAGGGCTTATGGCCATATGGATGTAGGTAATCAAGCAAAATGGTGATTGAATGGAAAGAACGAGAGCATGGAGAAGAGGATGAACAGGCCATCCAAAGTGAGGCTTGCATGAACGCCCTCAGAAACTGTGGGCTGAAGAAATTCTTCCTTACACCCTGTCTACGAGCTCAACCCGAGCTCCTCCAGTATTTGATCAGCATTTGGGATGAACATGAACAAGTGTTCAGGTTGCGAGATCAGGTATTGGAGCTGGAGGTTTCTGATGTGTATTTTATCACCGGATCATCCCGCAGAGGTCCGATCCCCGTGTTGACTAGAAGCAGACCATTTGGCGAGAAGATGGAAGAAGTGATGGCACGAGTGTGCCGAGGAGCACAAATGGGATCAGGAAGCAAGAAGGTGGATATCCACACTATCCCCGATCTGGCATTGAGAGTTGTCCTACATACCATCACGCAGGCTGGTGGGTCGCAGGCACCGCACGAGGCCACAAAGGCCCAACTCCTGCTAGCTTCAGAATGCATGAGTCCCCTGCTGTTTGACTGGGCAACAGCAGTAACAATCAATATGAAAAGGCAGCTCACGAAATGAAAACAGGGTAAACTGAAACAGTTTGGTTATGGTTCCATCTTGGTATCGTTCATTCTGGAACGTTTACCAATCTTCCAGGGCCAAGGGGCCGCAGTGGCAGATCCGATACCACGAGAGCCAAGAATGGCTCGCTGGGCAGCGTTGATGCCCAGATCTGGAGGCGGCCAACAGATGTCCTAGAGGCCGGAGTTCTTTAGGTGGTTACGGTGCCAGCTGATTGTCATGGAAGACTGGCCCTATGCAGGAACTGACTTCACCAGGGACCCAGATCTCCCACTACCAGAAGGAGATGACTGGGACGAGGAGTTGGGTAAGACCTCATGTTTTCGATTTTTTATGTTTTATGTTTTTTTGTTAACACACATTCGTCTTAACACATTTTATATATGTATACAGATGTGGGACCTGAGAGACCAGCTGGGATGTCTCCAATCTCACGGAGGACCCAGCTCGCCCTTGATGCTCTGGAAGAGGGCACCGGAGGCGAGGAGTTGATCCAGATTCTCGAGGGCATTTCCCATGGGATCCCAGACTATGCTCGGCTGGCAGACGTACCGATGGCATACCAGCACCACACGGTGGGAGTTCCGAGTCAGATCCACCGAATCCTGAGACACTTAGTGCGTGCAATCACGTGCTATCATGAGCACCATGCGGATTAGCTCTTAGGATTTATACCACACCTATTTTTGAGAGACGTATCGTCTCCGGATGTACTTAAGACGATTATGTATATTTTGACTTTCGTGATGCACACTGTGCAAACATTTCGACACACACACACACATATATATATATACATATGACTATTTTTGGATGGATCTTTTACATGTGATGATGTTTTTATATGTCATGCGAATGTCTAATACAAATGTAATCTAATGTATCAGTTACATAACAAATGACCCAATTCGAAATGTATTCACACAATGTATCTACTCACACATTTCATTTTTATGAAAGCTTAAAAGCACACATGAACACACACTCATATGCAAACTATGCTTGGAAACAGGGAAAACGGGCATGCCCCCCAGCATGGTGTCTCAATTCGAGGTACATGCCCCCCAAGCTTCAGTCCATTGAAAAATGGAGTGAAGGTTCAAAACAAAAATTGAATTGAACATGCGCGTGTTTCATTATTTTAACGAGGTTGACAAACTAAAAGAACTATCCTCAGAACACCTTGTTTCATTTTTTAAGGAGCTTCACACAAGACAAAAAACTCTGCTCCAAGAAACGAACTATGCTCTGACAGACTACTCATTATGACGAATAAGAAGTCATGATTCCCAAGAGTTCCGCACTAGGTGGGAGAACAACATCTTGGAAATCAGGACCCAATGCCCCTAGCACACTATGCACGACAGCATCGTCACTGAGTACAGGCACGGGGTAGGTGGCCACATAGTTAACCTGTGGTGGGGCAGATACAACGGGTGGATAGAAACCGGGAGGGGGTGATGGCGGGCCAGATGCCACATTAGGACCAAAGAACGAAATCTGATCAATGGTCACAATCTGTCCTTCATGTGGAAAGCACATCACGCGAAAGAGGGAGGAGACAAGCGCTCCCATGGCATAGGTGTAATCGTGCCCCAAAAGCAGATTGAAATCAAAGGGGCCTGGAACAACCATCACTTCTATATGGACGGTTTTGCCTCCCAAAGTAATCGGTAACCTTGGAAGGATCCCCAACGGTTGACTCGTCCTTCTGTTAAAAGTCAACAGATTATGCGTAACAGGCGCAAGCGGCGGCGAACCGAAAGCTTGCCAGGTAGTTGAGGATAGAATACTAACAGAGGCACCTTCGTCTATAATGGTGCTGGGTACAACCAGACCAAGAGCCTGTACTGTGATCTCGAAAGGCACATAAGACGGAAGGCGAAATCCGGCAAATCGATTCCAGTCAAAGGAAGCGACCAAACTACTCGGAGGGGCTACCATCGGAATCGGGTGGTCTTCCTGGTGTTATGGAAGAAGAAGAAGCATCCTCCACGACCTCCATCTCGAAGCGGGAGGAGTATCCTTCTGGGACCTCCATCACGGGAGGTGGAGGAGCAATAACATCATAGGGACGAAAGTCTTTTCTCCAAGTCCGAAGAATCTGAAGAAACCAGAAGCACATGAGGGTTATGAGATCCACTCTCCACGGAAAAGACCTGGTGTACCGTAGACGGGGCCAGCTCAACCGATCCCATGACCAATGGTTGGTTGGGAATGGATTCCTTAATTTGAATTTCCAGAGGAGTGGGATTGACCAAGGATGACTCTTGGCCAATTATGGCATCAGTAGGTGGAAGACTCAAAGAAATTTGTTTATAACCAGCCGGGAGGCATGGTGTAGAAACAGTCGGGTTGTCCAAGACTCACTTGGCTTCATCCATATAATGACAAAGGTGAATGGCATGGTGTTCTTCACACAACTTACAGGGATGGGTGGTCTTACCCTGTTTCTTGGGGGCCTTATTAGTCGCAGTTGAAGATGTGCCCCCAACATTGCTCCCGGAAGTCAAAGGCAATGGTGGACGACCATTGGACCGTACTTCGAGAACCTTGGGAATGCCAGGGCATTCTCGAAGAAGATGGTCTCCCGTGCACAACACGCAAGGGAACTTGACTTTCCGTGGAGGGTTGGAGGGCCTATCAAGAGGAGATATTTCGAAGCTTGATCATTGCACTTTTGGCCTCGCTTATCAGACTTCTTCTTCTTTGTCTTCTTCTTCTTCTTCTTAACCACCTGGTCACTCGAATCCATGCTTTCCAGGCGTAGTAGACGAGGAGGACGCGAGCTTGAGCGAAGAGAGAGGTCACCTTAGAATCAACATGATGTTGTTCGAGGCGGGAACTGATTGAACGTGTGGAGACATTCGGGACTACGGAAGGTTGAGAATACTTGAAATAGAGCAACTGCTTGATTAACCCGGGAAGGGACAACTTTATCGCCATGTAAGGAGCACCAACATTTCCAAAAGGAAGAAAATGACCAGGATTCCCTTCTGAGGGGATTCCTTGGTTGGTAAACTCTGAAAAAGTCGCCATCAAAACTCAAAACCACACACGGGCCGAAAAAGAGTCAAGACACACGATCAAACTGTCAACAAGCAATATCTAACAGGGCGTATAATCGTGGGTGATTAATTTTTACCACACTGAAAAATAAGAAACTTCACCGTTTCATGTTTTAAGAGTCGAGAAACGATAAAAGATGACTCTATCTCTTTCAGATTTGACACAAGCATAAAAGGACAAGCGCTTGACGGTCTTTTCAAATTTAGGGAGTCAGAAAAGACCAAATGACTGCTCAGGAATACTAGGCACAAAGGGTGTACCAAATAACCGTGAACTGCAATATACACCTTGGTTTCAAATGAACGAGAAATCGACCAAGGACTTTCCGTACGTGCGGGCAATCTTAGTCTCCCCGAATGCGTGTTCGGTGTATCACGGGTATAGGAGGCGGCGGACTCGATACGTGGATAAAGGATTGAAAACCTAGAGGGGTATCCCTTTATATACGCGACGGTACGGGGAGCACAAGTCCATACTAGCGCTGTCTAAAGCCAAAAGGCGAGCGACAGTTGCTAGGTTTAAAGACGCTGGAACACGTCTCTAGCCTAGACCGCTAAATATGTTTCATTAGATTTCAATGCTTCCTTAGGTTAATTGAATAAATTTTATAGTTGATCTTCAATTAGTTTCAGTTTTCAGGCCCTATCGTATGTAATGTCTTAAAAGACTCTTAATTGCAAAGCTACATGCCACAGTCCAACATTTCGTTCCATAAAAACTAGTTACAGAAGAGTTGAGAACTTTTACACAAACGAAATGATCGATGACAAACAATGAGATCTCTAATGCAACTAATGAAATTGAAAACTTTTCATTCAAATCACTAATCACTAGCAAAATCGAAAAGATGACAATTTGCACTAATTAACCAAAAGCAAAAGAGATTTTTTTGTACTTTTCAATGTTTGATAGTTAAATGCACTAAACAAACTGAAAACAAATGGAACAACTTGAGAAACGATATTGAGAGAGCAAAACGAACAAATTTCACTCAATGACACAAGCAATCAGATCCCAAATCAACCAAAGTCTCTCAAAACCAAGAAAAAGACTCAAAGGCTCCAATGGACTGTGTGATCTAGGCCCAAAGCAAGACCAAACGAAATTTGAATGAAAAAAGAGCAATCACCCAAAAATCACAACAAAACAGTGAACAACTACTAAGAGGATGCGGAGGAGCAATCAGAAAGTCGACTGGATAAACGAAACACCAAAACTCCCAAGGAGGGCTCGATACACTAAGCCACTAGATGCCCTAGGGCTTAAAATGTGAAATCGATAGATAAAAGCAAACAACCAAAGGACAGAGGTAAATTCCCAGTCAAACAGGACTCCAACACACTCAGGTAGTTGGAAAATCAAGAAGAAAAGCACTGACCAGACCCAGAGAGCTCAAAACTGAACAAACTCAAAAACCTTACAGGAGTGGCGCGACTGTAAGGCTGCAACTGACGCCAGAAAGCAATTGGCGCGGGCTAAACAAAAGCAACATGCGCCAATTGGCACGACTGTCGGGCTAAAAAGCACGCCAGTCGAGTTTCTCAGCCAAAATTAAAAAGAACTACTCCAGAAGCAGATCAATGTAAACTAAGCAAACCAAGAAGCAAAAAACAACAGAAGAACCCAGCCCAGAAGGCTAACCAAGCAAGGAAAATCATAAAACAATCAAACGAGACAATCCAAACGAGACAGTGAAGTCTAGACGATCCCCAGCGGAGTCGCCAAATTGTTGAGGAGGTAAATCCCCTCTGCAGACAGAGGCGATCCCTACTAGCCCAGCAGGGGTCTAGCAACAATCACGAAATGTTATGACGCAAGCTCCTAGTTATGAATGAAAAGACCAAAGATGGAGGCCTACCTGGAATCCAATGCTACGATCTGAAGAAGAGAGCGTTCCCGTTCCTCAGCCTCGGCAGATCACGATCCTCCACGATCTCCACGGATGGACACCTGCACATGCAAGAAACAAATAGAGACAAGCATAAAATCCAACATACGCAACTAAATATCAGTCAGAAAGGATACTACTCATATTAACATAATCGAAAACAGAGTGGAACCATAATTGTAATCATTCATTAAATAGCAATCGAAAGAGATTACAACCAATGTTCTGACGTCGTGGTCTCCTTCGGATGGGTCTCCAGTCGTTCACGTCTCGCAAAGCTCGCTAGGGAAAGGGCAAACCTCTCCAGAGTCTCTCGACGATAGTCTCCTTACTTGAGTCGGCCTTAAGGGAAGAAAGAGGGCTCTTACAGCACAAAGGCTCTTGGGAATTTGGAGATTCAGCAGAGCACTTCGGGACTTCCGGCCTTTCGGCCACCCTTCATCAATGGATGAAGGCTATATTTATAGAGGAGAGGAGGAGATTGGGATCCCTACAATAGTGGAAGGAAGGCCTTATCCTTTGGGAGGTTCCCCATATGGTGGAAACAAGAGGCCAAAGGAGGAAGGTCGTGGTTATTCAGTCGAAACCACTCCTGATGACTCATCCACGAAGTTGTTGTAATCGAAACTTCGCCTCCTTTTTTAAAAAACTTTCCAAAAGCAGATTGGCGCGGGTGCAACACTGGGACAGAGCGCCAATTGGCGCAGGCTCAGTGTTATTTTCCCCCATTGGCGCGAGTACATAACGGGCTACTAGTGCCAAGGCAAAAACAGGTGTTTTTAGGGGTCTGCTCAGGAAATGATCAACAGAAGGAATGTTGTCCTCATGGAAAGGGATGCAATGATGGTATTTGCAAGGCATGACACTGCTTATTGGTCACAGAAATGAACCTGCAATGGGCGAGACGGGGATTGCAGGGATGGTGACAAATTATTGTGTAACACATACTGAGTAAAATGCGAGCTTGCTGTAGTGTGATGTGATGCCACTGTTAAAATAATACCATGCACAGAGATAGAGTGATGCCAATAAAAGTTCATGCCACCAAGAGATAGAATGATGCCAAAAGATAGAGGAAATTCGAGCCACATGAATTTCGTGCCACAAAGAATAGGGAGATCCGAGCCATATGAGCCATAGTTAATTTCATGCCACATAGAATAGGGTGATATGAGCCATAATTAAGATAATGTGCGAGCCTTATATCGTATTGGCAATATCAAGATAATGTGCCAACCTCAAATCAGATCAAACCATTGTAACATATGTGAACCATATAAAATATGTGAATCATTGTAGACCTTCGAATTTGCTCCTAAACTTGTGGTTATCTCAGAGATCATATAATCTTCTTGTGATTCTAATGGGACCAAAGAGGTCAAATATATAGACATTAGGATGGTTGAAATGGGTTCCTCCTTTAGGAGAGCCGACCTTGAAAAACTGGAGGGAAATATAAAAATTCAAATTCAAATATCATTTAAATATTATTTTCAAATGGCGTCATAATTATCTGCCCAAATAAATTTGTGCTACTAATAATAATATTTCTTTATCCAAATTATGATTCATTTTGTGGGGTAAGGTGGGCTTCTGTTGGGGAAGTTGGGTTTCCCTTTGTGGAAATTCATCTGAAAGTTTCCCAAATTTTAACACCTTGCAGCCTAATGGTGCGGCCTATTACAACGGTCTCTACGACCTAATGATGCAGCCTATTATAGTAGTCTTTGCATCCTAATGGTGACAATTCATGCAACCTATTACAGTATTCTTTGCAGTCTAATGGTGTGTCCTATTACAATGATCTTTGCAGCCTAATGGTGTGGTCTATTACAGTGGTCTTTGCGGACTATTATCATTCATTTATGCGGCCTAACTCCTGTGTTGAGTGCGATCTTGTTTTGCGATTTTTCTTTGGTTTCTACTATATGTTAGGAGGAGGGTTGAGCCCCAAAAATACTAGATGAGAGGGTTGTAAAGATATATTTTGGGACGGTTGTACGACTAATGGATAGTTGAAGCATAGCCGAGATTATCTCCAAGATAACACAATTGTTTGAGAAAGGTTTGAGGCCCAAATCAGGGCTAACGCAGTGGCCACATGAAGCCCTAATCAAGGCCTAAATATCTCAAATATGTGTGTGCATAACCATTGTGTTTAAAGGCAGAAAAAGAATTCTCCCAAACCAAGGTATATTGTTTTTCTTGTTTGAGAGATTGTAAAGTGAAGTAGGTCTTGGTTGAATAGATTGTATGGCAGTTTTTATATGGTATGGGGGGTTGCAAGAAGGGCCCTAATTTCAGATCAATGAGGTCAGTGAAATGAACAAAAGGATAGTTTAAGGATGCATACAAGTTTCCTAGAGAGCTAATTGTCAAGCCTTTATTCGATGAGTTGCAGAGAGGTTATTTTATCAATGCATACTAGTGTCCTTTATGACAATCATGCATGACAAAGATATTTATGATAATAGTAATGATGACAATCTTATAAGGCTGTGATATTTGATTTTATGGAAGTATCCATGTGAGAATGATGCCTATGATATGAAAGATAGTCTTTATATGATAATGATATGACTTGTTAATCTCATAGTCATATGACTTGGGAGTCTTTTTATGACAGTAATATGTCACGGTTGTCCTTGTGGCAGTATGATACATATGATGTATGGTTTAATGTTCCAAACAAAAAATTAGCAAAAAATTTCTTCAGAAATTTAGCTATCAACTCCATAAACAATATACACAAATTAAGCCACAAATTTAACGAAAAAACTGGAAATATAATCAACAACTGAAAAATAAACAGGATAAACATGCAAAGAATCTCAACCTTATTTTATTAATATAAGTATTTTGATAAAAGAAACTGGAAATGACAGAGGTGATGGCTTTAAAAGGATCTATAATGGTGTTGCATCTGGCCTCCATATACATAGATTTGATGACTGCACTTATGAATTCTGAGTGAATTCACCAAGAGAAGAGATGGGTTCTCACTCAATCTCACTGAATCACCCAAGGGTTTTCGTCCTAGGGCTACTAAGGCAGAGAACTAAATTCTCCAATCCACATCAAAGACAAATACACAAAACCAAGATATCCCAAATGATCCCCCCCTCCTTTTAAAGACTCCATAGATATATGTCCAAGCCTCTAGAAGCATCTTATTTTATTATTATTCTAGAAGCTCCTCCTTAACTTTGTCTTAAGTGACTTTTTAATTTATTTAAGTCACTTTTGGCCCTTTCCCCTTAATTAATATTTTTACTTTTTAATTAAATGACTAATTAAAGTCATTTTTAAGTTGGAAAAATGTTAAATTTCCCACCATACTCTCTATGACCACTGAAAATCACTTCTCAACATCCCATCCTGTAGATCTTTTCATTCCGATTCCAACGAGTTATTACACTAAGGTGTTTTTTCAACTCTCTAAATGCCACCTTGAGCATAATTAATTAAGTTATGCCTAATAACAACCTTGTTTTACAAGAATGATCAGAAAGCCATAAAACCAAAACAAGTTGTGTGAAATTGCTCATGATGATGAATATGCCAAGCGAATGTCGTCGGATCCCATAGAAACTCCTAAAACTCACACATGACCCCTAATAACATAGTCCTGCTCCCGTGACCTGGTCATCTCGTGCCCCTAGAAATCCACCTTGGTTGTACGATAGAGGAAAATAAACATGGGGACATGAAAAATCCTCTCGCCCCAAGATTGCTTGCCCTCAAGTAATCTGTATTTGTCCACTGCATAAGCATTTGCAAACTAATACCAGGATCCCATATGAACAACAATGCTACACCATGCCTCCATCCTAACCAAACATCAATGGATCCCTCAATCCCTGGATCCCAAACAAGTTGTTGACTCAATCTTCCATCAATGGATCCACCTGGATCCCAAAGCCACCATAGCCAATCATCCTCGTCCATACCCCATGGCTCTGGCTATGCTCTGTCTTTGGTCGTAGATTATACTCCATCAATAGAATTCCAAATCATCTCTATCCAATCCAACCTTTGGTACAAGTCGAGGTCAACCCCACTATGCTGATGTTGGGCTAATGCTACTAGAATATTGATGAATTGTCGGTCTGCATCCCACTGCCCAGAGAAAGATGCAGTAACCCTCAAATCTAAGGGTTCATGCTATATTGTGCCCTTGACTAAGAATGATACTCCATCAATAGGATACCAACTCATGATCTCCCACCAATCTAACGCATAGACATCTATGTAAGGAACAAGTCTATTATTTTGATGTTGGTGCACGCTCAACTCATGCTGCTTTGTCTAGCCAATCAACAAGATCTCTCTAAGAAATATTTCCCCTCTTTATAATGGGCAAGTTATGCTGCAAGTCCTCTCTATGTACTCCTAGAGGGTTGATGCATGAAAGTATTGCAACTCTTCCAACTACATGTGCATCTATCTGCTCCTCATCAATGGTTGGTCCAAAAGATGACTGCTCATCCTCCTCGATCATGGGCTCAACATGAACCTCCAACTAGCTCTCCACAAGTAGTTCATCATGCTTATGACAGTCATTTGTAATTTGGGAAAATGGTAAATCGCCCACCATTCTCTCTCAGGCCAATGAAAATCACTTCTTAACATCCCATCATGTAGATCTTCTCATTCTAGTTACAACAAGCTATTACACTAAGGTGTTTCATCAAATATTCCTCTCGGAATGCCACCTTAAGTGTAATTAATTAAGTTATGCCTAACAATAACCCCGTTTTACGAGAATTATTAGAAATCCACAGAACCAAAAACAAGTGTGGAATTGCTCATGACAATAGATATGCCAAGCAAATGTCGTCGAATCTCATAAAAACTCCTCAAAACTCCCATGGGACCCCTAATGACATAATCATGCTCCCGTGACTTGATCATCTTGTGCCTTGGAAATCCACCCTGGTTGTACTATAGAGGAAAATAAAAATGGGGATATGACATATGGCATGCCAAAGATGCATGGCATTGTTCTAATGACAATGATACTTGTTATAGTGATGTGTGTCAATTTTGACAGTGCCTATGATGGTTGTTGTGATAGAGTATATATGACAGTGATGCTTATGACAATGTTGACAAAAAATCTTACGATAAGGATAAGAGGGCTTGTGAATACTTGTTGCTATATTAGGAGGATCTTGTATGATCCAAGATTGGTCCTATGAGGCCTAATGTGATTGATGATGAAAGACATGTCTCATTCTTATTGTACTTTGTATCTCAGCTGAACATTGATGAATATATAATAGAAGAAGAAGAATTAATTTATAGGGTTCCCCCTTGTGGGGTTTTTCCTTAGTCTCCAACCAAAATCCTGATGTCTCTATTGCGTATGCTCTTCTTCTATTTTTTCTTACTATTCCGTTGCATTGTTGATGTTATTGTTCTCTCTACATAATAATGCTAATGATGATATGATGTTATGGGGTGAATGTGAAAATGTTTAAAATGTTTAAAAATGCAACTATCTACAACAAAGAACAATCTAGCCCTAAATTTTGACAACAACGAATGGAGATATATAGTTGTTGGAGTTAATAGGTGTCTTTTTACTAAGACGACTTGTACTTCTTGGAGGGCCAACTTGACTTTTTGGAGGCAAAATTTGAAATTCAAAATTTGACTTTTTCCCTCTTTTATTTGGGGTTGACTTAAAAATCAAATTTATAATTTTCATTCTCTTTTAATTTTGTGGGCTTATACAATAAATGAATACCCACCACATCTAGCAAAATTCAACAAAAATGATGCAATTTCCCTAGCAGTACCATGAATATATACTTGAAGTATGTTAAGAAGTAGGTAGTGGGGATTTAGACTTCATACATCACAAAGAGTGGGAGGAAAGGTGTTTAGTAACTTTTGACCATGTTGATCCATTGGAAACTCTTTCAGAAATTCACCTCTTACTCCCTAAAATGTGGTGCGGTGTAATATCAATATTTCCCACTATTGTAGAACACATTCATGCAGTGGATTTGGAAATGACCTCTCTTACATTCACGGAAATACGTTCAGTAAATTTTGAATTAAAACCACATCCAAGTGTTAATTGATTAGGCCATGATACAAAGTGGCCTAAGCAAGAGAATGTGACTCTGTTAAAATTGGACAACTAGGTCCAAACTCCGAATTGTGCTGCTCAGATGACGATCGCAATATTTTTATTGGATTCCTCTTTCGGAGAGGTGTAAGATTGATCTAAAGATCATCTCGATCGGATGAACAGAACATGTACTTTGAATTTATTCCACTTATGTGTTGGGTCGGCCTGGAATAAAATATTGACTTAAATGTTTTAAAGGACGTGTCACACACCCCCAAAGATTCCTATATATTGGAGAGACTTGGAGTTCATTTGACACACATTGGTGTGGAGGAATTCTCTCTTCCTTGGTGGCGTTGGAGCTGCGTATTCTTTGTTTGGGTTGTTCTGGGGTTATGTGTGACACGCTTGGCTGAATGACCTATTGAAGACTTTGCTGGTAGAAGCATCCTGCTGATCGCCGTAACATCACCTTTTCCTATCTCTGTTTTGACTTGTCTTCTATCGATCTATTAGTATGTTCTATCTTCTTCAGTATTGTGCCCTAATCTGAAATGGCATAGAACATGAGCAGAAATTAACATGGTATCAGAGCAAGGTTAAAACAAGCCCTAATTTGTTGCAATCACCGAAGAGAAAATGGGTTTCTCCCTCTTCAATAGTTGTTTCAGTAGTTGTCTCAGATTCTTCTTCTCATTGTTCCTCGTTAGTTGGGTTCCTAAACCCGGTCAGAATTAATGCATAGAATAGCTCTCAATCCACGAATTGAAGGCTTGCATGATACCTGAAAGCCCACCTTGTATCTCAGCTCGAGAAGTCTCGACGACTATCTCAACGTCAATCTGAATTAAGTGCATGAGAGCAAAATCAAAAGCCGCAGATTTAATAACAGCGCATGCATTTTTTAAAGTGCTGGAGGTGACAGCGTATGTGGACCGCAGCTCAGAAAGGCTGGTATTTACCCTAGATTTATCTAGCGGCATTTTTTTTCAAATCACAGGAGAAGGATGATTGCTGGTATTGAGATGCCGTGTAAGCATGAAAAGGGCGACAACGGTTTCAGGAAACCCTTTTTGTTTTTTTTGGATCTCGGAAGATGAGTGACGGAGGGATTTGAACTCCCGACTCATCGACCTGCCCGCAATTCTAAACAAATCTTTCTCCGGAGGTTTTAACGTGCATATTACGTTGAATTTGGTATGCCGTCATATTGTATGTCGTCCGAAGCATCCTCCAGCGTGCACCCCGATCCCAAAAATGATTTCGTATACATCGCAAATGGAATGCATGCATATGCGGGACCGATTAGTTCGCTGCTCCGTGCCGGAAACTATGATGGCGGAACACCAGAGATTCTACACGTTTGTGCCATAAATTGAGCTTGAAGAATGTCTGGAAATTTGGCTTACGAAGAAACAAAATTCGACGCTGCTCAGAAATTTTTACAGTGTACATGGCTACTTTGGCGATTACAGTGTACGTGGCGATTACAGTGTACGTGGCTACGTGGCGATTACAGTGTATAGCTTCAGGCACAATGGCATCGTGGCGTCACCATACTCTGAGGCACAGTGGCATCGCTATACCCTATAGTCTATACCGCTATACTTTGTGGCATGTATTTGTTACTATAATGTTCTATAGCTCGTATCATATGGCTGTGACCTTTGGTTTAGCAGTGACATATATATATATATATATATATATATATAAATGACAGTGACCCTATGCATGACAAGTAAACTTGTTATGACAGTGCCTGTAGGGTGCAACCTCCCAGTAAAGGTTAGCCACAGACTAAATTAAAAACGCTGATAAAATGGCAGTGTATGCTGCTGTAGAAAGGAGCCGCTGACACAACAGAAGGATAGTCCATGTTTTGACAACCAGACAGGAGATTCAAGATATGTTAGAAGGCAGTGGGTTGCTGAAAAGATGTTTTGAGACCAACTTGCACAAGTTTTTCAAAATGTTTGGTCACATCATTGCCATGGACCAGAGGACCGAAATGACGGATCTTTGCTTTGTCAATTGTAATATTCCTAATTAGCACCGCTAATTGGAATATTTGATTTTTGTATAGTTTTGCCGACTATAGTTAAATTAATAAATAAAAGTGAGAAAGAGGGGGTCAACTCACTTTAATAAAATAAAGTGCTTCCTAGTAGAGTAACGTTGTAACTTAAAGGAAAGCCTTGGGGGTCCACACTTTACATGAGAGAGGCCTCACGTAGACTCTAGAGGTAACTGCGCAGGTCAAAGAGGAACTCAAGGACGCAGTTAGGGTTTTGAGGGAGCTAGCACTATAAAAGGTGGGGGTTTCACTCCATTTGGCATGATGGATATGTTATTGATATTGAGAGCTAGACTTCTGTCTACTTCAGCACGCCGGTTGTTTAGTCGGTCTGCAGCACTGTTTAGTGCGAACTGAGTGTCTCCGGTCGGAGATCTCACCCTTGGCTCCGGGGGACTTCAAGTGCCTGCTCGAGCAAGGTCTTTCCTTCAGTTTCTATAGGTGGTTTGCAGTGGATTTTCGAGTGGACGTTGCAGAGTTGAAGTATGGGCTATTGCCCAGTCCAGGGCGCCGGGCCCGCGATTCGGCGAGAGGGCATGATCTTTGTCGACGACGTTGTTGTGTGGTGATTAGCGATGTTTGATGTTTCAGGCCTTAGCCGTGCCATTTCAGCGGAGGTTTTGCGAGAGGATTCGGGCCCTTTTCTCGTGTTCCTTGAGCTTCTGTGGCTTTGTTCTTGGAGAGCACAACGTTTTGTAGGAGGAGGGTTTTGCAGGGGTGATTTTCGGAGTGGTGTTTGGTATATAGTTTCTGGGTTTTGTCGGTCGTGATACGAGTGATAGATTTTAGCTCATTCCGGCAAAGGGGATCAGCCCCTAACCCGATTCATTCAATGACGGTGCTGACGATTTCTTCCGGCGATTGAGACGATTTACTAGCAATAGCCATTTTCACCCATTTAAGAGGGTTCTTCACTTGCCTGGTGCAAGGATAGGTGCTCTTATTCTGATTATCCATTGTACCCATTTATATTCTCAGATTAATAAAATGGCTTAGTATTCCTGGCATTTTATGTGTGTTTGTTCCATATTCTAGTTCTGGTATTTTGTTCTATATAGCTGCTTGTTATTTTGCTGTGTATTACTGGTTATTTCCCGTTGGGGATATTACAGTGGTATCAGAGCATAATTCTGGCTCAGCCTGTGGTCTATGACATCGGGAAAGAGATCATACGGAGCAATAGCAGTTGCAATACCAAAAACGCAGTTGGAAAAAGGGCCAAAAGATAAAGGGTCAAATTTTGAAGTTTGGAATTAGGAGAAACGTTTTCTGGGTTTTTCTGGGTTTTGGGCGAGGATCACTTTCCCAAATTCCTAGAATTTTCTGAGTAGTTTTTAGTGGTTTAATCGGAGGTCGAAGTTAAGCAGCAGTATGGTTTTGCAGCAGCCGTGCAGTTTCTGAGGAGCCTGTAGACACATAGCAGAAAGAGCTGATGGCAGGTGATGAGGATAAGAGGAGATTTAGGGAGACACTCCTCCAACACATGCAGGTGATGTCACAGAAACTCACTGCGTTGGAGGTTAGTTTTCAGATTGGTGAGGGATCATGCACATCCACCATTTGCCGGAGCATGATGCCACTCAGCATATGGCATCACATACACCCACACGCCCTACCATGCCTACCTTCTTGCCAGAGGACGCAGGGACAGCAGCACAGCGAGAGATGGATCCGGCTAGGATGGCTGACATTTTTGCAGAGTACCAGGCTTTCGGACCAGCGTTCATGGAGGCTCTCTCGTTCAGAAAATATATCCAGATCCAGTATGGAATTAGACTCCGTGATCATCACCGGAGGCACCGGCATCATCATGGTGGAGACTACCACCGCACAGCTAATAGAGATTATGTTCAGCTCCAGCGTGATAGTAGACCTCACAACTTTCACAGAGGGAACAAGCACTCACATGATAGGGGCTTACAGCGCACAGTGGACAGATTCCATCTACCGGCATTTGACGGGTCATCCAGGCGCTCAGAAAAAGCTTGGGTGGACAAGTTGGATACCTCTTTCCAGCTTGACCGAGTATCGGAGAGGGAAACCATTAAAATGGTTACCTCACACTTGGAGGATGAGGGCACACAGGATTGCAGGGAGTCTGAGGTTACACCTAGTGTGACACAGGATTCACCCTCATTGGAGACCTCCTTGGCCATGTCGGTTGATGTGGTAGTGGAGAAGGTAGAGCCTACCTTAGTAGAGCCATCCATTGAGGTGATGACTGGAGTCGTGTCCGAGTCTTCAGGTGGTAGCAGCACACGACAGATGGGTGAGGCGTTGGGAGATATATCCACCTTCGATGAGGCACTAGCAGGTACAGAGGTATTGGATGATGGTCGCAGACAGCGGTATCATCGGCTTCGGACGGACCTTCGAGTTTTGAGAGGGAAGGCCACGTCAGTACGGGAGGCCATTTTGTTGCAGGACCAGGAGCTAGAGGGTATGAGAGTGACTTGTGCCAAGTCGGCGGCCAAGTTGGTCCGCATTGGGGAACGACTAGATTCCCTGATGGTACAATCAGAGGGCACGTTGGAGCGTCAGATCATTCCCCTTCAGGGATGCATGGATGGGACTAGCAGTGTTGTTGGGTCATCTCTTCCCGTTGGAGAGAGAGAGGCAGAGCCACCTAGTCAGATCTCATATGTTGACTTGGATAGTGGTATGAGACGATCAGAGTTGCACAGGGTACAACATCCATATGTTGAGGTTGGATGGAGAGAGATTTTGAGTTGGTACTCGGTGGAGCGAGCTATGGAGATAGTGGTGGACCCAGGTGCAGTTCAGCAGGAGTTCCTAGGTGTTGAGCATACAGGGACCCCAGATTGGCATTGGGATCCAGGTGGGATCACCTATCATTTCCCAGGCAGGTCCGCTGACTATGCCTTGGAGAGTACAGTTGGCCTAGTAGCAGAGCATGTGCAGTTTGGGTCAGCTCCAGTGGCCAACCAGTTTATGGGTAGACTCCCTAGGTTGTTTTGGTATGACACTCGTACACGGGATCACGGGGTGGTCAACATACCTTGGCAGGAGTTTGTCGGAGGAGGTGGCATTGGCAGGCCACTAGATGGCGCCTTGTATGGGGCCAAGGATTCTTCACCTTTGTGTGGGGCACAGAGGACGCAGCAGAGCCAAGCAGTGGTGGTAACACTACTGACACTTAGGGAGATTCACTTCTCGGACCCCTTGAGGAGGATTTGGAGTGATGATCCTTTCGTCGGCAGGTATAGTGGTACGACGGTGGAGACGATGTTGCCAATTGGTGGTAGTCCGACATGTAGGGGCGCAGCTCTAGGTCATCACATCCAGGGATGTGTGGGAGCCTCTAGCATTGAGCGGTGGATTGCTGGTGGACATGGAGTAGCATGGTGGTGTACCATAGTGTGTGGGACTGCATTGTGGAGTAGGAGTATCCTACATCACATTGAGAGCATGCGGAGAGTGACCGATGCCTGGACACAGTCAAGGCACGAGACGGTACAGGGTGCTACAGCAGTAGCACATGGTATCCAGCAGCATACCGAGGTATGCCTCAGTGTGCAGTGGCATGTCGAGGAGTGTATGGATGATCAGTGGTATGCGAGGGCATACAGTGCTACACAGCAGGGACTTAGAGCATTGCTTCCAGAGAGACTCATGGGTAGGGACATCGGGCTTACCTTTGGGAGTAGTTCACCCAGGATCGATGGAGAGACAGAGGAGCGATACTTGGCAGTATCTGTGGGGACTCACACACCTGACTCGCTTCGACATCACTCACAGGTACAATTGATTATGTTTTTGACCTTTGGCACTTTGGGCGTGAGCAGCAGGGTACGCGAGGTTCACCCAAGATATTTGGATGACACTCAGTACACTAGGCGAGAGACTTCTCAGCAGTGGCACTAGGTTGGTGTGCTAGTTGACAGCCACAGGTTGGGGGATGAGATGATCCCTTTCAGAGGTGGTGCATCAGTCATCATTGAGCCTACGCTTGGGGAGCAGGTCATGAGGGAGACATGCATCATTTTTCCCTCAGGGCATGTCGAGATCATGCATGAGCAGAGGATACGGGGTACAGCAGAGGTAGTATCCCAGTATGTGTCTGGGCTCCAGACACTGTATCGACCCTTTGTCGAGAGGGTGGATGGCATGTTCGATGCCGATGAGATGGCGGAGGTAGAACAGGAGGGCATTCCTTCTGTATGCCAGGGTGAGTACTCCTTTTCACATGAGTCCATAGGATCAGTTGAGGTCGCTTCTGGGGAGCGAGGGCAGTCATGCATGGATGGTGACAGTAGACCGGAGCTATATACTAGTGTCCAGGGTGAGCAGTCAGCTGCATTGACATCGAGTACGGTGACAGCTATTACAGATCCATATCCTCTGGAAGTGTTGGAGGTTGATGGGATTGTTATGCAGGGGGCTAGTAGACAGCGGGAGTTGTTGGATATGTTGGAGCATCCATCTCTGGGTCGACACTGGGATGAGGCACAGATAGATGTACTCGCAGTCAGCAGAGCTGCAGCGTTTTTAGTGGGTAGCACTCTCCAGGAGTACATCGATGGAGCTTGCAGCATACCTTGCCCACTTTTGCCCATTATAGAGAGAGGGGCTTCCTTCTACAGGCAGCTTCCATTGACAGACAGGGTAGAGCAGTGGGAGTTGATTACAGGTTGGCGGCAACATCCCAGGCCTATTCCATATACCGTTGTTGTTGCTACGTCAGATTCTTCTTCTAGGATGGACTGGCGGGAGATCATGAGTTGGTACCCTCTAGATGGTACGGTATTATTCGTAGGGAGCACAGTCGGGCAGGGACCCTTGGACATAACAGAGGTTATAGACTCCAGCTGGCAGGGCAGCACAGGACATCATTTCTTCAGCACTCCATCCCGATTTCAGGAGAGCAGGATCAGCATGGGATTGAGTCGGGACGTGGATTGGAGAGAGGTGATGAGTTGGTATGCAGTTGGAGAGGCAGCATATGCAGTCACAGGTACATCACAGCAGGAGCCCGAGAGCATTGATGCTTGTTGGTGGTCTTCACCTCTTAGAGCATTGGTCATAGCCAGAGGCAGTGCACAGTCCGAGCCGTGGGACTTGTGCGATTATTGGCCACAGTGGCGATGGGATCCGGGAGGACTATTGGTTGGTTGGTACCGTGAGAGGCCAGTTTGGGATCCTGGCATTGAGATATCCCTTCGTATCAGGGTGATGCAGGAGGCAGAGAGGTTTCAGTGGGACCCAGGCACATTTTGCAGTATCGGTGGGGAGCATCAGCTAGAGAGTAGGCTTGTTCAAGCGTTGCTTGAGGACAAGCAATTTTTGTCGGATGAGGATGCCACTTGGGAGAGCGAGCAGATTTTACAGCATCCATCACTTCAGTTGCTTGAGGACAAGCAACATTTTGCCGGGGGAGACTGTAATATTCCTAATTAGCACCGCTAATTGGAATATTTCATTTTTGTATAGTTTTGCCGCCTATAGTTAAATTAATAAATAAAGTGAGAACGAGGGGGTCAACTCACTTTAATAAAATAAAGTGCTTCCTAGTAGATGAACGTTGTAACTTAAAGGGGAAAGCCTTGGGGGTCCACACACACATGAGAGAGGCCTCACGTAGACTCCTAAGGTAACTGCGCAGGTCAAGGAGGAACTCAAGGACGCAGTTAGGGTTTTGAGGGAGCTAGCACTATTAAAGGTGGGGGTTTCACTCCATTTGGCATGATTGATATGTTATTGATATTGAGAGCTAGACTTCTGTCTACTTCAGCACGCCGGTTGTTTAGTCGGTCTGCAGCACTGTTTAGTGCGAACTGAGTGTCTCCGGTCGGAGATCTCACCCTTGGCTCCGGGGGATTTCGAGTGCCTGCTTGAGCAAGGTATTTCCTTCAGTTTCTATAGGTAGTTTGCAGTGGATTTTGGGTGGACGTTGCAGAGGAGTTGGTCTCTTGGAGTGACTGCGCAATCCAGGAGAGAGAACGCAGTTTCAGCAGGGAGGACGCAGTCTTTGTTGAGCAGCGTTGTTGTGTGGTGATTTGGCCGTGGTTTCAGCGTTTTTCAGCCTTGAGGAGGTTGCCATTTCAGCCGGAGGTTTTGCAGGAGGATTCAGGCCCTTTTCTCAGCGTGTTCCTTGAGCTTCTGCGCTGTTCTTGGAGGCACAGCGTTTTTGTAGGAGGAGGGTTTCTGGGGGTGATTTTCGGAGGTGGTCCGTTTGGTATATGGTTTCTGGGTTTTGTCCGGTGCAGCGAGTACAGGTGATCTGTAGATTTTTAGCTCATTCAATAGGGATCAGCCCCTGGCCCAGTTCATTCAGCGACGTGACTTACGACGATCTACTGAAATCAGTGCCAGGGAAGCAGTTAAGATAGTAGCCATTTCCTGACTGCAGAGGGTTCTTCACTTGCACAGTGCGGAATGGAATTAGATATTACGATTTATCCATTGTATTTGTACCCATTTATATTCTTAGATTAATAAAATGGCTTAGCATTCCTGGCATTTTATGTGTGTTTATTCCATATTCTAGTTAAATTATTTTTTTCTATATAGGTTGCTTGTTCTTTCTTTTTGTGTATTCTTGGTTATTTCCCGTTAGGGGGATATTACACAATTTTCCATCAGGGAGGATGCACAAAGCTTCAAATAAATAATAATAAAAAAAAAATCTCATTCTGAGAGTTGAATGGGCATCTTCTAGACAGACAGCCCAAATCCTTTGTGGGATTTTAGGCATTTTTCTATGCTGTTCGAGTTTTGGACTAAAAATTTGAGAACAAAGAAGGATCAATTGGAGGAGTACTCCTGTCTTAATCTGAGATGAGATCATGATGAAATTGAAGCTATGAACCTGCATACAGCATGTGTGAATGCAAGGCATTTGCTATGGCCTATAAGAATGATTGAATTAAGAGTTGCAGACATCGCAGCGAAAGAATGTAGTGATCAATCCACATTTACTGAAATACTGCATGGCGTATCTGTATCATAGTTCCAAGTCTTCCTGGACTTATCCTTCGTTGCACTATTTCTGTAAAGGCAGACTTGCTGAATCTTGTTTGAAGGCATCCTGATGAGTGTTGTGGTAGGCCGCAGGCCATACCACAACAGCAAGCCGTGTGGTTATCACATGAGTATTTTGACTATGTGATCTGAGGCAGCCACAGATTCAAGCTAAAAGTTGGACGCAGACCAATGGTAATAATTCCCAGATTTGTGCATATGGCATAGACTGGATCTCAAGTGAAGACAAAGAAATTGTTTTGATGTACTTGACAGAGTCTTTAAGAGCAGTGAAGTGCCTTGTCTTGATTTATCCTATTGGATGGTTGGGGCTGAAACATTGATGAGCAGGGGTGCCACTATGACTGTGCCGGATCTGTATGGACTGACATGGAGAAGGGTATAAAATCTGTATGATTGGTTCCTAAATCTGTGAAATTCAGGAGGAAAAATCGCTGAACTGAGATCTGCAGTCTTGGCTAGATCAGTGATTCAGTAAGCAGTGATGAATGTGATAGTTCTAAATATGTGATTCTATGTCACTATCATCATGACAGTGACATAGACAGACACCCATGTTTGAAGCTGAAATTTAAAGGGTTGACTGCTGAAGTCCTTGGGGAAATTCTATGTAGTGGTCAAATTGTTGACAAAATGGGCATAGATGTAAGTCATTGAGCCAGGCAAATTTTGACAGCCCTAGGAGCAGTCTGCTGCCATAACTAGAAATGGGCAGATCTGGAAGCAACTCAAGGTGCAATGCCTCAAGTGCAGGATAAACCAAGGTAGATTGGATCCCTTGATTTTTTGTAAGCTGCAGTCTTAGAAGGCTGTTTGAAGGAGCTACTCACAGAATAATAGGTAGTGGCTAAAAGGACTTCTAACACAAGCTGAGGCTTGTTGATATGTTCCCCCTGTATGTCAGTGACATAGATAGACACCTATGTAGCAGCAGCATGTGACTGTATCAGTCCTACATTGGAGCGTTATGGTAAACTTAAAATGTGAACTGGGAAGTTTATGCAGTTTTTTTTTGTCACATGGTTGGAATCTTGAATCATGATCAGCAAAGTCTGTTGGATGGCTTTGACTGTGGGAGATCAGGTCCCAATTCCAAGATGGTGTCTGGGATGCCCTCATTTAAAACAGATGTCTTCTCTCGAGAGAGAAGCTGACATTAAGAGGGAGATATATCTGTATATGCTCCTGAGTGGATGTCTTTGTTCAACGAAAGAAGATCCTCATGGCTCAGGGACATATGGCTTCAGAGGGGGAAATTCCAAAGGAAAACCAAGAAGCCATATTAATAACAGGATATCTAGCAGCCATGAGTACTTTTGTACAATCTGACCTTGGATACCTTTGAGGAAGTCGTAAAGCATCAAGTCTAGAAGGATGCTATGCTGTGGTCCCAAGACCATAGGACAAAGCAGTTGTCACCTTGAAATGGCTCTACAAGATCAAGTATGGATCTGTTGGAAGTGCTGAAAAGTTCAAGGCAAGATTCGTTGCCTGTGAGGAAGATATAGACTATGATGACATATTTGCACCTGTGGCTCGAGATACCACCATTCGATCTATTATAGCCCTTGTTGCTACGCAAGGATGGAGTCTTCATCAGATGATGTGAAGACCGTATTTTTCTGCATGGTGTGATAAAGGAAGAGATATATGTGGAGCAACCTCTGGGGTTGGAAGTCCAGGATCGGGACACCCATGTCTGCAGGTTGAAGAAAACCCTCTATGGGCTGAAACAAGCACCCTGAGCTTGGTACGAGAGGATAGATAGCTACTTGATGAAGCTGGGCTTCACTCGTAGTATTGCTGATCTGAACCTTCACTGCAAGGTTAATAGAAAGAAGCCTCTCACTCTGGTGCTGTATATGGATGACCTCTTCCTGACAAGTGCTAACCCTCTCATTCATCAGTTCAAGAGGGAGCTCGCTGCTGAGTTTGAGATGAAGGACCTAGGACGAATGTCTAGGCCTGAAGGTCTAGCAGAGACCTGGCGAGTTTTTCCTTTCTCAAGGAAAATACATTATGAAGCTTCTGGTATGATGGACTGTAAGTCTGTGACGACACTGATGGAACTCAACTTTAAGAAGTTGAGTAGCAGCGTTGCTGGGCGTGTCCTACTGAGTATCGTAAACTCATAGGGACCCTGATGTTCTTAATGAACACCTGTTCGGACGTATGTTGTGCAGTGAACACTTTGAGTCAACACATGGTTGATCATAACATTCACTAGGTTGGTGCCAAGAAACTCTTGAGATATCTCTGAGGCACGATAGACCATGGGCTGAGATACACTGCCGGGAGTATGACACTCCATGGATATACTAATACCGATTGGGCTGGCAGTGTGGTGGATCGCAAGAGCACATCTGGATGCTACTTCACATGTAGATCTGCTTCGGGCAGGAATCTAAAGTCGGCAGCCTTGAGCACCGCTGAGGCCGAATACACTGTAACATGTATGGCCTGTTGTGAAGTCACTTGGTTGCAAAAGCTCTTTATGAGCTGTTCGAGCATGTGCTAGATGCCACCGTTATCCTTTGTGATAACCAGAGGGGGATTCATTTGTCAGAGAATCTCGGGTTCCACAGTTGAGGTCAAGCATGTTGATGGGCCACTTTATACGGGATATGTGAATGCAGTAGTAGTAAGGTACAATCATATAGGAACTGATGAGCAGGTCGCGGATATTCTCACAATGCCCTTGGGGAAGGTCATGTTCCTAACCTTCTGTGAGAATCTTGGAATCATGGAACGACCCTATTCTGAGGGTCCTGTTGGACGATGAGCTCTAGGAGCTCAAAGGGGGGTTTTGGGGATAGCTTCTCGGAGCTATAAGCACTTATGGTGCTTCTGCCCCACCGTTGTGATTATTGAGTTGGTTCGCCTCTCATTTATCTGTGCCCCGTATGCATCCTACCCATTGAGTTAAGGGCTCATGGGAAGTACCTCTCATTTGGCCAATGAGATGGGAAAGGCTAGAGACTAGTAGAAAAGACTGATGGACGCATCAGAACTTGTAAGTACTCTCTATCTAGGATGGCACGGTCCAACCACTTGATGCGAGATCAAGATTAGTGAGATTCGGACTAATATTGAGAGGGTCGGATAGACCAGCCCGGGTTGGTTGGAGACTCTTTGTGAGTACGATGGTGAGGTTCGGACCTGCACGACTTGGTCGAGATGAACCAACAGGTTGGAGACTCTTTGTGGTCGATAGAGGTTCCGGACCTCTAGAAAGCTGAATCTGTCAGCCGGGTATGATGTCTTTGTGACTGACCCACTTCTGTTCTGAAATAAAGAGGCCAGCAAAGCAAGTTACGGCGGGATGACGCACGATGTTTGGATTGCACTAGTGGACGGAGTTCTCCCTAGTTGAGAGGGAGTGTTAAAATTGGACAACTAGGTCCAAACTCCGAGTTGTGCTACTCAGATGACGATCCCAATATTTTTATTGGATTCCTCTTTCGGAGGTGTAAGATTGATCTAAAGATCATCTCGATTGGATGAGCAAAACATGTACTTTGAATTTATTCCACTTATGTGCTAGGTCGGCCTGGAATAAAATATAGACTTAAATGTCTTAAAGGACGTGTCACACACCCCCAAAGATTCCTATATATTGGAGAGACTTAGAGTTCATTTGACACACATTGGTGTGGAGGAATTCTCTCTCTCTTGATGGCGTTGGAGCTGCGTATTCTTTGTTTGGGTTGTTCTGGGGTTATGTGTGACACGCTTGGCTGAATGACCTATTGAAGACTTTGCTGGTAGAAGCATCCTGCTGATCGCCGTAACGTCACCTTTTCCTATCTCTGTTTTGGCTTGTCTTCTATCGATCTATTAGTATGTTCTATCTTCTTCAGTATTGTGCCCTAATCTGAAATGGCATAGAACATGAGCAGAAATTAACAGACTCACATCAACAATGCATTGCACCATGACTAAGAATGCTTGTCATGATACTAGTAGCAAGAGGTTGAACAAATAGTTGACAGGGTACCAAATTAGTTCCTTTCTTATCTGTGGTGGGTAAGGAGAAGGCCACAAAAGTGCACATGAGTGGGGAAGGGATTCTTTGACCCCGAGGAAGTACCATCTTCCAAAGGATGCAAGTAATCTAATAAGCCAACAATCAACTTCTCAACAACTACTCCCAAATCATCTTCTACAAGTAGCTCATCTATGGGATGCGAGCACATAGATTTCACATGATGCATAAAGGTAAAATCATAAAATTGCTCACCTTCACAAAGACTGTCATAAAGTTCCAAGTAAGGTTGCCATACCTGCAAAAGGAATTGTTCAACAAGTTCCCTTTATTAATTGCAATGCAAGAAATGCGGCTGTGATTTGGGAGTAGAAGGAGAAGAAAGTGAGTTGCTAATTTACCACAGCAAGGCAACATGCAGATCCATACACTGCTGGAAACAACATGCGTTTTGCAACAAAACCAATGCTAATTGAATTATGGCGGTACATAGTGGCAACATAAAAGACTCAATCGGCATGCCTTCTTACAATAACAAACCCTTGTTGGTTATGGTGCACAGGTAGATAACAACATTTTCTTTTTCCTTATCACAAGAAGCTGATAGGGGTATGCACTAGAATAGAGAATGTAACATTTACCCATACATCAGTTATTCTAGCTAGTGTGTTGAACATGAATAGAGAGAGCAATGACACAATGAACATAGATATTTATTGGTTGTCAAATAGTTGATAAAGAACTTTCGATTGAGTTGGGTACAAAGGGATCTCCTCTAAATTGGGAAGATATAGCTAACTAAATACACAAGCTATGCTACTTGGGGTCCACAAGTTGGCCCACACCCTAGTGCATGACTTTCAAATTTTCATCCTTTTACGATAAACATTTTTACATGTCAACATGTGCAAGTGTGATACAATGAAACTCAAACAACAGATTAGCACATTCAGGGTGATATGGTGAATTACATTCATGAAACATGGGTGCACAAGGCTACCATTTCAAATATCTAATCTGGGCCCAACATCTCACTACTAGGACCCAAGGTGGAGGCCTCACATTAACTCATCATTCCCACATTATAAATTCAAAGCCTCCTCCAACTCATTTTCTCTTGTGGCAAAGATCTGGAGGGGACACTCCTGCACAAGTAAAAGGTACAGTCTATGAGGAATCCTTTCTCATCTTCAATGAAAATTAGTGACATCTCCCCTTCATATTCAAGGAGGACAATCCACTTTGCAATCTTCTATTCATTCAATTTCCTCTGTTGTGTATTCTGGTGGCACTTGCAGATGGAAGAAGGATCCAATAACAGGTGGGGTCAACAACATATAAGAGATTCATAATTTGAAATATGGCTTCTGTGATCCATAGTTTTTATACAGATATCTTTCGGAAAAAATCACATAGCAAAGAATTTTGCTACGCGATTTTTTCTGAAAGATATCTGTAAACATATAAGAGCCCGATTAGTGGAAACATCCAACCCATAAATGAGGTCAATTTAAATCTTCTTGGAGAGACATGGCTTTAAAAGGAACCCAAGCACAGTTGAAAGGCACTCCAAGAACCAGGTAATGAACAAATCGTTGAAGTTTTTAGGCAATTGGAGACTTTTATCAATTACAGAGACAAGCTTCAGGCTCAAAGATAATTAAGACTGAATTGATGGTTGCTAAATTTTTTTAATTTTATGTTTTTCTCTACATACTCAACGTTCTAAATTTATCTTACCACCACTTCAAAATCAAGGACTGTTGCTTTGAGATTTCAGATTTACATAAGTAGAGACATAAATAATCATCTTTCAGTCACAAGATACAATCCATCATTCTACCCGCTTCCTGATATTTTGCATTGACTGAACTGCAAAAATCATATTTTAGGTACCCAACATAATAAAGGCAATTAATGCATGTTAAACCACATAAACTTCACACTTATACA
Organism: Pinus albicaulis; assembly: GCA_034641835.2. Taxonomy (NCBI): domain Eukaryota; kingdom Viridiplantae; phylum Streptophyta; class Pinopsida; order Pinales; family Pinaceae; genus Pinus; species Pinus albicaulis. Next base: position 1,608,211,296 of record CM076584.1, on the reverse strand, counting down.
ACAGAAAATGATGCCTACAGAAAGTAGCATCATAAGTTTCTTAAAGGTAATACACATGAAGAACTCCATTAATGTCCATTTGAGATGGGACTAGACTAAACTACATTCACCCAATTGTATACAATTTAAAAAAAGTTACCACCTTTTCAACCCCTTCTAATTCATTTTGAATGGAGTTGTATACACTCCAATATCCTTAAAAGACTCATAACGATTCTGACAATGTCATCTTTACAATATTGAGTCACATATACACTCTAATTGGTGAGTTATTATATGTTATAACTTCATATAGATTCCTTTCATGTGCAGTAAACCTGCAACGAGAGACCAGAAGAATATACCAGACAATACATATGCCAGCTTACCCCATCTTTTAGAATGGAAAACTGCTTCAAACAATGCCTCTACAACAGTCACCTGCACACCATAACAAGCCTCAACATAAGATTCTCTTGTTTAACAATACATAAATAAATCACAGAAATTTACAATTCAAATAGGTTTTTGATGAGGATTCACAAGTTTCTCCATTGATTCTCATTTTTCTCAACTATTTTTCTGGGGACTTTGAATATTTTCAAAAATTTAATACAGTTTCCAGCCATGTCCCCAACCTTTTGCAGATCCTTGAAGAATGTTCATTGGTTTCTAACAATTGTAAACATTCACCAAAAGTTTTCCTTGAATTTTTAATTTTTCATAAGCTGAAGGTATTACAACCTTGCATAAGGAGCCACTGTTACCCCTCTTTCAGCAGGGTACTCCAGAACGTTTTGGCCACATCATATAATCCCAGAGGATGTTCCTTATAGCCCTGTAAAGCCATGTGGGTGTGTGTTATCTTGTGAAAGTGACTCTTACATCCCTGTTGGTGTGGATAGCCATAGCTATTCTTGGCATTGTTTGTTTCATGATAGGTCTGCCTCTATGGCATTGCTGACTTCCCCCTGGTGGGTGGTAACTCCCTCCCTTGATGGATATTCTTATATCCTAGGATGGTGTGTGGGTATCATGGAGTAAGCATTGCTAGGCATCATGGTTTAAGGGAGCACTTGCTTCAATAAAGCCTTGTAAGGGTGATCATCGTATGAACCTTTCCCTAACATTATCCCTTTTGATCTTGGTGCTACCCCTACCCCACATGTTCCATATGTCTTACATATTTTGCACTCCCCTTGGGCCTTGGCTTTGCATCCTGATAGTCTCACACTTTTCAATGCATTTGCATCTTCCGAGGCATCACGCTATAGGTTTTGATGCACAAAAGGTTTCCATTTGATTCTCTATGCCTAGATGTGTTGAAATGTGTAACTAGGTTCGGTATTCATAATGTCTATTGTAATCATGATTTTATATATTTGATATTAAAGAGAAAAGAAATTTATTATTGTCATTCTTGATGCATGGGTTTCATGCTCAAGATAGATTTATTTATAGGTCAAACACCCATTGAGTGCTTCTAGGTTTGTCATAGAGTTATGAAGTCAAAAGAATCATTGTCATATTTGACACATCATGCTCTTGACCTTTGAGCCCCGAGTTGTTTATTGAAGAAAAATCATAAAGAGGCAGAAGACATATAAAGAAGGGTGGAAAAATCAAGGTCGGGGCACCTCATGTACCATGAATGCTCTCTCCTACACATTGCATACCCAAGTGTGGGCTTCCCTTTTCTTAGCTACCCCTATGCCGAAATATGTGGCCCAGGTTGCCCCTATCACTCCTTACTCCATTTCACATCTTGATCATATGCTACCACCATTTGAGGGATGGATCTTGGATATACTATCCCCTCTAAGGGAAGAAACCACCTAATAAGGTGCTTGGCTAACCCCCTTTCGAGCTTGCAGACATTAGCACATCCCAAAGCCCACTACGGAAGGGCATGCCATTATGAAGTGTCCACTTGTTGTCCATGGTTTGTAAGCTCTTTTACTCGATTACTCTTATGACTTGTTGTAATGGAGGGCTAGGGGACACATTGGATCTTATACATAATTGCAGATGGTGTCCATTTTGGGTTTGGTCTCCCTATACGAGGTTCTAATCCTCCAGAGGGCTACATTCTCACATGTAGGGTGTGTGTTGAGAGCCATGGGTCTCCATAGCAGTAGAAAACACTCCATGGATCAAGACGGATGTTCAGAGATTGTTAGAGATCCACCTTTGGGACAAGGAAGATGTATTTGGTACATTAAGCCCAACTGACCCCACAAGTGCACCACACACTTGGCAGGTGTCCTAGGGCTTGTATGATGACACAATAGCATTTATTCCAACATCTAAGCCTTCACAAAGGGTCTACATGCATCTTCGACTCATTTAGAGACCCATGAGGTCATTTGTGTGCGCCCACATCCACAAGGAGCACCACAGGTTTATTGTTTGGAGAACAAGGGGCCACCCCCTTGACCATCATATTTTGAGGGTCCTGCTACCCACCACTTCATGGGTGATATCCCTAGGAGAAACTTTTCTGCATGACAGACATCAGCTGACAGCCGCCAGCCCCTTGCAGTGCTAAACTAGCTCATTGTGCCATTTCTTCGTCACTTGAGCCAGCCATGTGATCCCTCACCCCCATTTGTATTGATCGTATGTTTGAAGGTGGGCCTCCTGAATCTTGTAGAAATTTCAACCCCCACTCCATTTATCAGTTTTCCTTATCACTCCATGCATATGGTTTTAAATCTGAACATGACATAAATACTAAAATCTGGAAATGACTGAAATTTATGAAAACACAAATTTGGAAATTTTGCAATTGCAGGAAAATGCTGAAATAAAACACAGGGAAAATATGCCACACAGAAAATAACACAGTAATTTTTGGTTTATTTGACCCTGGAAAAACCCCCTACAACTCTTGAGGAAAACCAGTTTGAGAGCTCTTCTTTATTTCTGAAAATGCTGTTATAGAGAAATTGAAAAACACAGTAAAAATTCCAGCAACCACAAAACAGACTTATCTCGATTTCTGTGCTTGAACTCTGCCTCGAAAAATGTGCCAATTAGCAAACTAACAAAGCAGAAATTTTACAGCAAGAGATGCTAGCATTAAATGTTGTAGGGTCTCCTCGAAATCCATGCCCCAAAATTTTGTACTGCTGTACGGACTATATGGAATTTACAAGTCACTTCATCCTCGAAATCCATGCCCACTCAGCCTCGGAATGCATGCTGCGTGCTGCTGTTCCTTCCCCTCGAAATCTATGTTGTATAGACCTCGAAATTCGTGTCTACTGCTACTGTACGGAATCTGCCTCGAAAAGTGTGCCAATAAATGTTGTACAGATATGCGCCTCGAAAAGTGTTCAACCTCCAACTGCTGTATGGATTGCTGAAATGTCTCCCTCCTTCAACTTCTCACCGCTCAGAATTTTTTTTCTTGCTCTCCTTCTCTCTTTCTCTCAATGGCTCATGAAACACTGAATTGATATTTTTCCTCTTCTCTCCTTTTACCCTGAATGACCTTTTGGGTAACCCTAAGATCTAATGGCTGAGATTCATTTAGATCTAGGGATGAGAATAAATGTGCATTTAATTCTCACTTTCTATTTTTTAACTCACCCACTTAAATAAAGACCCACTTAGCCTTTTATTTCCATAGTCACTTTTTCACTTTCTAATTTTTCACTGACTTTCATAAAGTCACTTTAAAATTAGAATGTAACTTTACCACTTATAAAGTCACTTTAAAATTAGATTGAATTTACCACTTATAAAGTCACTTTAGGAGAAAAGTACAAATAAATTTGGACACTTTTCCCTAGGCCAAAGATCAAAGCCTTAGGGAACCACTTGTCCTCTGGTACCCAAATTTTAACACTCCCTCTTATTGAGGAAAGTGTTCCTCACCACTCCCATCTTGTCTCTGAAGTATACATGCTTGGCTCGTGGTAAGGCTTTGGTTAAAATGTCCGCTACCTGCTCATCTATGGAAATATACTCAATCTTGATAGCTCACTTCTGGACATATTCTCTAATGAATCCCGATATGCTTTGACCTGTCATGAAAAACTGGATTCTTCGTGAGTTTTATGCAACTCTGATTATCACAGTAAATCACTGAAGGTCTCAATGCCTGACCAAATAGACCAAACAACATCTTGCAAAGCCATATGGCCTCACAACTAGCCAAACTGGCTGACATATACTTTGCCCCAGCTGAGCTCAATGCAACTGACTATTGTTTCCGACTGAACCACGACACAATTGCCGAACCCAACCCAAAACAACACCTTGAAGTGCTCTTCCTATCAGAAGCACAACCTGCCCAGTCTGAATCTGTGTACCCTGCCAGTCTCACTCCATCACCCTGTCTATAATCCAAACCAAAATCCACTGTACCCTGCAAGTAATGAAGAATGTGTTTTGCAGCCACCTAGTGCACTCTCTTGGGCTCACACATGAACTGACTCATTGTGTCGAGTGTTGACCAAATACATCATTGAACCAATCAGCTGTCTGTAAAAAGTAGGATCCACCAACTCGAAATCTGAAGCGTGAAGCTTCTTCCAGTTAGTGATCGTAGGTGTAGATATGGCTTTGCAATCCTCCATGTGAAATCTGCTAAGAATGTCCACAATGTACTTCCCCTGTCCCAGGAAGAAATGCCCCTCCTCTTGCCACATCTCCAATCCCAGAAAGTAATGCATTAAGCCAATATCCTTCATCTCGAACTTTGAAGCAAGGTCTCTCTTGCAACCCTCAATGAGTCTCTCTGCAGCTGTAATGACCAAGTCATCCACATACAACACCAGAATGAGAGGCTCCTCACCCACCACAATGAAGTATAGGTTCGGATCAACCTCACTCTTTGTGAAACCCAACTGCTGCAAGTATGTATCAATCCTTGAGTACCAAGCTCTAGGAGCTTGCTTTAGGCCATAGAGTGCCTTCTTCAATCTGCATACATGGGACTCCTTCCCATGCACCTTAAAGCCCTGCGGCTGCTCAATATAAACCTCCTCCTGAATGAAGCCATTAAGAAATGCGGTCTTCACATCCATCTGGTGGATCTTCCAACCCATCTCTGCTGCTATCGATATAATGGAGCAAATAGAAGTATACCGAGCTACGGAAGTGAAGGTCTCCTCATAGTCAACTCCTTCTACCTATGAGAACCCTCTCGCCACAAACCGAGCCCTGAACTTCTCGATGCTGCCATCTGCAGCATGCTTTATCTTGTAAAGCAATCTAGAAGTAACCACTGATTTACCTTTAGGCCTCGACACTACCTCCCAAACATCGTTCTTCCTAAGAAACCAGATTCGTCTCCCAGGGGCTCTAAATCCCGAATTCGGTGAATCAGATACGATTCGACCGGATTCGTACCTGATTCACGGGATACGACTGTATCCGTATAGGGTACAGTCGAGATTCGTCGTACCCTGTATGGATACGGCCTTATCCCGTGAATCGGGTAGGGCCGGACACACTGTCTCTAAAAAGTGCGATTTATGTGTTATAAAACCCCGATTTATGTCATTCTTTCTCATCGTTTTCATTTTGTGAAGTGAGCAAGGAGCAAGGATTAGCAAGAAGAAAGGGAGTTCTTTTGAAGAGATTCGAGTATCCGGTAAGTGCACTGTCCCTCTATATTTTGCATTTAGTTTGCTGTTAGTGTTTGCATGTGCATATGTTTTATATATTTGGTTATTTTTGTTTATTTTTTACAGTATTCATGGCTCAATCAAAGGCAGCGAGACAGGGCCAAAGAAAGGGGAAGAATGTCCCCATTGGAGATGCCCCTCCTGTCCCTGTTTCATCAGGGTCTGCAAGTATTCCATCTATTGGAAGTGGGGTTGCAACAACAGCTTCAAATGTGCAGGGAAAACACACTGTTGACCCCAAATACCCATTGTGGAAATATGTGACAAGAGAGGGAGGGGCAGGAAAAAAGGGAGGAGGAAATTGTTCATGGAAATGCAAGTTTTACCACAACAAGTTCACTTGCACATATTTCCGTGTGAAAGCTCATGTGTTGGGTATTCCAGATTGTGGTATTAAACGTTGTACAACAATTGGATCGGAATAGATGAAGGAATTGGAGAAAGAGAAATTTATTGGTGAGGCAAATGTGGCATCAAAAAAAAAAAAAAAACAAGAATGATGACCCCCTTCCATTCTTAAGGAAAAGCAGCAACAAGTTCCCTTTTGAGACTTTTAGTAGGGGAGAATCAACAAAGAGAAAGGCAACTGCAGTTGGTCCAATGGACAAGATTTTCCAAAAAGAGAAGAGGGAAGAGCTTGATCTCACCATTGCTTTTTTTTTCTATCAGAACTTCATATCCTTTAATGTTGCACGGTCACCTCTATTTATTGAGATGTGTCGAGCTCTTAGTCATGGGGCTCCATCAGGGTATGTGCCTCCTGGGTCAGAGAAGCTCGGAACCACATTGTTGACAAAGGCAAAGAAAGAGGTGGACAAAATGCTTGAGCCTATTAAATCAGCATGGCCAACATCTGGGGTTAGCATTATTTCTGATGGATGGACAGATCTAGCACGCCACCCACTCATCAACTTCATGGTGTCATCCTTGAATGGTCCAGTTTTCTTGAAATCACTGGATGCACTTGGACAATACAAGGATGCACAATATATGGGTGAGTTATTTATTAAAGTTATTGAAGATGTAGGTGTGGGTTCTTGTGTGCAAATCATTACAGATAATGCACCTGTTTACAAGGCTGCTGGCATGATTGTGGAAGCAAAATATCCACAAATATTTTGGACACCTTGCATTGTCCATTAATTGAACTTGGCACTGAAATCTATTGCTTTTGATGTGCTTTGGATTGGAGCCATTATTGAGGATGCACGTCATATCTGCAACTTTGTACAAAACCATACAAATGCCCTCACTATCTACAAGGAGTACAACAATCTATCATTGTTGAAGATTGCAGATACACGGTTTGCCTCTTCATTCATCATGTTGAAGAGGTTGAGGGAGGTCAAGACCGCTCTTGGGGCCATGGTTATTTCAGAGTTTTGGTCTTTTTGGAGAAATACGGATCAAGCAGCCTCAAAGAAAGTGAAGGACACAGTGTTGGATGATCTATGGTGGGAGAAGGTAGATCTAGTTATTCAGATCATGGAGCCTATCATTTCCTTGCTTCGATTTGCAGATACAGACCAACCCATCCTAGGAGAGGTTTATGAGGGATGGGATTCCATGATTGAGTTTGTGAGGACCATCGTTTTACAGAGTTAGTGCCCAAAGTATGAGACATCACCAGAGGCCTTCTTCACCGGCATACAAGGTATTCTTGTCAGCATATGGGACAAGAATTGCATACCTTTACATTGTTTGGCTCACTCCTTGAACCCAAAATACTACAGCCATGAGTGGCTGAATGGTGGTCCTTCCCGCAGATTCCCTCCTCACATGGATGGTGAAATCTCACAGGGGATGAAAGATGCATTGAGGAGGATTTTTCAAGAGAGGGCATCCCTTGATGAGGTGGAGGATGCCTTTGCAGAGTTTTCCACTGGCACTGTGCGATTTGCAAGCTATGATGTGATTCGAGACAGGGGGGCTAAGAAGCCCTATTCTTGGTGGGCAACTCATGGGGCAACAAGCCCTCCTCTACAGCAGTTAGCCATGAGGCTCCTCTCTTAGGTGACTTCATCCTCTTGTTGCAAGAGGAATTGGAGCACATATGGAAATTTGTATAGTGTGAAGAAGAGCATGCTTGAGTAGTCCAAGGCAGAGACAATGGTGTATGTGCACACCAACCTTCGTCTCATCTACAGGCAGAGGGAGGATTGGTTGAAGGGAAAGACAAAGATGTGGGATGTCTTTCCTAATGATATGGGTCTGGACAATAATGTTGAGTTGGCATTGGCCAACTTGGATCTCAATGCGCTAGTGCTAGAGCCTGTAACATTTGATGGTCGAGTAGAGGCGTCATCTTCCACACCAGCAGATGCAGAGATGACAGAGGAGGAGGATGCATCAAAGCTAGAGGAGAGCAGTGGTGAGCATGATGATCAGGATGAGGACAGTGATGCTGATTATGATGATGAGGATTGATGACTCATTGACTTTGACTCATTGAGGCTTCAGGCTTGTAGTTTTGTAGACTGTAGTTTTTTTGTATTTTCTATTTCTATTTGCCATTGGCAGTGTACTTATGTAACACATTTTGATTCTGATGACTTAATGACAAAACTATAATATCTTACTATCTTGTCTTTCTGAGTAAATTTGACAATTGTATGATATATCAATGTATCATGTATGAGTATCTAAGATCTTAAATCTATGTTTGAATCAATGAATTTGTATGAATTTGTGTAAAAAATATCTAATTATATATATATATATATATTTTAATAAAATAATATATAACGTATCATATCCTAGAAGTGTCCTGTTCTGAGGGTCACCGTATTCGAATCCAATTCTTGAATCCCTGTATTGGGTGACTTAGCGTTCTTCATAATAGAAGAATACTCCTCCTGCATGACCTCTCTCTAGACCTGCTAGCTAGTAGCCTCCTCATAGCTAAAAGGCTCAGTATCAACGATGCTAGTGACCAATGCCATATAACTACAGAACCGCTCAAGTGGTTTACTCTCTTTAACCTGTCTCTTTGGCCCAACAACTGATGTGGCCTTGCGCAAGGTGTTCTGAAGCCACTTGGGCTTCCTCTGCCAACTGACCTCATGCCTGAACCTGTGCCTGTAGATGCTAAAGTACCGTGCGAACTGTCCATCAGTGGACTACCCTGTGAATTGCTCTGCGGACTTCTCTACATGCTGCCTGAAGCACCACCCACCTGACTCTGAGAGCCACTACTCATTGATGGACCTGACACTGTAATCAATGTACCTCCTGATCCCTGACCATTGGATCCCTATGACTGACTCAGCTGCTCTTGAGGGTCTGGTGAATCCAGATACTCTAACTCCCGTGACTTCCTGAAAGCCCTCTCCTCCTCGAACTTCACATCTCGACTGACAACAACTTTCCTCTTCGCAGGAATATAAATCCGAAAAGCTTTCGAGGTCTCGCTATAACCCACAAAGATGCCCTTGTCTGTAGTGGGCTCTAGCTTGGTCCTCTTCTCCTTGGGGACATAAGAGTATGTAATGCACCCAAATATACGAAAGTGACCAACATCAAGCTTCTTCCCAAAAAAGCAAAAGCCTCCTCTGGAGTCACATTGCCCAAGGCACGACGTGGACTCCTGTTTTGCAAGTACACAACAGTGTTGCAGGCCTCTGCCCTCAAAAATAAAGGTAACCTCTGATCATGAAGCATGGCTTTGGCAGCCCTAACGATGGAGCTGTTCTTCCTCTCCGCAACCCCATTTTGCTGGGGGTTGTAAGGAACTGTGAACTCCCTCTTGATGCCTGCCTCCACACAAAAATCAACAAACTCACCAAGGGTATACTCCCCTCTATTGTCCAACTTGAGGACCTTGATATTTCGGCTTGTCTGGGTCTCCACAAGAGCTTTGAACTCTTGAAACCGCTTGAAGACCTCACTCTTGGTCTTCAAGAAATAAATCCAAGTCTTCCTGGAGTGATCATCAATGAATAAAACATAATACTCATAGCCACTCAAGGATACATGAGACATCCAACCACTCACATCGGTATGAATCAAGTCAAGGATCCCTGTCGCTCTGCTATCACTGCTGGGAAATGGGGATTTGGCAAATTTCCCAAAGCACATCCTCTACATACATCAAGGTGATCAGAATTGAAATCTGGCACAACAGTGGTGATCTCCCGCAATGTCCTCCAGGCCCCATGATACATGTGCCCCATCCTGTGGTGCCAAATCTCACACAACTCTGAACTGCTAGATCTGCCGTCGATATTGCTACTCAATGCCATCAGGGGCTAGAATGAGAACTTGTACACCTTAGCATGGCGCAGACCAATCACTCTAGCTAAATCAGCTGGAGTTCCCCTAGGATATATAAGCACCTGCCCTCTCCTGAACAACACTTCATACCCTCTGTTCTCAAGTGCTGAGACAGATATCAGGTTCTTCTTCATTCCAGGCACATATAGACCATTTGACACTTTCAAGGGAGGTTTGGGTTCCCTATCAAATGTCAATGGGCCCACACTGACTGCTCTAATAATGCTGTCATCTCCAAGTACTACCTCAATATCAGTGCCTTTCTGAAAGCTCTGAGAAGTACTCCCGGACTCCTGTCATATGATGAGAAGCCCCACTGTCAACATACCAAATACTAGAAGATGCTCTGCTAGTGGAGAGAAGTGCACACTCCCTTTGAATCTGTATGGCAGGTGATCCTGCATTAGTGGCCTCACAAGCTATGAACCCAAACTCTCGATCAAAGCTCTCTGAGAAGCCCTCTATCTCTGTAAAAGTTGCCATGGTTTTCTCCTTTCCCTTCTTGTTCTTCTTCTCCGAACACACAGCTGCATAGTGTTCCAACTTTTGACAATTCCAACATTTGGCTTTGGAATAGTCCTTCTCCTTGTTCTACTGCTTACTTTTACCTTTTCCTTTGCCTCCACCTCCACTAGTGGAAGCTTGCTTCTTTCCTTTGCCCTTCTTGCCTCTTGCTAACAATGCTACACTGTCATCCTCCTCCACCTATTTGGCTGCCCCAAGATGGTTCTTTTTGATCTCATTCCGAACGCAATCATCCCACAACGTTTCCCATCCGGGAAGGTTCTCACGTGCAACAATGCCATCCACAAAACTCTCCCAAGTCTTGGGAAGTCCATTCAAGGCAATCCTCACCAGCTCAGTGGGTGCTATGGTCTCTCCTACGGCTGCCAACTCATCTTTCACAGAAGTGATCTTTGTGAGGTATGCTATAGCACAATCAGTCTTAGCCATTTTAATGGCCTTCAGTTTCTCCCTTAGGACCATTTTTCTGTTTTCATCTGAGCTCTGGTAGAGACTGGTCAAGGCTGTCCATATCTCATGTGCATAAGTCTTTCCTCTCACACGAGGAATGACATGATCTTTAACTTCGTCCAGAATCAATCTTTTTTCCTTAGCATTCTTCTTGTTAAACTCTGCCAACTGTACAAGGTAAGCAGGTACTACTACTGGGTGCTGTGAGGTATGTACCAGAATTCCCTAGACTTTTGCTTCCTCAAAGATGCTCTGGATTCTCTCCCTCCATGCACTGTAGTTGCTCTGCCCATCCAACCTATCTTCCACCCTCGAACCCAAAGACACGCTAACTGTCCTAAAAGCTGAAATTTTCAAATCTGTGGTAAAGGTTTAGTTTTCTGTGTAAAAATCAGCTTGCTGTGATTTTCACTTTGCTGTCCCAAACTGCACTTTTCAACGAACCAAGCTCTCATACCATGTAAAAATTTCAACCCCGACTCCGGTTATCAGTTTTCCTTATCACTCCATGCATATGGTTTTAAATCTGAACATGGCATAAATACTAAAATATGGAAATGACTAAAATTTATGAAAACACAAATTTGGAGATTTTGCAATTGCAGGAAAATGCTGAAATAAAAACAGGGAAAATATGCCACACAGAAAATAACACAGTAATTTTTGGTTTATGTGACCCTGGAAAAAACCCCTACAACTCTTGGGGAAAATCAATTTGAGAGCTCTTCTTTATTTCTGAAAATGCTGTTATAGAGAAACTGAAAAACACAGTAAAAATTCCAGCAACCACAAAACAGACTTGTCTCGATTTCTGTGCTTGAACTCTGCCTCGAAAAATGTGCCAATTAGCAAACTAACAAAGCAGAAATTTTATAGCAAGAGATGCTAGCATTAAATGTTGTAGGGTCTCCTCGAAATCCATGCCCCAAAATTTTGTACTGCTGTATGGACTATATGGAATTTACAAGTCACTTCATCCTCGAAATCCGTGCCCACTCAACCTCGAAATGCGTGCTGCCTGCTACTGTTCATTCCCCTCGAAATCAATGCTATATGGACCTCGAAATTCATGCCCACTGCTGCTGTACATAATCTACCTCGAAAAGTGTGCCAATAAATGTTGTATGGATTTGCTGCCTCGAAAAGCATGCAACCTCCAACTGCTGTATAGACTACTGAAATGTCTCCCTCCTTCAACTTCTCACCACTCATAAATTTTTTTCTTGCTCTCCTTCTCTCTTTCTCTCAATAGCTCATGAAGGATTGAATTGATCTTTTTCCTCTTCTCCTCTCCTTTTACCTTGAATGACCTTTTGGGTAACCCTAAGATCCAATGGCTAAGATTCATTTAGATCTAGGGATGAGAATAAATGTGCATTTAATTCTCACTTTCTATTTTTTAACTCACCCACTTAAATAAAGACCCACTTAGCCTTTAATTTCCATAGCCACTTTTTCACTTTCTAATTTTTCATTGACTTTAATAAAGTCACTTTAAAATTAAAATGTAACTTTACCACTTATAAAGTCACTTTAAAATTAGATTGACTTTACCACTTATAAAGTCACTTTAGGAGAAAAGTACAAATAAATTTGGACACTTTAGGCCAAAGATCAAAGCCTTAGGGAACCACTTGTCCTTTGGTACCCAAATTTTAAAGGTATGTCTTGTCATATGGTAATTGAGTATTGGATTTACTTATCATAAAAACCTCTGGGCATGGATTAATGGGAGGATTTGGCGGAAAGAGTGGGCTTAGTTTGTGCTCTTGTCCCCTTGATCTCTTTTGGATGTTACCCTTGGATCTTAGTCCCATGGGATCTCCTTTATCGACCATTCGGTTCTAGGGTGGTATTACTTGGGAAACCTGGACTTTGGGTGTGTGGTCCTGCTCCTTTATCCACATACATTACTCCCTTTCCACTCACTATACACCCATTCATCATTTCTCCCACTTGGGTCCACATTGCCTCTTTGGGTCCACATAGGGTCAGCTTCCTTATCCCCTTGCCCCCACCTTGGGTCAGGCCTGGAATGATGCCCTGGAGGTTGAAGCACCTAAAATAAAAAGTAAAAGCATAAATGGCCACATTTAACAGGAAATTGTACCACAAAATGCAAAAGATGGTCGGGACTAAAAATAATTAGCACGTGGGCAAAAGCCAATACATGAGCTCTACCCCATACCATGGTCATTGTTGATAATTTGGAGGGTTGGAATCTGCACTTTATACACAGAGAAGTCCGCACTGTTTTCCACTCTGATTCACCCTTGAGAGCCGAACTTAACCCTGCCTTCTATTTGCACTTCTCCTAGTCTGGAATCCGCACTTCTGTTGATCTTCAATCCACATAGAACAATCCCCATTCTAATTTAGAGATCACCGAATTTTCTATTCCTTCAGACATCCGCATTTGATTGAACCAATCCTCAATTCCTGTCTCAAGTCCACACTCAATCTCCTTCTCAGAATTCGTAAACTGTTTCTTTTATACGCTATGCAACCTTAGACACATCCGAAAATCTGTTTCTTCTTTCAATGTTATTCACCTCAAATATTACCGTAGCTGTTCCTTGAGATAACCGTACCAATTCATAGCTGAATCCACAAATTTATGTGTGTTATAACTGAATCGCAGTGTGGACTTATATACATAGGACTTGGACAGCTTATAGGCTGACTTCATTAACCTTAACTTGACATGTAGATGGTTTCTTTGACATATTAATTCACATATATTTCCAAGATAGTTGAAGGATATTTCCGCCATTTATGAGCTTGTCTTCAAACACCTTTTGGAGGGCTGTTCCATCTGATCTGGATCCTTCATGACTTTGACACTTAGTCCTTTTTACACTTAGAAGACTGTAACCTTATAGACATCAAGAAGAAGTCTATCTACATAAAATATTTACTCATGAAACCCATGAGACAAAAATACATTTTTATTACCATTGTCTTCTTCTTTTTCATAGTTATATAGTTAGCATGAAGACCGACCTAGTTACATTTCACAATACTCCCTCTTAACTAGGGAGGTATTCATATAGTTACATGATCATTTCCAAACTAAATAATTTCATAAGAAAAATCGGATTGGTAATCACATTTGTATAGCATCATATCAACCAGCATTGTACTAGTGCAAGGCATTGACTAACAGCCCCATCTCTTCAATGAGACAGTGGGCTTCAATGCTGGCGAGACACATGACTTATAGACACCTTCGTCATTGTCTCTCCAAGGTACATACTCCACCCAAGTGTTCCCAAAGTATGACCTTCCTGGACTATTCTTCTCTTGGGTAGCTAGCCCTCAAAGAATATTGGTCCCCGACTACTCTTATCTTGATGCCCGATCACATTCTCAAGAAGTATCGAATGCCAGATGATTACCCAATCCTCCATTCTGTCTTCCCAAGACCAGAATGTTGTGTCTATCTCTCCCTCCCAGGGAGGACCTATTCCACAAGGGAATGTACTCATTCTTATACAAAGAATGTACCTAAGCTCATCCTTAGGAATTACCAAGTTTCTTCCAAATAAGAAAATTACCATCAGGCTCCCACTTAACCAGGGACCTCTAGCAACAATGGTGAGACACCCAACTACTCATGAAGAATTCCTGTCATTGATGTCATGGATTTCGGTATTGAGGAATCTCCATCTTTTAGCTTCATAGGGCACAGATCATCCATCACTTCCATCCTGAGTCTTGTCAGTTATCAGAGTGATTCACCAGACTTCCTTATCTGGTCCACTATTGTGCCATGCTGCTTTCCTTCGAATCATCTCTCAGGATCATACATCCTTTCTCATGATTAGCAACCCTGCACAAATTCATCCAAATAAACATTTACATATGAACCCTTTTAAAACAAAAGTTACCTCAGTGATGATCTTTCACCATGACATCTTCCTATAAGCATCAGCATCCTTCATGCAGATTGACACATCTCCTAATGATATGTTTTTCCAAGGGTCTTCTTCTCTACCAGACATCTGTCAGAGTCTACATATCTCTCCAGGAGATCTCCTAGTCACATCTTCTTGGCCTCCGGATGACAACTGCCTCTTGACATGGTTGCATTTCATGATCTCTTCCTCTCTGCACATTCTTGATTCCCAGGAATGTACAACTTTCCTAGTTTCTTGTTCATACACAACCACCTCATATTCCATGAGAGCATATTATGTTGATTTTATCTGTCCGTGCATTGAGAGATACTCCTCCATAGATCATACTTCTAAGTCCAGAAGTCCATTACCTGCAACCACATGACATGACTTCACGACATCCAATGTTAGCATATAAATATATACATACCTCATAGTACATACCCTTTTTCCCTTGAGTCATCCTGTAGCAATTTCTCAAGAATGAAGAGCTTCATTCTCTTGACATGCTTCATCAATATCCCAGAAATCTGTTTCCATGATGACCCTTTCTCTTGATGACTGGTTTCCATTAGTGACGTTATCAGAGAGGTTTTCCCGGAGCTGATTCACCAGAAGCTCCTACCATGCTTTCATCAAGATGCTACACTGCTTCCTATCATATAACCAACAGAAATTACTTAAAGAAGAAGATGATTTCAATCCTAGTGTAGATCCCTTTCCTCTTCTTTCTTAGACTCTTCTTTGAATCAGGTTCTCCCTTTTCTACAAATGTTTGAGTTCTGCAAAACTATTGCCTTCAACTTGTCTTCTTCCATAGAAACCCTAGGTTGATGAGTGACTGTCATTTCTTATCAAGTAGTGACCTTTCACTTTCAAAGTCATTTCAGTCCTTTACATAACACTTCATCCACAAATATGTCTTCATAGTGATCATCGTAGTTATCCGCATACACTTACTGTTATATCATAATTGAATTCGTATTTTTTTTTCCTGAACTTAACACAGTTTTTCATCTCACAGAGAAACCACACTTCTTCATAATAGAATTTACACCGTTTATTGCTCAAAACAGTCAACATATATATCTGTGATATGTCTGCATTAAACCCTGTTCTAAACCTTTATACATCTGCATATTTATTCTCCTGGACAGCTTCAGAAAGTCCATAGACTATTTAGACATATCCGCACTTCAGCTTCATAGGCCGCATCATCTTATTACAATGAGATACCATTACGTAGATACGCTCTTTCTTCAGTTTCACGATGGCAATACACGCAGTCCAAAGGTATGCAATATATCTGCACTGTCTTACTCAGTAAAACCCGTACTTAGTCACATAATTAGTCCGCACTGTATCTCTGAAAAAGGCCCGCATTTCTATTAGAGATATTTTCCGAGAATATTGTCCAAATTGTTCGCACTTTCATTTTCTGTATTACGTCAGAGATATCCGCTTGTTATTTTTGTATTACATCCAAGATATCTGCTTCACCTTCCTGTATCACATCCGACACACTTCATCCATCTGGTTATCACATCAAAGATATATATGCTTCATCTACCGGTTATTACGTCAGAGATATATACGCTTCATCTTCCGGTTATTACGTTAGAGATATATTGCCGAGACAGTGAGAAGAAGTCACTGTGGTGTACCCGAACCTTCTGTGATATAAACTAGATTGAGATCACCTAGATCATGTGTTAACTTGACCCAGCTCCTTGTTAACTTGACTTATCCTCATATTGTCTCATGTCATTTTTCTGTCAAGGTATAATACAACCTTATTCTCTATACACCCGTATCCTTTCTTGAAGTCATCTTCTTCAGAGTTTCCGTAATCCTTCTTCGATATCCAAGCGAGAAATCATATTCCAGGCCTTGTTTTCGAAGTTCAGGGTAAAGGAAGGCTTAAAGCAAAATTCTAATTATAACTTATCGTACTGTTTGAGAGATTTTATTCGAGGGTGTTAAATTCTGTAGACCAAAAGAAGATCTAAAAGTTATGATATCAAGATATATTCTTACTTTCTGTACCAGACCTTGTCTAGAGTTACAGATTTTATGCCATCTTAATACTCTGTATATGATCTAACAGGTGCTTTTTAAAGACGGAGTGTTTCAATGGAAACGCTTAGAAAATCTCATTATATTGGCTAAGGAACAGGTAGCCATTATGAGTCGGAATCCAGCACTGCAAGAAGCGAGCAGGTGGGCAACTTCTTGTTGACTGCGATCTAATCCTTAAGTGCCACTTAGATGCCCTTCTTTGACTGCCACCTTAGCTCTGAAACCATGTTGATAATTTGGAGGGTTGGAATCTGCACTTTATACACAGAGAAGTCCGCACTGTTTTCCACACTGATTCACCCTTGAGAGCTGAACTTAACCCTGCCTTATATCTGCACTTCTCCTAGTCTGGAATTGTAATATTCCCAATTAGCCTTGCTAATTGGAATATCTCATTTTTGTTTAATTTTTGCCGCTTTAGTTGGAAATAATAAATAAAGTGAGAAATAAGAGGGGTCACCTCACTTTAGTCACCTCACTTTATAAAATAAAGTGTTTTTCCTAGTTGATCAACGTTATAACTTAAAGAGGGGGCCTTGGGGGGTCCACATGAGTATGATAGGGGAGGCATCGAGGCTGACCCAAGGTAGCTACGCGAGTCAAAGGAGAGTTAAGTTTTTGGAGGGAGTTTGGCATTATAAAAGGAGAGGTTCTCACCTCATTTGGATCATTCATGATTTGATATTCTTATTGATAGCTAGACTTTATGCCTTCGGCACGTCGGTTGTTTAGTCGGTCTGCGACCTCTGTTTAGTGCACGAGTGTCTCCGGTCGGAGATCTCACCCTTAGCCTCGGGGGGACTTCGAGTGCCGGCCACGGTAAGGTTTTACGGTTTCACCCTTAGCTTCGGGGGGACTTCGAGTGCCCGCCCTAGTAAGGTTTGTTACGAGTACACTTTTCGGTTCCGAGTAGCGAGCAGCGGCGGTTTAGAAGCAAATCGAGGAGGAGAAGCCCTCTAGTGGGCTGCGCGGTTCATTGAGGAGAGAACGATCTGTTTCATCCCGAGAGAGAGGACGCGAGTTTTATTCGAGGGAGGGTGAGGGGACGCTGTCCCTAGGAAGGACGCGATCCCGGTTACGTAAGGGAGAAACGCTGTCCGGTGAGGAGGAGGACGACTGTCAAGTACGGAAGGGAGAGACGACTGTCCATTTACGAAGGGAAGGGTTGCGGATGCGAAGGCCTATTGTTAGATCCAATCTTGGAAAGGGTAGATACGACGACCACTTGCGAGATCCGGTCTTGTATCTTGCGGATACGGAGGTTTAGCCCTAGATCCATCTTGGGGAGTTGCGAGATACGAGGAAATATTGGCGAGATCTAGTCCGGATCTGAAGGGTTAACATCGAGATCCGGCCCTAGAGGTCAGTAGATGCGAAGAGATATTGTCGAGATCTAGCATAGATCCGAAGGTTTGAGTGGCGAATCGATAGGGGAGGACGCGAGATCGGGGAAGGAAGGACGCGGATCTGGTTTGGAGGCTTCGGGATCCGTCGGATCCCGAGTGTTCGAGGGAGCGAATCCACTTGGTAGAGACGGCGATCGATGAAGCGAGACTTGGGAGAGCGAGCTCAACGAGCGTTTTCTAGCCTTCGAGAGGTGATCTATTTGTCCGGAGGATTTGGTGGCTGGTGCTCTATACATTCTGCTGGCTGTCACTAGCGAACGGCGTTTTTCATTGTGGAGGATTTGCGGTTGGAGATCAGCAAATTTATCGATCTTAGATCCCAGTACGGCGCAGTTCATCTTGACTACGGAAGCGGCTAGAGGGCCGCATC
This sequence comes from Pinus albicaulis, assembly GCA_034641835.2. NCBI lineage: Eukaryota > Viridiplantae > Streptophyta > Pinopsida > Pinales > Pinaceae > Pinus > Pinus albicaulis. The sequence goes on along the minus strand of CM076584.1, from coordinate 1,608,192,677 downwards.
CTTGTTGCGACCATTTTTACGTTGAGAGGGTCTCCACTTGCACTAGGGCAAGGATAGGTGCACTTACTACGATTTATTGTACTCCTCTCTATGTACTTTTCGATTAATAAAATGGCTCGGTTTACGGTATTCCATGTGCTATGATTCGGTGATGCGGTTTCGAGTATTATATTTTCTATATACGTATTGGTGTATTTACATTTATTACTTGGTTATTCCCCTTTGGGGGATATTACGGTGGTATCAAAAGCATAATTACAGCTCAGCACTCGTGGTCTATGACATCGAGAAAAGAAATCATACGAGCAATAGCGAGTTGCAATTCCGAAACACGAGTTGGAAAAAAGGGCCAAAATGAAAAGGGTCAAATTTTGAATTTTGGAATTAGGAAAAACGTTTTTAGGTTTTTACAGGGTTTTGGGCGAGGATCACTTTCCCAAATTCACGGAATTTTACTGAATAGTTTTCGGTGGATAAATCGGAGGTTGAAGTTAAGCCACGGTATGGTTTTTGCGACGGCCGTGCGGTTTACGAGGAGCACGTAGACTTATAGCGAAAGAGGCGATGGCGGGGTGATGTGGATAAGAGGAGATTTAGGGAGACGGATCGAGCGGAATCCAATGGAGGCCATGTTTGCGAAGTTGGTCGAGAAGTTGGCGAGAAGATGGATGCAAAGATGGATGCATTCATGCGGGAGGTAACCAAGAAGGTTGCGAGAGGGGATGCGAGAAAGAACCCCCTAGGGTCTTTCGGGTGGGGGGAAGGATCGGGGCGCGTCTGGTTACATACGGATGCTATTCCCATTGTGACGTGACGAAGGTCGATTCCATGGACACGCGACCTACCATGCCTACTTTCCGGTAGAGGAAGAGGAGCGAACGGAACCGGGAGAGGTGAATCTAGCTCAACATGCGACTGCGTTTGCGGATTGGCGGAGCATGGGACAAGAATTCATGGATGCTTTCCCTTTCAATCAATATATCCCGATTCGGATGTGGCGGCAAGACTTATGAGCGGGGAAGCGACACAAGGGACGTGGCTCCCACGTGATAGTCACCGGTGCGGCGACAGCGATTCCATTTACCGAGCATTTGACGGGTCATCCGGGCGCTCGGGAAGAGCTTGGGTGGACAAGTTGGATACCTCTTTCCGGCTTGGCCAGGAGTATCGGAGAGGAAAACCATTAAAATGGTTACCTCGCACTTGGAGGATGAGGACACACGAGATTGCGGGGGAGTTCGAGGATACACCTAGTGTGACACAGGGACTCCCCATCATTAGAAACCCTCCTTGGCCCAGTGTCGGTTGATATCGTAGTGGAGGAGATAGAGCCTACCCCAGGTAGAGCCATCCCGGTGAGGTGATGAGCTGGAGCGCGTGTCAGGGAGTCTTCGGATGGTAGCGACACACAACGAGATGGGTGAGGTGTCGGGAGATGTATCCACCCTCGATGAGGTAACGGCGAGGTACGAAGATATTGGATGATGGTCGCAGAGCGACGGTATCATCGGCTTCGGACGGACTTTCGAGTTTTTGAGGGAGAAGGCGCGTTGGTACGGGAGACCATTTTGTTGCGGGACCCGGGGAGGCGGAGGGTATGAGAGCGACTTGTGCCAAGTCGGCGGCCAAGTTGGTCCACATTGGAGAACAACTGGATTCCCGATGGTACAACTCGAGGCGCATTGCAACATCGGATCATTCCCCTTCGGGTATGCATGGATGGGACTAGTAGTGTTGTTGGGTCATCTCCTTAGTTGGAGAGAGAGAGGCAAAGCCACCTGAGTCGGGTCTCATATGTTGACTTGGATGGTGGTATGAGACGATCGAGTTGCACGGGATACGACGACCACGTGTTGAGATTGGATGGCGAGAGATTTTGAGTTGGTACTCGGTGGAGCGGGCTATGGAACACGATGATTTGGTTCCCTTCTCACAGAAGCGAGATAGAGGATGGAGGACATCTTCGGATGGATAACATCTCTCATGCTTGTGTTGGACATCCCTTGAGCCATACACATCATGATGGGAGGTTTTTGCCTACCACTGTTTGATTCTTGATAGGGTCTCATTGATCCTTGAGAAGTTTATACTTCAAAATCCCATGAAGTACAAAATCAGAAATTTGATTTGGGGGGGGATGATAGCCCTCATGGGAGGAGTACCGGGATGAGGAGAAGGAGGCATCCACAAGTGATTGAGTGGATGGGGATGATGAGCAAAGAGCTAGGAGGCTATTTGCGAGATCTATGACACCAGAGCGGCGGGAGGCTTGGGCTTATTTGGTTACTCTTGAAAGAGTTTGGCCATCACTTGGCAAACACTCTTCCTAAGAGTAGGAGGATGGGGGAAAAGATGGATGGATACTTGCATCATTGAAGCGGCATAGAGTATGGATGCATGGTGTTGATGTGTTACTCATATCATTCATTGTGTCTTCATCACATGAGTGGTTTGATGGAGGTATGGAGAGGCAACACAATATCTTGTTGCTTGGTTTGTTCTTGGGAGAGCAAGGGCGGTTGCTCTCACACTTTGTATGATGTTGCGGGGAGGAGGAGATGGCACTATCTCCATGGTCTTTGATGGGGAAGCACTTCCCTCTTGGGAGAGTATTCCATATTTATTGCGACATTACTAGAGGAATCTTTGACAAGGAGCATGTCAAAGAACGAGTCTTATCTTGACGAGGAACTCATTTGCATGAGCCCACGGCGTTGTCACCTTGGAGCGAGAACATTATGGATGAAGTGTGCGCGGCGAGATATAGTGGATCTATAACCCATAGGTCTCGGGATCACTACATACTTCTTGCACTTACAAGAAGTAATGATGATAGAGACATCTATGGCACATCCTTCTTGACTTGGGTTTCCAAGCATAAGGAGGATTATCTTCTTGCGGACACTGGTTCGGTCTTCCTCATAGCGGTCGACACTTTATGGAGGACTCATTCATGGACCCATGTACCATCTTACTTAGGCATATGGTGAGGGATTTGTTTATACATTCATTGATTGGCACCCTCTTACCATTCTTATGCAATGCATTGCTTCACAAGAGGGCAAGCTTGTCACATTGCTCCATGAGTTGTATTGGGCCAATCTACATGATGGAGGTAGCCATCTCTTTTGTGGCCTTGGGCAAATGTTTTATCATCACATGTATGTTCATTTGCGGCACTATACAGGGTATCATATGAAGACATGCATGGGTAACATAAGCATTTTGCCTTGTACTCTTATCAAGCGACAACTTGTAAAGCTATGTTGTACTTGTTTGGGGAAAGTTTGTTGGTACCTTCTTGCACCACGGGGAGGCCTTCGGCATTTCCTTCATTTTTTTGCTGTGATCATGTCTTCATTTGTGATATATATCAGATTTGTATGGGAGGCTTGATTAGGAGGGAGACACATGAGTGGATGTGTGCGTGAGTGGGAATAATTCTCACAACCACGCACTACAAGTTCTAATGGGAGCATGGGAGGAGGCATGGCCACCACTACTTTATATGCGTTCTCTTTTGATGTGGGCCATGAGATCGATATTCATCCATTGTACTGACCATGGGCAAGTGTTTGGACCTATGTTCTTTGTCATATTCCGCCATTTTCTATCCATTAGTAGATGTGTTGGATCTTGTACATTGCTTGCCATGTGATTTTACGAGGTTGCAGTGGATGAGGCTGCACTATGGTTTGTTTTGGGCAGCTTGTTCTTCATTGATGGAGGAACCTTCTATGGAGGATTGTTCTTCACTTTGCCATTGAAGGGCAATGATTTTGCGGCCCAAGATCGGGACCTTCGACCCCACCTTCATTACCGAGCTTGAGGTGGAAGGAGATTTTCGGGAGTTGCCTTGTCGGGGAGGTGGCTCATTTGGTTTGGATGATTGCTTGGGGATGGAGGATCCACATGAGAGAGATGTTCCTCACTTCATGCCTTGATTGGAGAGAGGCGACGAGTTGGTTCACGGTTGATGGGCCAACTTACACGGTCATAGATGCGGAACGACGGCGGTCATGGTCTCTAGTCATAGCCGAGGGGCGATGAGCGATTCGAGGTCACGGGACTTGTACAATTATTGGCCACGGTGGCGATGGGATCGGGAGGACTATTGATTGGTTGAGTACCATGAGAGGCCGGTTTGGGATCTGGCATTGAGATATCCCTTCCTATCGGGGGTGATGCGAGGGAGACGGGGAGGTTTCGGTGGGACCCCGGGCACATTTTGCCGATATCGGCGGGGAGCATCGGCTAGAGAGTAGGCTTGTTCCGGCGTTGCTTGAGAACAAGACATTTTTTGCGGATGAGGATGCCACGGGGGAGAGTGAGCGGACTTTACGGCATCCATCACTTCGGTTGCTTGAGGACAAGCAACGTTTTGCAGGGGAAAGCTGTAATATTCCCAATTAGCCTTGCTAATTGGAATATCTCATTTTTTGTTTAATTTTGCCGCTTTAGTTGGAAATAATAAATAAAGTGAGAAATAAGAGAGGTCACCTCACTTTAGTCACCTCACTTTATAAAATAAAGTGTTTTCCTAGTTGATCAACGTTATAACTTAAAGAGGGGCCTTGGGGGGTCCACATGAGTATGATAGGGGAGGCATCGGGTGACCCAAGGTAGCTACGCGGGTCAAAGGAGAGTTAAGTTTTGGAGGGAGTTTGGCATTATAAAAGGAGAGGTTCTCACCTCATTTGGATCATTCATGATTTGATATTCTTATTGATAGCTAGACTTTGTATGCCTCGGCTGTTGGGTTGTTTAGTCGGTGCTGCAGCCTTTGTTTAGTGCACGAGTGTCTCCGGTCGGAGATCTCACCCTTAGCCTCGGGGGACTTCGAGTGCGGCCACGGTAAGGTTTTACGGTTTCACCCTTAGCTTCGGGGGGACTTCGAGTGCCCGCCCTAGTAGGTTTGTTCGAGTACACTTTTCGGTTCCGGTAGCGGAGCGACGGCGGTTTACGAAGCAAATCGAGGAGGAGAAGCCCTCTAGCGGGCTGCCCGCGGTTCATTGAGGAGAGGACGCATTTGTTTCATCCCGAGAGAGAGGACGCGGTTTTATTCGGGGGGAGGGTGAGGGACGGCTGTCCCTAGGAAGGACGCATGATCCGATTCGCGCAAGGGAGAAACGGCTGTCCCGAGTGAGGAGGAGGGAGACGTGTCGAAAGTGCGGAAGGGAGGGACGCTTTGTCCATTTACGAAGGAAGGGTTGCAGATATGAAGGCCTATTGTTAGATCCAATCTTGGAAAGGGTAGATACGAGCGACCACTTGCGGATCCGGTCTTGTATCTTGCGGATACGGAGGTTTAGCCCTAGATCCATCTTGGGGAGTTGCGGATACGAGAAATATTGGCGAGATCTAGTCCGAGATCCGAAGGGTTAACTATCGAGATCCGACCCTAGAAGTTTGTAGATGCGAAGAGATATTGTCGAGATCTAGCATAGATCCGAAGGTTTGGTGGCGAATCGATAGGGAGGGCGCGAGATCGGGGAAGGGAAGGACGCAGAATACTGGTTTGGAGGCTTCGGATCTGTCGGATCCCAGTGTTCGGGAAGCGAGATCCACTTGGTAGGACGCCGATCGATGAGCGGAGACTTAGGGAGAGGCGAGCTCAACGGCGTTTTCTAGCCTTCGAGTCGATCTATTTGTCCGGAGGATTTGGTGTCGGTGCTCTATCTACGTTTCTGTATTTGTCACTAGCGAGAGACAACGTTTTTCATTGTGGAGGATTTGCGGTTGGAGATCGGCAAATTTATCGAGTCTTGACCCGATACCAGTGCGGTTCATCTTGACTTGCGGAAGCGACTAGGGCTGTTGTCCTTGTTGCGAGCCATTTTTTTGTTGAGAGGGTCTCCACTTGCCTAGGGCAAGGATAGGTGCACTTACTACGATTTATTGTACTCCTCTCTATGTACTTTACGATTAATAAAATGGCTCGGTTTACGGTATTCCATGTGCTATGATTCGGTGATGCGGTTCGGTATTATATTTTCTATATACGTATTGGTGTATTTACGTTTATTCTCGGTTATTCCCCTTTGGGGATATTACGAGAATCTGCACTTCGTTCATCTTCAATCCACATAGAGCAGTCCCCATTCTAATTTAGAGATCATCGAATTTTGTTCCTTGAGAGATCCGCATTTGATTGAACCAATCCTCAATTCTGTCTCAAGTCCACACTCAATCTCCTTCTCGAGTCGCAAAGCTGTTTCTTTTATACGCTATGCAACCTTAGACACATCCGAAAATCTGTTTCTTCTTTCAACGTTATTCACCTCGGATATTACAGTGGTTTGTTCCTTGAGATAACCGTACCAATTCGTGAATGATCTGCAAACTTTTGTGTTATAACTAAAGCTGCAGTGCGGAATTATATACATAGGACTTGGATAGCTTATAGGTCGAGCTTCATTAACCTTAACTTGACATGTAGATGGTTTCTTTGACATATTAATTCACATATATTTCCAAGATAGTTGAAGGATGTTTTCCGCCATTTATGAGCTTGTCTTCAAACACCTTTCGGAGGAGTTGTTCCATCGATCTGGATCCTTCATGACTTTGACACTTAGTCCTTTTTATACTTAGAAAGTTGTAACCTAATAGACATCAAGAAGAAGTCTGTCTACATAAAATATTTACTCATGAAACCCATGAGACAAAAAATACATTTTATTACCATTGTCTTCTTCTTTTTCATAGTTATATAGTTAGCATGAAGGCAGAGCCTAGTTACATTTCACAACGAGTCATCACCCCTAGTTCCATAGGCCCTAGATGAGCCTCCTTTATCATTCGGGAACCCATGATTGTCCCAACCCCTGGAGGGAAATGAACCACCCTACCTAAAAGTGGGTAATCTCTTACACATGATGCTCTTGTCCTTTGAGCCGAGCAGTTAATTAAAGAAAATTCATAAAAGACAAAAAGACATATAAAGAAGAGGTGGAAAAATCAAAGTGCAGGGGCACCTCACATACCATGATTTCTCCCTCCTACACATTATATACCTAGGTGTGTGCTTCCCCCTTATCTAGCTACCCTTGAGCCCCAATATGTGGCTCGGGGCGCCCCTCTCATTCCCTATTCCATTTCACTTCCTCATCACTTGCCACCCCCCATTTGAGGGATGTACCTTGGACATACTATCCCCTCTAAGGCTAGAAACCACCTAATAAAGGTACTCGAACCCCCCTTTGGAGCTTGGAGAAATTAACACATGCCAAAGCCCACTACGGAATGGCATGCCATTATAAATTGCCCACTTTGTTGTCTATGGTTTGTAAGTTTTTTTACACAATTACTCTAATGACTTCTTTGTATTGGAAGGCTAGGGGACACATTGGATTTTATACGGGATTGCGGGATGGTGTTCATTTGGGTTTGGTCTCCTTATATGGGGTCCTAACCCCCGAGAGGGCTACATTGGCACCTAAGTCACCCGATACGGGGATTCGGGATTCGAGAATCGGATTCGGGATAACAGTAATAGGACACGTCCGAGGATACGATATATTATATATTATTTTATTAAATATATATATATTAAAAATTAGATATTTTTTATACAAATTCATTCAAACTCATTGATTCAAACATATATTTAAGATCTTAGATACTCATACATGATACATCATACAATTGTCAAATCACACTTTTATAAGTCAAAATCGCACTTTTCGGCTCTCGAATCCGATTGTACGGGATTCAATCATATGCTGTATAGGATACTATCGAGATTCGACGTATCTTGTATAGATACGATCGAATCCGGTGATTTTGGTACAAATTCGTACGTATCGTATCGGATACGATGGATTTGGGATTCGTGGGCTCCACCCAACGAATCCGGTTTCTTAGATTGGCACATGTAGGGTGTGTGTAGAGAGCTATTGGCCTCCATAGCAACAAAAAACACTCCATGGATCCCCACTAGTGTCCGAGAGATTACTAGAGATCCACTTTTGGGACGAGGATGATGCACTTGGTACAATATGCCCCGGCGGGCCACAGAGGCACCACACACTTGGAAGGTGTCCCGAGGACTTGTATGATGACATGGCAATGTTTATTCCATCATTTGAGCCCTTTACTGAGATGATCTCCATGCATCTTCGACTCATATGGAGCCCCATGGGTTCATTGGTGTGCCCCCACACCCATTGGGAGCACCATAGGTTTACTACTTGGAGAACAAAACGCCAACCCCTTGTCCATCACATTTTGATGAGTTTATTCATCATTATGGCACTTCGGGACATTATCGGGCCTTTTGGAGAGCCCCACATCATGCACATATTATTATTTTGGCTGTAAATTTGACAAGTAAAACTTCTACTCTCTTTCTATTTGCTAAACATTTGATATAATAATAAGAATAATTGACCAAAGGGTTTTCCCCACATTGGGGGTTTTTTTGCGGCATCAGCCAAATCTAGTGTCCTCTTGTCTTGGCTTGTCTTATGCATTTATTCATGTTCTATCTACGAGTTATTTTCAATGCGATTTATAGTTGATGTGATTGTTATTGGAAACTAATTTGGAAATTGTCTTTGGGCTACTAAAAAGTACATTGAAGTAATTTTGCTAAGCATAGAACATACCATTGTTAACTAAAATTAACACATCTACTCCAAGAAAGATTCAACTCCTTTTGATGAGTTGTAGGCTCAATGCATCCTGGAAGAATCAAGGATCAAGGTAAAAGATGACATTGGATTAGATGAGCAGTCTCAAGCCCTTCTAACTTAGAGTCAAGAAGTTGAAGAAGGGAAAGTTTGTAAAGTCCAAGAAGAAAGACATGTCCAAGGTTCAATGCTTTAAGTGCAATGAGTATGGACACTATAAGAGGAATCTGTCCAAACCAATAGTAAAACAAGAGAAAGGAAAAGAGTGAAGCTCTTGCGATCGAGAAATGGGAGAATGTAATATTCCTAATTAGCAACGCTAATTGGAATATTTGATTTTGTATAGTTTTGCCGACTATAGTTAATTAATAAATAAAAGTGAGAAAAGGGGTCTAACTCACTTAAATAAAATAAAGTGTTTCCCTAGTAGAGGCAACGTTGTAACTTAAGGTGGAGCCTTGGGGGTCCACACCATGCATGAGAGGAGGCTCACGTAGCCTCTAGGAGCTTCTGACGCGAGTCTTGTGAGGAGCACGTGGGAGAGAGAGGGACCACGTAGGGTTTTGAGGAGGGCAGGCGTTATAAAAGGAGGGAGAGCCATCTCATTTGGTATTCTTGTTGTTGATGATATTTGAGCTAGACTTGTCTTCTTGAGCACTGTTGTTTGTTTAGCTACATGCGCAACATCTGTTTAGTGCGATTGAGTGTCTCCCGGTCGGAGATCTCGCCCTTAGCCCCGGGGGGACTTCGAGTGCACTGCTCGGGCAAGGTCTTTTCTACGGTTTTCGGCGAAGGATTTGGTTGTTGATTTGCGGAGGAGAGTGGCCTCTTTTGGTGGTAGCGCAATTGTAATATCCCCAAAGGAAATAACTCGATAATACGAGAAATATGCCAGACAGGATATACATAAACAAATCGTCGGAACCGAGATAATAGATCAAGTACACATAGAATGCCCGAATACTAAGCCATTTTATTAATCTCGAACACATAGATAGGAGTACAAGATAATCGGAATGAGTGCACCTATCCTTGCCCTAGGCAAGTGGAGACCCTCTCGGAGCAGGATAATGGCTACAAATAAGGACGACGTCTAGTTGGTGAAGAAGAGGCTGTTGCTTTGGAATGCAATGGAGCTACAAGCTGAAGACTAGAAGATGGGTGATCTCAATCCTCCAAACCCTCACCAATAAAAACGTTGTCTTTGCTAGTGACGGCGCGAGAAGACGAGATGAAATCTCGGCCACTGAGAACCTCCCGATGGCAAGATCAACTCCTCCCGAGTGAAAACACCGAGCATGTGTCAAATCTCACTCACCGGACTCTGCTCATCGGATCGGCGTCCTCCCTGTTGGATCTGCGTTCTCTCTCCCTCGGATGCGCTAGATCCGAATCCTCCTTTCCGGATCTGTGTCCTATCACTCCCAGGATCTGCGTCCTCTAAGGCCAAATCTGCTGCTATCTCTTCGGATCTAGAGCTGGATCGACGGTATCTCCTCGGATCTGTATCCTCCAAGGCTGGATCGATGCTATCTCCCAGATCTGCACTCTCCAAAGGGTGGATCTATCAATATCTCCTCGGATCCCGTATCCTCCAAAGTGGATCCGATGCTATCTCTCGGATCTGCACTCTCCAAGAGTCGGATCTATCAATATCTCCTCGGATCTGTATCCTCCAAAGTTGGATGCGATGCTATCTCTCCGGATACGCACTCTCTAAGGTTAGATCTCTCGGGATCTGCACGTCCTCCAAGGCGGATTACGCAATGCCTCCCCAGGTCTGCGTCCTTTACGCCTTAGCCAAGCGAATCGCGTCCTTCCTTCTCTGCGGAACAACGTCCTACCTCTCGAGATATGATCTGCGTCGCTTCCTCCCTCTCGGGACGGCGTCCTGCCTCTCGGATCTGCGCAGGACACCGGAAGGGGTTTCCTCCTCTCTAAATCTCCACCGAGCAGCTCTGCTACTTACCCACTGGGCGAAGGATGATGCTCGAGAAATAAACTTACCAGGGCGAGGCACTCGAGAGTCCCCAGGAGGCTAAGGGTGAAACCGGAAAATAACCTTACCGGGCGAGGGCACTCGAAGTCCCCAGAGGCTAAGGGTGAGATCTCCGAGCCAGGAGACACTCGGTTGCACTAACGAGTCTTCGCAGGGACCCAGACTAAACAACCGGGCGTCTTTGACGCGACGACAAGTCTAGCTCTCAATATCAATATCAAATCATGCATACCAAATGAAGTGGAAGCCCCTCCTTTTATAGTGCTAAACTCCCTCCAAAACCTTAAGCTGCGTCCTTCACCCTCCTTGGCTGCTGCGAGTTGCCCGTCAAATCGGCGTGAGGCCTCCCCTCATACACGTGTGGACCCCCAAGGCCACCCCCTTTAAGTTACAACATCAATCAACTAGGAAAGCACTTTATTTTATAAAGTGAGATGACCCCCTCTTATTTCTCACTTTATTTATTATTTTTTAGCTAGAGCGGCAAAATTAAACAAAAATGAAATATTCCAATTAGCAAGGCTAATTGGGAATATTACGATCTCCGAAACAAAAACGTTGCTTGTCCTCAAGCAAGCTGAAGTGATGGATGCTTTGTAAAGTCTGCTCGCTCTCCCAAGTGGCATCCTCATCGGCAAAAATTGCTTGTTCTCAAGCAATGCTTGAACAAGCCTACTCTCTAGGCGATGCTCCACTGCCAATCTTGCAAAATGTGCACAGGTCCCCACTGAAACCTCTCTGTCTCTGCACATCACACGATATGAAGGGATATCTCAATGCCGGGATCCCAAAGCGGCCTCCCATGGTACCGACCAATCAATAGTCCTCCCAGGATCCCATCGCCACTTGTGGCCAATAATCGCACAAGTCCCATGACTCGGTGCTCCTTGCCTCAGCTATGACTAAAGACCATGAGGCTAGCTGCTGCTGCTGCATCTATGAATGTGTAAGTTGGCCCATCAAGCGTGAACCAACTCGTCGCCTCTCTCCAATCAAGGCATGGAGTCGAAAATATAATGAGGAATATCTCCCTCCTGTGGATCCTCCATCTCCAAGCAATCATCGAGACAAAATGAGCCACCTCCCAACAGAGGCAACTCACGACAATCTCCTTCCACCTCAAGCTGCGAGTAATGAAGGTGAAGGTTTGAAAATATGAACTTGGCAAGCATCATAGCTTACCCCATCGTGTCCTTCTCTCCACTCATGACAAGTGTAGAGTCTATGCTGATCTGAGGTGCCAAAATCATTTGCCCTCCAATGGCAAAGTGAAAAAACAATCCACCATAGAAGGTTCCTCTATCAATGAAGAACAAGGTGGCCCAAAACAAACCATCCATGAAGAATATGACATGGTCATCATGGATCACCCTAATGAGATGTTCGTGAAGGTGCTACATGAGGATACATAATGCAAACAATCTCTCACAAGGATACAACGTAGTCTCATCCATTGCATCTTGAGGAAAATTACATGGCAAGCAATGTACAAGATTCATCACATCTACTAATGGATAGTAAATGGGTTGAATATGACAACAACATAAAGCCAAACACTTGCCCATAGGTATGTACGATGGATGAATATCAATCTCATGGCCCACCTCAAAGAGAACACATATGTAGTAGTGGTGGCCATGCCTCCTCCCATGCTCCTATTAGAACATGTAGTGCGAGAAAATACTCAAAGGCACATTCGGCTCATGTGTCTCTCTCATAATCAAGCCTCCCATACAAAGTAGACCATGAAAGATTTGAAGTAAGATGGTACATGGATCCATAAATGAGTCCTCCATAGTGTTTTGGCATGCTATGAAGAAGAATGGACCATGTCTTTGCCAAGAAGATAATCCTCCTCATGCTTGGAAACCCAAGTCAAGAAGAATATGCCATAGATGTCTCTATCATCATTACCTCCTCTTTGTGCAACAAATATGAAGTGATCACGGGACCTATGGGTTATAGATCCACCATATCTCTAGCTGCCGCACACTTCATCCATAATGTTACTGCTCCAAGGTGACAACAGCTGGGAGCTCATGCAAATAAGCTCTTGTCAATACAAGACTCTGTTCTTTGACATGCTCCTTGTCAAAGACTCCTCTAATCTTGCTACACAACAATACCAATTAGCCTTACTAATTGGAATATTTCATTTTTTGTTTAATTTTGCCGCTTTAGCTAAAAAATAATAAATAAAGTGAGAAATAAGAGGGGTCATCTCACTTTATAAAATAAAAGTGCTTTCCTAGTTGATTGATGTTGTAACTTAAAGGGGGTGGCCTTGGGGGTCCACACGTGTATGAGGGGAGGCCTCACGTGTTACGGCCCAAGGAGTAGCTGCGCGAGCCAAGGAGAGTGAAGGGCACGATTAAGGTTTTGGAGGAGTTTAGCACTATAAAAGGAGGGGCTTCCACTTCATTTGGTATGCATGATTTGATATTGATATTGAGAGCTAGACTTATCGCCCGGCACGCGCTTGGTTGTTTAGTCGGTGCTGCGACCTTTGTTTAGTGCAGCTAGGGTGTCTCGGTCGGAGATCTCACCCTTAGCCTCGGGGGACTTCGAGTGCACCTTGCACAGTAAGGTTATATTTTGGTATCACCCTTAGCCTCGGGGGGACTTCGAGTGCACACTTGCACTGGTAAGGTTATTTTACGAGCATCATCCCCGTGTTCGAGAGAGAAGGAAGGACGCGGATTCGGTTAGCTAAAGCGAGAAAGAGAGCCGCCCGAATCCGGGAGGCATTAGCGAGACCCGGTCTTGGAGGACGCAGATCTGAGAGATCTAACCTTAGAGAGTGCGGATGCTGGAGAGATAGCATCGAATCCGGCCTTGGAGGATACGGATACGAGGAGATATTGATAGATCCGGCCGTGGAGTGCGAGATACTGGAGAGATAGCATCGAGATCCGGCCTTGGAGGATACTGAGATACTGAAGAGATATTGATAGATCCGGCCTTGGAGAGTGCGGATGCGGGGAGATAGCATCGAGATCCGGCCAGAGGATACGGATGCGAGGAGATGCGCCAGGATCCGGCCTAGATGCGAAGAGATAGCGACGGTTTGGCCTTAGAGGACGCGAATCGCAGGTGATAGGACCCGGATCCGGAAAGGAGGATTCGGATCTAGCGGATGCGAGGGAGAGAGAAACGCGAGATCGATCGGGGAGGACGCGTATGCGATGAGCGAGTCATGGTGAGTGAGATTTGACGAGCGTTTTCGGTGTTTTCGGCACTGGAGGAGTTGATCTTGCCATCGGGAGGTTACGATAGCCGATATTTCATACAGTCTTCTGTACTTTGTCACTTTAGCAAAGACAGCGTTTTTATTGGTGAGGGTTTGGAGGATTGAGATCAGCCATCTTCTAGTCTTCGGTTTGTAGCTCCATTGCATTCGGCAGCGGCTCTTCTTCGACCCGACTAGAGCTGGCATGTCCTTATTTGTAGCCATTATACGATACCGGAGAGGGTCTCCACTTGCACTAGGGCAGGATAGGTGCACTCATTCGATTATCTTGTACTCCTATCTATGTGTTACGAGATTAATAAAAATGGCTTAGTATTACGGCATTCTATCGTGTACTTGATCTATTATGCAGTTCCGGCATTTGTTTATGTATATGCATGCAGCGTATTTGTGTATTCTTGCGGTTATTTCCCTTTGGGGATATTCACGGTGGTATCGAGCATAGTTACAGCTCGGCTGTAGTCTATGAAATTGGGAGAGAGATCATACGAGGAGGGTTCTTTGGAAATTTTTGGAGAGCAATAGCGGTGCAATACCGAAACAACGGTTGGAAAAAAGGGCCAAAATAAAAAGGGTCAAATTTTGAAGTTTGGAATTAGGAGAAACGTTTTACGTTTTTACGGGTTTTGAGGCGAGGATCACTTTCCCAAATTCCTAGAATTTTCCGAGTAGTTTTCGGTGGGTAAATCGGAGGTCGAAGTTAAGCAACGGTATGGTTTGCGACGGTAGGTGCGATTTACGAGAGCACTGTAGACACATAGCGAGAAGAGTTGATGGCGGGTGATGTGGATAAGAGGAGATTTAGGGAGACACTCCTCCGTCACATACGGGAGACATCACGGAGGATGCGGGGAGACATCACGAGAAGATGCAAGAGACATCTGGAGGCTCTTGGCCATGGAGATCGATCGGAGAGAACTCCCTAGAGTTCTTCGGATCGGTGAGGGATCGAGTATGTCTCGCCACGTACCGATTGCACGATGCTATTCCCATTGTGACGGCTCGGCGATCCACTATGCCCACATTCTTGCCGGAAGACACGAGGGACGGGGAGTGCGGGGAGGTGCACGAGAGGGATAATCCGCACCCACACGACCCACCATGCCTACCTTCCTGGCAGAGGACGAGGGGTCGACGGCAGAGAGAGGTTGAGTCCGGCTCGATGGGCGGCCGTTTTTGCGAGTGGAAGGCCTTAGGACGGGCATTCATGGATACTCTCCCCTTCGAGCGCTGTCTCCCGGTGTCGATGCGGCATCAAACCCCCTGGCGGCACCGGCACAAGGGGCACGGATACTGCAAGTGATGACCACTGCATGACTAGTAGAGATTATGTTCGGCTCCGGCGTGATAGTAGACCTCACAACTTTCACGGAGGGAACAAGCACTCACATGATAGGGGGCTTACGAGCGCACGGTGGACGATTCCATCTCACAGGCACTTCGACGGGTCATCCGGGCGCTCGGAGAAGAAGCTTGGGTGGACAAGTTGGATACCTCTTTCCGGCTTGGCCGAGAGTAGCGAGAGGAAAACCATTAAAATGGTTACCTCGCCCTTGGAGGATGAGGACACACGGGATTGCGGGGAGTTCGAGGATGCACCTAGTGTGACACAGGGACTCACCATCATTAGAGTCCTCCTTGGCCGTCTTGTGATTGATATCGTAGTGGAGGAGATAGAGCCTACCCTGGGTAGAGCCATCCCGAGGTGATGGGCCCGGAGCCATGTCAGAGTCTTCGGGGTGGTAGCGGCACCTGACGGATGGGTGAGGTATCGGGAGATATATACACTATCGATGAGGCACTAGGAGATACGGGAGGTATTGGACGATGATCGCGAACGGCGGTATCATCGGCTTCGGACGGACCTCGAGTTTTGAGAGAGAAGGCCGCGTCGGTCTGAGAGACCATTTTGTTGCGGGACCGGGAGGCTGGAGGGGTATGAGAGTGACTTGTGCCAAGTCGGCGGCCAAGTTGGTCCGCATTGGGGAGCAGTGGATTCCCCGATGGTACAACACGAGGGCACATTGCGGCATCGGATCATTCCCCTTCGGGTATGCATGGATGGGACTAGTAGTGTTGTTGGGTCATCTCTTTCCGTTGGAGAAAGAGGCGAGAGCCACCTAGTCGGGTCTCATATGCTTTGACTTGGATAGTGGTATGAGACGATCGAGTTGCACGGAGTACTGGCCGGCCACGTGTTGAGATTGGATGAGCGAGAGATTTTGAGTTGGTACTCGATGGGCAGACTATGGATGAAGAGGAGGTCTCAAGGAGAGATCTCACTGGAGATGCACTTCGATACACCATGGGGTGCGATGACTTTCTTCCCTTCTCACAAGAGCGAGATAGAAGATGAGGGGGACATCTTCGGATGGATAACACTCTCTCATGCTTGTGTTGGACATTCCTTGAGCCACACACGGCATGATGGGAGGTTTGCCTACCACCTATTTGATTCTTGATAGGGTCTCATTGATCCTTGAGAAGTTTATACTTCAAAAAATCCCATGAAGTGCAAAATCGAACTTTGATTTGGGAGGATGGTAGCCCTCATGGGAGGAGTACCGGGATGAGGGAAAAGGAGGCATCCACGAGTGATTGAGTGGATGGGGATGATGAGCAAGGAGCTAGGAGGCTGCTCGCAGATACAGTGCTACCAGCGAGCAGGAGAGCTTGGCTACGGCTGGTTACTCTTGAAAGAGTTTCGCCATCTCTTGGCAAACACTCTTTCTAAGAGCTCGGAGGGTGGAGGAAAGATGGCGGATACTTGCATCATTGACGACATAGAGTATGTATGCATGGTGTTGCTATGATACTCGTTATGTCTTCATCACATGAGTTGTATGATGGAAGTATGGGGGAGACAACAAATTGTTTGGTTGCTTGGGTTGTTTACCGGGAGAGCAAGAGGCGCAGTTTGCTCTCACACTTTGCATGATGTTCGCGAGGGAAGAGGGGATGGCACTATCTCCTTGATCTTTGATGATGACGGGGAAGCACTTCCATCGTGGGAGTATTCCACACTTGTTACGTGACTCTTCATATGCAGATCTTGACCTAGCTGAGGGCCAGCCGTCCTTATTTGCGGCCATTGTACGATTACAGAGGGTCTCCACTTGCCTGAGGGCAAGGATAGGTGCACTCGATACGATTGTTTTGTACTCCTCTCTATGTATTTCTCTCAGTTAATAAAATGGCTTAGTTTTCTGGCGTTCTATATGTACTTGTTCCATGATCTGGTTTCATCATTGTATTTTCTATATCTGTCTGGCATATTTATGTGTATTACTGGT